>CM056728.1:94019675-95269675 GCA_029844215.1 Przewalskia tangutica | reverse complement strand
TGGATGCAGAATGAGAAGACATTTTCGACACTTTCAATGATGGCCCGAGATATTTTGAACATACAAGCGTCATCAATCGCTTCTGAAAGCGCTTTTTCTGCAGACAGATTTCAAATAGGAGAGCACAGACACTCATTAGCCGGAGACAGCTTGAAGATGGCGGTACTATTCAGAGATTGGATACGAGCGGAGCGAAGAAGGTGCGGTCACCCAGAGATTAACGAATAAGAAGACGAAATTTACAACGACATCTTATCTGAAGGCATGAGTAGCGACATGGAACAATTTGACCAAGATATACCAATTCCAACCGAAGAACCACACGAAATTATAAAAAACTAGAAAAAGTATTTTCAAATTGGTAATATATTTCATTGCAATTTTAGTATTTTTTTCTATGTCTTTTGCAATTTTTTTCAACAACAGTACACTACAATGTTGTAATTCTGAATCTTGTATATTTCAATGAAATAATTAATAATATAAGAGACACAAAAACAGCCTTGGGATGTTTTTTTTACACTCTTCTTGTCTTTGTTTAATTATTTAGTGTATAAATATATATGAGTATAATACTATAATATGAGTATATGACTATCACTATAATATGACTATATGTTACTTTGTTAGTAATTTAGTATTTTTAATTTAGTGAAATTTTTTTAAAAAAAAATGTCCCGCCCGTCCCGTCCCGACCCGACCCGACCTGTCCCGATCCGACCAACTGCCCACCGAGACCGGTACTGGGACGGGACACGGTATCGTCCCGCTAGTACCGGTCCCGCCCCTCCTCTCCGTCCCGACCCCGTCCCGACCCCGCCTATTTCGATCTCAATGAGCTCGGCCCGGCCCACTAGTCAGCCCTACAGTTCTACCCAATGTATTTGTAAGATAAATGTATAAAATTGAATATATGAGGGCGGGGGGGATAGTAAATAGTTTACTTAAGTCGAGTGACCATTCGAGAAATTGAAACTTATTGTGATCAACGCTCAATTGGGAAATTGAAACCTTACCCTACACTATATAGGTAAAGACTTTAAATTTCACCAGAGTCCTCCAATTAATCATGCTTGTCCACTTTTCCAGCCTGCCCTTCCCTAAAAATAGGAAAAAATAAATACAAAAGGTTAGTCCCACTACCACTAGAACACATAGTGGGAAATTGATCAATAACAATATATAAATATAATTTATAAAAAGGAATAGTCAAACTAAAAAAACGTAAAGTCATGCTGTTGGGGGGTTCGTTTCCGCCACATTTCGACAATTTCGAAGTCTAAAATGACCTGAGTTCTAAATTTAACAAAAAGTCTTAGTTACTTCACTTGTTACCCAACATATTGGACTTTTTCTAACTTGGAAACATGTAACCGTATTGAAATTTAGTATATCTAATACGAAATCAATGATGCACTATATGTGTTTGTACATACATTTTTACTAGTATCAATATTCGAAATAAAAGTTTCTCTCATCGATAGGGATGATAATTGGGGCAGAACGGATTAGGGCAAACCTTTAATAGGATAGGACAGGGAAAGATTAAAATAGGACAGGACAGGATAAGGCAAGGTAAAATATATTTTTGATATTAATTAATGGGTTAGGACAGGACATGACAAGATCCGAATTTATAAATGCATCGGATAAAAATAAGTGACCCGCAAATTTTCTCCAAAACTCCAACAACAAATTCAAGTTTTCTTCCATCGCTAATATGACTTCACTATCCTCAGTCCTCTTCTTTCTCAGCTTCTGCTTCAACCACTAATTCCTTCTCCTTCATTGCTTCACTTGTTTTATTTCTCAATTCAACACCCATCTTCTTAACACAACCTCAAAATTAAGAATAAGCCTAACGAAGGATTTTCAAACTCTACTATAATAATAAAAAATCCATCAGTTAATTTGAACACTCTGCAACGCTGCTCGTCTCCGTTAATACTCTTTTCTTCTCTTTCTCTAAATGGGTTTCTCCTATTTTTGAGTCTCAATATCTGGGGTGGGGGTGTATTGGTGAGTCGAGTAAGAATAGGAAATTGGTTTACCTGTATTAGTAAACGGTCTGTTATAATTTGTTGGTTTGGTGTCAATTTAGCAAATTGATGATTGTTAATCTACCACAAGTAGTCACTAGTCAGTAGTTTTTTTTTGTTTTCTTTGTACACTTTACACCTTTTTCTCTGTTTTCTTTGTGCACTTTACATATACAAAATTGTAATGACATTTTTATGATTTTGTAATAGATAATCATGGAATCTCAAAATGTTGAGAATCTACCGCTTCATCATCTAACGCTATTTTTTTAGAGGCTGACAGTCCGAGGCTTTCAAAAGATGACGTTGTTGAACTGGGAAAAAGGAAGAGATATTCTAAAGCATGGAATTATTTCAAGTTGGTGTCTATTAAAGGTGTTAAGTATGGTCAATGTAAGTATTGCAAGGCTCAATATAAAAATGCTGATAATTGTGGGACGAAAGCTATGTTGGTTCACATACCTAAGTGTCCTAAGAGTCCAAGAAGTGAGAGTGACACGAAGGGCGGTGATGGACAACACTATTTTGATCAAGATATTTCACGTAAACAACTTGCACATGCCATTATTTTACATGAGTATCCACTCTCCATAGTTGATCATGTGGGATTTAGGAATTTTTTTGCGAGTCTCCAACCTATGTTTCAGATGGTTTCAAGAAATACAATAAAAAATGACACTATCCAGAAGATGAGCCATTTTTTTTTCCGATTTAAATAGAGGTAGTCCTAGATCAAAATATTAGGAATCAAAGCAAGGAAAGTAGCATTGATGGAACAGGGGATCGCACATTCAGCGAAGAAATAAGGTGACCAGCTGGAAGTTTTTGAAATTCCATGAATTTTTTTGACAATTTGAAATAAAAAACGTCGACCTTGTTGGAGAAAGTCACGAGTAGAATTGCAATAACAACTGATATGTGGACTTCGAATAGCAACAAAAAAAGATTAATGGATATTACTGGACATTTTATTGATGATTCATGGAGGCTTCAAAGTCACATTTTGAGGTTTGTTTATATTCCCGATCCACATGATAAATATGCTTTGTGTAGTGCTTTGGTTAATTATTTATTTGACTGGAATCTTGAACGGAGAATACCAACTATCACAGTTGATAATTCTAGTACCAATAATGCAATGATGAAAATCTTATTGGATGAGAAAACTTAATAAAAAGAGATTTGTTATTGTCTGGATGAGTGTTTCATATGCGTTGTGCGGCACACATCTTAAATTTGATAGTGCAAGAACGGTTAAAGGTTATAGGAGATGGTATTGGCAAAGTCCGTGATATTGTCTTGTATTGGGGTGGATCAGCCAGAAGAATTGAGAGATTTGAAGAAGCCACACGTCTGCTACACTGTTCTTGTAATAAGAAGTTGGAATATGATTGTCCTACCCGTTGGAACTCTACATATCTAATGGTGAGAACGGCTTTGGAATATAAAGATGTGTTTAAGAAGTTGAGTCTAACTGAAACAAATTATAAGTGCTAACCAACTGAAGAGCAATGGAGTGATGCAAAAGATGTCTGTGATAAGCTCAAAGTCTTTTACCATATCACTGAACGATTTTTAGGAACTCAATATCCAACTTCCATTTCATACTTTGAAAAAGTTTGTGAAATTAAGATAGACTTGGAATATTGGGTGAAGAGCTTTAATCCTTTAATTAACTCTATAACTTTTGCTATGTTGTTAAAATTTAAAAAATATTGGGATGATGTGCATGTTTTGATGGGTGTAGCTGCAATCTTTGATCCAAGATACAAGATGAAGTTGATAGAGTTTTTTCTTCCACATATTTATGGTGAAGAAGCTTCCACTAAAATTCAAGAAATTCGATCTTATGATCTCTTTCGAGATTATAAGAGTAGATTATATTCTCCACGAGGGTCACTTGAAGCATCTAGTTCTAGTGAAGTCGCTAATCTTATTGAAGGTGATCGTCTGTCAAACTTTGATCTATTTGATGCTTCGAGTAGAGCTACCGTGGAGACAAGATTCGAGTTGGATATATATATTTAGAAGAAAGCTTGCTACCTCGGACTCCATCATTTGACAATTTGAGTTGGTGGAAGACAAATGGATTGAAATTTCCTATTTTGCAAAAGACGGCCCGTGACCTCTTAGCCATTCCTGTGTCCACTGTTGCTTCTGAATCAACATTTAGCACTAGTGAAAGGTTGATTAGTCCACATCGCAGTAGACTACATCCAACTACTTTGGAAGCTTTAATGTGTGCTCGCACATTGTTTTATGAAATGAAATAAATGGTATGTAATTTTCTCATTGTTATCTTAGTAGTTGTTTAATTTTTAAATAGTATATCGATTCATCAGCTATTATGTTGTTCTTTTTAGGTTTGACTTCAACAATCGATAAAGTTTCATGTCCAACGTTGATTGATGAAGAGGAAGATCCGGAGCCAAGTTTTATGCCAAACATTCTTCCAGTGCAGTAATTGAATGTGTTACTTGAGATACTCACAATCTGTTTCATTTGGATGCAGGGATATAGAACCTGGGCTGATATCATTGTTCATTTTTACTGTTTTACATGTAGAAGTGTGGAAGAGTTGTTGCACTAAAATTCCTGATTTAGGTTTCTCATTTTGAGTTTAATGTCAAAGATGTTATTTGGAGCTGCTCATGATAATTTTTTGTTGTACTAGGCCTATATGGCTACGCTGCTTTAGAAAAAGAATTTGTGCGCGCGCTGCAAAGTTGCTTGGCATATTTATATGCTTTAATGTCATGATATGCTAAAGGTAAGCAGTGTTAGACTCTTCTAGTTCCCATACAACTGATACAACTCGCCGTGTTTCATTCTCGTTTTTTCTTATAAATTTTATGTTAGAACTCAGATGCCACATGTGGTCAGATGTTAATCTGGCATGAGATGGAAGGGAATGGATTTGTTGTAGGCTTACCATAGTCAAATCTTGAGGGTGTGTATTTGGTTATGAGAGCACATAGCTGATCAAAGCTAAAGAAAATAATCTTTCCTTGCAAAGGAGTATTTCCTACTCTTAAAGCGATGCTGGTCGTTCTCATCCCTTTGCTGGTTTGTCCTTTCCCTATGCAGTAGTCGCTAGTTGCGGTATGGTGTATAATCAGCTTTGTCTGAATCTTTGGTTTCTTCATGGAGTATAAAATATTACCATTGTTTCGTTCCAGTTTTATCGGATGTCCATAAGGGGACATAAAACATTAGCATTGTTTATGTTAAATTTCGGAATGAAGTGCAGATTTTGTTCTGCAAGCAGAGGAGAAAATGAGAGAAAGAAACGAAAGAGAATAGAGAAGAAGAGCAGGGGAAAGTAAAGGGAATAAGAAAGATATATTTTGGGAGCTTTTCTTATTATTTCATATACAAAGCTCAATCTAATTACAAGAGGGAATGAAGTGCAGATTTTGTTCTGCAAGCAGAGGAGAAAATGAGAGAAAGAAACGAAAGAGAATAGATAAGAAGAGCAGGGGAAAGTAAAGGGAATAAGAAAGATATATTTTGGGAGCTTTTCTTATTATTTCATATACAAAGCTCAATCTAATTACAAGAGGGAATGAAGTGCAGATTTTGTTCTGCAAGCAGATGAGAAAATGAGAGAAAGAAACGAAAGAGAATAGAGAAGAAGAGCAGGGGAAAGTGAAGGGAATAAGAAAGAGATATTTTGGGAGCTTTTCTTATTATTTCATATACAAAGCTCAATCTAATTACAAGAGATTAGTGGTGTATTTATTATACCCACTAATAATATCCTACTAACAATATTACAAAATATCTAATTAATCTAAAATATCTAATTAACAACTAACTAACCACAACTAACATATATATTTTGTGTATATATGTGATATATCTATATACTTCAACATCCCCCTCAAGCTAGGCACTGAAAACAAAGGTTTGATCCAGCTGAAGCAATGTCCTAGGGACTTCTGACTCGAATTCTCGTGACCAACAGCTTGTGTATCCTTTCCAGGAGCAGCAATTGCACGACCAACAATAACAGACAGCAGCTGCACTAACAGAATTAGGTGCAACAACAATATAGCAAAATTCCAGCAACAGAATTGACTGCAAACTTGTCTTTTTCACTTATTTGGTTTCTCATGTTATTTACATATGTCTCCAGGTTGTTTCTGGCATCAATCCTTTCTTTTACTTTCTTATCCTCCTCTGCGAACTCCTCAGCCTCCTTGACCATACGTTCAATCTCTTCTTGACTCAAGCAGGCATAATGAATTCTATTTTCCCTTAGCAGAAACAACACCACATGGTGCCTCTGTTTCTGCATTTTTATCTACAATACCAACACAAAAATCAGCAGGAAATACCAGCAGCAACAAATGTTGCTACAACATTAGGAAACACCAGTTGCTTCCAAAACTAGCAGCCTCCAATTTTGCCTGATTGTTCATACCAATGTCAGTAGGTATAGAAAATCCCATAGTGAAGTCTTCATGTGGGGATCTTATATTACATCACCAACAGCAGCAGATGTAACAACCAGTACCAACAGTGCTCCATATAGAAGTTTCATAACAGCTTTCTCACATTCCTCCATAAAACTGCAGACACACATAACTGCAACACATATGGGTATTCCAGCAGCATGTTAGAAATAGTCAGCAGCATCTCCACAATAGCAGTTGCAACAAACATTTTCCAATCACCAAAATTCCAGCAGATTCACACGCAGTCCTGCCGATCCCACGATCATGCGGTCGACAACCCGTCCAATGAACGCAACATTTAATATCGACCATTGCTCTCATAAGAATCCACTGATCTTAAGCAGCAATACCCGCAATGCCTGCTGCATCTAAGGATGCAGTAGCAACACATGATGTCCAGCAGCAATACCTGCAGTAGAAACAGCAGCAACAAGCCAAACAACACCAACAAAATCAGGCCAACAAAAGCAGTCGATCCGCACGGCGGGAACATCATTCTTGCAAACAAGTAGGAGCTTTAAATCCCATATCAATAGATGAAGAACCTCTCGTTCTCTAGTCTCACTCGGACTAAAGAATCCCTCGATTCTCCTTATGTAAAAACGACGGCAAGAACCCCTCGTTCTCCAGTCTCATTCGGACTAGAGAATCTCTCGATTCTCATCACGCCAACTATTTTAATAAGCGGCAAGAACTCTTCGTTCTCTAGCCTTGCTTGGACTGGAGAATCCCTCGATTCTCATCACGCAATCTCACACAATCAGTTGTCTTGACGCAAGTATCCTCAATTCTTAGTCTATTTGTCGCTAAGAACTCGCCGATCCTTCTATCGATAGACATTTCCTACTATGATCTTCTTAATCACGAGAAATCCATTAATATCCCTAGCATGAGTTGACTAGCAACATCTGCACTAACCGCTGAAACAATCACACGGCAGAATACTGAAGTTGCCACCTTCGGAAGAGCTACGCGTGATGGCTCGCTGCATTTCCATCACGGCGAAGCAGACTACCTCGGCGTTAGGCACGGTGAAAGCACAAACATCTTGTGTCGGAACAACCACAAGCCAACATATAACAGCAACAACACAACACATAAGAGGAAATCAACACTGAACTTAAGCAATACTAACACACCAACACGGCAACGAAGAACTCGACAATTATCCTCCAATTTGTCAAGTCACCAACACACATACAATTCTAACAACACAGAACCAGTACTGAATAGAAAACAACATCAACAATAACACAACAGCTACGAAAATGATTTTCAGAAATATTTTCGGCGAACTTCGATTTTCTGTCGATCCTGTGTCACTCACAACAGAATCTATCTATATCCTCTATATCCTACAGAGATTACCTCAATATTCTGTTGATTTCGATTCGGATTTTTCAGAAGAAATTCCTCAACTCTTTCGCTTTCTCGATCTCTCCCTTCGATTTGAGTCGATTTGAATCAATCGCTTAATATCAATCGATTAACAAGAGTTTCAGTTTCTTCGATTTGGATTTTCTGATTTTCAGTCGAAAATAGCGATTTCGATTTTTCTGAAAATCGCGATTCCAATTTTTCAGTTCTCAAATCGTTTTTCAGTTTCATAAGTGTTCTCGCCATAATCACGCCTGTAATCTTCGTCAATTTCCTCGACTCTACAAATCAAAAATCGCAATTGAAACTGTCTTCTTCGTCTTCTCCCGATCTGTGATTTTGATTTCAACAATTGCATAGAAAGGTCCTACGAATCAGTAGGCTCTGATACCATGTTAAATTTCGGAATGAAGTGCAGATTTTGTTCTGCAAGCAGAGGAGAAAATGAGAGAAAGAAACGAAAGAGAATAGAGAAGAAGAGCCGGGGAAAGTAAAGGGAATAAGAAAGAGATATTTTGGGAGCTTTTCTTATTATTTCATATACAAAGCTCAATCTAATTACAAGAGATTAGTGGTGTATTTATAATACCCACTAATAACATCCTACTAACAATATTACAAAATATCTAATTAATCCAAAAATATCTAAAATCCAAAATATCTAATTAACAACTAACTAACCACAACTAACATATATATTTTATGTATATATGTGATATATCTATATACTTCAACAGTTTAGCTACACAGGTTCTAGTTCTCACGCTTCTACATGTTTTAATGACCCTTGTATTCTCCTCTAAAAAATGGCAAAGTAGGTGTGGAATTTTAATGACCCTTGTCTTCTCCGCCAGTACAGTACACACTACTGCAATAGTTTTATGGTTTTCTCCTATACCCTCATTCCCTAAAAGTCTCATATTTTGAGCTTGAGGCATTGGACGAGGTGCTTTCCACTCCGGATTCTCTTCACTGCTGGCTGCACATCAAAGAGCTAATCCTCTTAGTTTAAAGTTAATTTTTTCCATTCTGTGTTTAGCTTAGTTGTACATGCATGTTTTATCTGGTTTAAGTACTTTAGATTAGGTTAGAGATGTTAGATGTTTTTAGACAACTGCCTGTATGATTAAATCATTACTTTCTTCTCGAACTTAATATGTGTGCATACGACATGATCACAGTTATTCTTAACTCGATGACTCTAGCTTTGAACTCGCCTCTGTCCATGAATGATTTGAATACTTTTTTTATAGGTATTCGTTGTGCTGGCATTGTTCATGGGGTACTTTGTGATATATAGCCAAGAGATAGTGTATAATGCTCTCTTTGAAGATGTTAACTTTGTCAACTGCACATTCACCGTCTTCTTCAATTTACCCGCTATAGTGGTCCATGTTGCCCGATTGGAGCTGATTACAGTAACTGAGCGCTGCAGACAGGCAGAAATTGAGCAGTGAGCACTAGAAGAGTCTAACGCTGCAAAGTTGTTTGACATATTTATATGCTAAAGATATGCTATGGTGGAAGACAAATGGATTAAAATAAAGATGATAAATAAAAGATGACATAAACGGGGTGGGGTAGGACAGGACAAGGCAGGACATATTTTCTGAAAATTGCTAAATATGGCAGGGCGAGTCAAATCCTTACCAAGTCAAGACTTGCCCCGCCCTAACCTACCCAATTGTCATCCCTACCCATCGATATTCAGCGAAAAATTTATGTTATAAAATATGATTTTCACACCTCATTTCCAACGAATCATCTCACTGGAGAAACACATGGTGGAAAAAGATTCCCATTGAAATGCTAGGAAACTTCTTTATTTTTTTCATGTTAAAACATTACTATTTAGATTTTTTCCACTGACATTCAGTGAAAAATAGCCACTGAACATTTTTTCGTGGAAAGTTCAGTGGAAAAATAGAAATTCTTTAGTAATGTACTTAACTTAACTATGATTAATTAATGCATATATTTACTACATTCAATCACTTAACCGTAATAAATTGAGTTAGTTTCGTATAAACACCATGTACAGATAAATATTTACCAATTAATTCCTATAATGCTTAGTCCATGTCTTTTATATTTTTAATATGATTTACACTCAACTTAACTAGCAAACACGATTATTGAGATGCAGTTAGCTTAGGATTGTTCAGAATTCAGATCAGTGTTAAACAAAGGTAGAGAGGAAAAATGTACTCTGTTCAGTGTTTGAATAATGAAGACATATTATATTATGATTGAAATTGCCTATACCTTGAATATATGATTAAGCTAATCTTAGTATTTTAGTGGGACAATTGAAAAAATTAACGAATTCGATTATTACATGTTTTAGGAAGATGGTCAGACTCAGACATATATCGCTTAATAAATTCATCATCTTTTGGAGCCTTCGAAATTCTTTCCAACCGTGATGTCATGTTGCTCTCATATTTGACTTTCATTCTGAAATTTGGTATTGTCTTTGGGCTGTAACTAAATTTATTTTTTATTTTCCATTTAGAGATATATATATATAATATATGTGGAGATGAACGTTGAGACTTGAGACTAGCCATTCACGAACGTAATGGGCAGCACGACAGACCTCTAGGTTGGATGAAAAATACAGAATTACTCTATTTAGTTAGTTATTTTTATCAAATTTCATTTTTTTTAGAACGGACAACGGATAACACCTACAAGAATCAACTCCAAAAGAGAGCAAAATATTCCCACTGGGAATCAATCCCATGTTGCAAGTGTCCAGAGTGCCTTAAGCCCACCTCCTTTGCCATTGGACTGTGCCCCTGGGGACTTCATTCTCGTTTTCTAATATGAAGAAGTGTTGTGCACTACCAAGCAATAAGGAAAGAAATATTAGGAGTAATATATGAAAAAAAACTTACCCACACAACTTTCATTTTTTTATCACCTTGTAAAATGGTGTCGTTTTACAAGGTGACCCACCTATCATTTTCAACGTGACCCACCTATAGTGTTGGATTAATTGAAATGCAGGGCAAAAATAATGTTGGAGAAGTGCTACTGAGGAAAGTTGAAATATAAGTAAGAAATTTTGCATATGAAATATTTCTCTTTAGATCCAGAAAAGTGGAGAAACAACCGCGATCCGCGTATACCAACGTTTATTTGAAACTGTCGCAATTCAATAATGTGACTAATTTTTATTAATTATCACTTTTAGTCCCTTAAGTTTTCCTTTATGTTGTTTAATATTTACTATTGTAGTCCTTGTCTATAAGAGACAATGTAATGACCACTTTTCAATTATCATAAGTATATTGAAATCTCTCTCTCTTCTTCGACCTCTCGGCGTAAGACAAACATTACTAGCGATTTTCATTATCGTGTGGAATGTTTTAATGCCATTATGGATCATCAAATTTTAGAGATTAATGATCGGTTCAATGAGGTCAATTCTGAGTTGCTTCTTTGTGTTGCTTGTTTGAATCCAAATAATGATTTTGTTGATTTCAATATAGCAAAAATTGGTAAAAATGACTCAATTTTATCCGGATGACTTCTCTCTAATTGATTGTATGATGCTTGAAAATCAACTAGAGACATATATTATGGATTTGCGATCAGATGACAGGTTCAGTCGATTGGAGGGGTTTGTTGATCTATCTACATTTCTTGTGCAAACACGAAAATACTTGTCGTACCCATTGGTGTGTCGGCTTTTGAAGTTCGCATTGATTTTGCTGGTAGCAACAACAAGCGTGGAAAGATGCTTCTCTGCAATGAATATTGTCAAGACGGATCTACGAAATCATATCGAATTTGTGATCAATTTTTAAATGATTGTCTTGTATGTTTTATTGAAAAAGATTTGCTTAAGAGTGTTACAAATGATGATGTAATTAAACGTTTTCAAAATATGAAAACGCGTAGGGGACAATTATGATTTGTAAACTTTATTAAATTTGGGCACCCGGATGATTTGTAAACTTTATTAAAGGTGTGCACCTAGTTGAAAAATTATCTGCGTCCGCCACTGCCCACACAGAGTGTATACACCCAACTAATAAATTAATCACACTTGTCACATTATTTAATTATAAATGTTAATACTTTACTATAATTAACCAAGTATTTTGCACATGAAATCTTAATTAAGATTATTACAAAAGTATATTAATCAAAACTCTTTTTTGTCCATTCAAAAAACCACAAGTTTTACCACTAAAACTCAGGAAGCAAAGCATTATAATAACACTGTCAATCAGTACAAACGTTCAACAACATCAACTATATGGCTTGTCCGCTTTTGTATTCCTGAAATTAACTAAACATGAACTATCTGTTGTCACATCTTAAGGTTATCCCATGCATTTTCCCTGCAGTATGGAGCGAATTGTTGGATATTTTCTATGACCATGTCCATGTACATTCGGAGAATAGTTAAACTAACTATAAGTGATCTAAAGACTATACTAAGAAGATCATTACAACATCATTACAATACTATCATATAGTTACAATCATTATGTATCTAGGTTCTTCAATCTCTGTGTCAGCATCCGTCAAGTCTTGTGACGTGGTGTCTGTAGATTCAACATCTTCATGCTTCATTGGACTATCGTTGGCAACTTCAACTGCTACAAGCTTTTGGTCCTTAATCCTGAAATAAGGACTCAAACAACAAATTGGTTAAGTTTCACCACACGCTGAATCAAGGGGTGACCCCTTTCTCCTTAAGACAAGATTGCCCCCGTATACATGCTTTTACGTTAGTAGGTCAATAGTCTCCCAAGATAAAACAACGGCTTATCTTCTTCGTAAAGCACAACGAAGAAGACCTATCGAAGAACGCAAATATGAAAATTGCACTCAAAGATGTGTATGAACTTGTGGTATAAAATGTTCATGATCTCCTGAGACAATATGTTTGAGAAGTGTGTAAGAATTTCTTTGAAATGAAGTGAATGTTGGACACAAAATATGAAGTAAAAAGCATGTTAGACCTATCAAATCTGAAACACAAAGGCCTCAATTTATAGGACAAAGATGCCTCTTCACTTGCAATGTGAATGCCACTTCACTTGCAATGTGAATACCTCAATGTAGGTTCATTGAACCAAGTAAATAATGTGTGAACACACTCAAACCAATGACTCACTTAATGAATGTTCATCCTTCCAAAACCCAACACAAAATTCAAGAGAGACCCTTAAACTTTCGTCTCCAGATTCACTGTCCGGAAAGCGTCGCGACCTTGCCTGACTGGAGCCGCGGTGCCAATATTCTAGAGACTCACTGCCCATAGGGCGTCGTGGCGCTCCACCACCGTGGCTTAGTTCGTCCGGCGCCGCGGTCCGACCCGTTCCATCTTACACTTCGCACAATCCTTTCTTCGTTAACCAACGTGGGCTATAGATTATTGTCGACAATAATCGTCCATCATTCTATATCTCAAAACACGTTACTCTTACATGTGTCAATATCTCTTTCACCGAGAAAATTTACGATATTTAACCCCACGTGTGCACGTGTGTGGAAACAAGGTTTCTGACGTGTTGCGCGCCTTATGTTTGATTCATAAATGACGGGATAAACTTATTCCCCCGTCAGTAAAATTTCCAACAATCTCCTCTTGAAAGAGATGTTGGTGCACACACATTGTGCCACTTTTAGTAATCTTCCGGCGGAAAGATATTGCATCGGTAGAGGTAGCACTTGGCCTTGAACCTTCCCTAGTCGAGTACCATCGGACATATTTACTGAACGGTGAACGTGATGTCTTGAACCGTCAGTGTTTTGTATATGCCAAGACCATAAAGACACAATACCTTACCTTATTTGTTTCTTCTTATCGTTTTGTTTGTTTTGGCCATGGACAACTTCTTGGATTCTTAAGTGCGTTCATTTGAGATGGCTTGTATTCGCACTTAAATAGGTGATCTCCTACAAGGTACCTGTAATACCCCACTATACGAGTGTTAGTAATCATTAAAAGTTTCCCAAACCTTAACCTCAACTGCTGAGGATTTAAAAAGGTTTTAGAGACTTAACCTTTACCCAGTCTGCAGGTAGCACTTTTAAAGTCTATCACGGGATGACTATTGGACTTATATTTCTTAATAGAAATCATTATCCGATGTGCTCTTGATTTCACCGAAGCGATCTACTGAAATTGGTTACAGCTTAGTTTTTCCATTGAACCAAATTATCGGAATCTCCAGTCAGTATGATTGGGTTACCACCGTAAAATTTTGTATGCTTTGAGTTTTCAGCACATTCGTCTAGACAGGCAGAACTCTTGATCTTTTGGTTAGGCCCTTAGATAGCGGGTCCGTGATATTCTCCTTTGATTTTACGTAATTGATGGAGATGATACCCGTGGTGATCAACTGCCTAACAGTCTTATGTCTCTGATGAATATGTCGAGACGCCGTCGTCCGTTCCCTTCCAGAAGCCGATTGGATTGCCACAGTGTGTAACTGTCGAAGGCACATGTTCTTCCCGATAATGGACTTCCTCTAAGTTGTAGTGAAGTTACTCAACTACTTTTCACTCTTTGTATAAAACGGAAGACTCTGATTCCCTCACGAATCGGCCTATGCAAGTTTGCTTAGAGAATTTTATAAGATACACCATAAACATCCTCTTGTGGCTATGGCGTTCTTCATATCCGATGTCCAGTTTGCATCGATGTGTTCTTCCAGAATGACCGGACATCCGGAACACCATAATCCATAGATTAGTGAATATCTCAGATATCGTCATATCTGTCTTAGTGATATTCAATGATTTTTTCCAAGATCATGAGTGAACCTGGTTCAACTGGTTGACTTGGCAAGCGATATCAGGTAGAATGTAGTTATACTTTGAACTATCTAAGACCTGTGCATAACGCTCCGAGTGTGGGTGCACCATGAGTCTAGTCAATTTTAGGACTTCTATCCATTGGTGACTTCAACAAGACTGTCAATCTTCAACATACGTGAGTTTGAGACTAGACCATTCCATTTAAACATCTTAACGTTTGTGATACCTATATATTTAATATTGAAACTTTATTTTAATATGACTTCCACTTTCGGACGGTTGGTTTTTCCAACTATTGTCTTTCTAATTCGGATTCAATGTCTCTGTTGTCAAATTTATTGTTTCTGCTTTATCTGAAGCTTCCAGGACCAAAATGTAAATATTTCAGGGACTGTAAGGAAGTTCAGGAAAGAGCCCAACAGTTCTACAGACCAACACTGATCCTTATCTTTCAACTCTGTGGTTAAGAAGGTTGTCTTAATATCCAAACCACGCAAAACTGCGGTGGCCCTATATATCAAGCTATTCTCAACGGAGCACATATGCAGGTAGCCGAGGTCTTATACTCGTCATTAGATCCATCTACCTTATACTCAATCTGAGTATCTACTTTTACAACTCAAAAGTTATTTTTCCGGAGTAGGGTCAACCATTAATATAGTTCTGTAAGATGTATTCTTGTTCTTTTCCTTTCCAGAGTCGTGCTTCTGGAATAGACAATACTACCGCAATAGTGTTCAGTTTATTCTTAACCAAATAGGCTAGAAGGCCTAAGCCAAGTTCAACCCCCTCTTTGCTCCGTACTGGTTCAACCTTTAGAGCCCCGAACAAATACTTCTTTTCCCTTCTCAAGGGAAGATACCTTCAAAGAATTTGGAATTTTTTGACACCATGAGGTGATAATCACTACTGTCATTTGCAAATCCAGTGGATATGCAGTCTATAGTCTTAGGTCCAACTTGACCTGTTTCGGTGTTCTAACCTCAGCCAAACACCCGATCAAAAGTGCCTTTTTACTTGCAGAGTGAACGAGACTCTTCACTTGTAATGTGAACGTGACTCTTCACTTGCAATGTGAACGAGAATCTTCACTTGCAATGTGGATGTGACTCTTCACTTTCAGTGTGAATGAGACTCTTCACTTGCAATATGAACGCGACTCTTCACTTACAGTGTGAATGAGACTCTTCACTTGTAATGTGAACGTGACTCTTCACTTGCAATGTGAATGTGACTCTTCACTTTCAGTATGAACAAGACTCTTCACTTACAATGTGAACGTGACTATTCACTTGCAGTGTGAACGAGACTCTTCACTTGTATTGTGAACGTGACTCTTCACTTGAAGTGTGAACGATACTCTTCACTTGTAATGTGAATGTGGCTCTTCACTTGCAGTGTGAACGAGACTCTTCACTTGTAGTGTGAACGTATCTCAATCGATAGGCTTTTCAACTTTTTCTTTGTAGAGCTCATCCGCATCAACAACTTCATCTTTGTTTTTCAATAAACAAAGGAACCAACACTTTGTACCATCGTCAGTGAAGGTCAAAAAATACTTGTCTCCCCCTCTATTTCGTACAAACTTTAAATCATCCACGTAGGTGTGACTAAGTTTTAGAAGGGAGGTTTTTCTTTCACTATTACGTTGAGGAAATGGAAATGTGATTTTGCCTCTTCGACTACCTCACATTTATTTTGAGGGTTTATGTCGACAGACGGCAACAATCTCAACTTCTTGCCCATGAATAGGACGCAATCGGAGAATGATTCCGATTAATGGAGAATTAGTACTCCAATATTTGGCTGTGTAATAGAGATTGAATACTGGTTCAACTCACCAGAAGCCATCTCAAAAGTCACAAGTCTCTTGGATCTCAAAAACTGAAACTCTAGGTTCGCTTTACTACTCGATTAGCGCCGCGCTCGATCGGGCGCCGCGGCTCCACATCGTCGAGGGCCATGCGGCGCTAAGGTGGCAGTAGTTGCGGCTGCCCCTCTAGTCGGGGAGCGTCGCGGCCCCTTTACGAAATCATCTTATTTTTTTGAGTTTTGGACGTTTTTGCACGCCGATGTATTGGATTCTTTTATCCACAACATTATTGTCAAGATCCGAAGATTTTATCCTTTTCTTGCCCAATTATAGCCTTAACCTTCTGGTTATTCAAAACTTGAATATTCTAGCCCACTCCAGTCGTCTGTAGGTTTTGTATGACTGAGTGTCTATTTTAGCCCACCTCATCAGGTGTCCAATTCTATCGTATGAAGGATCTTCTGTCCGATGGTGTGACATGCTCATCTCTTAACATCCTATCAAATAAGGATCTTCTGTCGGAAACGGTGATAGGTTTAACTTGTTTTAATCTTCTTCCCCTTATACCGTTAGACTGGATCGTATATAATAGATTTCTATAATCCAATCACTAGGTGGGAATGGTATGAAGTTAAAATTCTGATTTCAAAGACTTATGGAATGTGACTTTTTAAGAAACATTTTCATATTCTATTTCTTGCCTTTAATCGGTAACTCTTTAACTTCATGATTGACAAAGAAGAAATGTTTACCTTAGCGTATCATTGTATCTTCCAACCCATCATAATTTCCTTGCGACATCATTCTTGTCGTGTTTTCAACACACGTTCACGAGATCATCTTTTGATCACTATTACAATCTTATCTTAAATTGTTGGATATTTTTTATAACCATGTACATTCGGGGAATAGATAAACTAACTATAGGTGATCTAAAGTCTATACTAAGGAGATCAGTACAACATCATTACAATATTATCATCTAGTTACAATCATTATGTATCTAGGTTCTTGAATCTCTGTGTCAGCATCCGTCAAGTCTTGTGACGTGGTATCTGTAGATTCAACAGTTTCATGCTTCATTGGACTATCGTTGGCAACTTCAACTGCTACAAGATTTTGGTCCTTAATCCTGAAATAAGGACTTAAACAACAAATTGGTTAAGTTTCACCACACGCTGAGTCAAGGGGTGACCCCTTTCTCCTTAAGACAAGATTGCCCCCGTATACATGCTTTTACGGTAGTAGGGAAATAGTCTCTCAAGATAAAATGACTTATATTCTTCGTAAAGCACAATGAAGAAGACCTATCGAAGAACGAAATTATGGAAATTGCTAAGAAAGGATTGACTCAGAGATGTGTATGAACTTGTGGTATAAAAGGTTCATGATCTCCTGAGATAATATGTTTGAGAAGTGTGTAAGACTTTCTTTGAAATGAAGTGAATGTTGGGCACATAAAATCTGAAGTAAAGAGCATGTTAGACCTATCGAATCTGAACCACAAAGGCCTCAATTTATAGGACAAAAATGTCTCTTCACTTGAAATGTGAATGCCACTTCACTTGCAATGTGAATACCTTAATGGATGTTCATTGAGCCAAGTAAAGAGTGTGTGAACACACTCAAACCAATGACTCACTTAATGAGGGTTCATCCTTCCAAAACCCAACACAAAGTTCAAGAGAAACCCTTAAACTTTCGTCTGCAGTAACACTGCACGGGAAGCGTCGCGGCCCTGCCTGACTGACGTCGCGGCGCCAATATTCCAGAGACTCATTGCCCATAGGGCGCCGTGGCGCTCCACCACCGCGGCTCGGTTCGTCCGGCGCCGCGGCCCTTTACGGCTCCGCGGTCCGACCCGTTCCGTCTTACACTTTGCACAATCCTTTATTCATTAACCAATGTGGAATATATATTATTGTCGACAATAACTGTCCATCATTCTATGTCTCAAAACACGT
This sequence comes from Przewalskia tangutica, assembly GCA_029844215.1. Classification (NCBI taxonomy): domain Eukaryota; kingdom Viridiplantae; phylum Streptophyta; class Magnoliopsida; order Solanales; family Solanaceae; genus Przewalskia; species Przewalskia tangutica. The sequence goes on along the minus strand of CM056728.1, from coordinate 95,251,236 downwards.
TACTCTTACGTGTGTCAATATCTCTTTCACTAAGGATATTTACGATATGTAGCCCCACGTGTGCACGTGTGTGGAAACAAGGTTTCCGACGTGTTGCACGCCTTATGTTTGATTCATAAATGACGGGATAAACTTATTCCCCCGTTAGTAAAATTTCCAACACGAATATCATTTGAAATTGCTTTTGACGCAATAACACAAGTATACAGTCACTTCAGAAGGTACAACAAAAATAACATTTTCAAATTCATGGATGAATTCAGTGTGTAATCCAGCCAAAATAAAGAGTTGCTATGTGTCAAGTACAACAACAGACAACAACAATATACCAGTGTAATATCACAAGCGGGGTCTGAGAGGGTAGAGTGTATGTAGACCTTAACCCTACCTTGGAAGGTAAAAAGGTTTCTGATACCCTCGGCTCAAGGAAACTACTATGTGTTAAGTCGTAATTATTAGCACATGTATTTACAATATATTTAACATATTTGTGTTGTATAGTTATGATAAAATTGGGATCCTTATTATAGAAGGATTCAATATTATACACCTATATATATTTGTATTAATGAGAAAGGTTCCCCAAGGAAGATTAATACAATTCTACATGGTATTAGAAGCCAAAACCCTAAGTCTTCTTTAAAAATTATGTGAGTTATTACAATGGATGTACGGGAAAAGTGTACAACTATTACTAGTACTTAGAAAGGATATACAGAATAAATTACAATATAATAGGCTTGAAGCCTAACAAGAGTTGTGATAACCACAACAAAGTTTAGTTCTTGATCCATCTTGAATCTGCGTTCTTGAGTAGGTCACCATATGAGCAGAATCAACGCGAGAAGGACCAATACCCTTAGTTGTTCTATACCTTGTAGTTCTTGAGTGTTTGCTCCTATTGCAACAAGCTTCTTGACCTTGATATCAATAACAAAGTGTTTAGGAATCTGGAAATAAAACAAGGAAGATGGCTTGATGAGTCAGTTGATTTTTCAATCTATCCTTAAGATAATATTGCCCCGTGTAATCCTTTAACGGTGTGTTGACAACTTATTTCCCAAGATAAAACAACAATCAAACAAGTGAGAAAAAGGATTCAAGTGTTCGCTTAGGAAAGAAGGATCTTTGAATGTGTGTGTGTGAAGATTGCAAAAGAGGGAGATATTTCAGAAAATCTAAAATCATACAAGTATGAAGTGTTTGTGTGTTTTTACAATTAATCAAATGGCATCAATATAGTGTGATGAACATGTATTCTTAATTAGCTAAATAATGGCCTTCAATGCCATGTAATGACAATGAATTTGAGGTTACAATTCAACTAAATAATGGTTGAATTCATGAGCCAACTAATACGGAGTTAATGCTCCAAAGTCAGCCCAAAAATCAGTTTCATTTTATCTCCAACGGTCTTTCTGGACCCTGAGCGCCGCGGCGCCTCACTTCCGGTAGCTCACTAGAGCCGAAGTGTCGCGGCCCTCCAGGAGGGTGCCGCGGCGCTTCAACTCCAATAGCTTCACAGTGAATTAATGTTCCAAGCGCCGCGGCCCTGGCTGACTTGCGTCGCGGTCCTTTACAGCTCCGCGGCGATTTCTGACTCGATTCATCTTTTACATATTGTATAATTCTTCCTTCATTTACCAACGTGAAATCATTGTTACTTGGCCAATAACCGTCTATCATCTTATGTCTCAAATAGTTTATATACCTGACATAGTAGACTTGGTCATACGGGGTCTCACATTTTTTATTCTTTTAGAAACCGAAATTTAATCAAATGTAACAAAGAGAATCTTTCTCATAGTTGCTCCTTCTGTCAGTTAGGAAAACACGTTCGACTACCATTTACGATTTCTATGAGTACTACTTTCTTTCCCTTTAATATTATTCACACTGATTTATGGACTTCTCCCACAACTAGCAACATAGGCCATAAATATTATTTAGTATTTTTGGATGATTTCTCCCTTTTGGTCTATCCACTCAAATCTCAAGTGTTCTCCAAATTTGTAGAGTTTTGTACACTTATCAAAACACAATTTGAAAAAGTCATAAAATCGTTTCCATGTGATAATGGCCGTGAGTTTAATAATTTCCTATTCCATAAATTATGTGCGGATAACGACATGATCTTTCGTTTGTCGTGCCTCCATACCTCCCCTCAAAATGGTAATCAGAAAGAATTCTCTAAACCATTAATAATATGATTCATACCCTTCTTTTTACGCGCTCAATTTTTGGGTATATGCATTAACAATGGCCTTAAAACATTCTCAATATTTTATCTACCCATGCGATTCAAAATAAGACATCCACCGAAATTCTATATCACCGGATCCCCACCTATGACCATCTTATAATTCTCGGTTGTTTGTGTTACCCAAATCTGATATCCACGACACCTAATAAATTAGCACCCCGGTCTACTTCATGCGTTTTCCTAGGTTTTCCGTCAAATCATATGGGGTACTTATGTTATGAGCTCTATACCGACAAAATTATAATTTATCACCATGTCACCTTTGTCGAATATGTCTTCCCGTTTGACAACATTAAAAAAATTCGAGTCACTGATTACCAATTCCTGGAAGATTCGGACCTATCACCGTTTCTCCAACAAGCATTCCTCCAGGCTGCCACTGTTCCGGTGGAGACAGACGCACGAACTACCTCTACTATAAGTCCCGCTATCATCGCCCATCTCTCGCGCCCATCGCTACCACCACGAGCTTCATCGCTGGCCCACCACCATCGCTTTCTGTCACTGCCGATAGGCACCATATCGAATGTTCACCAATCGTCAGGGTCTCCTCCACCGCTGACAATCCTCATCATCACTCTGTCGGTCCCCTCCCAGTCACTAACATCCACTCACATGTGAACCTCAATGTCACTAACACCCATAGTCGTAGCTCTGACCAACCAACCCAACCCAGATCGTGAACCCCACAATCGGTACCATCACCCACCGGTACCCCACACCCGATATCAACACATGCACCATCACCACCTCTGAAAACTTACCCCACCCAACCAGTGTCATATGCCACCACCGATCCACCCACTACACTGTATCGGTTCCACTGCCTTACCTCCACCGACAGTCCACCAAATCGACCCTGCATAAATACCGAGCACGACCCTACCAGATAACCCAACACCCAGCATACCAACCCCACATATCCCTGCCACCTTGCATCGCATGGAAACCCGTGCCAAACATGAGATTTTTAAACCCAAAGTTCAATTTAACCTATACACATAAACCATATCCCCAATTCCCAAAAAACTAAAATTGGCCAAATTAGACCCAAATTGGAATGCAGCCATGTGTGAGGAGTTTAATGCTTTAACAAAATAACACACTTGAGATTTAGCTCCTTGATCGGGGGGGGGGGGGGGTGAATGTGATCCGATGCATGTGACTTTTTTGCCACAAGTACAGAGACAACAGTGACCTTGATAGATATAAGACGAGACTTGTGGCTAATGACACTAATCAATAGGAGGGTATTGATTGTGGTGATACATCCAGTCAGATTGTTAAACCGGATATCATTCGCATAGTGTTTAGTATTGCTATGGGTAAGCATTGGCCCATCCATCAGCTTGATGTGAAGAATATGTTTCTTCGTGAGAATTTGAAAGAAACGGTTTATATGCATCAACCGCCTAGTTTTTTCCATCCAGCAACCCCGCAGTATGTATGTCATCTCCGTAAGTCACTTTATGGGTTGAAACAGGCCCCTAGAGCATGTATGAACGCTTTGCACAATATATATTGCATATTGGGTTTACATGCAGCAAGTGTGATAATTCTCTATTTATTTTTCATAGAGGTAGTAGAACTGCATATCTATTATTATGTGTGGATAATATTGTGCTCACTGCCTCATCAGAGTTGTTAAAAAATGAGATCATTACATTGCTTAAAGCAAAATTTGCTATGACAGACTTGGGGAAGTTGAACTATTGTTTGGGGATTTTAGTGACTAGATCTGCAGACACTATGTTTCTTTGTCAACGTAAGTATACAGAGGAGATTGTGTACAGGGTCAAAATGGCAAACTGCAAGTTCATGTCTACTCCAGTTGACTCTAAATCCAAGCTTAGTGCTTTGGATGGTGATCATGTGTCAGATTCCATTCTCTATAGGAGTCTTGCAGGTGAACTACAATACCTCACTTTCACCAGACCTGATATTGCTTATGTTGTTCAGCAGGTATGCTTATTCATGCATGCCCTCAGAGAGTCTAATTTTACTGCCCTTAAACGTATTATTCGATATGTTACATGCACGTTTGATTATGGATTACATCCCTACCCCTTAGCACCGACCAGATTGTTGTCATATACTGATGATGATTGAGCAGACTGTCCGGACACGCGCCGATCCACCTCAGGCTATTGTGTGTTCTTGGAGGATAATTTCATATCTTGGTCTGCCAAGAGACAAGTCATATTATTCCGTTTGAGTGCCAAAGCAGAGTACATATGTGTTGCTAATGTTGTTGCTGAAATTTGTTGGCTCCGAAACCTTCTTTTGGAACATCAGTGTCCATTGCGTAAGGCGTCTTTGGTTTATTATGATAACATATCCGCCATCTATCTATCTCATAATCCGGTTCAGCATCATCAAACCAAGCATATTGAGATGGACATCTACTTTGTTCATGAGAAGGTTGCTCTCGGTCATGTCAGAGTATTACATATGTCTTTCCCTTATCAGTACGCGAATATATTCACAAAAAGAATTCATTGACATCTCTTCCTTAACTTCAGATCCAGTATTAGCGTCCGGCCTCCTCCCGCTCAGATTGAGGGGGTGTATTAGCACGTGAATTGACAATATATTTAACATATTTGTGTTGTATAATTATGGTAGAATTGAGATCCTTATTATAGAAGGATTCAACATTGTACACCTATATATATTTGTATTAATGATAAAGACTCAGGAGATTAATATAATTCTACAGTAATTATATACATTCCATGAAAACTGGTATCTAGATAGAGTCATAGTATTACATTAGGACCCTTTCTTAACCACAACTAGCACTTAAAACCAGAATTTAGTAGTTTATAAGCCAATGTTATTCAAACCTACTATTAGATACGGCCAAACGAATATGGAGAGAGACAAGAGAACGATAAACTTCAGATACTTATTCCATACATATAAGAAAAGGGGGAGAAACATTTTACAAAACAGATAAAAATGTCTTATCTGAAGGTAAACCCTGGACTTCCACAAGGTCATTGTGCTATAATTTTCATTCCATCCGAAGCCAATGCCATTAAGGCAAAGTCAACAGGCGGAAAGTCCATCACAAACGTCGAGAGTTAAGGTATATCCTCATCACAAACTCAATAAGAAATAAAAAGAAATCAAGAACACAATTCTGAGTATGTTATTGGTTGCTCTAATCGACGAAGCAATCAAAAGTTCTCTACAAAATATTTACAAGCCAACAAAAGAAATTAAGAATCTTTTACGAATGTGTGTAATTATACTAATATCTAAAAATCAAAGGACTGGCTTCTCCTGCGCAAGGGCCTCAAAATCATAATATCCCATCATTCTTCGCGAAGAATTTTATTTTCTAAATCAGTCATTCCCGCTACCCCTATAACTGTACGCAAATTGCGAATATCACCAAAGGCAGCAACAATGTGACACTATTTTTTAAAGCAATACCCGGACTCGCGGCCCGGACAATTTTATATATATGAAAAGAAAGATACAGGGGCCCCCCATAGGGGAAAGTACACTGCTCAACAGCAGGAATGCAAAAAGAAAGAAGAAGCAAAAATCAAATAAGATGTGATCATCACCAAATTTATAACATACTCGGTGATGATACTACAAATGCGGATACAAACAATATGAAGATACAATGTAAGCCTAAAGCTATAAACTACCTCCGCGCTTACAAAATCTTCAATCTGTAGTGTCTCATCTCTATCGTCCTCCAGGTACTCTAAGAATCTGATCATCTAGGTCCTGGATCTGATAGTAATAGGTGAAGGTGCCCGAAGTGTAATCTTCAGAGCAACTCTCTGTACTAGAACCAATAGAACTGGGTCTGGCTGAGCAAGAAATGCATCTGTCATGGCCCTAAGTACCTGTGCATTCTCCTCTGCCGTCATCCTGCCATATCTGCTAGGGCCTGACTCTCTCATATCAACTATCATCTGCTTCTCTGAACGGTAATAAGTGTAGGGCACATGTGTCTATATCCTGCGCTCTTTCCTACGAAGAGCCTCGTGAATCATCTCCAAAGATGGCCCATAGTTGTCCGCATCTCTGATACTTGTCTGTTTCTGACGCCACAACTGTGTTGCTCTCGCCTACAACATGCTTTTGATGAAATTTGTGTACTGCTCAGATAACTTCATAACAATTCTCAGATGACGGTCCTTTATATCCCTGTTCCTAATTGGAGAAGCCCCATCCCAACCAATCGGAAGGGCTGGTGTAACCTGTGGAATCTCCTTCAAGCGCAAGATACTATCAAAGTCAGCTGTAGAAGAAGCCAAAACCTCAAGAGTGCTTACTACGACAGCTGGCTGGTCAACCACAGTGTCTCTATCCTCATCAAATAAGTCAGCCATGTAAACAAAATTATCATCATTGTCGGCCATGACTTCCTCGTGAACATCAACCTCATCATCATCATCAACAGCAACAACCTCGTTACCACAAATCCTCCTCACACTACCTGAAGAAGGGATGCTAGTACAGGCTCGGTTCACAGGAGCAAAAGTCTTGGCCAGAGAAGGTAGGTCAAGATTAATTTCTATCATGAAGGGGTCTTGTTGACATATGAAATTTGGAGAACTAGGGGAAGAGGGTACATATGAAAATATATGGCATTTAGCTTTGGCTTTTCCAATATCCAGTGAGGTTAATGGATGAGAAAGGGTTAGTGAGAGGGTGTGAAAATCGGGATGAGGTGCAGTATGGGGAGGGGGGGTAGGTTCAGGTGGATGTGTGGGGTCAGTTGGGGGTGGGATCGGGAGGAGAAGTGGATATGGGATCGGGTAGGGATGGAGGGTGTGTCAAGACTCGACCTCGGGCCCGCGACTGGTGTCCTATCTAGACACCCTTACAGGTATACTCAGAGAAAATCAGCGGAACATACATGAAACTCATAACGTACATTAACAGGAAAATAAACAACAAGCTAGCCGATAATACTACCTCCCTGGACATATATATACATATAAAGCCAAAAGCAATTACATTTTTTTTCTTTATAAACTGACCCACAAGATATGACTACAGACCTCTAAGAGTTTTGACATAACCACTGTGACGGGACAGGGCCCCGCCATACCCCTGAATATACATAATCTACATCAGCAGAGATCCGTACCAAAAGATAAGCCTTCGGAGTAAATGAAACTTTTTCCCCAAAAACTGAACAGAGATCCTAAGAGCAAGGATCACCAACCTGTGTACCTAACACCTGCGGGCATGAACGCACTCGGCGGGCATAACAAAAATTTAGTATGGAACAAAAATAAGGTACAGTAAACAAATCATAATTGTACAAAAGAATGACAGGGGCAAGTATAAAAAGTAAATACCAGATCCTACCGTGCCATTACAACCCATGAACTTAATCACACATATAATATCACAGAAGCATGCTCGTGGAATACAACATCACTGTCAGCATGTAACAAGTATAATATAAAGTCAACTGTCATGTCTATATGCCTATGATGTGTCCCGACCCTTTAGTGAGGGACCCGGTATAATGAGAGTAAACTGGACATTTTTAATAATAGAAAATCAACTCATGGGACTATTTCACCCGCATGAGACTATTTCACCCGCATGAATCTTGTAGACCCGTAATGAGTATATATATATAGATATACCCACATCATGGAGTAGAAATCCATGGAATAATTATGGGAATTGAACCCGCATGAGACTATTTCACCCACATGGATCCAGTGGACCCGCATGAAGTATTTCTCGCATAGGACTATTTCACCCGTATGGGACTTTTTCACCCGCATGAGCCCTACGGACTCGCATGAAGTATTCCTCGCATCGTGGGGAGCAATTCCACGGAATAGGCAAAATGCAACATGTCTGGGGAATGACCCCGCAATGAATAATATATCACAAGCACAACCGACTAACATAATCGTGTAACATAAGTACAATCAGCTATCATAATCACATAACATAAGCACAACCGGCCAACATGATCACATAACATAAGCACAACCGGCTACCATAAATATCATAAGCAAGTTAAGAAATCTCTTAACTCTTATTAGACTTAATTAGCATGCACTCTCATTTTATTTAACTTAAGACACTAACATGTCATGAAAAAATCCTGGAATTTAACCCAAAGTACTACGTACTTCCATTCTTTTCAAAAGACTCTTTTTTATATAAAACTCCAAGATACTAACACCCTTAGTATCAAGGCATGCTTACTTTTTCAAAACAAGTCACTACACCTTTAGAAATTCATTTCAAGGCTTTTAAACCAAGTGACTTCTACTTTCAAAACTTAGGCAACTTATGCCTTTAAATCAAGTTGTCTTTTTTAAAACAAAGTCATTTATCCTTGTTTAAATCATTTGAGTAAGCCACTCATTTAACTTTCCATAAAGTCGTTATAATTAACTTCTCATAAAGTCATTATAACACTTTATGTCTTTCAAAACCAAGCATTTCGTTCTTTAAAATCACATGAGTTTAACTTTTCAACTCAACCAAACTTACATACTTTACATCAAGTCAATGATATTAAAATGAAACTGAATTCATTTAAAGCCCGTACGTCTACCGTACTATACATTTGTAAATACTCATGCTCAAGAGATAGAGAAAGTTCTACATACGTCTGCCCATAAAGGTATAATGCCCGACCCATTCTGGGATGCGGTAAAGTCACATAACGTAACCCGGCCTATGTGTAGGCTCGGTGTGTTGTATCCATAATAGTTTAAACCATCTTTTCTTACTCCTTCTTAAGTCGTTATAACAACTTTCCATAAAGCTATTATAACAACCTTTCATTTCTTATTACATTAGGGAAAACTAAACCCAAAAGTACTACGTACATGCATACTTATAAAAGAATCATGCCACGCCTTAACTTTTAAATCAATAAAATTCTTCTTTTGAAAACTCAAGTTACATTCTCTTTTGAAATCAAGTCTCTTAACTTTTGAAATAAGTCATGGAAACCATACTTTTTAAATCAAGTCATTCATTCCTTTAAGAATCAAGTCCCATAACTTGGAAAATAAAGTCTCATAACCTTTTAAGAAATAAAGGTTCATAGTCTTAAAACTTCATAATATAAACTCTTTTAAATTAAGTAACATATACTTTTATGAGTTGTGAATAGGTTATACTCGTTTATAACGATCTTATTAAAGCAGCCATGATATAGAAAATGTAATACAATTTTGTTTTATCTTAGTTTCTATGCAGATGGAGAATTATACTCATTTTAATATAATTGATTGTCGATACATTTTTATTAACGTTGCAATGGCTTGTTCGATACCTCTTCTCATTAGTGCAGTAAATTAGCAAGGTCACCTCGACTCCACATACTTCTTAACGACTCTTACCAACATCCCCCATAAGACTTGGTAAGAACTTAGGATAACTTAGACATACCTTTTACATAGAGTAGATCAACATACGTACCTCTTAACTTCTAAGAGTAAAATAAATCATGAAATAACACCACATGTATATTTCATACGTAGAATCATGCCAAAAGAAGGAAGAGGTTCACATACCTCGCGACGACTATCGACAAGTAGCAAAATGCTCCAAAGTACTTCAACCTTGATAGATGTACCACCCTTCAAGTAGAATACGATATACGTAGTACTTTAACCTATAATAACCAGAACATGTCTATCAACTCCTAGCTTATTAATCGTAGAATAATACTAAGTGATAGGTCTCTTATTCTACATAAATTTGGGCAGCACCTCCTTTGTTTCTACGTACTTTTTCACCTTTTTCAAGGACCAAAATCAACAATCAACATGCCACATTTAAGGCTCAACAATTCAGCTACCCAAAGGGAATTACACGCCTTAACAAGACGTGTAAAATTCTGCCCCACAATTAAAGTAATACTGTCCAATAATTTGAGCCATTTCGGCAATCACAAGGATAACACCACATCTATTCTTTTCCAATTCCTTTCAATCCAAGTTGTTATTCTAACATGTTATATAGTCGCAATCAATTATAACAACTATAATCCCTTTCTTATACAACATGCGACGATTATAACTATCGACCAAATTGATTTCCAATTTTAATGGCTAACATGCCAATCTCGAATTTAAGCTTCCAAATTCCATAACATTTATCAATCTTCATTTTAAATATCACATGCTCATCTATCAACTACTACAACATGAAATATTGAATTACAATAGCAAGACGGAGATTATTACCTCACTAAGCCCAAATCTTATCCAAGATCAAAAGTCGATCCTTAGCACTTTAGCTCCTCTTCTTTACGTTCCAATACACTCCAAACAATCCTTAGAAGTTCATAAACAACTTCTCTTCAAATTCCAACTTCAAAGTTGAAGAACACCTTAGGTTTTCATCTTGCGACTAACGTAAAAACGTAGTTTTTCTGGGATTTTTGTATTGAGATATCCTTAGAATACCTTTAGGGATCTTGGGTTTGAATATTGAGATTTATGAATCAATATTGCAAATATTTCTCTTCTTTTTCCTCACTTGGCCGAGAGCTCTTCAAGCTTGCACAACAAGTTCTTGATTTTTCTAAGTATGAAAATGCTAGTCTTTCACTAGTAGTAGTAGTAATATATAATACAATCAATGGCTTAGATTAAAACAAATGTGTGGCTAGGATAGGGTCAATTATATCAAGCTAACCTTGACCCTTTGACTTTGGTCCATTCTTTATTCTTCATCCAACAAGCCCATGTGGAGGGTGACACGTGTCGCCCTTCCATTGGTCCATAATATTTCATTTCCCGAAATTTTCATAATTGGTCAAAATATCGGAAATCTCGTGGGCCCCACAAAAACGTAAAATTTTTCGAGTGTGCCCCACGTGACCAAATCCGAAAATAAAATTCCATAATTCTGATAAATTCCATAAGTCTCAAATAACGATTCTGGAAACCCAATTCTTACTAACAAACATTTTTCCTTCCCGAGGTTCGGAAGATTTTCCTTAGAAATTACAACTCTTTCTTTCGTTCAAATTTTTAAGTCCTGATTCCTTACGTATATTCTCTTAAACATATCCTGTGTGACATTCTCCCCCCCCCTTAGAAATATTCGTCCCCGAATGTTCTTTCGAGGTTCAATCTAAACGGATATCGCACAACCCTTTTAACTTCCCCCAACATAATCACATATGCCACACATAGCCCTAATACATCGCACATGCATATCCATCCATCATAAGCCAAACGAGGAATCAAATCCAAAGTGTGCATCATCACTATTTACTCTCATTCATGGCCAAAAAGGATTCTCTTTTCGTACTTTCCTTTAGTCATAACTATAAGTACTTCAATTCTTTCAACCCTTGTTCTCTCCTTTTCTTACTTATCGCATTCTTCTCGTACCTCCCAACTTATTCTAGCATACATGCATAATTTCTATCACTGCTCTGTTTTCCAATCATTGGAGTTATTACATCCGATATTTTAAGGCCATTTCCGGCTCTCACAATCCGGTTCCGGTGGAACGCGTCCACGAACCCGTAAAACGATTAACTAGACTTTGGCCTTGCACCCTTATAACCCTGTCACACAGCGGGACAACCCTTAACTAACCCTGTTTCATTACAGGCTATGGGTCGACCCGTAATAGGTCCATAACCCGACTCGGCGACTATCAATGTTCTAAGGCTCACAATTTCCATGCCCCAAGCCTAAATTATCCTTCCCCGCATACGGGTAAGATAGTTTCCCATAATACCATAATCGTGTTGTCTTGATTACAACAACTATACTTACTCCATACGGATCTCATCCGTACAATTCTCTTAAGCATACTACGTAGCTTAATCTATTAACATCGTCTTCCATTAAGTCTCTTAACATGAATTCTTAAGGGTTCATTACCTTCTCAGATAGCTCATCATCTCCTAATTTTCTCAAATTAGCACGTAAAACCCTGATGAGAATTCATTAAACTGTTTCATACCTTCCCGATATCTATTTAGTCCTTACCAATTCCTGGTAATCTAAAATTATTCTAGGCAACACATATATGACCCTCATACATAAACACGTATAATCGTACATCAATATACCAACTATACCACAATTCTTACCAACCTAGATACGCAATCCAGAATAATCTTTTCTGGGCCACCATTGCCTTTCTCATAGCTGCAATCAACATAACTCGTTAGGGAGAGACGACCCTAACAACACAACTCTATCGCACGATCTCAGAATGAGAAGAATGGAAACCAATCCTAAATGTCATGTAGCCTCCTAGTTATAGATGTGGTGCACAACACACCGATAACCAAGACTCTACTAGACACAGTCTGTAGACGCTTTCCGAGGACTAACTGCTCTGATACCACTTTTGTCACGACCCGATCCCGGGCCCGCGACTGGTGCCCTACCTGGGCACCCTTACAGGTATACATTAGAGAAAATCAGCGGAACATACATGAAACTCATAACGTACATTAACAGGAAAATAAACAACAGGCTAGCCGATAAGGCTACCTCCCTGGACATATATATACATATAAAGCCAAAAGCAATTACATCATTTTTCTTTACAAACTGACCCACAAGATATGACTACAGATCTCTAAGAGTTTTGACATAACTACTGTGATGGGACAGGGCCCCGTCATACCTCTGAATATACATAATCTACATCAGCAGGGATCCGTACCAAAAGATAAGCCTCCGGAGTAAATGGAGTTTTTTCCAAAAACTGAACAGAGATCCTAAGAGCAAGGGTCACCAACCTGTGTACCTAACACCTGCGGGCATGAACGCACTTCCGAAAGGGTCGATAACAAAAATTTAGTATGGAACGGAAATAAGGTACAGTAAACAAATCATAACTGTACAAAAGAATGACAGAGGCAAGTATAAAAAGTAAATACCAGATCCTACCGTGACATTACAACCCATGAACTTAATCGCATATATAATATCACAGAAGCATGCTTGTGGAATACAACATCACTGTCAGCATGTAACAAGTATAATATAAAGTCAACGGTCTTGTCTATATGCAATGATGTGTCCCGACCCTTTAGTGAGGGACCCGGTATAATGAGAGTAAACTGGACATTTTTAATAATAGAAAATCAACTCATGGGACTATTTCACCCGCATGAGACTATTTCACCTGCATGGATCTTATAGACCCGCAATGAGTATATATATATAGATATACTCGCATCATGGAGTAGTAGTCCATGGAATAATCATGGAAATTGAACCCGCATGGTACTATTTCACCCGCATGGATCCAGTGGACCCGCATGAGGTATTCCTCGCATAGGACTATTTCACCCGCATGAGACTTTTTCACCCGTATGAGCCCTACGGACTTGCATGAGGTATTTCTCGCATCGTGGGGAGCAATTCCACGGAATAGGCAAAATGCAACATGTCTGGGGAATGACCCCGCAATGAATAATATATCACAAGCACAACCGGCTAACATAATCGCGTAACATAAGTACAATCGGCTATCATAATCACATAACATAAGCACAACCGACTATCATGATCACATAACATAAGCACAACCGGCTACCGTAAATATCATAAGCAAGTTAAGAAATCCCTTAACTCTTATTAGACTTAATTAGCATGCACTCTCATTTTATTTAACTTAAGGCACTAACAAGTCATGAAAAAATCCTGGAATTTAACCCAAAGTACTACGTACTTCCATTCTTTTCAAAAGACTCATTTTTATATAAAACCCCAAGATACTAACACCCTTAGTATCAAGGCATGCTTACTTTTTCAAAACAAGTCACTACACCTTTAGAAACTCATTTCAAGGCTTTTAAACCAAGTGATTTCTACTTTCAAAACTTAGGCAACTTATGCCTTTAAATCAAGTTGTCTTTCTTAAAACCAAGTCATTTATCCTTGTTTAAATCATTTAGTAAGCCACTCATTTAACTTCCCATAAAGTCGTTATAATTAACTTCCCATAAAGCCATTATAACACTTTATGTCTTTCTAAACCAATCATTTCTTTCTTTAAAATCACATGAGTTTAACTTTCCAACTCAACCAAACTTACATACTTTACATCAAGTCAATGATATCAAAATGAAACTGAATACATTTAAAGCACGTACGTCTACCGTACTATACATTTGTAAATACTCATGCTCAAGAGATAGGGAAAGTTCCACATACGCCCGCCATAAAGGTATCTCGCCCACCCATTCTCGGGACGCCAGAAAGTCACATAACGTAACCCGGCCTATGTGTAGGCTCGGTGTGTTGTATCCATAATATTTTAAACCATATTTTAAACCATATTTTACTCCTTGTTAAGTCGTTATAACAACTTTCCATAAAGATATTATAACAACCTTTCATTTCTTATTACATTAGGAAAACTAAACCCAAAAGTACTACGTACATGCATACTTATAAACGAATCATGTCACACCTTCTCTTTTAAATCAATAAACTTCTTCTTTTGAAACTCAAGTTACATTATCTTTTGAAATCAAGCCTCTTAACTTTTGAAATAAATCATGGAAACCATACTTTTTAAATCAAGTCATTCCTTCCTTTAAGAATCAAGTCCCATAACTTGAAAAATAAAGTCTCATAACCTTTTAAGAAATCAAGGTTCATAGTCTTAAAAATTCATAATATAAACTCTTTTAAATTAAGTAACATATACTTTTATGAGCTGTGAATAGGTTATACTCGTTTATAACGATCTTATTAAAGCAGCCATGATCTAAAAAATGTAATTCAATTTTGTCTTATCTTAGTTTCTATGCAGATGGAGAATTCTACTCATTTTAATATAATTGATTGTCGATACATTTTTATTAACGTTGCAATGACTTGTTCGATACATATTCTCATTAGTGCAGTAAATTAACAAGGTCACCTCGACTCCACATACTTCTTAACGACTCTTACCAACATCCCCCATAAGACTTGGTAAGAACTTAGGATAACTTAGATATACCTTTTACATAGAGTAGATCAACATACGTACCTCTTAACTTCTAAGAGTAAAAGAAATCATGAAATAACACCACATGTATATTTCATACGTAGAATCATGCCAAAAGAAGGAAGATGTTCACATACCTCGCGACGACTATCGACAAGTAGCAAAATGCTCCAAAGTACTTCAACCTTGATAGTTGTACCACCCTTCAAGTAGAATACGCTATACGTAGTACTTTAACCTATAATAACCAGAACATGTCTATCAACTCCTAGCTTATTAATCGTGGAATAATACTAAGTGTTAGGTCTCTTATTCTACAGAAATTTGGGCAACACTTCTGTGTTTCTAAGTACTTTTCCACCTTTTTCAAGGCCCGAAATCAACAACCAACATGCCACATTTAAAGCTCAACAATTCAGCTACCCAAAGGGGATTACACGCCTTAACATGACGTGTAAAATTTTGCCCCACAATTAAAGTAAAATTGTCCAATAATTTGAGCAATTTCGACAATCACAAGGATAACACCACATCTATTCTTTTCCAATTCCTTTTCAATCCAAGTTGTTATTCTAACATGTTATATAGTCGCAATCAATTATAACAACTATAATCCCTTTCTTATACAACATGCGACGATTATAACTATCGACCAAATTGATTTCCAATTTTAATGGCTAACATGTCAATCTCGGATTTAAGCTTCCAAATTCCATAACATTTATCAATCTTCATTCTAAATATCACATGCTCATCTATCAACTACTATAACATGAAATATAAAATTACAATAGCAAGACGGAGATTATTACCTCTTTAAGCCCAAATCTTATCCAAGATCAAAAGTCGATCTTTAGCACTTTAGCTCCTCTTCTTTACGTTCCAATCCACTCCAAACAATCCTTAGAAGTTCATAAACAACTTCTCTTCAAATTCCAACTTCAAAATTGAAGAACACCTTAGGTTTTCATCTTGCGACTAACGTAAAAACGTAGTTTTTCCGGGATTTTTGTATTGAGATATCCTTAGAATACCTTTAGGGATCTTGGGTTTGAATATTGAGATTTATGAAGTAAGATTGCAAAAAAATTCTCTTCTTTTTCCTCATTTGGCCGAGAGCTCTTCAAGCTTGTACAACAAGTTTTTGATTTTTCTAAGTATGAAAATGCTAGTATTTCACTAGTAGTAGTAGTAATATATAATATAATCAATGGCTTAGATTAAAACAAATGTGTGGCTAGGATAGGGTCAATTATATCAAGCTAACCTTGACCCTTTGACTTGGTCCATTCTTTATTCTTCATCCAACAAGCCCATATGGAGGGTGACACGTGTCACCCTCCCATTGGTCCATAATATTTCGTTTCCCAAAATTTCCATAATTGGTCAAAATATCGGAAACCTCGTGGGCCCCACAAAAACGTAAAATTTCTCGAGTGGGCCCCACGTGACCTAATCCGAAAATAAAATTCCATAATTCCGATAAATTCCATAAGTCTCAAATAACGATTCTGGGAATCCAATTCTTACTAACAAATATTTTTCCTTCCCGAGGTTCGGAAGATTTTCCTTAGAAATTACAACTCTTTCTTTCGTTCAAATTTTTAAGTCCTGATTCCTTACGTACATTCTCTTAAACATATCCTGGAATTACGAGGTGTAACAGGGTGAGTGGTCTCGAGTGGGGTGGGGTCAGCTGGGGGTTTGGTTCAGGAAGAGAGGGAATAGATGTGGGTTGTGTGGGGTGAGGCTGGGTGACGGTAGGGTGTGTGGGGTTACGTAAAATGGTGGAAGTGCTAGAAAAGGTGGGAATGGATTGTGCTATGAATTGAAATAAAGGAGGGGGGGGTTTGTTGAGGGTTTGGATCACCTATAGGAGTAGGTGTGGGGACTGGTAGTGGAGTTTGGGTGAGTGGTATTTCTGAGGGTTGAGCTATAGTGGCATGCGTGTTGTTCTTTAAAGGTTGATTTTTGGTAGCTTTAGATTTTTGGGACGGGTTTTGCTTCCCCGTATTTTTGGTAGTAGGTTTTTGGACTTGGGGAGCATTTTTCTTTATTTTTTTACCGACAACAACTTGCCAGTCATTTGGATTTTTGGGCGCTTCTATGACTTGAGTTGGATTTTTGGGAAGATTGTTTGTTTGGTTTGGATTATCCGGGGGATTTGAATTTTGTGGGTTATCTTTGGGTAGAGGAGGAACATGATGGGTGTTTTCTTTTTCATTCGAAGGTCTCAACGAAGGATTTAGTTTCCAACACCCATGCACATCATGTTCTTGTAGGGAACAATTAGTACAATACTTTGGGAGAAAGTCAAATTGAATCTTATAGGAATTCGATTGAATTCCTCCCTCTGTTGCTATTTGTATTTGGATTTGTTTGGGATGTTGACGCAACAAGTCTACCTCGACTTTACCCTCGCACAACTAGGTCAGGTTTTTTTCTTTGTTGCAGCGTCAACACAAATGAGTCTACCAACAGCAGAAGCAATAGACAATAGAGTAGACTCGTCAAAATAAACAGGTGGGAGGTTAGGGAATGAAACTCAAGCCCAAGCTATACTTGTTTCTTTTGTCGGATCAAAGGAAACCTCATATTTCATGGTGCGCAATGGATAAGATTCCCTATTGTCCTTGATATCAAAGCTAGAAGAGATGGACATGAGCGCATCATAATCTTCTTCGATGGAGCATCGAATCAGAATATGATGGATAAACAAATAACCAATTCTAGCATGGACTTTCAATTTCACCTGTTTAGGTAATTCAGTCCTTAGAAAATCTATGTGAGGCATACCATGACTATTTTACCTATGACAACCCATTTCAATTCTTGACGCGCAATCGGCACCTCAATTTCAGATTTTTGAAAAAGTAATGTAGGTTCACCATGTAGATAAGTTACCTGTTTAGAAGCTAACGGTGGTGGTAGTTGATCGTTGGCTTGTAATGACCCGCCGATCCCACTAATGAGTCGGCGACTGACAACTTCAGGCATAATGATTTCGGTGTGGTCGATCGACTGCGTTGCCGCCATCGTGGCAGGATCACATCGACCGCCACTTCCTAGTGGCAAAATTCCCCGAAAAATTCCATTTTGATCCACCAAAATTGAATTCAGTGAATTGATGTTGTTTGGATGTATTAGGGGAGGAAATTCAGATGAAATTGACTGAGCAACCTCGCCTGGAGGTCGCCCAGTCGACGTAGCAGCCATGGAAGCCGACAGAAGCTTCTTCAAGCAACCAACAATGGTGAATCAACGAACAGGGGTGGGGGCAAAACGTAGCTCAGACCCATACGAACACAAAGAGACCATCCACGAAGCTCGACGTTACCGGTGGTGGCCGAAATATTGAAAGTTGCGCGTAGGGTTTGCAGTTGACGTCAATCTAGTCGATGTGACAATGTGGGATGAATCGAATAACGGGGAGGAGATGGGGAATCTATTGGTGTCACCACCGATCCTCGCAGTTGCCAGAGTTCGCCGGAAAATGTGAAAAACCGATCGAAAAACAAGAGTGTTTTTCAATCTGAGATTTCCGGCGTTGTAGGAAGAATCGACGATGGTGGTTAGTATGGAAATGACGGGCTTGAAGAGACGAAATTAATGGTATAAGTCTCGTCTCCAATGAATTCCTGTGAAGGTCGGAATCGATGATTCGCCGCCAAAATCACTGTTCACCCGACATTTTGGCGAAAATAGAGAGTTTAAAACAATGACCTTTTCGTTTTTAATCCAATGTGACACTTCAATTGTAGTTTGGTCCTGAATTCCACGTACCTGCAGAGGATTGCTACACAAATTAAAAATAATTAGAATAAAAAATATTCAAATATACCAATCATAATTGTATTACTCTACATATCTTCGAGGATACGAGATCTCTTGCCCTTTTACAGTTTGAATAGAAGAAATGATCATTTCAGATCTCTTATATGTTATTTTTTCAAATCTCTTATATACTGAAGATCTCTTATAAAAAAGTTATAAAACTAAAAACATTTTGTAAGTGGCCTATAAACTCATTCTTCCTATACAAAAAGACATTGTTAGCATATGTAATGTCTCAGGTTTCCATACTAGTTCCTGACCCATTTTAAGAAAATAAATCGAAATTGAAATTGAGAAGGTTTCACGTTTTGCGAAAGTGGCCGAGGGGCCTAATTCAAGCAACCATAAACCCATGATTAAATGAGAATTTGGAAAAGCTTCCTTGATGAAAGTTGTAGTAGATTGTTCGAGAAAAAAGAATGGTTTTTGTACTTCTTGTAATGAATTATCAAAAACGTAATAAAGTACAGTGTTTTTTTACATTTCATATAGCATTTGTCCAAATAAAATATAATCTAATGCAAAATGTTGAGCCTATACTTGCAGAAATCACGGAAAGTATGTGTTTGATCAAATTTTTATAAGTGTTTTTCAACTTGAGAACACCAATTTGGACATATTGAGTCATTGACTATCATATTGTCGTTACATTTTCTATGTACAATATAATAATATTTTTTGATTAAATGTTGCAATTTAATAAAAAAATAATATTATTAAATTGTAAAGATATACTAATTTTTAGAAACATAGGATAAAAAAGAATATTTTAAATTGTTTTAAATCTATTTAAAAAGAATATTCTAGTTTCTTTGCATAAATGTGGGCCAAACAGAGAATTGTTTTTGTTTCTCATAAATATTTTTATAATTATAGATCAAACATTCTAACAGATTGATCAAACAGACTCAAAGTTAACCCAAAGTGTTGGGTCTGTGCTTGCACGGGCTAATACAATCTTGTTTTAACAAGAAAAGCGCATTAAATCCACATAGTCCAAACTTACTTTGCAAGATTGTCATATTATTTCAGTGGAATGAGAGTTCAATTCTTTCAATTTTCTAGAAGAAAAAAAAGGTGATTTTTTTAAAATAAGCAGGATTGTATTATGGAGTCCTTAATAATTTGAATAATATCAAACATCTATCTGTTCATATATCATGTCTTAGATTTGTTAGGGGAAAGGGAAACTATATAGGAAAGCAATATTTACGAAACCAAGCAGGTTTAAGCAAATATGGCCCATGTTTTTAAGATGGAGAGTTAACAGACTAGGACCTAAGAACCCAAGATATTTGCAACCTTGGGCCTTTACCAGAAATAGCATGTTTCTATTTTACGTGGTCCACATTCTTGCTTGTTGCGTGCTACTCCCTCCGTTCATTTTTACTTGCCGTCCATTTTTACTTATCGTGTATACTAAAAATTGTTGTCAATTATTACTTATCTAGTTTGAAATACCAAGAGATAATTTTCCATTTTGTTCACATTTTATCCTTATTATTAATTATTGATTGAAAACTTTAAGAAATTGTTAGTGGTTGCACAACTTTTAAAGTATATTTGATTGAATTCAACCATTAGATGACTTAATAATAGTTGGAGTGATATAGTAAAATTATCATTCTATTTTTTGTTTCGTAATAGAAATGTCAAGTCAATATATGATAAGTAAAAATAGACTGGAGGAAGTAATTACACTAGACGGACTATCAATGACATATTGGTACGAGTTCAGTTCAAGTTTGCTTTCCATTTTGGTGAAGACTTTTCCTTTCGTAAACTGCCTTTGGCTCATGAATCTGGGACGATATTTGATGAAGTTGAGAGAGGGCATCTGGCAGTTTTGTATTTAAACATGAATTTCACTTGAAAAAAGAAATTGAAATTTGTGAGCGAAAATTATTATTTCACTTGAAATGCTCTTCTAAGAAGTTTTTTAATATTTCATCAATATTTAATATTTCAAATATTGAATTATGTCTATGAAGATATTGTTAAATATACCTACGATATACACGATATACACGTGTATATCCTTTGTATATTTGGTCTTGGTTTTGTATATAGTAAGTAGTACCGATTTTGTATATATTTGGTATATGACCTTGTATATGGTCTCATTAGTTTAGTGTAAATATTATATTAATTAATATTGTACACTTACCATAATTATAAGATTCTTGTACTACTAGAATAGTGTTTTGAGATTAGAATAGGAATAGGTTTTCTATTATGGAAAATTGTAAATTGTATATATACTCTTTCATTAATGAAAATAATCAAGGGATTATTTCTTTCATGGAATCAGAAGTCTAGGTTGAAAATTTCCTTTCCAATTTTTTCGGCCAATCACGAATTTCGATAGTTCATCCTCAGTTTCCGTCGAGTTTTTCTGATCCCTAATTATTTCTTCTCAATCCCTCAATCACCTATTATTCTTTCGTTATGTCTACCTCCAAGAACACGTTTCACCTTGCCCTTGTTGTTTCTAATATCAAGAATCACATCCCTCTTACATCTTGAATTGAAAACGTCCAACATGCGATGTGGACCGAACTGTTTAAAATTCACGCACGTTCGCATCAAGTCATCCATCACATAATCCTCGCGGCTAATGAGGACACTGAGGTGCCTAAATGTGAGGATAATCCTAAGTTATGAAGTACTCTTGATGCCATAGTCCTTCAGTAGATTTGCTCCACTATCTCTACCGACATGTTGCAGACAATTATTGAGTCGGACATTACGGTGATGGCGGCATGGAATAGAGTACGCAATATATTCTAAGATAATCAGAATTTCCGTGATGTTACCCTTGAGCATGAATTTCCCACGTCAATATGGAAAATTTTCCGAACATTTCAATATTTTGCAAAAGGTTGAAAGAATTGGCGGACCAACTTCGCAATGTTGGTGCGCCCGTTAGTGAAGATTGTATTATTAGTGAAGATTGTCTTATTCTGCAGATGGTTGCGGACCTATCTGAGGCCTATAGTGGCACTGAAACTCTCCTCTATCAAAATAATCCTCTCCCGAAGTTCTATCAAGCCTGCTTCATGCTTACTTTGGAAGAAGTCGGCTTGGCTAAAAAGACGGCTACAAGTGCTAGCCCCGTGGTCATGATGACGTCCTCTACTAATTCTCTAAATTTGGTAACCATTCGAACTAAAATCGACCTCAAGGGGGCGACAAAAATAATCGAAAAAATAATGACAAAAATCACGGGGGCAAACGCGGTGATTCCGGTGGTGGTAGTGGTGACAGTGGATCCTACTCAAATAGCAGTGGGCCACAACCCCACTAGTTCTAGTCTTGGGCCCCTGGCCAGTGGGCAGTGGCCCAACAACCCTTATTCGTTGGACCTCCATCTCACGGGAAGTGGGCTGGCTAGCCTTTCAGGACCAATTCGCAGCAACCCAGTTATTTTATATGCAGTGATGGGTTGGGACAACAAGCCTTGGTGCTTGGGCCTCAGCCTCCGTAAGCCCACCATGTAGCAAGCTCCACACAAATCGACATTGAAGCCGTAATGCACACACTTGGATTAAATCCACCAAACCCGAATTGGTACATGAACACTGGAGCTACTACCCACATGACAGATCAAGGTACTCTCTTGTCTTATTCCAATTTGAGCAACAATCATGGAAAAATTGTTCGTGGTTATGGTCATAAAACGTTGTCTCCCCTAATCCACCCCGCATCTTAAAAAATACATTTCATGCCCCTAAATTGATTAAAAAATTGGTGTTTGTTCATAAATTCACCACTGATAATTTTATTTCTGTTTAATTTGATCCGTTTGGGTTTTATGTGAAGGATTTCAAGATGACGATTCCTCTCATGAGGTGTGATAGTATAGGAGATATGTATCCTATCACGCTTAGTTTCGGTCTCTCGAGTCAAGCCTTGCCATAAATTTTTCCAGTCATTGCTCCTTCCTTGTGGCATGCTCATCTAGGTCATCTGGGGTCTGCTATTTTGTCTTCCTTAGATAAAAATAATTATATTTCTTGTAAGGGTACACGTAGTACTTCGAATTGTCAATCTTGTTCTTTAGGGAAAAGTGTTAGATTGTCGTTTGAAGACTCTAATTATCATACTTAAATGCCATTTTATATTATTCATAGCGATTTATGAATATCTCATGTTCTAAAGTTTTTTCCACTTTCTTATATTTTAGAGCATTCATAGAACCCAATTCGAACAGGAGATTAAAAATATTCAGTCTGATAATGGAAAAGAATATGATAATGGGGTATTTTGGGAGTTTTGTGCTAATAATGGTAACAATTTTTATTTTTCTTGTCCTCATACATCTACACAAAATGGAAAAGTCGAACGCAAAATTTGTATCATTAATAACATTATCTGAACTTTATCGATTCATGCTTCTGTATCCCCTTCGTTTTGGCATCATGATCTACAAATGACTACATATCTTCTTAGCATTCTTCCTATCAAAGGTTTGACATATTTTTCACCTCTTCAAATTTTATATAATAAGACTTCTTCGTATTCACATCTTAGGGTCTTTGAGTTCTTATGTTATCTGTTGTTTCCATCCACCACAATTAACAAAATTCAGGCTCGTTCTACCCAAAATTCGCTCAATTCTCCTCAGAGTAATAGAACGGTCACTCGTAGTCAACGAGGTATTTTTAAACCAAAAAGACATTTTAATTTAAATTTTAATGTTCTTAAATCACCCCTACCCCGTAATCCTATGTGTGCGTTAAATGACCCGAATTGAAAAATTGTTATGACTGATGAATATAATGCTCTTATTGATAATAAGACGTGAGAGTTGGTGCCCCGTCCATCTGGTGTTAATATTATTCTGTCTATGTGGATTTTTGCTAATAATGACAATTCTGACGGTTTGTTTGCAAGGCATAAGACTCGTCTTGTAGGTGATGGTAAGACTCAGCAGGTTGGCGTAGATTGTGGTGAGACATTTAGTCTGGTGGTCAAACTGCTACCATTCACACTGTGCTCAGCTTGTCTCTTTTGAAAGCATGGCTCAACATCAGTTAGATGTGAAGAATGCGTTCTTACATGGTGATCTCAATGAGACAGTCTATATGCATCATCCCTTGGTATTTAGGGATCCCAAATATCCTTATCATGTCTGTTTGTTGAAGAAGTCCTTGTATGGGCTTAAGCAGTCCCCACGGGCTTGGTATAAGAGGTTTGCATACTATGTTTCGACTATTTGATTCTCTCACAACAGGTCTGATAATTCATTGTTCATATATCATCGTGGTTCTTCCCTGGCTTATATTATATTGTGGATGATATTATCTTGTCTGCCTCTTCTGATGCATTACGCCAGTCTATCATGATAATTCTCAGTTCTGAGTTTGCTATGAAATACCTGGTGCCCTTAAGTTACTTTTTGGGGATTGCTATCTCTCGTCATGCGGGTAGGTTGTTCTTATCACAGAGAAAGTATGCACTTGAGATCATTGAGAGGGCTGGGATGTCATCCTGTAAGTCCACTTCTACTCCAGTTGATACTAAACTCAAATTGGGTGCTGCAGCTGGCTCCCCTTATGAGGATACGGCCCGCTATCACAATCTTGCATGCGTTCTTCAGTATCTTACGTTCACGAGATCAAACATTACGTATGTCGTACAACAGGTGTATTTATTTATGCATGATCACAGGATTGAGCACATGAATGCGCTAAAAGACATTATATGATACATCCAGGGAACACTTGACTATGACTTACATTTATAACCGTCTTCAAAATCTACACTGATCTCATATACGAATGCTGATTGGGGTGATTGTTCGGATATCAGACGTTCCACGTCGGGCTACTGCATGTTTCTTGGTAATAACTTGGTCTCATGATCTTCAAAGCGTCAGTCTACGTTGTCACACTCTAGTGCATAGGTCGAGTATCAAGGGGTGACCAATGTTTTTTTTGAATCATGTTGGTAACGTAATCTTCTTTTTGATCTCCATTGTCCTATTCAGAAAGCTACCTTGGTTTATTGTGATAATGTTAGTGTCATCTACCTTTCTGATAATTCAGTTTAGCACCAGCGCACTAAACATATCGAGATGTACATTCACTTTATTCGCGAAAAGGTAACTCGTGGACAAGTACACGTCTGTCATGTCCCTTTCAGGTATCAAATTGTAGACATCTTTACAAATGGTCTTCCCTCGATCCTTTTTTAAGATTTTAGGGACAACCTCATCATACGAAGATCACCCGCTATGACTGCGGGAGTGTGTTAAATATACATACAATAAACACGATATACATGTGTTTATCCTATGTATATTTGGTCTCAGTTTTGTATATAGTAAGTAGTACCGATTTTGTGTATATTTGGTATATGACCGTGTATATGGTCTCATTAGTTTAGTGTAAATATTACATTAATTAGTATTGTACACTTACCATAATTTTAGGATTCTTGTACTACTAGAATAGGGTTTTGAGATTAGAATAGGAATAAGTTTTCTATTATGAAAAAATTGTAAATTGTATATATACTTTTTCTGTCACGACCCGACCCCGGGCCCGCGACTGGTGCCCTACCTGGGCACCCTTACAGGTATACATCAGAGATAATCAGCGGAACATACATAAACTCAACAAGGAATAAATAACAGGTTAGCCGATAAGGCTACCTCCCTGGATATATATAAATATACATAAATCCAAAAGCAGTTACCTTTTTTTTTTTACAAAGCGACCCACAAGATATGACTACAGACCTCTAAGAGTTTTGACATAACAACTGTGACGGGACAGGGCTCCGCCATACCCTTGAATGTACATAAAACTACAACCTCAGGGAACTGTACCAAAAGACAAAGCCTCCGGATAAATGGAGCTTTCCAAGAACTGAACAGTGATCCTAAGAGTGAGGATCAACAAACTATGTACCTCAACCTGCGGCATGAACGCAGCCCCCCGAAGGAGGTCAGTACAAAATATGCACCAAGTATGTAAAACTGACAGTACTGTAATTTAAATCATAAAGTCTAGATATAAAAAGCTGGAGACAAGTATGATAATCAAATTAACAGTACAACCGTGCCTTGCCGAAATGAAAGTAATGAAAGTCAGTTTTTACCTTTTTTTTAAAGACTATTTCAACACATGAACAATAGTCACACCAAGGCTAGGGATACAATCCCTCAAAATCATCACACAGTACGGTAAGGGTCGCAAGCCCACAAAACATCAAAGCGTGCCCGTGGAATCCTCTATCACAGTCGACAGTCGTAAGTGTAAAATATATACATGTAACACGCCCGTGGAATCCTACCTCACTGTCGGCGTGCACATATGCAATATATATATCTCATGCCCATGGAATCCCCCATCTTGGGTACATGACTTCATGGAGAGCTAATCCATGGGGTAATAATAATATATAACATGCCCGTGGAATCCCTCATCTCGGGTACATGTCTTCATAGGGAGCTAGTCCATGGAGTAATAATATATAACATGGTCACATGCCCCGGAATCCCTCATCGTATAAGCATGTCCATGGAGTAATAATAGTATACAACATGCCCGTGGAATCTCTCATCTCGGGTACATGTCTTCATGTGGAGCTAGTCCATGGAGTAATAATAGCATCCGGGAATTTAACCCGCATCATGGTCACATGCCCCGGAATCCCTAATCGTATAAGCTTGTCCATGAATCAATCACAATGGAAGAATACCCATGGAATCCTCCATCACTGTCGGTACGTGATGCACGAAAATATGCACACACTTTAACGCAAGTGCACGTTATCGTGACAAGTAATATAGTCTTGGTAAGACCGAATATCGTCCACAAGGATTAGTGTTCAAATACCAATTGTCTATCTTTTGGTATCTATTTGGTAACCGATATTTTGAGTTTGTTGATTATACTAACAATTATAAAGACTAATTAACTATGTGTTTACTTCAGTAGTGATGAGAATAGGGCTTCCAAGTCTCCTTAACTATCCGCTTATGTTACTTATTAATGCAATGAATTATGGTTCTTCTTATTTTGGAGCTAGAAGGTTTACTAAATCATTTTATACTCCCGTTAAGGCTATATAAACACTCAACCCCAGTATCGCTCATTTCTACCTTTCGGTGATAAGGATGACTCTATAGGAGGATTAAGACCAAAAACCTAGTTAACCGTCACGCGCCATGCGTAAAATTAGGTGTTTAGACCTCTCGTTAACGCTACACAAGTAATTGAAGTATTTTCATCCCCAATCCAAAATATGTCTACCCAACTTACAACATATTCACAAACTCCTCCTTTCGAAGCATGATTAGAAATCATATAAATAATGATAATTAGTGATCAATTAATTACCAAGCATTCAAAGCAATTATTGGATAAATCTCAACAAGAAGAAGAATAACCATAACCATGCATCAATTCATAACATAAATTTCTAGTGATTTAACATGGAAAGCCCTATAATGAAATTAGTTCCTAGCCATTGACATGACAAGAACTAATTCAATGTTCATCATAAAAACTGAAATAAAGAAAAGAAAAGAAAGTTACTAAATTATGGTCTCCAATCTTCAATCCAAGAAGCCTTGTGTTGTGCAAGAAAGGGAACTCTTAAAAACTGCCTAGGGTTCTCCTTTTATAGGCTCAAAACCGCCTCAAACTTTTCTCTTCGTGCCCGCCCGATTCGTCATTAAACTCGATTTTCCGTCGCCGCGCGATTTACTATCAGCCTGGCGCCAAACTTCGCGATATGTCGGATGATTTGGCGCCGCCGTGACTGGCCGTTTGTAGGCCGCGCCGCAACTTCGCGCTTACGATATTGGGCGCCGCGGCCTCGACTGTCTGCAGGAGGCCGCGCCGGGTCTCAGTGCCGCCTGCTCGCCACTTTCTCGTCTTTTAAGCTCTGGAACCTCCACTTTTGCCCTCTTTTAGCTCCTTTTCCGCCATTTGGCCATTTTAACCACTTTGACTCAAAAGAAAGAAAATTTATCCTAATACGACACTTATTTGTATAAAAAGGGACAAAAGACTAACTAAAAACGACTCAAAAAGTGTATATAAAATACACCGATCAAATACCCCCAAACTTAACCTTTGCTCGCCCTCGAGCAAAGATAAAAAGAAAGAAATAAAGACTCAAGAAAAAGGAAAATAAACAGACTCAATGACATTGATCACTTTTGTTGCATTGGTGTTACTTAGAAAAACATGAAGAATGGCAAAATAGTATGCAGGAACATATAGCATGAAATTTTAGCACACTAAACACATTAAGCTAGATATTTCGCAAACTCATCTTTATCATGCTTAATGGAAGTCAAAATACTGAATCATGCTTGTTAATTTCATAAATCTTATGACATTTTTACTTGCTATTCTCCACTAATCATGGCTATGCATCTAAGAGATCTTCAGGACTTTTAAGGGTTGTAATGTAGGCTTAGGTATGAGTAGGTAAAAATAGGCATTTAGGCTCATTTTTGTGTACCATAAGCTCTTTAGCTTTTCAGTGTTTCCCTTTTCTTTTGATTCTTTTCTTCACTTCATATCTATCGTTCCCCTCTTTTGTTTTGGGAGAGTGAAGTGTATTATAATAACAAGCACCCCCAAACTTAGGCTTTTGCCTATTTCTCATTACTTTTTTATTAGGGTGCATCACTTTTGTTCACTCTTTTTGTCTCTTTTTTAACATAATTTATTCCAACTATTTCACATGTTTACTTATGACACAAGTATGGGAATATAGGGTGTCAAAGAAAAAGTTCAATTTTTTTAGGCTCAATGGGGTTGACTAGGGATATTTTTAATGTCAGGAATAGAAAAGAGTGGTAAGAATTGGCTAACAAAGAAATGCCTGAGTCATCTCTCTTAACATGCATATCCTAACTATTTCGCCTCAAATAGCAAGCAATCATAACACATAGGTTTTAATCATTTATTATGCACAATTCAAGCAAGAAACGCCAAATAGCCAGATTTTGTGAGTTTTTGGCATATCTAACCTAAGTGTTTAGATAGTTGCTTTTAATTCCGTTACATTCTTCCACCTTACTTCACTAGGTGTTTCTGGTAACTACATCATACATGATCTTTTGACAGACAATTATGACTCAAAAGAAAAAAAATTATGACTCAAAAATACACAAAAACAACAAAAAGACTTAAACATACTTATAACAATAAGACACAAATAAAACACCCCCCCAAACTTAAATCACACATTGCTCCCAATGTGTGTAGACTCAAAGACAATAATAGAAAACAAGACACTTACAGACTTGGTTAAAATGGTGGCAGTGGCGGTGGATAGTACTTTGAATTCCGTGAGGGGAGAAGGGCTCTGGATTTTTGATTTGGCATGTGGCCTTGGACGGGCGCCTTAAAAATTCAAATTTTTCCGTTGTGGCGCCGCGGCTCTGCAAATTGGCGCTGCGACGCCCAAATTCCTGCGTTCTCGAATCTTCGCGCCCTCGTCTGGCGCGCAAGGCCCGCGATTTTCTCGAAATCTTGCTTCTTCCGAAATCTTGGCTTTCTTCGATTTCGCCTTCCAAGTTCCCGGCTTTCACTTGTCAACACAACACGCATACTACCTCCGTGAGATCGTTTCTAAATAAAGACTAATTGCATTTAAACTAAATAATCAAATACCTGGGTTGCCTCCCAAGTAGCGCCGTTTTTAACGTCTTTTATCCGACGCAAGTTCCTTATTATTCTAGTGTGAGAGGTTACTAAGTTCATGTATTCCATTTCATTGATCGATAGGTTTTAACCTATGTCCGCTACCTTGGGAAGCTCTCTCTCCCTTTTATTTCAATTGCACCATACGGGAATACTCTTACCACCGTATGGTCTGTCCAACGTGATTTTAACTTGCTCGAAATAATTTCAACCTTGAGTTGAATAAAAGCACTTGTTGTCCTTCTTGGAAGTCTTTCAGATCAACCTCTTGTCGTGCCATACTTTCGCTCGTTCCTTGTAGATCTTTGCATTCTCATAGGCATTGTGCCTGAATTCATCCAACTCGCTTAGCTGTAGTAGCCTCCTCCGCCCCGCCGCCAAGGCCCCATGTTTAACTTCTTCATTGCCCAATACGCTCTGTGTTCCAACTCTACTGGCAAATGACATGCTTTACCAAAAACTAACTTATAAGGTGACATACCAATTGGTGTTTTGAATGTTGTCCGGTATGCCCACAACGTCGTCATCCGCTTGATAGACCATCCTTCCTCGAGCCGCTCACCGCCTTTCTAATATGCTTTTCACTTCCTGCTCGACACTTCGCGCCCATTCGCCGGTGGTAAGCTTGTTATCTTGATGGTAGACTCCATATCGGGAAAGCAATGAGTGCAGCTGCTTGGTGCAAAAATGACTTCCTTCGTCGCTGATGATGGCTCTCGGAGTACCGAACCTTGTGAATATATTCTTGTGAAGGAATTTTTGAACCGTCTTCTCATCGCTTTCAGGGCTATCGCTTCTACCCATTTGGACACATAGTCCACCGCTGTAAGGATATATTGATTTCCAAAGGATGGCGGGAATGGTCCCATGAAATCGATTCCCCACACATCAAATAGTTCCACTTCCAATATCCCTTGCGAAGGCATTTCGTTTCGTCTTGAGATGTTCCCTGTTCTCTGATAACTATCACATCTCTTCACAAAGGCATGGGCATCCTTAAAGTTGGCCAATAGAATCCGCATTGTAGTACCTTTGCCGCTGTTTTTGATGCCCCAAAGTGTCCACCACATGATAGGGTGTGGCAACGGGTGAGAACCTGGTGCATCTCTGTCACGACCCGACTTCGGGCCCGTGACTGGTGCCTTAACCCGGGCACCCTAGTGATACAATCATCAGAGAAAATCAGCGGAAATAAAAACTTAAACATGAAACAAGATAAAATAAGAAACAGGCTAACCAAAACGGTTACCTTTCTGCATATATATATATATACCTGAACAGTTATATCCTTTTACAAACCCCGCCCACAACAGTACTACAGACCTCTAAGAATGTAACCACAACTACGACGGGACAGGGCCCCGCCATACCCCTGAATGTAAGTACCTACTACAACAGGAGACTATACCAAAGATAAGCCTCCGGAGAAACGGAGCTTCCCGAACGCTGAACTGTGATCCTATGAGCGAGGATCAACAACTGGTGTACCTCTACCTGTGGCATGAACGCAGCCCCCCGAAGGAGGTCGATAGACAACAGTACCAAGTATGTGAAATGAAAATACGTAAGTGAAATCATAATCTATAAAAAGTGAGACATGTATGATAACCAAACTACATACCA
Source organism: Przewalskia tangutica (assembly GCA_029844215.1). Classification (NCBI taxonomy): domain Eukaryota; kingdom Viridiplantae; phylum Streptophyta; class Magnoliopsida; order Solanales; family Solanaceae; genus Przewalskia; species Przewalskia tangutica. The sequence goes on along the minus strand of CM056728.1, from coordinate 95,219,892 downwards.
CAATAAATAAGCGAATATGTCAAGTCAGGGACTCACGCCCTCAAAGTCATCACTCAAATATAACTATGGGTCTCACGCCCACAACATCAATCATGACCGTGGAATACCTTCCTCACTGCCGGCAGTCTATGATATAATAACACCAAGGAGTACACATGAACACCAGGTCCCACCTGTGTCATAAAACCGTACGGGGCAAGTACGAAGGCCGACTACCGATACCTCTCACACTCACGACCGGCAAGCACGAAAGCCAACTACCGATACCAAAGCCGTACTAACAAATCCACATAACCATACCACGGCCGACCTGTGGCAAGACGAAGCCAACTACCGATACCACTGCGCCACGTGAGTCGTCGGGCAAGTACGAAGACTAACTACCGATACCAAGCCGGAATCACGAGACTTCGCCACAAAACTGAACGGCAAGTACGAAGGCTAACTACCGATACTGCCGAGTCAGCCACGACCTCGTGGCAAGCACGAGCCAACTACCGGATACCAAGTCGAATCAAGAAACCTCGCGGAGAGCTAGTCCATGGAATAATAATCACGTGTTGCACTGGAATGCTCACACCGCTTCGACGCCCAAGTAAGATCATAACAAATCAGCCGCCTCCATCGAGACGCGGTGGTATAGAAATACACTACTAGCACGACAAGGCTATCACACGCAAACATAGGCAAGTTACACACAACTTAAGGTACTTTCATTTTATGCCAAAGTCCAGGTTTTAACCCCAAAGTACTACGTACGTTAAATTCTTTTTAAAAGATCCATTTCTTTTTCAAAGGTCACCCGATGCCCGTATTATAAAAATAGAGTGACTAACATTTTTAAGTAAACTAAAACAACTTCCATACTTTCCTTTTTAAACCAAATTAAGACAATACCATGCCTTCTTTTTAGACCAAAACACTTCCCCTTTTAAAGTCAAGTTACCACTTAAAAACCAATGATAAAACCATTCTTTTGTTTTCATAAAGTCGTTATAACTAACTTCCCATAAAGTTGTTATAACACTTTATGTTTTAAACCAATTTAAGACAAAACAATGTCTTTCTTTTAAACCAAAAACTCTTCAATTCCTCAAGTCTTTTTTTTTTTTAGAAATCAAGTTCCTTACTTTGGAAAATTAATGCTTGTTTATGATGATTCTTATTAAAGCAGCCATGATCTAGGAAATGTAATACAATTTTGTCTTATCTTAGCTTCTATGCAGATGGAGGTTTCTACTGGTTTTAATAGTAATTAATTAGTCAATACATTTTCCTTTAATAACGCTGCAGTGGTTTGTTCGATACTTATTCTCATTTCCGAAATCAATATAATATTATTCTTTTTAAAACCCAAGTACCCATTTCTCATAAAAGCGGTTTCACAACTGTTTAACACAACCCAAGTCCTTATTATTTCACATCAAGTCTTTTATCTTTAAAAAAAACCACAAACCATTTCTTTGCCCACATAAAGTTGTTATAACCAACTTCCCATAAAGCCGTTATAACACTTTATGTTTTAAACCAACAAAATTCATTTAACACATGTACGTCTACCGTACTACATAGTTCACAACATATCATGCTGGAAAAGATAGGAAGAGGTTCACATACCTCGCGACGATTATCGACAATTAGCAAAATGCTCCCAAGTACTGTAACCCTGCTAGCCTTTTCCACTCTTCAAGTAGAATACGCTACTCGTAGAACTTCAACCTATAAAGGTCACAAAACATCTATCAACTTCTAGGTCCCTTCGTAGAACATTTCTTAATACAAGGTTCCATATTCTATGGAAAATTCGGCAGCACCTCCCCCCACCCCGCAACCACATAAATCTCCTCCTTTATCAAGGCCCGCTACCAAGCCAACAACTCCTAGGGGGGGTTACACGTCTAACCGGACGTGTACAACACTGCCCCACAATAATACTACAAGTCTACTGTAAATACAGTCCAGTGTAAATACAGTTCAATTCTTATCCAAATTCATTCTTGCTATACCCCGTATTTCCAGAGTATGTATGTGAGGACGTACATACAATTTTTTTGTAAGCCCGAATGAATGTTAGGGACGGAAATTGTGCACACCCAACGAAAAGAATTGTTTTTCCGATGGAAAATTTTCCGAACCTTGTAAGGGAATTTTACGTTTTCAAGAATTTATTTATTTTGGATTTTTCCGAGAGATGAAATATTTTGGACCAACGAGAGGGCGACATGTGTCACCCTCAAGTGGGCGGATTGGTGGACGAAATTGTTGGGCACATTTTTTTCATTTTAAAGCCCTAAAACATTTGGTCAATGTTTTGTAGATATTTGTGGAGTAGATAGATAAGGTGGGACCCACACAACACTTGTCCAAATCTCCACCATCCACTTGCTTTGATCATGGCCATTGAAGGTCCTATAAATACCCCTAAAGTGCAAGACTAAATCTTCATCCCTTAAACATTTTTCAAGTCTTGAAATCCCTCTCCCCCTCTTGAAAGCTCTCGTCCAAACTCCCTCCCCTCAAGCCTCTACCAAACACCCCCTTCCTAAGTTGTTCTCGTTAAAGTACCCCCCCCCCCCCCCACTTGGTTGAAAAGTATTCTCCAAGTATTGTTACTATTCCAAAATACCTTGGCCCAAATACCTTGTAGTATTCCTAAGTTACCTCTACACTAAAAGCCCAGAAATACTACCTTATATCCTTTAGTCACAAAACGAAACCCTAAGGAAAATCTTCATAGTTGGTTGAAGTATTAAGTAGAAGTTGTGTAGAACTTCTAAGGGTTTCTTGGAGCGAATTGGAGCGTACAGAATAGGAGTTAAACGTTGTTCAGGATCGACATTTTAACTTGGATAATTTTGGGCTTATCGAGGTAAATAATCTTGTCCTTCTATTGTAATTGGAAATTACATATAGTAGTTTAGAATTGAGTATAAGATATAGAAGGATGGTATAAAAGAAGAGAATTGAACTGTACTTACATAGGACTGTATTTACAATAGACTTGAGTAGTTTGACGGGTAGGGAAGTACTGCCCAATTTTCCGTAGAATAAGAACCTTCTGCTTAGAATATTCTACAGAATAGTCTAGACGTTGATAGACGTATTTGACTATTATAGGTTGAAACTCTGCGCGCGACATATTCGACTTGGCAGGTGGATTTCGCCGAGTAGGTATGTGATTCTTCCTATCCTCTTGAGCATGATATTTTCAAATATATATATAGTACGGTAGACGTACGTGTGTTAACTGAACCTGGTTTTACTTGACGTCTTTTGACTTGAGTTGAAATAATAAGAATCTTGAAGTATTTCAAAAGAATTAAGAATCGTTTTTGAAAGGAGAGTACTACTTGGTTTTAAAAGCTTAAGAGTTATACTAGCTTTATGGGAAGTTAGGTATAACGACTTAAGAAAGATAAAAGGAACGGTTTACTTAATTATTTATGAAAGTCTTGTATTGATTTCAGAAATGAGAATAAGTATCGAACAAACCACTGCAGCGCTAATAAAGGAAAATGTATTGACTAATTATGTATTATTAAAACCAGTAGAAACCTCCATCTGCATAGAATCTAAGATAAGACAAAATTGTATTACATTTCTTAGATCATGGCTGCTTTAATAAGATCATTAATAAACAAGTTTTGATTTTCTTAAACTTTCAAAGTAAGGACTTGATTTATAAAAGACAAAGACTTGAAAATTTGAAGTGTTTTCATTTAAAAAGGAAGGCATGCTTTTGTCTTAAGTTGGTTCAAAAAGAAGTAGGGAGATTATTTTGGTTTACTTAAAAAGATAGTCACTCTATTTTAATACTACGGGTATCGTGTGACTCTTGTGAAAGAAACAGGATCTTTTTAAAAAGATAATGTATGAAGTACTTTGAGGATAAAAACCCGAACTTGTTGGCATAAAATAGAAAGTACCTTGTGTGAATAACTTGACTATGTTGGTTTGTGATAGCCTTGTAATACATTCTTGTTGATTTGATAAGTAAACATGTTAGGATGCTACGTGTGTTAGTGTCTTGTGATGTTTGTGTAAAGGGGTTTCCCTTGTTGTGCTTATGTTGTTTAACGATAAGCCGTTATGTTAGTATTATACCACTCACCTCTTGACATGTTATACCGGGGGTTAAGCTGCCTCCCGATGCGAGGGATGCCTCATGCGGGTCCAGGGGACCTATGCGGAGCTACGATGGCCTGTGTTAGTGCGGAATACCTCACGCGATCTATGTGGCCACGCGACTCACGAGAGTCGGTGCGATGCCGCGAGTAGCTACCCTCGGCGCGAATACCTCACGCGGCCTAGGTGGCCTATGCGAGTCGCGTAAGCTCAGACTAGACGCGCACATTGATACCGAGGGCGGCCGCCGCCTTCGACAAGTGGCGCGGCCTAGAAAGACCTCGTGATACGCTTTTATGGCATTGTTGGTACTGTGGTTTTAGTAGTCGGCTATGCCTTCGCATTTACCCCGTATGGTTTTATTATGACACAGCGGACTCGTGTTCATGTGTATTCCTTGGCGCTTTATATCATGGATCGACAATGGCGGGCGAATTCCACGCATGATTGATATCGTGGGCATGACCCATGGTTATATTTGAGTGGTAACTTTGGCGTGAGTCACGACTTGACATGATCGCATATATTGTGTATCGTAAATTGGTTATCATATATGTCTTCTGCTTTATATAGACTATTATGATTTCATTTACGATTGATTTTCGCCACATACTTGTACTGTTATCGACTCTCCTTCGGGATACGCTCATGCCGCAGTAGAGGTACACCATTGGTTACTCGATGTATGTCTACTTGGGTGCCCGTAGGCACTACCACGCCCGGTTCGGTCGTGACAAAAGTGGTATCGAGCGCTTAATCCTGAAAGTGTCTACGCATCGTATCTAGTAGTCTTGATTATCGGTGTATTGTGCACCACACCAATAATCGTGAGGCTATAGGATATTTAGGATTGGTTTCCATTCTTCTCACTCGAGATCGTGCCTTAGAGCCGTGTTATAAGTTGGACCTCTAACATATTTCTTTCCTTTACCGCTATGCTCCGCAAGGCAACCCGCCCTGTATGGCAGCGGCAGGAGCTGCGAGTAGAGCACAGAGGGTTACGAGGGCACATGCCCAATCATCACCTGAGGTAGTGCTTCATTCGGGGAGTTCTGCGACGTCGCCAGCCCCAACAGAGTCTAGCACGGCAGTAGATTCCCATCATGCCATGATATTTGAACCTTCGCCCACGACGATGGCGTAAAGTATGGATTACAAAGAGGCGACCCTGTTACTAGCTAGGGATTTGGAAACCAAAGAGTATATAATGTACCAATTTATCACGGGTCATGATGACTATCTAAGAGAGGGTTGTGCAAGAGTAGCTCTTCAGTCAGGCATGAGCATGGCTCGCAGACGCTTACGCGCAGCAGTCGAGAAACGTAGGATCGACGGGTTAACCAAGATCGCAGAGGCCGAACAGCAGGGTCCTTTGGTAACTTTCGACGCGGACCTTCTCAGCAGCAGACTGGTTATGCGCCTCCGCCAGTACAGAGTGGTCCTCCACAAAATTCAGGACGTTCGGGGTATGCAGGAGTTGGTCAGAGCTCCAGGGCTTCTGGTTCACAGATACACGTAGGTTCCACCACCGATTCGCTTTTCCTCAAGTTCATACAGGCGACGCCATCCCGGGGAATGTCGTCTTTTTGTGGGTTCGTGTTTTACCTGCGGCCTTCAGGGCCATGTGACGAAAGAATGTTCAAGTACGAGGGATGCAAGTAGGAGGACTCAGCCCACCAGATTAGTTGCGGATTCAGTGGTTCGGAGAGGAAGGGGTGTTAGCTGAGAGGCCACCCCACCTCGCGTGGCCATCAGGTAGGTGTCATTATGGGAGTGTCGCATTTCTTCGACAATTTTCTTATGCGACAGCAGGCCATTTTGCGAGAAATTGTCCGACCAGATGTGGCGCAGATGTAGAGACTCAGCCTTCAGGATCTGTGGCTAGTTCATCACCTTCCCTAGCTATGCGCCCAACAGGGCAGGATTGATTAGAATGACAAAGGGGAGTGAAGCAGTAGATACAGGTATATCCTTAAACCCTCTAGAGATTAGTATGTGTGATAAGATGGGTATATTTTAACTATTATGTTCAGATAACATTGTGTTAATTGTGATTAGAAATCATGGTTAGGTAAAAGAGTAAGATTGGGGATAGGGAAGGTGTGAGCCTTAGAGTTTTATACGTGGAGACCTTAGAGGCAAGGCCATCTCGAGTAAAAGATTTATTTTTATGTTTGACCCTTATCGGAGTGCATAATATACGTGGGATATATTTGTGTGATAAGTCCCTGAGTGGTGTGAAGTGAAAGAGGGTAGTTGAGCTAAGAAGACCACTAGGTTTTCGTGACTTGATTGTGAGATTGTTCCGGAATCGGGGGACAAGAGCTTGGCGCAAAATTGGTCGGGTTGAGGCCAGATTGCGGGTCAACCCGCAGCCCGTTTGAAGTAAGGAAAAATTGTGGTGGTCCCGCTTTGTGATAGGGTCACGAGGGTGTTAGGACCAAGTTTAGTTAACCAGCGTACGAGTTCGTGAATGCGTTCGACCAGAAGTCGGGCCGACGAGGTCAGCCCATCTTGTTTTTCAGTCTGGATCATTTACTCGGCAGAGGGTTATGTGAGATGTTATATATCAGGAAGGTTGTAAGACTGCACGGGGTTCCTACTTTTACTTTATGAAGCGGTGAGCCTGTGTTACGCTTATTTCTTTTTCTCGATGTTTTACCAAAGTGGTTAGGACTCAGTGATTCTCAAGACGCATTCACCTCGCCTGTTTTGATTTCAGGGGTGGCAGCGAGGGTTATGTGCCTATTGATTGAGTGAGTATCATTATAGCTACCATTTCCGTATTCGGAGGGTGCCTACGAAGCCTCGATGGGCGTGGTAGTCACGGCCGATTGGTTCGATGTTGCAAGATTCAGATAGTTGGTTCATACTGATTCAAAGGTGGATAGTGAAGCTTATCCAGAGAGGTTTTGGCACTCGAGTCACCGTAAGTCGCATGGATGATCGGTGTCGACACTTGGAGTTCGGACGACGGCCGGTCTTCATGTACCACCGGCGGTGTGACGAGATTTGGAAAGCAGGGGAAACTTAGCCCGAGGTACTTTGAGCATTTTCAGATCATTTGGAGAATAGGCCAGGTTGCCTATAAGTTAGCTTTGCCGTCCGACGTAGGAGGCAGTACGTCCGGTCTTTCTTGTTGCTATGTTCGGAAAAGTATCGGAGATCTATCCAGAGTGTCCCAGTTAATGATGACCAAGTTGGAGATAGTAACCCCGAGATTTTGGAAACTGAAGCAATAACAGAAAGGTGGTAAGGTTATTTCGGAAGTGTTCGAGTGTACGAGGAAGGTACGACGAGTAAAGAGAATAGAAGTGATCATTACTTTTGTGAAGTAAAGGTGCGAAGGGAATATCTTTTAGCCCTTGGGTGGGAGCTTTTGTGATGATAGAGGTGATTCCTCGTGGACTTGGAGTTAAGTATTTGCGCGTGTGTTATGTTATGGCCAGGTATGGCATGTTTGGTTTCATAAGTATATTAGTGAAGACTATACCGGCGCTAGCATGTTTTGAGACTTAGAAGGAACATTCGGGACGAATGTTTCTAAGGGGGGAAGAATGTTATACCCCGTATTTCCAGAGTATGTATGTGAGGACGTACATACAATTTTTTTGTAAGCCCGAATGATTGTTAGGGATGGAAATTGTGCACACCCAACGAAAAGAATTGTTTTTCCGAACCTTGTAAGGGAATTTTACGTTTTCAAGAATTTATTTATTTTGGATTTTTCCGAGAGATGAAATATTTTGGACCAACGAGAGGGCGACATGTGTCACCCTCAAGTGGGCGGATTGGTGGACGAAATTGTTGGGCACGTTTTTTTCATTTTAAAGCCCTAAAACATTTGGTCAATGTTTTGTAGGTATTTCTGGAGTAGATAGATAAGGTGGGACCCACACAACACTTGTCCAAATCTCCACCATCCACTTGCTTTGATCATGGCCATTGAAGGTCCTATAAATACCCCTCAAGTGCAAGACTAAATCTTCATCCCTTAAACATTTTCCAAGTCTTGAAATCCCTCTCCCCCTCTTGAAAGCTCTCGTCCAAACTCCCCCTTCCCCTTTGTGAAGCCTCGGCCGAAACACCCCCCCCTTCCTAAGTTGTTCTCGTTAAAGTACCCCTCCCCCCTTGGTTGAAAAGTATTCTCCAAGTATTGTTACTATTCCAAAATACCTTGGCCCAAATACCTTGTAGTATTCCTAAGTTACCTCTACACTAAAAGCCCAGAAATACTACCTTATATCCTTTAGTCACAAAACGAAACCCTAAGGAAAATCTTCATAGTTGGTTGAAGTATTAAGTAGAAGTTGTGTAGAACTTCTAAGGGTTTCTTGGAGCGAATTGGAGCGTACAGAATAGGAGCTAAACATTGTTCAGGATCGACATTTTAACTTGGATAATTTTGGGCTTATCGAGGTAAATAATATTGTCCTTCTATTGTAATTGGAAATTACATATAGTAGTTTAGAATTGAGTATAAGATATAGAAGGATGGTATAAAAGAAGAGAATTGAACTGTACTTACATAGGACTGTATTTATAGTAGACTTGAGTAGTTTGACGGGTAGGGAAGTACTGCCCAATTTTCCGTAGAATAAGAACCTTCTGCTTAGAATATTCTACAGAATAGTCTAGACGTTGATAGACGTATTTGACTATTATAGGTTGAAACTCTGCGCGCGACATATTCGACTTGGCAGGTGGATTTCGCCGAGGAGGTATGTGATTCTTCCTATCCTCTTGAGCATGATATTTTCAAATATATATATAGTACGGTAGACGTACGTGTGTTAACTGAACCTGGTTTTACTTGACGTCTTTTGACTTGAGTTGAAATAATAAGAATCTTGAAGTATTTCAAAAGAATTAAGAATCGTTTTTGAAAGAAGAGTACTACTTGGTTTTAAAAGCTTAAGAGTTATACTAGCTTTATGGGAAGTTAGGTATAACGACTTAAGAAAGATAAAAGGAACGGTTTACTTAATTATTTATGAAAGCCTTGTATTGATTTAACGATAAGCCGTTATGTTAGTATTATACCACTCACCTCTTGACATGTTATACCGGGGTTAAGTCGCCTCCGACGCGAGGATGCCTCACGCGTCCAGGGACCTATGCGAGCTACGAGAGTTCCGTGTTAGTGTACGGGAATACCTCACGCGTCTATGTGGCTACGCGACCACGAGTCCGTGACGATGCCGAGGAGTAGCTACCCTCGATGCGAGGAATACCTCATGCGGGCCTAGGTGGCCTATACAGAGCTGCGGTAAGCTCCAGGACTAGACGCGCACATTGATACTGAGGGCGAGTGGCCAGCGTCGATCATGCGCGATGCAGAAAGACCTCGTGATACGCTTTATGGCATTGTTGGTACCGTGGGTTTTAGTAGTTGGCTATGCCTTCGCATTACCTCAGACGGTTTATTATTATGACACAGCGTGGGACACGTGTTCATGTATTCCTTGGTGCTTTTATATCATGGATCGCCAGCGAGGAAGGAATTCCACGCATGATTGATATCGTGGGCATGAGACCCATGGTTATATTTGAGTGGTAACTTTAAGGCGTGAGTCACGACTGATACGATCGCTACATATCAGGTATCGTAAATTGGTTATCATATATGTCTCGCTTTATATGATCGTTATGATTTCATTTACTGATATATGGTTTCACATACTTGGTACTGTTATCGACTCCTTCGGGGCCGTTCATGTCACGGTAGAGGTACACGATTGTCGATCCTCGCTCTTAGGATCACGCCAAAGATTTTGGGAAGCTCCGTTTCTCCGAGGCTTATCTGGGTACACTCGTCATCAGTAGTACTTACATTCGTGGTATGGCGGGCCCTATCCCGCCATTGTTGTTATAACATTCTTAGAGGTGCAGAGTAATCACAAGTGTGGTTTGAAAAAGGGATGTAACTGTTCAAGTTCATATATATATATATATGCCGAAAGGCAACTTTTCTCAGATAAACTGTTTCTTACTTCATATTATTTCATGTCTTGTTTATATTCTGCTGGTTACTCTGATGTATGTCTACTGGGTGCGGGTAGGCACGACCACTGCCCGGTTCGGTCGTGACAATTCTACATATAGTATACTCAACTACAACCTGTAATTTCCAATTACAATAGGGGGACATACATCATTACCTCGATAAGCCCAAAATTATCCAAGATAATAAGTCGATCCTGAGCAACGTTTAGCTCCAATTCCTTACGCTCCAACCCGCTCCAAGAAACCCTTAGAAGTTTCTAAACAACTTCTCTTAACACTTCATCTAAGCTATGGAGATTTTTCTAGGGCTTCATTTTGCGACTATTGGAATAAAGTAGTATTTCCGGGCTATTATGTTGGGATTTCTTTAGAATACTACTAGGGCTACTAGGCTAAAGTATTTGGGAAAATAATAACACTTGAAGGATTTTTCTACACAAAGGGGGGTGTTGGACGAGAACAACACAAGGAGGGAGGGAGAATTTTGCCTTTGAAACTCTTAAGTGAGGATGAATAAAGTCTTGAAACAAGGGGGTATTTATAGAGAAATCAAGGGCTATGATTAAAGCAAGTGTAAGGTGAGGATGGGGTACATGTGTGTGGGTAGTTGCCAACCATTTGTTCACCACAAAAATGGAACATGTGTCCACCACAAAAATGGGACAAGTGGCTTGCCACTTGTCCACCTAAAAACGTCCCACTTGTCCTTCTCCACCCGCCAACACGGCTACACTGGGTGCCACGCGTCGCCCCCCTACTCGTCCAAAATATTTCGTCTTCCGAAAATATCCGTAATTCCAAAAATCCAAAAATAAAGTGGGCCCCACAAACCGTAAATTTCTCCCGTGGGCCCCACGTGACCAATTCCGGAAATAAAATTCCATAATTCTAAAATATTCCAAAAAGTCTGAATACCAAATCTGGGAATCCAATTCCCATTAACGAACCTTTTTCCTTCACAAAAACCGGAGACTTTTCCGTCGAAAAATCACATCTTTCTTCCTTTCCAATATTACTGTCGTATTCTCGTACGTACGTCCTCACATACATACCCTGGAACTACGGGGTGTAACATTCTTCCCCCCTTAGAAACATTCGTCCCGAATGTTCCTTCTAAGTCTCCAAACGTACATGCGTCGGTATAGCCTTCACTATTATACTTACCAAACCAATCATGCCACCAATGGCCATAGTATAACATACGCGCAAAACTCAATCCAAGCCAACGAGGAATCACCTCTAAGATGTAAAACAACACTAACTCCCATTCCTGGCCCAAGGATACTCTCTTCGCACCTTCACTTCACAAAAATGATCACTTTCATCCCCCTTAACACATGCTCACTTCTTTCCTTACTCGTCGTACACTTCTCGAACACCCGAACTCTTTATAGTACACGTACCACACTTCCGTCATCGCTTCAGTTTCCGAAACTTTGGAGTCACTACCTCCAAACTTGGTCATCTCACTAGCTTCAATTTCCTCTAAGGCCATTCCCGGCCTTCACGAACTGATTCTGGTCGAACGCATCCATGAACTCTTACGATGGTTACCTAAACCTGGGCTTAGCACCCTCGTGACCCTACTACTTGGCGGAACCACCCCGAACAGACCCCACCCCAAACCGGGCTGCGGGTCGACCCGCGAATGGTCCTCAACCCGACCCATAATCACGCCAAACTCTTGTTCCCCGATCCGGAACAATCTTACCTATTCAAGTCCTGAAAGCTACCACTTTCATCTTACACAACCCAAGGAACTATCCCACTGGTACACCCTATGTATATAATGCTCTCCGACAAGGATCACCCGCAAAATCTTCTACTCGAGACGACCTTACATCTAAGGTCTCGACGTGTAATATTCTAAGGTTCACACCTTCCATACCCCCATACTTACCTTTTCAACTACCCATGTTTTCTAACTCACCAATAACACAATGCTATCCGTACATAGCACTCCACATGTATCTACCATAACAACCTAACAAGTCTCCTAAGGGGTAAATATATCTCTGCAACTACTGCCTCACTTTCCCTTTGTCGCTCTAATCATAATCCTGCCCTGCAGGGCGCCTAGCTATATAAGGCGATGAACCATCCACCGATCCCGGCGTCGAGTCTCTACATCCGGCTACTCGGCCTGACAAACTCTCACCAAATGGCCCCGTTGGGCCGCAAGCATACAAGCTATCGGCGAAGACGACACTCCCATTATGGAGTCTATTACAACGCCACAACGAGGTAGGGTGACCTCATCCGACTAACACCCCTTCTCCCGAACAATCAACCCAGAATCGACCTTGTAGTCGAGTCATCCTCTCAGATCCCTCCTACTTGGACATCCTCCCATCACATGGCCCTGACGGCCGTAAGTATAACAATCTCCCAAACTAGCACGACACCCTGAGGACCATCCTCAGCTCTCTATCCATAGAACTCTGGCGAACTGCAACTCAAGAAATCCCGAAGTCTCAGACTATCGAATCTAGGGTGAACCAGTGGCACTGCCGGAACCACCGGCCCCCGTCCGTCCTCATATCTTGCCACGATCCTAGCTAGTAACTGGGCCATCTCTTGAACTCATATCCTCGGCTCCTGGCCGTGGAACTGGAGGCTCAGGTATCGTGGCCTCAATAGAAACTGCTGCCGCTCTAAACTCTGCTGGGGCTAGCGGCGTCATAAAACTCGTCGTCAGAAGTACTATCTCAAGAATGACCGGGCCTGTGCCCACGTAACCCTCTGTGCTCTACTCGCAGCTCCCTCTGTTGCCTTGCCCATCTGGGCCCTGGTTGCCTTGCGTGGAGGCATAACTGATATAAAAGAATACGTCATAGGGAGTCCAACTTACAACACCGCTCTAAGGCACGATCTCAGAGTGAGAAGAATGGAAACCAATCCTAAATGTCCTGTAGCCTCCTGATTATAGATGTGGTGCACAACACACCGATAATCAAGACTCTACTAGACACGGTCTGTAGACACTTTCCGAGGACTAACTGCTCTGATACCACTTTTGTCACGATCCGACCTCGGGCCCGTGACTGGTGCCTTAACCTGGGCACCCTAGTGATACAATCATCAGAGAAAATCAGCGGAAATAAAAACTTAAACATGAAACAAGATAAAATAAGAAACAGGCTAACCAAAACGGTTACCTTTCTGCATATATATATATACCTGAACAGTTATATCCTTTTACAAACCCCGCCACAACAAGATTACTGCACTTAAGAATGTAACCACAACTACGACGGGACATGGCCCCGCCATACCCCTGAATGTAAGTACCTACTACAACAGGGGACTATACCAAAGATAAGCCTCCGGAGAAACGGAGCTTTCCGAACGCTGAACTGTGATCCTATGAGCGAGGATCAACAACTGGTGTACCTCTACCTGCGGCATGAACGCAGCTTCGGCGAGGTCAAGATAACAGTACCAAGTATGTGAAACTGAAAATACTATAAGTGAAATCATAACAGTCTATAAAAAGCAGGAGACATGTATGATAACCAAACTACAGTCCACAATAAATAAGCAGTCATGTCAAGTCAGGGAGTCACACCCTCAAAGTCATCACTCAAATATAACTATGGGTCTCACACCCACAACATCAATCATGCCCGTGGAATACCTTCCTCACTGCCGGCAGTCTATGATATAATAACACCAAGGAGTACACATGAACACCAGGTCCCACCTGTGTCATAAAACCGTACGGGGCAAGTACGAAGGCCGACTACCAGATACCTCCTGCGTCACTCCGCTGACCGGGGCAAGTACGAAAGCCAACTACCAGATACCAAAGTCGTACCAACAAATCCACATAACCATACCACGAAGCTGACCCAGGGCAAGTACGAAAGCCAACTACCAGATACCACCTGCGCCACGAGCCGTCGGCAAGTACGAAGACTAACTACCGATACCGGTTTAATCACGAGACTTCATCACAAACTGAACGGGAAAGCACGAAGGCTAACTACGGATACCAGCCGAGTCACCACGACCTCGTGGCAAGTACGAGAGCCAACTACGGATACCGCCGAATCAAGAAACTCGCTGGAGAGCTAGTCCATTGAATAATAATCACGAAGTGTACGTGGAATGCTCACACCGCCAGACGCCCAAGTAAGATCATAACAAATCAGCCGGCCCTCCATCGAGAGACGCGGTGGTATAGAAATACACTACTAGCACGACAAGGCTATCACATGCAAACATAGGCAAGTTACACACAACTTAAGGTACTTTCATTTTATGCCAAAGTCCAGGTTTTAACCCCAAAGTACTACGTACGTTAAATTCTTTTTAAAAGATCCATTTCTTTTTCAAAGGTCACCCGATGCCCGTATTATAAAAATAGAGTGACTAACATTTTTAAGTAAACCAAAACAACTTCCATACTTTCCTTTTTAAACCAAATTAAGACAATACCATGCCTTCTTTTTAGACCAAAACACTTCTCCTTTTAAAGTCAAGTTACCACTTAAAAACCAATGATAAAACCATTCTTTTGTTTTCATAAAGTCGTTATAACTAACTTCCCATAAAGTTGTTATAACACTTTATGTTTTAAACCAATTTAAGACAAAACAATGTATTTCTTTTAAACCAAAAACTCTTCAATTCCTCAAGTCTCTTTTCTTTTAGAAATCAAGTTCCTTACTTTGGAAAATTAATGCTTGTTTATAATGATTCTTATTAAAGCAGCCATGATCTAGGAAATGTAATACAATTTTGTCTTATCTTAGCTTCTATGCAGATGGAGGTTTCTACTGGTTTTAATAGTAATTAATTATCAATACATTTTCCTTTAATAACGCTGCAGTGGTTTGTTCGATACTTATTCTCATTTCCGAAATCAATATAATATTATTCTTTTTAAAACCCAAGTACCCATTTCTCATAAAAGCGGTTTCACAACTGTTTAACACAACCCAAGTCCTTATTATTTCACATCAAGTCTTTTATCTTTAAAAAAAACCACAAACCATTTCTTTGCCCACATAAAGTTGTTATAACCAACTTCCCATAAAGCCGTTATAACACTTTATGTTTTAAACCAACCAAATTCATTTAACACATGTACGTCTACCGTACTACATAGTTCACAACATATCATGCTGGAAAAGATAGGAAGATGTTCACATACCTCGCGACGATTATCGACAATTAGCAAAATGCTCCCAAGCATCAGAACTCGCTAGCCTTTTCCACTCTTCAAGTAGAATACGCTACTCGTAGAACTTCAACCTATAAAGGTCACAAAACGTCTATCAACTTCTAGGTCCCTTCGTAGAACATTTCTTAATACAAGGTTCCATATTCTACGGAAAATTCGGCAGCACCTCCCCCGCAACCACATAAATCTCCTCCTTTATCAAGGCCCGCTACCAAGCCAACAACTCCTGGGGGGGTTACACGTCTAACCGGACGTGTACAACACTGCCCCACAATAATACTATAAGTCTACTGTAAATACAGTCCAGTGTAAATACAGTTCAATTCTTATCCAAATTCATTCTACATATAGTATACTCAACTACAACCTGTAATTTCCAATTACAATAGGGGGACATAGATCATTACCTCGATAAGCCCAAAATTATCCAAGTTAATAAGTCGATCCTGAGCAACGTTTAGCTCCAATTCCTTACGCTCCAACCCGCTCCAAGCAACCCTTAGAAGTTTCTAAACAACTTCTCTTAACACTTCATCTAAGATATGAAGATTTTTCTAGGGCTTCATTTTGCGACTATTGGAATAAAGTAGTATTTCCGGGCTATTATGTTGGGATTTCTTTAGAATACTACTAGGGCTACTAGGCTAAAGTATTTGGGAAAATAATAACACTTGAAGGATTTTTCTACACAAAGGGGGGGGGGGGTGTTGGACGAGAACAACACAAGGAGGGAGGGAGAATTTTGCCTTTGAAACTCTTAAGTGAGGATGAATAAAGTCTTGAAACAAGGGGGTATTTATAGAGAAATCAAGGGCTATGATTAAAGCAAGTGTAAGGTGAGGATGGGGTACATGTGTGTGGGTAGTTGTCAACCATTTGTTCACCACAAAAATGGGACATGTGTCCACCACAAAAATGGCCACTTGTCCACCTAAAAACGTCCCACTTGTCCTTCTCCACCGCCAACATACGGCGTACGGGGTGCCACGTGTCTCCCCCCTACTCGTCCAAAATATTTCGTCTTTCGAAAATATTCGTAATGCCAAAAATCCGAAAATAAAGTGGGCCCCACAAACCGTAAATTTCTCCCGTGGGCCCCACGTGACCAATTCCGGAAATAAAATTCCATAATTCTAAAATATTCCAAAAAGTCTGAATACCAAATCTGGGAATCCAATTCCTATTAACGAACCTTTTTCCTTCACAAAAACCGGAGACTTTTCCGTCGAAAAATCACATCTTTCTTCCTTTCCAATATTATCGCCAGATTCTCGCACGCACGCCCTCACATACATACCTCGAACTACGGGTGTAACAATCTCCTCCTCCGTATACATCGCTCGATGACTTGGTCGCACAGATGTTTGTATAACATAGTTCCTCCCAATAAGAAGGTCTTACTTGGAGTAAAACCTCTTCACTCATTGCCTTGTCAATTCGCGGAGTACCTTAGCCGCAAGAAAGTTAACAAAATCAGCGTATCAAGGTAAATTAGAATTCATACTTACTTGAAACAGCTTGTTCGCCCGAAAGTGATCATTTATTCGCACATCCTCGTGCTCGCTCTGTTCTCCGTCTTGACAAGTTGGTTCAGAATCGAATTCTCTCGCCTTTCTTGTCACGAATCTCCACGTCGAATTCTTGTAGTAGCAAGACCCATCGAATGAGGCGAGGTTTTGCATCCTTCTTTGTCATCAAGTACTTTATAGTAGAGTGGTCAGTGTATACTATCACCTTATTCCCAATCAAGTATGGCCTGAATTTCTCAAATGCATATACTATTGCTAGTAGTTCCTTTTCGGTAGTCGCGTAATTTAACTGTGCGTCATTTAGAGTTTTACTAGCATAGTAAATGGATCTAAATACTTTGTCGATTCTCTCCCAAGCACCGCTTCCTATCGCATAATCGCTTGCATCGCACATTAGTTCAAATGGGAGCTCCCAGTTTGGTGCAATGACTATGGGTGCTGAAATAAGCTTCTCCTTGAGCTTCTGAAACGCGGATAAGTATTCCTTATTGAAGTCGAAGGCAACTCCCGTCATTAGCAATGTGGAAAGAGGTTTTGAGACCTTTGAAAAATCCTTGATGAATCTTCTATAGAAACCTGCATACCCAAGGAAACTTCTGACCCCTTTTGTTGATACTGGAGGTGGGAGATTTTCGATTACTGAAATCTTTGCTTTGTCTACCTTAATGCCTTGGTTTGATATTTTGTGTCCCAGAACAATCCCTTCTGTTACCATGAAATGACACTTCTCCTAGTTTAGCACAAGGTTAGATTCTTCACACCGGCTTAACACTGCTTCTAAGTGCCTCAAACATTCATCGAATGATGCTCCAAAGACCGAAAAATCATCCATAAAGATCTCTATGATCCTCTCTACCATGTATGAGAAAATTGTCATCATACACCTCTGAAAGGTTGCAGGTGCATTGCATAGTCCAAATGGCATCCTTCTGAATGCAAATGTACCAAAAGGACAAGTGAATGTTGTCTTTTCCCCGATCTTCCGGGCGCTTATTGCACCGTGATACCACGAGTACCCATCCAAAAGCAAGAGTAGTTGTGCCCCGCAAGTCTGTCCAACATTTGATCTAGAAATGGCAACGGAAGTGGTCTTTTCCGTTGCCTTGTTCAACTCAAGCGATAGTCAACGCAGATTCTCCATCCAATGATCGTTCTGTATGAATGAGTTCATTCCTTTCGCTTGGTCACCACCGTTATTCCACCTTTTTAGGCACCACTCAGATCGACTCACCCACGCCGCCGATATAGGTAAATTACTCTTGCATCGAGCCATTTCGTGATTTCCTTCGACTACCTCTTTCATGTTTGGGTTTAGTCGCTTGGGCTTCGATGGACGGTCCGCTTCTCCTAATCTAGACGGATCTTATGCATTACCATTGACGACTTATCCCTTTATGTCCGCTAATGTCCATCCAATGGCCCGCTTGTGATCCTCGATTTTAGCGCTTTATCAATCTCTTCGGTGGATAGGTGGCGTGAAATGATCACTGGTAAGGTTTTCTCTTCACCTAGGTATTGGTATTGTAAATGATTGGGTAGGATTTTTAACTCTAACTCTGGAGCCTTCTTTGTGGATGGTAATGATCTTTCTGGCATCTGTCCAAGCTCTTCATACTTCCTCTTATCCCATTTCTCATAAACATTCATCCAATTTGCATACTCCATCAGACCTGGATTGTTTCTACTATCATCATTGTTATACCCCGTAGTTCTGACCTCACGTGTGAGAGCGTACGAAAGCATGTAAGACTTAAAATTTTCGAAAGATAGGTTGACGGATTGTTCCGGACGGGTTTTAGTCAACTTTGAGGCAGGTTATGACCCGATACATTGAGAGTTCCTAAGTGTTTCAAAGTCCTAGTACGTAGTTCGTTGAGTCTAGTTTCCAATGCAACCAACCGTTTGTCGATAGGACATCGGAGTAGAAAGTTATGGGAGTTTCAAGTTCAGTGCGCAGTCGGATAGAAATGTGTTTCGGACAAGAGCGACAGGGCCGCAGCGCCGGATGCAGGGCCACGGCGCCGGATATTCTGAGGGTTCGCTGGAGTTGCAGTGCCGCGGCGCCGGGAAGCAGGGCCGTGGCGCCGGAAGTCCTGTGAGGTGGCGGATGTTTCAGCGCCGAGGCGGGATTTCTGGCGGAAAAACTTAGGAAAATCAGATTTCTTCTTCTAAAAAGGCCATGGGAGGGTGACAAGTGTCCCCTCCCCCCATCTGATTTTTGCATGTCCCTTATATTGACCAAGTCTTGAAGACTTGGTCATCTTTCAAATCCCTCTCTCTCTCTAAGCTAAAGCTCTCACTTCTCTCTAAAATTCCAAGAGGAATTCAAAGCCTAAGGAAAATCTGAAAAGTTAAGGACAAGAAGGAAACTTGTGGCTAGCTTGTAGGAGTTATTGTGGTGGTGTTCTTGGAAAGGAGGCTAGCAAAGTTGTTGGAATAATTTTGGCTAAAGCTTTAAGGTAACAATTCTTCTCTTGTAGCTAGTTATTTGTGTTGCATGTGAAGAAGAAGGAACTTGTAGTAGTAAATAATGCTCTTAGAGTCATTGCATGTAAGAAATGTGGTTTGGATATGAAAAGATTGGTTAAGAAGATATTATGAGCACGTTGTAGCCTAAAAACTACCTTAAACTTGATTAAGTTAATTGTTGTACCTTATGGGGTAGAATTTTACACACCCAAGTTTAGGTGTGTAATCCCCTTTGAAACGTTTGGATTGTTGGGCCTTAAATGTGACGTTTGGATGTTGGATTCGGCCTTGAGAAAGGTGGCAAAGTATGTAGAAACAAAGGAAATGCTGCCCAATTTTCCACAGAAATTAGTAACTTTGAACTTGGATTATTTCTACACTGAACTAGAGGTTAATAAGCGTATTATGGTCATTATATGTTGACATATTACGTGCGGTATTTTGGACTTAACGAGTGGATTGACCGAAGAGGTATGTGAAGTCTTCCTATCTCTTGAGCATGAGTAGTTGTATCTAAGTAGTACGGTAGACGTACACGATTTGGTAGCTTTACTTGTTTTAAGTATATAAAGATTTGTTTCGTTTTAAGAAGTATAAGTCCCTTGGTTAGGGGAAAAGTATAATTTTACTAAAGTATAGGGTTAATATAACAACTTTATGGGAAGTTGGTTTATTAGCTTTATAAAAGGTTAATAAGAAGAGATTTACTCTAAGTAAGAAAAGTAAGGACAAATGACTTGATCTATGAAAGGCAAATTGATTTTAATGCATCAATTGCCCAAAGGTTTTATATGAAAATGAGTCATTTTTAAAGAATATAAGTATGTGGTACTTTGGGTTAAATTCCCGGATTTTCTTTTATTAAGAATGTTAGTGCTTTAAGTAAACTAAAATGAGAGGGTATATGAACAAGACTAATAATAAGTTATAAGCTTTCTTAACTTATTTATGATAATAATATGATGACCGATTGAGCTAGGGTAAGAGTATATCTGAGGGGCAAGCCCCAAGATCGTTATACCACCTTCTCCAGGGTAAGAGTATGAATGAGGGGAAAGCCCCAAGATCGTCATACCACCTTCTTTAGGGTAAGAGTATATCTGAGAGGTACATCCCCAAGATCGTTATACCACCTTCTTCAGGGTAAGAGTATATCTGAGGGGTACATCCCCAAGATCGTTATACCACCGCCTGTGGTAAGAGTATATCCGGCGGGTAAATCCCCAAGATCGTTATACCAATTCCGTGGATTTTCTACCCACGATGCGAGGAATACCTCACGCGAGTCCTATGGGCTTACGCGGTGAAATAGTCCCACGCGGAAGGTATAGCCTATGCGAGACACCTCACGCGGTCCACAGACCCACGCGGTGAAATAGTCCTGAGTAGGATTGCTTATTGATACTACAGGCGAGGTACCCTGTTTTGATCATGAGCCTCCTATTTTTATGCAGTATTATATATATACTTGTTACTCTCATTGTTAGTAAGGCACAGTGTACTGTATTTTAATTGTCTTCCATGACTCCAGCTTACTTTTAGACTTATGATATCATTATTACAAGATTTTCCGCTTTACATACTTGGTACATATTGGTAATCGACTTCCTGGGCCGCGCTCACGCCGCAGGTGGTAAGGTGGTGGATCCTCGCTCTAGGATCACCGCTCGGTGTCGAAGCTCCATTCCTCCTAAGCTTGTTTTGTTGGTACGCTTTTTCCCCGATGTTATAGGCATCAGGTATATTCGTGGTATGGCGTGGCTTCGTGACGCCCCGAAACTCCGCCCACATCGTGCCTTACCCCGGGCACCCTAGTGATACAACATCAGAGAAAACCAGCGGAAATAAAAAACTTTACACATGAAATGAGAGACATAAATAAATAAACAGCCAACCCAACCGTTGCTTTCAAGATATATACATAAAACCCAACGCTTATCCTTTTTACAAACCCCGCCACAACAAAGCATGCACTTAAGATATACAACAACTATGACGGACAGGGCCCGCCATACCCCGAATGTACAAGTACCTACAATGACAGGACTATACCAAAAGATAAGCCTCCGAGGAACGGAGCTTCAACGCTGAATCGCGATCCTATGAGCGAGGATCAACCAACGGTGTACTCTACTGCAGATGAACGCAGCTTCGGGCGAGGTCGCATAACAGTACTAAGTATGTGAAATCGAAAATATCAGAATGAAATCACATTTCATCATTTTATAAAACCATTTCGCAATAAGTAAACAGCTATGTCGGTAAGGGACGATATCTCCGTAATAATCACTCACACATAATTACGGGTCTCACGCCATAATACCACTCACGCCGTGGAACTCATTCTCATCACGCAAGCAGACATGATGTAAAACAACACCCATATGTGAACTCGAACACTAGATCCCGCTCAAGGCCATCAAAACCGACGGGCCAAGTAGAATAGCCAACTACCACCCAAAAGCTAGTCATATCCCATCACTGCAAGGTACTAAGCCAACTACTACCCAAAGCTAGCCACGCAATCGCCGAGGCAAGTATCTTAGTTAACGCATAATAGCCTACCGTCTCACAAGATATGCATCGAGGCAAGTATCTTAAGCTATCTACCGAGGCTACGGTACACGAAAATGACCGTAACAAGTATCTAAAGTGTGCTCGAACCACACGCACAAACCAAGCCCGTGATCGCCGTCACCGCGCAAGCTTCATGGATTAGCGGTCCATGGACTAACAATCAACCTCACAATGACCGCATGCCCAAGATCTTACCTCTAAGTCATGGCCATGAAACCATCCCATCGACGCATGCCCGTGGAACATCCATCACGCCAAGATGTCCAAAGGAAATAAATCGATAGCCGCCCTCCTGCAGAGTCACGGCATGCATAAACAACCAATCAATACTCAAAGTGGACGATACTCGCGACCACCCAACGCCGATGTCCAAATAATCAATCGATAGCAGCCACTCCTGCAGAGTCACGGCAAAGACATCAACAAAACACTTGCACATCAAAGACTATCACAACAAGCATAGGCAAGTTTAACATACATTCATTTTAATCAACAATCCGGTTTCAAACCCAAAATACTACATACTTTCCTTCTTTCAAAAGACCTCTTTCTATGTAAAAGCCACATGATACTAATACTCAGAGTATATAAAGAAAACACGCTTTACTTTTAAAACCAAATTACTTCACCTTCAGAAAATCTTTACAAGGCTTTTAAAATCAAGTACTCTATACTTTATAAACCAAGTGCTTTTCTTTAGAACAACATCAAGTATACTCTTTTAAAACCCAATTAACTTACTCTTTTCAAAACAAGTAACCTATACTTAAATCAAGTTACTTCTCCTTTCCAAAACAAGTCGTTATAAGTCAAGTCTCTTATCTTTCAAGATCAAGTCTCTTAACTTTCAAAATCAAGTCGTTTTAATGTCAAAACCAAATCTTTCTTTTATCTTCATAAAGTCGTTATAACTAACTTCCCATAAAGCCATTATAACACATTATGTTTTAAAAAAAACAAAAATCGTTTCACACACGTACGTCTACCGTACTATATAGTTCACAACAATCATGCTCAAGAGTATAGGAAGAATCACATACCTTTAGCTTAAACCACAAGCCAAGTCAAGTATGCCGCGCGTAGAAAGATCCACCTATAACAACCACAATATATAAATCAACTTCTAGCACTCTCCGTAGAATATTCTAAACACAAGATTCCTTATTCTATAGAAATTTCGGCAGCACCTCCCCCCCCGCTATCACATAAATCTCCTCCCCTAACCAGGCCCGCTACCAGGCCAACAACTCCCAGGGGATTACACGTCTAACCGGACGTGTTCAAATATGCTTCACAATAATACTTACACAAGTCTACGTAAGTACACCCAATGTAAATACAGTTCAATCCTTTATAATCATCCTTCCAATATAATATACTCAAGTATAACTACTACAACATGTAATATCCAATTACAATAGGGACATAGATCATTACCTCGATAAGCCCAAAAATTATCCAAGTTATAAGTCGATCCCGAGCAACGCTTAGCTCCAATCCTTACGCTCCAACCCGCTCCAAGCGACTTAGAAGTTTCTAAACAACTTCTAAATACTTCCACCAAGCTAGGAAGATTTTTCTGTGGTTTCGCTTTACGCTATCGAATAAAGTAGTATTTCCTGCTCCTAGTATTGAAATAACTTTGGAATACTACTAGGGATACTAGGCCAAGGTATTTGGGATTATACAACAATACACCAAGTATTTTCTACACAAGAGGGGAGGGGACGAAATCTACACAAAGGGAGGGAAAACATTTGCTTGGAAAGCTTTCAAGTGAGGATGATTTTACTCTTCGCCAAGGGTATTTATAGAAGAACCAAGGGCCAAGATCAATATAAGTGTAGGTCAAGATTGGGCCATGTGTGTGGTCCCACCACACCACATGGCCAAACGAAAATGGTGCAGTGTGAGGCCAATCGCCATGACAAGTGCCTAGCCATCATTCACCCATTTCGCCAGCACACGGGGTGACACGTGTCGCCTCAATTGGCCCAAAATATTTCGTCTTCCAAAATATCCAAAATACCGGAAATCTCAAAACAAAGCGGCCCCACAAAACCGTAAATTTTCTCCCGTGGGTCCCACGTGACCATTTCAAAAATAAAACCTCAAAATTCTAATATAATCCAAGAAGTCCAAATACCAAACTGGGAATCCAATTCCCATTAACGAACCTTTTTCTTCACAAAACCGAACTTTTCCGTCAAAAATCACATCTTCCTTTCTTTCCAAAATTTCGCCGTATTCTCGCACGCACGCCCTCACATACATACTCGAACTACGGGGTATAACATTCTTCCTTAGAAACATTCGCCCAATGTTCCTTCTAAGTCTCCAAACGAACGCAGCTCAGATAGTCTTCACTACTATACTTACGAAACCAATCACGCCATCAACGGCCATAGTATAACATACAAATCCAAGCTAACGAGGAAATCATTTCTAATCTCACGACACCCTACTAGCTTCAATTTACTCTAAGGCCTATCTCCGCCTTCACGATCCGATTCGATCGAACACATCCCCGAACTCATACGATGGTTACCTAAACTGGGCCTAGCACCCTGCGACTACCACCCTACGGACCACCTCGAATCGACTCCCACCTCAATCCGGCCGCGGTTGACCCGCGACTTGGCCTCAACCCGACCGCTATCGCGCCTAATCTCTCTCGCTCCCGATCCGAACAATCTTACTAATTCACGTCATGAAAGCTACCACTTCCATCTTACACTACCCATGGAATTATCACACCAACATAATGCTATCGAACATAATAATTAAAAAAATACTTATCTTAATACAAATGCATACTAGTCTCTTAGAGGTCAAGGATATACCGATATCACAAAACAAATAGGCGATTTCAAGGACCGCTATAATCGGGAACTTCCACCACGACTTCGCCCGCTCACGCAGATATGAACACCCCGCCTAGCTATCGGGCGCGAAGAACCCGCAATGCATCCCGGCGTCGAGTCTCAACATCCGCGCTACCGTAGGACAATTTTCGCAAATGGCCCCGCCGGCCACATGTAAAACAAGTCCTTCCGACACTTCGAACGGGGTTTACCACACCGTTACACTTAGGTCGGGTGGCTTCTCCGCCAAGACCCCAACTCCCGAAAACTCAACCTCGAGCCCCGACCGCCCTCAATACTGGAGGCCTCAAGATCAGAGAGGACCACTCATCCGGGCGGCGGCGTATAACTAGTTCACACGAGGCGGTCCGCCTTGAAAGTTACCAAAGGACCCCGCCCCGGCCTCTTCGCCGATATCGTCAATCCGTCGGTCTCTCCGTGCCTCACACCCTAGTGCATGAGCCTGCATGCGGGCGATGTCCATGCCCGGCTGAAGCGATACACCCGAACAAGACTCTGCCAAGTAGTCATCAAGCCCTGTGACGTAGCGGTGCACTCTGTCCTCCATATTAGCTACTAACGCAGGGACATATCGAGCCAACGAGTCGAACTCTACGTTGTACTCCGAATCGCGGCGCCCTCCTCGCCTCAAGATCGTAAACTCGCCGCCCGCGTTCTCCTCATCCGCGCGCAAGAAATGGCCGAGAAATGCCTCCGAGAACTCGTCCCCCAAACCGGGGCGATGCTCCCCGACAGCTCCCATGAATCAAACCGATCGCGGTATCACGCACCGATGCGAATCGAAAATCACGGACTCGGTCTCCAAGCCTTGATCACTCGCATGATCCTTCAGAATCGACGGATGAACTCCTGCGATCATCCTCGTGCCTCGACCCAGAACTCAAGTGATACAACTCGAAAAATCCCGTAGCCTCAAACTATCCGGACCGGGATGAACTACGGGGCTACCGGAATCGAATCGCCGTGATTCAGCCTTCTCTCGTGTTCGCCACGATCCCGCCAAGAATCGCCATCTCCTTGTAACCCATCTCTCTCGCCTGTGCCGTTGGACTGAGGCTCGTGTACTGGTCTCGCAGCCATCGCCGCGCTCTAACTCTCGCTGGGCCGGGCGGCGCCGCAAAACTTCGCCGTCAAGAACTATCTCGGTAATGACCGGCTCGCGCTCGCATTTCTCTCGGTCCCACTAGCGCCTCCCACGGCCGCTTTGCCCTTCGGGCCCGGGTTGCCTTGCGCGGAGGCATAATCGCGTAAAAGAACACGCCGTAAGGAGTCCAACTTACAACATCGCTCTAAGGCACGATCTCGAGTGAGAAGAATAGAAACTAATCCTAAATGTCTCGCAGCCTCCTCGACATTATAGATGTGGTGCACAACACACCGATAATCAAGACTCTACTAGACACGGTTCAGACACTTTCCGAGGATTAATCGCTCGATACCACTTGTGACGCCCCAAAACTCGGGTCACATCGTGCCTTACCCTGCACCCTAGTGATACAACATCGAGAAAACCAATGGAAATAAAAACTTTACACATGAAATGAGACATAAATAAATAAACAGCAACCCAACCGCTGCTTTCAAGATATATACATAAAACCCAACAGCTTATCCTTTTTACAAACTCGCCACAACAAATACATGCACTTAAGATATACAACAACTATGACGGACAGTGGCCCGCCATACCCGAATGTACAAGTACCTACAATGACAGTGGACTATACTAAAAGATAAGCCTCCGAGGAACGGAGCTTCCTAACGCTGAATCGCGATCCTATGAGCGAGATCAACCAACCGGTGTACTCTACCGCAGATGAACGCAGCCGGGCGAGGTCAAGACAACAGTACCAAGTATGTGAAATGAAAATATCGTAATGAAATCACATTTCATCATTTTATAAAACCATTTCGCAATAAGTAAACAAGCATGTCAAGTAAGGGACGATATCCCTGTAATAATCACTCACACATAATTACGGGTCTCACGCCCATAATACCACTCACGCCCGTGGAACTCATTCTCATCGCCAGCATACGATGTAAAACAACACCCATATGTGAACTCGAACACTAGATCTCGCTCGGCTATCAAAACCGACGCCAAGTAGAATAGCCAACTACTACCCAAAAGCTAGTCATATCCCATCACGGCAAGGTACTAAGCCAACTACTACCCAAAAGCTAGCCACGAATCGCCGAGGCAAGTATCTTAAGCTAACGCATAATAGCCTACCGCCTCACAAGATATGACCGAGGCAAGTATCTTAAGCTATCTACCGAGGCTACCAGACACGCAGAAAATGACCGTAACAAGTATCTAAAGTGTGCTCAACCACACGCATAAACCAAGCCCGTGATCGCCGTCACCGCGCAAGCTTCATGGATTAGCGGTCCATGGACTAACACCAACCTCACAATGACCGCATGCCCCAAGATCTTACCTCTAAGTCATGGCCATGAAACCATCCCATCGACGCACGCCCGTGGAACATCCATCACGCCAAGATGTCCAAAGGAAATAAATCGATAGCCGCCTCCTGCAGAGTCACGACGATGTAAATAACCACCAATACTCAAAGTGGACGATACTCGTGGACCACCCAACGCCGCGATGTCCAAATCAATCGATAGCCGCCCTCCCTGCAGAGTCACAAGAAGACATCAACAAAACACTTGCACATCAAAGACTATCACAACAAGCATAGTAAGTTTAACATACATTCATTTTAATCAACAATCCGGTTTCAAACCCAAAATACTACATACTTTCCTTCTTTCAAAAGACCTCTTTCTATGTAAAAGCCACGTGATACTAATACTGTAGTATATAAAGAAAACACGCTTTACTTTTAAAACCAAATTACTTCACCTTCAGAAAATCTTTACAAGGCTTTTAAAATCAAGTACTCTATACTTTATAAACCAAGTGCTTTTCTTTTAGAACAACATCAAGTATACTCTTTTAAAACCCAATTAACTTACTTTTTCAAAACAAGTAACCTATACTTAAATCAAGTTACTTCTCCTTTTCCAAAACAAGTCGTTATAAGTCAAGTCTCTTATCTTTCAAGATCAAGTCTCTTAACTTTCAAAATCAAGTCGCTTTTATCACAAACCAAATCTTTCTTTTATCTTCATAAAGTCGTTATAACTAACTTCCCATAAAGCCATTATAACACTTTATGTTTTAAAACAAACAAAAATCGCTTTCACACACGCACGCCTACCGCACTATATAGTTCACAACAATCATGCTCAATAGTATAGGAAGAATCACATACCTTTAGCTTAAACCACAAGCCAAGTCAAGTATGTCGCAGAGAAAGATCCACCTATAACAACCACAATATATAAATCAACTTCTAGCACTCTCCGTAGAATATTCTAAACACAAGATTCCTTATTCTATAGAAATTTCGCAAAGACCTCCCCGCTATCACATAAATCTCCTCCTAACCAGCCCGCTACTGTGCCAACAACTCAGTGGATTACACGCCTAACCTGACGTGTTCAAATATGCTTCACAATAATACTTACACAAGTCTACTGTAAGTACACCCAATGTAAATACAGTTCAATCCTTTATAATCATCCTTCCAATATAATATACTCAAGTATAACTACTACAACATGTAATATCCAATTACAATAGGGGGACATAGATCATTACCTCGATAAGCCCAAAAATTATCCAAGTTATAAGTCGATCCTGAGCAACGTTTAGCTCCAATCCTTACGCCCAACCCGCTCCAAGCGACCCTTAGAAGTTTCTAAACAACTTCTCTAAATACTTCCACCAAGCTAGGAAGATTTTTCTAGTGGTTTCGCTTACTATTATCGAATAAAGTAGTATTTCCGGGCTCCTAGTATTGAAATAACTTTGGAATACTACTAGGGATACTAGGCCAAGGTATTTGGGATTATACAACAATACACCAAGTATTTTCTACACAAGAGGGAAGGGGGACGAAATCTACACAAAGGAGGGAAAACATTTGCTTTGGAAAGCTTTCAGTGAGGATGATTTTACTCTTCTGCCAAGGGGTATTTATGTAAGAACCAAGGGCCAAGATCAATATAAGTGTAGGGTCAAGATTGGGCCATGTGTGTGTGGGTCCCACCACACCACATGGCCAAACGAAATGGTGCAGTGTGAGGCCAAATCGCGAGCGATTGCACAGCCACTATTCACCCATTTCCAAGTGCCACATGGGGGTGACACGTGTCGCCTCAATTGGCCCAAAATATTTCGTCTTCCGAAAATATCCAAAATACCGAAATCTCAAAAACAAAGCGGGCCCCACAAAACCAGAATTTCTCCCGTGGGTCCCACGTGACCATTTCAAAATAAAACCTCAAAATTCTAATATAATCCAAGAAGTCCAAATACCAAACTGGGAATCCAATTCCCATTAACGAACCTTTTTCTTCACAAAACCGAACTTTTCCGTGAAAAAATCACATCTTCCTTTCTTTCCAAAATTTACGTATTCTCGCACGCACGCCCTCACATACATACCACGAACTACGGGTATAACAGCCCCGCCACGCT
This sequence comes from Przewalskia tangutica, assembly GCA_029844215.1. NCBI lineage: Eukaryota > Viridiplantae > Streptophyta > Magnoliopsida > Solanales > Solanaceae > Przewalskia > Przewalskia tangutica. Next base: position 95,190,558 of record CM056728.1, on the reverse strand, counting down.
TGTTATCCTTAGAGTTCCGTGGTCACATATGTGTTTTGGGTCAGAAGAACAAGTTGTACCGCTATACTTTTGATTAAGTATGTTTTTATGGCAAATTTTTATCTACCGCGGTGATGTTTACCTTTTTATAAGTTATGTGTTATGTATGTTCCGCTGCTATTCTCTGATGTATACCTGACAGGGTACCCCGATAGGGTACCAGTCGCGGCCCCGGGGTCGGGTCGTGACAAAAGTGGTATCAGAGCAGTTAGTCCTCGGAAAGTGTCTACAGACCGTATCTAGTAGAGTCTTGATTATCGGTGTGTTGTGCACCACATCTATAATCAGGAGGCTGCAGAATATTTAGGATTGGTTTCCATTCTTTCACTCTAAAGATCGTGCAATAGAGCTGTGATATAGGTTGAACTTCCTCTGATATTTTCCTTTATGTACCAGTTATGCCTCCACGCAAGGCAACCGCGCCCGGCGGCAAGGCAGCGGAGGAGTCGCTAGCTGGACGCGGAGGTCACGAGGGCACATGCCCGCCTTTACGAGATGATGTTTCGAGCGGCGAAGTTCCACGACGCCGCCACCAATGGAGTTCGAGGCAATGAGCGCATCGAGAACGTGGTACCGGAGCCTCCAGTCCCACAGTCAGGGGCTGAGTATAGAGATTACGGGGAACATATCCGCTTATTGACCAGTATAGTGGCAAAGACCGACAGAGCAGCACCAACCCTAGAGCCGATGGTTACTTGATTCGGATTTCCTAGGTTGTTATCCACCCGAGTTCTATGGTTCGAGATTCGAGGAGGATCCGCAGGAGTTTGTGCGACAGTTACAGCGGACCATGCAGGTGTTTAGGGCCTCGGAGACTTAGTCCGTTATACTAGCTTCTTACCGGTTACGCGATATTGCGTTGAATTGGTTTGAGTCATGGGTGTTGTTGAGAGGTGAGGATGCTCTTCCAGCTGTTTGGGAGGAGTTCACAGAGGCTTTCCTGGATCACTTCTTACCTCCTGAGATGAGGAGAGCCCGCGTAGATAGATTATTGACTTTGAGGCAGGACGGGAGGACTATCGTGAGTACACTGAGTTTGACTCCTTGGCCGTATGCGCACACCATTGTAAACATATGGCGCATGTGGTTCATCGATATGTGATGGGGTTAGACCGTCATATGATTACTGCATGCTTGGGGTGGCTCTTCAGCCAGGGATGGATATTACCAGGATGCAGGCGTATGCGCAGGGGATTGAGGACAGAGAGAGATATGATCAGCTAGATTTAGGCTACCAAGAGGCTGTGACAACAGGTCTCGTGGCATTTTTCGAGGCGGCAATTTCAGCAGACTAGGTCCACATTTCAGCCAACACAGAGTGCTCCTTCTCGGCCGCGAGGTCTGATCAGCCGGGTTATTCAGGAGCAGGTCAGGGCTCCAGGACTTCGGGGTTTCAGGGAGGCAGAGACCGTCACCAATCGAGACCACCCACATCTCGGTGCGTTCGATGCGGTAGGTCTCATCCGGGCGAGTGCCGTATGGGTTCGGGAGCTTGTTACTCTTGTGGCCAGCAGGGCCATCAGAAGAGGGATTGTCCGTCCTTAGGCGGCGGGGGTGTTATGGTTCAGCCGACGGGGTCAGTTGCTGGATCGTCGTCTTCGGTGGTCAGGCGCCCCGGAGGGCAGGGTGTTCATGGGCCAGCAGGCCGCGGCAGAGGTCGTGGTAGGGGTCCCAGTTCTAGCGGTCCTCAGAACCGCATCTATGCTATGTCCAGCCGTCAGGACCAGGAGGCGTCACCAGATGTCGTCACAGGTACATTGTTGGTTTCTTGCTGTGATGTATATGCTTTGATAGATCCAGGTTCTACCTTGTCCTACATATCTCCCCATATTGCTGATAGAATAGGGATAGAGCCCGAGTCCATAAGACCTTTTGAGGTGGCTACGCCAGTAGGTGATTCAGTGGTAGCCGAGCGGATATATAGAGCTTGCCCAATGACTGTAGACAGTCGTCAGACTCTAGCCGACTTGATAAAGTTGGATATGACAGACTTTGATGTGATTATGGGTATGGATTGGCTATTGTCTTGCTATGCCAATGTAGACTGTAGAGAGAGATTAGTTCGGTTCCAGTTTCCTGGAGAGCCGGTTATCGAGTGGAAGGGGAATACTGCATCTCCGAGGGGTAAGTTTATTTCTTACCTCAAGGCTAGGAAGATGGTGCGGAAAGGGTATATCTACCATATGGTTCGGGTATTCGATACTGAGGCTGAGATACCGGACCTTCAGTCAGTTCCGGTCATTAGAGAGTTTCCAGACGTATTCCCAGACGAGCTCGCATCCTCCCGAGAGGAGGTTGAGTTTGCATTGATTCGCGCCGATACTGACCGATATCTATTCCGCCATACAGGATGACACCTGCCGAGTTGAAGGAATTGAAAGACCAGCTGAAGGACTTGTTGGAGAAGGGCTTTATCAGGCCAAGTGTTTCTCCCTGGGGAGCGCCAGTGTTATTTGTAAAGAAGAAGGATAGGACATTGCGCATGTGTATTGATTACAGACAGCTGAACAAGGTAACTATCAAGAACAGATATCCCCTCCCCAGGATTGACGATTTGTTTGACCAGTTGCAGGGTGCAAGGTGTTTTTCCAAGATAGACCTGCGGTCTGGTTATCATCAGGTGCGAGTTAGAGAGACATATATCCCAAAATCGCATTCAGACCTTGATGGGCACTATGAGTTCAGGGTGATGTCTTTCGGGTTGACCAACGCCCCAGCAGTATTCATGGATTTGATGAACAGGGTGTTCAAGCCATTCTTGGATATGTTCGTTATAGTTTTCATTGATGATATCTTGGTTTATTCGCGCACAGAGCAGGAGCATACAGATCATTTGAGGACGGTATTGGGAGTCCTCCGGGACCGGCAGTTGTATGCCAAGTTCTCAAAATGCGAGTTTTGGTTAGCTTCAGTGGCTTTCTTAGGGCATGTTATCGGGGCCGATGGTATTCGGGTTGATACAGCGAAGATTGAGGCAGTCAAGACTTGGCCCAGACCCACTACACCGACGGAGGTGCGCAGCTTTTTGGGCCTTGCAGGTTATTATCGGAGGTTTGTGGAGAAGTTTGCTTCCATTTCAGCACCTTTGACTAAGCTGACTCAGAAAGCAGCTATGTTCCGGTGGACGGATACTTGTGAGGAAAGTTTCCAGTTGCTAAAGGAGAAATTGACGACCGCCCCAGTTCTTACTCTTCCAGAGGGTTTAGATGGATATGTGGTTTATTGTGACGCGTCAGGTGTCGGGCTTGGGTGCGTGCTGATGCAGCACGACAAGGTTATAGCTTACGCATCTCGACAGCTTAGGAAGCATGAGAAGAACTATCCCACACATGACTTGGAGTCGCGGCGATGATTCATGCCTCAAGATCTGGAGACATTATTTATATAGAGTTCATGTGGATATTTACACAGACCACAAGAGTCTCCAATATATCTTCAGCCAGAGGGAGCTGAACTTGCGACAAAGACGGTGGTTGGAGCTGCTTAAGGATTACGATGTTGATATTCTATACCACTCAGAGAAGGCCAATGTAGTTGCAGATGCCCTTAGTCGCAGATCGATGGGTAGCCTGTCTGATGTACAACCAGAGAAAAGGGATATGGTCTGAGAGTTACATCAGCTAGCGAGCCTTGGGGTTCGTTTGGTTGATTCTGATAGTGATGGGGTTCGGGTTCGAGAGGTTGCCGAGTCTTCCATCGTCGAGGAGGTGAAGAGGCGACAGTATGAGGATCCGATTATGGTACGGTATCGAGATGCCGCTTTTCAGAAAGAGAAGAGTTTATTTGAGATAGCGCCGGATGGGGTGCTAAGATTTGAGGGTCGGTTATGTGTTCCCGATGTGACAGGACTTCGTCAGCAGATTCTGGGGGAGGCACACAGTGCTCGTTATTCTATTCATCCGGGGTCGACTAAGATATATCATGACCTCAGATGCGTGTATTGGTGGGATGACCTGAAGAGGGACGTTGCGGAGTTTGTTACACAGTGTCCTAATTGCCAGCAGGTCAAGGTTGAGCACCAGAAGCCCGGTGGGCTGTTGCAGGCTATTGATATTCCGACTTGGAAGTGGGAGGTGGTAAATATGGATTTTATTACAGGGTTACCTTCCACTCAGAGGAAGCATGATTCCATTTGGGTTATCGTCGACAGGCTGACAAAATCAGCCCATTTTCTTCCAGTCAGGACGACTTTTTCGGCCGAAGATTATGCTATCAGATATCGTGAGATTGTGAGATCGCACGGAGTGCTCAGACGATTATTTCAGATAGAGGGGCCCAGTTCACGGCTAACTTCTGGAGGTCTTTCCAGAAGGGATTAGGGACCCAGGTGAGTCTCAGTACAACGTTTCATCCTCAGACCGACGGACAGGCCGAGCGCACTATCCAGACACTTGAGGATATGTTGCGGGCTTGTGTTATTGATTTCAGGGGTAGCTGGGAGGATCGTTTGCCTCTTGTGGAGTTTGCTTATAACAACAGCTACCATTCTAGTATTCAGATGGCGCCTTATGAGGCCTTATACGGAAGGAAGTGCACGTCACTGATAGGCTGGTTCGAGGTGGGAGAAGTTCAGTTAGTCGGGCCAGACTTGGTTCGTGACGATGGAATACGGTGAAGCTTAACCAGGAGCGGTTATTGTCAGCTCAGAGTCGACAGAAGTCGTATGCAGATCATCGTCATCGACACTTGGAGTTTGAGGTTGATGATTGGGTCTTTCTAAAGGTGTCACCCATGAAGGGCGTGATGAGATTTGGGAAGAAAGGGAAACTCAGCCCAAGGTACATTGGGCCGTATCAGATTGTCCGTAGGGTAGGCAAGGTTGCCTATGAGTTAGATCTGCCGTCTGACTTGGAGGCGGTACATCCAGTTTTCCATGTGTCTATGTTGCGGAAATGTATTGGAGATCCATCTAGAGTGCACCCGATTCATGATGTCCAGGTGACAGAGGAGTTATCGTATGAGGAGAGTCCCATAGCAATACTCGATCGTCAGGTGAGGCGACTTCAGACGAAGGACGTGGCTTCCGTCAAAGTCTTATGGCGGAACGAGAACAGGGAGGAGATGACGTGGGAAGCTGAGGATGACATGATAAAAAAGTATCCTCACTTATTTCCTATACCTCCAGGTAACCTACTTTCTTGCTTATTAGTTGATTTGACAATTATGCTTAAGTATGTTGTGGCTCATGGAGCGTCTTTAATTGCTGAAAGAATAGTTAAGAGGGTCTATATCGATATTATGATGTGAGTAAGCCTAGAAGAAACATTCGGGACGAATGTTTCTAAGGGGGAGAATGTTATACCCCGTAGTTCTGACCTCACGTGTGAGAGCGTACGAAAGCATGTAAGACTTAAAATTTTCGAAAGATAGGTTGACGGATTGTTCCGGACGGGTTTTAGTCAACTTTGAGGCGGGTTATGACCCGATACATTGAGAGTTCCTAAGTGTTTCAAAGGCCTAGTACGTAGTTCGTTGAGTCTAGTTTCCAATGCAACCAACCGTTCGTCGATAGGACATCAGAGTAGAAAGTTATGGGAGTTTCAAGTTCAGTGCGCAGTCGGATAGAAATGTGTTTCGAACAGGAGCGACAGGGCCGCGGCGCCGGATGCAGGGCTGCGGTGCCGGATATTCTGAGGGGTCGTTGGAGTTGCAGGGCCGCGGCGCCGGGAAGCAGGGCCGCGGCGCCGGAAGTCCTGTGAGGTGGCGGAAGTTTCAGCGCCGCGGCGCCGAGGCGGGATTTCTGGCGGAAAAACTTAGGAAAATCATATTTCTTCTTCTAAAAAGGCCATGGGAGGGTGACAAGTGTCCCCCCCATCTGATTTTTGCATGTCCCTTATATTGACCAAGTCTTGAAGACTTGGTCATCTTTCAAATCCCTCTCTCTCTCTAAGCTAAAGCTCTCACTTCTCTCTAAAATTCCAAGAGGAATTCAAAGCCTAAGGAAAATCTGAAAAGTTAAGGACAAGAAGGAAACTTGTGGCTAGCTTGTAGGAGTTATTGTGGTGGTGTTCTTGGAAAGGAGGCTAGCAAAGTTGTTGGAATAATTTTGGCTAAAGCTTTAAGATAACAATTCTTCTCTTGTAGCTAGTTATTTGTGTTGCATGTGAAGAAGAAGGAACTTGTAGCAGTAAATAATGCTCTTAGAGTCATTGCATGTAAGAAATGTGGTTTGGATATGAAAAGATTGGTTAAGAAGATATTATGAGCATGTTGTAGCCTAAAAACTACCTTAAACTTGATTAAGTTAATTGTTGTACCTTATGGGGCAGAATTTTACACACCCAAGTTTAGGTGTGTAATCCCCTTTGAAACGTTTGGATGGTTGGGCCTTAAATGTGACGTTTGGATGTTGGATTCAGCCTTGAGAAAGGTGACAAAGTATGTAGAAACAAAGGAAATGCTGCCCAATTTTCCATAGAAATTAGTAACTTTGAACTTGGATTATTTCAACATTGAACTAGAGGTTAATAAGCGTATTATGGTCATTATATGTTGACATATTACGTGCGGTATTTTGGACTTAACGAGTGGATTGACCGAAGAGGTATGTGAAGCCTTCCTATCTCTTGAGCATGAGTAGTTGTATCTAAGTAGTACGGTAGACGTACAAGATTTGGTATCTTTACTTGTTTTAAGTATATAAAGATTTGTTTCGTTTTAAGAAGTATAAGTCCCTTGGTTAGGGGAAAAGTATAATTTTACTAAAGTATAGGGTTAATATAACAACTTTATGGGAAGTTGGTTTATTAGCTTTATAAAAGGTTAATAAGAAGAGATTTATTCTAAGTAAGATAAGTAAGGACAAATGACTTGATCTATGAAAGGCAAATTGATTTTAAGGCATCAATTGCCCAAAGGTTTTATATGAAAATGAGTCATTTTTAAAGAATATAAGTATGTGGTACTTTGGGTTAAATTCCCGGATTTTCTTTTATTAAGAATGTTAGTGCTTTAAGTAAACTAAAATGAGAGGGTATATGAACAAGACTAATAATAAGTTATAAGCTTTCTTAACTTATTTATGATTATGATATGATGACCGATTGAGCTAGGGTAAGAGTATATCTGAGGGGCAAGCCCCAAGATCGTTATACCACCTTCTCCAGGGTAAGAGTATGAATGAGGGGCAAGCCCCAAGATCGTCATACCACCTTCTTCAGGGTAAGAGTATATCTGAGGGGTACATCCCCAAGATCGTTATACCACCTTCTTCAGGGTAAGAGTATATCTGAGGGGTACATCCCCAAGATCGTTATACCACCTGCTTCAGGGTAAGAGTATATCTGAGGGGTAAATCCCCAAGATCGTTATACCACCTGTTCCGTGGATTTGCTACCCACGATGCGAGGAATACCTCATGCGAGTCCTATGGGCTTATGCGGGTGAAATAGTCCCATGCGGGCAGGTATAGCCTATGCGAGGAATACCTCATGCGGGTCCACAGGACCCATGCGGGTGAAATAGTCCCAGGAGTAGGATTGCTTATTGATACTACGGGCGAGGTACCCTGTTTTGATCATGAGCCTCCTCTTTTTATGCAGTATTATATATATACTTGTTACTCTCATTGTTAGTAAGGCACAGTGTACTGTATTTTAATTGTCTTCCATGACTCCAGCTTACTTTTAGACTTATGATATCATTATTACCGTATTTTCCAGTTTTACATACTTGGTACATATTGTGTACTGACCCCCTTCCTCGGGGGCTGCGTTTATGCCGCAGGTAAGGGTAAGCAGGTGGTGGATCCTCGTTCTTAGGATCACTGTTCCGGTGTCAGAAGCTCCATTCCTCCGGAAGCTTATTTTGTTGGTACAGTTTTTCCCTGATGTTATAGGCATTGTGTATATTCAGGGGTATGGCGGGGCCCTGTCCCGCCACAGTTGTTATCCTTAGAGGTATGTGGTCACGTATGTGTTTTGGGATGTAAGAACAAGTTGTACTGCTATACTTTTGATTAAGTATATTTTTATGGAAGGCAGCCTTATCGGCTGGCCAGTGATGTTTACCTTTTTATAAGTTATGTGTTATGTATGTTCCGCTGCTATTCTCTGATGTATACATACAGGGTACCCCGGTAGGGTACCAGTCGCGGCTCCGGGGTCGGGTCGTGACAATCATCCCATTTGGTCAGTACTTCTTCAAGCGTATCATCATGTCCGAACTCCTTGGCTGACACTGCTTCTTCGATAAGATCAATGGCTGAGCAGTTATCCTTGGCATCTGGAAAAGTTGCTGCTTGAAAACATTGAAAATCACCTCTTCTTCATCTACCCGAAGCTTCAACTCCCCTTTGTGAACATCAATGAGAGCCTGTCCTGTGGCTAAGAAGGGTCTGCCAAGTATGATGGGGATTCCATCGTTATCTTTTATGTCTAAGATAACGAAGTCAGCGGGAAAGATGAACTTGTCCACCTTCACTAATACATATTCGATGACTCCTCTAGGATGAACTATGGAGTGGTCAGCTAACTGCAAAGTGATGTTTGTAGGTTTGACTTCTCCCATTCCCAGTTTGCAGAAAACTAGATAAGGCATCAGATTTATGCCTGCTCCCAAGTCGCACAATGCTTTCTGACATTCAAACTTTCCAATGGTGCATGGGATGGTGAAGCTCCCTGGATCTTGTAACTTCTGAGGTAGTTTTCTCTGTAGGATGTCACTACATTCCTCATTCAACACCACTATTTCGTAGTCCTCTATCCTCCTCTTTTTGCTAAACACATCCTTCATGAACTTTACATAGCTCGGCATCTGCTTTAATGCTTCAGCAAACGGGATATTGAGTTACAATTGTTTGAGAATCTCCACGAATCTAGAGAATTGCTTGTCAATAGTACATGTTTTTAACTTCTGGGGATATGGTACCTTCACCTGGGGTGCGGTTGCTACAGCTTCTGCCGACTTTTCGGCTTCTGGGTTCTGGGCACCGCGACCCTGTTCCTTGCCGCCGCGACTCTCAAACTTCTGCCCTGTCTCAGAATCTTCGGCAACGGCGCCAAAAACTTGATGCGCGAAAAGATGCACACACTTTAGCGCAAGTGCACGTTATCGTGACAAGTAATATAGTCTTGGTAAGACCGAATATCGTCCACAAGGATTAGTGTTCAAGTACCAATTGTCTATCTTTTGGTATCTATTTGGTAACCGATATTTTGAGTTTGTTGATTATACTAACAATTATAAAGACTAATTAACTATGTGTTTACTTCAGTAGTGATGGGAATAGGGCTTTCAAGTCTCCTCAACTATTCGCTTATGTTACTTATTAATGCAATAAATTATGATTCTTCTTCTTTTGGAGCTACCAGGTTTACTAAATTGTTTTATACTCCCGTTAAGGCTATATAAACACTCAACCCCAGTATCGCTCATTTCTACCTTTCGGTGATAAGGATGACTCTATAGGAGGATTAAGACCAAAAACCTAGTTAACCGTCACGCGCCATGCGTAAAATTAGGTGTTTAGACCTCTCGTTAACGCTACACAAGTAATTGAGGTATTTTCATCCCCAATCCAAAATATGTCTACCGAACTTACATCATATTCACAACCTCCTCCTTTCGAAGTATGATTAGAAATCATATAAATAATGATAATTAGTGATCAATTAATTACCAAGCATTCAAAGCAATTATTGGATAAATCTCAACAAGAAGAAGAATAACCATAACCATGCATCAATTCATAACATAAGTTTCTAGTGATTTAACATGGAAAGCCCTATAATGGAATTAGTTCCTAGCCATTGACATGATAAGAACTAATTCAATGTTCATCATAAAAACTGAAATAAAGAAAAGAAAAGAAAAGAAAGTTACTAAATTATGGTCTCCAATCTTCAATCCAAGAAGCCTTGTGTTGTGCAAGAAAGGGAACTCTTAAAACCGCGTGGTTCTCCTTTTATAGGCTCAAAACCGCCTCAAACTTTTCCCTTCAGGCCTGGCCCAGAATTCGTCATTAAACCTGATTTTCCCGCGTCGGCGCCGCGGCCCTGCTATCGGCGCCGCGGCGCCGAAACTTCTATGATGTGTCAGATGATTTGGCGTCGCGGCCCTGCACTCTGCTGTCTAGAGGCGTCGCGGCGCTGCAACTTCTGTGGCCTTCTGGATATTGGGCGCCGCGGCCCTGGACCTGTCTGCAGGAGGCGCCGCGGCGCTGGTCCGTGTTTCTGCCCCGTTCACCACTTTCTCGTCTTTTAAGCTCTGGAACCTCCACTTTTGCCCTCTTTTAGCTCATTTTCCGCCATTTTAACCACTTTGACTCAAAAGAAAGAAAATATATCCTAATATGACACTTATTTGTATAAAAAGGGACAAAAGACTAACTAAAAATGACTCAAAAAGTGTATATAAAATACACCGATCAGTACGTCCAAGTAAATTCACAACAAGACAGCCGGCCCTCCAACTGAGAGTCACGACAGCGTAAAAATATAATACTTGCACTCAAAGGCTATCACAAGCAAGCATAGGCAAGTTCATAAAATCTTTAGACTTTCATTATCATACAAAAATGAATTTCATTTTATAAACTCAAGGCACTTTCGTGTCACATAAAAATCCGGGATAACCCAAAGTACTACGTACTTCCATTCTTTTCAAAAGACTCATTTTTATATAAAACCCCAAGATACTAACACCCGTAGTATCAAGGCATGTCTATTTTTCAAATTAAGTTACTAACCTTTAGAAATTCATTTCAAGGCTTTGAAACCAAGTAACTTATAATTTCACAACCTAGGCAACACATGCCTATAAATCAAATAGACCACTCTCTTAACCTTTCATAAAGCCGTTATAACTAACTTCTCATAAAGTCGTTATAACTCTTTATTTTTTAGACAAATTCATTTTTTTTATAACCAAGAGACATATACTTTTAAAACCAAGTATCATATACTTTCAAATCAAGTTACATAACTTTCAGAATACTTCAAGTCTCTTAACTTTAGAAATCAAGTTTCTTAACTTTAGAAATACATTTTTAGGCCTCTAAACCAAGTGACCTTTACTTTAAACTTTAAGCAATTGATGCCTTTAAATCAAATTGTCCTTCTTATTTCAAGTCATTTTTATCTTTGTTTACATTACTAGGGTAAACCATTTTTTTTACTTTCCATAAAGTTATTATAACCAACTTCCCATAAAGACGTTATACTAACTTTATGCTTTAGAAACTAAGGCATTTCTATTCTTTAAAAACAAGTGAGTTAATTCTCTAACTCAACCAACTTGGACATTCTTAAAACAAGTCAAGGATATCAAATGAAACTGAATTCATTTAAATCTCGTACGTCTACCGTACTATACCTTTATAACTACTCATGCTCAAGAGATAAGAAAAGTTCCACATACCTTTCCGGCTCATTCCACTTGCCAAGTTGAATACGCCGCGCGTAGAATGTCAACCTATAATGACCACAATACGCCTATCAACTTCTAGCTTTCAACGTAGAATATTTTTAAGTATAAGGACTTTTATTCTACGCAAAAATCGGGCAGCACTTCCTTTGTTTTTACGTACTTTTCCACCTTTTTCAAGGCCCGAAAATTAATAACCAAATGCAACATTTAAGGCTCAACAATTCAGAAATTCCAAGGGGATTACACGCCTAGCCGGACGTGTAAAATTCTGCCCCACAATCAATATAAAACTGTCCATTAATCCAAAGTCATTCTCGGCTACAAGCAATGCCACAAGATATAAATTTCCTTTCAATACAAGTTGTTATTATAATATGTTATATACCCTATAACAATTATAACAACTATAAATCATTTCTTTCTTAACATGCGACGATTGTAACTATCGACCAGATTGATTACAACATAAATGGCTAACTTGCCCATTTTCGGTTTTTAACATGTCGACATGATCCAAATCTTTTCAAACTTCAATCTATATACCTCATTCTCATTTATCAACTACTATAACATGTAATCTTTAATCACATTAAGAAGACGAATATTTTACCTCAATAAGCCCTAATAATATCCAAGCTTAAAAGTCGATCCTTAGCAACTTTTAGACCCTCTTCTTACGTTCCAATCCGCTCCAAGCACTCCTTAGAAGCTTATGAAGAACTTCTCTTCAAGTTCCAACTTCAAAGTTGAAGAACACCTTAGGGTTTCACGTTGCGACTAACGTAGAAACGTAGTTCTTTCCGGGGTTTTTGTATTGAGATATCCTTAGAATACCTTAAGGGATCTTGGGTTTGAATATTGGGATTTATCATCAACAAACGAAATTTGTTTGTCTTCAAAATGGCACAAATCCGAGAGCCCTCATTCATGAATAATAAGTTCTTGATTTTCTCTAAGTATGAAAGAGGTGCACTAGTATAGGATATATACTACAATGAAGTGTCTAGATTAAAACATTTGTGTGGCTTGGATTTATCAAGACTAAAATCTTTGTCATATTGGCAAGTTGACGTAGTCAATTTTGTTAAGCTTGCCTTCAAGACTTGCACATTGTCCTTGGTCAAATGTCCTCTTTACCCTTGGCTAAAATCGATCAAGCCCATGTGGGGGTGACACGTGTCGCCCTCCCATTTGTTAAAATATTTCGTTCCCCGACATTTTTATAATTCCGATAAATTCTACAAGTCTCGAATATCAATTTCGAGAACTCAATTCTCATTAACGAACAATTTTCCTTCCCGAGGCTCGAAATCATATTCCGTAGGAAAAAGCAATTCTTCTTTCGTTTCAATCTTAAAGTCGTACTTTCTCACGTACGTTCTCTTAAACATGTCTTGGAATTACGGGGTGTAACATTATTCCCCCCTTATAAACATTCGTCCCCGAATATTCTTTCGAGGCTCCATCTAAACAGATATCGGCATAGTCTCATTTTACTACACCCTTCATACAAAATATGCCACCCATGGCCACATAACAATACTTATACTAAAACGTCAACCTGAACTCCAAGTGTCGACGTCGGTTATCAACATAAAGCTTCTGCTGACTCTGAGCTTACTAATAATCTTTCCTGGATAAGCTTCGCCTTACCCACAGCCCGCTGAATCAAGTCTGGGCTAATTATCTGAACCTCGCCTACGTTGAACCAACCAATCGGTGATTCTACACTCTCTTTCATACAAGGCCTCATACAGGGCCATCTGAATACTTGAATGATAACGGGTATTATATGCAACTCAACGAGAGGCAAAAGATCCTCTCAGCTACCCCTGAAATAAAAAACACAGGCCCGCAGCCTATCCTCAAGTGTCTGGATAACATGCCCTGCCTGTCCGTCGGTCTGAGGGTGAAATGTAACACCGAGACTCACATGTGTCCCCAATCCCTTCTGGAAAAACCTCCAGAAGCTAGCCGTAAACTGGGCTCATCTGTCTGTCATAAATAAATGTAGGAACCCCGTGCAGTCTCATAATCTTCCTGATATATAATCTCGCATAATCCTCAATTGCCTCAACACAATACTTTTCCCACGGTTATCTAAAACTGTAACCTATGGCATGACAAAGCTGAAGATCTTACTTGTCTCACACCCATCTCCTAATAACCTGGGTACACATAACCTCATAGTACGTAAAACTATCCTTTTACGTGGAGGAGAGAGCTTATCTCCCTTTCATAATCTTGATCATCAAGCGCCACATTATAATCGTATAGATTTTCAAAACCTACCAACGATGTCTTCTGTTTTCCGCAGGCAGCACTCGTACTTATCTTATTCTTGCTTTGCACATTTTCCTGAACTTATTTGGAAAGTCGTGGCCCTGACCACCACACTAAACCAACTCTAAGTCCCTCCAAGGGCACTTAACATAAAATCCTTCAATAATCGTACGTTCTTATCTCCGTCTCTTAACGTTCAAATTCAAATCAATCATTTCAATAAAACAAGTCACATAGACTCCACAACTTATCATTTCAAAGAAGGAAGGAATAACTTACATATTACTAACACTTCCATTCCTTCCCCATCGATAACCGGCTCACCGGGAAACTGGAATCGAACCAGCCTCTCTCTATAGTCAACTTTGGCATACACGAAGCCAACTAGTCCATACTTATAATGACCTTAAAGTCTGTTGTATCCAGCTCTACTAGGTGTGCTAGGGTCTGACGACTGTATCATCACCGGGAAATTCTTATATACCCGTTCAACTACCACCCAATCACCCACTGGTGTAGCTACCTCGAAAGGTCGTTATGGATTCAGACTATATTCCTCTACACTTGGTTGCTCTCATTCTTACTGGTCGTACTCTTTCCGTACTTCCAAACTTATACTAGCATACGTACATAACCTCCATACTGATTCTGGCCTCCAATCTTTGGAGTAACTAAATCGAACAATATAAGGCCATTTCCGGCTCTCACGGCCTGGTTCCGGTGGAACGCGTCAACGAACCCGTAAAATAATTAACTAGACTTGGGCCTTGTACCCTCGTGACCCTGTCACGTAGCGGGACTGCTACCAATTGTGTTACACCCCGTAATTCCATGATATTGATTTGATGATATGATTAAGGAAATAAGATTTGAATTTTGGAAGGAAAGAATTGTTACATTTTCTTAAGGAAAATTATCCGAACCCCGTGAAAGAAAGGTGTTTAATAATGAGAATTGGGTTCTCAAAATTGGTAAGTATGACTTATGGAATTTATCGAATTTATGGATTTTCATTTTTGGATTTGGTCATGTGGGGTCCACCCGGGAAATTTTACGTTTTTGTGGGGCCCACAAATTTTCCTATATTTTGGCCAATTATGGACATTTTGGGAGATGAAAATATTTTGGATGAATCATAGGGTGACACGTGGCACACCCCACCCCCTTGTCTTGGTCTTGGAAGACTTTGACTTGGCTTGATATTTTGAAGACAAGTGGACATGTGGTTCCCACTCCACTTGTCTTGCTACACTTAGGCCATACACTTGTCATGATTCCATGCCATGTGTTACATTATATACAAGAGAGAGGGCTTGCAAGACTTGTCTTCCAACACTTAGAAAATATTTCATCTTTCTCTCCTCTTTGAGAGACTCTTGGCCAAGAGGCCTTTTGATGAGCAAAAATTGTTCAATCTTCCATTTTTAACTTGTGTGATACAAGATTAAGGTCCCTAACCAAGTGTTAAGCCAAGATAACACTCCTTTAACCTCAAATCTCCATTGGGCCGAGAGAAGAAGGTGGGAAACCCTAAGGTTCCGTCGACTTTTTGGAAGTAAAACGTGAAGAGAAGTTACTCCTAAGGTTGTGGGGGATACATATATGTGATTGTAACTTGAATAAGTGGAGTGAAACGAAAACTGCGGACCAAAGTATAGCGTTCTGCCCGGGACGATTTTAAGGCTAAAAATGAGGTAATAATTCTTATTTTTCCGCAATAATTGAATATTACTCATTGTTATAATATATGGATGAAGTTTCATTAAGGAATATATGGAAAATAAAGTGTGTATGTCACTTTGGAAGAGTTGGCCGAGACTAGGCATGTTTGTCGTCGTTGGATTTGTTGGTTATTATTGTTGTTAATAACACTTGTCGCATGTTATATAATGAAGAAAATATAGTTGTTGATAGTTTGTATAACTTATATAACATGTCGGAATGAGAATTGGATTAAAAGGAATTAAGGAAAAGGTCTTTGGTTGGTTGTAGTTGTTATTGGCCGAAAACTGCCTAAAACTGTTAGACGTCATCGTGTCATTTTTATGGACTGTTTTATATGAATTGTGGGGAATAATTTTACACGTCCAGTTAGGCGTGTAATCCCCTTTGATTAACTGTTGGTTGCGCCTTAAAGGTGGCTTGTTGGTTATGGAAATACGGGCCTTGGAAAAGGTGGAAAAGTACGTAGAAACAAAGGAAGTGCTGCCCAAATTTCCGTAGAATTAGAGGGCATTATTTGGTATAAGTCTTACTAGAATGTAAGATATTGATAGAAGTACTATGGCCATTTTTAGGTTGAAGTACTACGTGTAGCATGGTCTACTTGGCTTAAGGAGTAGCCGATGAAGTTGAAGTACTTGAAGCGTTTTGCTACGTGTCGAAAGGGTTAGTCGTCGCGAGGTATGTGGACTTCCTCTTCTCTAAGACATGAGTATGTTTATAGTATACTTTCCTTGTTGTTAGGAGTATACATGACTTGATATTTGAGTATACTTGCCTTGTTGTTAGGAGTATACATGACTTGATATTTGAGTATACTTGCCTTGTTGTTAGGAGTATACATGACTTGTTATTTAGAGTATACTTGCCTTGTTGTTGAAAGTATACATGACTTGTTGTTTTAGGTATACTTGCCTTGTTATTTGGAGTATACGTGGCTTGCCTTCTTGAAGTACTTGTCTGGTAATTAGAAACTACACGCTATAGATTTTAGGCTAAAATCATGTCTAGAATATTCCTAAGTTCTTACCAAGTCTTATGGGGGATATTGGTAAGAGTCGTTAGAAAGTATTGGAGTCTAGTTGACCTTGCTAAGTAACTACACTAATGAAAAATGGACCGAACAAGCCATTGCAACGTTAATGAAAATGTATCGGTAATCAATTATATTGAAATGAGTAGAATCTTCCATCTGCATAGAAACTAAGATAAGACAAAATTGTATTACATTTTCTAGATCATGGATCAATGAACAAGTTCGTTATAAACGAGTATAACCTATTCACGGCTCATAAAAGTATTAATTTTGTAAGTACATGAGGCTTGATTTTCGAAAGTACTTGAGACTTGAATTTCGAAAATGTGTAGTAACTTGATTTGAAAAGTATATGTTACTTGATTTAAAGAGTACAAGTAACTTGATTTAAATGTATAGGTTACTTGATTTTAAAAAAAGAGAAGTGACTTGTCTTAAAGGATTCTTTTATAAAGAATAGAAGTACGCAGTACTTTGGGTTTAAGACCCGTATTGTTGACATAAAAATTGGAAGTCTAAGAAGTATGGTAACTTGCCTATGCTTGCTTGTGATAGCCTTGTTGTGCTAGTGTTGTATTCTTATGCCTCCACTATATCGTTCCTTGGACATACTGACACGTTGGATGGCCCACGGGTATGTTTCCACTATATCGTTCCTTTGGACATACTGACATGTTGGATGGTTCACGGGTATGCTTCCACTATATCGTTCCTTGGACATACTGACACGTTGGATGGTCCACCGGTATGCTTCCACTATATCGCTCCTTGGACATACTGACACGTTGGGTGGCCCACGGGTATGCTTCCACTATATCGTTCCTTTGGACATACTTGTCACGACCCGACCCCGGGCCCGCGACTGGTGCCCTACCTGGGCACCCTTACAGGTATACGTTGGAGATAATCAGCGGAACATAGATAAACTTAACAAGAAATAAATAACAGGTTAGCCGATAAGGCCATCTCCCTGGATATATATAAATACGTAAAACCAAAAGCAGTTACCTCTTTTTTTCCTTTACAAAGCGACCCACAAGATATGACTACATGCCTCTAAGAGTTTTGACATAACAACTGTGACGGGACAGGGCCCCGCCATACCCCTGAATGTACAAAAATCTACAACCTCAGGGAACCGTACTAACAGACAAAGCCTCCGGAGAAATGGAGCTTTCCAAGAACTGAACAGTGATCCTAAGAGTGCGGATCAGCAAGCTATGTACCTCAACCTGCGGCATGAACGCAGCCCCCCGAAGGAGGTCAGTACGAAATATGTACCAAGTATGTAAAACTGAAAGTACTGTAATGAAATCATAATAGTCTAAAATAAAGTTGGAGACATGTATGAAAACCAAAAATAACAGTACACTGTGCCTTGCCGAAGTGAAAATCAGTTTTTACCTTTTTAAAGACCATTTCAACACATGAACAATAGTCACACCAGGGCTATGGACACAAGCCCTCAAATATCATCACATAGTCCAGTAAGGATCTCAAGCCCACAAACATCAAAGCGTGCCCGTGGAATCCCCCATCACTGCCGACAACTGTAAGTGTAAAATATAACCATGTGACGCGCCCGTGGCATCCTACCTCACTGTCGGCGTACACATATGCAATATATATATATATCATGCCCGTGGAATCCCTCATCTCGAGTACATGACTTCATGGAGAGCTAATCCATGGGGTAATAATCGTATATAACAAGCCCGTGGAATCCCTCATCTCGGGTACATGTCTTCATGGAGAGATAATCCATGGAGTAATAATCATATATAACATGCCCGTGGAATCCCTCATCTTGGGTACATGTCTTCATGGAGAGCTAATCCATGGAGTAATAATACATAACATGGTCGCATGCCCCGGAATCCCTCATCGTATAACCATGGGCATGGGGTAATAAAACAAATACGGGAATCTAACCCGCCTCCTGGTCGCATGCCCCGGAATCCCTCATCGTATAAGCATGTCCAAGGAGTAATAAAAACAATCCAGGAATCTAACCCGCATCCTGGTCGCATGCCCCGGAATTCCACATCGTATAAGCATGTCCAAGGAGTAATAAAAACAATCCGGGAATCTAACCCGCATCCTGGTCGCATGCCCCGGAATCCCACATCGTATAAACATGTCCAAGGATCAATCACAATGGAAGCATACCCGTGGAAGCCTGCATCGCTTCGATGCGTCAAGTAAATTCACAACAAGACGGTCGGCCCTCCAACTAAGAGTCACGACAGCGTAAACGTATAATACTTGCACTCAAGGCTATCACAAGCAAGCATAGGCAAGTTCATAAAATCTTTAGACTTTCATTATCATACAAAAATGAATTTCATTTTATAAACTCAAGACACTTTTCGTTTTACATAAAAATCTGGGAATTTAACCCAAAGTACTATGTACTTCCATTCTTTTCAAAAGATTCCTTTTCATATAAAATCCCAAGATACTAACACCCGTAGTATCAAGGCATGTCTACATTTCAAACAAGTCACTAGATTTTTTTGAAATACATTTCTAGGCTTCTAAATCAAGTGACCCTTACTTTAGAACTTTAAGCAAATGATACCGTTAAATCAAATTGCCCTTCTTTATTTCAAGTCAATTCTTTGTATACATTACTAGAGAGAACCATTCCTTTAACCTTCCATAAAGTTGTTATAACCAACTTCCCATAAAGCCGTTATACTAACTTTATGCTTTAGACTAATTCATTCTTTTTATAACCAAGAGACTTATACTTTCAAACCAAGTTACATAACTTTCAAAATACTTCAAGTCTCTTATCTTTAGAAATCAAGTTTCTTACTTAGAAATCAAGTCTCTTATCTTTAGAATGTCAAGAAATCAATACTTTCCAAATCAAGTATTCTATACTTTTAAATCAAGTCATTTCTTCCTTTAAGAATCAAGTCCCATAACTTGAAAAATAAAGTCTCTTAACCTTTTAAGAATTTAAGGTTCATAGTCTTAAAACTTCTAACGTAAACTCTTTAAATTAAGTAACATATACTTTTGTGCGTTGTGAATAAGTTATACTTGTTTATAACGATCTTATTAAAGCAGCCATGATCTAGAAAATGTAATACAATTTTGTCTTATCTTAGTTTCTATGCAGATGGAGAATTCTACTCATTTTAATATAATTGATTGTCGATACATTTTCTTTTATTAACGCTGCAATGGCTTGTTCGATACTTATTCTCATTCGTGCAGTAAATTAGCAAAGTCAACTCGACTCCGAATACTTCCTAACGACTCTTACCAACATCCCCATAAGACTTGGTAAGAACTTAGAATAACTTAGATATACCTTTTACATAGAGTAGATCAACATACGTACCTCTTAGCTTCTAAGAGTAAAAGGAATCATGAAATAACACCACATGTATATTTCATACATAGAATCATGCCAAAAGAAGGAAGAGGTTCACATACCTCGCGACGATTATCGACAAGTAGCAAAATGCTCTAAAATACTTCAACTTTGATAGCTATTCCATCCTTTAAGTAGAATACGCTACTCGTAGTACTTCAACCTATATTAATCATAACATGTCTATCAACTCCTCACTTTTTAACGTAGAATCATACTAAGTGTAAGGTCTCTTATTCTACGGAAAATCGGGCAGCACTTCCTTTGTTTCTACGTATTTTTCCACCTTTTTCAAGGCCCGAAAATTAATAACCAAATGCCACATTTAAGGCCCAACAATTCAGCAATACAAAGGGGATTACACGCCTAATAGGACGTGTAAAATTCTGCCCCACAATCAATATAAAACTGTCCATTCCTTAAGGCACATTCTCGGCAATAACACTATCCATAACAATATTAATTGTCTTTCAATTTCCTTTTTCAATACAAGTTGTTATTCCAATATGTTATATACATAACAACAATTACAACAACTATAAATCTTTTCTTCCTTAACATGCGACGATTGTAACTATCGACCAAATTGATTACAACATTAATGGCTAACTTGTCCATTTTTGGTTTTTAACATGTCGACATGATCCAAATCTTTTCAAACTTCATTCTATATACCACATGCTCATTTCTTAACTACTATAACATGTAATCTTCAATTAAATTAAGAAGATGAAGATTTTACCTCAATAAGCCCTAATAATGTCCAAGCGTAAAAGTCGATCCTTAGCAACTTTTAGCTCCTCTTCTTATGTTCCAATCCGCTCCAAGCACTCCTTAGAAGCTCATGAAGAACTACTCTTCAACTTCCATCTTCAAAGTTGAAGAACACCTTAGGTTTTCGCCTTGCGACTAACGTAAAAACATCGTTTTTCCGGAATATTTCTATTGATATATCCTTACAATAACCTTAGGAACCTTGGGTTAAAGTATTGTGAATAATGAACCATAAATGAATTTTTTTGTCCTCCATAAGGGCACAAAGCTGAGAGCCTCTAAAGAAAATGCACAAGTTTTTCATGAAATTCTCTAAGTGTGAAACTTGTCTTGCACTAGTGTGATATATATAACACATCTAATGGCCAATATTAACACACTTGAAGGGCTAGGATTTAGTCAAGAATGTCAAGCTCCACTTGTCTAGCTTGACTTGTCCACACTTTTTCGTCCTACTTGGCATATGGAGGGTGACACGTATCGCCCTCTGGTTGGTTTAAAATATTTTATCTCACGAAAATCCGATAAATTTTATAAGTCTCAAATATCAAATTCTGAAACTCAATTCTCATTAACGAACAATTTTTTCTTCCCGAGGCTCGAATTAATTTTTTCGTAGGAAAAAGAAATCCTTCTTTCGTTTTAATCTTAAGGTCGTATCTTCTCACATACATTATCTTAAACACATGTCCTGGAACTACGGGGTGTAACAATACTAACACATTGGATGGTCCACGGGTATGCTTCCACTATATCGTTCTTTGGACATACTGACACGTTGGGTGGCCCACAGGTATGCTTCCACTGTATCGTTCCTTTGGACATACTGACACGTTGGATGGTCCACGGGTATGCTTCCACTATATTGTTCCTTGGACATACTTACACGTTGGGTGACCCACGAGTATGCTTCCACTATTATTGATCCATGGACATGTCTGCACCGATGAAGGTTCCGGGGGCATGCGACCAGAATGTGGGTGCAATTCCCGGATGATATTGTTATTCCAAGGACTAGCTCTCCGTGAGGTTTAGTGACGCAGGCAGGATCTGGTAGTTAGCTTTCGTACTTGCCTCGGTCAGTTGCTGACGCAGGCTAGATCTAGTAGTTGGCTTTCTTACTTGCCCCGATCAGTTTATGGCACCGTTTGATACGACAGACTCTGGTAGATGGCTTCCGTACTTGCCCCGGTCAGTTTTATGATGCAGGCTGGATCTGGTAGTTGGCTTTACTACTTGGCCCTTTCAGTTTTATTACACAGGTGGGACCTGGTGTTCATGTATACATATTGATGTTATATTATATCATGGACTGCCAGCAGTGAGGACGGAATTCCACAGGCATGATTGATATTGTGGGCGTGAGACCCATGGTTATATTTGAGTAATGATTTTGAGGGCAGACGTCTCTGACTTGGCATGACTGCTTATGTAGTGTGAAATGGTCTTTTAAAAGATGAAGTTGATCTTCATTACTCTTATTGATTTAATTTGGTTATCATACTTGTTTCCTGCTTTGTATTTGTACTGTGTGATATTATGTTCTTGAAAGGCACAATCGACTCTTGGAGTTGTTATAGTCTGATGATACAAGGTCTGATTGGCTTTTAGGTTATGTGATACGGTAGGATCCGGTATTTGATTTTCTATACTTGCCCTGTCATTCTTGTACACAACCATGATTTTAATCATACTTTATTTGATTCCATACATAGTACTTGTTATCTTGACCTCGCCGGGGCTGCATTCATGTCCGCAGGTCTAGGTACTCAGTTGTGGATCCGCAAGCTTAGGTTCCTTGTTCAGCATTTTGGATGGCTCCAATGTTCTGGAGTTTATCATTCCGGCTAGGTATATTCAGGGGTACAACGGAGCCTTGTCTCGTCATAGTTGTTGTCACCTTCTTAGAGGTTTATATTCATATGTGGGTTGGACTGGCTAGAGTTGTATTTACATTATTGAAACAGTGTAGACCCTTTTGGATGATTTATATACGGCAGCCTTATCGGCTTTGCCTTTGCTTTGAAAAAAAAATGAGTGTTGTTATCTTCCGCGTGTTACTCGTATTGTATGTATAGAAGGGTTCCCAGGTAGGGTACCAGTCGTGGGCCCGGGGTTCGGGGTGTGACAGAGTGGTATCAGAGCAGTTAGTCCTCGGAATGTCTACAGACCGTGTCTAGTAGAGTCTTGGGTATGGATATGTGTGCACCATACTTATACACATGCGGCTACAGGATATTTAGGATTGGTTTCTATTCTTCTTACTCTAAGGTCGTGCGATATAGTTGTGTTGTTAGGATGGTATTTCCCTAACAGTTATTGTGATTGCAGTTTTGAGAAATGCGACAGTGGCCCAGAACAGATTATGGATTGCGTATCCAGGTTGGTAATATTATCGTATAGTGGATATATTGATGATGTATATCGGTACGAGTGTATTTATTTGGAGTTGTATGCATGTTGCCTAGAATGATTATAGATTACCAAGAATTGATAAAAGTCTTAATTACTTGGAAGGTGTGAAATCGTTTATTGAACCCATACCTAGGCTTTATATATGTATTGATTTGGAAAATCAAGAGATAATGAACTGAATATTGATAACCGTTGAGACCTTAGATACAAGGTCGTCTAGAGTAAAAGATGTTACGGTTGATCTTAGTTGAAGTACATAGTATACTTGGGGTATATTAGTGTGATAATTCCATGGGTGTGTGAAATGAAAATGGATAGTTAATCTAAGAAGACCACTAGGCTTTCATGACTTGAATAGTGAGATTTATTCCGGACCAGGAATGAGAAGTTAGTGCGATAATGGGTCGGGTTGAGGACCGATCGCGGGTCAACCCGCAACCCAGAATGGAGTGGGGTCAGTTTGAGGTGGTCCCTCTAGGTGATAGGGTCACGAGGGTGCAAGGCCCAAGTCTAGTTAGTCGTTGTACTGGTTCGTGGATGCGTTCCACCAGAACTGGGTCGGGAAGGCCGAGGATGGCCTTAAAGGATATTGAAGCTAGTTTAATGACCAAGTTTGAGGGTAGTAACTCGAGGTTTTGGCCAAGCGATGGCGAAATGTGGTGCATTATACTAGAAAGAGTTCGGTTGTATGAGGAGAGTACGACGAGTAAGAAAAGAAGCGAACATGTGATAAAAGAATGAAAGTGATTATATATGTGAAGTAAAGGTACGAAGAGAGTATCCTTTTAGGCCATGAATGGGAGTTACTAGTGATGTTATACGTTTTAGATGTGATTCCTCGTTGGCTTGGATTTATGTATATACGTGTGTGTTATATTGTGGCCATGTGTGATATATTTGGTTTCGTTGGGTGTAGTTAAGAAGACTATGCTGAAAGTTGTATAGCTT
The DNA here is from genome assembly GCA_029844215.1 of Przewalskia tangutica. Classification (NCBI taxonomy): domain Eukaryota; kingdom Viridiplantae; phylum Streptophyta; class Magnoliopsida; order Solanales; family Solanaceae; genus Przewalskia; species Przewalskia tangutica. Next base: position 95,166,586 of record CM056728.1, on the reverse strand, counting down.
GAGACCTTAGGTGAACATTCGAGGATGAATGTTTCTAAGGGGGGAAGAATGTTACACCCCTTAATTCCATGATATTGATTTGAGGATATGATTAAGGAAATAAGATTTGAATTTTGGAAGGAAAGAATTGGCCGAGACTAGGAATGTTTGTCGTCGTTGGATTCGTTGGTTATTATTGTTGTTAATAACACTTGTCGCATGTTATATAATGAAGGAAATATAGTTGTTGATAGTTTTTATAACTTATATAACATGTCGGAATGAGAATTGGATTAAAAGGAATTAAGGAAAAGGACTTTGGTTGGTTGTAGTTGTTATTGGCCGAAAACTGCCTAAAATTGTTAGACGTCATCGTGTCATTTTTATGGACTGTTTTATATGAATTGTGGAGCAGAATTTGTCACGACCCGGCCTCGGGCACGCGACTGGTGCCTTACCCCGGGCACCCTAGTGATAATACATCAGAGAAAAATCATCGGAATAACTCAAAAACATGTAACAATGTAAAATAGGAAACAGGCCAACCGATAGGTCGCCTTTCAGCATATATATATATAAAACCCGAACAGTTATCCTTTACAAGCCCAACTCACAACAGTACTACAAACCTCTAAGAGTTTTTATATCAACTATGACGGGACAGGGCCCCGCCATACCCGTGAATGTACAAGAACCTACAAAATCAGGGAATCATACCAAAAGATAAGCCTCTGGAGAAACGGAGCTTCCCAAAACGCAGAACTGTGACCCTAAGAGCAAGGATCAACAACCGGTGTACCTCTACCTGCGGCATGAACGCAGCCCCCCGAAGGAGGTCAGTACAACAAGTACCAAGTATGTGAAATTGATAATACTGTAATGAAATAATAACAGTCTATATAAAACATGAGACATGTATGATAACCAAACTACAATACCTGATATATAGCGATGTATCAAGTCGGGACGGATGCCTCAAAGTCATCACTCAAATATAACCATGAGTCTCACGCCCACAATATCAATCATGCGGTGGAATTCGCCCTCACCGCCGTGATCTATGATATAATATAACACAAAAAATGTACATGAACACGAGTCCCACGTGTCATAAAAACCGTGCGGGCAGTAGGAAAGCTAACCACGGATCCGGCTGCGTCATAAAATCGGCCGGGCAGAAATGCGAAGGCATAGCTACGAGATCCGGCTGCGTCATCAATGGCAGGGCGAAATGCAGCCGGCTACGAGATCGGCTGCCGCGCGCGAGATATGGCCAGGCAAATGCGAGCCATCTACGAGCCTACCATACCAACAATGCTATAGGCGGCGGGCAAATACGAAGCCAACTACGAGATCCGGCTTGTATCGAATCGGCCAGGGGCAAATGCGGGGCTAGCTACGGATCACTGCGTGATCAACCTCGTGGAGAGCTAGTCCATGGCATAACAATAACAATGGAAGCATACAGTGGGCGCTGGCGTGTCAGTATGTCCAAGTAAATAACACGATAACAATCATAGTAGAAGCATACCCGTGGACCATCCAGCAGCGTCGTTATGTCCAAGTAAACAACAAGATAACCGGCCCTCCATCGAGAGACGCGGTAGCATAAAAATACAACACTTGCACAACAAAGGCTATCACAACTAGCATAGGCAAGTTTAACATACTTTTAGACTTTCATAAAATGCCAACAATCCGGGTTTTAACCCCAAAGTACTACATGCTTCAATTCTCTTAAAAAGATCCCTTTTTAAGTAAAAACCACACGATAATAATATCTGTAGTATAAAGACACTTTCATGTTTAAATCAAGTACTTTATACTTTTTAAACCAAGTGGCTTACACTTTTAAAATAACGTCAAGTATACTTTTAAAACCCAAGTAATTCACTTTCTTAAGATCAAGGCACTCACACCTTTTAAAATTAAGCCACTTATACTTTTCCAATCAAGACAAGTTCAATATTTAAAAACAAGTTACTTACTCTTTTAAACTCAAGTAACTTACTTTTTTCAAAACAAGTAACCTATACTTTTAAATAAAGTTACTTCTCCTTTCCCAAAATCAAGTCGTTTATAAGTCAAGTCTCTTATCTTTCAAGATCAAGTCTCTTAACTTTCAAAATCAAGTCTCTTAGCTTTCAAAATCAAGTCTCTTAACTTTCAAAATCAAGTCTCTTAACTTTCAAAATAATCAAGTCTCTTATCTTTTAGAATAATCAAGCCATTCTTTTATCTTCATAAAGTCGCTATAACTACTTCCCATAAAGCCATTATAACACTTTATGTTTTAAACCAACCAAAGACAACCACACTCATTTCTGAAATTCTTTTAAAGACCAAGTATCAATTTCCTTCCGAATAATGATTCATAACATTTTAGAACAATTCAAGGTTCTTAACATTTAGAACTCAAATCAAGGACATCAAATTGAAACCAAATTCATTTAACACACGTACGTCTACCGTACTATATATTTCACAATAATCATGCTCAAGAGGATAGGAAGAATCACATACCTCCTCGGCTAATCCACTTGCCAAGTCGAATATGCCGCGCGTAGAATATCAACCTATAATAATCAAATACGTCTATCAACGTCTAGATCTCTTCGTAGAATATTTCTAAGTATAGGGTCTCTTATTCTACGGAAAATTGGGCAGCACTTCCCCTGTTTTTACGTACTTTTCCACCTTTTTCAAGGCCCGAAATTCAATAACCAACATGCCACATTTAAGGCGCAAAGATACAACAATACTAAAGGGGATTACATGCCTAACTGGACGTGTAAAATTATGTCCCACAATACACAAAACAGTCCATTAGTCCAAAGTAAAAACAGTCCAATGTAAATACAGTTCAATGTAAATACAATCCATTAGTTGGTGTTCTTGGCCAACTACTACAATCAAACTTATCCAATTTTCGGCTAGCATGCCGGAATTACTTCTTTAATCTTCCAACTTATATTTCAATCTTTATATAAGTTATAATAACTTTGTTATTAACTGTCAACAGGTAATAGGTAATGTTTTTACCATTTTAATGGCTAGCATGCCAATTTCTCGATTTTAGCAACTTAACAAGGTCCAAATCTTTTCCATCTTCTTTCCATGTATCACATACTTATTATATACAATCAACATATATAATATCCAACTTCACAAGGAGGACAAAGTTCATTACCTCAAAAAACCCAAAATAATCCAAGAACTAAAAGTCGATCCGTAGCACGTTTAGCTCCTATTCCTTACGTTCCAATCCGCTCCAAGAAACCCTTAGAAGATCCTAACCAACTCTTCTTCAAGATTCAACTTCAAAAAGTGAAGAATACTTTAGGCTTCAAACTAGCAAGTTTCGGCCAAGGGGGTGTTGTTAGGCTAGGGGTGTGAAATCTTGTCTAACACTTGTTTAATAACCTTCCTAACACATCAAGGAAGAACACTTAAGAGTTCAAGAATTTTTGGACAACATTAGGTCATGATAATGGCCCATGGACGAGAGCAACAATACAAGGGAGAGAGTTTTAGTTGTCTTGAAATAATTCTAAGTGTGGAAGATTTCATCCTACTAGTGTGATGATATAAGACAACCAAGGGCTAGGATTAAAACATGTTTGTGGTTGAGATTAGGGACAAGTGTGTGTGGGTCCCACTTGTCCACTTGTCCAACAAATATCTCACAAAAATATCTAGCACAAGACTTTTCCAATTGTCATCATTTTCGCCCAACATGGGCCCACTTGGGGTGACATGTGTCGCTCTCCTATTGGTCCAAAATATTTCATCTCCCGAAAACATCCATAATGGCCAAAATCTCGAAAATAATGTGGGCCCCACAAAACCGTAAATTTCTCCCGTGGGCCCCACGTGACCAATTATGGAAAATAAAATCCATAATTCTCTTATATTCCAAGAAGTCCAAATACCAAAATTGAGAATCTAATTCCCAATAATAAACCTTTTTCCTTTACGAGGTTCGGAATATTTTTCGTCGAAAATTCAAAATTTTCTTCCCTTTCGTACTTAGTGTTATATTCTCGTACGTACGTCCTCACATACATACTCTGGAACTACGGGGTGTAACATTCTTCCCCCCTTAGAAACATTCGTCCCGAATGTTCCTTCTAAGTCTCCAAACACACATGCGTCGGTATAGTCTTCACTACTATACTTACAAAACCAATTATGCCACATATGGCCATAATATAACACACGCACAATACTTAAATCCAAGCCAACGAGGAAGCACCTCTAACGTGTATAACATCACTATTTGCTCCCACTCATGGTCTAAAGGATGCTCTCTTCGCACCTTCACTTCACGTAAATAATCACTTCCATACTTTTAACACATGTTCGCTTCTTTTCTTACTCGTCGTACCCTTCTCGTACACCCGAACTCTTTCTATTAACACGTACCACATTTCAGTCATCGCTTCAGTTTTCAAAACCTTGGAGTTACTACCTCCAAACTTGGTCAATACTAGCTTCAATTTCCTTTAAGGCCATTCTCGGCCTTCACAAACCGGTTCTGGTCGAACGCGTCTACGAACTCGTATAATGGTTACCTAGACTTGGGGCCTGCACCCTCGTGACCCTATCACCTAGCGGGACCACCTCAAACTTACCCCACTTCATTCCGGGTTGCAGGTTGACCTGCGATTGGTCCTCAACCCGACCCATTATCGCACTAAATCCTCATTCCTTGTCCGAAACAAATCTCTCTATTCAAGTCATGAAAACCTAGTGGTCTTCTTAGCTTAACTAGCCACTTTCATTTCACACCACTCATGGACTTATCACACTTATATACCCCACGTATACCATGTGCCTCGACTAAGATCAATCGTAAAATCTTTCACTCAAGACGGCCTTGTATCTAAGGTCTCAGCGGTTATCAATATTCTAAGGCTCACAATTTCCAGGCACCCAAACATACCTTTCCTTCTAACTAGGTGTCTTAAACACAATTTAACACAATACTATCCGAGTATAACACTTAACATATAACCACTATAACAACACATACTAGTCACTAAAGGGTTAAAGATATACCTGTAACTATTACTTCACTTTCCCATCGTCGTTCTAATCGAAATCCTTCCCTGCAGGGCGCATAGCTAAAGAAGGCGATGAACCAGCCACTGATCCCGAAGGCTGAGTCTTAACATCCGCGCTACCTCTGGTCGGACAATTCTTCGCAAAATGGCCCTACCGGCCGCAGGTAAAGCAAGCTCCCCGAATACCATGACACTCCCCAGCATGGAACCTATCACAATGGCCACACTGAGGTAGGGGTGGTCTCACCTGACTAACATCTCTGTTCCCCTGAAAACCTGAAACCTTGGAGCCCTGACCTGCTCCTGAATACCCCAGACGTCCTGAAAACTGTGAAGGAGTACACTGTACTGGCTGAAGTGTATATCTAGCCTGCTGCTGAGGCTGTCCGCCTCGAAAGTTACCAAAGGACCCTGCTGTATTGGCCCTCTTATACTGATCTCGATCATTTTGTCGACCTCTACGTTCCTCAGTCCCCTGTGCATAAGCCTGCATACGGGCAATGTACATGCCCGGCTGAAGAGTTACTCCTGTACAACCCACTGCTAGATAATCATCCAGTCCCGTGATATATCGGTGCACTCTATCCTTCATGTCGGCCACTAGAGTGGGGCATACCGAGCTAATGAGTCGAACTCTATGTTGTACTACCGAACCGTCCGCCCATCCTATCTCAACATCATAAAACTATCCACTCGGGCTCTCCTTATCCATGGAGGCAAGAAGTGGTTAAGAAACGTCTTGGCTTCGTCCCCAACGGTGAAACGCATGTTCCCCTGGGGCGATTCCGTGAATCAAACGATTGGCTGCGATATCCGCGGCCGTCTGAACCCAGTACCACCGACTCGGCCTCTGAGGCCTTAATCACTCTCATGATCCGCTGCAGCTGTCAAATAAACTCCTGAGGATCAACCTCAGCTCTCGATCCACAAAACTCTAGTGGATTGCAACTCAAGAAGTCCCGAAGCCTCAAGCTATCGGTTCTGGGGTGCACCACCGGTACTACCGGTACTACCGGAACCTCCGGTTCTCGTCTGTCCCCATGCCTAGCCACGATCCTAGCCAGTAACTGGGTCATCTCTTTGTAACCCATATCGCCGGCTCGCAGTGGTAGGCGGCTCGAGATATCATGGCCTCGATGAATCATTGCGCTGCGCTAAACTCTGTTGAAATTTGGTGTGTCGCAGAACTCCCCGTCTGAAGTACTACCCCAGGTAATGACTAGGATTATGCCCTCGTAACCCTCTGTGTTCTACTAGCGGCTCCTTCTGTTGTCTTGCCCTTCTGGGCCCTGGTTGCCTTGCGTAGAGGCGTAACTGGTACATAAGAATACGTCAGAGGGAGTCCAAATTATAACACAACTCTAACGCACGATCATAGAGTGAGAAGAATGGAAATCAATCCTAAATATCCCGCAGCCTCCTGATTATAGGTGTGGTGCACAACACGCCGATAATCAAGACTCTACTAGATACGGTCGGTAGACACTTCCCGAGGACTAACTGCTCTGATACCACTTTTGTCACGACCCGACCTCGGGCCCGCGACTGGTGCCTTAACCCGGGCACCCTAGTGATAATACATCAGAGAAAAATCAGCGGAATAACTAAAAAACATGTAACAATGTAAAATAGGAAACAGGCCAACCGAGAGGTCGCCTTTCAGCATATATATATATATATAAAACCCGAACAGTTATCCTTTACAAGCCCAACTCACAGCAAGATTACTCTGAGACCTCAGAGTTTTTATAACAACTATGACGGGACGGGGCCCGCCATACCCCTGAATGTACAAGAACCTACAATCTCGTGGAATCATACAAAGATAAGCCTCGGAGAAGCGGAGCTTCCCTATGCAGCGTGACCTTAAGAGCGAGGATCAACAACCGGTGTACCTCTACTGCGGCGTGAACGCGATCCCGAAGGAGGTCGATCAACAAGTACCAAGTATGTGGCGAAAATCAGTAATGAAATCATAACGATCTATATAAAGCAGAGACATGTATGATAACCAAACTACAATACACTGATATATAGCGGTCATGTCAAGTCGGGGCGATGCCTCAAAGTCATCACTCAAATATAACCATGGGTCTCACGCCACAATATCAATCATGCTCGTGGAATTCCTTCCTCACGGCATGATCTATGATATAATATAACACCAAAAATGTACATGAACACGTGTCCCACCCGTGTCAAAAATCGTGCGGGCAGTAGGAAAGCTAACCACGGATCCATCCTGCGTCATAAAGCGGCGGGGCAAATGCGAAGGCATAGCTACGGATCCGGCTGCGTCGTCAATCGACGGGGCAAGTGCGAAGCCGACTACGGATCCGACTGTCGCCACGAGATATGGCCAGGCAATGCGGAGCCATCTACTAGAGCCTAACGTACCAACAATGCTATAGAATCGGCGGGGCAACGAAAGCCAACTACGGATCCGGCTTGTATCGTGGCCGGAAGGGCAAATCACGGGGCTAGCTACGGATCCGCTACGTCATCAACCTCATGGAGAGCTAGTCCATGGCATAACAATAACAATAGAAGCATACTCGTGGGCCACCCAACGTGTCAGTATGTCCAAGTAAATAACACGATAACAATCATAGTGGAAGCATACATGTGGACCATCCAGCAGCGTCGCTATGTCCAAGTAAACAACAAGATAACCGACCCTCCATCGAGAGACGCGGTAGCATAGAAATACAACACTTTCACAACAAAGGCTATCACAACTAGCATAGGCAAGTTTAACATACTCTTAGACTTTCATAAAATGCCAACAATCCGGGTTTTAACCCCAAAGTACTACATACTTTAATTCTCTTAAAAAGATCCCTTTTTAAGTAAAAACCACACGATACTAATACCCGTAGTATCAAGACACTTTCATGTTTAAATCAAGTACTTTATACTTTTTAAACCAAGTGGCTTACACTTTTAAAACAACGTCAAGTATACTTTTAAAACCCAAGTAACTCACTCTTTTAAGATCAAGACACTCACACCTTTTAAAATTAAGCCACTTATACTTTTCCAATCAAGACAAGTTCAATATTTAAAAACAAGTTACTTACTCTTTTAAACTAAAGTAACTTACTTTTTTCAAAACAAGTAACCTATACTTTTAAATCAAGTTACTTCTCCTTTCCCAAAATCAAGTCGTTTATAAGTCAAGTCTCTTATCTTTCAAGATCAAGTCTCTTAACTTTCAAAATCAAGTCTCTTAGCTTTCAAAATCAAGTCTCTTAACTTTCAAAATCAAGTCTCTTAACTTTCAAAATAATCAAGTCTCTTATCTTTTAGAATAATCAAGCCATTCTTTTATCTTCATAAAGTCGCTATAACTACTTCCCATAAAGCCATTATAACACTTTATGTTTTAAACCAACCAAAGACAACCACACTCATTTCTGAAATTAAGAGAACTTTATTCTTTTAAAGACCAAGTATCAATTTCCTTCTGAATAATGATTCATAACATTTTAGAATAATTCAAGGTTCTTAACATTTAGAACTCAAATCAAGGACATCAAAGTGAAACCAAATTCATTTAACACACGTACGTCTACTGTGTTATATATTTCACAACAATCATGCTCAAGAGGATAGGAAGAATCACATACCTCCTCGGCTAATCCACTTGCCAAGTCGAATATGCCGCGCGTAGAATATCAACCTATAATAATCAAATACGTCTATCAACGTCTAGATCTCTTCGTAAAATATTTCTAAGTATAGGGTCTCTTATTCTACGGAAAATCGGGCAGCACTTCCCCTATTTTTACGTACTTTTCCACCTTTTTCAAGGCCCGAAATTCAATAACCAACATGCCACATTTAAGGCGCAAAGATACAACAATACTAAAAGGGATTACACGCCTAACTGAACGTGTAAAATTCTATCCCACAATACACATAACAGTCCATTAGTCCAAAGTAAAAACAGTCCAATATAAATACAGTCCAATGTCAATATAGTCCAATGTAAATACAGTCCATTTAGTCCATTAGTTGGTGTTCTTGGCCAACTACTACAATCAAACTTATCCAATTTTCGGCTAGCATGCCGGAATTACTTCTTTAATCTTCCAACTTATATTCCAATCTTTATATAAGTTATAATAACTTTGTTATTTAATGTCAACATGTAATAGGTAATGTTTTTACCATTTTAATGGCTAGCATGTCAATTTCTCGATTTTAGCAACTTAACAAAGTCCAAATCCTTTCCATATTCCTTCCATGTATCACATACTTATTATATACAACCAACATATATAATATCCAACTTCACAAGGAGGACAAAGTTCATTACCTCAAAAAGCCCAAAATAATCCAAGAACTAAAAGTCGATCCGTAGCACGTTCAGCTCCTATTCCTTACGTTCCAATCCACTCCAAGCAACCCTTAGAATCTCCTAACCAACTCTTCTTCAAGATCCAACTTCAAAAAGTGAAGAACACTTTAGGCTTCAAACTAGCAAGTTTCGGCCAAGGGGGTGTTTTTAGGCTAGTGGTGTGAAATCTTGTCTAACACTTGGTTAATAACCTTCCTAACACATCAAGAAAGAACACTTAAGAGTTTAAGAATTTTTGGACAACATTAGGTCATGATAATGGCCCATGGCCGAGCAACAATCTGAGGAGAGTTTTAGTTGTCTTGAAATAATTCTAAGTGTGGAAGATTTCATCCTACTAGTGTGATGATATAAGACAACCAAGGGCTAGGATTAAAACATGTGTGTGGTTGAGATTAGGGACAAGTGTGTGTGGGTCCCACTTGTCCACTTGTCCAACAAATATCTCACAAAAATATCTAGCACAAGACTTGCCCAATTGTCATCATTTTCGCCCAACATGGGCCCACTTGGGGTGACACGTATCGCTCTCCTATTGGTCCAAAATATTTCATCTCTCGAAAACATCCATAATGGCCAAAATTTCGAAAATAATGTGGGCCCCACAAAACCGTAAATTTCTCCCGTGGGCCCCACGTGACCAATTATGGAAAATAAAATCCATAATTCTCTTATATTCCAAGAAGTCAAAATACCAAAATTGAGAATCCAATTCCCAATAATAAACCTTTTTCCTTTACGAGGTTCGGAATATTTTCCGTCGAAAATTCAAAATTTTCATCCCTTTCGTACTTAGTGTTATATTCTCGTACGTACGTCCTCACATACATACTCTGGAACTACGGGGTGTAACAGAATTTTACACGCCCAGTTAGGCGTGTAATCCCCTTGGTTAACGGTTGGTTGCGCCTTAAAGGTGGCTTGTTGGTTATGGAAATACGGGCCTTGGAAAAGGTGGAAAAGTACGTAGAAACAAAGGAAGTGCTGCCCAAATTTCCGTAGAATTAGAGGGCATTATTTGGTATAAGTCTTACTAGAATGTAAGATATTGATAGAAGTACTGATCGGTGTATTTTATATACACTTTTCGAGTCGTTTTTAGTTAGTCTTTTGTCCCTTTTTGTACAAATAAGTGTCGTATTAGGATAGATTTTCTTTCTTTTGAGTCAAAGTGGTTAAAATGGACAAATTGCGGAAAAGGATACAAAAGAGGGCAAAAGAGGAGGTTCCAGAGCTAAAAGACGAGAAAGTGGCGAGCAGCGGCGAAACCGGACCAGTACTGGCCTCCTCTGATCAGCGCGACGCCTAATCATCAGAGAGGCTGCATAGGTTCAGCGCGCGGCGCCATGACGATGAGATCGGGCGCGGCGCCAAATCACGGCATCTGCGAAGTTCGCCGCGAGCGGGCGCGGCGCAGCGAGGAAAATCGAGTTTTTAGGCGAAATGCAGGTCGGGCACGAAGAAAAAGGTTGAGGCGGTTTTCAGCCTATAAAAGGAGAACCCTAGGCAGTTCTAAAGAGTTCCCTTTCTCGCACAACACAAGGTTTTCTTGGATTGAAGATTGGAGACCCTAAACTTAGTAATTTTCTTTTCTTTTCTTTCTTTTATTTCAGTTTTGTATGATGAACTTTGAATTAGTTCTTGTCATGTCAATGGCTAGGAACTAATTCTTTTATAGGGCTTTCCATGTTAATTCACTAGAAACTTATGTTATAAATTGATGCATGTTATGGTTATTCTTCTTCTTGTTGAGATTTATCCAATAATTGTTTTGAATGCTTGGTAATTAAATGATCACTAATTATCATTATTTATATGATTTCTAATCAAACTTCGAAAGGGGGAGGTTGTGAATATGATGTAAGTTGGGTAGACATATTTTGGATTGGGGATGAAAATACCTCAATTATTTATGTAGCGTTAATGAGAGGCTTAAAAACCCTAATTTTACGCATGGTGCGTGACGGTTAACTAGGTTTTTGTTCTTAATCCTCCTATAGAGTCATCCTTATCACCGAAAGGTAGAAAGGAGCAATACCGGGGTTGAGTGTTTATATATCCTTAATGGGAATATAAAACGATTTCGTAAACCTGCTAGCTCCGAGAGAAGAAGAACCATATTTCATTGCATTAATAAATAACATAAGAGGATAGTTGAGGAGACATGGAAGCCCTATTCACATCACAACTGAAGTAACACATTAGTTAAATTAGTCTTTATAATTCTTAGTTATAAACAACAAAATCAAATATCGATTGCCAAATAGATAGATAGTTGGTAATTGAACCCTAATCCTTGTGGACGATATTCGGTCTTACCAAGACTATATTACTTGTCACGATAACGTGCACTTGCGTTAAAGTGTGTGCATCTTTTCGCGCATCAAGTTTTTGGCATCGTTGCCTGGGATTGGCTTACTTTCAATATCGATTTATCTATTCTTATTTCTAATTTGGTTGCTCCAAGAACAAGTTTCTAACTTGTTCTGCGAGCATTTTTTTATCATTTTTTTTGTTTTCCTTATTTTGCAGGTTAAATTCGAAAAAAAACAAACAAAAAAAAATCAGGACACATGGACTACTACTATCAGAGACAGTGGAGTCATCAACAGCAGCTTAACCCACATTATTCAGAGGAAGATCTAGATGAGTTGCAAGAAGGCATACTTATATTCGCCAAGTGTCAGGCTCAGTTTATGGCTGAGACAAGAGAGTCCCTCAGAAAATTGGAGACACAAATAGGGCAATTGATGGATGAGATGAGCAATACAACTCAAGCAAATTTTCCTAGGGACATCATTATGGGATGTGCAATCAAATTGAGGAGCCTGAACCACACCTAGCTGTTAAGGAATCTGACGAGGTAGTTGGTGTAGAGAAGGAAAAGATTACTGAAATCCAATTATTCACCTTTTTGGATTCTTTGGAAATTCTTTTTCCTATACCTATTGCAAAAGAAATACCACCAACGGTCACTGTTGATCTCCAAATAGAAAGTTCATACCTTCAAGGGCACCTCCTAGAGTTGAAATATGTTGGGAATCTCACTGATCCCTACATTAGAGAAAGCCTAAAAGACAAGCATGCCTTGTGTACTTGGGGGATAATCGTATATTTGAGGCCCTTGTTTGAAGCAGTTGTTGTAGTTGAAGTGAGACCTGCAACAATAACTCTGCGGATTGCGAGCAGTTCGCAGAAGGATCCAATGGGCACTCGTAAAGGTTAATTGCGTCCGGCTAAAAGACGTTAAAGACAGCGTTTGTTGGGAGGCAACCCAATGTTTTTTTTAATTATGTTATTTTAATTTCTGTCTTTAGTTTATTTTATTTTGCCTTGAACAGTCTCACGGTCTTGGGTTCTTGTTTTGTGTTGTTGGATGACAGGTGGACTGAAAGCTAAAACCGAGGAAAAAGGAGCAAAAATGCTGAAAAAAAGGGAAAGCAGTCGTCAGTAGCCTTGGAACTCAGAGAGCCACCGTACTAAGCGGCCATGGCCGAATCTCGTGTGTGGCCGGAACTTCAGAGGACCATATTCCGTGCAAATTCCAGAATTCTTCCTCCTAGACCTCGGTTATGACCGTTGTGTTGTGTCAGTAAGTTGTCACTAATATTTTTTTGAGTCTTGCACACATTGGGGACAATGTGTGATTTAAGTTTGGGGGGATGTTTTATTGTTTTTTAGTCTTGTTGAATTGTTTTATGTATTTTTGAGTCATTTTTGAGTCATAATTTTTTTTAAGATCATGCATGTTGTAGTTACTTGAATTTCCTAGTGAAGTAAGGTTGAATAATGTAATGGAATTAGAAGCAACCATCTAAACACTTAGGTTAGATATGCCAAAAACTCATGAAATCTGTCTATTGGGAGTATCTTGCTTGATTTGTACATTGTTAAAAGATTAAAACCTATGTGTTATGATTGCTTGCTATTTGAGACGAAATAGTTAGGATATGCATGTTAGGGAGATGACTCAGACATTTCTTTGTTAGCCAATTCTTACCACTCTTTTCTATCCCGGACTTTAAAAGTATCCCTAGTCAGCCCCATTGAGACTAAAAATTGAAACTTCTTCTTTGACACCCTATATTCCCACAAATTGTGCCATAAGTAAAATGTGAAATAGTGGAATAAATTGTGTTAAAAAAGAGACAAAAAGAGTGAACAACTTTGATGCACCCCAATAAAAAAAATAAGAAATAGGCAAAAGCCTAAGTTTGGGGGTGTTTGTCATTATTATACACTTCACTCTCCCAAAACAAAAGAGGGGAAAGATTGATTTGAAGTGAAGAAAAGAATCAAAAGAAAAGGGAAACACTGAAAAGCTAAAGAGCTTATGGTACACAAAAATGAGCCTAAATGCCTATCTTTACCTACCTATACCTAAGCCTACATTACAACCCTTAAAGTCCTGAAGATTTCTTTTATGCATATCCAGGATTAGTGGAGAATAGCAAGTAAACATGTCATAGGATTTTTGAATTTTACAAGCATGATTCAGTATGTTGACTTCCATTAAGCATGATAAAAATGAGTTTACGAAATATCTAGCTTAAAGTGTTTAGTGTGCTAAAAATCTCATGCTATATGTTCCTGCATATTATTCTGCTAACCTTCATGTTTTTCTAGATAACATCAATGCAGCAAAAGTGATCAATGTCAGTGAGTCTTTTATTTTATTTTATTTTTTTCGTTTTCTTGAGTCCTTTATTTCTTTATTTCTATCTTTGCTCGAGGGCGAGCAAAGGTTAAGTTTGGGGGTATTTGATCGGTGTATTTTATATACACTTTTCGAGTCGCTTTTAGTTAGTCTTTTGTCCCTTTTTGTACAAATAAGTGTCGTATTAGGATAGATTTTCTTTCTTTTGAGTCAAAGTGGTTAAAATGGCCAAATGGCGGAAAAGGAGACAAAAGAGGGCAAAAGAGGAGGTTCCAGAGCTAAAAGACGAGAAAGTGGCGAACGAGGCAGAAACCCTGTCACGACCCGACCAGGGCATGGCCCGGTGCCACTACAGGCATCCTTTCGGTAAACATCGAGAGAATAGCGTGGAACATACACAATGAAAAAGTACTTAAACATAAAATGACAATTTGGCCGATAAGGCCACCTCCTAAAAACTATATCAATAAAGCGACATTTTCTTCTTCAACCCAATCCACATGTGACTCTGGACCTCTAAGAATACAACTACGGCGGGACGGGGCCCGCCATACCTGAATGTACAATAACCGGCAATACGGTATAAGCCTCGGAATAAAGGAGCTTCTCAACGGTGACGGTGATCCTAAGAGCGAGGATCAGCAGCACACTCTACTGCGGCATGAACGCGGCCCGAAGGAGGTCGATACAACATGTACCAAATATGTGGCCCGAAATCTTGTAATGAAATCATAAGTCTAAAATAAAGCGGAGACATGTATGATAACTCGATTAACGATACTGCGTGCCTTAACAATGAGAGTAAATAGGGTATACTTACAATATAAAGTAGGAAAGCTCACGATCAAAACAGGACCACCCGCGCGGTGTCATTAAGCAATCCTATTCGGGAATATTTCTCGCGTAGATCCGATGGACTCGCATGAGGTATTCTCGCATGGGACTATTCCACCGCGTAAGCCCTTACGGACTCGCGTGAGGTATTCCTCGCATAGGTGGACCGCCGCGTGGGACTATTTCACCGCATAAGCCCTACGGACTCGCATGAGGTATTCCTCGCATCGTGGGTAGTAAATCCACGGAAATATGCAATGCCACAAACCCGGGGAATGACCCCGCAACGAATAATATGTTACTAGCACAAATCCGGCTATCACACATAACATAAGCACTACCGGCTCATCATACAATACATAAGTAAGTTAAGAAATCCCCTAACTTCTTATTATTCTTGTTATACATATATACACTCTCATTTTAGTTTACCTAAGACACTATCATGTCTTTTATAAAAAATCCGGGAATTTAACCCAAAGTACTACGTACTTCTATTCTTTTTTAAGATGACTCATTTCATTATAATCCTTCCAAGACACTAATAACCGTAGTATCAAGTTACAATTTCTTTTCAAGACAAGTCACAATACTCTTAGAAATAAAGTTAGGTTTCTAAATCAAGTGACTCCTTTTCTTATAAATCTTTAGGCAATTGATGCCTTAAAATCGAATTGCCTTCCATTAAATCAAGCCATTTATCTTTCCATAAAGCCAATATAACCAACTCCCCATAAAGTCGTTATATTCACTTTATACCTTAGTCAAGTACAATTTCCTATCCAAGGGACTTATACGTTTAAAACGAAACAAGTATCACAATACTTTAAAACTCTTCAAGTCCCTTAACATACTTAAATTACTTAGAGTAAACCACTCTTTAAACTTTCCATAACAACAAGTATCAAAAATACTTTCAACATACTTAAAGTCTCTTAACTTTTGAAAACCAAGATATCCTTAATAATTAAACGGTGAGTTAATTCCTAACTCAAACAACTTGGGCATTCTTAAAAATAAGCCAAGGATATCAAATAGACTAGATTGTCAAAATCTTGTACGTCTATCGTACTTATACCTTTACAACTTAATCATGCTCAAGAGATAAGAAAGTTCCACATACCTTGTCGGGTCAAACCACTTGCCAAGTACAAAGTCCCGCCCGTAGTATATCAACCTATAATATTCACAATCGTCTATTAACGCCTTACTTCTAATGTAGAATATTATAAGTGTAAAGTCTCCATTTTCTGAGAAAATCGGATGACACCTCCTTTGTATTTACTCACTTTGCCACCTTTTTCAAGTGAAAATACAATAACCAAACAATGCCCAATTGGCTCACAATTATATAGAAGGTAGTCGATGCAAATGACTAACTAAACAGCCCAATTGGCTCACAATTATATAGAAGGTAGTCGATGCAAATGACTAACTAAATGACCCGATTGGCTCACAATTATATAGAAAGTAGTCGATGCAAACTCTGAGTCCAAAATCGGCCACCTTGAGTTCAACAAAACCAATTCTTATCCAAATTCCATTTCAATCCATATTGGTAGCATAACGTGATATCAAGTCGCATTTGATTATAATAACCATAATCTTTAAGTAAGTAACATCTGCGATTTTTAACAACGATTAAATTAGTAATCCAATTCCAGTGGCTTGTATAACATTTCGAATTTAGCTACAAGAAATCCATAATACTTATAACTTCAACCTATCAACTTCATGCTAGCAACAAGTAAAGCTAACAACAACAATATAAATATGTAATCTTGTAACACCTTTAAAAGACAAGATTATACCTTAACGATTCTTAATCGACTCGATCCAAGTCGCTCCTTAGTAGTTTAGAGCCTTTCCAAGATACTTCAATCCGCATTGAGACCCTTAGAACAACACCAACTATTATCTGCAAAACTCCAACACAAAACCTAGAAAGACCATTAGGTTTCGTTTGCGACTAACAGTAAACAACTTTTTCCAAGATTTTTCTATTGAGATGTGTTTACAATACACCTAAGAACCTTGGTTTAAAGTGTGGAATCAAATGGACAAGAAACGAAAATTCTTTCTTCTTTCCCTAGGTGAACCCGAGACCCGATGTGTTCTTCAAATTTTTGTGTAAAATTTTCTAAGTGTTAAACTCCTCTCTCTACTAGTAGTAATATAAAGCACCTTGGAGGTTATGATAAAAACACATGGGTGGTTTAGATGAAGTCTACTAAAATATCAAGATCAAAGTGGGACCTTTGACTTTAGTCAATGTTCTCATGCTACAAGTTGCAAGACTTAGCCATAGAAGACTTATGGTCAATGACCATATTGGCCATGCCATTTCGTCGAGCATTGCTAAGGGGGTGGCGCGTGTCGCCCTCCCATTCGTCCACAACACTAACGTTTTCGACAATTTCATAATTAGATAAATTTTTACTCGTCTCAAACCTTAACATTGTTGAGTTCTTACGTGCGTTCTTATAAACATATCACGAAATTAGGGTGTAACATTCTTCCCTTAGAAACATTCGTCCCGAATGTTCTTTGAAGTCAACCTTAAAGATAGTGACATAGTCTTCTTTTACCACCCCACATACCAATAACGCCACACGTGGCCACATAACAATACTCATACCAAAATATCAAAGCCCGAACCCAGCGTGTCAACATTGGTTATCTGCGTAAAGCCTGCGGACTCTAAGCTTACAACAATCTTCCCCGGATAAGCTTCGCCTTATCCATAGCCCGCTGAATCAAGTCTGGACCAAATAACTGAACCTCACTTATGTCGAACCATCCGACCGGCGATCTCCACTTTCTTACACACAAGGCCTGCGGGCCACAAAGCGGAAGGGTATCGTTGTATGCGTAACAAGACAAGAGGCAATTAATCTTCCGGCTATTCACGAAATCAAAGACACGGGCCGCAACCTATCCTCGAGTGCACGGATAGTACGCTCTGTCGGCCGTCGGTCGAGGGTGTAATGCAACTGAGACTCACTTTGTGTCCCTAATCCTTTCGAAAAACCTCCGAAGTTATCATGGCCGAGCACGTCTATCTGTAATCATAAGCGTAGGAACCGTGCGATCTCACAATCTCTCGCTATACAAGCTAGTATAAACCTCGGTAGAGTAAGTGGTCCCAATCCAGAAAGAACACGGTGGTTTCGCGGTCTAATTACCATGACCCCGGAGTCGCGCCACTCCGAGTACGATGCCACCGCATAACAAGACCCATATTAATTACCTCTCATATCTAGGTTGGAATTTCAATTGCCTGCAATAGCCCACTGGGCTTCTGGTGCACAACCATGACCTGCTACAAACTCGGACACTAAGCAGTAAACTCCGCTATGTCTCTTTTCCGGTCATCTCACCCATACATACATCTGAGGTCACGACACGACTTAGTCGGCCCCAAACAATTAGAGCAATACGCACTGCGTGCCTCCCCTAAAACCTGCTGAACTAGTCCTGCAGCACCGGGTACATGCAATCTATCCTCATCTCACAGCACCCCATCTGGTGCTACTCAAACAGGCTCTTCTCTCCTCGGAGAGTCGTATTTCGATATCGTATCATAACTGGATCCTCATACTGTCGCCTCTTTACTTCCTCAACGCTGGAAGACTCGGCAACCTCTCGGATCGGAACTTCATTAACCTTGGAAACAAATAATCGAACCCCCAGGCTTGGTAACTGAAGAATCTTACGGACTACATCCTGTCTATCTGGCTGCCCATCTGGCAGACTACCCTTTGGTCCACCACAAAGAGTATCTGTAACTGTCTTGGCTTTCCCCGGATGGTATAGGATATCAATATCACAATCCTTGAGTAACTCTAACCACCATCGCTGTCGCAACTTCTACTGCCTCGATCTGCGGATATCTGGAGGCTTTGTGGTGCGCATAAGTATCCACATGAAGTGCGTATATCGTCATGCCCCAAATCTTCAAGGCACGATTTAGCGCGCCCGACTCTAAATCGTGAGTGGCGCGATTTCCTTTCTGCTTCGCAACTCACGGAAAGCGTAGGCTATATCACGATGCAGTTGCGCCAAAGACAACCTAGCCCAACACCCAACGTGTTATCATAATATTTTAACCCTCTAGTCTCACAGGAGGGGTTATAACTATAGTCGAAACAACTTATCTTCCCATAACTGGAAACCTTTCTCATTCTTGCGAAATATTCGGGTGCCCTTAATTTCAAATATGGTTCTTGTTTCCTTTTCTCTGTTGCAACCCAACTTGGTCACTAAACTTAGACTTAATTCCCTTGCTTGCCTCATGGCTAAGACTTACTGTCAATCACAATTTAGGGGGGGGAGTTTCCTTGATCACGTCAAGTAGTAACTCGGTTCTCCTTTCGATTTGTAGAGCCTATAACTAGGTGTTACCATATTTTCTTGAAATGTTCTTACTGCCCATTATCAACTAATGGTCTTTACACTCGTCTGGGGTAATCATGACTCGTGCAACTTACATTTATATCTTTACAATACTTCGCCGACCAATTAAATGCGTCGTCTTAATTACCCCAACACAACACTTTTCCACGGTTATCTACAATTGTAACCTATGGCATGGCGATACGAAGACCTTACGATCCTATATCCTTCGTCTAACAACATGGGTACATGACCCATGTCGTTAAAGCGTCGCTTTTACGTGGGGATGAGAACTATCTCCTTACTTAAACTTTCCTTGAGTCACAACCCAATCACGGGGTCTCTCGCGGTCGATTATTATCTAATCATCACGCGCGCCTTAAAGTCATGTAGATTTTCAAAACCTACGAGTTGCCCACGACTTTCCGGCAGCATTCATACTTATTTTTATCCTTGCCTTGCACATTTTCTGAAATTATCAGGAAGGTCGTGGCGTGACCGCCACCTACACCAACTCGAAGTACCTCGAGGGCACTTAACATAAATTCCTTCAAATTCATTTATTACATGCTTTCTGCGTCAATATACCCCAGTGAACAAGTCACACGCCTTAAAAAAAAGCGGTGCCAAGAAGGAAGGATAATTCCTTTGGTTACTACCACTTCTCTTCCTTTTCTTTGGATAATCGGTTTACGAAAAGCGGAATCGAGCCATCTCTCTCTGCGATCAGCGTTGGCATAACAAGAGGCCAACTAGTTGAACTCATAATGACCTCGATATGCGTCATGCGGCTCTGCTAGGTCTGCTAGGTCCAATGATGTATCGTTCTGCGTGAATATCTACCGCTCGGCTACCACCCAACACTCGCGGGTGTAGTCACTCGAAAGGTTCTCATGGATTCGGGCTTTATTTCTTTACACTTGGTTGCTCTCTTTTCACTTGGTCGTACTCTTTTCCGTATTCCCAAACTTATTCTAGCTTACGCACATAAATTTCCATACTAATCGGCCTCGCTCTTTGGAGTTACAAAATTAACAATCTGAGGCCCATTCGGCTCTCACACTGGTCGGTGGAACACGTCCACGAGCGTAAAATGATTAACTAAACTTGGGCCTTGCACGCCGTGACCTTGTCACATAGATGGACTACTACCAATCGATCCCATTTCCTTTCGGTTATGGGAGACCATAATAGATCTGACCGGCTGGCGTCGTATTTAACTCCTTTCGCGAGTACGTCTTAACTCTTTTACTGCAGAGAAGGCCTTATATATCTAAGGTCTCGGTGGTTATCACATTCTCGGGCTCGCAATTTCGGGCTCCAAGCCTAACTTATCGACCCAAAGCGGGTACAACACTTCCGATATACTATAATCGGGTTGTCTTGTCCACAACAACATACTTACTCCATACGGATCTCACGTACTTCATTCCTTAAGCATACCGTAGCTTAAGATTCTGAACATAGTCTCATTAAGTTCTTTAATAATAACTTCTTAAGGGTCCATTTCATTCTCACATAACTCATCATCACCTAATTATCTCAAATTAGCGTAAAACCTTGATGAGAGTTCATTAAATTGTTTCATACATTCCGGTATTTATATAGTCCTTACAAATCACGGTAATCTAAAATCATCTTAGGCAACACATATGTGACCCCCATACATAAATCTGTATAGTTGTATGTCCCAATACCAACTATACAACAATCATTAACAACATGGATACGCCATCCGCATAATCTTTCTGGTCATCTTTGCGCTTTCGTAGGCGCAAACAACATAACTGTTAGGGAGGCGACCCAACCATACAAATTTATCGCACGATCTTAGAGTGAGAATAATGGAAACCAATCCTAAATGTCCTGCGACCTCACGATTATAGATGTGGTGCACAACACATCGATAATCAAGACTCTACTAGACACGGTCTGTAGACACTTTCCGAGGACTAACTGCTCTGATGCCACTTTTGTCACGACCCGACCGGGCGCGGTAGTGCCACTACACAGGCATCCTTTGATAAACATCGAGAGAATAGCGGTGAACATACACAATGAAAAAGTACTTAAACATAAAATGACAACAGCTAGCCGATAAGGCCACCTCCTAAAAACTATATCAATAAAGCGAGACATTTTTCTTCTTCAACCCAATCCACATGTGACTCTGGACCTCAAGAATACAACTGCGGCGGGACAGGGCCCGCCATACCACGAATGTACAATAACCGGCAATACGGTATAAGCCTCGGAATAAAGGAGCTTCTCAACGGTGTGTGATGATCCAAGAGCGGATCAGACAGCACGTACTACTGCGGCATGAACGCGGCCCGAAGGAGGTCGATACAATGTACCAAATATGGCCAGAAATGCGTAATGAAATCATAAGTCTAAAATAAAACTGGAGACATGTATGATAACTCAATTCACAGTACACTATGCCTTACTAACAATGAGAGTAAATAGGGGTATACTTACAATATAAAGTAGGAAAGCTCACGATCAAAACAGGACCACCCGCCCGCAGTGTCATTAAGCAATCCTATTCGGGACTATTTCACTGCGTAGATCCGGTGGACCCGTGAGGTATTCCTCGCATGGGACTATTCCACCGCGTAAACCCTTACGGACTCGCGTGAGGTATTCGCCGCGTGATTTGGACCCGCCGCGTGGGACTATTTCACCGCGTAAGCCCTACGGACTCGCGTGAGGTATTCCTCGCATCGTGGGTAGCAAATCCACGGAAATATGCAATGCCACAAACCGGGAATGACCATGGCGAATAATATGTTACTAGCACAAATCCGGCTATCACACATAACATAAGCACTACCGGCTCATCATACAATACATAAGTAAGTTAAGAAATCCCCTAACTTCTTATTGTTCTTGTTATACATATATACACTCTCATTTTAGTTTACCTAAGGCACTATCATGTCTTTTATAAAAAATCCGGGAATTTAACCCAAAGTACTACGTACTTCTATTCTTTTTTAAGATGACTCATTTCATTATAATCCTTCCAAGACACTAATAACCGTAGTATCAAGTTACAATTTCTTTTCAAGACAAGTCACAATACTCTTAGAAATAAAGTTAGGTTTCTAAATCAAGTGACTCCTTTTCTTATAAATCTTTAGGCAATTGATGCCTTAAAATCGAATTGCCTTCCATTAAATCAAGCCATTTATCTTTCCATAAAGCCAATATAACCAACTCCCCATAAAGTCGTTATATTCACTTTATACCTTAGTCAAGTACAATTTCCTATCCAAGGGACTTATACGTTTAAAACGAAACAAGTATCACAATACTTTAAAACTCTTCAAGTCTCTTAACATACTTAAATTACTTAGAGTAAACCACTCTTTAAACTTTCCATAACAACAAGTATCAAAAATACTTTCAACATACTTAAAGTCTCTTAACTTTTGAAAACCAAGATATCCTTAATAATTAAACCCGTGAGTTAATTCCCTAACTCAAACAACTTGGGCATTCTTAAAAATAAGCCAAGGATATCAAATAGACTAGATTGTCAAAATCTTGTACGTCTATCGTACTTATACCTTTACAACTTAATCATGCTCAAGAGATAAGAAAGTTCCACATACCTTGTCGGGTCAAACCACTTGCCAAGTACAAAGTCCCGCCCGTAGTATATCAACCTATAATATTCACAATACGTCTATTAACGCCTTACTTCGAATGTAGAATATTATAAGTGTAAAGTCTCCATTTTCTCTGAGAAAATCGGATGACACCTCCTTTGTATTTACTCACTTTGCCACCTTTTCAAGGCCGAAAATACAATAACCAACAGCCCCAATTGGCTCACAATTATATAGAAGGTAGTCCAATGCAAATGACTAACTAAACAGCCCCAATTGGCTCACAATTATATAGAAGGTAGTCGATGCAAATGACTAACTAAATGACCCAATTGGCTCACAATTATATAGAAAGTAGTCGATGCAAACTACAAGTCCAAAATCGCCACCTTGAGTTCAACAAAACCAATTCTTATCCAAATTCCATTTCAATCCATATTGGTAGCATAACATGATATCAAGTCGCATTTGATTATAATAACCATAATCTTTAAGTAAGTAACATGCGACGATTTTTAACAACGATTAAATTAGTAATCCAATTCCAAGTGGCTTGTATAACATTTCGAATTTAGCTACAAGAAATCCATAATACTTATAACTTCAACCTATCAACTTCATGCTAGCAACAAGTAAAGCTAACAACAACAATATAAATATGTAATCTTGTAACACCTTTAAAAGACAAGATTATACCTTAACGATTCTTAATCCAACTCCAATCCGAAGTCGCTCCTTAGTAGTTTAGAGCCTTTCCAAGATACTTCAATCCGCTTGTTGAGACCCTTAGAACAACACCAACTATTATCCTTCAAAACTCCAACACAAAACCTAGAAAGACCATTAGGTTTTCGTTTGCGACTAACCCGTAAACAACCTTTTTCCAAGATTTTTCTATTGAGATGTGTTTACAATACACCTAAGAACCTTGGTTTAAAGTGTGGAATCAAATGGACAAGAAACGAAAATTCTTTCTTCTTTCCCTAGGTGAACCGAGACCCGATGTGTTCTTCAAATTTTTGTGTAAAATTTTCTAAGTGTTAAACTCCCTCTCTCTACTAGTAGTAATATAAAGCACCTTGGAGGGTTATGATAAAAACACATGGGTGGTTTAGATGAAGTCTACTAAAATATCAAGACCAAAGTGGGACCTTTGACTTTAGTCAATGTTCTCATGCTACAAGTTGCAAGACTTAGCCATAGAAGACTTATGGTCAATGACCATATTGGCCATGCCATTTCGTCCAAGGCATTGCTAAGGGGGGTGGCACGTGTCGCCCTCCCATTCGTCACAACACTAACGTTTTCCGACAATTTCATAATTCCGATAAATTTTTACTCGTCTCAAACCTTAACATTGTTCAGTTCTTACGTACGTTCTTATAAACATATCCTGAAATTCCGGGGTGTAACAAACCCGGACCAGCGCCGCGGCGCCTAATCATCAGAGAGGCAACAGAGGTTCCAGCGCCGCGGCCACGCACGATAGAGATCGGTAGCGGCGCCAAATCACCCAGTGCGTAGAAGTTCGTGCCGCGGCTGAGCAGTCGCGGCGACGCGGAAAATCAGGTTTTAGACGAAATTCAGGCCAGCACGAAGAAAAAGGTTGAGGCGGTTTTCAGCCTATAAAAGGAGAACCCTAGGCAGTTCTAAAGAGTTCTCTTTCTTGCACAACACAAGGTTTTCTTGGATTGAAGATTGGAGACCCTAAACTTAGTAATTTTCTTTTCTTTTCTTTCTTTTATTTCAGTTTTGTATGATGAACTTTGAATTAGTTCTTGCCATGTCAATGGCTAGGAACTAATTCTTTTATAGGGCTTTCCATGTTAATTCACTAGAAACTTATGTTATAAATTGATGCATGTTATGGTTATTCTTCTTCTTGTTGAGATTTATCCAATAATTGTTTTGAATGTTTGGTAATTAAATGATCACTAATTATCATTATTTATATGATTTCTAATCAAACTTCGAAAGGAGGAGGTTGTGAATATGCTGTAAGTTGGGTAGACATATTTTGGATTGGGGATGAAAATACCTCAATTATTTATGTAGCGTTAATGAGAGGCTTAAAACCCCTAATTTTACGCGTAGTGCGTGTGATTAACTAGGTTTTTGTTCTTAATCCTCCTATAGAGTCATCCTTATCACCGAAAGGTAGAAAGGAGCAATACTGGGGTTGAGTGTTTATATATCCTTAACGGGAATATAAAACGATTTCGTAAACCTGCTAGCTCCGAGAGAAGAAGAACCATATTTCATTGCATTAATAAATAACATAAGCGGATAGTTGAGGAGACATGGAAGCCCTATTCCCATCACAGCTGAAGTAACACATTAGTTAAATTAGTCTTTATAATTCTTAGTTATAAACAACAAAATCAAATATCGATTGCCAAATAGATACCAAAAGATAGATAGTTGGTACTTGAACCCTAATCCTTGTGGACGATATTCGGTCTTACCAAGACTATATTACTTGTCACGATAACGTGCACTTGCGTTAAAGTGTGTGCATCTTTTCGCGCATCAAGTACTATGGTCATTTTTAGGTTGAAGTACTACGTGTAGCATGGTCTACTTGGCTTAAGGGGTAGCCGATGAAGTTGAAGTAATTGGAGCGTTTTTCTACGTGTCGAAAGGGTTAGTCGTCGCGAGGTATGTGGACTTCCTCTTCTCTAAGACATGAGTATGTTTATAGTATACTTGCCTTGTTGTTAGGAGTATACATGACTTGATATTTGAGTATACTTTCCTTGTTGTTAGGAGTATACATGACTTGATATTTGAGTATACTTGCCTTGTTGTTAGGTGTATACATGAATTGTTATTTGGAGTATACTTGTCTTGTTGTTGAAAGTATACATGACTTGTTGTTTTAGGTATACTTGCCTTGTTATTTGGAGTATACGTGACTTGCCTTCTTGAAGTACTTGCCTGGTAAATAGGAAGTATTCACGCTATAGATTTTAGGCTAAAATCATGTCTAGAATATTCCTAAGTTCTTACCAAGTCTTATGGGGGATATTGGTAAGAGTCGTTAGGAAGTATTGGAGTCTAGTTGACCTTGCTATGTTACTACACTAATGAAAAAGGGACCGAACATGTCACGACCCGAACCCGGGCCCGTGACTGGTGCCTTACCCCGGGCACCCAAGTAGACATACATCAGAGTAATCAGCGGAACATAAAACAAGACATGAAATATCAAGAAGTGTACAACAGTTATCTGAGAACATTTGCCATGCCGCATCATATATAAAACTTAAATCCGACGATTACATCCCTTTACGGCTCGCCACAATACTACTGCACCTCTAAAAGTGACATGACAACAATGGCGGGACAGGGCCGCCATACCCCGAATGTAAGCACCTACTACGACAGGACTATACCACGATAAGCCTCCGAGAAACGGAGCTTCCCAAATGAGCTGTGACCACGAGCTAGGATCAACGGCGGTGTACGTCAACTGCGGCGATGAACGGCCCCGAAGGAGGTCGCATAACAGTACCAAGTATGTGGCCCGAAAATCGTAAATGAAATCATAGTAGTCTATATAAAGCAAGAGACATGTATGATAACCAAACTACGATTCACTGATAAATAGCGATCATGTCAAGTCGGGGACTCACGCCTCAAAGTCATCACTCAAATATAACAATGGGTCTCACGCCCAACATCAATCATGCGTGGAATACCTTCTCATCTGCGGCGATCTATGATATAACAAAGACCAAGGAATACACATGAACACGAGGTCCCACTGTGTCATCATAAAACCGCACGGGGTAAGTCGAAGGCATAGCCGACTACTAAAACCTACAGTACAAACAAGGTCATAAATCGTATCATGAGATCTGTCTAGGCCGTCACATGATCAAAGCCGCCACTCGCCGCGATATCTAATGTCGCGCGTCTAGCCCCGAACTTCCGCGACTCGCATAGGCCACTCGATGGCCCGTGAGGTATTCCCGTCGAGGGTAGCTACTCCGGCATCCGCTGGACTCGCGATCCGCATGGCCACATAGACGCGTGACCATAAAGGTCGACACTAACTGGAGCTCTCGTAGCTCGCGCAGGCCGGGACCCGCATGAGGTATTCTCGAATCATAGGTCACCTGGACACTTTGAGTCTACCCGCGACGGAGGCGGCAACCTCCGGGATGATGTCAAGGTGAGTGGTATAATACCAACATAACAGCTGATAGTTAAACAACTTAAGCGCAATCGAGGGAAAACCCCTTTACACAAACATCACAAGATAATAACACACGTAGCATCCTAGCATGTTTACTTATCAAATCAACAGGAAAGTATTACAAGGCTATCACAAACCAACACAATCAAGTTATTCACACAAGGTACTTTCTACTATATGATTAATAAGATCGGGTTTTTATCCCCAAAGTACTTCATACATTAACACTTTAAGAGATCTGTTCTTTCACAAATAGTCACACAATACTCGTAGTATATAAAAATAGAGTGACTATCTTTTGAAGTAAACCAAAACACTTCTCTTTGTAAAATCAAGTAACAACATTATTTTCCAAACGTTCAAGTTTGCCTAATTTCAAATGTTCAGGTTTCTCATTTTTCGAAAGGTTTCGTAGTTCATAGTTTTAATCCTTTAAAACAATTTGAGAAACATATACCTTATGTGTGAGTAGTTTATTCTTGTTCATAACAATCTTATTACAGCAGCCATGATCTAGGAAATGTAATATCATTTTGTCTCATCTTAGCTTCTATGCAGATGGAAGTTTCTACTGGTTTTAATAATACTTTATTAGTCAAAACATTTCCCTTTATTAGCGCTGCTGTGGTTTGTTCGATACTTATTCTGATTTCCGAAATCAGTAAAACATTATTCCTTTTTAAAAACCAAGTACTCATTACTCACGAATGAGGTTTCACACTTTTTAACAAAACTCATATTAATTAACCAAGTCAAGTCTCTTATCTCTTTAAGATTAAGTCTCTTAATCTTCTTTATCTTTCTTAAGCCGTTATACCTAACTTCCCATAAAGCTAGTATAACTCTTAAGCTTTTAAAACCAAGTATTACTCTTCTGTTAAAAATGGTTCAGTATTCTTTTGAAATACTTCAAGATTATTCAGGCTTAAGTCAAAAGACATTGTCGTAATTATTATTCAGGCTTAAGTCAAAAGACATAGCCGTAATTATTATTCAGTTAAAACACGTACGTCTATCGTACTATATATACTTTAAAATATCATGCTCAAGAGTATAGGAAGAATCACATACCTCGCGACGATCATCGACTATTAGCAAAACGCTCCAAAGTACTGTAGTCCGGCTAGCCTTTTCCACCCTCCGAGTAGGATACGCTACTCGCAGTACTCCAACCTATAAAGGTTATACAAGTCTATCAATGACTAGACTACTCTGTAGATTATTCTTCTGATGTGATTTCAGTTCAAGTCTTTTCTGTAATATCCTTCTATTACAGTTCAAATCTCTTCTATGAATCTTATATTCATTTCTATGCTACAACAGTATGTAATTTCCAATTACAATATAGGGACAAGAGTATTTACCTCGATAAGCCCAAAATTATCCAAGTTTAATGTCGATCCTGAGCAATGTTTAGCTCTACTCCGGTGCTCGACCGCTCCAAACAACCCTTTAGAAGTTCTACGCAACTTCTTCTTAATACTCCAACCAACTATAGAGATTTTCTTAGGGTTTCGTTTTTGTGACTGAAGGGAAGTATAATAGTATTTCTGGGCTTTTCGTATAAGTGTAACCTTGGAATACTACAAGGTATTTGGGCCAAGGTATTTTGGAATAGTAACAATACTTGGAGAGTATTCCTACCAAGAGGGGGTGTATTTCTGAAAACAACTCAAGGTAGGGGTACCCACGGCTAGCACCACTAGGAGGGGTACTTTCGACGAGGGAGGGCTCTCGGCGAGGGCCTCACGAGGGGAGGCTAGGACGAGAACTTCAACACAAAAGGGGGGGGAGCGCTTTCAATACTTAGCACAATTTTTGGATGAAGAAGTTCATCAACTAAGGGGGGTATTTATAGGTCAAGCAATGGCCAACCAATGGCCAAGATCATGCCAAGTGCAAGGCAAGTGTAGGGTCAAGATTCATCCATGTGTACCTTATCCATCTACCACACAAATATCACAAAATATCCTACCAACTCTCACTCTCCAAATCGTCCAATGCCGCCCCACACGTCCACCAATGAGAGGGTGCCACGTGTTGCCCTCTCGTTGGTCCAAAACATTTCGTCTCTCGGAAAAATCCGCAAAAATAGTAAATGACATAGCCGGAATTTTCCCTTCGCAAGTTGTGTAAAACGTTTCGTCGAAAAACGATTCTAATCGGGTGTTGTGCACAAAAATTCGAACCTTGCCTACTTTAAGCTTCAAACTTTTCTCGTCGCCCCACGCACATACTCCGGAAATACGGTATAACATTCTCCCATCCTTAGAAACATTCGTCCTGAATGTTCCTTCTAAGTCTCAAAATAAACAGGCGCCAGTATAGTCTTCACCGCTATACTTACGAAAACAATTATGCCATACCTGGCCACAATACAACACGCGCAATTGCTTACATCCAAGTCCACGAGGAATCACCTCCATCACTACAAAAACTCCCACCCAAGGGCTAAAAGATACTCCCTTCGCACCTTCTCGTACACTCGAACTCTTTCTCATAACTTACCACATTTATATCGCTTGGTTTCCAAATCTGCAGGTTACTACCTCGACTTGATCATCATAACCGAATACTCGGATGGATCTCCGATACTTTTCGAACCTAATAACAGGAAGGACGGACATCGCCTCCTAAGTCGGACGGCAAAAGCTAACATATAGGCAACCTGGCCTACTCTTCACATGACCTGAAAGGCCCAAAGTAACTCGGGCTAAGTTTCCTCTGTTTTCCGAATCTCACCACACCCTTCCGGGGTGGTACCTTCAAGAAAACCCACCGTCAACCTGAACTCCAAGCGTCGTCGCCGATCATCCGTACGACTTCTGTTGATTCTGAGCTGTCGATAACCTCTCCTGGATAGGCTTCACCCTATCCCCATCCTGCCGAAACAAGTATGAACCCACTATCTGAACTTTGCCAACATCGAACCAATCGGCCAAACTTACACTTCCGCCTACGAGGCTTCGTGGCGATATCCGAATCTTGAAATGGTAGTTATAAAAGCACTCCTCAGCGGAGGCAACAATCCTCATAGCTACCCCAAATCCACACGGCACGAGGCGAATGCGATCTCGAGACTTACGAGTTCCTAACCTGCTGGTAAAACCTCGCGAAAAGAAAGCAGTAGAACACAGGCTTCACATGCGCCATAAGGTGAAGGTAGGCACCTCGTGCAGCCTTACAACCTTCCTGATATAACATCTCGCATAACCCTCTGCCGAGTAAACGATCTTGACTGAAAGACAATACGGGCTGACCTCATTGGCCCGACTACTGGTTGAACGCATCCACGAACTCGTACGATGGTTAACTAAACTGGGGTCTAACACCCTCGTGACCCTACCACCTGGCGGGACCACCACAAACTGACCCCACCATAAAACAGGTCGCGGGTTGACCCGCGGGATGGCCTCAACCCGACCCACTCTCGCGTAAAACACTTGCTCCCTGATCCGGAATAATCTCACTAATCAAGTTACGAAAACCTAGTGGTCTTCTTAGCTCAACTACCCTCTTTCATTTCACACTACTCAGGGACTTATTACACTAATATATCCCACTGATATTAAGCACTCCGATAAGGGTCAAATGCAAGAATAATCTTTTACTCAAGATGGCCTCGCCTCTAAGGTCTCTACGCATAAAACTCTAAGGCTCACACTTCTTATCCCCAATCTTACCCTTTTAACTAACCATGATATCTAATCACAATTAACACAACGCTATCTGAATATAATATTTAAGACATACACCTCTTATCACACCTACTAATCTCTAGAGGGTTAAGGATATACCTGTATCTACTGCTTCACTCCCCTTAGTCGTTCTAATCAAACCTGCCCCGTAGGGCGCATAGCTAGGGAAGATGATGAACTGTCATCGCGATCATGAAGGTGAGTCCTCCTACTTACATCCTCCTACTAGGACATCCTTTCGACCACATGGCCACGGCGCGCAGTAAAACAAGTACCAACTAAAAGACGACATTCCCCGGGATGACGTGCGTCATGTGAACACCGGGAAAAAGCGAATCCGGTGGTGGAACCTACGTGTAGCTGTGAACCGGAAGCTCTGGAGCTCTGACCAACTCCGGCTTACCCCGAACGTTCTGAACCCGTGGAGGACCACTCTGCACTGGTGGATGTGCGTATCATTCTGCTGCTGAGGCGGTTCGCCTCGAAAGTTACTAAAGGACCCTGCTGTTCGGCCTCTTCGCCTTCGCCCTTGGTTAACCTTCCGATCTCTACGTTTCTTGGCTGCTGCGCATAAGCCCGCATACGTGCCATGCTCAAGCCTAACTGAAGAATTACTCTTGCACAACCCTCTCTTAGATATTCATCAAGACTCGCGGTACATCGGTATACTCTCTGGTAGCCAAATCCATAGCTAGTAACAGGGTCGTCTCTTTGAAATCTATATTCTCTGTTCCCGGTCGTGGAACTGAAGGTTCAACTAGCATGGCCGCAGTAGGAACTGCTGCCGTTGCGCTAAACTCTGCTGGGGCTAGCGATGTCGCAGAACTCCCCGAATGAAGCACCATATCAGGTGATGATTGGGCATGTGCCCTTGTAACCCTCTGTACTCAACTCGCAGCTCCCTCGGTTGCCTTGCCCTTCTGGGCCCGGATCGCCTTACGCGGAGGCATAACGGTAAGGGAAAGAAATACGTTAGAGGGGTCCAACTTATAACACGGCTCTAAGCACGATCTCAGAGTGAGAAGAATGGAAACCAATCCTAAATATCCTATAGCCTCCTGATTATTGATGTGGTGCACAACACATCGATAATCAAGACTCTACTAGACACGGTCTGTAGACACTTTCCGAGGATTAACTGCTCTGATACCACTTTTGTCACGACCGAACGAGCAGTGGATCGTGCCTTACCGGGCACCCAGTAGACATACATCAGTAATCGTGAACATAAAACAAGACATGAAATATCAAGAAGTGTAAAACAGTTATCTGAGAAAATTTGCCTTTCGGCATAATATATAAAACTTAAATCTGAACAGTTACATCTCTTTTCTGACTCCGCCCACAAGATTACTATGCACCTCAAGAGTGACATGACAACAATGGCGGACGGGGCCCGCCATACCACGAATGTAAGCACCTACTACGACGGGGACTATACGGCTGATAAGCCTCCGAGAAACGGAGCTTCCAAAAGTGACGTGACCACGAGAGCTAGGATCAACGGCGGTGTACCTCAACTGCGGCATGAACGGCCCAAGAAGGTCGATCTAACAGTACCAAGTATGTGAAATCGAAAATCGTAAATGAAATCATAGTAGTCTATATAAAGCGGAGACATGTATGATAACCAAACTACGATTCACAATAAATAGCGATCATGTCAGTCGGGGACTCACGCCTCAAAGTCATCACTCAAATATAACAATGGGTCTCACGCCACAACATCAATCATGCCCGTGGAATACCTTCCTCACCGCTGGCGATCTATGATATAACAACCGAGGAATACACATGAACACGTGTCCGCGTGTCATCATAAAACCGCACGGGGTAAATGCGAAGGCATAGCCGACTACTAAAACCCGCGATACAAACAAGGTCATAAAGCGTGTCATGAGATCTGTCTGCACCGTCACATGATCAAAGTTGGCCACTCGCCGCAGATATCTAATGTGCGCGTCTAGCCCCGGAACTTCCGCGACTCGCGTAAGCCACTCGATGGCCCGCATGAGGTATTCCCGCATCGAGGGTAGCTACTCCGGCGTCCGCTGGACTCGCGATCCGCGTGGCCACATAGACCGCATGACCATAAAGGCGCCGCACTAACACGGAGCTCTCGTAGCTCGCGATAGGCCGGGACCCGCGAGGTATTCTCGAATCATAGGTCACATGGACACTTTGAGTCTACCCCGCGTGGAGGCGGCTTAACCTCGGGATGATGTCAAGGTGAGTGGTATAATACCAACATAACGGTGATAGTTAAACAACTTAAGCGCAATCGAGGAAAACCCCTTTACACAAACATCACAAGATAATAACACACGTAGATCCTAGCATGTTTACTTATCAAATCAACGGAAAGTATTACAAGGCTATCACAAACCAACACAATCAAGTTATTCACACAAGGTACTTTCTACTATATGATTAATAAGATCGGGTTTTATCCCCAAAGTACTTCATACATTAACTCTTTAAGAGATCTGTTCTTTCACAAATAGTCACACAATACTCGTAGTATATAAAAATAGAGTGACTATCTTTTGAAGTAAACCAAAACACTTTTCTTTGTAAAATCAAGTAACAACATTATTTTCCAAACGTTCAAGTTTGCCTAATTTCAAATGTTCAGGTTTCTCATTTTTCGAAAGGTTTCGTAGTTCATTGTGTTAATCCTTTAAAACAATTTGAAACATATACCTTATGTGTGAGTAGTTTATTCTTGTTCATAACAATCTTATTACAATGACCATGATCTAGGAAATGTAATATCATTTTGTCTCATCTTAGCTTACATGCGGATGGAAGTTTCTCTTGGTTTTAATAATACTTTATTAGTCAAAACATTTCCTTTATTAGCTTTTTGTGGTTTGTTCGATACTTATTCTGATTTCCGAAATCAGTAAAACATTATTCCTTTTTAAAAACCAAGTACTCATTACTCACGAATGAGGTTTCACACTTTTTAACAAAACTCATATTATTTAACCAAGTCAAGTCTCTTATCTTTTTAAGATTAAGTCTCTTAATCTTCTTTATCTTTCTTAAGCCGTTATACCTAACTTCCCATAAAGCTAGTATAACTCTTAAGCTTTTAAAACCAAGTATTACTCTTCTGTTAAAAATGGTTCAGTATTCTTTTGAAATACTTCAAGATTATTCAGGCTTAAGTCAAAAGACACTGCCGTAATTATTATTCAGGCTTAAGTCAAAAGACATTGCCGTAATTATTATTCAGTTAAAACACGTACGTCTACCGTACTATATATACTTTAAAATATCATGCTCAAGAGTATAGGAAGAATCACATACCTCGCGACGATCATCGACTATTAGCAAAATGCTCCAAAGTACTGTAGTCCGGCTAGCCTTTTCCACCCTCCGAGTAGGATACGCTACTCGCAGTACTCCAACCTATAAAGGTTATACAAGTCTATCAATGACTAGACTACTCTGTAGATTATTCTTCTGATGTGATTTCAGTTCAAGTCTTTTCTGTAATATCCTTCTATTACAGTTCAAATCTCTTCTATGAATCTTATATTCATTTCTATGCTACAACAGTATGTAATTTCCAATTACAATATAGGGACAAGAGTATTTACCTCGATAAGCCCAAAATTATCCAAGTTTAATGTCGATCCTGAGCAATGTTTAGCTCCTACTCCGGGTGCTCCAACCCGCTCCAAACAACCCTTTAGAAGTTCTACGCAACTTCTTCTTAATACTCCAACCAACTATGGAGATTTTCCTGTGGTTTCGTTTTTGGATTGAAGGGAAGTATAATAGTATTTACGGGCTTTTCGTATAAGTGTAACCTTGGAATACTACAAGGTATTTGGGCGAAGGTATTTTGGAATAGTAACAATACTTGGAGTATTCCTACCAGAGGGGTGTATTTTACGAAAACAACTCAAGGGGTACCCAGCTAGCACCACTGTGAGGAGGGTACTTTCGGCAGGGAGGGGCTCTCGGACAAGGGGCCTCACCAAGGGGGGAGGGGGAGGCTAGGACGAGAACTTCAACACAAAAGGGGGGGGAGAGCTTTCAAGACTTAGCACAATTTTTGGATGAAGAAGTTCATCAACTAAGGGGGGTATTTATAGGTCAAGCAATGGCCAACCAATGGCCAAGATCATGCCAAGTGCAAGGCAAGTGTAGGGTCAAGATTCATCCATGTGTACCTTATCCATCTACCACACAAATATCACAAAATATCCTACCAACTCTCACTCTCCAAATCGTCCAATGCCGCCCCACACGTCCACCAATGAGAGGGTGCCACGTGTTGCCCTCTCGTTGGTCCAAAACATTTCGTCTCTCGGAAAAATCCGCAAAAATACTAAATGACATAGCCGGAATTTTCCCTTCGCAAGTTGTGTAAAACGTTTCGTCGAAAAACGATTCTAATCGGGTGTTGTGCATAAAAATTCGAACCTTGCCTACTTTAAGCTTCAAACTTTTCTACGTACGTCCTTACGTACATACTCTAGAAATACGGGGTATAACAGAACAAGCCATTGCAGCGTTAATGAAAATGTATCGGTAATCAATTATATTGAAATGAGTAGAATCTTCCATCTGCATAGAAACTAAGATAAGACAAAATTGTATTACATTTTCTAGATCATGGCTCAATGGACAAGTTTGTTATAAACGAGTATAACCTATTCACGAATCATAAAAGTATTAATTTTGTAAGTACATGAGGCTTGATTTTTGAAAGTACTTGAGACTTGAATTTCGAAAATGTGTAGTAACTTGATTTGAAAAGTATATGTTACTTGATTTAAAGAGTACAAGTAACTTGATTTAAATGTATAGGTTACTTGATTTTAAAAAAGGAGAAGTGACTTGTCTTAAAGGATTCTTTTATAAAGAATAGAAGTACGTAGTACTTTGGGTTTAAGACCCGGATTGTTGACATAAAAATTGAAAGTCTAAGAAGTATGGTAACTTGCATATGCTTGATTGTGATAGACTTGTTGTGCTAGTGTTGTATTCTTATGCTTCCACTATATCGTTCCTTGGACATACTGACACGTTGGGTGGCCCACGGGTATGCTTCCACTATATCGTTCCTTTGGACATACTGACACGTTGGATGGTCCACGGGTATGCTTCCACTATATCGTTCCTTGGACATACTGACACGTTGGGTGGCCCACGGGTATGCTTCCACTATATCGTTCCTTTGGACATACAGACACGTTGGATGGTCCACGGGTATGCTTCCACTATATCGTTCCTTTTGGACATACTGACACGTTGGATGGTCCACGGGTATGCCTCCACTATATTTTTCCTTGGATATACTGACACGTTGGGTGGCCATCGGGTATGTTTCCACTATTATTGATCCATGGACATGCCTGCACCGATGAAGGTTCCGGGGGTATGCGTCCAGGATGCGGGTGCAATTCCCGGATGATATTGTTATTCCATGGACTAGCTCTCCATGAGGTTTAGTGACGCAGGCAGGATCTGGTAGTTAGCTTCCGTACTTGCCCCGGTCAGTTGCTGACGCAGGCTGGATCTGGTAGTTGGCTTTCGTACTTGCCCCGGTCAGTTTATGGCACAGTTTGATACGGCAGACTCTGGTAGATGGCTTCCGTACTTGCCCCGGTCAGTTTTATGATGCAGGCTGGATCTGGTAGTTGGCTTTCCTACTTGGCCCTTTCAGTTTTATGACACAGGTGGGACCTGGTGTTCATGTATACATATTGATGTTATATTATATCATGGACTGTCGGCAGTGAGGAAGGAATTCCACGGGCATGATTGATATTGTGGGTGTGAGACCCATGGTTATATTTGAGTAATGATTTTGAGGGCAGGCGTCTCTGACTTGGCATGACTGCTTATGTATTGTGAAATAGTCTTTTAAAAGATGAAGTTGATTTTCATTACTCTTATTGATTTGATTTGGTTATCATACTTGTTTCCTGCTTTGTATTTGGACTGTGTGATATTATGTTCTTGAAAGGCACAGTCGACTCTTGGAGTTGTTATAGTATAGTGATACAAGGTGCAGTTGGCTTTTAGGTTATGTGACACGGTAGGATCTGGTATTTCATTTTCTATACTTGCCCCTGTCATTCTTGTACACAACCATGATTTTAATACTGTACTTTATTTCAGTTCCATACTTAGTACTTGTTGTACTGACCTCCTTCGGGGGGTTGCGTTCATGTCCGCATGTCTAGGTACTCAGTTGTGGATCCGCGAGCTTAGGATCCTTGTTCAGCATTTTGGATGGCTCCAATGTTTTGGAGTTTATCATTCCGGCTAGGTATATTTAGGGGTACGGCGTGGCCTTGTCCCGTCATAGTTGTTGTCACCTTCTTAGAGGTCTGTATTCATATGTGGGCTGGACTGGCTAGAGTTGTATTTACATTATTAAAACGGTGTAGACCCTCTTGGGTGATTTATATACGGCAGCCTTATTGGCTTTGCCTTTACTTTGGGGAAAAAATGAGTGTTGTTATCTTCCGCGTGTTACTCGTATTGTATGTATAGAAGGGTGCCCAGGTAGGGTACCGGTCGCGGGCCCGGGGTTCGGGGCGTGACAAATTGATCCCACTCCATTTCAGGCTATGGGGCGACCCGTAATAGGTCATCAACCCGACCCACCGTCGCACTTAACTCTTACCCTTAGTCTGAAATTAAATCTTATTGCCCGAGATGGCCTTGTATACCTAAGGTCTCGGCGGTTATCAATATTCTTAGGCTCGCAATTTCCATGCTCCAAGCTTACCTTATCAGTCCCCCCGAAAACGGGTACAATAACTTCTCATAATACCATAATCGTGTTGTCTTGATCACAACAACCATTACTTACTCCATACGGATCTCATTCATACAATTCTCTTAATAGCACGTAGCTTAATCTATCAACATAGTCTTCCCTTAAGTCCCTTAACATGACTTCTTAAGGGTTCATTACCC
Organism: Przewalskia tangutica; assembly: GCA_029844215.1. Taxonomy (NCBI): domain Eukaryota; kingdom Viridiplantae; phylum Streptophyta; class Magnoliopsida; order Solanales; family Solanaceae; genus Przewalskia; species Przewalskia tangutica. Next base: position 95,128,825 of record CM056728.1, on the reverse strand, counting down.
TTTCAGACGACTCATCATTTCCTAATTGTTTCAAATTAGCACGTAAAACCTTAATGAGAATTCATTAAACTGTTTCATACCTTCCTGGTATCTAGTTAGTCCTTACCAACTCTTGGTAATCTAAAATCATTCTAGGTAACACGCGTCTGACCCTCATACACAAATCCGTATAGATGTATGTCATAATACCAACAATACAACAATTACTACCAACCTGGATACGCAATCCTCAAAATTCTTCCTGGGTCACTGCTGCCTTTCTTATAGTGCAATCAACATAACTCGTTAGGGAGAGACGACCCTAACAACACAGCTCTATCGCACGATCTCAGAGTGAGAAGAATGAAAACAAATCCTAAATGTCCTGCAGCCTCCTGGTTATAGATGTGGTGCACAACACACCGATAACCAAAACTCTACTAGACACGGTCTGTAGACACTTTCCGAGGACTAACTGCTCTGATACCACTTTTGTCACGACCCGAGCCCGGGCCTGCGACTAGTGCCTTACCTGGGCACCCTTACAGGTATACATCAGAGATAATCAGTGAAACATACATAAACTCAACAAGGAATAAATAACAGGTTAGTCGATAAGGCTACCTCCCTGGATATATATAAATATACATAAATCCAAAAGCAGTTACCTCTTCTTCTTTTTTTACAAAGTGACCCACAAGATATGACTACAGACCTCTAAGAGTTTTGACATAACAACTGTGACGGGACAGGGCCCCGCCATACTCCTGAATGTACATAAAACTACAACATCAGGGAACTGTACCAAAAGACAAAGCCTCCGGAGAAATGGAGTTTTCCAAGAATTGAACAGTGATCCTAAGAGTGAGGATCAACAAGCTATGTACCTCAACCTGCGGCATGAACGCAGCCCCCCGAAGAAGGTCAATACAAAATATGCACCAAGTATGTAAAACTGAAAGTACTGTAATTTAAATAATAAAGTCTAGATATAAAAAGCTGGAGACAAATATGATAATCAAATTAACAGTACAACCGTGCCTTGCCGAAATGAAAGTCAATTTTTACCTTTTTTTTAAAGACTATTTCAACACATGAACAATAGTCACACCAAGGCTAAGGACACAAGCCCTCAAAATCATCACACAGTCCGGTAAGGGTCTCAAGCCCGCAAAACATCAAAGCGTGCCCGTGGAATCCTCCATCACTACCGACAGCCGTAAGTGTAAAATATATTCATGTAACACGCCCGTGGAATCCTACCTCACTGTCGGCGTGCACATATGAAATATATATCTCATGCCCGTGGAATCCCTCATCTCGGGTACATGACTTCATGGAGAGCTAATCCATGGGGTAATAATAATATATAACATGCCCGTGGAATCTCTCATCTCGGGTACATGTCTTCATGGGGAGCTAGTCCATGGAGTAATAGTATATAACATGGTCGCATGCCCTGAAATCCTTCATCATATAAGCATGTCCATGGAGCAATAATAGTATACAACATGCCCGTGGAATCCCTCATCTCGGGTACATATCTTCACGGGGAGCTAGTCCATGTAGTAATAATAGCATCCGGGAATTTAACCCGCATCATGGTCGCATGCCCCGGAATCCCTCACCGTATAAGCATGTCTGTGGATCAATCACAATGGAAGCATACACGTGGAATCCTCCATCACTGTCGGTACGTCCAAGTAAATTCACAACAAGACAGCCGACCCTCCAACTGAGAGTCACGGCAGTCTAAAAATATAATACTTGCACTCAAAGGCTATCACAAGCAAGCATAGGCAAGTTCATAAAATCTTTAGACTTTCATTATCATACAAAAAAGAATTTCATTTTATAAACTCAAGGCACTTTCGTGTCACATAAAAATCCGGAAATTTAACCCAAAGTACTACATACTTCCATTCTTTTCAAAAGACTCATTTTTATATAAAACTCCAAGATACTAACATCTGTAGTATCAAGACATGTCTATTTTTCAAATTAAGTTACTAACCTTTAGAAATTCATTTCAAGGCTTTGAAACCAAGTAACTTATAATTTCACAACCTAGGCAACTCATGCCTATAAATCAAATAGATCACTCTCTTAATTTTCATAAAGCCGTTATAACTAATTTTCCATAAAGTCGTTATAACTCTTTATGTTTTAGACATCATTCTTTTTATAACCAAGACACTTATACTTTTAAAACCAAGTATCATATACTTTCAAATCAAGATACATAACTTTCAGAATACTTCAAGTCTCTTAACTTTAGAAATCAAGTTTCTTAACTTTAGAAATACATTTTTAGGCCTCTAAACCAAGTGACCTTTACTTTAAACTTTAAGCAATTGATGTCTTTAAATCAAATTGCCCTTCTTATTTCAAGTCATTTTTATCTTTGTTTACATTACTAGGGTAAACCATTCTTTTTACTTTCCATAAAGTTATTATAACCAACTTCCCATAAAGCCGTTATACTAACTTTATGCTTTAGAAACTAAGGCATTTCTATCCTTTAAAAACAAGTGAGTTAATTCTCTAACTCAACCAACTTGGACATTCTTAAAACAAGTCAAGGATATCAAATGAAACTGAATTCATTTAAATCTCGTACGTCTACCGTACTATACATTTATAACTATTAATGCTCAAGACATAAAAAAAAGTTCCACATACCTTTCCGGCTCAATCCACTTGCCAAGTTGAATACGCCGCGCGTAGAATGTCAACCTATAATGACCACAATACGCCTATCAACTTCTAGCTTTCAACGTAGAATATTTTTAAGTATAAGGACTCTTATTCTACGGAAAATCGGGCAGCACTTCCTTTGTTTCTACGTACTTTTCCACCTTTTTCAAGGCCCGAAAATCAATAACCAAATGCCACATTTAAGGCTCAACAATTCAGAAATCCCAAGGGGATTACACGTCTAGTCGGACGTGTAAAATTCTGCCCCACAATCAATATACAAATGTCCATTAATCCAAAGCCATTCTCGGCTACAAGCAATGCCACAAGATATAAATTTCCTTTCAATCCAAGTTGTTATTATAATATGTTATATACCCTATAACAATTATAACAATTATAAAACCTTTCTTTCTTAACATGCGACAATTGTAACTATCGACCAAATTGATTACAACATAAATGGCTAACTTTCCCATTTTCGGTTTTTAACATGTCGACATGATCCAAATCTTTTCAAACTTCAATCTATATACCACATGCTCATTTATCAACTACTATAACATGTAATCTTTAATCACATTAAGAAGACAAAGATTTTACCTCAATAAGCCCTAATAATATCCAAGCGTAAAAGTCGATCCTTAGCAACTTTTAGACCCTCTTCTTACGTTCCAATACGCTCCAAGCACTCCTTAGAAGCTCATGAAGAACTCCTATCAAGTTCCAACTTCAAAGTTGAAGAAAACCTTAGGGTTTCACGTTGCGACTAACGTAGAAACGTAGTTTTTTCCGGGGTTTTGTATTGAGATATCCTTAGAATACCTTAAGGGATCTTGGGTTTGAATATTGGGATTTATCATCAACAAACGAAAAAAAATTTCCTTCAAAATGGCACAAAGCCGAGAGCCCTCATTCATGAACAATAAGTTCTTGATTTTCTCTAAGTATGGAAGAAGTCTTGCACTAGTATATGATATATACTACAATGAAGGGTCTAGATTAAAACATTTGTGTGGCTTGGATTTATCAAGACTAAAATCTTTGTCATGTTGGCAAGTTGACTTAGTCAATTTTGTCAAGCTTGTCTTCAAGACTTGCACATTGTCCTTGGTTAAATACCTATTTACCCTTGACTAAAATCGATCAAGCCCATGTGGGGGTGACACGTGTCGCCCTCCCATTCGTTAAAATATTTCGATCCCCGACATTTCCATAATTCTGATAAATTCTACAAGTCTCGAATATCAATTTCGGGAACTCAATTCTCATTAACGAACAATTTTTCTTCCCGAGGCTCGAAATCATATTCCGTAGGAAAAAGCAATCATTCTTTCGTTTCAATCTTAAAGTCGTACGTTCTCTTAAACATGTCCTGGAATTACGGGGTATAACACTTTCATTAATGAAAATAATCAAGGAATTATTTCTTTGAGATACTCATGTTCAAACCTATATTTGCACAAACATTGAAATATTATTTGTCGCAAAGTGGGATTATCTCTCCGGGCGCTAACATTTTACTCATTCTGTCTCAATTTATGTGACATTTTTATTTATTAAGAGTCAATTTGACTAATCTTCGAAACTAAATTGATCATATCAACTCAATATTCTACAATTAAAATTTTATATTAAAAGACTATATAATAATATTATAAGATGTCATTCTTCTCATGTCAATCTGGAAAAAATAAATATTTTAAAATATTGATCAAAATTCACATAGATTGAATCTCGAAAAATGAAAAGTGTCATTAAATTCGAACTGAGGGAGAAATTGCTATGATGGAACAGTGAAAATTTTGAATTTCCTTACTGCCTCTTTATGCTTTCATGATTCATATATTTAATTTAAAGTCACTATAAATACTTGTTTCCCATATGATGAAATTCTCAAAAAATATTTACTATTTCCTATTGTCACTTTTCTTTCTGAAATAGTATGTGAAAGCATAATCTGAAACCGTCAATTACAAAAGGTCTTAAAATAAGAAATCGTATGTAAGAAGATTCGTTACCAATTCCTGCGGAGAGTAGATCACATTCAGATGTGCAAGTTGCACACAAAGCAACACATGGCTACTCGTTTCGCCCTATAGTCAAAAAGAGAATAATGTGTGTCCTTCGGGCCATAGTCCACACTGTCAAAGATCTGGACGCTATAAGACACTTTGGTATGGACAACGTGAGTTCAATTTCCCGCAAGTACGAAAAAATTCTGCATGTTGAGAAATTGGATCTTGTCTCATTGATTAGTTGTACGCACCCAGAAATTTGATCACCGAAGCACATCCCGCGATTTACCTGATGATAGTGTTGAAGAACCAATATTATTACCTCCAGAACATCTGGTTAATACCAGTGAAGTAGTCAGATGCAAGCCTAGAAATCTGGATTATAAAAAAAAAAGAATAATGTGAAAGCCCTATTATAGTAAAAAAAAAAGAGAATAATTATAAAAGAGGATTATAATATGTAGATTCAAACCCTTATAATAAAGTATAAATTCAGATAGTCCATCAACTGAACTACATCTGAGTTTTCCACTCTTTCTAATTTTTGCTTTGTTTTTCTTGAATATCTCACTATGTTTCTATTTTATAAAACAACAACTAAAAGCATATATGATTTTTCATTGTTCAGGTTGCTCAATTTGACTCCTTTGTAGTCCCATATAATAAAAATTAGAAGCAATGTTGAAACTAAAAATTTATATAAGGGGATTTAAGAAATACAAGAATTGCATAGTTCAAATTTAAACTTGTGAACTAAAATAACTTTTAATGCCTTTTTATTTTTTTTATATGTCAAAGAAATTTAACAATTTTAAAATTTAGATTATTTTGTTTCTAATCATACTTATTTGCACAATATGATTTTTTATAAAGGTTTCAAGTCGTCTTCCTTCTTACTAGCTCCACCTCTAGCTATATAGATGTCCTAAATTTTCCAAGTTCTGTAAGTTTCTCATAAGACTAAAAGACTCATAGTTACTATGATATATTAATGTGACTAAATCTTAATTTTATTGTAGTCGGACGAATTCTCTATAATAATCATCCTCTATAATAATATTTCATTATAACAGTCAAGTTTTTTTAAAATCGATTTTCATCTTATATTATATTTATATTCTGTATAATAATATTTTGCTATACGAGTCAAAAAATTATTAAAAAAGAAGTTTGATTTTATACGTTATTTTCAATAAGTTTGATTTTTTATTCCATCTTAACTAGCTCTTTTCCATTTTCCTTCTCTTTGAAAAGTTTACATTGACCCCCGTTTCCTGCTATTTTCTGAATGTTAGGTTGTGCTTTTCTCACGGACGCATATTCAATATTTGAAACAATACTCTATAGTCAATGCATTACTTATCACTCTATCAATAACTAACTCTTTCTTTTTTCAAACTACGCTGTCGACATTCAATGTTGCATTCACGGTTGACTTTCGTACTGAGCAGAATTTTTGGTTTTGTTTTCACTTATGTCACTGAATTCTTTTTCATTTTGCTGAATATAGCAATATAACTAGAAATATACATCAATACTACGTAGGTTAGCTAAGTTAACAAAGAAAAGTTTGTAGTGATTGTAGAATGTTGGAAATTTATTAATGTGGAATAAAGTTTATCTCATTATTTATGACTCAAATAATTGGGGGCCCGCACGTCGGAAACATCGTTTTCAGTGCACGTTGTACCGAAGATCGTAAATTTCCTTAGTAAAAGAGATATTGATACGTAAATAAAATATTTGAGACATAGAATGATGGATATTTGTTGGCCAAATAACGATTATTCCACGTTGGTAAATGAAGGAAGAAGTGTGCATAGTGTAAAGATTGAAACGGGTCGGAAAGGGTCGCGACTCCACCTCGGAAGTCGGGAGCGCCGCAGCGCTACACCTTACAGGGTTGCGGCGCTAATTCGGTCCCGAAACTCGAGCTACGTTGGCGCTAGTCTGTGACGATGGTATGCGAAAGTCCAAAAGTTTGATTGATTATGGAGACGTTTTGGAGCATTAACATGTCAATTTTTCCTCCATAAATCAGCCTTTATTTTGCTGCATTACTTGGTGGATTGAATGTCCATTACATGACATTTAAATGGTCACTACATCGACACTTGAATAGGCCCTTCTTACACTACTATAAATTGAGGATTTGACTCAATTGAAAAACACACTTGCAATCAGAAAATTTCTGAAAACTTCTTCCTCTCAGCATACTTCAAACACTCGAAATTCTTCTCTAGAAACACTTAAGTTTTCTTTGCTCATTTGTTAGTTGTTGTTTTATCTTGGAAGACTATTGCCCATTAATATAAAAGGATATATATGTGACAATCTTGTCTTAAAGACAAAGTGTCATCACTCGACTCAGCGAATTCTCAGAAGCTTGTATTTGTTCTTGTTTCCTGTTTGTAATCTTTGTAATATTTATGTCACGACCCGACCCCGGGCCCGCGACTGGTGCCCTACCTGGGCACCCCTTTCGGTATACATCAGAGAATAGTAGCGGAACATACACAACTGTTAAAAACTTAAACATAAAATAACTACAGGCTAGCCGATAAGGCCACCTTCCGTAGACTATACAAATAAAACAGTACATTTTTTTTTCTTTATAACCCAAACCACAATGTGACTACAGACCTCTAACAATATGACTCGCGGGACGGGGCCCGCCATACCACGAATGTACAACAACCGACCATACGAGGATAAGCCTCGGAATAAAGGAGCTTCTCAACGGTGAACAGTGATCCTAAGAGTGAGGATCGAACATGTACTCTACTGCGGCGTGACGCGGCCCGAAGGAGGTCGACAACATGTACCAAATATGTGAAATCAGCGTAATGAAATCATAAGTCTATAATAAAGCGAAGGCGGTATGATAACTCAATTAACGATTACGTTGTCTTACTAACAATGAGAGTAATCAAGAGTATACTTACAACATAAAAATAGGAAGCTGCGATCAGCGGGACCACCCGCCCGCGATATCATTAAGCAATCCTACTCACGGGACTATTTCACCCGCATAGTCGTGTGGACGCGTGAGGTATTCTCGCATAGTGTACCGCGCGTGGGACTATTTCACCGCGTAAGCCCATAATGACTCGCGTGAGGTATTCGCCGCGTCATGGGTAGCAAATCCACGAAACGGTGGTATAACGATCTTGGGGATTTACCGCCATTTATACTCTTACCACAGGCGGTGGTATAACGATCTTGAGGATTTACCGCCGGATATACTCTTACCCTGGAGAAGGTGGTATAACGATCTTGGGGATTTACCCCTCAGATATACTCTTACCCTATCTCAACTGGCCATCATACATAACATAAGCCCTACCGGCTTATCATACATAACATAAGCATTACCGGCTTATCATACAATAAATAAGCAAGTTAAGAAATCCCCCTAACTTCTTATTAGCCTTATTCATATACACTCTCATTTTAGTTTACTTAAGGCACTAACATGTCATTATAAATCCGGGAGTTTAACCCAAAGTACTAAGTACTTCTATTCTTTTAAAATGACTCATTTTCATATAAAACTTTCAAGATACTAATAACCGTAGTATCAAGTCATAACTACATTTTAAGACAAGTCACAATACCTTTTTAGAAAAATACATTTTCGGGCTTCTAAATCAAGTGACTTCTTTCTTTTAAAACCTTAAGCAATTGATGCCTTTAAATCAATTTGCCTTTCGTTATTTCAAGTCATTTAACATACTTAAATTACTTAGAGTAAACCACTCTTTTTAACTTTTCATAAAGTTATTATAACCAACTTCCCATAAAGCCGTTATACTAGTTTTATACATTAGCAACTTACATACTTCTTTATAACCAAGAGACTTAAACGTTCCAACAAAACAAGTATCAATAATACTTTCAACATACTTAAAGTCTCTTAACTTTTGAAAACCAAGATATCCTTAATATTTAAACAAGTGAGTTAATTCCCTAACTCAATCAACTTGGACATTCTTAAAATAAGCCAAGGATATCAAATGGACCTAGATTGTCAAAATCTTCAGACGTCACCGCTATACATTTACAACTTATTCATGCTCAAGAGATAATAAAGTTCCACATACCTCTTGGTTTAATACACTTGCTAAGTCGATTAAGCGTACGTAGTATGTCAACCTATAATGACCATAGTACGTCTATTAACTTCTTACTTCAAACGTAGAATATTCCAAGTGCAAATTCACTAAATTCTACGGAAAATCGGACATCACTTCCTTTGTTTCTACATACTTTGCCACCTTTTTCAAGGCCGAATTCAATAACCAAACACGCCACATTTAAGGCCCAACAATGCAATTAACAATATGGGATTACACGCCTACTAGACGTGTAAAATTCCGCCCCACAAAAGATATCAAACTAATACAACCTACTAGTCCAATTCGGCCACATTGAGTACAATAACACCAATTCTTATCCAATTTCCATTTCAATCCAAGTTGTTAGCATAACATGTTATAAGGACGCAATTGATTATAACAACTATAATCTTCAAGTAGCTAACATGCGACAATTCTAGTTAACGATCAAATTGTAATTCAATTTCAAATGACTTAACATGTCATTTTCGCATTTTGAGCTTCCAAATTTCCATAACACTTATCACATGATCATTTCTAACTTATAACAACATGGAATCTTCAATTACAAAAGTAAGACGAAGATTATACCTCATTTAGCCCAAATATGATCCAAGATTTCAAGTCGATCCTTAGCAACTTTAGCGCCTCTTTTTGACATTCCAATCCACTCCAAGAAACCCTTAGAAGCATATGATGAACTCATCTTCAAGTTCCAACTTCAAAGTTGAAGAACTCCTTTAGTTTCCGCCTTGCGACTAATACGAAAACGTCATTTTTCCGGGATCTTTCTATTGAGATAACCTTACAATACACTAAGGAACCTTGGTTTAAAGTATGGGAATTATTGGACAACAATTGAAAAAATTTCTCTTCAAACCCTTGCTAAAGCCGAGAGCACACTTGTGTGGTCTTCAAATTTTCTTGAAAAAATTCTAAGTGTATAAGCTTGTCTTGCAACTAGTAGACATATATAACACTAGGAAGGGTCTAGATTAGCACACATGTGGGGCTTAGATGAGTTTCACATAGATCAAGCCCAAGTGGCACTTTGACAAGTCAACAATGTCAAGCTCATTGTCTTTGCAAGACTTGGACATTTAAATTATGGTCAAATGACCATTCTAACCATGCCATTTTCGTCCAAGACCATTAAGGGGGTGACACGTGTCGCCCTCCCGTTCGTCGCAATATTTCGTTTCCGACAAATTCCAAAATTCCGATAAATTTTTACTCGTCTCAAATCTTAACATTTTGAGTTCTTACGTACGTTCTTATAAACATATTCTGAAATTCCGGGGTGTAACAATTTACTTACTTCCCGTTTCTATCAATTGTTGTACTCATAATTTTAAGACAAGATTGTTGTAAGTGCTAAGAAAGATGACTGGAAAAGAACAGTTCGTTTTTTAATCTACAATTGCCACTCAAGGTAACCCATTTGCCGTTCCACGTACCGCAAGACACCCCAATGCCTTTTCACGCTCGAGGAACGTCGCTTCCTCACTGGATTCCACCATGAACGCCCAGAAAAGTTCATGGGCTCCAACTTCAAGAGGTGGAAACATAAGATGCTATTTTATATGACTGTTATGGGAATGACTCGTTTCCTAACAGAAGATCCTCCACAAACTGGAGTTAAAATGAACCCTCAGCCAAGTGAAACGGCTGAAGGTGGCCAAGGTATCCATGTCGTTAATGGCATAAAGATAGTTCTTGATGCATGGAGTCATAGTGATTTCATGTGTAAGAATTATATTCTGAACTATCTATCAGACTCATATACATGGTGTCTTGCACCATAGGCACCGTCAAAGAGCTATGGGAAATACTGCAGAAAAAGTAGAACGCACAAGATGTTGGTACGAAGAAATTCATCGTATGAAAATTCCTGAAATTTTAAATAGTGGATAGCAAAATTGTGATGTCCCAAGTCCAAGAATTCCAAATGATTCTACATCACATGTATTTGAAAGGTATGAAACCAAATGAGCAGTTTTTAGTTGCATTACTAGTTGAGAAGTTACCTCCCTCGTGGAATGAGTTCATGAGTTGCTTAAAAGTCAAGACAAAGAAAATGATCTTTGAAGAACTTATTATCAAACTCCAGTCAGGAAGATAATAAGAAGTCCTTGCCTAAGGGAAATCAACCCGTTGAGGCAAAGGAAAATATGGCTGAGGCCATAGGGAACATAAGCAAGAAGCGTAAGTTTCAGAAAGATGGCAAGACCCAGACGACAGAGAAGTTCAAGGGAAATTACCACCACTGTGGAAAACCTGGTCACATGATCAAGGACTGCCGCAAGCTCAAGAATGAACAAAAAGAGAAGGCTAAAGTCAAGGCAGCGACTAACGTCGTCGAAGACATGCTTCATGATGACATGATTGAGGAGTTATCGGCGGTGGTGCTTGAAACAAACCTTGTTGATAATCCCATGCAATAGTGGATGGACACGGGTGCTACCCGTCACATTTGTTCCAATAGAGATACCTTCTCCACGTATACATCAGTTACAGTCAAGAAGTTGTTCATGGGTAACAACACTTCCTCTGATGTGCTGGGGGTAGGAAAGGTGATCTTGAAAATGACTTCTGGCAAAGAGCTCACTCTGAACGAGATGATACATGTCCCTGATATTAGAAGAAATTTAATTTCAAGTCCTTTATTAGTTAATGCTAGTTTTAGGCTAGTGTTTGAGTCCAATAAATTTGTAATCACCAAGAATGAAACTTTTATGGGAAGGGGCTTCATCTGTGAAGGCCTCTTAAAGGTTAACGCCATGTTTGTAATGTGTTCTATCAATAAAGTTAAAGTTTCTTCTTATTTGGTTGAATCTTCTAATTTATGGAATCATAGATTAGGACATGTAAACTACCAATTGATTCAAAGGTTGGTAAAGTTGGAGTTGTTGTCGTCTATCGACGAAACCCTTAACATAAGTGTGAGGTGTGCGTAGAGGCAAAACTCATAAAGACTCCCTTTAGATCCGTCGAAAGGGATACCGCTCCTCTAGAACTTATTCATACAGATATATGTGATTTGAAGTTTGCACAAACTAGAGGGGGGAATAAGTACTTTGTGACATTTATATATGATAGCACAAGATATTGTTACCTTTACTTGTTGAAAAGTAATAACGAAGCCTTTGAAGCGTTTAGACGCTACAAAGCAGAAGTTGAAAACCAACTAAGCATACGGATAAAGTCAATTCGTAGCGATAGAGGGGGAGAATACGTAGCACCATTTGAGGAATTTTGTGCCCAATTGGGTATTGTTCATCAAACGACGACTCATACTCACCTCAGTCAAACGGTGTTGTTGAACGCAAGAACCGTACATTGAAGGAGATGATGAATGCTTTACTCATTAACTCCGATCTTCCCCAAAACATGTGGGGAGAAACTGTTTTTATCTCTAATACAATTTTTAATAGAGTCCCACATAAGGGTAAGGACAAGACTCCATACAAGTTATGTAAGGGAAAGAAATCCACCTACAAATACTTGAAGGTGTGGGGTTGTTTGGCTAAGATTGAAGTACCTAAGTCATAGCAGGTCAAGATTGGACATAAGATTGTAGATTGCATTTTCATCGGATATGTAAAGAACATCAGTGCTTATCGCTTCTTAGTGCATAAGTCAGATGTATCAGATATCCACGGGGGTACAATCATGCAAAACTTTCAGGATCCAAGAGTCGTTGACTACCCGGATCTAGTGGACTCTGATGTGGCTGAATATCCAGAATCTAGTGTTCCAGATTCTCAAAACTTGGAGACTTCAGAGATGGAACCAAGACGAAGTAAAAGGGCCAGGAAGGATAAGTCTTTCGGTCCTGACTTTATAGCTTATATGGTTCATGACGAACCACGGACAATTGCTGAAGCGCTGTGAACTCCAGAAGTACCACTCTAGAAAGAAGTTATTAAGAGTAAAATAGACTTTATCCTGCACAACCATACTTGGGAGTTGGTTAATCTTCCTCCGGGAAGCAAACTGTTTGATTGTAAATGGATACTCAAACATAAGTATAAGGCAGAAGGGTCTATAGATAAGTACAAGGCTTGATTGGTAGTCAAGGGCTATCGATAGAAAGAGGGTCTTGACTATTTTTACATGTACTCCTCGGTGTCTAGAATAACGTCCATACGAGTATTTTGTGATCGGCGCATTGCAGGACCTTGAGATACATCAAATGGATGTCAATACAACCTTTCTAAATGGTGATTTAGAAGAAAATATTTATATGGACCAACCCGAGGGGTATGTGGTTCCAGGGCAAGAGGAGAAAGTCTATCGGCTTGTCGAATCTCTGTACGGGCTGAAACAGGCCCCGAGGTAATGGCATGAAAAATTTGATAGTACTCTACTATCGAAGGGTTTCACCATTAATGAGTGTGACAAATGTGTCTACATCAAAGGTAATGTTGACTCATTTGTCATGATATGCCTTTACGTAGATGACATGTTGATCACATAGAGAAGTCCTACTTTGTTCTTAGAGACTAAGAACATGTTGAAACAATGTTTCGACATAAAGGATATGGGTATTGCAGATGTCATCGTAGGGATCAAGATCTCTAAGAAGTCTGACAGACTGATCTTATCTCAGTCTCACTACATCGAGGATGTGTTGAGAAAGTTTGAGATGTTCGACAGTTCGCCGATAAAGTCACCACTGGATATGAATCAGAAGATTGATAAAATCATGGTGAGCCCGTATGCCAGGATCGATATACGCAGGTGATTGGTAGTTTCATGTACATAACAAACTGCACTTGACCTGATATCGCTTATGCAGTTAACAAATTGGATATGTTTACCCATAATCCAAGTGATGATCATTGGAAAGCGTTGAATCGGGGTACTACTGTACCTGAAATAAATGCTAACTTACGGGTTGCATTATTCGAAATATCCAGCTGTAATAGAGGAGTACAATGATGCAAACTGAATATCTAATATAGAGAACACCAAATCTACCAGTGGGTATATATTTACAATTGATGGTGGGGCTGTGTCTTGGAAATCCTCAAAGAAAATTTGCATCACCTGATCCACGATGGAATCAGAGTTTATTACTTTAGACAAAGCAGGAGAAGAAGCTGATTGGCTTCATGACTTCTTAGAGGACGTCCCGTGTGGGGACAAACCCGTACCTTTTGTAATGATCCACTGTGATAACCAGCCGTCTCTAGGAATGACACGAAGTTCTATGTATAACGGCATGTCTCGTTATATTCGACGGAGACATAAGATCGTTAGGTAGCTGATCACAACGGGTATTATTTCCATTGATTATGTAAAATCAAAGGATAAAATAGCAGACCCTTTGACTAAGGGTATACCCAGAAATCAGATGTTTTTCCTGTCTAGGGGAATAGACTTACAACCAAACTATAAGGATTGATACACTGGTAACCCATTCTTACTGACTGGAGATCCCAGAAATTAGGTTTAATGGGAAACTAAGCTGTAAAGGTTCAGTTGAACGCTTCAGTGAAAGCAAGAGCAATTTGGGTTATGATTTCTGTAAGGAATATAAACCCAAAGTTGTTCCCGCTATAGACATTAAGTGTTATCTGCAGTATGAGTAGAGGTTAAGTTTTCAAAACCTTTGATGATCTTCAACGGTTGAGGTCAGGTTTGGGGAAATTTTTAATGGTTCCTAACACGTGTGAAGTGGGGTATACCGGGATACCTTGTAGAAGACCACCTATTTAAGTGCGAGGACAGGCCGCCTCAAATGAACGCACTTAAAAATCCAAGAGTGTCCACGGCCACAACGGACAACACATTAAAGAAAAATAGAGTAAGAAAAGTTATTGTGTTGGTACCATTACTTGGCTCACACTAAACACTAACGGTTCAAGAAATCACGTTCACCACTCAGTAAGTAAGTCCGATGGTATTCAACTAAGGAAAATTCAATATCGGTCCGCTGAAATATTGCTAGAAAGACATCTTGTGAGTGCGCCAAAATCTCTTTCAAGAGGGGATTGTTGAAAATTTATTAATGTGGAATAAAGTGTATCCCATTATTTATGACTCGAACAATTACGGTCCCGCACGTCGGAAACATTGTTTCCACACACGTGCACACGTTGTACCAATGATCGTAAATTTCCTTAATGAAAGAGATATTGAGACGTAAATAAAATATTTGAGACATAGAATTATGGACGGTTGTTGGCCAAATGACGAGTATTCCACATTGATAAATGAAGGAAGAAGTGTGCATAGTGTAAAGATTGAAACAGGTTGGAAAAGGCTGCGGAGCCGAGAAGGGTCGCGACTCCACCTCGGAAGCCGGGAGCACCGCGGAGCTGTACCCTACAAAGTCGTGGTGCCGCTGCGCTAATTCAGTCTCGAGCTACTGGCGCCGCGTCGCTAATTTTGTAGAGTCGCGGTGCATCTGAGGCAGTGACTGTGCGACGGAAGTCCAAAAGTTTGGTTGATTATGAAGACGTTTTGGAGCATTAACATGACGGTTTTCCTCCATAAATAAGCCATTATTTGGCTACATTACTTGGTGTATTGAATTACCATTACAAGACATTTAAATGACCACTTGAAGAGGCCCCTCTTACACTACTATAAATTAAGGATTTGGCTCAATTGAAAAACACACTTGCAATCAAAAATTTTCTGAAAATTTCTTCCTCTCTAGCATACTTCAAACACTCACATTTTTTTTATCTAGAAACACTTAAGTTTCCTTTACTCATCTGTTAGTTGTTGTTTTATCTTGTGAGACTACTGTCCATTAACGTAAAAAGATATATACGGGCAATATTGTCTTAAAGACAGAGTGTCATCACTCGACTCAATAAATTCTTAGAAGCTTGTATTTGTTCTTGTTTCCTATTTGTAATATTTGTAATATTTACTTACTTTCCGTTCCTAGCAATTGTTGTACTCACATAGAATAATGTAATTCTCTTTGGTTGGAGACTTCTCATTAATGCAATATTTATAGGTGTTTATAAACCTAATTAGAGAAGAATCTCTACTTTACCTAATTAAATATGACATTTCCATCCTTTACCAAAATTCTGGAATTTGAACTTTGAGAATGAAATTTTAAAAAATAAGTAGTGCTTTTACGATTCCAGATTAACCGGACCATTAGATAATACTTACCAAAATAATTATAGAAGAATAAAAAAAAGAAGTGGAATGCTCATTTTCTTGAAGTACTCCGTTCCTTAACGAAGAATTTAGAATCACATGAGCTTTTTTGACATCGTGTTCATAAAAGAGATGCTTAGGAATAAATCATGGCAAGTTAGACCAAATTAACCAATTTTTAATGTACATGTTCCTAGCATATCCACTTGTGTCCTTCCTATTTCCCTCTCCCCAAAATTTCCCAAGCCCACCACTTCTCCACATTCCTCCAAATTTCCCTATAAAACCCCCCAATATCCTCTTAACACTACCACATTATTTGCTAAAAAAAATGGCCTCTCATTTTCAGCTCTTCCTCACCTCCTTACTTGTTCTTCTTCTCTTCATCTCACCTTCCACATCTCTCACATGTTCCTCCCAAACTTTCTCAGCCAACACAAAATTCACCAACTGCACTGATCTTCCTTCTCTCAAATCTTTCCTCCATTGGACCTTTGACTCCACCAAATCCACCCTCTCTATTGCCTTCATTGCTTCTCCAGCTTCCCCTGATGGCTGGATTGCTTGGGGCATCAACCCTGATGCCCCAACTATGGTCGGGACACAATCCCTTATAGCATTTAAAAATGCCAAAGGCTCCGTAATTGTTAAGACTTACAACCTTACTTCTTACAAATCAATTACAGAGTCTAAGCTTTTGTACAAAGTTTTGGAATCCAAAGCAGAGTCGTCATCTGATGGGGTTATGAAGATTCTTGCCACGTTGGAGTTGCCTGAAAATACGACGACGGTGAACCAGGTGTGGCAGGTGGGGCCAGCGGTGAAAGATGGAATGCCGGTGGTGCATAAGTTTGAACCTGATAATTTGAAATCTAAAGCTACACTGGATTTGGCTAGTGCTTCTTCTGCTGCTGGTGAAGGGAATAAGAATGGTAATGCTTCTTCTTCTGCTACTAATAGTAGTGGGCAAACTGGAAATGAAACTGGCCGGTCTTCAACAATTTTGAAGACTGAAAACACTGTTTTTGCCTTCTTGTTCTTCCTTGGGGTTCTGCTTTTCCAGGTTTAGACGTGGTTCAATTTTTTGTCCTTTTTTCTTTCTTTCTGTTTTGGCGATGTAATAAAAGAACGTTAGTGGTAGGGACAAGGAAACCAGTTTACAGATAGTCCACAATTTATGTTTGATTATATACATTTTATATGGGGAGGAGAGCCTTGTATTAACCGATAACATTATTATAATGTGATCATAAGATTGCGGGTTTAAGCCGTGAAAATAACCTCTTGCAAATCTGAGTAAAGCTGCATCTGATAGAACCTTATGATCTCAGCCTCTCCGAACATAACTTGAGCTTGTCATCAGATTCCCTTTTTTCATACATTTTATATTAATGTTTCTCTTTCTCTATGCCTTTTAATGTGTCGAAACAAAAATTTCATACTTTGAACTCGTTTCTTCGTTAATTTGTTCCGAAAAGAAGAAAACTATGTGCATGAATTCTGACCTTCATTTTTTTCTTTTATCTTAAATGATTTAATAATATTTTTAATCAATATTTAAAATCACAACTATAAAAACATTTTTGTTATGTGCCAAAAAAAAAGATTTTCTTAAATTACCGGCCTAGTCATACATATAAAATAAAATGGAAAATAAATCTGACACTGAGCATGAACAAATTTAGAGAAAGTCTAGCAGTACTTAAAGGAGGTAGAAGTGCTGCTGATAGGTGTGGGCATAATTTTATTTCAGCTAACGAGGGGAAGAAATAATGATACTCTACTGAGTCGTCTTTTCGCCCGTGCGATATGTCCGCACAAGGCTTTCGAAAAACAAAAAAAATTAGCGGCTTATTTTTTTCATTTTTTATTAAATAATATTAGCCAAAATTTACTCTAAAGATCCATAATTTGCAAGTCTTAACCCAATAAAATAAAGTGATTCAGTTCTTGTGGCGCGCGCATGTGGATGATCAATTTCAAATTATTAAAATCGTATAATTACTTATATTAAGAGCCCACTTTTACAAATTAGAATAGAACCCCCAAAATATTTGAGACGACCCTAGCCTCTCTTACCTTCCATTTCATTTGCGTCCCTTTCTATTTTAGTTAATTCTTGTAGAATTATGTCAATCAATACGGATCGGAGTATAAAATTTTGCGGTGAGAAAGACAAAGATGGATTGACCAGTACAAGAAAATAAACATAGATTAAACATTTTGATGTACTAAATTCTTTTTTTTATCAGTCGCACACGTGGAGGAGATGTCCTATAACGGTAATGAACAAATATTAATATGGTAAAAAGCCTCAATCAAGCAATTTAACTTCAGAAAATTTTAAATTTAGGAGAGAGTATATGAGATCTAATTATGAATAATTGAAAAATATATATTTATGTATGTATTAATTTAATATAAATATTGAGTGAGAATAATTTGTTATTTAGGTAGTATGATCGCTTGGGTAACAAACCTTGTTTTAAGATGTATGATAGGTGTTGTATCAATTAGATCCTACCTACTCAATCGTCTACTTTACTTATATTAGTTAACGATGGAGTAAATAATCCTTTATGTATGAGATCTTCCTTATTCTTTTAAAGAAAGAGTCATCTTAAAGTTGATATTTCAATTCAGAGCCGTCTCAAATATTTTGAGAGTCTTGTTCTAATTCATAAAAGTGGACTTTTAATTGGGTTAAGATCTGCAAATTATGAGTCTTTACGGTAAATTTTTACTAATACTACTTAATAAAAAATAAAAAAAGAACCCTAAATTTTTTCATTTTTCAGAGGATCCTGTGCGGTAGGACACCTCGCACAGGTCCAAAGACGGCCCTGTTTCACCACAAAAAGAGAGAAAAAAGAAAAGAAAAGTAACGTTATAATGCTTCTTTTAAGGAAAAAAGCAAATTGAAATATCACAAGACCCAATTATGTCTTAATATTCTCGATCTATATCAATACTGACTTTATTTTTCATTGATTGTGATTAGTGCTGTTATCGGTCCGGACCGGTTCGAATATCGACATACCGGAACCGGTCCGTTAAGCTTATCGTATATATCCGGATCGGTCCGATAAGCCTATCGATCCTATTTTCTGGATCGGGACCGGTCCGGTACCTTACCGGTCGGGTACCCGAGTCGGACAGATAATTTTTTATTGGATCTTCTGAATCAAGTCGGACCGTGACGAAGCGAGCAAGAAATGTGTTGTTATCGGTCAGGTTACGCACCGGACGAGAACCAACGAGCCACGAAATACAAAAGTAGCGAAGCGGCAAAATTAACAGGTAAAGTGGTATCCAATTTTAATTCCTTGAATCAAAATTAACAGCAAATAAAACCAAACACAGTAGGCAAATGTTGTTGCGGTCTTGGCGATGCGCTGCGATGCGCAAGAAACGTGCCAAAAGTTCAACCAAAACATTTGAGTTAAATCTAAAACATTAAACTTTACAAGGAAACAAGCCAAACAACCAAATGTCCAAAATATTGAAATTCAAAAACTACAAGTCCAAATCTATTTCTCCACAAGTCCTCAAGACCACAAGTCCACAACGCATGATTCAAAAGTTGAGTTAAATTTCATCCTACAATCAAAATATTAAGAAAAGTTAGTATCACAATTCACAACGTACAAATATAAAATTAAAGGATAATGCAAATGAATCAATCGGGCAAGAATATCACATTTGCAAAGTTATACTCTAAATACTCGTCTTCTTCTTCTTCTTGAAGCTACATTCCAAATTTTAAAATATTAGAAAGAACACAACATATACATTCATAAAGTTAAAGGAAAAGAATAAATGAAGGAATACATACCATACTGCGCCCGTGACCTTTCTTGATTCCATATAACTCTTTAACTCAATCACATCCACACACTAGCATTTCAACAGTTTCTACCTTCATTGATGCTCTCTTTGGGTCAATAATTCTTTTGTCCGCACTAAAAGTTGCTTCTGAAGCAACAATTGTAACATGAATAGAGAGAACATCCTTCGCCAACTTACTAAGAATGAGATATTTCGGTTCGTTAACCATCCACCATTGTAAGACATCAAACTTTTTCCCCTCCCCTTGAACTCTAAGTGGATCATCTTCAAGATAATAATCAAGATCAGACTTTGTTTTATCAACTACCTCGACACTGTCAAGGTATATCTCAAAACTTTCTTTTCCCAACCATGAACTTGAACTACTTCCCCCTTCTTTACTATGAACTTGCACACTGTTGACAGTCAATTTTGACCCATTTTTTGTATATTTCGTGCAATTTTAAGTATTTTAGCACACCGCATTTTAATCGTTATTTTGAATATTTTTACATAATATTCTATGTTTATTTCTTCACAAAAAATGACTTTACATCTTTTTTTTAAATTAAGCATTATGTCTTTGTTAATATTATATTTTTATTTTTATAATATTTTGCATCTCTTTAAATAATTAATCTAAGAGCGTTTTACTTTTAATCGGACATTAAACATTTCTTAAATATTGAATTTTAGTATCATTGCGTCGGCGTTTGCATTTTTATAATCTTGTATCCTTTTAAATAATTTTGTTTTAAATAATTAACGCTTGCATTTTGTCAAACGATCAGTCGAAGCCCAATCCGAATTAATCGATCCAACATTTTTTTATTATCTCACCCATACCTCTTTCACCTTTACCATACTCCACCCCATACTTTCACCATTTCTACACTCCAACATCAATATCAACCCCACATTTTCCTCACCTACCCTATCTCTCTCACTTATTAAAATCATCCCACCCTAATTCTACTCCCTATTTTATTTAAACATCACCCCAATTAAAAGGCGACGCGTTCGGCCGGCAAAAATAAGTGAGCCCATTCTTTCATTTCAAAAGAAAAAGGTGCCTCCTTCTCCTGCCGCGCCGCCTCGCGCCGCCAGCGGAGTTCTAAAAACTCCGTGAACACCGCCATCAATGCCCATCACCGTGCTCCGTCGCGCTGTCCCGTCGAACCTCACTTATCCTCACCTCTCGCGCTCCGTCGCCACTATCCGTCCGATCGTTCAGCGTTAAATCGGTGGCGTCGCTCGGTGTTCGCCGTGGATGACGCGCCACCATACTGGGTTTGGTTTCATTTTTAGATTTATTGGCATATTGTTATTTTGGGTGATTTCCTTTATTTGTGAATCTCGCGGGTTGAGGAACTCAGACGGTCGTTATTCTTGTTTACATTGTTGGTTTGATTTGGAATGATTCCTTGTATTTTTTGGGAGTTTTTAAACTCGTGAACCTCAACTTTCCGTGACTGCTCTCCTGCTTTGTTTCCTTTGTCTTTGGGTTTAGTTTCGACTATTGTTGCTAGACTGATTTTCGCCATTTGAATGGACTGATCTTCCGTCGTTATGCTACTAATTTTGGTTATTTGTTGGGGTGATTTGTGAAGTTTTGATATTGGTAGGAGTTTGCAAAACTCGGCGATGTTCAACGGCATGCTTTGTTAGTTGATGGTTCGTTTGCATTTTATCTTTGCTTTTGCCATTACTCTTGATTATTTGCCACGATTCATTTTCATTCTTTATTCGTAGTTTCTTTGCGATCCGCCACTTTTATTATTAATATTGGTAACTTGGTGATTTGGAACAAATACTATATTTGGGGTCTACTACTACCATATTGTTAGCCATTTTAAAATTTGGATTCGGACTAATTTTGGCTATTTTGCTCTTGTTTTGGCCATATTATTGGGTGGTTTTGGCCATATTGCTATTGATTTTGGACATTTCTTTGGTTTCTTGATTTAGAACAAATACTACATTTGTTGGTATTTCTTGATTTGAACAAGATGTTACACTTGTTTGTGATGAAAAAGTTATCCGTCGACTTTTGAGGCCTCATGATTGCAAAGACGGAAAATAAAATAAATGAAGCTTTACAGGCAAGGATGATTTCTTCCACTTACAGGATAACCAACATGCGCTGCAGCGAATTCGCCTTGACTTGTTTAATTTGTCTACTTTATATTTTTACATATCCGAGCCCTCCGTGTTTAAAACTATTCTTGTTTTTGGCGCGGATATGAAGGTTTTATTTATTTTATTGCAATAGTGGCGATGAAGGAATCTCGTCGATTTCCAGGCCTCACTTGCAAAAGACGGATTTATTTTGGCTTTATTTATTAATTATTGCAATTACTTTTAAAATTGTTTATTTTATTACTAACACTTTTACTAAGTGTTTATGCAGGTATCCGGAGATGCATTTCAAAAAGAATGTCCCGGAGCTTATTCTATGTCGTATTTAATTTCAGTTTTACTTTTGCATTGCATTTTATTTTTATTCTAAATTATGTAAAAAATGCTTAGAATAGGTAGAATAAAAGTCAATATATAATTAACCTAGGTTTGAACGGATAACCGCAAGTTAGCGGATCTTAAAGGATGCCTAACCCCTTCCCTTTAGGATAATAAAGAACCCTTACCCGGAACCTCACATAGCTTTCGCAGACCTTTAAGATGGAGATCATTCGTAGTATTTTATGCTACATTTTTAGTGTCCTAATTCACTATAATAATTAGGTGGCGACTCCTTAAAATGCATTTAGGAATCAACCATACTTGGCACTCCCGTTTTCGACTTTGGTTTTAAATGGGGTGTTACAGATGGCGACTCTGCTGGGGATAATCAGGTTCTTGACCATAGCAAACCTAAGTTTATTATTGCTTGACTTTATTTTTATTTGTTTTAAATGCCTTAAAATTGTTTGCTTTAATTTTGTATGCTTAACTGTTTTAATTGCTATTTGTTTTTACTGCTTTCCTTAAATTGGCATTCCGTTCATATTTCTTCCACTCTGGAAAATTCACCTTTGTCACACTACACTGTATTTGGTGTGCTTGGCGCACCGCAAATTTCTTTCAAGAACACCCAAAATTTAGGAGAGTTGGCGCTGCGTGGAGTTAGATCGGTTCGTCGATCGACCACGTAGCCTTCTCACTCGAGTTGTCGCTCGGGAACCTGCGTCTAATAAGCCAAATCTTAGAAAGCTTAAGATAGAGCTATACCACCCTTTTATATTAGTCATGCGTGCATAAACCTTAGGTGGGTTAATCCTGGTATTAACGCCACGATTAGAAATCCACCAAACTTGTCGACGGGTTTCACAACCCAACGATCCATTAGCATACTATGTGTAGCGTGATGGTGATAAGCGGATCAAGCACGGTTATAACACACGAAATTGGAAAAAGTGCACCGTCATTTGGTCGCCATTTCCGACAAAGCATTGCAGTTTAACGGCTTGGACCTATTTATCATAATATCGCATATTTGGCGTCTAGGCCTACCTCTGGCATAAGAGAGGTCTCATGCATATTAGGCGCGCGCTTTATTTGCATGCTTTTGTTTACTATTTTGTTGCTAGCAATTTTGTACATATTATTTAATGCAATAATTACCCTTTTAACCCATGTACATATCATGCTATGTGCTTACAACTCGGCCACGGCATTTGCATTTTTGCACTTTTATTGTCATATTGCAATCGGGACTTCTCTGCGTAAATCGCTCTTGAACAGCGATTTGGACTTTGTGAAGCATCAACCACCATCGGTCGAACCAAGCGGAGGAGTCTTTGACTATATTATCACGCCTTTACATTTTACTATTTTTGTGGCTTGCCTACTCTCACTCATTTGTCATATTTTTTGCAGGAAGTCCGTCCTCGCAAATAGTCGAGGGCGGAAAACAACAAAAAAAAAAAAAAAAAATAGGAAGAAAAAGAAAAGAAAAAATCATCCCAAGAATGAGTTGAGTTATGTTGTGGAAAGAAGTCGGTTTATACAGTTGACAAAGCATTGCTCTGGGTCTTATATTTTGCATTTCTATCTGATTGAATTGATTACATAGTTCTTTATCATGCATTTTACAACATAATCATTCGAACTACGCGTGTGCGATTCTCACCATACGGTGTGATACGTGAGCAACCCATCAGGTTCGACACCACCACCACACAAAAAAAAAAAAAGGAGGTACATATTTGGTTCACTCATTCATTGCACGGACATTCGTTATTGCATTTCATTCATTCTATCACATACATTCATTTTTTCATTACATTCTTTTACTTTGTATCAGTCTTATAGTGAACAATCATTTGTTTTTCTAAGCTTTTACTTTTGCATTTTTTTCATGAATAAATTCTTTCAAATCATACGTTTTGTAACATATCTGAACGAACTACGCACACCTGATTCTCGTCAAAGACGAGGTACGTAGGCAGCCCTATTCGGGTTCGGTACCATTTATTCAAAAAATACAAAAAAAAAATATCTTGTTCATAAATACAAAAAATGTTATCCAGAAATACAAAAACATTTTTTAGCATCATTGTTTGACTTGGTTGATACCAACACAGTTGGGAGTGTGCATAGGAAAGAACGTGTAATAATCAATATGGGCTGACTTCGTGGTAAACCATAGATTCTTTTGGTACCTCTTATTCACCCGTAAATGACATTGCCTTACATGCTTCTAAGATAAGAACGAAACCAACCTCATCGTTTCATGTGCATTGTGTGGTGAGTTTTTAGAATCAGTTCAATTGCATTGCATTGTGATCTAGAACTTGGCCCGAATGTTTGTTGAGGCGAAATCCTGAGTAACACTCGGTGTGAGAAATGATCGTAGGCTTTCTTTGACCCGTTTGAGCCTTTTTCAGCCTACCAAATAACATTATCCGTAGTACACCTCTTTTGAGCCTAAAGTACGTTCTTTTGACAACCGCGTATTACACCTATACCGCTACGAGTGCGTCGCACTATCCCTCTTTGGCGACCTCCTGGCGCTTTGTAAATGTGCAAGTGGCTGACAAAATTCTGCGTCAAAGGTTGCAAAGACAAAAATTGTCAAAGTCCCAAAAGGAAAAAGAAAACACAAATGATGACTCACAAAAGAAGAAATCAAAAGCCCCGAAGAAAAGAATGCAAGAATAAATTTGGAAAAAGCGGGCTCGAGCGAAAGATTCAATAGAAGTCGATCTGAAAAGCGGGACAAAAAAAAGGAAAGAAAAAGAAAAGCGGATCGGCATTAAAGCATACAAATATCAAGCACGGACGTAGTCGGCGCTCGAGAGAGATTAGTCACTTTTACCCAAATGATATCCATCCCTTTCCCAAGCCTACATTCTGAGCCCGTGACAAGCCTACATGATCTTATCTTGAGAGTTCTCATTAGTGGATACTTACATGACGGCCAAGCCTATGGTATCACAATTGCATCGTTGAACATCCTTTTGAGTGTGGCGTATTCAACGCCCCAAAATTCAAAATACTGGAATATATGTGAGAAATGAGACTTTCTTTCAGTGAGGGCATTTGAAACATGAGATTACGTGTAGTTCGAAACCTTGGCTGCAAGCAAGCGTGTCGATACTTAGGTGTCTGAAGTACCATTTGAAACTATAGGAATTACCCAGAAGTCAGTCTTGGTTAGACTGGAAGTGAATAACGGAATTTCTAAGCACAATACTAATCGTTGGTATCAACTGAAGTTAGAACGTGATACTGTCTTTCCACTTTTCAAAAAATGCATATAAAATAATCATTTTTGCATTCATGAACTACGTCTTGACCTGATTCCCTCGGCGGGATCGTGGCGACCACGTTGGCCGGTCCACATTGTTTGAAAACCCGTAAAATCTTTATTTTTGCGTTCACGAACTACGTCTTGACTGATTCTCGGCGGGATCGTGGCGGCCTAAATCGGCCGGTCACACGTTGGAAATTTTCTCATTGGCTCGCGTGCGATAAAATGCGTTTGTTTATTACGAAAGAGATATGAGCAATGCCCGCGAGCTAAGTCTTGTCGCGCACCCGCGTAACTAAAGCGGGACAATTTTAGAAATGCATTGTGAAGAGATCATAATAAGGATTCCAAAAGCAATTGCATCATCCGTGACATTCGCGACATCCGACAAGCCAGCGCAGAGCAAACCTTCACGGCGTCCATCAAGTCGTGCGGAGACTACATCGTGATCGCGGCGTTCAACAAACCGCGGCGTCCGGTAGTCGGTGCAAAGACTACGGCAATCGCGGCGTTGACCGACATTCGCGGCGTCCAGTGACCGCGGAGGCTGCGTCGGCCTTCGCGACGTTGACAAGTTTTCACAACATTCAACACGCCCGGTCACGAGGCGAAACTTCGGCATTTGCATCATCGCATCAATCTGACCGCCATCGCACTACGGGATAACATTTCTACTCATGCTATTACATTGCTTATAAAGTCATGCGTTGTCATTTTTGGCTTAACAATTATGCACTAACTTTTCTTGAAATGCGAGCATCTGGCAAACCAAAGCTACAAGTTGACGCGAATCAACCACTCATTTCCCAAAACTCACAAATTTTCTTTGGCGCGAGTTTCTTCACATTAGCGGCGAAAGAAGCGTGAAGCGAGAAAAAGGCACCGACAATCAACAATCAGAACTCTGAATTCTGCAACAAGGGCTAGCGCATCAGCGTGGGCATAAAGTCAAATTCGCAACCAACGCATCGCACCCAACAAAGGCATCGTGGCAATTCGTCAGTTGCGGCATTTAGCAGGTCCGTGCAAGGACAACATCTCAGTATTCATCTGGCGTATCAGGGACGACATCTCTGCCCATAAAATTGCACTTCTCATATGTATTTATCATTTTGTTTAAACAGGTATACACTAACGTTTTCTCAAACAAAGCTTGCAGAAGCATTTATTCTACAGGAGCATCAGCATTACGTCTATGCAACAACGCTAGCGGCGTGCGTCTGTTGACGCCCGGCGACCGTACGTCCGAACGCGGCGTCGTCGGCGTGCGTCTGCGCAGCGCCCGGTAATCGTCCGAACAGCGGCGTCGTCGGCGTGCGTCTGCGGCGGCGCCCGGCAATACGTCGAACGGCGGCGTCGCCGGCGTGCGTCTGCGCAGCGGCGCCCGGCGGCAATACGTCCGAGCGGCGTCGCCGGCGTGCGTCTGCAGCGGCGCCCGGCAATCGTCCGAACGCGGCGGCGTCGCGTTGCGTCTGCGCGCAGCGCCCGGCGTACGTCGAGCGGCGATATCGCCGGCATTGCGTCTGCAGCGGCGCCCGGCGGCAATCGTCCGGCGATGGCGTCGCCGGCGTGCGTCTGCAGCGGCGCCCGGCCAATCGTCCGAGCGGCGTCGCCGGCGTGCGTCTGCGGCGGCGCCCGGCCAATCGTCGAGCGGCGGCGTCGTCGGCGTGCGTCTGCAGCGGCGCCCGGCAATCGTCCGGCAGCGGCGTCGCCGGCGTGCGTCTGCAGCGGCGCCCGATCGTCGGCGGCGGCGTCGCCGGCGTGCGTCTGCAGCGGCGCCCGGCGGCAATACGTCGAGCGGCGGCGTCGTGCGTGCGTCTGCGGCGCCGGCGGCAATCGTCCGAACGCGGCGTCGTCGGCGTGCGTCTGCGCGGCGCCCGGCGGCAATCGTCGAGCGGCGTCGCCGGCGTGCGTCTGCGCCGCGGCGGCAATCGTCCGGCGGCGTCGGCGTGCGTCTGCAGCGGCGCCCGGCGGCAATACGTCGAGCGGCGGCGTCGCCGGCGTGCGTCGCGCAGCGGCGCCCGGCGGCAATCGTCCGAGCGGCGGCGTCGTCGGCGTGCGTCTGCAGCGGCGCCCGGCGGCAATACGTCCGAACGCGGCGTCGTCGGCGTGCGTCTGCAGCGGCGCCCGGCGATCGTCCGGCGGCGGCGTCGTCGGCGTGCGTCTACGCAGCGGCGCCCGGCGTCGTCCGAGCGGCGGCGTC
This sequence comes from Przewalskia tangutica, assembly GCA_029844215.1. Classification (NCBI taxonomy): domain Eukaryota; kingdom Viridiplantae; phylum Streptophyta; class Magnoliopsida; order Solanales; family Solanaceae; genus Przewalskia; species Przewalskia tangutica. Next base: position 95,101,099 of record CM056728.1, on the reverse strand, counting down.
GTCGGCGTGCGTCTGCGCAGCGGCGGCAATCGTCCGGCGGCGTCGTCAACGTGCGTCTGCGCAGCGGCGGCGATCGTCGGCGGCGGCGTCATGCGTGCGTCTGCGGCGGCGCGGCGATCGTCGACGGCGGCGTCGTGCGTGCGTGCGCGGCGGCGCCGGCGGCGTCGACGGCGGCGTCGTGACGTGCGTCGCGGCGCGGCGCCCGGCGTCGGCGTGCGTCAGCGGCGCCCGTCGTCGGCGGCGTCATCGTCAGCGTCATGCAACGGCGTCGTCTCGCATCTGGCGGCCGTCCGTGTTTCGTCATCTGCGGCGGCGAACATCTGCGTCAGCGTCACATGCGATGGCGCCATCAGCGTCTACGATAACCTTGTCTTTTGGCACACGTCACTGCGACCCGGTGTCGATCATCGCCCGACCTTTGGGACATTTTGTCGGCGTCTTTGCTTTTAATTTTGCATCCAGCGACCGGTGTCGTCTTGATTTGACAACTGGGACATTTTAGGTCTGCGTCATCCATTTTGAGTTCATAGTTTATAAAGCAGGACAAAATTGGCTCTGAGTCAGCGTCTTTGTCAGAAGACTCTTCCATCGTCTCGTACAAAGAGGACATCTTGTGATCGATTTTGACCCATTTTTGTATATTTAGTGCAATTTTAAGTATTTTAGCACACCGCATTTTAATCGTTATTTTGAATATTTTTACATAATATTCTATGTTTATTTCTTCACAAAAATGACTTTACATCTTTTTTTTAAATTAAGCATTATGTCTTTGTTAATATTATATTTTTATTTTTATAATATTTTGCATCTCTTTAAATAATTAATCGGCACCGCGTTTTTACTTTTAATCAGGCATTAAACATTTCTTAAATATTGAATTTTAGTATCATTGCGTCGGCATTTGCATTTTTTATAATCTTGTATCCTTTTAAATAATTTTGTTTTAAATAATTAACCTGCCTTGCATTTTGTCAAACCAGTCCGGTCCGAAGCCCAATCCGAATTAATCGATCCAACATTTTTTTATTATCTCACCCATTACCTCTTTCACCTTTACCATACTCCACTTTGTACTTTCACCATTTCTACACTCGGCATCAATATCGACCCAGCATTTTCCTCGCTACCTATCTCTCTCACTTATTAAAATCATCCACTTTAATTCTACCCCTATTTTATTTAAACATCACCCAATTAAAGAGGCGTGGATCGGCGGCAAAAATAAAGTGAGCCCATTCTTTCATTTCAAAAGAAAAAGGGTGCCTCACTTCTCCTGCGCCGCCGCCCTCCGCCGCCGCGGAGTTCTAAAATTCCGGCGAACACCGCCCATCAACAGCCCACATCACCATTGCTCCGTCGCGCTGTCCGTCGAACCTCGCTCTCCTCGCCTCTCGCGCTCCGTCGCCACTATCCGTCGGTATTATTCAGCGTTCGTCGGTGGCGTCGCTCGGTGTTCGCCGTGGAAGTACGCCGCCACCATCGTAGTTTGGTTTCATTTGTTTCATTTAGATTTATTGGCATATTGTTATTTTGGTGATTTCCTTTATTTGTGAATCTCGCGGAGTTTGAGGAACTCAGACGATCGTTAATTCTTGTTTTTACATTGTTGGTTTGATTTGGAATGATTCCTTGTATTTTTTAGGAGTTTTAAACTCGTGAGCCTCAACTTCCGTGGCTGCTCTCTTTGTTTCTTTGTCTTTGGGTAGTTTCGACTATTGTTGCTTCATGATTTTCGCCATTTTAATGGGTGATCTTCCGTCGTTATCGCTACTAATTTTGGTTATTTGTTGGGCTGATTTGTGAAGTTTTGATATTGGCGGAGTTTGCAAAACTCGGCGATGTTCAACGGCATGCTTTGTTAGTTGGGTGGTTCGTTTGCATTTTATCTTGCTTTTTGCCATTGCTCTTGATTATTGCCCAGATTCGTTTTCATTCTTTATTCGTAGTTTCTTTGCACGATCAGCACTTTTATTATTAATATTGGTAACTTGGTGATTTGGAACAAATACTATATTTGGGGTCTACTACTACCATATTGTTAGCCATTTTAAAGTGGATTATGGACTAATTTTCGGCTATTTTGCTCTTTATTTTGGCCATATTATTGGTGGTTTTGGCCATATTGCTATTGATTTTGGACATTTCTTTGGTTTCTTGATTTAGAACAAATACTACCTTGGTATTTTCTTGATTTGAACAGATGTTACAACTTGTTTGTGATGAAAAAGTTATCAAATCGACTTTTGAGGCCTCATGATTGCAAAGACGGAAAATAAAATAAATGAAGCTTTACAGGCAAGGATGATTTCTTCCACTTACAGGATAACCAACATGCGCTTGGCAAGCGAATTCTCATGCACTTGTATTTAAGTGTCTACTTTATATTTTTACATATCCGAGCCTCAGTGTTTAAAACTATTCTTGTTTTGCGCGGATATGAAGGTTTATTTATTTTATTGCAATAGTGGTAGATGAAGGAATCTCGTCGATTTCCAAGGCCTCACTGTGCAAAAAGCGGATTTATTTTGGCTTTATTTATTAATTATTGCAATTACTTTTAAAATTGTTTATTTTATTACTAACACTTTTACTAAGTGTTTATGCAGTATCAGGAGATGCATTTCAAAAAGAATGTCGGAGCTTATTCTATGTCGTATTTAATTTAGTTTACTTTTGCATTGCATTTTATTTTTATTCTAAATTATGTAAAAATGCTTAGAATAGGTAGAATAAAAGTCAATATATAATTAACCTAGGTTTGAGCGGATAACGCAAGTTAGCGGATCTTAAAGGATGCTAACCCTTCCTTTAGGATAATAAAGAACCACTTACGGAACCTCACATAGCTTTATGGTTCTTTAAGATGGAGATCATTCGTAGTATTTTATGCTACATTTTTAGTGTCCTAATTCACTATAATAATTAGGTGGCGACTCCTTAAAATGCATTTAGGAATCAACCATACTTGGCACTCCCGTTTTCGACTTTGGTTTTAAATGGGGTGTTACACACACCATTTTTTTTGTGTGTATTTTCTCATATTCCTTAAACAAAGACAATATATTGTTTGATAACAACGCCTCATTTCTTATAGCAACATTAGGCCCATACATGTAAGGATAAACCCATGAAATAAAAACCATTTTATACCTAAAGAGTAAAGAGAAACAATGTTAATTCTCCAAGAAATGGTTACCTTAAGTCCTTAACAGAGAACAAGCGGTGTGACAACAATGAGGTTGTTGCTGCTTTGAATTACCTTAAGTCATAACGAGAGAACAAGAAATGGTTACCTTAACAGAGAACAAGAAATGTCATTGTTTCATATATCTTGAATAACTATTTTATGTAACAATTTTATATAATGGTTACCTTAAAACAGGAAACAAATGAAGATCATATAAATGATTCCCTTGGATCAAGAAAAGCCCCAATAGATAGCAAGATATCGCATTGCGATCAATATTTGTCGTATTTCAACTTCATTTCCATTGCCATTGTTTGCAAGTGAGGCTTGGAGTTCAATTGAATATTTTCATCCAATAGCACCTTTACCCTCCAAAGCTCGGACAAAAATAAATTTCTGATAGGATAAATTGTCACTAATAATATTCGTAATATCCGCGAACACTTCTAATAACTTGCAAATATCATTAACCATCTCCCAATCACTATCATTCGGCAAATAGTGGATAAACGATGCATTCTCCTCTGCATACTTTGGCCAAACTGTTTTATAGAAACAAGCAGTGGACAACATTAACCATGTCGAATTCCATCTTGTTTTAGTATCCAAAACTTGTAGTCTGCCCATAAGATCTAACTCCTTAACTATCTTTTCAAAATGTTTGCATCTTGCCTCATAATTCAATAAATATTTTACACCCCCTCTTATTTTATCCACCACTGGTTTAATAACATCAAGGCCATCTTGAACCAACAAGTTCAAGATGTGTGCCTGTAACATCGTCATGAAATAATTGGTCATTTAATGGTATTGCCTCTTATTAGTAAAATCGCCTTGGATGTACAATCACGATTATCATTGGCGGATGCATTATCCACGCTAATAGAGACAACTTTCTCCTTTGTCGTCAATCATCCATAACCCTAATCAATTCCACTAGCAAGTACCTCTCGAATGAGGTGGAGGTACGTTCGTAAAAGCCAACTCTCTTATGAAGTTGCCATTTTGAGTCAATAAAATGAGAAGTTACGGTCATGTAACCTATCTTTTGTTCGCCGGACCACCACAAATCAGTAGTCAAACTAATCCTATTAACTTTAGACATTACTATTTTTCATCTTTGCTTTCTCACCTTTATAGTAACTTTCACAGTCCGTCCTAACAGTATGTCGTGTTATCCTTTTGTACCATGGATATATCTCCTTCAAAAATAGATTGAAGATAACACCTTCCATTATCATAAACGAAAATTCATGCCCTAAAACCATATGGGCACAGCAAGCTCTCTAACCTTAGCATGGTTATATTGCCAAGTAGCAACACTCGGACTAGTAGCATCACCAAATGTACCACTTATCTTTGTTTATGTGGGTTCTTTTTCATTTGCCATCTTTCTATTAAAACATTTTTTCCAAATGTTTTTTCGCATTTGAGGTACTATCATATTTTGAATCAACTTTGAAAAGAGATCCACACCACTTGCATTTCCACTTTTTAGAGCCATCTGAGAGAGAGACAATAGACATTTCTTTGTGTATGATTGATTTTTTTCACGTACACGCTTCCCATATGCATTCTGCAATGAATCTTCCTCACCTCCAGTTGATTGACAGACAACATTTGATCCATCTGTTTGACTATCAGATATTAATTGAGCATTGTCAATTAAATTCAAATGTTCTCCAATTTCAATTCCTCTTACGGTCTCCTCATCATCATCATGGTCATTCACTTCTATGTATGAATCATGTGAAGTCATAGGAATCACTGAAGAATCTTGAAATGACATAAGTACATAACACAATACACAAATACACAATAAGTTCAAGATTTATTACATAAATTTACAAGTTACAACATGTTATTTTAAAAATTACAGATTTATTACATAAATGATAGAACAGATTTATTACATTAAAAATTAAAGATTTATTACAACATGTTATTTAAAAAATTACAGATTTATTACATAAAATCTTAAATTACAGATTTATTACATTGAACATGTTTATTACATTAAATAATTACAGATTTATTACATAGAACAGCCAACAGGAGCATGTATTATTATTAAGACACCAAAAAATTTAAGTTTTAACAGAGAATCGTACTTTAATTTAAGAATTTATGATATCGAATTACATAAAATTCAGAGAATAGAGTATTGAACATATAAAAAATAAATAACATGTTGCATGCATATATTATTATGTATGATTATTGATTATTGAAGTATGATAGCATGAAGATTGAAGACCATACAAGTCACAAGGGAAGTGATGACCGATGAAGTGATGAGTTGGACAACTGTTGGAGGCGTCCAGTCGGAGAAGAAGACCAGTCGAGACTCGAGCAGGAGAGAATCGAGATAGAAGAGGGCCAAGAGGAGTTGAAGCGATCGGCGTAGCGATCGCGAAGATGGAAAGCGACAACTAGCGGATAGGAGCGACAATGGCGATTCGCGAACAATGTCGCGAAGCGACGATCGAGACGGCGAGAAGAATCGAGATAGAAGAGGGCCAAGAGGAGTCGAGCAGTCGCGAAGATGGGAACGACAATGACGAATCGGCGATTCGCGAGAGGGAACAGAGCTGAGAGCACTAGAGCAGCCGAAGAAATTTTAGGGATTTAGAAATTAGGGTTAGCAGTTAGGTAAATTTATTTATATATGGGTAATGAACCGGTTCTCTTACCGGGTTACCGGAACGGATCTCTTACCGGTCCGGGTAAATTTCACATACTCATATCCGGACCGTTAATTTTTCGGTCCGATTTCGGTCCGGATATTTCGGTCCGGTTCTCGAGTATATCCGAACCACTAACAATCCTAACTGTGATGACTCGTTATGTTTTTTTAATTAATTATTGCATGTAGGGACTGTTTGCTTTTCCCATTATAGACTATTGAATCATGTGGCATGAACGTTCTTTTCACGTACTCTCCGGAGGTCAAGCAGTTGTAGCTGTAATTTTGCACTATTCTGCATGTGCATAAAAGTAGTATTCTACATTGCATAATCTTTGCATATATGTGATTTATATACACGATAAAATAGCTTTGTTGTTAAGGTTTATTGAGATTCAATTATTTATCGCTTTAGTTTATCGAAAAAGAATTTAGGTTGCGCAATAACATAGCACTTCATAATTCCTATAATAGAAAACGGAATACTGAAAATACCTTTGATTTTGTACATTAGATACACTTGCAATTCAAGCTTTAATTTGGGGTCATTAAACACTGTAAGCAGATATAATTACGTTAAATAGACCCTTTTTTCTCAAACTCCAAATCAGATACTAATTTCTGTGTCAAATTGAAGATTTATCGAATTTTAATTTAAGATGTTTTGAAAGAATTTGATTCCTTGCTTATTTTCTTCCAAAGAGGTGAGTAATATACTCATTATACAAGCATGATCTTAGGCTAGAATTAAGGTAGTAAATAACTAATTATACACCTATCATATACAAAAGATAATTAAAGATTACGTAATATTCACAAAATATTCTATCACACCCCCGCAGTCGAAGCGGGAGGTTGTCGTATGCTGAGACTGTTTCGAAAATCTTCAAATAGAACCAACGAAAGACTTTTTGTGAAAATATTGGCGATCTGATAGCGTGAAGGGACATGTAAGACACATACTTGTCCACGAACAACTTTTTCGCGAACAAAGTGAATATCCATCTCAATGTGTTTAGTGCATTGATGTTGAACCGGATTCCTGATAGATATACCGCACTAATATTATCACAATAAACTAATGTCGCTTTCGGAATATGACAATGGAGCTCAAGAAGAAGGTTTCGTAGACAACAAGATTCAGAAACCACATTGGCAACTCCCCGGTACTCGACCTCGACACTGGACCTAGACAAGGTAGCTTGCCGTTTAGAGGACCAAGAGATCAAATTGTCACCAATAAAGACACAATAACCAGACGTGGAGCGTCTAATATCTGGACAACCACCCCAATTTGCATTTGTGTAAAAATTGAGGGTGGTTGTTGAAGACGGATATAGATGCAAGCCCTGATCAAGAGTTTCCTGAATATAACGCAAAATGCGTTTGAGAGCATGCATGTGATCCTTCATCGGGTTATGCATGAATAGACAAATCTGTTGCACAACATAAGATATGTCGGGCCTCGTGAAAGTAAGATATTGCAGGGCTCCTGCAAGGCTGCAGTAATGTGATGGAGCAGCATATGGCGTGCTGGAAGTAGCACTCAACTTCAGTTTAGTATCAACCAAAGTGGAGGACGACTTACAAGATACATGGCATCTCATTCAATGATCTCTTCTACACACTACTTTTGAGATAAAAATAAACCATGTGCATGACATGTTACAACTATTCCCAAGAAATAACTCAATGGCCCCAGATCTTTCATAGCAAATTTTGAGCTAAGAAGAGACATTACAGACTTGCGAAGAGCATAAGATAAAATAATTAAGATAATATCATCCACATACAGAAGAATGTAAGTTATATCATTACCCTGACGGTATATGAAGAGAGAATGAGCAGACCTGCTGTTAGAAAACCCAATAGTATAAACATAATTTGCAAACCTCTTATACCAGGCTCGAGGAGCTTGTTTGAGCCCATACAAAGATATCTTCAGTAAGCATACATGATTAGGATAAGTAGGGTCTCTGTAACCCATGGGCTGATACATATACACTATTTCGTTGGGTTCTCAATGCATGAATATATTTTTCACATCAAGTTGATGTAGAGGTCATGCATTAGAAAGAGCCAGACTTATTACAATGCAGATAGTTGCTGGTTGACCACCAGACTGAAAGTCTCACCGCAATCCACACCAACCTGTTGAGTCATTTCATCACCTACAAGACGGACTTTATGCCTCTCAAATCTACTATCAGATTTTTCTTTATGACTAAAAATCCACATATATCGAATCACATTAATATTAGGAGGACGAGACACCAAATCCCAAATATTATTATTAATAAGAGCATTATATTCATCATCCATAGTCATTTTCTAATTCGGATCATTAAGGACAGACACAGAATTACGAGGTTGAGGTGATCTGGTAACATGAGTGTGAAGACCGTATTTTTCATTTGGTTTGAAAATCTCATGTTGCCTATGAGTGACTGGTTGTTGGTCCAGAATTGGAATTGGATAGGAGAAGTGGTATTGGGCTGACTTGTGATGGGTCCGGAAGGCGAGTGAGAGGGGAATGAACTACCCTGGAGTGGGCTTCCAGTTGGTAGGCTGTCACTACCTGAGAATGGGTTGCCGACCAGTGGGCTACCAGGCATTGGCCCTCTCGGCAGTGGACTACCAGTGAGAGGTTCCGCTGGGCTGGTAGCCACTAGGCTCGGGTAAGCATGCCCAATTGGTTGGGCTTGGAGAGGAATTATTTGGGCCGAGCTGCTGGAATTATTCAGACTGGCAAAAATTATAGGAAAGCCGGGGTAAGACGTTGGGTCTGTTAGCGAGGCCAATTGGTGGACTAAATACGGGGATATGCTATCATCAAGAAATTCGTAGGTAGGAGGCACGGAAGAATACATTTTGGAAAAGGGGAAATTTGATTCATCAAAAACTATATGGCGACTCATAATGATTTTATTAGAAGATAAGTCGTAACATTTGTAATCATGATGGTTTGAGGATATCCCAAAAAATACACAGAGTAGAACGTGATTTAATTTTATTGATGATAGTAAAAGAAAAAAGTGGATAGCAAAAGCACCCAAATATCCATAGATGTGAGTCTTAGGTATATAATTTTGAGAGGGGATTCAAAGACTAATTGTTTGCTTGGAAGTATGTTGAGGAGAGAGGTTGTCATGTGTAATGAATGATACAACAATGATGATGGTAGAGAGGCATGTGCAAGTAAGGTTCTAACAATGTTATTAATGGTTCACATTTTTCTTTCCGCTTTTCCATTTTGAGATGAAGTATGTGGACAAGAGAGACGAAAAGATAAACCATTAGCTTTGCAAAAAATTTCAAAATTGCCCATTATTAAATTCTCTACCATTATCACATTAAACATTTTTAATGTCCCGTTTAAATTGAGTGCAGATGAATGCTCTAAAGGAGAGAAACGTGGAAAAAACTTGTGACTTTATAGAAAAAGGAATTATCAACAAAAAATTAGAGTAATCATCTAACAAAAAGAATATAATATCGATGGCCCGAAGAGCTCAAAATGGGAGATGTCCAAATATCACTATGGATAATATCAAAAGGCATAACAATGCATGAATTAAAAGCAATAAAAGACAATTTAACATGTTTTTCAAGAGGACATAAGTGACAAACATGAGAATTAGGAGTTGTAGTACACTCAATAAATTTATTTTGTTTAAGGGAGGCAAAACCAAGTGCTCTCGGATGACCCAAATGTTCATTCTATAAAGAAGGGGCTAAAGCTATAAAAGTGGATGGTAATGTGGCTCGATGTGTGGTAGTGGTGATTGGATATAACTCACCCCGACTATCATATCTCACTAGGCGCATCCCATTTGAAAATTCTTCACGGAAAACCCAAAAGGCTCAAATTCAATAGAAATAAAATTGTCAGTGGTAAATTTTCGAACTAAAACTACGTTTTTAATCCATTGAGGAGCATGAAGGATATTCTGTAAGGCTAATGGTGGTTTTGGGAGAGGGCAAGTTTGTATTATCATAATCATGAATTGGAATTGAATGACTATTTTCGACAATTATATCACAATTATTACTTAGATTAAAATAGGACGAGAGATTACCTTGTGAGGATGTCATATGAGACGTTGCTCTGGTGTCCATGTACCAGTTTATGTCAGGCAGATTAAACCTAAGAGTGTGCATCGCGACCTCGATGTTGGTTGGTGTGGCCACTGTCGAATGGGTCTGCTGCCACTGATTTAGTTGAGTGTGTGGCCCAAGTACACTAGGTTGCTGGCCAGTGTTCCTCTGACTGGGCTTGGCACAAGTTCCCGAAGGAAAAGGGCAGGGAGGGACAACCCAAGGCCACTGCCAAGCCCAATGTGGTGGTCTACTACCCAGTCTGCGGCGCCACGCGCTGGCACGACCCTGCTGCTGGCGTGTCCTGCCGCTACGCTGCCCACTCGGTGTGTCTACCACCCTTGCCACCACTGCCGCGATGTTTACCGATATAATTGTCATTTCGTCCCCTTTGACCACAATTTGATGGTATATTTTCAAATTGTGAAGAGTTACCATCGGACGGAGCAACAACTATGACAGAATTTGACATAGTGGTTGTCTTTTTGGCAAAACCCTCTTCTTCTAGTATGAGCATAGAACGACCTTGGTAAAATGAAAGAATATGGTTGCTTTGGCGGATGAGTGTACCAACATCACTATATGCGTCAGTCGACAACCATTTGTAAAATGATTCAATTGTTAGTTACTGACACCTCTACATTTTTGAGTTGGTCCGACAAAACTTTAAGTCGTTAGCAATGTGTGGATGCATTGGGAAAATTCGGCATGTCAGTGGTAGACAATTCTTGCTCAAGTGTGATGGTCTATAAATTTTTATTATCCTGGAATATGTCACGTAATCGATACAAGCCTTCATTGTCATGGAGTCGGGTTCAAGAATCGTATGCAATAAGTCACTCGAAATTGTGGCATAAATCCACTAGAGAATCATTGCATCGAGGGTCAACCATAATTCCTTTTCATATCGGTTTCAACACCTTATCCTTGCCTTTTTCCGGTGGAATGATGTGATGGATAACCCGGTGTGACATACAATGAATTTTGAAAAGCTCCACCCATATAGCATAATGGACGTTCTCCATCTCAAAGGTGATGGAGATATGAGACTTACTGTTTGAAACAACTAGGGATGGATGAAAATTTTATTTCAAGTCAGACATGACTGACGGGACAAAAGAGAGGAAGGAAGAGAGGAGGACGGTGGTGCCGAATGGACGGCGGAGCTAAGAGAGAGGAGGACGGCGGAGCCCCTAGGGTTGTGCGATTTTTTTTAAACTTTCTCTAGAATATGATATCATGAAAGAATTTGATTAATTGCTTATTTTCTTCTAAAGAGGTGACTAATATACTCATTATACAAGCATGATCCTAGATTAGAATTAAGATAGTAAATAACGAATTATACACCTATCATTTACAAAAGATAATTAAAGATTATGTAATATTCATAAAATATTCTATCATATTTGATGGTTCACAGTTCACTTATCCAATTGAAATATGGGTATATGTTCAATTTATATATGAGATTGAATTAGTATTGCTATGTGCTCAAAATTTTCTGTCGTAGTATTTTTTATTATTGAATTATTGTTTTTTCCGAGGAAGGAGATACTTAATAATTTCAATAATGGAGAGGAAAACAAGCAGAATCCAATAATGTCTATCACATCTGCAAATTGTCTACCTAACGTAGAAGTAAAGTCCCCAATTGCTTTTGGCGAGTTAAAAGCTGAGTATTCCATACGATCTTGACATCTTATAAGTAGTAAGTATTTCATTATTTTGAAACAAGACAAATATGATTAGAGTCATGAATGTCGAAATTCATACTCATCTGTTATATATCTTGACATTATTTTCTTATTACTGTCAATCTTGACCTTTCAATAAACAATCACAATAATATAATAATGATGTAACTGTAATTGAAATTTACAATGATAAAAAACAACAAATTGAAAACACACACTATTTTTTGTCGATAAAGGCCTGCAATGCAGTGACCTAAGACAGAAATTCGCTCCCACTCGTGTTGTAGTTTCACGGACGTCTATCTTGAGGATACAACTATCTGGTTCAGATTCTTGCACGAGAACTTGATCCCTGGCGAATTTACTTTAAGTGTTTTCCAGAAAAATCTCTTTTAAGAAGAAGAAGATGAAGCCACAATCTTAGATCATTAAATGTGTTTTTAATGATTGATTGTAAGAGTATTGTGTTGTATATCTTCTAACAAGTGATCAACATGCTTTATATAACATAAAATTTGACCATAAGCAGCCTTTCACCTAAAGGCTGTGACCTTATGTGAAGAGACACAACTTTTGGTTCAAATTTGGAAATTACCGTTGGAAGCGCCTCGACTCTTGCCCTCAGCCGCATCCCTAATTCATTTTTCAGTTCTAGTGGCTTACTGCCAATCAAGTGTCTCAGCCCTTGTATCAATTTTTGTAGATGTCATTTTTTATCACTTTACTCTTCTTTTTTTACAAGTTCCAACAATATCCCACATTTTCTATTCACACATCTAACAAATACCCCACATGTGGATAGAAAATAAGATAAAGATGAACTTATCATCATTTCTGTAAAACGCGATATGACATGCATCGGAAACGATGTCTTTTGGATTTGAACCGTTCGTAGTGAATACCCATCGGCTCTACTTATGAAATAGTGAACGAAATGTCTTAAATTATTCACGTTTTGTAGTAAACCAAGACAACAAGTATCACACACATCATATCAACATATTTCAATTCTTACGGTTGTGTTCTTTTCGGTCATGAACAACTCCTTACTTCGTGAGACTTTCTAGAGAACGTAGCCATATCAGTTCTCCCAGATGCGACCCCACATCAATCTCATATAGGTAATATCAAACAAGAATAGTCTGTACTATTCCACCATAAAGGCTTTTGAGTATTATTAAGAATAATATATATTCATCCCTTAAACGTCAACGGATTCACACATAAGTTCATCATAGGAATGAACATATGTGTGTGTTATGCTCCTTGAGTCTTCCCCAGCTAGTTTTCCTATTGAACCTAAACCATGGGATCTCCAATTATGATTGGTTAGGTTTTCACCAGTTAACGACTCATTGTATTGGTTTTAAGCCCATTCCCCTCGATGTAAATACGACTTGCTCTCTTGTAAGGCCTTTTGTCAAAGGATTCGCTATATTGTCATTTGACTTTACATAATTAATAGAAATAATTCCATTCTTCAGCAAACTTCGTATTGTATTATTACGTCGCCTTATATGTCTTGAGTTGCCATTATATATTTGATTCTTTGCCCTCGTCAGGGCAGCCATACTATCACAATGTATGCAAATGGCTGTCACAGGCTTTGTCCACAACGGAATACCTTATAGGAAGTTTCTTAGCCATTCTGCCTCTTCGGCAGCTTTATCTAAGACTATAAATTCTACTTTCATAGTTGATCGCGTATTTATCGTTTGCTTTAATGATTTCCAAGATACCGACGTTCCACCAAGTGTAAATACATATCCACTTGTGGACTTAGTTTCTGAATGATTGGAAATCCAATTAGCATCACAATATCTTTCTAACACTGGAGGATATTTTGTATAATGCAACTCATAGGTCATTGTATGCTTTAGGTATCGTAGTGCCCTTATTAGTGCAACCCAATGATCATTTCCAGTATTGTGTGAGTATCGACTTAGTCGACTCACTGTATATGCTAAATCCGATCTCGTACAATTCATTATGTACATCAAGCTTCCAAGAACTTGTGTATAGTCCAATTGAGACACACTATCACCTTCATTCTCCTTAATGTGACTTGCGGGATCAAATGACGTAACAACCGGTCTATCATCATAATGTCCAAATTTTCTAAGGACCTTCTCAACATAATGGGATTGAGTTAATATATAATCCAGAATTCTTTTGAATTCTAATACCAAGAATGACATCCGCTATTTCCATATCTTTCATATCGAAAGCGGCATGCAACATCTTCTTAGTTTGATTAATTACATCCTTACTTGTTCCCATAATCAGCATATCATCCACATACAAGCATATAATGACATATGCATTATTACATTTCTTAATGTAGACACATTTGTCATATCCATTTATTTGAAAACCATTTAATAATAATGTATTATCAAACTTTTCATGCCATTGTTTTGGAGCCTGTTTAAGTCCATATAAAGACTTAATCAATTTACAGACTTTCTTCTCTTGACCTTTAACAACAAACCCTTCGGGTTGTTCCATGTAAATTTCTCCATCTAGTTCACCATTCAAGAATGCAGTTTTCACATCCATTTGGTGTATTTTCAAATTGTGAAACGCTGCTATAGCAATTAACGTCCTTATAGATGTTTTCACGACCCGACCCGATGGGCCGCGACTAAAGTGCCCTAATGACGCCATTATACTAACCTGTCACGTAACCAGACTGACACTAAAGACAATATAGAATCCGGCAGCATAACGCTGCAATCATAACACATGTCCGAATAGGCAAGCCGACAAGGCTGACTTTACATACGAATAATTTTATCTCCTGAGGAGTCACATCTAACCAACATAATAAAATGGGTATAGTATCACGTATACACGGGAACATCCCAAAAACAGAGTACATCAACGCAGAAGACCAAACAGGTTTACAACCCACATCGTCTGACCCAGCGTCTGGACCTAAAAATATGATATGACATATGGCGGGATAGGGCCCCATCGTGCACCTAAAATATACATAGATCCAAGATTAAAGATCTGTACTAAACTGACAAAGCTCTTAATCAATGGAGATCTCCCAAACAGCTGAGTGAAAACCCTAGACTGGTGGATCACCAAAACTGAGAACCTATACCAGTGATGAAACGTGACCCAGGAAAGGGGTCGATCTGAAAGAATGTACCGAGTATATGAAACATAAAGTACAAAATAGATAATCATAACTGGTCAAGACATACATGAGACATGTAAGATTATCAAATGCCAATCTAAATGTGCCATAGAAAATAGAGAATCAACTGTGCCTTATAAAAATGAGAGTCAAGTCAAAAACCATGAAGGCCTGTGTCACACCCTTTTTCGACCGCGACATTCCCTCCTGCTTAGAAAGTTAGAAAATAAAATAAAAATGTTAAAAGGTGCTAAATGCTAAAAATGTTAAAAGGGTTCGCGGAGTCGTCACCTAATTAGTTTGGGTGAATTAGGACACTTAAATGTCAAATAGGTTAAAGTCAACACTAACTCCATTAAATTGTCTGCTAAAACTTAATGAGATTCTGGGTAAGAGTTCTTTATTATCCTAAATGGAAGGGGTTAGACACCCTAAAGGATCCGCTAACTTGCGGTTGTCCATTCAAACCTAGGGTAGTTATTTATGCTAGAAAATGCGGACTTGAAAGTAAGAAAAATATTTGCAGTGTATAAAAAGCATTTTGGTAAAAGAGTTATGCAAATTTAACTTTGGATGAAAGCATGTATTTATAAAGTACTTAAAGAAGTATATGCAACTATGCTAATAATGCTTTATGAAGAATAGGTTTCTCATGTTAGAATAATATATTAGTTGTCTAAATAATTATGCAAATAAAAATTATTAAATGCAACTTAAGCAATGCATGACAATCCTAAAATAATTATTTAAAGGGAATAAACTCCTAATGTCAAACTACTTCTTAATAGCGACTCCAGGCTTAAATGTACTAAATGTCCTACTAGTGCAATGTTAGCGTTAGACAATTAATTTACAATAAGTGAATGGGGCGGGGAATAAAATGAAAAGATGACTCGAAGGAAGGACAACGTCAATCCACCTGTGGTTTTGGAGTTACCTATGCGAGATGCTACGATGGACATGAATGTGATTCTTTATTTGAAATAGCCCATGATGAGTCTCGTCATGAGACTCTTCATTTTTGCCTTCGATGCATTTTATGTAAAAATAAGAAAAGATAAGGATTAGTACATGCTCAAATTTATCAAAATCATAAAGTCTAAAGCACCTAATTCAATTTAGACATAATCATCAAATAAAGTTGTACAAGTCAATAAATAAAATGACGCAACTACATGAGACTGCAATAATCAGCACGTAAGACGAGACGATGGCGAATGGCCTTAGTCCAACATGCGGATAGATCGCGACCCGACCGGGGCGCGCGTATCGTAATACGCTGGAAACTCTCGACAACCGGGCGGCGAAGGTCGGTACCTCATCCTCGATGTCGAATACCGAACGGATGGTAGATATACCGCCGCACCATCTTCCTAGCCTTGAGGTAAGAAATAAACTTACCCCTCGGCGATGCAGTATTCCCCTTCCACTCGATAACCGGCTCACCAGGAAACTGGAACCGAACTAATCTCTCTCTACAATCCACGTTGGCATAACAAGATGCTAGCCAATCCATACCCATAATCACATCAAAGTCTGTCATATCCAACTCTATCAAGTCGGCTAGAGTCTGACGGCTATCTATAGTCACAGGGCAAGCCTTATACACCCGCTCAGCTACCACTGAATCACCTACTGGCGTAGCCACCTCAAAAGGTCTTATGGACTCGGGCTCTATCCCTATTCTACTGGCAATATGAGGAGATATGTAGGACAAGGTAGAACCTGGATCTATCAAAGCATATACATCACAGCAAGAAACCAATAATGTACTGTGGCGACATCCGCGGCGCCTCGCAGTCTGTCATTGGGCCATAGCATATATGCGATTACGAGGACGCTAGAACTGGAACCCTACCACGACCTCTGCGCGGCTCTTTGGCCATAAGTACCACGCCTCGGGCGTCTAACCATCGAAGATGAAGATCGACCAGACCGTTGGTGAACCGTAATGCTCCGCCGCTAAGGATGGACAATCTTCTTCGGATAGCCTGCTGGCCACACGAGGAACATGCTCTCGAACCCATCCGGCACTCCCCCGGATGAGACCTACCGCGTCGAACACACCGGCAGGTAGGTGGTCTCGATTAGTCGGTCTCGCCTCGCGAAAACTCAAGTCACGAGCACGACTGCTCACGAATAACCTCGCTGATCGGACCTCTGCCGAAAAGCGAGAAGGAGCACTCTGGCCGGGTTGGAATGTGGAACTAGTTCGCTGCTGAGGCCGCCCGCCTCGAAATCGCCACGAGAGCTACGTGCCCGCCTCGGCCGCCCAAATCTAGCCGATCTCGCTCTCGCCTCAATCCACGGCGCATGCGCTGCATCCTAACAATATCCATCCCTGGCTGAAGAGCCACCCCCAAGCATACAGTAATCATATAACGGTCTAACCCCATCACATATCGATGAACCATGCTCGCCATGTCATTACTATGGTGTGCGATATCCGCCAAGGAGTCGAACTCAGGTCAGACTCACGATAGTCCTCCCGTCCTGTCTCAAGGTCAAGAACCTATCTACACGGGCTCTCCTCACCTCAGGAGGCAAGAAGTGGTCTAGGAACGCCTCTGTGAACTCCTCCCAATCAACTGGAAGAGCATCCTCACCCCTCGATAATACCCATAACTCAAACCAGTTCAATGCAATATCGCGTAACCGGTAAGAAGCTAGTATAACAGACTCAGTCCCTGATGCCTTAAGGACCTGCATGGTCCGTCAGAATCGCCGGACAAACTCTCGCGATCCTCCTCAAATCTCGAACCATAGAACTCGGTGGGTGACAACCCAAGAAATCCGAATCCGCAAATCGTCGGCTCTGGGTTGGCGCCGCTCGCTGGCCGCTCGCCACTACGCTGGTCGAGAATCTGTTCCCGTAATCTGCGTACTCGGACCGCTGCGTGGATCTGGAGGCTCGCATCGCGGTCTCGATGGCCGTCCGCCGCCGAACTCTGCTGAGGCCGGGCGACGGCGTGGAACTCGCCGCCACTAAACATCATCTCTCGTAAGGATCGGGCTGTGCCCTCGTGACTCTCCGCGTCCCACTAGCAGCACCCTCAGCTGCCTTGCCCTTCTGGGCCGCGGTTGCCTTGCGTGGAGGCATAACTGATACATAAAGGAAAACATCAGATGAGGTTCAACCTATAACTCAGCTCTATTGCACGATCTTAGAGTGAAAGAATGGAAACCAATCCTAAATATCCTGCAGCCTCCTGATTATAGATGTGGTGCACGACACACCGATAATCAAGACTCTACTAGACACGATGCGTGGACACTTTCCGAGGACTAATCGCTCGATACCACTTTTGTCACGACCCAACCCGGGGCCACGATCGGTACCTACTGAGTACCGCCGAGAATAGCGTGAACATACATAACACATAACTTATAAAAGGTAAACATCAGCGCCACCGATAAGGCCGCTTTCCATAAAACATTCTTTAAACGAAAGTATAGTAGTACAACGGGTTCTTATAGCCCAAAACACACGGTGACCACGCACCTCTAAAGATAACAAGCGTGGGACAGGCCCCGTCATACCACGAATGTACAAAATACCTATAGCATCGGGAATATCCGTACGATAGACAAGCTTCCGAGGATGGAGCTTCGACACCGGAATAGTGATCCTAAGAACGAGGATCCTCAATGCTACCCTTACTGCGGCATGAAACGCGGCCCCGAGGAAGCGGGTCAAGACACAATATGTACCAAGTATGTAAAGTTGGAAAATCTGTAATAATGATATCATAAGTCTAAGAGTAGTGAGTCATGGAAGACAATAAAATACCTTTTCTTGTGCCTTACTAACAATGAGAGTGACAAGTATATAAATATAATCTCGCATAAAATAGGGGCCTTAGGATCAAAACAGGTACCTCGCGTAGTATCAATAAGCACCCTACTCTCGGGACTATTTCACCGCATAGTCCTGTGGACCCGCGTGAGGTATTCTCGCATAGGTTGTACCGCCGCGTGGGACTATTTCACCCGCATAAGCCCATAAGGACTCGCGTGAGGTATTCCTCGATCGTGGGTAGAAAATCCACGGAGCAGGTGGTATAACGATCTTGGGGACTTTCTCGATATACTCTACCCCGGCGGATGGTATAACGATCTTGGGATTGCCTCGGATATACTCTTACACCGGTGGTATAACGATCTTGGGGCTTGCCCCTCAGATATACTCTTACACTGAAGAAGGTGGTATGACGATCTTGGGGCTTGCCCTTCAGACATACTCTTACCCTGGAGTAGGTGGTATAACGATCTTGGGGCTTGCCCCTCAGATATACTCTTACCCTAGCTCAAAATGTCATCATATCGTAATCATAAATAAGTTAAGAAAACTTATAACTTCTTATTAGTCTTGTTCATATACCCTCTCATTTTAGTTTACTTAAGGCACTTAATCATATCTTTAATAAAAGAAAATCGGGAATTTAACCCAAGTACTACATACTTCAATTCTTTTAAAAGTGACTCTTTTTCATACATAAAGCTCTTGGGCAATTGATGCCTTAAAATCAATTTGCCTTTCATAAATCAAATCATTTGTCTTTACTTGTCTTACTTAGAGTAAATCTCTTCTCATTAATCTTTTATAAAGCTAATAAACCAACTTCCCATAAAGTTGTTATATTAACCCTTCACTTTAGTAAAACTACACTTTTCCCCTAACTAAGGGACTTATACATTCTTAAAACGACACAAGTCCTTATATACTTAAAACAAGTAAGAATACCAAATCTTGTACGTCTACCGTACTACATAGTTACATCTATTCATGCTCAAGAGATAGGAAAGCTTCACATACCTCTTTGGTCAATCCACTTGCTAAGTCCACACTACCGCAAGTAATATGTCAACCTAAAATAACCATGATACGTTTATTAACCTCTAATCTTAATGTAGAACAATCCAAGTTCAAAGTCACTAAATTCTATGGAAAATTGGGCAGCATTTCCTTTGTTTCTACTCACTATGCCACCTTTCTCAAGGCCGAATTTATCATCCAATTGCCACGTTTAAGGCTCAATCAATCCAACAATTCAAAGGGGATTACACACCTAAACTTGGGTGTGTAAAATTCTGCCCCATAAGTTACAACAATTCACTTAACAATTCTAAGGTAGTTTTTAGGCTACAACATGCTCATAATCTCTTCTTAACCCATTTTTCATATCCAAACCACATTTCTAGCATGCAATGATTCTAAGAGCATTATTTACTACCACAAGTTCTTTCTTCTTAACATGCAACACTATAAACTAAATCTAAAGGAAGAATCATTACCTTAGAGTTTTAGCCAAACTTATTCCAAATATCTTTCTAGCTTCCTTGCCAAGAACACCACCACAGGCTAGCCACAAGCTTCCTCTTTTGTTCTTAACATTTCAGATTTTTCCTTAGGCTTGGATTTCCTTTGGAAATGTAGAGAGAAGGAGGAGCTGATTTTTAGAGAGAGGGAAAGAAATTGGAAGATGACCAAGTCTTCAAGACTTGGTCAATATATTGCATGCAAGAAATCAGATGGGGGACACTTGTCACCCTCCCAAGGTCTTTTAAAATAAAAATCGACTTTTCTAAGTTTTTCCGCAAAAATCCGCCTCGGCGCGTACTGAAACCTCCGCAGCCTCTCGATCTTTCGGCGCACCAAGATCGCAACTTCAGCGACCCTCGCACTTTCGCGCCGTGCCCTCGCATCCGCGCATGCCCGCCGCTTTGTCCAAACACATTCTGTCATTGCGACCGAACTTGTAACTCTCATAACTTCCTACTCCGACGTCATATCGACGAACGATTGGTTGCGTTGGAATCTAGACTCCACGAACTACGCCTTAGGCCTTTGAAACACTTAGGAATTCTCAATGTATCGGGTCATAACCCGCATCAAAGTTGACTAAAACCCGTCCGGAATAATCCGTCAACCTATCATTTGAAAATTTTAAGTCTTACATGCTTTCGTACGCTCTCATACATAGGGTCAGAACTACGGGGTATAACATAGACAATGTAGAGGTAAGACCGAGGCTTATATGCCCTGGACAGCCTAGTGTATATGCGTCCCAGCAATACGGGAATTCCTGAATATGGGCTAAGCCCAATGGACATATTCCTTGGATGGCTGACATACTGGATATAATCCATTATACATTTAACATACTGGATATAATCCATTATACATTTAACATACATATGCAAGAAGAAATGGATAATACACTGTCTATATGGAAGGGTATATCAGTGTACTTTCGGAGTAAATGAAGGAAGAGAAATAGGCAGACGAACATTTTATCCAAATGATATGCAAATATGCAGCGGTCTAATGGCATTGCTTTAGATAATCTACTGAATTTGGTTTCATTTTACCAAAATGAACTACTAAGTTAACACATATGACTGGGCAAAGAGAAATTAGTTCTTCTATATTTAGACATGACAGAACAAGTATAGGAATAGACAAGCAGAAGGTAACATCTTCAGATAGGCAGAGAACCATTTAATCTAAACTAAACATATTGTTATACACATGCATGTTACGATATGACATTTATAAACAATATTCAGAGAACCCGGCATGCAAGCACACTCATTACAATAGGCAACTTAGACATGAAGATCCAATTTAAACAATAAATAAGAAACACTAAGCAATAGACAGTAGACACTTCCCTTTTGGTTAGTATTTGTTTCAGATCTTTTCATTTAGTTTTAGCCATTTATAAGACTTTAATCATATAGTATGCATGTGTTACTACATGGGACAAGGTGGGACTTCAGTAAGAGGGCACAAATTAGTTCAGATAAATGACCTATGTGAGCCCAGATTCCGTCTAAGCAAATGATAAACAATCATGACGCAGAACAGCTTGTCAGGGAAGATCACAGGTTATCGAGGAATTTAGACTCAGTA
The DNA here is from genome assembly GCA_029844215.1 of Przewalskia tangutica. Classification (NCBI taxonomy): domain Eukaryota; kingdom Viridiplantae; phylum Streptophyta; class Magnoliopsida; order Solanales; family Solanaceae; genus Przewalskia; species Przewalskia tangutica. Next base: position 95,079,364 of record CM056728.1, on the reverse strand, counting down.
AAACCGTGGGTCTAATTTGAGTCCATGCCAGTTACCAAACCAAATGTCAAAATATTCAAACATATCATATTGCAAGAGTACATACATAAGCGTGTTGACAAACAAATCCCAGTATCCCAAAGCATATTTATACAACTCGACCTATATAAAGGTACATACACAACATTTTTTAAATATTAATAGTCAAATGAATAGGTTAACAAACAATAAAACAGTAGCCGACATCACATTCATGCATCAATGAACACAATAATATGAACGAACTAACTAACACACGTTTAACACCCAAACACACGACAATGCAAAATGAACTGAGAGGAATTTGGGTTTACCTTCTCCAGGAAGCGAACTGAGGCAGCGTATCAAGTCGTCGATTCACTTGGGAATGTATTGTGATGCGATTGCAAGGGGCGAAGCTTTTCTTTATTTTTTTTAAATTTTGCTTTAAAGAATTAGGCTTTATAATACTTGATGTTCGGCTGTTGTTACTGCTGTTTGCTACTGTTTTTCCTCTTATTTTTGGATGCCGATGCATATTGATGCTTACCTCCTCGCTGTTAATTTCTCCATTGATATTAAAGGGGTTCTTTCTATGCGAAAACTGATCATTTTGATGATTGAAGCCCCATTAACTGATAAATTTTCGATGCCTTTGAATGTGAAAATAGCTTTATATTTATAGCCCCAATTCGGGTTCTAATGTTGGTAAAATTGTATCAATTTGGACAGATTTCAGATTGATTTCGGTCAATTATTTGTTATGGTAAGTTAATATTTTTGAACTGGTTTTGTGCGATTTTTGGCATTTATTGGAGATGATTTTATTCGATTTTGGTGCTGATTTTGGTAAGACTCTTATATGGTAAGGTTCGTTTATGATTGTACAAGATTTGGGGTGGTGATATGATGCAATTTTGGCTAAATGGTTATGGCAGCGACGGTTTAGGGTTCTCTCTTAGGTTGTAATTTGTTTTTCTCTTTTGTGTATTATAGGGAAGGAAGAAAAGAGTGTGGGCTCGGGTTATTGGGCCGGTGGACTGGTTTGGGCCGCGGATTTGGGTATGAAAAGAAGGTAGAAACTGGGCCAAGTGAAGTTTAATGGGTGTTAGGATAATATTTTGAGTGTATTAATTTGTGTATTAGAGTTTTAAGTGTTGGGTTTTAATTAGTGGGAAGCAAAATTATTTTAATATGACTTTAGGTGCTTTATTAGTTTTATCTTGGGTTTAGATTATTACAATAATAAATGCGGGCGTGCTATTTAATTAGTGCTTAATATTTTATAATGTGAGGCCATTATTAAAATCTTATTTATTATGCATACTTTGCGATGTTAAATTAAGATTAAATAAATGGGGGGTTTCAATTGCTTATGAAATTGCTTTGGGTATTAATAAATGTAGATATACTTTTAAGGAATGTTTGATGCGTCGCCATTATTAATTTTTTATTTATTTATGTATTTATGTGTTTATGCATGTATTATTATTGTTAAAATTATTAAGATTATTCTAAAAAATTAGTGTAATTTTATGATTAATAATTGGACGAGTGAGTCAAAATTGGGTGTCAACAGCCTGTCCATATGGTCATCATATACATATATACATATATAAATACAACATAATCCGGCCCTCTAGTGCGGGACTCGGCGGAATCATATCATAATCTGGCCCATACTAGGTGTTACACCCCATAACCCCACAACACATAAGTGAGAACGTGACTAAGAATATAGGATTTGAAAGTTGGAAAGAAGGTGTAGTTACATTTTCGATTTAGAGCAAATTTGTTCACAACGAACGTGACGCCGTAATTTCTTCATGAGGGGTCGGTTTCATTCCAAATTTGAGATGCGAGCTTAGAATATTAGGGTGAAGACTCGGGACTAATAATATGGGGTCCGCCGAGAATTTCACAATTTCGCGGGACCCTCCGAGAAATTCGATATTTTCCAAGTCTTGAGATATTTATTTTTGGGAAGACTTATTTGGACCAATGGGAGGGTGACATGTGTCCCCTCCACTTGTCATTACACTTGGCTTCATATTGGATAAGTCTTGAAGACTTAGCTCACAAGTTCAATCTCAAGACTTTGAAACTTCATCTTCTCTCCATTTCTCTCCTAATTTTCGAGAATCCCTAAGACCAAAAGTGAAGTTCAAGAATCACTAATCCTCTTGGATTAAGCTCATTGATTAGGTGCTAAGCCAAGTTAACTCTCCAAGTCCTTGAAACCTTGGTTGGGCCGAGAATGGTGAAGGAAAAACCCTAAAGTTCCGTCGACTTTTTGAAAGTGAAATACAAAGTGAAGTTGTGTATAAGCTCATAGGGGTCACATATATGTGATTGGAATTTGAAGAAGTGGATCGAAACGAAAACTGCGGACCAATAAAGACCGGAGTGTTTTGGGGCGTTTTTTGGCACAAAATGAGGTAAAGTCCTTCTTCTTTTAAAGTAAGTGGATATTACTTAATGTTATAATGTATGGATGAACTTGTACTAAAAATAATGAGGATTAAAAAGTGTTTGGACAATTTTTTAAGGCTTGGCCGAGAGCTAGACTAATTTTAAGGTTTTCGGATTTCGTTGGTTATTGTCGTTATTTACACTTGGTACATGTTATATAATGAAGGAAATATTGTTGTTGATAGTTTATATAACTTATATAACATTTTGGAATGTGAATTGGATTAAAAGTAATTAAGGAAAAGGACTTTGGATTGTCGTAGTTGTTGTTGGCCGAAAACTGCCTAAAACTGTTAGACGTCGTTGTGTCGTTTTATGGACTGTTTTGGGGTGTTGTTATGCTCGAAAATCAGCCCCTAACATTCATGTTTAATGTAGTAAATTACTAATGAAAGTCCTAAGGAATAAGGGTGTTAAATGCTTCACATTGTACCCTTAATGTTGGATTTATTGTGGACTGCTTTTATGGACTATTTTGTATAGACAGTGGGGCAGAATGTTACACGTCAAGTTAGGTGTGTAATCCCCTTTGGTTAAATGTTGGTTGTGCCTTAAATGTGGCTTGTTGGTTGTTGAATTCGGGCCTTGGAAAAGGTGGAAAAGTACGTAGAAATAAAGGAAGTGTTGCCCAAATTTCCGTAGAATTAGAGGGCCATTATTTGGTATAAGTCTTATACTAGTAAGCTTGAAGTTGATAGAAGTATTATTGTCATTTTAGGTTGAAGTACTATGTGTAGCATTTTCTACTTGGCTTGTGGAATAGCCAATAAGGTTTAAGTACATTGGAGCGTATTGCTACTTGTCGTGTTGGTTAGTCGTCAACGAGGTATGTGAACTCCTTCCTTCTATCGGCATGATTGTTCTTGAAGTATACTTGCCTTGTTATTGAAGTATACATTACTTGTTTCTTGAAGTATACTTGCCTTGATTTTAAAAGTATACTTGACTTGACCTTTATAGAGTTCTATCGGAACTTAATCCTTAGTGATATACATCTTCGATAGTACTTTGGATTTCCTAAACTAGAAGTTGGTTACCTCTTTGATAGTACTTTGGGGTTTCCAAAATGGAAGTTGTTAAAATCCATTATCTTGATAGTATTTGAGTTTATAAAATGGAGATTTTTATATCTATTTCCCTTGAAGTACTTTGGGCTTTAAAAGTGAAAGTTGTTCTACTTATAGTACTTAAAGTCTTAAAAAGGAAGTTGCTCCTAATCTCTTAAATAATACTTGAGTTTAAAAGTGTAGTAACTTGATTTTAACGGATACAAGTACCTTAGTTTTCCAAAACCTAAAGTTTGTTATAATGGATTTATGAGAAGTTAGTTATAATGGCTTTATGGGAAGTCAAAAGAGTGGTTTACTTGATTGATTTAAATGAGAATAAATAAATTGATTTAAAGAGAAGTAACTTGATTTAAAGGTGTGAGTTACTTGAGATTTGAAAGTATAAGTTACTTGGTTTGAAAGGTATAAGTAATTTGATTTTAAAAGTATACTTATCTTGATATTAAAAAGTGTAGTCACTTGGTTTTAAAAGTATAAGTCACTTGATTTAAAAAGTGTAAAATACTTGATTTAAAAGTGAAAGTGCCTTGATGCTACCAGTGCTAGTATCTTTGAGTTTTATAAAAAAGGGAAGTTATTTTACTCGTAGAAGTTAAGGGTATTCATGTTGTGGTTTCGGTGTTTAAAGCATGTCTGAATGGTTCCTAAAAGTCTTTACCAAGTCTTATGAGAGATGTTGGTAAGAGTTTTTAGGAAGTAGTTCTATCTATTTCATTAATAGTACTTGAGTTTCTAAATAGAAGTGGTTCTATCTATTCTCTTGATAACACCTTGGGTTGTCTAATTGAAATGTATAAATTACTTGGTGTTAAAAGTATACTTGACTTGATTTAAAAGGTATAACTCACTTGAGTTTAAAATGTGTAGTAACTTGATTGTTACAAATGGAAGTGTCCTGATACTACGGGTGTTAGTGTCTTGATTATTTTAAAAGGAAGGCATGATATTGTCTTGATTTATTTAAAAGGAAGACATGGTATTGTCTTGGATTGTTTAAAACGAAGACATGATATTGTCTTGGTTTGGTTAAAAGCAAGTATTGGTAATTGTCTTGGTTTGTTTAAAAGGAAGGCAAGGTATTGTCTTGGATTGTTTAAAAGGAAGGCATGGTATTGTCTTGGTTTAGTTAAAAGGAAGGCATGGTAATTGTCTTGGTTTGTTGAAAAGGAAGACATGGTAATTGTCTTGGTTTAAAGGAAAGACATGGTATTGTCTTGGTTTGCTAAGATGATGGTTTATTCATTTTATGATAATGAGAGTCAAAGATTACTTTAACTTGCATATGTTTGCTCATATAGTCATTTGTGCAAGTGTTATATTTCCACATAACCGCGTCCCTCGTTAAAGGGCCGACAACATTATATTATTCAGTGCGGGTTCAACTCCCGGAGAACTATATATATCATAGAGTAGCTCCCAAGACGTGAGATGGTACACACTCACTGCGGGTCTGAAGGACTCATGCGGGTTCAAATCCCAGGATTTATTTCATGGACTAGCTCTCCGTGATGCGAGTATCGTGTACTGATGCTCATGCGAGGCCACAGACCTCATGCGGGTGAAATAGTCTCATGCGGGTGAAATAGTCTCATGAATAGGATTACATAATGATTATTAGGGCGGATGACCTTGACATGACTTTCATATTTTGAAATGGTATTGGTTTCATTAATGAAAGAATACAGTGGATTCAGGACTTGAAATGAAGCGGATAATCTAATTGTTTAAAAGCATATTTTTAAAAGGCTCAGTTGACTCTCATTTGTTTATATAAAGTACAGTAGTACAATGGTACAATGATACAGTGATACAGTGATACAGTGATACAGTGATGCAAGATACGGTTGGATCTGGTATTTGATTATTTTGCTCATCCCTGTCATTTCTTGGCCAGCCATGATTTTAATACTGTACTTTATTTCTGTTCCATACTTAGTACTTGTTGTATTGACCCCCTTCGGGGGGCTGCGTTCATGCCCGCAGGTCTAGGTACTCAGTTGTGGATCCGCGAGCTTAGGATCTTTGTTCACCATTTTGAGATGGCTCCAATGTTCCGGAGCTTGTCATTATGGCTAGGTATATTCAGAGGTACGGAGGGGCCTTGTCCCGTCATAGTTTACTGTCCAAACTCTTAGAGGTCTGTATTCATATGTGCGCTGGACTGGCGTGAGTTGTATTATTATTGTTGTATTGTTGTAGTCCCATTCGGGAGCTATATGTATCATGACAGCCTTATCGGCTTTGCCTTTGTTTAAAGAAAAAAATGAGTGTTATTTATCTTTGGCAATTTACTTGTGTTGTATGAATAGAAGGGTGCCCAAGTAGGGCACCAATCGCGGGCCCGGGGTTCGGGTCGTGACACTGGGACTCGGTGAAGTCATCATCTCATCTATGCATGCATCCTACGTAATCCGGCCCTATAGTGAGAGACTCGGTGAACAATGAAGGTTGTGCATGAATATAAGCCGGCCCGGGACTCGGAGAAGTGGAATAGTAACACTTTGCACGAATAGATATCATGAGCAACCATATGCAGTTGAAATCGTCATTTGACTCTCAATAAAATCATTAAACATCAAAGGCGCTTCTCAAAACTCATATTATTAGGAATTAGACTGTATAGAAATCATGTACGTCCGTCGTACGTTCATTTCATATAAATCATGTCAAAGAAAGAAGGAAGAGTTTCACATACCTTTTAGTCGAAGTAACCAACTCGAAGGATATGATTCGTCTCAACTAGTATGTTAACCTATAATAAAGGGTAGTACGCCCGTCAATTCTATGATTTTTAGTGTAAGTTATAACGAAAGACGACTCTCTTTTCTATAGAAATTCGGGCAGCACCTCCCCTATTTATGTGCCTATCCACAACTTACAAATCAAGCCAGTAATACCAAATAACAAGTCATAACTTAAGAATATAGCCAAAACAGTCCATATACTTGACATATACCACCATTATACATCCTTTCTCCTTACCTTTATGGAATATAACCAAACAATAATTAAGGTGATTAATACACCAATTTATCATGTTCAAAACAATCCATTATAACGGCCCATACTTTAACAACAACGAGAGTGAGATGTGAAACTTTTCTACACCTTTCTATCCCTTAATTCTTTTAAGACATGTATTAGTAATTACCATATCATATATACATGTTTATAATCAAATTTCCAACATTTTAACTCCGCAAAATCAGCCCTTAATACCTCACAATAATGTCCAATAATTCCATGTAAGTTCCGACTAACAACAACATAATTCCATATTCTTTTCTTAACTTCTTAAAATTCAATTCATGTTCCAATAATTTCTTATGAACGACTATAACTTAAATATCAAGATTTTCTTCAATTCTAACATGCGATTAGTGACGATAATAGCAATAACATAATCGAATTCAATGTATACCAAAAACAGTCCCTAATTCGGTATCAATATCCAAATAATTCACATGCAACACCTTAATTCCAAATTTCTCTTAACACAAATTCATTTCTACTACAACAACACACACTTCAATTATACCATAAAAAGAAGAATTCTTACCCAAATTTTAAGCCAAAATAGTCCCTAGAATTCGGTCCACTGCTCTAGCCGAAATGCCCATTGTTTTCGGGTTTTTTGCACCATTTCTTCCCACTTCTTCAACTCCAAATGTCATGCATGTATCCCACAATGTTAATCCATCATTCCTTACACATTTTTCTTCCAAAAATTCGACTTAAAAACTGAAATTTCTGGGGCAAATCTTCCTAATTTCACGTGACCACAGTTTTGGAATTTTTCCAAGGCTTAGAAATTTGTTTAGGGCTTAATCTAGGAAGTGAAGTGAATTAAATCTTCCATTTTGTGCTATAGATTCGGGTGTGGTTCGAATGAGAGAAGAGAGAAAGGAGAGGAGTGTGAGAGAAAAAAAATGAAATGAAATGTGAGTAGGAGAAGAGTTATAAGGGTTAATGTGAAATCTGAAATTTCTTTATTGCAACTTAGTCCAAAACTCTTAATTGTCCTCTTAAATAGCCCCTCAAGTAATAATTAAAGCTTAGGTCCCACTTTTTCTAATTCCCAAAAAATTCATAAGGTCTCATATCCTCAATGTAGAAACTTATATAATACGTTACTAAGTCATAACGGGAATATACAATTATCATTATCAATTTTCGTCGTCACACTCGTTGTAACAAATTTTTTCCGGAATCACATCCTTTTGTATACTAATTTCCGTATTAACATATGTAAGTATACTTTATATCCAATATTCGAATCTTACTTTCTTAATGACGTTCCTAATTATCGCCTTAAACTTACGAGGTGTAACTTTCTCCCTCCTTAGAAACATTCGTCCTCGAATGTTCATCATAGATCTCATGCTATAATTTTTTTGGCAGAGTCTCATTTATAACTATGCCTATCCGCCTATATTCAGCAAACCAACAGACGCCACACAGGTCCATAATATATCACACATACAATCATCATTTACTATAATCAAATAACGGATCGAGTTGAATTACCTGGAGGTACAGGGAACAAATGAGGATACTTCTTCTTCATTTCATCTTCTGTCTCCCAAGTCATTTCCTCCCTATTGTTGTTTCGCCACAATACCTTGACGGAAGCCACATTCTTAGTCTGTAATCCCCTGACCTGGCGATCAAGTATGGCTATGGGACTTTCCTCATAAGACAGCTTCTCAGTCACCTGGATGTCATCTACTAGGAAAATTCTGAAAGGATCACCAATACACTTACGCAGCATAGATACATGGAAGACTGGATGTACCGCTTCCAAATCAGATGGTAGATCCAACTCATAGGCAACCTTGTCTATCCTACGAATGATCTGGTAAGGTCTGATGTACCTTGGGCTAAGCTTCCTTTTCTTACCGAACCGCATCACCCCTCCATGGGTGATACCTTCAAGAATACCCAATCATCAACCTGAAATTCCAAGTGTCGACGTCAATTATCAGCATATGACTTCTGTCGACTCTGGGTTGCTAATAATCTCTCCTGAATGAGCTTCACCTTATCAACAACTTGCTGAACCATGTCTGGGCCGATCAACTTAGTATCACCTATATCAAACCAACCAATAGGTGACCTGCACCTCCTCCCATATAAGCCCTCTTATAGGGCCATCTAGATACTAGAATAGTAGTTATTGTTATAGGCAAACTCAATGAGTGGTAAATGATCATTCCAGCTACCTCTGAAGTCAATAACACAGACCCTCAACATATCCTCCAGTGTCTGAATAGTACGTCGAGGATGGAATGTTATGCTAGGACTCACCTGCGTTCTCAATCCCTTCTGGAACTATCTCCAAAAGTTTCCTTGCTCTATAATAATAGGGCAGTCTTGACATTCTTCAGTTTCGGTTTAAAAGAAACGAAATCATCTTAATCAAAATTAGTGTGCCAGTTTTGATTTAGCGCCTATAAGAATGCTTCATATTCTGTCCAAAACTTGAGGAATCTAAATGGTTTACTCACATGCATAGATTGATCACTATAAGTTAACAACTAAGGGGCATGGTCTAAACTTGTTCTTATTACATGTTCAACCTTCATTTGTCCAAACCAACCTAAAAATAAATGTTTGACAACATTCTATCGAACCTCTTAAAAATGCAGTCATTATCAGCTCTTTCATTCCGCCATTTAAAAGGACTCTCTTTAAATCCAATTTTAAATAATTTACATGAGTTAGTACAAAATTGTTACACCCCGTAACTCCAGGACATGTTTAAGAGAATGTAAGTAAGGAACACAAGACTTGAAAAGGGTACGAAAGGAAGAATTGTTTTTCCGACGGAAAATCTTCCGAACGTCGGAAAGGAAAAATGTTCGTTGGTAAGAATTAGGTTCTCAAAATGCATTAATTGAGGATTATGGAATGTTTTATCATTATGGAAATTAGGTTGTACGGTTTTGTTTTTTTTTGTGGGGCCCACCCGAGGAATTTTACGTTTTGTGGGGCCCACGAGGGTTACGGAATTATATGGACGAATGGGAGGGCGACATGTGTCACCCCCACCTTATTTGATGTCTTGGACGATTTACATGGGCACAAGGGTCATTTGACCCTTGCTAAGAAGACAAGTCTTGCTAAGTAGTAGAGCTTGACATGTTTGACTTAGTCAAGGGGACCATTAGTCTTGATAATTATTAAGAGATCATCCAAACCACCCAATTGTTTGCATCTTGACCCTCCATGTCCCTTTATAATACTAGTAGTAGCAAGACTTTGTCCAACACTTAGAAAATTTTCACAAAAATTGGAAGACCAACTATGGAAGCTCACGGGTTCATGTCCAACAAGAAGGAAATTTTTTTGTTTCTTGTCCATTAAGCCCCACACTTTAAACCAAGGTTCATGAGGGTATTGTAGGTGTATCTCAATAGAAAGATACCGGAAAAGTGACGTTTTTGTATTAGTCGCAAAGTGAAAACCTAGTGGCTTTCTAGGTTTTGGATTGGAAGTTTGAAGGAAAGTTGTTGGTGTGGTTCTAAGGGTCTCAAGTAGCGGTTTGAAGTTTCTTGAAGAGGCTCTAAGTTGCTAAGGAGCGACTTCGGATTTGAAGAATGGATTAAGATTCGTTGAGGTATAATCTTGTTCTTTGAAAGTGTTACAAGATTATTTATATTGTTAGCTTTACTTGTTGCTAGCATGAAGTATATGTGTAGAAGTTTGTAAGGATTATGGATTGATTGTGGCCTTGGAAATCCGAAATGTAATGTAAGCCATGTTAAGTTGGATTACAATTTGGTCGTTATTAGAATCGTCGCATGTTATTGACTTAAAGATTATAGTAGTTATAATTGGTTGCGACTTGATATCATGTTATGCTAACAATTTGGATTGAATTGGAAATTGGATAAGAATTGATGTTGTAGTATTTCAAGTTAGCCGAATTGGACATATAGTTTGTTTTAGTTTGATATCTATTGTGGGGCGGAATTTTACACGGCTAGTAGGCGTGTAATCCCCTATTGATAATTGCTTTTGATTGGGCCTTAAATGTGGCGTGTTTGGTTATTGTATTCGGCCTTGAAAAAGGTGGCAAAGTAAGTAGAAACAAAGGAGGTGCTGTCCGATTTTCCGTAGAATTTAGCGACTTAGCACCTAGAATATTCTACGTTTGAAATAAGAGGTTAATGGACGTATTGTGACCATTATAGGTTGAAGTACTAAGTATAGCGTATCCTACTTGAAGGATGGATTAACTATCAAGATTGAAGTACTTTGGAGCATTTTCCTACTTGTCGATAATCGTCGCGAGGTATGTGAACCTCTTCTTTCTTTGGCATGATCCTACGTATGAAATATCCATGTGATAATATTTCAAGATTCCTTCTACTCTTAGAAGTTAAGAAGTATTTACATTGTTGATTCTAAATTAAGAGTATGTTTAAATTGTCCTAAGTCCTTACTAGGTCTTATGGGAGACGTTGGTAAGAATGGTTAGGAAATTTTGAGATTTGATTTAAAGGCTATGTGCCTGGATTTATTTAAGTAAGTAAGTTGATTTTATGTTTGAAAATGACTTGAATTTATATGTGAAAAGGGGATTGGTTTTAAAAGTGTGATGGCATGATTTTACAAGTATGAGTAAATGGACTTTAAAGAATGTATGTTATGAAGTTTTAAGACTATGAACTTTGATTTTCTTTAAAGGATTATGAAACTTTATTTTTCAAGTTATGGGACTTGATTTCTAAAGTATAAGCGACATGATTTTAAAGAGTGTATGCTACGAGGTGTTAAGACTATAAGCCTTGATTTTATAAGTGGAAATGACTTAATTTTACAAAGTACGGCTTCTTAATTTATTTCAAAAGTTAAGAAGATGGCTTCCAAAAGAGTATGTGATTTGAGCTTTAAAAAAGAAAGGAGTTCTATGATTCTTTTTAAGTATGTATGTACGTAGTATTTTTGGATCTAGTTTTCCTAATGTTGTAAGAATAAAAGTGTCTTAAGTTCTCTAAAATGAAAGGTTGTTATAACAGCTTTATGGGAAGTTGTTATGACGACTTAAGAAGTAGTAATAAGACGGGTTAAAATGTTATGTAAGGAAGGGTACACCGAGCCTACAAATAGGCCGGATTATGTTATGAGATACACCGAGCCTACAAATAGGCCGGATTATGTTATGAGATACACCGAGCCTACAAATAGGCCGGATTATGTTATGAGATACACCGAGCCTACAAATAGGCCGGATTATGTTATGAGATACACCGAGCCTACACATAGGCCGGATTACGCCATATTACCCCGAGCCCACACATAGGCCGGGTTACGTCATCTTACACCGAGCCCCACAGGCGGGCCGGATTAAGCTACATGATTCCAAAGTACACCGAGCCCCACAGGCGGGCCGGATTATGCTACATGATTCCAAAGTACACCGAGCCCCACAGGCGGGCCGGATTATGTCACATGATTCATCAGTACACCGTGTCCCGCAAATGGGCCGGATTATGTTATGTAAGATATGTAAGTTATGTGAAGAAGACTGGATTAAACTCTTAAGTATGTATGTAAGAATATGAGGTTAATTTTTATTGAAAGAAGGAAAGGAACGGTTAATATACGATTGATTTCAGGAGTTAAAATGACATTCTTTTGTACAATTATGATCTGTTTACTGTGCGTTATTTCTGTTCCATATTCGCACTGTTGTTATCGACTTCTTCGGGCCGCTCATGCCCGCAGGTTATAGGTACCCAGGTTGGTGTTCCTTGCTCTTAGGATCTCAGTTCAGTTTTTGAGAGAAAGCTCCATTTGCTCCGGAGGCTTAGCTCTTGGTACGGTTTTCCCTGAGGTAGTAAATTCATGTACATTCAGGGGTATGGCGGGGCCCTGTCCCGCCACAGTTATTATGTTAAAAATTCTTAGAGGTCTGTAGTCACATATTGTGGGTCAGTTTGTAAAAGAAAGGAGGCAACTGCTTCGGTTGTATATGTTATGTCTTGGAAGGTAGCCCTATCGGCTAACCTGTTGTTTTACTTCTGTTGTATTAATTTATAAGTTTCATGTATGTTCCGCTGATTATCTCGATGTATACTGTAAGGGTGCCTGTGTAGGCACCGCCATGCCCGGTCGGTCGTGACAAAAATGCAATATCCCTCACACTCTGCAGGATATATAGGAAGATCGCCTACTGTCTCCTTTTCATTTATACTAACATTGAAATATCCACCAACTAGCCAAGGATCCCTCATATCGTTAACAATACAGTATAAACTATCCCAGAGAACAACCTTTCCAATGCATCACTCTTTGCATATATCATAGTATATATACCTAAATCATGTAACTCTTTCACCCTTGAGTCCTTAAGTTTGTCATGTTGATCACCCCTTATATTATCTCTGATTAAGTTTCTCTGTTGATCAATATTTAGGATAGATATATCCGCTTCCACTGCAATATTTTGTTCCATATTGGACATCATTATCCTATCTTCCTTTAATATTACTGCATTACTATTATTAGAGTTGTTACCATTGGTACACATCTCCTGACTCTTGTCAACATTCCGCTCCTCATTAACTTTTGCTGATACAAAAGCTTCTTCAACCTATTCTTTAATAGTAAGTACTGCTATAAACCCTTTTTAGCACACTACCATGTATAATATGCCCCTGATAATCTTAGTTCTGTCAAATCACATTCTACTATATACTATTTAAAATCCCTTATCCCAGTCATAGCAACATGACACTTCACTCTTTCATTTCTCCTTAATACCCAATTGAAATCACTCATTATTGCCTATGGACTTTGTACTTGGCCATGTAACCTTCCAATATCTATCCACAGTTCCTTTTAAGAACCACATCATTAAACGCATACACCAAGGTCATATGGAAACTTTTCTTTGTATCCCCATGTGTTACCACACAGTGTATCAATTATTTTGTACAGTTTAATATCTACCTTATAGAGATGAGCCTTCCACAATAACCATATTCCTCTATTTGAATGCTCAGTAAGATTAGTACTAAAAGATCACCCACTACACAAGTTAAGAGAGGTATTATGAGCTTCTTCCCTTTTTAACCTTTGGTTTCAAGAGATCAAATAGCCCCATCTTAGCATTCTACGTGAACTAATGCATTGAAATTGTGCACGAATACATATCTCGGTTATCAATCGTTCAAATAACTACTTAACTAAAAATATGAACTCCAGAGGTTCACTGCTCGTCTGAACACTACTCCTTACGATATTTTAAATGTAGGACACAACTATATGCCAATAGGATGCTCATCATTCCCAGGTTCTAAGTCATTTGCGAAACAATTCAAATAATCCCTATGGCTAATACTTCCTAGAACTCGGTCCAAAAATAACAAGACACTTTTATTCATTTATACCAATCGTATTATTCAAGAAGTAATAGCCTCTTCTTATTCTTACATGGAAACAATATTCTTTTGCAGTTTCCTACTTCAGATGGTTCTTTCAACTTCGATTCTATTTCTATTCTATTAGCAACAAGGGGGAATATATACGATAGGGTGGGATCTGGATCTATCAATATATATACGTCTTGAAAAGATAAAAAAATATACATGTAGCCCCATTCGATGATGCTTCCTGATCCTGCCTGCTAACCATAACATATATGCGGTTTGAGAGACCGCTAGGACTGGAAAATCCACCACGACTCCTACTACGGCCGACTGACACCTGAATACCCTGTCCTATGGGGCACATAACTATAGGAGATAATGAACCAGCCACCGATCCAGCAGGCTGAGCCACACCACCTGTATCCTTCCTAAAAAGACACTCTCTCATCACATGGCCTTGATGACCGCAATAAAAACAAGAACCTGTAGCAAAACGACATTTCCCATAATGATGTCTGTCACACTGTGAACACCGAGGGAAAAGTGGCTTCGACTGACTAGAACCCTCGCTCTCTCAAAACTCAAGCTCGAGCTATGACCTTTGAATACCTTGCGCGGTCCAATCTCCCATCTGTGAACTGTGGGGGTGCATTCTGTGTAGGCTGGGACGAATATCTAACCTGCTGCTGAGGCTGCTCTCCACGAAACTCACAAGAATAACCAGTCGGTCTAGCCCTCTTACGCTGGTTTCTGCGTCGGTCCTCTACCCTCTGTACCCATGCTTGTCTCTGTCGCATAAACTCCTGCGGACGAGTCTGCCCCGCCACTAGCCTAGTCAGCAACTGAACCGCGTCTCCTATGGCATTATCCCCCTCCCTTGTATGAGGAGCTGGAGACTCAGGTGCTGGCGCCTCGGAAACTGGTGATACTGTCCCCTGAACTGGGGCCCCTGGAGGTGGCGACATAAAAGAGCTCGTCGACTGGGGTACAATCTCTAGCATAGACTGAGTACGGGACCCGGTAACTCTCTGAATTCGACTAGTATCCCCCGCTGTAGATTTGCTCTTCTGGGCTGCTATCGCCTTCTATGGAGGCATAGCTATAAACATAATAAGTCGTCAGAAAGAGATTATCCTAATAACACAGCTCTATTGAACGATCTAGTAGATGAAAGAATAGAAACCAATCCTAAATGTCCGACAGTCTCCTGCGTATAAGTATGGTGCACAACATACCCATACACAAGACTCTACTAGACACGGTTTGTAGACATTCCGAGGACTAACTGTTCTGATACCACTTTTGTTACAACTCGACCCGACGGGCCGCGACTAAAGCGCCCTAATGACTCCATTATACTAACCTGTCACGTAACCAGACTGACACTAAAGACAATATAAAATCCAGCAGCATAACTCTGCAATCATAACACATGTCTGAATAGGCAAGCCATCAAGGCTACTGTTGACAGTCAATTTTGACCCGTTTTTCATATATTTGTTGCAATTTTATGTGTTTTAGGGCACCGCATTTTAATCAATATTTTTGGCATTTTTATATATTTTTTACCTAATATTCTATGTTATTTTATTTTTTTTGCAAATCGGCATCACGTTTCTACTTTTAATTAGACATTAAATATTTGTTAAATATTGTATTTTATTATTATTGGGCAATCATTTTATTTTAATAATTTTTGCATCTCCTTAAATAATTAATTGATATCCCGTTTTACTTTTAATTAGACATTAAACATTTGTTAAATATTGTATTTTATTATTATTGCATCGGCATTTGCATTTTAATAATTTTACATCTTTTTAAATAATTTTTCTTTTAAATAATTAACCCGTTTCACATTTTTGTCAAATCAGTCCAGTCCGAGGCACAATCCGGATCAGTTCAATCCGCAAAAAAAAAAACAAACCAAGGCCCAAAAGATGAGGCTCAATACACCTTTCATCTTTTTTTTTTCCCCAAAACCCAAAAACTTAACCTAAAAACCCCCTCTATAAAACAAACATTACACCTTCATTTCATGGCCACGATTTTGAATATCAGCCGCAACATTCCATCCTAACAACATCAGCAGTCGAAACACACAAATATTTCCACATCTCATTATCCTCATTTAATCTCATCTTCATCTTTAGCCATCATCTCCCTCACTTCACCATCTCCAGTGAAGACACCCATCTCACTCCATACACACACAAACCGCCACTGTCCCTGAACCACTCCCATTGCTGCCCTGCTCCGGCGAGGAGCTTTAAGCTTCGAGAAACCGGAGCAGCAAATCTACACTGCCCGTCACCCGTGAACCGCCAGGCCGCGTCGCTCCGGCCTTTCGCCGACGAGGCGACCATTTCACCCTCTACCTTGCGGTGATGTTGTTGATTAATGAACTGATTTATCGGTGCTTTTATGTGACTGGAGTTTAGAAACTCCAGCGACCTCTCGCTGGCTTGGATTTATTGTTGTTTCTTTATTTGTTGAACTGATTTCCTTTGTCCCGGTGACGTTTTAAAATTGAACTTGCTGTTGTTGTTTTCTGTTCCAATTTGTATAATCTTGTTGTGTTAATTTTGTTATTTGCTAGCTTGTTGTCTTTAAATGAGTATCTGTTTGTAACACTTGTCTCTAATGCACGCCTATTATATTTCTTTCCTTACAACATTATATATTATATATTAAATATATTTTCTTTCCTGGATTGTCTTTCGTTCTTGGCACTGTTGCATTTTCTTTTGTTGCAAGTACTAATTTGGATTTTGTCTATATATTATATCTCTCTCTATATATATATATATATATATATTATACCTCTATATATTATATCTCTATACTTATATATATTACATATTAAATATCAAATATTTTCTTTCCTTGATTGTCTTTGCGAGACACTTGCATTTTCTTTAGTTGCAAGCACTGATATGGATTTTGTTTTCTTGTCGTGACGCAAGAATTTGGTATACAAGAAGTCTAAAGAATGCATATATTGGCCGATGAAGGAATCTCCGTCTGATTTCCAAGGTCTCTCCTGTACAAAAGACGGATTTATTTTTGGCTTTACTTATTAATTCTTGTCATTGCTTTAAAATTATTTATTCTATTACTAACACTTTTACTAAGTGTTTATGCAGGTACCCGGAGATCATCTTGTGCAGAAGGCCTAAAAAGGGCTAAAAGATGTCTCGGAGTTTTATTCGATTTTAGCTTTATTATTCTGTATTGCATTCCATTGTAATTGTAAATTATGAAAACTGCTTAAAATATGTAGAATAAAAAAGGCAATAAATAATTAACCTAGGTTTGAACGAATAACCGCAAGTTAGCGGATCTTAAAGGATGTCTAACCCCTTCCCTTTAGGATAATAAAGAACCTTGATCCAGAATCTCATTAATTTCGCAGACCATTAAATGGAGATTAAATTGCAGTATTTTTATTGCAATAAATCAAGTGTCCTAATTCACTTAACTAATTAGGTGGCGACTTCTCAAAATCAGCATTATTGCTCCATCCAGGGAACCGCGGCAAAGAGCAGTGTTGCGGATACCGTTCAGACCCCGAAGTCAAAAACGGGCACGACAGCTACCTTTACACACGAATAATCCTGTCTCCTGAGGAGTCACATCTAACCAACATAATAAAATGGGCAAGCCGACAAGGCTGCCCCCACATAGTATCACGTATACACGAGAACATCCAAAAAACAGAGTACAACAACTCAGAAGACCAAACATGTTTACAACCCACATACGTACAACCCACAACTGTTTACAGACCTCTAAAAATATGATAACAACATATGACGGGACAGGACCCCATCGTGCCCCTAAATATACATAGGTCCAAGATTAAAGACATGTACCAAACTGACTAAGCTCCGAATTAATGGAGCTCTCCCAAATAGCTGAGTGGAAACTCTAGACTGGCTGATCACCAAAACTGAGTACCTATACCTGCGGGCATGAAACGCAGCCCCCCCCCCCCAGGAGGAAAGGGGGTCAGTACGAAAGAATGTACCGAGTATATGAAACATAAAGTACAAAATAGATAATCATAACTGGTCAAGATGTACAGGAGACATGTAAGATTATCAAATGTCAATCTAACTATGCCATAGAAAATAGAGAATCAATTGTGCCTTATAAAAATGAGAGTCAAGTCAAAAACCATGAATGCCTATCCATATGGTCATCATATACATATATACATATACCGTAATCTGGCCCTCTAGTGCGGGACTCGGTGGAATCATATCATAATCCGGCTCATACTGGAACTCGGTGAAGTCATCATCTCATCTATGCATGCATCCTACGTAAATCGACCCTCTAGTGAGGGACTCAGTGAACAATGCAAGGCTGTACACGAACATAAGTCGGCCCGGGACTCAGAGAAGTGAAATAGTAACACTTTGCATGAATAGATATCATGAGCAACCATATACAATTTAAATCATCATTTGACTCTCAATAAAATCATTAAAATGAACTTTTACTGTAAACATCAAAGGCGCTTCTCATAACTCATATTATTAGGAATTAGACTGTATAGAAATCATGTACGTCCGCCGTACGTTCATTTCATATAAATCAGTCCAAAGAAAGAAGGAAGAGTTTCACATACCTTTTAGTCGAACTAGCCAACTCGAAGGATAGGATTCGTCTCAACTAGTATGTTAACCTATAATAAAAGGTAATATGCCTGTCAATTCTATGATTTCTAGCGTAAGTTATAATGAAAAACGACTCTATTTTCTATAGAAATTCGGGCAGCACCTCCCCTATTTATGTACATATCCACACCTTACAAATCAAGCCATCAATACCAAATAACAAGTCATAACTTAAGAATATAGCCAAAACAGTCCATATACTTGACATATACCACCATTATACATCCTTTCTCCTTACCTTTATGGAATATAACCAAACAACAAGTAAGGTGACTAATACACTTATTTATCATGTTCAAAACAATCCATTATAACGACCCATACTTTAACAACAACGAGAGTGAGATGTGAAGTTTTTCTACACCTTTCTATCCCTTAATTCTTTTAAGACACGTATTAGTAATTACCATATCATATATACATGTTTATAATCAAATTTCCAATATTTTAACTCCGCAAAAAATCAGCCCTTAATACCTCACAACAATGTCCAATAATTCCATGTAAGTTCCGGCTAACAACAACATAATTCCATATTCTTTTCTTAACTTCTTAAAATCCATTTCATGTTCCAATAATTCCTTATGAACGACTATAACTTAAATATCAATATTTCCTTCAATTTCAACATGTGATTAGTGACGATAATAGCAGTAACATAATCGAATGCAATGTATACCAAAAACAGTCCCTAATTCGGTATCAATATCCAAAATATTCACATGCAACGCCTTAATTCCAAATTTCTCTTAACACAAATTCATTTCTTAAACTACAACAACACACACTTCAATTAGACCATAAAAAGAAGAATTCTTACCCAAATTTTAAGCCAAAATAGTCCCTAGAATTCGGTCCACTGCTCCAGCCGTAATGCCCACTGTTTTCGGTTTTTTTGCACCATTTCTTCCCACTTCTTCAACTCCAAATGTCATGCATGTATCCCACAATGTTAATCCATCATTCCTTACACATTTCCCTTCCAGAAATTCGACTTAAAAACTGAAATTTCTGGGGCAAATCTGCCTAGTTTCACGTGACCACTGTTTTGGGATTTTTTTCAAGGCTTATAAATTTGTTTAGGGCTTAATCTAGGAAGTGAAGTGAATTGAATCTTCAATTTTTTGCTATGGATTTGGGTGTGGTTCGGATGAGAGAAGAGAGAAAGTAGAGGAGTGTGAGAGAAAAAAAATGAAATGAAATGTGAGTAGGAGAAGAGTTATAAGGGTTAATGTGAAATCTGAAATTTCTTTATTGCAACTTAGTCCAAAACTCTTAATTGTCCTCTTAAATAACCCCTCAAGTAATAATTAAAGCTTAGACCCCACTTTTTCTAATTTCCGAAAATTTCATAAGGTCTCGTATCCTCAATGTCGAAACTTATATAATACGTTACTAAGTCATAATGGGAATATACAATTATCATTATCAATTTCCGTCGTCACACTCGTAGTAACCAAAAAAATTCCGCAATCACATCATTTTGTATACTAATTTCTGTATTAACATATGTAAGTATACTTTATATCCAATATTCGAATCTTACTTCCTTAATGACGTTCCTAATTATCGCCTTAAACTTACGAGGTGTAACAGATGTAATTCTAGATACTGGTGAGTAGGTATCAAAGAAATCTACACCTTCTTTTTATCTAAATCCTTTGGCTACTATTCGAGCTTTGTATTTTTCTATAGTACCATCAGACCTTAGTTTCCGTTTGAAAATCTATTTATGGCCTATTGGTTTTTGTCCCGGAGGGAGATCAATCAATTTCTATGTATTAGTTTGTACAATGGATTCTACCTCACTTTGGATAGCCTTCTTCCAATATGGTGCTTCAGATGATTCCATAGCAACCTTATATGTTTGAGGTTCTCCTTCAACGCAAAAGGTCATAAAGTTCGGTCCAAAATCTTTGGCGACTTTTCCACGTTTACTTCTCCTTGGTTCAGAATTTTCTTCTTGAACAGAGGAAGTAAGATTTTCATCATTTTGAGTGTCTTGGTATGATTCATCTTGAGGAAGCGTCCTCTTCTTATTAGTATGAACACTTTTATCCTTGTCTTTGTAAGGAAAATTATCCTCAAAAAATTCTGCTTCAGCAGATTCCATAAGTGTATTTTTGTGAATACCTTCAACATCTGAATGATACACCAAAAACTTATATGCTGCACTATTATTGGCATGACCAATATAAATGCAATCCACTATTTTTGGTCCAAGTTTAGTTCTCTTTTGGTAAGGGAACTTAAACTTTCGCTAGACAACCCACACTTTCATCCTTTTAAAAGTAGGCAATATTCATTTCCACAATTTATAAGGAGATTGATCATTTTTGTTTTGAGAAATTTTGTTCAATATCATATTTGCAGTAATTAATGCCTCACCCCATAGACTAAGAGGTGCCCCCGAACTAATCAACATAGAATTTATCATATTTTTCAATGTTCTATTCTTACGTTCGGCAACTCCATTATGTTTTGGAGTATATGGCGTAGTGGTTTGATGAACTATACCCCGAGTAGAACATAATTCTTTGAACTCATTTGATTGATATTCACCATCTCTGTCTGACCTTAGAATCTTAATTCTTTTGTCAAGTTGGTTTTCCACTTCTGCTTTGTATGTTTTAAACATGTTCAAAGCCTCATCTTTGATATGTATTAAGTATACATAACAAAATTTACTGCAATCATCGATAAACGATGTATAATAATTCTTTTCTCCACGCGAAGGGGTTTCTTGGTAATAACATATATCACTATGAATTAGACAAATCACTTCATTTAATTTCACAATAGATTTATGAGGATGACTTGCATATTTTGACTCTATGCAAATCCCACATTTAGTCATTTTGTTCATAGAACATTTTGGCAATATGACTATCTTTACCATTTTTTATAAGGAACGATAATTAACATGGCCTAATCGAGAATGTCATAAAGAAGGGGAATCAACCATATATATATAGAATCAGAGATAGTGCCGGCATTTTCATTAATAATGACAACTGTCTGAGTAGGTACAATACTTAGTTTGAAGAGCCCCTCACTGAAGTAACCCTTTCCTACATAGATCTCACCTTTGGTGAGTACAAATTTGTCAGACTCTATTATAATTTTTAAGCCTTTGTTACTAAGAATAGACCCATAAATTAAGTTCTTACAAATTTTAGGCACGTGCAACACATTTGTGAACACAAGATCATTTCCGGAAGTGAGCCTCAAAGTCACCTTCCCTTTCCCTTTTACCTTCACAGCAGCGACATTTCTCATGAACAGTGGTTCTCCATCCTTGATGGCTTGGTAAGATGAAAACATATCATTTTTTGGAACATACGTGCATTGTAGCACCTGTGTCCATCCACCAATAGGTTGAATTGATAAACAAATTTGCTTGTGCAGCAACAACACCAATAAATTGGTTCTTAATTTTAGTCTGGTTGGTTTGGTTGACATTACTCGAACCTCCAACACCACCACCTTGACTCTTGCGAAGGCGACAATCTTTTGCCCTGTGCCCAGGTTTTCCACATACCCAACATAATCCCGGTTGTGGTTTCTTGAATGCATTGATCCTTTGTGGGGCTAGTGCATTCCTCTCGGTTGGAAAAGATGGCTTGACACTAATAAATTTGCCCTTGCATTTCTGAAACTTGGCCTTGGAAGCATTGTATTCTACCATGTTGGCATTAGGCTCCAATGAAACAGCATCAACCTTTTCATTCTTCTGGTTGTCCTCTTCAACACGAATTTTCAAAACCAGTTGCTCAAAACTCATTTCCTCCGTTAGATGCTTCAAATAAACCTTAAAATCCTTCCAAGAAAGAGGTAATTTTTCAATAATAGCAGCAACAAGAAAATTTTGGTTAAGACTCATACCTTCAACATCTAGTTCATGAACAATGACTTGGAGTTCCTCCACTTGCTTGACAACATGCTTTGCATCGCTCATCTTGAAGTTTAAGAACTTGCCGATGACGAACTTCTTCGTACAAGCAACCTCAGTTTTGTACTTGTTCTCCAATGACTGTCATAACTCCTGTGCTGATCCTAACGTGGAGTATATATCATAGAGAGTATCGTCCAAGACGTTGAGAATGTAGTTCTTACAAAGAAACTCTTGGCTCCACCAAGTCTCCATAGCCTTCAGACTTTCGGCTCTCTCTGCATCAGTAGGAGCTTTCCCTTTCTCCTTCCGGCAATGCCGTTGGAGCCTCAGCAGTCAATATATTTGCCACATGAAGAGTGGTCAAATAAAAAACATCTTTTGTTGTCAGTGTTTGAAATCAGAACCCTTGAACTTCTCGGGTTTCTCAACATGGTTTTTCACCATTGATGATCCAGATTGATCCATATTTGCAAATCAGGAAAATGTATTCGCTGGAAAATTTGCAAACTCAACAACGTCAGAAAAAATATAATTTTTCTGAGAATTTATGTCTTAGATTGTTAGTGTCAATCTAGATCTTTCAATAAATACTCATAATAATATAATAATGATGCAACTATAATAGAAATTATCAACGATGAAAAACAACAAATTGAAAACACACACTAACTTGTGTCGATAGAGGCCTGCAATGCAGTGACCTAAGACAAAAATTCGCCCCCACTCGTGTTGTAGTTTCATGGATGTCTATCTTGAGGATACAACTATCTGGTTCAGGTTCTTGCACGAGAACTTGATCCATGACGAATTTACTTTAAGTGTTTTCCAGAAAAATCTCTTTTAAGAAGAAGAAGATGAAGCCACAATCTTAGCTCATTAAATGTGTTTTTAATGATTGATTGTAAGAATATTGTGTTGTATATATTCTAACAAGTGATCAACATGCTTTATATATCATAAAATTTGACCATAAGCAGTCTTTCACCTAAAGGTTGTGACCTTATGTGAAGAGACACAACTTTTGGTTCAAATCTGGAAATTACCGTTGGAAGCGCCTCGGCTCTTGCCCTCAGCGCCGCGACCCTAATTCATTTTTTTAATTCCAGTGGCTTACTGCCAATCAAGCGCCTCGGCCCTTCGTCCTTGCGCCTCGGCCCTAATTCGCTTTGGTAATTCCAGTAGCTTACTGCCAATCAAGAGCCTCAGCCCTTCGTCCTTGAGCCTCGACCTTTCGACCAATTTTTGCCGAAGTCATTTTTTATCACTTCACTCTTCTTCTTTTACAATTTCCAACAGTTACTTCATTCTAAAAAAATGAATTCATCCATTATATATTTTATACTATTTTCGTATTAGTCTATTCTAAAAAACGAATGATGTTTATCATATTTCCTTGATAAGAAATCTTTATAGTCGTACAAAATTATATGACATATTTAACACCATTAGTTTCAAAAATCTTATAATGACACATAGGAGCAGAGACAAGATATTCACCAAGAAAATTCAATATTTTTTATATATACATTATAAAATTTGACCTTATTGCGCTCATATATTCATTGCCGTAGGAATTGAGTTCAAGCTTTGTTCAACCCGTTCTCATGGACTGCTGATGTATACGAAAAAGTTAGTATTTGCATGATTATTCCGAGCCCCAAACTGTCTTCTGCCTCTCTATCTTTGCTCCTTGCCGCATATATATATATATATATATATGTTATGAGTTATGACATACATTTAAAAGTAAAATTTCAAAAGTTTTTATTTTTTTATTAAATTTTATATTAAGTCAAATTATTATAAACACATAAAGTGAAACGAATAATAATTCTCTATAAAAATGTCGAAATTGGAGCTATGACTAATGAAAAAATCAAAACGACCATGTGGATTTTTTTATTTAAAATAGCTGAATAATTTGACTAGCTGGAGCTATTTTTATCTTTCTGTTATGGTCTTCCATAATTAATGCCATCCACTCGCCTACCCAACATAAAGGAACAGATTTGGTTGAGGGTTGGGAGATGCAAGAAAGTACAAACAAGGTGGCCTTTGATAAAAAAAAAATTGAAGAATTTAAGCAAAAAAATTACTCTATGAAAGAAATAATCCCTTGATTATTCTTATTAATGAAAGACATATATATACAAGTTACACTAGGAAGATCTTCTTCCTATTCTACCTAGGAATCCCTATTCTATTTGAAGACTAACTTTACAATTATTGTAATATTACACTACTAATTAAGGTACAAACTTAAGTCTAATATATTTACCAAATATACAATTGGGACGTGGGCCACTGCATTGTTGGACGGGACAAACCTGGGCCCAATACTTTTAACACACCCCCGCAGTTATAGCGGGCGGTCTTCGTACGCTGAGACAGTCTCTAAAATCTTCAAAAAGGACTGAGGAAAGCCCATTTGTAAAGATGTCTGAAATCTGATATCTGGAAGGGACATGACAGACGCGTACTTGTCCTTTAGCTACCTTCTCTCGAACAAAGTGAATATCAATCTCTATGTGTTTAGTACGCTGGTGCTGAACTGGATTATCAGAAAGGTAGATGACACTTATATTATCACAATAAACCAACGTAGCCTTCTCAATAGGACAATGAAGTTCTAATAGTAGATTTCATAACCAACATGACTCAGAAACCACATTGGCTACCCCTCGATACTTGGCCTCTGCACTTGAACGTGAAAGCGTGGATTGACGCTTGGCAGATCACGAGACCAAGTTATTACCTAAAAACATGCAATAGCCAGACGTGGACCGTATGGTGTCAGGACAACCACCCCAATCAGCATCTGTTTATGAGATCAGTGTAGACATCGACGAAGGATATAAATGCAAACCATACTCAAGTGTTCCCTGAATGTACCTCAGAGTGCGTTTGAGCGCATTCATATGTTCAACTCTGGGATCATGCATAAACAAACACACCTGTTGTACGACATATGTAAGATCAGGTCGCGTGAATGTCAGATACTAAAGGGCGCCTGCAAAACTACGATAGCGGGTCGGATCCTCATAGAGTCAGCTGCAGCACCCAACTTGGGTTTAGTATCAACTGGTGTGGAAATGGACTTACAGGATGACATACCAGCCCTTTCAATGATCTCTGCTGCATACTTTCTCTGTGACAAGAACAATCCACCTGCATGACGAGTTACAACAATCCCCAAAAAGTAACTCAATGGGCCCAAGTCCTTCATGGCAAACTCAGAACTGAGCATTATCATAATAGACTTGCGCAAATCATCAGAAGAGGCAATCAAGATAATATCATCAACATATAATAGTATAAGCCATGAAAGATCCTCGACGATATATGAATAGTGAATTATCAGATCTGCTGTGAGAAAAACCCATAGTCGAAATAAAATCAGCAAACCTCTTATATCAAGCCCGTGAAGACTGCTTAAGCCCATACAAGTACTTCTTCAATAGAAAGACATGATTCAGATATCTAGTATCCTTAAAACCCCAAAGGCTGATATATACACTGTCTCCTGGAGATCACCATGTAGGAAAGCATTCTTCACATCTAGCTGATGAATGAGCCATGATTTTGAAAGAGTCAAACTGAGCACAGTGCGAATGATAGTTGCTTGACCATCTGGCTAAATGTCTCACCACAATCCACATCAACCTGATGAGTCTTACCGATGACCTACAAGTCTAGCCTTATGCCTTGCAAATGAACCATCGGAATTTTCCTTATGACCAAAATTCCACATAGACCGAATAATATTAACACCAGATGGACGGGGTACCAACTCCCACGTCTTATTATCAATAAGAGCATTATATCCCCCGGTCATGACAATTTTCCAATTAGGGTAATTTAAGGCAGACACATGATTAAGGGGTAAGGGGAATTTAAGAACATTAGAATTCAAATTAAAGTGTCTTTTTGGTTTAAAAATACCCCGTTGACTGTGATTGACTGGACCATGACTCTGGGCTGGATTGAGGAAATTTTGGGAAATTTGAGAAATTTTGGAAATTACCATCGGAAAAGCCACGACGCTGGAAGAACTGCAAAGCTCTCTGAAGTTTTGGCGTCGCGGCGCTTCCCAAAGGGCTGCGGCGGTGATAACGGGATTGAAACTGTTTGGAAACTAGCTGGCAGGCGCCGCGACGCCTCCCCTAAGGGCCGCGACGCTTGTTGACAGTCAATTTTGACCCGTTTTTTGTATATTTGTTGCAATTTTAAGTATTTTAGCACACCGCATTTTAATCGTTATTTTGCATATTTTTACATAATATTCTATGTTTATTTCTTCACAAAAATGGCATTGCATCTTTTATTTTTAAATTAAGTATTATGTCGTTGTTAATATTATGTTTTTACTATTGTTATACCGTCGTTTATTTTAATAATATTTGCATCTTTTTAAATAATTAATTGGCATCCCGTTTTTACTTTTAATCAGGCATTAAACATGTCTTTAAAATTGCATTTTTAGTATTATTGCGTCGGCATTTGAATTTTAATAATCTTGCATCTTTTTTAAATAATTTTCTTTTAAATAATTAACCAGCCTTGCATTTTTGTCAAACCAGTCCAGTCCAAGACACAATTTGAATCAGTCCAAGCCAACACTATTTTTAATATCACCCAAACACCCTCTTTTATTTTCCCCCCTAAAATCAAATACCACTTTTCATTTTCCCCCCAAAACAATACTCCACATTTCATTTTCCCCCCCCCCCCAAATACCAAACCCTAAACCTACCCTATAAAATAAAACATTCCCCTTTTCGTAAAAATCACCGCCCACTTCACCTCTCCTCACTTTGCCTGCCGCCGATCCCTTCACGGAGTTCTATCTCCGGCGAACCCCCCCTTTTTAAATAGCCCTCTCCCTCTCCACTCATCTCCCTCTCCACTCATCTCCTTCACCCCTCTCTCGTCGCCGCCAGCCTCACCGGTGAACCACCACACCACTGTTCCGTCGACCACCACCACCACACACGCCATACATCTACCGTCTCCCGTCTCCACACCTTCCGTCGACCACCACTGAAACTCCCATCGCCGGCGAACCTCACCACCACCCCCACTGTCCCGTCGCCCACACCCTCATTCCCGTCGCCACCATCCCGTCGCCCTCTTCCCTATCTCCCGTCGACCACCAGCTCCGGTGAAGCCACTGTCGACCAACACCGCTGCTCGCTGACCGCCGCCTTTCCGTATTGTTGACATCGCTGTTTGTTCCTCTTTCGTTGCTATTATGTTATTGTTGTTGTTGGACTGATTTCGATTTTGTTGGCTATTATTGTTGCTGTTTTTCGGACTGTCCGGCGAGTTTGATTCTGTTGCTTACTGTGTTGTTGGGACTGATTTTTATTTATTTTAGTAATTTGGCCGGAGTTAAAAACTCCGGCGAACCGGTTCGGTGGTATTGTGGAGTTTGTCGGCTTATGTTTGTTTGTTGGGCTGATTCGACCTCATTATTGGGATAATGGCCGGAGTTTGAACTCCGGCGGACACTGGTGTTCTGCCGCTGTTTGCCTTTTTCTGTTCGATATTGTTGCTGGCTGCATTTTCCCGTTTGATATTGCTACTTACTGTGCTGCGGGCTGCATTCTTCTGTTTGGTATTGTTTCTTATTAGGTCACTGGCAGCATATTCATTTTGGGCTATGTTGCGTATTGTCTCGCTGTGTTTCTACTGTTTTGGGTATTCCACAGTGATTTTGACGATTTTGCCCTTTAACTACTTTATTTTACTGATTTTGAACAAGTTACTACACTTGGTATTTTTACTGATTTTGAACAAGATGCTACACTTGTTTGACCGATGAAAAAGTTATCCGTCGATTTTTGAGGCCTCCACAGTTGCAAAGACGGAAAATAAAATAAATGAAGCTTTCTGGGCAAGGATGATTTCTTCCACTTACACCGGATAACCAACATGCGCTGGCAGGGCGAATTCTCGCAGCCGCACTTGTTTAGGCTGTCCCACTTTATATATTTTTCATATCTGAGCCCTCCGTGTTTAAAACTATTATTGTTTTGGCGCGGATATGAAGGTTTTATTTATTTTATTGCTTTTAATAATATTGGTCGATGAAGGAATCTCCGTCTGATTTCCAAGGCCTCCTCTGTGCAAAAGACGGATTTATTTATTTTTTGCTTTACTTATTAAAATCCTGTCATTACTTTAAAATTATTTATTCTGATACTAACACTTTTACTAAGTGTTTATGCAGGTAGCCGGAGATCATCTTGTGCAGAAAGCCTAAAAAGGGCTAAAAGATGTCCCGGAATGTTATTTTATATCGCATTTAATTTAGTTTTATTATTGTGTAGTGCACTTTATTTTAATTATAAATGCTTAGAATAGGTAGAATAAAAAGAGCAATAAATAATTAACCTAGGTTTGAACGAACAACCGCAAGTTAGCGGATCTTAAAGGATACCTAACCCCTTCCCTTTAGGATAATAAAGAACCATGATCCAGAATCTCACTAATTTCGCAGACCATTAAATGGAAGTCAATTGCAGTATTTTTATTGCAATAAACTAAGTGTCCTAATTCACTATAATAATTAGGTGGCGACTCCTTAAAATACATTTAGGAATCAACCATACGTGGTACTCCCGTTTTCGACTCCGGTTAAAATGGGGTGTTACAGCATGGCGACTCCACTGGGGATATCAGGTTCTTGATCATATCAAACTCAGGTTAATTAAATATTGCACTTTATTTTGCTTTTATATTTGTTATAAATATTTTATATTGTTTGTTTTTATTTTGTAATTAACTAATTTAATTGCTACATTATTTTACTGTTTTCCTTAAACTGGC
The DNA here is from genome assembly GCA_029844215.1 of Przewalskia tangutica. Taxonomy (NCBI): domain Eukaryota; kingdom Viridiplantae; phylum Streptophyta; class Magnoliopsida; order Solanales; family Solanaceae; genus Przewalskia; species Przewalskia tangutica. The sequence goes on along the minus strand of CM056728.1, from coordinate 95,050,035 downwards.
ATTCCGCTCATATTTTCTCCATTCTGGAAAATTAACACTATCACACACTACACGCGAGGTGTGTTGTACGCACCCGCAAAATTTCTTTCAATTACCCAATTTTAGGAGAGTTGGCAAAGGCGCGGAGCAGCCGGACCATCCGGTGGCCGCGTAGCCTTCTCACTCGAGTAGTCCGCTCGGGAACCATTTTGTCTAGTAAGCCAAATCTTAGCAAAATTAGGATAGAGCTATACCACATTTTTAAGTCATGACGATACACTCTAGGTGGGTCGAGCCTTGGTATCGTCTCCACGATTAGAAAATCCTCCAAATTGTCGTTGGGTTTCACAACCCGACGACCATAAGCATATATGTGTAGCGTGATAATGATAGAGCGGATCCAAGCACGGTCGCGACACGCCGAAATTGGGAAAAGTGCATCGTCATTTGGTCGTCATTTCCAACGAAACATTGCAGTTTAACGGCTTGGACATATTTATCATAATTTCGCATATTTGGCGTTTAGGCCGACCTCTGGCATAAGAGAGGTTCCATGCATATTAGGGCGCGCGCTTGATTTGAAGGCTTTTGTTTACTATGGTTTGTCGCTAGCAATTCTGTACATATTATTTAAAGCAATAATTACTCTTTTAAACTCTGTACATATCATGTCATGGGCTTATAACTTCGGGCACGTGCATTTGCATTTTTTGCACTTTTGCTGTCACATTGCAATCAGGACTTCTACTGCGTAAATCACTCTTGAATAGCGCGACTTAGACTTTGTGAAGCATCAACCACCAGTCCGGTCGAACCAATCAGGGGAGTCTTTGACTATATTGTCACACCTTTGCATTTTTATTATTTTTGTCATTTTCCTACTCACCTATTTCTCATATTTTTTGCAGGAAGGTCGTCTTCTCAATCAGCCTAGGGCAGTCGAAAAAAAAAATCATCACAAAAATGAGCATTAGTTATGTTGACTAATAGAAGTCAGTCTATACCATATTCAAGGAGACATCGCTCTCAGTTCTTTTATACTTTGTATTTTTATTCATATTTGCAAACTCAATTGATATGTTTAGCGTTAATTACATAGTTCTTCATATCATGCATTTTACAACATAATCATTTCGAACTACGCGTGTCTGATTCTCACCACACGGTGTGATACGTAGGCAACGCATTTTGAGTTCGACACCACAAAAATAAAAACCACAAAAATAAAAACCAAAAACAAAGTGCATTTCTCACTCATGCATCCCATTCATCATGTTTTCGGACATTCATTTTACTTTGCATTCGTCCATAATGGACAATCATTTCTTTTGCACAACTTTATATTGATATCCTTTCATTGATAATTTTTTTCCAAGCATACATTTTATAACATATTTGAATGAACTACGCGCACCTGATTCCTTCGGCGGGATACGTAGGCAGCCCTATTCGGGTTCGGTACCATTTATTCAAAAAATACAAAAAAAAAAAACAATTATTCGAAAATACAAAAAAAAGAAATGTTTTATTCAAAAAATACAAAAAAAATGTTATTCAAAAAATACAAAAAAAATTAAGTATTATTGTTTGACTTTGTTGATACCAACACAGTTACACGTGTGCATAATAATAAAAAAAAACAAGTGATAATCAGTATGGGTTGACTTTGTGGTAAACCATAGATTCTTTTGGTACCTCTTATTCATACCCGCAGATGACATTGTCTTGCATGTTTTCAAGATAAGAATGAAACCGACCTCATCGTTTCATATGTATTGTGTGGTGAGTTTTTAGAATAAGTTCAATTGCATTGCATTGTGATCTAGAACTTGGCTTGAATGTTTGTTGAGGCGAAATCCTGAGCAACACTCGGTGTGGAAAATGATCGTAGGCTTTCTTTGACCCGTTTGAGCCTTTTCAGCCTACCAAATAACATTATCCCTAGTACACCCCTTTGAGCCTAAAACCTATTTTTGACAACCGCATATTACACCTATAACCTTTCTGAGTGCGTACGCACTATCCCTCTCTTGGCCCGACCTCCTTGAGTGCTTTAGAAATGTGTAAATGGCTGACAGAATCTTGCGTTGAAGTTTGCAAAGACAAAAATTGTCAAAGTCTCAAAAAATGAAAGCAGAGACGACTTCACATAAAGAGGAAATCAAAAGCCCCGATAATAAAAAAAAAAGAAATACATAACCCCAAAAAAAAAGAGGCTCCAAATGAAAGATTCAAAAGAAGTCAGTACAGAAAAACTGGGACAAAACGAAAGCAAATCAGCATTAAATCGCACCAATATCAAGCACGGAATTAATCCAACGCTCGGGGAAGGATTAGTCATTTTTTACCCAAATGATATTCATCCCTTCCCCAAACCTACATTACAAGCCCGTGACAAGCCCTACATGATCTTATACTGAGGTTTATCACATTAGTGGATACTTACATGACGGCCAAGCCTATGGTATCACAATTGCATGCATTGAACATCTTTTTGAGTGTGAGCGTACTTCTCTAAACGGCCCAAAATTCAAAATACTGAAATATATGTATGAAATGGGACTTTCTTTCAATGAGGGCATTTGAAACGTGAGGCTACGTGTAGTTCGAAACCTTGGATGCAAGCAAGTGTGTCGACACTCAGGTATGTTTGAAGTACTATCTGAAACTGTGTGAATTACACCAGAGTCAATCTCGGTTAGACTGAAAACAATAAAAGAACATCCTTATGCACAATACTAATTGTTGGTATCAACTGGAGTCAGAACGTAATGTCGTCCTCCATTTTTTCAGAAAAAACGACAAAATGCATATTACATAAAAATCATTTTGCATCACGAACTACGTCTTGACCTGATTCCCTCGGCGGGATACGTAGGCGGCCATATCGGCTTCGGTCCCGCATTATTTTAAAATCATAAAAAATCTTATTTTTTGCAGCATGAACTATGTCTTGACCTGTCTCCCTCGGCGGGATACGTAGACAGCCACATCGGCTTCGGTCACTCCATTAAAAATATTTTCCTTATTTTGCACTGGACTCGATTTTGTCCGTATTCTCGCATTAGCTTTTCATTCATTATAAAAAAAAAATGCTTACATGATCGCCTTAATAGCGTCAAGATGCAACCTTACCCAGTTCAACATCTTCATCACCAGAAACTGGGACATTTTAAGGAATTCACTGCAAGAAAATGGCAATAGACAGGAAAAAGAAGGCCAACTAGGTCTTCACCAAGAATGCAAGCGTCAAGAGACAAAGCTACAGAATCGACGCTAATCAACCATTCATTTCCTAAAACTCACTAAGTTTTCTTTGAGTGCAGGATCTTCATATCAGCAAAGGCAGAAACACAACAATAAACCCATGCGGGTCACAAATGCACAACGTCTATGCAATGACGCTATCTCAACCCAGACGGGTCACAAATCAGGTACGCCCCTAAACCAATGCATTTCATTTTAAGCCTATGCAACGGCTTCATTCATGTTTCGTCTATGCAACGACGAGCATCTGCATCGCGTCCATGCAACGACGCCTTTTCATTTTAAGTCTATGCAACGGCTTCATTCATGTTTCGTCTATGCAACGACGAGCATCTGCATCGCGTCCGAAAACGACGTCATTTCTTTTAAGCCTATGCAACGGCTTCATTCATGTTTCGTCTATGCAACGACGAGCATCTGCATCGCGTCCGAAAACGACGCCTTTTCATTTTAAGCCTATGCAACGGCTTCATTCATGTTTCGTCTATGCAACGACGAGCATCTGCATCGCGTCCGAAAACGACGTCATTTCTTTTAAAGCCTATGCAACGGCTTCATTAATGTTTCGTCTATGCAACGACGAGCATCTGCATCGCGTCCGAAAACGACGTCATTTATTTTAAGCCTATGCAACGGCTTCATTCATATTTCGTCTATGCAACGACGAGCATCTGCATCGCGTCCATGCAACGACGCCTTTTCATTTTAAGCCTATGCAACGGCTTCATTCATGTTTCGTCTATGCAACAAAGAGCATCTGCATCGCGTCCGAAAACGACGTCATTTCTTTTAAGCCTATGAAACGGCTTCATTCATGTTTCGTCTATGCAACGACGAGCATCTGCATCGCGTCCATGCAACGACGCCTTTTAATTTTAAGCCTATGCAACGGCTTCATTCATGTTTCGTCTATGCAACGACGAGCATCTGCATCGCATCCGAAAACGACGTCATTTCTTTTAAGCCTATGCAACGGCTTCATTCATGTTTCGTCTATGCAACGACGAGCATCTGCATCGCGTCCGAAAACGACGTCATTTCTTTTAAGCCTATGCAACGGCTTCATTCATGTTCCGTCTATGCAACGACGAGCATCTGCATCGCGTCTATGCAACGACGTCATTTCATTAAAAGCCTATGCAACGGCTTCATTCATGTTTCGTCTATGCAACGACGAGCATCTGCATCGCGTCCATGCAATGACGCCATCAACATCTACAATAACCTTGTCTTTTTGACCACATCACTGCAACCCGATGTCAATCATACCCGACATCGGACATTTTTTAATCAGCGTCAGCTTTGCTTTTTAATTTTTGTATCACAACGACCCAGTGTCATCATGATTTGACACTGGGACATTTTTTGGATCTGCATCATCCCTATTTTTGAGTTCCAGTTTATAAATCAGGACAAAATTGGTTACAAGTCAACATCTTTGTCCGAAGACTCTTCCATCATCTCCGTACAAAGAGGACGTCTTTGTTGTGATCAATTTTGACTGTTTTGTATATTTGTTGCAATTTTAAGTATTTTAGCACACCGCATTTTAATCGTTATTTTGCATATTTTTACATAATATTCTATGTTTATTTCTTCACAAAAATGGCATTGCATCTTTTATTTTTAAACTAAGTATTATGTCGTTGTTAATATTATGTTTGTATTATTGTTATACCGTCGTTTATTTTAATAATATTTGCATCTTTTTAAATAATTAATTGGCATCCCGTTTTTACTTTTAATCAGGCATTAAACATGTCTTTAAAATTGCATTTTTAGTATTATTGCGTCGGCATTTGAATTTTAATAATCTTGCATCTTTTTTAAATAATTTTCTTTTAAATAATTAACCAGCCTTGCATTTTTGTCAAACCAGTCCAGTCCAAGACACAATTTGAATCAGTCCAAGCCAACACTATTTTTAATATCACCCAAACACCCTCTTTTATTTTCCCCCCTAAAATCAAATACCACTTTTCATTTTCCCAAAACAATACCACATTTCATTTCCCCAAATACCAAACCCTAAACCTACCCTATAAAATAAAACATCCCCTTTCGTAAAATCGGCCCACTTCACCTCTCTCCTCACCCATCGCCTGTCCGCCTCTCACGGAGTTCTATCTCCGGCGAACCCCCCCTTTTTAAATAGCCCTCTCCCTCTCCACTCATCTCCTTCACCCCTCTCTCGTCGCCGTCAGCCTAACCGGCGAACCACCACACCACTGTTCCGTCGACCACCACCACCACACACGCCATACATCTACCGTCTCCCGTCTCCACACCTTCCGTCGACCACCACTGACACTCCATCGCCGTGAACCTCACCACGCCCCACCGTCCCGCCGCCACCATCCGTCGCCTCTTCCCTATCTCCGTCGACCACCAGCTCGGTGAAGCCATCGACCAACCGCCCATTCGACCCGCGCTTCCGTATTGTTGACATATTGTTTGTTCCTCTTTCGTTGCTATTATGTTATTGTTGTTGTTGGTGATTTCGATTTTGTTGGCTATTATTGTTCTGTTTTTGATTTGTCGTGAGTTTGATTCTGTTGCTTACTGTGTTGTTGGGACTGATTTTTATTTATTTTAGTAATTTAGCCGGAGTTAAAAACTCCGGCGAACCGGTTCGGTGGTATTGTGGAGTTTGTCGGCTTATGTTTGTTTGTTGGGCTGATTCGACCTCATTATTGGGATAATGGCCGGAGTTTGAACTCCGGCGGACATCGTGTTCTCGCATTTGTTGCCTTTTACATTCGATATTGTTCTTGTTTGCATTTTCCCGTTTGATATTGCTACTTACTGTGCTGCGGGCTGCATTCTTCTGTTTGGTATTGTTTCTTATTAGGTCACTGGCAGCATATTCATTTTGGGCTATGTTGCGTATTGTCTCGCTGTGTTGCTACTGTTTTGGGTATTCCACAGTGATTTGGACGATTTTGCCCTTTTACTACTTTATTTTACTGATTTTGAACAAGTTACTACACTTGGTATTTTTACTGATTTTGAACAAGATGCTACACTTGTTTGGCCGATGAAAAAGTTATCCGTCGATTTTTGAGGCCTCTACAGTTGCAAAGACGGAAGATAAAATAAATGAAGCTTCAGGCAAGGATGATTTCTTCCACTTACAGGATAACCAACATGCGTTGGCAATTCGCACTTGTTTAGGCTGTCCCACTTTATATATTTTTCATATCTGAGCCCTCCGTGTTTAAAACTATTATTGTTTTGGCGCGGATATGAAGGTTTTATTTATTTTATTGCTTTTAATAATATTGGCCGATGAAGGAAGCTCCGTCTGATTTCCAAGGCCTCTCTGCAAAAAAAGCGGATTTATTTATTTTTTGCTTTACTTATTAAAATCCTGTCATTACTTTAAAATTATTTATTCTGATACTAACACTTTTACTAAGTGTTTATGCAGGTAGCCGGATATCATCTTGTGCAGAAAGCCTAAAAAGGGCTAAAAGATGTCCCGGAATGTTATTTTATATCGCATTTAATTTAGTTTTATTATTGTGTAGTGCACTTTATTTTAATTATAAATGCTTAGAATAGGTAGAATAAAAAGAGCAATAAATAATTAACCTAGGTTTGAACGAACAACCGCAAGTTAGCGGATCTTAAAGGATGCCTAACCCCTTCCCTTTAGGATAATAAAGAACCCTGATCCAGAATCTCACTAATTTCGCAGACCATTAAATGGAAGTCAATTGCAGTATTTTTATTGCAATAAACTAAGTGTCTTAATTCACTATAATAATTAGGTGGCGACTCCTTAAAATACATTTAGGAATCAACCATACGTGGTACTCCCGTTTTCGACTCCGGTTAAAATGGGGTGTTACAACGCTGACGTCATTTTTTCTGAAGAATCTGAAAAATGACGGAGAACATAGGGAAGACATCCTCATCCAAAAAATCATAAGAACTAGGCACGAGTTTTCTACTTTAGAAAAGGAAAATTGGGATTCATCAAAGAGAACATGACGACTAATGATAATTATTTTAGAGGACAAATCAAAGCATTTATAACCACAGTGATTTGACGGAAAACCCAAAAATATACAAGTAGTAGAACGTGCCTGAAGTTTGTTGATCGTAGTGGATGAAAACAATGGATAACATAAGCATCCGAAGATCCTAAGACGAGAATACGACAGAGTCTTATTGTATAACACTTTGAGAGGGAATGAATATGTCAAACATTTAGAGGGAAGAATATTTAGTAGATCGGTAGCCATTTGTAGCGCACGATGACAAAATAATGGAGTAACGGAAGAATAAACTAATAAAGTGCGGACAATATTATTAATGGTATGAATTTTTAGCTCAACTTTCCCGTTTTGTGAAGACGTATGAGGACAAGAAAAATGAAAATTTATCTCATTTTTAGCACAAAACTCCATAAATTCCCCATTGTCATTATCACATTGAATGCTTTTTATTTTCCGTTCGAATTACGTTCTTATGAAAGCTCTAAATTTTATGAAAATGGAAAAAACTTGAGATTTTTTCACAATTGGAAACGTCCATAAATATTTAGAATAGTCATCTAAGAATAAAACATAATAACGATGACTCATAGAACTGAGAACCGGAGAAGTCCATAAATCACTATGAATAATCTCAAATGGCATTTAAGTATTAGAATTCGAGGCTACAAATTGTAACTTAATAATTTTTCCCAAAGCACATGATTGACAAAGTGGAGTACTACGCGTACCCTTACAAGAAATAAACTTATGTCTATCTAAATAAGATAAAATAGACGACCCCGGATGACCTAGACGAGCATGCCACAAGGAAGGAGCAAGAGCTGCAAAAGTGGATGGCATAGCTTGACGCGAGATGCTGAGACTCGGTGTGATTGGATAAAGATCCCCCCAACTGTCACACCTCATGAGATGACTCCCCGTCTTTAAATCCTTCACAGAAAACCCAAATGGATCAAAATTAATAGAAACTCAATTATCAGTGGTGAATTTACGGACATACACCAAAATTTTAATCGATTTTGGGGTATGAAGGGTATGTTTCAGGACAAGTTGTGGATGAGGAAGAACATGACCATAACCCTTAATTGGAATAGAATTGCCATTATCAATAATTATACCACGATTAGTGCTCAAATTGTAATAAGACGAGAGAGTACCTTGGTCGGATGTCCTGTGGGTAGTGGCGCTGTTGTCCATGTATCAATTAGGGTCTGGTTGAGTCAAGCCAAGCGTGTGCATCGCTGCTTCAATGTCGGTCTGAGTGGGGCCCACTACGTGGTGGGCTTGATGGGGGCAGGGTCGCGGCGCTGTAACCCGGAGTCACGGCGCTGTAACCCGGAGCAGCGGCGCTGGGACCCACTGTCCAGGGGGCCGTGTGGGCTCCAGAACTGTTGTTGCTGCTGACGGTTTCCCCGTTGTTGCCACCATAATTCTTGCCATTATTCTTCCGATTTAGGTCGTTCTTACCACCCCCGTTGTTGTGATTTTGGGTCACGTTGGTTGGATTGGAAGCAGTCATCATGACAACAGGGCTAGCCCCAATCACCACTTTCTTAGCCAATCCGGCTTCTTTCAAAGTAAGCATAGAACGGGCTTGATAAAATTCTGGCAGGGCTTACTTTGACGAATAACCGAAGCAACACCTCTATAGGCCTCTGACAGGCCTGCAACCATCTGAAGAACTAGACGACGATTAGAAATAGGAGACCCCACGTTGCTGAGTTGGTCTGCCAAGTCCTTGAGGCGTTTGCAATAACAAGAAACATTTTGAAAATTCATCATAGCCACTTGTGAAAATTACTGCTCAAGGATAACAATTCGAGAATGACTGTGATCTTGGAATATGTCTCGCAATCGATTCCACGCCGCCATAGCTATGGAGTTGGGTTCCATAATCGTCTATAAAGATCCAAGTAGATAATGGCATAAATCCACTGAAAAAACTTGGCATCAAGCATGACCCATAATTCTGGATCTTCTTCTTTAGTGGGCACTGATCGGTGTATTTTATATACACCTTTTGAGTCATTTTTATTAGTCTTTTGCCCATTTTTGTACAAATATGTGTCGTGTTAGGATATATTTTCTTTCTTTTGAGTCACAATGGTTTAAAGTGGCACATTGGTGAGAAGGAGCGAAAAGAGAGCAGAAACAGAGGTTCCAGAGCTCAAAAAGCTAAAAAGTTGGCAACCCGGGCGAGAAACAGGGCGGCGCCAACCAACCAGCAGCAGCAGAGCCACGGCGCCCAAGAAGGTAGCGAGCCAAGCGCGAAGCTGGCTGCGTGGCGACGCGGATAAATTGACAAATCCGAATAGGATTGGTCCAAGGCCAAGAAGGAAAAGGTTTTGCACGTTTTGGAGGATATAAAAGGACCTTTTAGGTCAGATTTGAGGGAGTACCACACCTTACCATTCATCATAACTTGAGATAAAGATTGGAGACGTAATTTTAAGTAATTTCTTGTTCTTTACTTTATTTCCTTTTAGTATATGTTGGATATTATTTTAGTTCTTGGCGTGTCTATGCCTAGTAACTAACTTAATTTAGGGCTTTTCATGTCGAATCGCTTGAACCTCGTTCTTATGAATTAATGCATGTTTTGGTTTCTTCTTATTATTGTTGAGATTTATTCAATAATTGTTTTGATTGCTTGGTAATTAATTGATCACTAATTATCATAACTTATATGATTTCTAATCGAAAGCCGAAAGGGGAGATTGTGAATATGCTATAGTTGAATAAACATAGGTTTAAATCGTGGACGAAAGTACCCCGATACTTGTGTAGCTTAATAGGTTATTGCTCTTAATCCTCATTGTAGTCAATCTTGTCATCGAAAGATAGAAGGGTTCTACATTGGGGTTGAGTGTTTATATTACCTTAACAGGAGTATAAAACGGCTTAGTTAACCTGCTATCTCAAAATAGAAGAAGAACCTTAATTATTTGCATTAACGAGTAAAGCGAGCAGATAGTTGAGGAGATTTGGAAGCCCTATTTCCACCATATCTGAAGTAAAGTAAAGTAATTTAGTTAGCATCTATAAATAGCTATAAACAATTCATCAAATTATCGGTTATCAAATAGATACTACAGAATAGAGGTTGGTAATTGGACACTAATCCCTGAGGACGATAACTCGGTCTTCTAGACTATATTACTTGTCACGATACGTGCACTTGCGTTTAGCGTGTGTATAAGTCGTGCATCAAGTTTTTGGCGCTGTTGCCGGCGATTGGCGTATTTTAATATCATTCTATCTATTCTTAATTTCTAATTTAGTTTTTATTTTTATTATTATTATTATTATTTATTGGTGAAACCGTGCGCCGTGATCCGTTTGTTGATTTTGATCTGTTACAGGCATCTAGTTTATGTGAAGGAGAAGAGGAGCAGATACACTTGTTCCCTTCAACCCGGAGATTGAAAAGACTTGCAAGCAGAACCGGGGAAACAAACGAATCATTGCCTTAATAGCAATGGGAGGCTTGCAGAATAACAATGAGATGAACGAAGTGTTAGGTGATCATCAACCTAACCAGAGGATGCCCCAGAGGTTACCAATGGATGTGGAAGAAAGGGTCCAGGTCCAAGCTGAGAGAAGCTTGAGAGATTATGTGCTGCCAAGGGTAAATGGAGCACAGACTTGCATCAGGCTCCCAGCAATAGGAGCAAATAATTTCGAAATCAAGTCTGCGATCCTGAGTATGGTGCAGAATACAGTTCAATTCGGAGGGTTGCCATCTGAAGACCCTCATATGCACATAGTAAATTTCTTGGAGCTGTGTGAAACTTTCAAGTATAATGGCGTTACTGACGACGTCATTCGATTGAGGCTCTTTCCCTTCTCACTCAGAGATAGAGCAAAAGTTTGGTTGAATTCTCTGCCTACAGATTCTATATTCACATGGCAGGACTTGGCACAGAAGTTCTTGGCAAAGTTCTTCCCACCGTCCAAAGAAGCTAAGCTGAGAGGAGAGCTGAACAATTTTTACCAGGCTGATAGAGAGTCACTCTATGAGACGTGGGAGAGATTTAAATATCTGCAGAGAAAGTGTCCACATCATAGCATTGAGCTGTGAAATTTGGTTCATATTTTCTACAATGGGCTAAGTGGGACCACAAGAACCATCATTGACGCAGCTGCAGGTGGAACCTTCATGAAGAAGACAGCACATGAGGCCCATGATTTGCTAGAAGACATGGCCACCAACAACCATGTGACAGATGATAGATGGGTAAGTAGAAGGAGAGCGATAGGAGTTCATGAGATCGACACCATTACAGCGTTAAATGCACAGGTTGCTCTCTTGACCAAGCAACTGCAGCAGAACACAGTGTCAGTGAATGCAGTTCAGATGCCATTGAGTTGTGAGATATGTGGGGGTCCTCATACCTTTGATAGGTTCCCATCAGCATACCCCAACAAAATATCTATTGAGCAAGCAGAATGTAAGGCAGTGGGGAATTACCAAAGGCCCCAGAACAACCCCTATTCAAATACCTACAATCCAGGGTGGAGGAATCACCCTAACTTTTCATGGAGGGGTGATCAAGGGCAACAGAACCAGTTCCGAGGCCAATACCAGAATCAGCAACCATTTAACCAGGCCTCACCATCCCAAAAGTTCAGTACACCTGCTCGCGAAAAAACTGCAATTGCGTGCGGCGCTTGGCTGACACTTACGAATTCACAAACCCAGTTTATGGCAGAGACAAGATCCTCTATCAGGAACTTGGAGACGCAGGTGGGACAGCTATCAAAGATGGCAAATAACAGGCCACATGGCACGCTTTCTAATGTCTGAGAGATGAATCCTGAGAGCGATGTCGGGCGGTGCAGCGAGAAGTGGGAAGCGGTGAAATCTGATCTACCTCGGCCGTGGTAGAACAGACAGTTGAGTAGAGAGTAGATCTGAGAGAAGGAGGGGTTCACGAGACGCCTATTTTAGAGATGGCTCCAACAATCAGTGAGGGAATACACAGAGAAGATTCCTTACCCTCATAGGTTGCAAAGAAAAGCAGTTGATAAGCAAATCTTCAAGTTCTTGGAGGTATTTAGAAAGCTGCACATTAACATCCCTTTCATTGAGGCATTGGAGCAAATGCCTACTTAATTCAAATTTATGAAGGAAATCCTTGGGAAGAAGAAGAAGCTAGTTGAGTATGAGACAATGGCATTGACAGAGGAATGCAGTGCCATATTGCAGAAGAAACTACCCCCCAAGCTTAAGGATCCAGGGAGCTTCACATTGTCTTGCACAATTGGTAGGGTGACATGTAACAGGGCCATGTGTGATTTGGGGGCCAGCATAAATCTCATGCCCTTGTCCGTTTTCAAGAGGTTGGGTTTGGATGAAGCCAAACCAACCACAGTGAACTTGCAGTTGGCGGATAAGACAGTGGTGCATCCCAGGGGAATAATTGATGACGTATTGGTTAAGGTGGGAAAATTCTTCTTTCAGGCGGACTTCCTCCTCCTTGATATGGAGGAAGATGATGAAATCCCTATCATCTTGGGAAGACCATTTTTGGCAACTGGAGAGACTTGATTGATGTGGAAAAGGGCGAGCTGACACTCAGAATTGAGGATGAAGAGATGGTGTTCAAGGTGTTTAAACACACCGTTGAACCCCCAGTCACAAGCAAGTGGTTTGCAGTCAGCACCGTTAGCACATCAGCTGAGCCATCACAGGTCAAAGCAAAGGAAATCAGTCCGCCAGTACAGGTGAGCAAATCTAAACCTTCTCTTGAGAAAAAGGAGAAAAAGAAAAACAGAAGGTGAAAGAGAAAAATTATTATGAAATGGGTAGGCTGTGGGGTTATGTTACCTCATGCCTCTTGATAAGGAACCTGCGTCCGGCTAAAAAACGTTAAAGACAGCGCTACTTGGAAGGCCACCCAAGGTTTTTAAATTTTATGCAATTTAGTTTTAGTTAGAACAGTCTCACTGAAGGTATTGTTTACATGTTGTGATGACAGGTACAGGGCTAAAAAGTGGAGGATGAAAAACGTGAGAGATGAGGAAATCGGCTCGGCGCCACGGCGCCCAGCAGAGGGCCATGGCACCGAGAATGCAGAAAGGCGCATGAAGTTGGGCGTCGCGGCGCCAAATCAGAGCGCCACGACGCCGGAAGTTCAGAGGGTCGCAGATGTTTGGGCGCCACAGCGCCGATCTCAGGGCCGTGGCGCCGCGATGAAAAATCTGAAAAATAAAGAGCCCTAGAAACGATTTCCCACTTCCATTCTGACGGGATTTCTGACGTTATCTGCCATGCATTATCCGCCGCCACCGCCACCATTTTAAACCAAGTTTGTAAGTTGTCCCGTTTTTTTTTCTTTTATTTTTGAGTCTTGCACACATTAGGGACAATGTGTGATTTAAGTTTGGGGGGTTCTTAGTTATTTTTTATATGTTTTTTGAGTCTTTTTGTGTTAGTTTCTATGTTTATTTGAGTCTAATTTTTTTTTTATGATCATGCATGTTGTAGTTACTTGAAACGCCTAGTGAAGTAAAGTTGAATAATGTAATGTAATTAGAAGCAACCATCTGAACACTTAGGCTAGATATGTCAAAAATTCATGAAGTCAAACTATTTAGGGTATCTTGCTTGATTTATACCTATGTGTCTGCTTGCTTGCTATTTGAGGCGAAATAGTTAGAATATGCATGTTAGGGAGATGACTCAGACATTTCTTTGTTAGCCCTTTCTTACCATTTTTTTTACTTATCCCTGACATAAAAATTGTATCCCTAGTCAGCCCCTTTGAGCCTAAAAATAAGATATTTCTTTGACACCCTATAATTCCATACTTGTGCCATAAGTGAAGAAATTGATGTGTTTGGAATATAAAGTGTTGAAAAGAGACAAAAAGAGAGTGAATAATTTTGATGCACCCCAATGAAAAGTAATCATAAATAGGCAAAAGCCTAAGTTTGGGGGTGTCTACTATTCATCAGACACCTTATTCTCTCAAAACAAAAGAGGGGAAAAATAGGTATGAGGTTAAAAAGAAAATCAAAAGAAAAGGGAAGAATCGAAAGTAAAAGAGTTTATGGTACGTAAGATTGAGCCTAAAAGCCTATTTTTATCTACCCCTGTCTAAGCCTACATTACAACCCTGAAAAGCCCTGAAGATCTCTAATGTGTGTATCCATGATTAGTGGAGAATAGCAAGTAAACAGGCCATAGGATTTGGAAATTTACATGCATGGTTAGGTATTCTTACTTCCATTGAGCATGATTTAAATTGAATTTGCAAAATATCTGACTTGATGTGTTTAGAATGCTATAAATCCATGCTATATGTTCCTGCATATTATTCTACTAACCTTCATGCTTTTCTAAGTAACAATGATGCAACAACTTGATCAATGTCTTTGAGTCATTTTATTTTCGTTTCTTTCGTGTCTTTGTTTCTATTTTTGATCTTTACTCGAGGGCGAGCAAAGATTAAGTTTGGGGGTGTTTGATCGGTGTATTTTATATACACCTTTTGAGTCATTTTTTGTTAGTCTTTCGCCCATTTTTTGTACAAATATGTGTCGTGTTAGGATATATTTTCTTTCTTTTGAGTTACAATGGTTTAAAGTGACACATTGATGAGAAAGAGCGAAAAGAGAGCAGAAACAGAGGTTCCAAAGCTCAAAAAGCTAAAAAGTTGGCAACCCGGACGAGAAACAGGGCGGCGCCGCGGCGCCAACCAACCAGCAGCAGCAGAGCCACGGCGCCCAAGAAGCAGAAAGCCGCAGAAGTTTCGGCGCCGCGGCGCCGACGCGGGAAAATTGACAAATCCGAATAGGATTGGGCCAAGGCCAAGAAGGAAAAGGTTTTGCACGTTTTGGAGGATATAAAAGGACCTTTTAGGTCAGATTTGATGGAGTACCACACCTTACCATTCATCACAACTTGAGATCAAGATTGGAGACTTATTTTTAAGTAATTTCTTGTTCTTTACTTTATTTCCTTTTAGTATATGTTGGATATTATTTTAGTTCTTGACATGTCTATGGCTAGGAACTAACTTAATTTAGGGCTTTCCATGTCGAATCGCTTGAACCTCGTTCTTATGAATTAATGCATGTTTTGGTTTCTTCTTATTATTGTTGAGATTTATTCAATAATTGTTTTGATTGCTTGGTAATTAATTGATCACTAATTATCATAACTTATATGATTTCTAATCGAAAGCCGAAAGGGGAGATTGTGAATATGATATAGTTGAATAAACATAGGTTTAAATCGTGGACGAAAGTACCCCGATACTTGTGTAGCTTAATAGGTTATTGCTCTTAATCCTCATTGTAGTCAATCTTGTCATCGAAAGATAGAAGGGTTCTACATTGGGGTTGTGTGTTTATATTACCTTAATAGGAGTATAAAACGGCTTAGTTAACCTGCTATCTCAAAATAGAAGAAGAACCTTAATTATTTGCATTAACGAGTAAAGCGAGCAGATAGTTGAGGAGATTTGAAAGCCCTATTTCCACCATATCTGAAGTAAAGTAAAGTAATTTAGTTAGCATCTATAAATAGCTATAAACAATTCATCAAATTATCGGTTATCAAATAGATACTACAGAATAGAGGTTGGTAATTGGACACTAATCCCTGAGGACGATAACTCGGTCTTCTAGACTATATTACTTGTCACGATACGTGCACTTGCGTTTAGCGTGTGTATAAGTCGTGCATCAAGTTTTTGGCATTTATTGGCGATTGGCGTATTTTAATATCATTCTATCTATTCTTAATTTCTAATTTAGTTTTTATTTTTATTATTATTATTATTATTTATTGGTGAAACCGTGCGCCGTGATCCGTTTGTTGATTTTGATCTGTTACAGGCATCTAGTTTATGTGAAGGAGAAGAGGAGCAGATACACTTGTTCCCTTCACCCCGGAGATTGAAAAGACTTGCAAGCAGAACCGGAGAAACAAACGAATCATTGCCTTAATAGCAATGGGAGGCTTGCAGAATAACAATGAGATGAACGAAGTGTTAGGTGATCATCAACCTAACCAGAGGATGCCCCAGAGGTTACCAAAGGATGTGGAAGAAAGGGTCCAGGTCCAAGCTGAGAGAAGCTTGAGAGATTATGTGCTGCCAAGGGTAAATGGAGCACAGACTTGCATCAGGCTCCCAGCAATAGGAGCAAATAATTTCGAAATCAAGTCTGCGATCCTGAGTATGGTGCAGAATACAGTTCAATTCGGAGGGTTGCCGTCTGAAGACCCTCATATGCACATAGTAAATTTCTTGGAGCTGTGTGCAACTTTCAAGTATAATGGCGTTACTGACGACGTCATCCGATTGAGGCTCTTTCCCTTCTCACTCAGGGATAGAGCAAAAGTTTGGTTGAATTCTCTGCCTACAGATTCTATATTCACATGGCAGGACTTGGCACAGAAGTTCTTGGCAAAGTTCTTCCCACCGTCCAAAGAAGCTAAGCTGAGATGAGAGCTGAACAATTTTTACCAGGCTGATAGAGAGTCACTCTATGAGGCGTGGGAGAGATTTAAATATCTGCAGAGAAAGTGTCCACATCATAGCATTGAGCTGTGAAATTTGGTTCATATTTTCTACAATGGGCTAAGTGGGACCACAAGAATCATCATTGACGCAGCTGCAGGTGGAACCTTCATGAAGAAGACAGCACATGAGGCCCATGATTTTCTAGAAGACATGGCCACCAACAACCATGTGACAGATGATAGATGGGTAAGTAGAAGGAGAGCGATAGGAGTTCATGAGATCGACACCATTACAGCGTTAAATGCACAGGTTGCTCTCTTGACCAAGCAACTGCAGCAGAACACAGTGTCAGTGAATGCAGTTCAGATGCCATTGAGTTGTGAGATATGTGGGGGTCCTCATACCTTTGATAGGTTCCCATCAGCAGACCCCAACAAAATATCTATTGAGCAAGCAGAATGTAAGGCAGTGGGGAATTACCAAAGGCCCCAGAACAACCCCTATTCAAATACCTACAATCCAGGGTGGAGGAATCACCCTAACTTTTCATGGAGGGGTGATCAAGGGCAACAGAACCAATTCCGAGGCCAATACCAGAATCAGCAACCATTTAACCAGGCCTCACCATCCCAAAAGTTCAGTACACCTGCTCCACAAGAAAAACCAGACGAATTGCGTGCAGCCTTGTTGACACTTACGAATTCACAAACCCAGTTTATGGCAGAGACAAGATCCTCTATCAGGAACTTGGAGACGCAGGTGGGACATCTATCAAAGATGGCAAATAACAGGCCACATGGCACGCTTTCTAGTAATACAGAGATGAATCCCAGAGAGCAGTGTCAGGCGGTGCAACTGAGAAGTGGGAAGCAGCTAGTACAGTCTACACCTCAGCCCGTGGTAGAACAGAGAGTTGAGTAGAGAGTAGATACAGAGAAGGAGGGGGTTACTGAGGACCGCCCTATTTAAGAGAAGGCTGCAACAATCAGTGAGGGAATACACAGAGAAGATTCCTTACCCTCATAGGTTGCAAAAAAAAGCAGTTGATAAGCAAATCTTCAAGTTCTTGGAGGTATTTAGAAAGCTGCACATTAACATCCCTTTCATTGAGGCATTGAAGCAAATGCCTACTTAATTCAAATTTATGAAGGAAATCCTTGGGAAGAAGAAGAAGCTAGTTGAGTATGAGACAGTGGCATTGACAGAGGAATGCAGTGCCATATTGCAGAAGAAACTACCCCCCAAGCTTAAGGATCCAGGGAGCTTCACATTGTCTTGCACAATTGGTAGGGTGACATGCGAGGCCGTGTGATTCGGGGCGGCGATAAATCTCATGCCCTTGTCCGTTTTCAAGAGGTTGGGTTTGGATAAAGCCAAACCAACCACAGTGAACTTGCAGTTGGCGGATAAGACAGTGGTGCATCCCAGGGGAATAATGGAAGACGTATTGGTTAAGGTGGGAAAATTCTTCTGTCAGGCGGACTTCCTCCTCCTTGATATGGAGGAAGATGATGAAATTCCTATCATCTTGGGAAGACCATTTTTGGCAACTGGAGAGCCTTGATTGATGTGGAAAAGGGCGAGCAAAGATTAAGTTTGGGGGTGTTTGATCGATGTATTTTATATACACCTTTTGAGTCATTTTTTGTTAGTCTTTCGCCCATTTTTTGTTCAAATATGTGTCGTGTTAGGATATATTTTCTTTCTTTTGAGTTACAATAGTTTAAAGTGACACATTGATGAGAAGGAGCGAAAAGAGAGCAGAAACAGAGGTTCCAAAGCTCAAAAAGCTAAAAAGTTGGCAACCCGGACGAAAGCGAGCGGCGCGTGGCTAACCAACGAGGCAGCAGAGCCACGGCGCCCGAAGCGAAGTCGCGAAGTTTAGCGCGCGGCGACGCGGAAAATTGACAAATCCGAATAGGATTGGGCGAGCGAAGGAAAAGGTTTTGCACGTTTTGGAGGATATAAAAGGACCTTTTAGGTCAGATTTGAGGGAGTACCACACCTTACCATTCATCACAACTTGAGATCAAGATTGGAGACTTATTTTTAAGTAATTTCTTGTTCTTTACTTTATTTCCTTTTAGTATATGTTGGATATTATTTTAGTTCTTGACATGTCTATGGCTAGAAACTAACTTACTTTAGGGCTTTCCATGTCGAATCGCTTGAACCTCGTTCTTATGAATTAATGCATGTTTTGGTTTCTTCTTATTATTGTTGAGATCTATTCAATAATTGTTTTGATTGCTTGGTAATTAATTGATCACTAATTATCATAACTTATATGATTTCTAATCGAAAGCCGAAAGGGGAGATTGTGAATATGCTATAGTTGAATAAACATAGGTTTAAATCGTGGACAAAAGTACCCCGATACTTGTGTAGCTTAATAGGTTATTGCTCTTAATCCTCATTGTAGTCAATCTTGTCATCGAAAGATAGAAGGGTTCTACATTGGGGTTGAGTGTTTATATTACCTTAACAGGAGTATAAAACGACTTAGTTAACCTGCTATCTCAAAATAGAAGAAGAACCTTAATTATTTGCATTAACGAGTAAAGTGAGCGGATAGTTGAGGAGATTTGGAAGCCCTATTTCCACCATATCTGAAGTAAAGTAAAGTAGTTTAGTTAGCATTTATAATCATAGCTATAAACAATTCATCAAATTATTGGTTACCAAATATATACTACAGAATAGAGGTTGGTAATTGGACACTAATCCCTGAGGACGATAACTCGGTCTTCTAGACTATATTACTTGTCACGATACGTGCACTTGCGTTTAGCGTGTGTATAAGTCGCGCATTAGGCACAACCGTCGTAGAAGTAGACGTCGTATCACCCTTCTTGGGAGGAGTTGGAGGAATGATGTGGTGGAGGACTTTATGTGCCAAAGCATGAATCATAAATAATTCCGCCCACATCCCATAATGGACGTTTTCTAGGTGGCTGATAGTGCATGGCAGAGAATCTTCGATAGGCGCCGCGGCCCTGCATTTCGGAGCCGTGGCGCCCAAACTTCTGTGGGCTCTCTGATCTTTAGGCGCCGCGGCACTGATGTCTGGCGCCACGGCGCCATTTTTCCTGCGGCTCCCTCTCTGCTTCTAGTCCGTGATTTGCCTGGGATTTCAAGATTGTGAGTCTGTTCATGAGAAAAACTAACAAATTTTCTAAAGTGTTGGGTTGCCTCCCCACAAGCGATCTCTTTAACGTCTTGTAGCCGGACGCCGGTTCCTCTTTATATTGGCTTGAGATTTGTCACAGAGCTCACATATTCTATGTCATTGATCAAGTAGGGTTTCAACCTCTGTCCGTTCACTTTGAATGGGGCTCCCTCTCTCCCTCTTACTTCAACTGCACCATAGAGAAATATTCTTTCAACAGTGTATGTGCCTGACCATCGAGATTTGAACTTGCCTGGAAAAAGCCTCAACCTTGAGTTGAATAAGAGCACTTGTTGTCGTGATTGGAAATCTTTAGGGACCAAGATCTTATCATGC
The DNA here is from genome assembly GCA_029844215.1 of Przewalskia tangutica. Classification (NCBI taxonomy): domain Eukaryota; kingdom Viridiplantae; phylum Streptophyta; class Magnoliopsida; order Solanales; family Solanaceae; genus Przewalskia; species Przewalskia tangutica. The sequence continues at coordinate 95,029,804 of CM056728.1, read as the reverse complement.
CATACCTTGGTTCTTTCTTTGTAGATCTTTGCATTCTCATAAGCATTGTATCTGAATTCATCCAACTCACTCAGCTGTAGCAACCTCTTCTGCCCTGCTGCCTTGGTATCCATGTTCAGTTTCTTCATTGCCCAATAAGCCATGTGTTCTAACTCTACTGGCAGAGGACATACTTTCCCAAAAACCAACTGATATGGCGACATTCCAATGGGAGTTTTGAACGTTGTTCTATACGCTAGGGGTGAGCACGGGTACAAGGTATCCAGATATCCGACCGGAACCGACACTAACGGGTAGGTTCCGGGTAGATATATTAGAATAACGGGTAGGTTCCGGGTAGTAAAATTAGGAACCGATAAAATAGGGTCCGGTTCCGGTTCCAAAATATATAAACCGGGTACCCGGAACCGGAACCGATACCCGGACCCTATTAATCCCCCCCTTTAAATTATTTATTTAGTCCACTTAATTTTATACCCAAACAATCAAACACACCAGTCCATTTAATTTAACAACCCAGTCCACTTTAATTTAACAAAGCCCATTGGCCCAGTCCATTTAATTTAACAACCCAGTCACTAATTTTATGATTGCACGTAGCCACGCATCTTGATCGCACATTCTAGTCCAATGCCACCTTTTGCATTTCTTCCTTTTCTGTGTTTAAATATTTTATGTAGCTGGATTGGTATTTGGAGTAGCATCTCAGCAACGGTACCGATTTTAAAAAAAAAGTAGCATCTCGGTTACAGGGTACCCGGAACCGCAGGGTCCGGGTAGGTTCCGGGTAAGGATTGATACGGGTAGGTTCCGGGTAGTAAATTTAGGAACCGGTCTTTTACAGGGTAGGTTCCGGGTAGTTCAAAAATAGTAGGGTACCCGGACCCGCTCACCCCTACTATACGCCCATAATGCGTCATCTAACTCGATAGACCAATTCTTCCTTGAGCCATCCACAGTATTTTTCAGTATGCTTTTCACTTCCCTGTTAGAAATTTTCGCCTTCCCATTTGCCTGAGGATGGTAGGGCAACGTGGTACGGTGGTAGACTCCATAGCGGGAAAGTAGTGTATCAAGCTGCTTGTTGCAAAAGTGGCTTCCTTCATCACTGATGATGGCCCTGGGGGTACCAAACCTTGTGAATATGTTCTTTTGGAGGAACCCAATTGGACTGCAAGAAAAATGTATTGATTTCCAAAGGACGACGGGAATGGACCCATGAAGTCGATCCCCCACACATCAAACAGTTCCACCTCCAAGATCCCATTCAAGGGCATTTCATTTCGCCTTGATATGTTCCCCATTCGTTGACAACGATCACAGCCTTTCACAAAGGTGTTGGCATCTTTGAAAAGGGATGGCCAATAGAACCCACTCTGCAGTACTTTGGCGGCTGTTCTTGATGCCCCAAAATGCCCACCACATTGTAAGGTGTGACAATGGGTGAGAATCTGGTGCATCTCATCCTCTGGTATACATAGCCTGATGACTTGGTCGGCGCAGTGCTTGTATAGGATTGGCTCCTCCCAATAGTAATGTTTTACCTCTGAGTAGAACTTCTTCACCTGTTGTCTTGTCAATCCTGGGGGTACTACCTTATCTGCAAAAAAATTAACAAAATCAGCGTACCAAGGTAAATTAAAGACAACACTTACCTGAAACAGTTGCTCATCTGGGAAGTGATCATTTATCTGCACATCCTTGGTATTTTGGCTCTCTTTGTTTTCAAGCCTTGATAGGTGGTAAGCAACCGAGTTCTCTGTTCCCTTTTTATCACGGATTTCCATGTCAAATTCTTGTAATAACAGCACTCATCGGATAAGACGGGGTTTTGCGTCCTTCTTTGTCATCAAGTACTTTATAGCAGAGTGGTCAGTGTACACTATCACCTTATTCCCAATTAGGTATGGCCTGAACTTCTCAAATGCGTAAACTATCGCTAGCAACTCTTTCTCTGTAGTGGCATAATTTAATTGTGCATCATTAAGAGTTTTTCTAGCATAGTAAATGGATCAAAATACCTTATCAACTCTCTACCCAAGAACTGCTCCCACTGCATAATCAATTGCATCACACATTAGCTCAAATGGGAGCTCCCAATTTGGTGCAATGACTATAGGTGTTGAGATTAGCCTCTCCTTGAGTGTCTGGAAAGCGGTCATGAATTCCTCATAGAATTCAAAAGCAACTCCATTCATTAGTAAGGTGGAAATGGGTTTCGACACTTTGGAGAAGTCCTTGATGAATCTTCTATAAAACCGGCATACGAGAAACTTCTAACCCCTTTCGACCTTTGGAGGTGGTAGATTTTCAATTACTGAAATCCTTGCTCTGTCCACCTCAATACCTTGGTTATTTTGTGGCCAAGGACAATCCCCTCTTTCACCATGAATTGACACTTTTCCTCATTTAGCACAAGGTTGGACTCTTCACACCGTTTCAACACTGCTTCCAAATGCTTCAAACACTCATCAAAAGAAGACCCAAAGACAGAAAAATCAACCATGAAAATTTCTATGGTCCTCTCCACCATGTCGGAGAAAATTGCCATCATGCACCGCTGAAAGGTAGCAGGTGCATTGCAAAGCCTAAATGACATCCTTCTGAAAGCAAATGTACCAAAAGGGCAGGTGAATATTGTCTTTTCCTGATCTTCTAGTGTTATGGCAATCTGATGGTATCCTGAGTAACCATCCAAGAAGTAATAATAGTTGTGCCCTGCGAGTTTGTCCAATATCTGATCTAGAAAAGGCAATGGAAAGTGGTCTTTTCTGGTTGCCTTGTTCAACTTGCGGTAGTCAATGCAAATCCTCCAACCGGTAACTGTTCTAGATGGAATGAGCTCATTCTTTTCATTGGTTACCACCGTCATGCCACCCTTTTTGGGCACTACTTGCACAAGACTCACCCATGCACTGTCATAAATATGATAGATTACCCCAGCATCAAGCCATTTCATGATTTCTTTCCTCACCACCTCCTTCATGTTTGGATTCAGTCTCCTTTGTGCTTCAATGGAGGATCTGCTCTCATCTTCTAAACGGATTTTAAGCATCACTGTTGAAGGGCTTATCCCCTTTATGTCTGCCAATGTCCACCCAATGGCACACTTGTGAGCCCTCAACACTCTCAGTAGCTTCTCAACCTCCACTGTGGATAGATGACATGATACGATCACTGACAAGGATTGGTTCTCACCCCAGATATCGATACTGCAAGTGATCTGGTAGAGTCTTCAATTCTAACTCTGGAGCTTTTTCTGTGGATGACACTGCTCTCTCTGGCATCTGCCCGAGCCCTTCATATTTCTTCTTGTAACATGGCTCATAAGAATCCATCCAATTTGCATACTCTATAAATTTCGTGTCATTACCATTATCCTCACCCCATTGGGTCAGCACTTCTTCAAGAGCATCTGCACTTCTGAACCAGTTTTCAGAAACTGCTTCTTCAATCATATCAATAGCATAACAATTGTCACTTGCCTTTGGGAAGGTTGCTGCTTGGAATACATTGAAAATCACTTCTTCTTCCTAAACACGAAGTCTCAGCTCACATTTTTGAACATCAATAAGTGTCTGTCATGTGTCTAGGAATGGTCTGCCAAGGATAATGGGAATCAGTCCACCTTATTTCATGTCTAAGATGATGAAATCAGTGGTGTTATACCCCGTATTTCCAGAGTGTGTACGTGTGGGCGTACGTAGGAAAATTTAAGCCTTAAGGTTGGCAAGGTTCGAAATTTGTACACAAGTACCGAAAAGAATCGTTTTTAGACGAAACGTTTTACAAGACTTGCGAAGGGAAAAATACGGCTATGTCATTTATATTTTTTGCGGATTTTTCCGAGAGATGAAACATTTTGGACCAACGGGAGGGTGACATGTGTCACCCTCACATTGGGCGTGATTGTGGGCGGTAATGGACGAAATGGGGGTCTTGGTTAGGTAGGATATTTTGTGATAGTTGGTGTGGTAGATGGATAAGGTACACATGGTTGAATCCACACTCTACACTTGCCTTGCACTTGGCTTCATCTTGACCCTTGGTTTTCCTATAAATACCCCCCTTAGTTGATGAACTTCTTCATCCACACTTAGACATTTTCCAAAGTCTTGAAATCCCCATGCGTGGTTCTCGTCCAAGAGCCTTCCCCCTCCCCCCCTTGAGAAGCCTTGGCCGAGAGGGTACTCCCCCCCCCCTCCTAGTGGTGTGGCCGAAAGTACCCCCCCCCCCCCCCTTGCCTAGTTGTTTTCGTATAAATACACCCCCCCTCTTGGTAGAAATACTCTCCAAGTATTGTTATAATGCCAAAATACTCTAGCCCATATACCTTGTAGTATTCCCAAGGTTACCTCTATCTGAAAAGCCAGAAATACTATTATACTTCCTCGATCCACAAAACGAAACCCTAAGGAAAATCTTCATAGCCGGTTGAAGTATTAAGAAGAAGTTGCGTAGAACTTCTAAGGGTTGTTGGAGCGGGTTGAGCGCCAGAGTAGGAGCTAAGCGTCGCGGGATCGACATATATACTTGGATAATTTTGGGCTTACCGAGGTAAATAATCCTATCCTTCTATTGTAATTGGAAATTACATACTGTAGTTGTATAGAAATGAATATAAGATTCATAGAAGAGAGTTGAACTGTAATAGAAGGATATTACAGAAAAGACTTGAACTGAAATCACATCAGAAGAATATAAGTAGAAGATTAAACAGTACTTACATAGGACCGTATTCTGATGAACTTATAACCTTTCTTGGTTGAATGTTCTGCGAGTAGCATGTACTACTTGGAAGGTGGACAAGGCTAGCCGGGTTTTAGCCGTGGAGCGTTTTGCTAATAGTCGATAATCGTCGCGAGGTATATGATTCTTCCTATACTCTTGAGCATGATATTTTAAAGGAATATATATATAGTACGGTAGACGTACGTGTGTTAACTGAATATAGTTTTACGGCAATGTCTTTTGACTTAAGCCTGAATAATAAAGAATCTGGAAGTATTTTACAAGAATATATATATATAGTACGGTAGACGTACGTGTGTTAACTGAATATAGTTTTACGGCAATGTCTTTTGACTTAAGCCTGAATAATAAGAACCTTGAAGTATTTCAAAAGAATTAAGAAACCTTTTTGAAAGAAGAGTAATGCTTGGTTTTAAAAGCTTAAGAGTTATACTAGCTTTATGGGAAGTTAGGTATAACGACTTAAGAGAGATAAAAAGAATGGTTTATTAATTTTAGAAGTTAAGAGACTTAATCTTAAAAGATAAGAAGAGACTTGACTTAAATGAATTAATATAAATTTTGTGTGAAACCTCATTCGTGAGTAATGAGTACTTGGTTTTTAAAAGAAATAATGTTTCTTGATTTGGAAGCGAGAATAAGTATCGAACAAACCACAGCAGCGCTAATAAAGGGAAATGTATTGACTAAATAAAGTATTATTAAAACCAGTAGAAACCTCCATCTGCATAGAAGCTAAGATGAGACAAAATGATATTACATTTCCTAGATCATGGCTGCTTTAATAAGATTGTTATGAACAAGAATAACCTACTCACACATAAGGCATATGTTTCTCAAATTGTTTAAAAGGATTAAAACTATGAACTACGAAACCTTTTCGAAAATGAGAAACTTGAGCATTTGAAATTAGGCAAACTTGAACGTTTGGAAAATAATGTTATTACTTGATTTTACAAAGGGAAGTGTTTTGGTTTACTTAACAATGTTAGTCACTCTATTTTTTTTTATATATACTACGGGTATCGGGTGACCTTTGTAAAAGAAATGGATCTTTAAAAGGAATTTAACGTACGTAGTACCTTAGGGTTAAAACCCGGACTTTGACATAAAATGAAAGTACCTTGAGTTGTGTATAACTTGCCTATGCTTGTTGTTGTGAAACTTGCCTATGCTTATTGTGATAGTCTTTGTTGTGCAAGAATTGTGTTTCTATACTCTGGCGTCTCGATGGAGGGCGGTTGACTTGTTGAGAACTTACTTGGGCGTCAGCGGTGACGGAGAATTCCGCAGATGCGCTCGCATTGATAGTGTTATTCCATGGACTAGCTCTCCGTGAGGTTTCTTGTTCGGCCTTGGTATCCGGTGGTCGGCTTCGTACTTGCCGTCTCGTGGTGATTCGGCCTTAGTACACGGTAGTTAGCCCTCGCACTTGCCGTTCGATGTAGTGTGAAGTCTCGTGATCTGACGCGGTACACAGTAGTTAGCCCTCGTACTTGCCGGTCGCCTCGTGGACCGCCTTGGTATCCGGTAGTCGGCTTTCGTACTTGCCGTATCGGCCGTGGTTTAGTTGTATAGTATTGTTAGTCTGGACTTGGTGTTCATATGTACTCGTGGTGTTATTATATCATAGACTGTCGGCAGTGAGGAAGGTATTCCACGGGCATGATTGATGTTGCGGGCGTGAGACCCATAGTTATATTTGAGTGATGACTCGAGGCGTGAGTCACGACTTACATGGCGCTTTATTGTGAGCTGTAGTTTGGTTATCATACATGTCTCTGCTTTATATAGATGCTATGATTTCATTCTGATATTTTGATTTCACATACTTGGTACTGTTATCGACCTCGCCCGAGTGCGTTCATGCCGCGGTAGAGTACATCGGTTGTGGATCCTCGCCATAGGATCACAGTTCGTGTTGGGAAGCCCCGTTTCTCGGAGGCTTATCTTTTGGTATGTTACCACAGTGCAGCAGGTTCTTATGCATTCGGGGTATGGCGGGGCCACTGTCGTCATAGTTGTTGTTGTAAAACTCCAGAAGTGCATGAAATCTTGTTGTGGGCAGAGTTGTAAAAAGGGATGTAACTGTTCTAGTTGTTATATATATATGTCGCAAGGCAAGTTTTCTCAGATGAACTATTTTTATTTCATGTCTTGTTTTATTTAGTTGATTTTCTCGATGTTGTATCACTAGGGTGCGGGGTAAGGCACGATCCACGGCCGGTTCGGTCGTGACAAAAGTGGTATCGAAGCGATTAATCCTCGGAAAGTGTCTCTGACGTGTCTAGTAGAGTCTTGATTATCGGTGTGTTGTGCCACATCTATAATCGAGGCTGCAGGACATTTAGGATTGGTTTCCATTCTTCTCATTACGAGATCGTGCCTTAGAGTATGTTGTAAGTTGGACCCTCCAGCGTATCTCGTTTTTACGATTATGCCTCCGCGCAAGCAACCGGGCAGTGGGCAAAGCGGCAAGGCGCTAGTGAGACAGAGAAATGCGAGCGCGAGCAGTCGATGCACGAGATTGTGCTTGACGGAGAGTTTTGCGACGCCACCGGCCCGATAGAGTTTAGAAGCGCAGCGATGGCTGCTGAGACCACGATGCACGAGCCTCGGTCCGCGGCTGGAAGCGAGAGAGATGGGTTACAAAGATGGCCCGATCGGCGGGATCGTGGCGATGAGGATAAGTGGGCCTTGGCCGATTCGATGCGCACCGTGGTTCACCCGAGATCGGATAGTTTGAGGCTACGGGACTTTACGAGTTGTAGCCGCCGAGTTCTACGGTCGAGGCACGAGGATGATCCGCGAGTTCATCAAACGATTCTGACGGATCGTGAGAGTGATCGAGGCTTGAGACCGAGTCGATGGTCTTGGGTTCGCATCGGTTGCGTGATCTGCGATCGTGGTTTGATTCATGAGCTGTCGGGAGAGCATGCACTTCCACCGTATGGAGCGAGTTCTCGAGGCATTTCTTGCACATTTCTTACCTCCCAGCGATGAGGCTCGGGTAGCAGATTTTGGTGTTGAGGCGAGCGGGCGACGGTTCGGGAGTACAATGTGGAGTTCGACTCATTGGCTCGGTATGTCCGCGTTAGTAGCGATATGGAGGGCGAGTGCACCGCCACGTCACGGGCTCGATGACTACTTGGCGAGGCTTGTTGGTGTAGCTCTTGACGAGCATGGACATTGCCGCGTGCGAGCTTATGCACTTGGATGTGAGGCGGAGAGGTCGGCGGAATAGCCAAGATCAGCGAAGAAGGGCGAAACAGCGGTCCTTTGATAACTTTCGAGGCGGACCGCCTCAGTGAACTAGTTATGTACCTCCGCCCGATCTGAGTGGTCCTCGCGGCGCCGGGACGCCGGGATATTCGAGCCGGTCGGGCTCCAGGTTTCAGATTTTGAGAGTAAGTGCTCGCCGGATGAGTCGCCTTGTCTCGGTGTGGCGTTGTGGAAAACTTCATAAGGGAGAGTGTCGTACTAACTTGGGAGATTGTTATTCTTGCGGCCAGCAGGGCCATCTGGCGGCTGTCAGGCCGGGTAGCACTGGTAGGATAGCACTGACTACGAGATCGATTCACGGGTTCTTCACCTTCCATAGCTAGGCGGGATGTTCATACACGTGAGCCACGGCAGGTCGCGGTGGAAGTTCCCGATTTTAGCGGTCCATTGAACCGCCTATCATTTCAGGTATATCCTTAACCCTCTAGAGTTTTGCATGCGTGATACGCTGAGTGTATGTTGAGTGCTATGTCTGAGATAGCTTTGTGTGTATTGTGGTTTAGAGACATGGATAGTTGAAAGAATAAGTGTGGGTCGGGAAGGTATGAACCTTAGAATATTACACGTTGAGACCTTAGATATAAGGCCGGCTTGAATAAAAGATTTTACGGTTAGTCTTTGTCGAAATACTTGGTTTGCGTATAAATGTATTGTGGGATAATTTCGAGAGTTGTGTAAAATGGAAGTGGTAGCTTTCATGACCTGTATAGGTAAGATTGTTCCGGATCGGGAAACAAGAGCTTGATGCGTTAAGTGGGTCGGGTTGGGGCCATGTTGCGGGTCAACCCGTAGCCCGGTTCGGGGTTGGGTCAGTTCGGGGTGGTCCCGCCAGGTGGTAGGGTCACGAGGGTGCTAGGCCCAAGTTTAGATGACCATCGTATGAGTTCGTGGATATGTTCGACCAGAAGCGGATCGTGAAGGCCGGGAATGGCCTTAAGGGGGATTGAGGCTAGTAAGATGACCAAGTTTGGAGGTGGTGACTCCAAAGTTTTGGGAACTGAAGCGATGACTGAAGTGTGGTACGTATACTAGAAGAGTTCAAGTGTTCGAGAAGGGCACGACGAGTAAGGAAGGAAGAGTATGTGTGTTATTTCGTGGCCAGGTGTGGCGTTGGCAACTTGTTAGAGGAACTTTATCGTTATCCGTCTTGAGAAGGAACATTCGGGACGAATGTTTCTAAGGAGGGGAGAATGTTATACCCCGTATTTCCAGAGTATGTACGTGTGGACGTACGTAGGAAAATTTAAGCCTTAAGGTTGGCAAGGTTCGAAATTTGTACACAAGTACCGAAAAGAATCGTTTTTCGACGAAACGTTTTACAAGACTTGCGAAGGGAAAAATACGGCTATGTCATTTATATTTTTTTCGGATTTTTCCGAGAGATGAAATATTTTGGACCAACGGGAGGGTGATTGGGCGTGATTGTGGGCGGTAATGGACGAAATGGGGGTCTTGGTTAGGTAGGATATTTTGTGATAGTTGGTGTGGTAGATGGATAAGGTACACATGGTTGAATCCACACCCTACACTTGCCTTGCACTTGGCTTCATCTTGACCCTTGGTTTTCCTATAAATACCCCCCTTAGTTGATGAACTTCTTCATCCACACTTAGACATTTTCCAAAGTATTTAAATCCCCACTTCGTGGTTCGTCCAAGAGCCTTCCCCCTCCCCTTGAAGCCTTGGCGAGAGGGTACTCCACTCACAGTGGTGTGGCGAAAGTACCCCACTTGCCTAGTTGTTTTCGTATAAATACACCCCCCCCTCTTGGTAGAAATACTCTCCAAGTATTGTTAATGTCAAAATACTCTAGCCCATATACCTTGTAGTATTCCCAAGGTTACCTCTATACGAAAAGCCCAGAAATACTATTATACTTCCTCGATCAAAAACGAAACCACTAAGGAAAATATTCATAGCCGGTTGAAGTATTAAGAAGAAGTTGCGTAGAACTTCTAAGGGTTGTTTGGAGCGGGTTGGAGCGCCCAGAGTAGGAGCTAAATGTCGCTCAGGATCGACATATATACTTGGATAATTTTGGGCTTACCGAGGTAAATAATCCTATCCTTCTATTGTAATTGGAAATTACATACTGTAGTTGTATAGAAATGAATATAAGATTCATAGAAGAGAGTTGAACTGTAATAGAAGGATATTACAGAAAAGACTTTAACTGAAATCACATCAGAAGAATATAAGTAGAAGATTAAACAGTACTTACATAGGACCGTATTTACTGATGAACTTATAACCTTTCTTGGTTGAATGTTCTGCGAGTAGCATGTACTACTTGGAAGGTGGACAAGGCTAGCCGGGTTTTAGCCGTGGAGCGTTTTGCTAATAGTCGATAATCGTCGCGAGGTATGTGATTCTTCCTATACTCTTGAGCATGATATTTTAAAGGAATATATATATAGTACGGTAGACGTACGTGTGTTAACTGAATATAGTTTTACGGCAATGTCTTTTGACTTAAGCCTGAATAATAAAGAATCTGGAAGTATTTTACAAGAATATATATATATAGTGCGGTAGACGTACGTGTGTTAACTGAATATAGTTTTACGGCAATGTCTTTTGACTTAAGCCTGAATAATAAGAACCTTGAAGTATTTCAAAAGAATTAAGAAATCTTTTTGAAAGAAGAGTAATGCTTGGTTTTAAAAGCTTAAGAGTTATACTAGCTTTATGGGAAGTTAGGTATAACGACTTAAGAGAGATAAAAAGAATGGTTTATTAATTTTAGAAGTTAAGAGACTTGATCTTAAAAGATAAGAAGAGACTTGACTTAAATGAATTAATATAAATTTTGTGTGAAACCTCATTCGTGAGTAATGAGTACTTGGTTTTTAAAAGAAATAATGTTTTACTGATTTCGGAAAGCAGAATAAGTATCGAACAAACCACAGCAGCGCTAATAAAGGGAAATGTATTGACTAAATAAAGTATTATTAAAACCAGTAGAAACCTCCATCTGCATAGAAGCTAAGATGAGACAAAATGATATTACATTTCCTAGATCATGGCTGCTTTAATAAGATTGTTATGAACAAGAATAACCTACTCACACATAAGGCATATGTTTCTCAAATTGTTTAAAAGGATTAAAACTATGAACTACGAAACCTTTTCGAAAATGAGAAACTTGAGCATTTGAAATTAGGCAAACTTGAACGTTTGGAAAATAATGTTGTTACTTGATTTTACAAAGGGAAGTGTTTTGGTTTACTTAACAATGTTAGTCACTCTATTTTTTTTATATATACTACGGGTATCGGGTGACCTTTGTAAAAGAAATGGATCTTTAAAAGGAATTTAACGTATGTAGTACCTTAGGGTTAAAACCCGGAATTTGACATAAAATGAAAGTACCTTGAGTTGTGTATAACTTGCCTATGCTTGTTGTTGTGAAACTTGCCTATGCTTATTGTGATAGCCTTTGTTGTGCAAGAATTGTGTTTCTATACTACCGCGTCTCTCGATGGAGGGCCGATTGACTTGTTGAGAACTTACTTGGACGTGCCGGCAGTGACGGAGAATTCCGCAGTGCGCTCGCATTGATAGTGTTATTCCGTGGACTAGCTCTCCGCGAGGTTTCTTGTTCGGCCTTGGTATCGGTGGTGGCTTCGTACTTGCCGTCTCGTGGTGATTCGGCCTTGGCACGGTAGTTAGCCCTCTTACTTGCCCGTTCGGTGTAGTGACGAAGTCTCGTGATCTGACGCGGTACCGGTAGTTAGCCCTCGTGCTTGCCGGTCGACTCGTGACCGGCCTTGGTATCTGGTAGTCGGCTTTCGTACTTGCCCCGTATCAGCTTCGTGGTTTAGTTGTATAGTATTGTTAGTACAGACTTGGTGTTCATATGTACTCCGTGGTGTTATTATATCATAGACTGCCGGCAGTGAGGAAGGTATTCCACGGGCATGATTGATGTTGCGGGCGTGAGACCCATAGTTATATTTGAGTGATGACTCTGAGGGCGTGAGTCCCTGACTTACATGACTGCTTTATTGTGAACTGTAGTTTGGTTATCATACATGTCTCTCGCTTTATATATTGCTATGATTTCATTTCTGATATTTTGATTTCACATACTTGGTACTGTTATCGACCTCGCCCGAAGTGCGTTCATCCGCGGTAGAGGTACATCGGTTGTGGATCCTCGCATAGGATCACGATTCAGCGTGTTGGGAAGCCCGTTTCTCGGAGGCTTATCTTTTGGTATGTTACCACACAGTCCAGGTTCTTATGCATTCAGGGGTATGGCGGGGCCCTGTCCCGTCATAGTTGTTGTTGTAAAACTCCTAGAGGTCTGTAGTACTGTTGTGGGCAGAGTTGTAAAAAGGGATGTAATTGTTCTAGTTGTTATATATATATGCCGCAAGGCAAGTTTTCTCAGATGAACTGTTTTTATTTCATGTCTTGTTTTATTTCCGCTGATTTTCTCTGATGTTGTATCACTAGGGTGCCCGGGGTAAGGCACCAGTCACGGGCCCGGGTTCGGGTCGTGACAAGCGGGGAAGATAAATTTGTCCACTTTAACCAACACATCCTCGATGACTCCTCCAGGATAGACGATGGAGAGATCAGCTAGCTGCAAAGTGATATTTGTAGGTCGTGCCTCTCCCATTCCAAGTTTGCAAAACACCAAATAGTGCATCAGATTTATACCTGCCCCCAAATCACACAAGGCCTTCTGACAATCAAACCTCCCTATAGTGCAAGGGATGGTAAAGCTCCCTGGATCTTTCAGCTTCTGAGGTAGCTTCCTCTGTAGGATGGCACTGCATTTCTCAGTCAACACCACTGTTTCATAGTTATCTAACCTCCTCTTTTTATTGAGAATCTCCTTCATGAACTTTACGTAACTCGACATCTGCTCTAAAGCCTCAGCAAATGGGATGTTGATTTGTAGTTGTTTGAAAACTTCCAGAAATTTAGAGAACTGTTTGTCAAGGGGACTTGTCTTTAGCCTCTGAGGATATGGTATCTTAACCTGAGAATTTCCAATAGCTGCTGGCAATGTCCCTTTCTTCGGATGAAGGTCTCCAGCAATCATTACGTCGTCTGATGTTTTGGCACCGCGGCCCTGCTCAGTGGCGCCGCAGCGCTGGGAATCCTGCGATCCTTCTGAGTCTTCCTTCTCCGAACACGGTGGTGGTGGGCTATCTTCCACTAGTTCTCCATTCCTTAGATCAACTGCCTGAAACTGCTCTTTTGGATTCTCCCCATTATTTTCAGTGTGATTATTTTGTATTCTGTTGCTCAGCATGTCCGCGAGTTGTCCTATTTGTGTCTCCAAATTCTTTAGGGACACTCTTGTCTCATCCGTGAAATGAGTTTGGTGCTTAATTAGCCTGAGTATGGCCGCGCGCAACCCATTCTGCTCTTTTTGTGGGACATGAGGGTTACATTGCTGTTGATAGTTCTGTAACTCGTGATAGTGGTAGTCCATGTTTGTTAGATCCCTGAGATGGGTCAAAACCAACAAACAAATCACGGCACACGGTTCCACATAAAAGAAAATAAAAAGAAAAAACAAATTAGAAATTAAGAATAGATAAATTGATATTGAACTACGCCAATCCCCGGCAACGGCGCCAAAAACTTGTTAGCGATTTTTCACACGCTTAACGCAAGTGTACGTATCGTTACAAGTAATATAGTCTAGGTAAGACTGAATATCGTCCTCAGGGATTAGTGTTCAATTATCAAACATCTATCATATGGTATCTATTTGGTTGTCGATATTTTATTGTAGTTTTTATCTATGAACTACTGAACAATTGTAAAAGTTAACTAAATTACTTTACTTAAATCAGATATGGTGGAAATAGGGCTTCCAATCTCCTCAACTATCCACTAGCCTTAATCCTTAATGCAACAATAAAGGTTCTTCTTCTTCTATGTTAAGATAGCAGGTTAACTAGACCGTTTTATATTCTGGTTAGGATATATAAACACTCAACCCCGGTGCAGAAATCTTCTATATTTCTATGACAGATTTTACCACATAGGAGGATTAAGAAAAATAACCTATAAAACTACACAAGTACCTGGGTACTTTCGTCCACGATTTTAATCTATGTTTATTCAACTATAGCATATTCAAATCTCGCCTTTCGAATTTCGATTCGAAATCATATAAGTGATGATAAATAGTGATCAGTTAATTACCAAGCAATCAAAACAACTATTGAATAAATCTAACTATATGAAGAAGAAACCAAATTAATGCATTATGTCATAAAGACGAGGTTCAAGCGATTCGAAAGAAAAGCCCTAAATAAAGTTTAGCTCATAGCCATAGACATGCTAAGAACCAAAAGATTATCCAACATAAACTGAAAGTAAATAAAGTAAAGAAAGTAAAATACTTAAGAACAAGTCTTTAATCTTGAAGGCTCCAAGAAATTATGTTATGTGATGAATTAGGGATTATGTCACCCTTGAAAAATCTGCCCAAAGGGCCTTTTATAGCCTCCCAAAACGTGTCCCACTTTTTCTTCTATGCCTTGGCCCATTCCTTCTCGGATTTGGCAAAATTCCTGCGTTGGCGCCAGGACCCTGCAGACTGGCGTCGTGGCGCCGAAACTCCTGCAACTTCTCAGTACATTGGGCGTCGTGGCCCTGCAGTCTCTGATGGATTGGCGCCATGGCGCCGCCCTATTCTCGTTCGGGATGCCAACTTTCGTCTCTTTTTGCTCGAGAACCTCATTTTCTGCCCTCTTTTTGCTTCTTTTCTTCACGTTGCCTTTTTAAACCACAGTGACTCAAAAGAAATAAAAAATATCCTAACACGACACATATTTGGACAAAAACGGGTAAAATAATAACTAAAAATGACTCAAAAGACGTATATAAAATATGCCTAACAGCTAGGCAAAAAATAATCTTTCTAAAAAAAAATTAAGCGAACCAAGTTAGCATAACATGGGTAATTATTGTTTTGAATAATATGTACAGGATTGCAAGCGACAAACAATTATAAGCAAATTTAATGCAAATCAAGCGTGCGCTCTAATATGCTTGGGACTTCTTTTATGCCAGAGGTGGGTCTAAACTCCAAATAAACGAGATAATGATAAATAGGTCCAAGCCATTAAACTGCAATGTTTTGTTGGAAATGGCGACCAAACGACGGTGCACTTTTTCCAATTTCGGCATGTCATGTTTAGACTTGGATTTATCTATCATTATCACGCTACACATAGTATGATGATCGGTCATTGGGTTATCAAAATTCATCGACAAGTTTTGGTGTTTTCCTAATTGTTGCGTCGATACCAAAGACCGGCCCACCTAGGGTATATGCATGCATGACTTAATATAAAGGGTGAGATAAAGGGTGAGATAGCTCTATCTTAAGTTTCTAAGATTTGGCTTACTAGACGCAAGGTTCCCGAGTGGACTACTCGAGTGAGAAGGCTACGCGGCCACCGGATGGTCTGGATGCTCCTGCGCCTTTGTCAACTCTCCTAAATTTTGGTATTTGAAAGAAATTTGTGGGTGCGCCGGTACACCTCACATGTAGTGTGTAATAGTGTTAATTTTCCAGAATGGATGAAGTATGAGCGGAATGACAGTTTAAGGAAAGCGGTAGCAAATAGCAATATACAAATATATATGTAAAGAAGAAAAGTTTAGGCAAGGTAAAAAGCAAATAAATGTAAAAACACAAAAAGAAGCATTAAGCAAGTAAATGAAGAAAATAAAGCAACATAATTAACCTATGTTTGTTATGATTAAGAATTTGTGATCCCCAGTGGAGTCGCCATGTTATAACACCACATTTTAACAGGAGTCGAAATGGTGTACTACGTATGGGCTAATTCCTGAATTGTTTTTTAAGGAGTCGCCACCTAATTATTTTAAAGATGAATTAGAACATCAATCTAGCAAAATTTGCTTAAAATAACTCCAACTAATGGTCTGCAAAACTTATGTGAAATTCTAGGGTAAGAGTTCTTTATTATCCTAAAGGGAAGAGATTAGGCATCCTAAAGGATCCGTTAACTTGCGGTTATCCGGTTAAACTTAGGTCAATTATTTATATTTAAAAATGCATGTTTTGGAAGGCTTTAGAGTTAAAAGGATGTTGCAAATAAATACTTGAAAGATGTATTTTCATAAGATTTTGCATGAAGTTTATTTTGAAAATGCATAAAAGTAGTTCGTTTGAAAATTATAAAATTGCATGTGTTAGAGATATGGAAAAAAGAAATTTTCGTTTTAAGCTACCCTCCCCTTTAATCTATTGGTCTTAAGTCTACATATTCTACACATTTCGATAATTATATAAGTGCAATAAATTAAATTACAACAAAAGTAAATGGCGGAATTTAAAGAGTTTAAAAGAAGTGACTAGGACGGATGAAGATATCATCCCGCCCTATTTGTTTAGAAGTCCTGAGGCCGGAGAATGCAAGGAACATAGACGCTGGTCTTCATTTGATGATAGTCATGATGAGTCTCATAACGAGACTCATCGTCGCTCACGATGCACGTCATGTAAATAATAGAAAAGATAAGGATTAGTATTATGTCCAAATTTTAACAAAAAACGAGTAAACCATCAATCACACATTCAAAATGCACATAATTTAATTATATAGCCCAAAATAAATAATAGATCTAAACAAATGCAGGTCCATGCATTCTCCTTTCAGATTTTTAGAGGGTATGAAGTGATCTGGCATACCCCCAACTCGTGGTACTAAACAACCCAATAAAAAATGAACGGCACAGATGCATGCAATCAGTTAATAATTAAAGGAAGAAAACTAAAGCTAAAAATCGAGATAAGGTCCATATAAAAACCATCTATCACCCGTGGTTGTAAATGTTTAATGAAGAAATAAAATGGCAGGCAAGAAGGTAGGCAGGCAATCATTTTTTATTCAATTTATATGCAAACATGTAGTGGCTTTGTGATTTTACTGCTCAAGCTGGCATACAGGATTTAGTTTCGTTACCATGAATGATGTTAACACGTGGAAATTGGCACAAAATTTGAGCTCTTGTTACATTCTTATCTGACCATGTATCAATGCTAAAGGAATGAGTTCATGGATGGACAATGACAATAGGAACACTAGAGCAGATACCACAGTGCTTTCTAAGCATTCATGATACTAGTTTGACTAGTCAGGGACACAAGCTGAGGCTTACTATTTACCTGAACCTATAAACATGAATGCAATAGAGGGAATTGAATGTATAAGATAAGCAACACAAGCTTAAGAGGGCCATTTCGAACACCCCACAGTATTTCTAATACCTGCATGCACACTTCACCAAAAATGCTTATAGACTAAGTATAGAAGGCAAAGACCTAGAACTATCCAGGCGTGGTTAATTATCCCTCAAGGGATTCTATTTCACATATGCAAGACATTCCGACATACTGTTATAGCAAGATAAATGACTCATAGCAATCACATATTATCAAGGATACATTTGAGTACTTAGACCAACTAAGGCAAGTAGATAAAACTTCAGAATGACATGGAGTTAAAAATATAACCATTTAAGGCAACATTATTAGACATGTAATTTGTCAAGGCTAAACTAGACATATGTGATCATTTTGGGTTATACTCCGGGCATAGTAAGATACAACCTGATTAGGATGATTATTAAGTTCATCACAAGCCAAAGTAATTATTTAAAAGAGCCAGATTGTTATTGCACGATACAAACCAATTCAAAGAGCATGATTCAAGTATCCAAGTCTCATATTTTGTCTTAAATCAAACGAAGATCCAGAGCACACACAAGCCCCAATCTACTAGTTAAGCTCATGTACCGAGATTCCTAACAAATTAACAAGGGCATTAAAAGACAGACTTATTCCAAATTATCCACTGATCTCTGAACTACATCTAAACAGATTATCGAACATACATTTGGATTTCTAAAGAAACTGAACTGTATCACACCCAGTCACATGATATCCAAACATGTAAGGAAATACACTTAAAGCATTCTAAAATGATGTTTACGAATCAACTTAACTAGAAAAACAGATACTTCATCACCATCTTTAATCATTAATTGAAAACACACTTCTAAAAATAGCTAACTGAAATAATTAACATACTAAACATGCTCAAATACTCAACCCCTCAACATAAGTAGATAAAATTATTTCTAAATTGTACGAAACACGCAAAACACAAAAAAGTTTCAAAGGAAATGAGAAGAACTCGAATTACCTTCTCCGGACATCGAATCGAGGCGTCGTTTCGACTCGTCGAATCCGCTCGAAGAATGTTCGTTGTTTATGCGATAAGAAAAAGCAGAAGTTTAAGGGTAAGTGGATTTTGGATTCGAAACTTGAGAGTAAAAGAGAAGGTTTTCTTTCCGATTTCTTGCGATTCTTTCAAAGTAGTAAAACACCGAACTTTTATGCTTTGTTCTTGGCTTTTAAAACAAAGAACAGAAATTTGTTCTTGGTTTCTTGAAGCTCCAAAAATCGATCCCCCCCCCCCCCCCCAGTGAACAAATTGAATATCGATTCTCAACCTTTTAGAATACCGAAAATATCCCTTAAACACAACCCAAAAGGATTGTATTTATAGTCAAATATTGAGAACTTCACAGCATGAATTCGAAATTTGAATTCAACGAAAAGAAAGGAAAAAGTGACTGAAAAGAGTCTGAATCTTGGACGATTTTTTTGTTCAAATCGCGGATTTTGAGGGATAGGGTATGGGCAAAGTGATGGGGAGGTGTATAGTGTCAGGGGTGGTTAGGAGCAGAGGTATGGGGTGCAGGGCATGGGGCGATGAAGTTTGGTTCTGGTTTTGGCTTCGTTTGGTTGAAGGGATTTGATTTGGTCGATATAAATGAAGGGAATTGGGTCGGGTCGGTCGAAAGTAATTGTTGTGGGAATTGCATTTGGGCTGAAAATTGAGTGTAAGTGTATTATTTTAAATGTGGGAAATGGAATGGGATTTTAAAGAGTTGAGGATTTAATCACTTAAAACATGCTTATTTCCCTAATTAATTTAAAAAGTATTCACGCGTAAAATATGATACAAAAGATTTAATATATATATTAAATTTGAGTAAAATATAATACTCAAAAAATGATTAATTTAGTAATTGGTAAAAATATTAAGAGAAAATCAATTACCAATACCGATGCCGACATATTAAAATTATTTTGTTTGCATTTTAAACATAAAACATAATACCCGATATTTAAAAAATTATATTTTAATCAGTAAAAGTATTAAAATTGCTTATTTTTTGAGAATTTTTAAGACTAAGAAGCATAGTGTAATTAATTACATATAAAAAGACGATCTGAATGAAATGCGGCAAAAAGGGGACAAAATTGGATGTCAACAATGATGATTATGCCCACAGAGGCCAATATGATATGATGCCCACAGAGGTTATTATGGTAAGGAAGATGCCCAATGAGGCCAATATATATGTATACCGCATTGTGCATGACATTTAGGCATTCACTACTGGTCGGTTATTTCTGTCAGTTGTTTCTGTCTCAGCTTATTCTTGTATTCATGTTATGCTATTATTCATGTCTGACATACTCGATACATAAGTCGTACTGTCGTCTCTTTTGTCGGGGGACGTTGCGTTTCATGCCCGCAGGCTCAGGTAAACAGGGTGACGATCCGCACTAATAGGTTGTTGGTTCAGCTGATATGGGAGCACTGTATTTGTTCCAGAGTTGCAGTCTAGTCGTGGTACACTATTTTTTATATGCATAGGTGTTATACCCCGTATTTCCAGAGTATGTACGTAAGGGAATACGTACGAAAGTCTAGCCTTAAAGTTTAGGCACAAGACGTTTTTTTGGACACAACTCACTAAAAGAATCGTTTTCCGACGAAACGTTTTACACAACTCGCGTAGGGTAAATTCCGGCTATGTCATTTCTAATTTTTGCGGATTTTTCCGAGAGACGAAACACTTTGGACCAACGAGAGGGCGACACTTGTCACCCTCTCATTGATGGATGTGGCGAAATGGACCGAAATGGATTGGCTATTTTGTCAAGTAGTTGGTAGGATATTTTGTGTGCAAGTTGGCTAAGGACACTTGCCCAAATCTTGACCTTACACTTGCCTTGCACTTGGCATAATCTTGGCCATTGGTTGGCCATCCTTGACCTATAAATACCCTCTTGTGATGAAGAGTTCTTCATCCACAAAAACTTTCAAGTCTAAAATCCTCTCTCCACTTGTTAGCCCTTTTCGTCCAAACACCTCCCCTTTGAGAAGCTTAGCCGAGGTTATCCCCACTGCTAGCCGAAATCTACCCCCCCTCCCTTGGTAGAAAAGTTTTCTTCTAGTATTGTTATAATGCCCAAAATACCCTAGCCCAAATCCCTTAGTACTTAGTAGAAGTTGTGAAGAACTTCTAAGGTTTCCTTGGAGCTATCGGAGCGTACAAATTAGGAGCTAAACCTTGCTCAGGAGCGACGTTTAACTTGGATAATTTTTGGGCTTACCGAGGTAAATAAACTTATCCTTCCTTTGTAAATAGAGAATTCATACTGAAGAAGTATATGAGTTAGTATAATATACTTAGAAGGATATTAAAGAATAGAATTGAACTGTTATCACATTAGAAGGGTATAAAAGAAGAATAATCAAACTGTACTTACATAGAATTTGTTTTCTGATGAACTTGAGTAGCTCAGGGTAGGGAAGTCTGTGCCAACTTTCCGTAGGATATAGAACCTCTCGCTTAGAATCATTTACTGAGTAGTGCGAGCGTTGATAGGCGTGTCGACTATTATAAATTTGATTCTCTGCGACATATTCAACTTGGCGGTGGATTTACGAGAAGGTATGTGATTCTTCCTATACCCTTGAGCATGATATTTTAAATATATATAGTGCGGTGAGCGTCGTGTGTTAATCGAATAATAACTACGGCAATGTCTTTGACTTAAGCTGAATAATACTTACGGCAATGTCTCGCGACTTAAGCTGAATAATACTTACGGCAATGTCTCGCGACTTAAGCACGAATAATAAGGATCGAAAGCATTTCAAAAGAATCTTGAATCATTTTTAGAGAAGAGAACTAATTGGTTTTAAGCGAAAGCTTAAGAGTTATACTAGCTTTATGGGAAGTTAGGTATAACACTTAAGAATGATAAAGGCAGTTTACTTATGCGTTTATAATGGACTTACATTGATTTATGGAAAGAATAATAAAATGGTTTGATAAGTAGACATGATATGATGTTATGTGTGTTAGTGTCTTGTAACGTTTCTATAAAAGGGTATTAAACTTGTGCTAATGTATTTAACGATAATATGTTATTATAGTATTATATCACTCACCTCTTGACATAAATACAGGGGTTGTCGCCTCCGTGCGGGGTATACCTCGAGCGATGCTGTGTGACTATGATGCGAGGACACCTCTTGCGGGTCTGTGTGACCTATGCGGAGCTACGAGAGTTCGTGTTAGTGTGCGGGGTTATACCTCATGCGATGCATGTGGCCGTGTGGACTACGAGTCGGGGCGATGCCGAGGAGTAGCTACCGCCGATGCGGGGTTATACCCATGCGGGCCTATGTGAGTGGCCTATGCGGACTACGGAGTCGAGATTAGGCTTGCTTAATGATACTATGGGCAATTGGCCCGCCGATCATTCGCGACCTAGAAAAGACACTGTTACAATTTACCTATTGTTGCTCTTGTTTATGATGTGGCACTATGTGCGTTACCTTAGTTGTTTCATAAATATATGTAAACTGATTTTAAAATGATATGTTTTCATTTAAGTACTTTCTGATTTCACATACTTAGTACATGTTGTCTCGACCTCCTTGGGGCTGCGTTAACGCCGCGGTAAGAAGCGGCAGTGCTAGATCCACATCCTTAGGATCTTTGCTTTGGTGTCAGGAGCTCCATCTTCTCCGGAGGCTCTACTTTTGGGTATGATCTCCCTGTATTGTAGATAGTTTTTGTACATTCAGGGTAGGGCGGGGCCCTGTCCCGCCATAGAGGTTTACTTCTTTAGAGGTATGTAGTCCTATTGTACAGTTGAGATGTAACTGCAAAACTTGGGTTATATATATATGCCGAAAGGCAAGCTTTTCATCAGATAAACTGTTTCTATTTTTATAATGTTTCCTGTCTTGTCTTATGTTCCGCTGATTACTCTGATGTATGACTACTTGGGTGCCCGGGTAAGGCACCAGTCACGGGCCCCGGAACGGGTCGTGACAATAGGGGTATGCTTGTCAGCCTTGGTATGTATAAATACATAAGTTGGGTCCTTCTGGTCGTAAGATTTTACATAGCTCATTTCTAGTCTATTATTTTCATATATCAGCAGGATGTCTCGTGGAGGCCTTATGGGCCATGCGAAATTACGGATATATGCTAAAAATATGATTAGTGGTACTCGACAAGTAAGTGTTAAGTATATTTTTAGTACTGTTTTAAAATTATTTTACGGTGTTGTTTATGTGTCTTTTAGTTGTTTTGTACAGTATTATGCAATTTGTTTTGTGTTTTCAGGTTTTAAATGATTCAAATAGGATAAGGCGAATTCAAGAGGAAATAGGCTAGTTTTGAGGATACAAATGCACAATTAAGTCCCAAGCAAGCGGTCAAAGAAGTCCCGGGAAGCGTAGAAGCAATCTGGCCAAAATTCAGATGAAAATGGCTGAAGAGCCGCAGCCCTTAGAGCCAAGAGACGCGACCCTTAGAGGCAAGAGTCCTGGCCTTTAGAGGCAAGAGTCATGGCACTGATGATCCGTGGCGCCGGGAAGAGATGTTGTAGCGCCTGATTGGCAGTAACCCCAAAAGGAATTAGAGTCGCGGTGCCGACGACGGAAATTAGCGAGAAAAATCTCTTTTTGACGAAGGTACAAAGGTTCAAGAAGGGTTTTTGGTATATAAGCCCTATGAAACATATTTTAGGGATCATGATATCTTTGGAGGCAAGAACGGAGGCAGAAACAATTAGAGATGAGCTAATTACTTTTATTAGGGTTTTTCGTCGAATCGCTTGAAACTCTTTCATAATTTAATGCATTGTTAGTGTTTATTCTTCGTCTAATCTATTCAACTTGTGTCTATTGAATAGATGTCTCTAAAAAGCAAGTCATCATATACAACCATCCAAAAGGACTTAAGCCATTTTATGTCCATCTAAATGATGATGGGAAGACGGTTGCAACATTTAATGTGGTTTTATCAAAGGTAATATTGGACCACCTATTCAGGATTACAGTCTTTTGCAGAGTAGAGGTTGTGTTTTTATAGTTAACAATGTGCATTAGTAATTGAGCTAAAACTAAATTTGTTTGCAGGTAGGAACTGTGATTAGGGGAAGCCAAAGTGAAGAACACTTCAATGTGTTGAGCTCAAGGTAACAAACTGTGTTTACTTTGGAATTTCAAATGTATTGCTTTTACCCCTTCAGAGATATCCGGACATGTTTCCTAACGTTACTTGAACGTTGGAACTCATGGCAATATAGGGTTTTGTTGGGTCTAAAACACACAAGTAAGGCACAACGGAAGTTTAAAATTTTGTTTACTTACTTGCCCAACGATTCTGTCTGGTATGTTTACGATACAATTGAAATTTGCAAAGACGGAAGAAGACTTACAGTTTATGTTATCTTAAGTCTCTACTAATGGGAGCGCACATAATTGTCCTTACGACTGCAAGCCTTCGCTACGGTATACTCATCTGTCAGAAAAACCAGAAAATCTTGGCAGAGGTTTGACAGTATTTTAATTCCTGAACTCTAAGTTCAGAAAGTAAGAATTCAAGTGTAAATTTTGTGTAGAATCAGTAACCTAAATTATGAGGTTAAGTGTTGGATATATAAGGGAGATTAGGATACAAATCAGACTGGGATTAAGCTTAAAACCACGTAGAAAATCGAGTTGCGATGGGCGATCGGTTTGGACCCATTGCCATACAACGCATACGGCTCGACCTACGAGCGTCGCGGCGATGCCCCTTTATTTTAAAGTTTCAGTACATTTTAATTTTAATCAAATCCAAAATATAATTTTGACTTAATTAATTAATTTCCATCAAATGGAATTTATCTCATAATTTATTATTGGTTAAAATATCTCGATTCTAAATTGAATATTTTATACTCTCTCAATATACCCTTAGACAGAAAAGACAATCGACTTAGTGTGACCCTTTAGGCCTTCACACATCGACACTTAATCAAATTAAGGTTCACACGAAACTCCTAGACTGCGCCACATGACGAACTCAATGTGTGAAGAACGTTTATAAGACTCTAGTAAACACAACCTCTATGTGGGATTATAAATTTCTTTCATTCACAACACACTCGATCAAGCTTAGAATTCGCCAAATGTCTATCCAAATGGCTTGATCACTTTATCTCATCTATATTAGTCGACAACTAGATCATATCTCAAATATGTCTCTTGCATTGGTCAATGACTTAGTCGACCTAATATTACTGAGAAGCTGAGTGTTCTCTTGAATATCTAATCGAGGAATGAATCATATTCTTGGTTGAAATACAACCTTAGATTGTATCATAATGTACCCAATTCAAGTCATGTCTTATCCTATAAGGAATTTAAGCTTAGGACAGGATCAAAGTACATTACTCTACAAACCAGGTGCGTATTGACCTCAAGTCAAAGGACTTATATCTCTCACATACTAATAATATTCTAGACATGCATAACAAATAGTTTATCAGCAGGGCATGTCAATACCCTCTAAGAGTATTCATGTGTCCATCAATATCAATCATTACTAGTAGTAAGTGAGACATAGTACATTCTCTAAGAATGTGATGCAGACCACATGTCGACTTATAATATCATTGATATCTCATTCTCAATGATTATCAGTCGAGGCTACTTTAAGAACTATGATTTATCATTAATATCCCACCCTATCAATGACAATGTAAGCTCAAAGGATGCACATTAATGAATAATACAAACAATCAAATAATAATTCAATAATTGCGAAAGACATAAATATATTAATCTCATTAATAATACGAATGTGTTCAAGTACATCTGTCCCTAAAATGATTGTCTCTAGGACATATATATTTTCAATCTTCCACTTGGCCTAGAGTCAATCTCTAATGTATCTAATGCCCATGTTTTTAAAATGAACATTATGTTTGACTAAGCGTAATGGTTTAGTAAATGGATCTGCTAGATTTTCATCTGTAGGAACATAGTCTAACTTTATTTCTTCAGTCTCCACCATCTCTCTAAGTATGTGGTATTTCATTGGTACATGCTTATTTTTGTTCGTTGATCTGGTTCCTTAGCCTGTGAAATCGCGCCAGTGTTGTCATAATAAATCATTATTGGAAAAAAGGCACTTGGAACAACCCTTAGTTCTTTTAAGAACTCAGATATCGTGACAGATTCCTTACCAGCTTCCGATCCAGCAATGTACTCGACTTCAGTAGTTGAATCAACAGTTGTAGCTTGTTTGGAACTTTTCCAACTCACTATTCCACCATTTAAAATGAAGACATATCCAAATTGAGATTTGAAGTCATCAAGATCTATCTGAAAGCTAGAATCAGTGTACCCAGTAGCTACTAGATTTTCTTGTCCACCATAGACTAAGAAATATTCTTTAGTTCGTCTAAGATACTTAAGAAAAAGCTTGACTGCTTTCCAGTGTTCCTCCCCAGGATTATGCTGAAATTTGCAAGTCATACTAAGTGCATAGGTCACATCTGGCCTTGTACAGGTCATGACATACATGATTGATCCAATAACTGATGCATATGGATCCTTTTCATGCGTTCAAGTTCTGCAAAAGTAGAAGAACTATCCTTCTTTGATAACTTGATGCCTTGACCCATAGGAAGACTTCATTTCTTAGAATTTTCCATAGAGAAACGTTTATCACTTTGTCTATGTATATGAATTGTGACAGCCCCAACAATCTATTAGGTTTATTTCTATAGATCCTAATTCCAAGAATGTAGCAGGCTTCACCTAAGCCCTTTATCATGAAGGTGCTGGATAACCATTCCTTGACTGATTGCATGAGATTCTTATTATCTCTCATTATCAATATGTCATCTACATATATGACAATGAAGACAATACTATCATCTGTGCGTTTACTATAAACACATGGGTCTTCTTTGCTTCTAACAAAGTCAAACGATTTGACTTCTTTGTCAAAGCAAATATTCCAACTTCTTGAGGCTTGCTTAAGTCCATAAATAGACTTCTGTAATTTTCATACTGCTTTGGGTTGAGTCTTGGATGTAAAACCCTCTGGTTGTATCATATACACCTCATCAATTAGATTACCATTGAGGAAAGTAGTTTTAACATCCATTTTCCAAATTCATAATCATAGTATGCAGCTATTGCAAGTAATATCTGAATGGACTTAACCTTCGCAACATGTGAGAAGGTTTCATCATAATCGACTCCAGGCCGTTGATTATAATCTTTAGCCGTCAATCTTGCTTTATAAGTCTGTATCTTGCCATATGCATCAATCTTTTTCTTGAAGACCCATTTGCATCATATGGGTCTAACCCCTGTTGGCAGATCAACCAAGTTCCATACTTGATTTATTATGTACATGGATTTCATTTCGGATTTCATGGCATCTTGCCATATTTGTGAATCAATGTCTTAACATTGCTTTGCTGTAGGTAGTAGGCTCATCATCATCCGAAATATCTATCTCATTGTGTGTTTCAACAAGGAGGTTAAGTCTTTCAGGTGCACGACGAATTCTAGTGGTCCTACGGAGTTGAATATTTTGTGTTTCAGTATTTGTTGTATTTTGATTGTGAGAAGGTGTTTGTGTGTTGAACAATCCAGCACCTTGAGAGCTTTCAGGAATATCATTTTGAATAGAATGCTGGACAACCATTGTGTCATCTTTCATTGGTTGTGTATGAGAGTCTTGCATTTCTGCATTATCCCTCACATCACTCCCACTGGCTGAAGGGTGTACTCTAAGTACCCAATCATCATCAAATACTCCCACTGAATCCTTGACTAGGTCATTTGACAAGGGTTCATCTTCTATATTATTTTGCACTTCTAAAAAAATTTCAAGTTCTATCTTGTTGTAACTCTGTTCCTTGTAGACATAGTCTTCTTCGAGGAAAGTTGCATTTCTGGAAACAATTACCTTATGTTCGCCAGGAAGATAGAAGTAGTACCCCCTTGTTTCCTTAGGATATCCCACAAAATAATACTTCTCACTTTTAGATTCTAATTTGTTAGTAAGCAACTTCTTTATTTATGCAGGGCACCCCCAGGTCGCATGTGTCTAAGTGCTGGTTTTTTGTCGTTTCATATCTCATATGGAGTTTTCTCTACTGGCTTTGAAGGAACTCTTTTCAAAATATAGATTGAGCTTTGTAATGCATATCCCCGTATGTATGTTGGTAGAGCTGAGGAGCTCATCATGGATCTAACCATATCTAATAAGGTCTGATTTCTCCTCTCAGCAACACCATTCATTTGTGGAGTTCCGGGAGGTGTCCATTGTGATTGAACTCTATGAAGTTTCAAGTAACCTAGAAATTCTTTACTTAAGTATTCACCTCCTCAATCTGATCGAAGAGTTTTAATACTTTTTTCAAGTTGCTTCTCTACTTTTGACTTGTACTCCATGAATTTCTCAAAAGATTCAGACTTATGTTTCATAAGATACACATGCCCAAACCTTGAGAAATCGTCTGTAAAAATGATGAAATAAAGAAAGTCTCCCTTAGCTTGAGTTGAAAATGACCCACATACATCGGTATGAACTAACTCAAGCACCTCGTTGGCATGTGCCATTTTCCCAGAAAGTGATTTGGTTGTCATCTTTCCTCTTAAGCAAGATTCACAATTACCATATGACTCTAAGTCAAATGATTCTAGGTAATCTAATTTCCTTAATCTTGTTATCCTTCATTCATTGATGTAACCAAGTCTGCAGTGTCATAAGTAAGTGGGATTCTTGAATTACTTATTTTAGCTCGTTTATTTTGAATATTGAAAATTTCATGTCTACAGTTTAAAACATACAATCCATCCACAAGCGGTGCATTTCCATAAATAAAACCATTATAAGATAAAACATAACTTTCATTAGTAATAAATGAGAAAAACCCCTCAATGTCTAACATAGGGACATACATAATATTCCTCATTAACGAGGGAACAAAATAACAATTATTGAGTTCTAAACAAAAGCTCGAAGGTAAATCTAGTCTATAAGTCCCCACGCGTTCAGCATCAACTCTTGCTCTGTTACCAACGCGTAGATCTACTTCCCAAGGTCCAACCTTCCTGCTGTCAATTAGCCCCTGCACATTGTTATAGACATATTTATTTCAATAACAAACATACCTTGTCCAACCGTGTCAGAAGCACCTTGGGTTTTGTCTTCCCTTGGGGCTGTACTGTCTTCTCCCAATGCCCATTCCTATTGCAGTTCATGCACATATCCTTAGTCGACATTACATTTTTCTTCTTCGCACCTCCCTTGAGCTTCATTGTTGTGGGCGCAGCGATAGTTTTACCCTTCATCTTCTGAGATTCCTTACCTTCCGGTTTGGAATGACTAGAGGAGCTAACCATAAGCACAACTTTGCTCTTAGAAATTGAAGATTTAAAAGTTTCAAACATGTTATATAATGTCGACAGTCTCGCTTTAGTTCCATCCATGTTGTAATTAATGATGAAACTCTCAAACGAACCATGAAATGGATTTAGGATAAGCGTGGAAGCAATTCTATCATGAAACTTAATATTAACAGAAGCCAACCTATCAATCATCCCAATCATCTTCAGCGCATATGGATACACTTGGGCCCCATCGTTCAGCCAACACTTAAAGAGATCTATAAGCAACTCATTCTTCATTGTTTAAGACTGAGAGTCATAGAGGTTCTTTAGGTGTTCTTGCATCTCTTTGGGACCCATGTTCTCATGCTTCTATTGACATGGAAGATAGCATAATGCGTTGTGCAGATGTAGCATCATCGAGGTGTTTCTGATAGGTTGCCTTGTCAAACAGGGCATATGCTTCAGAATCTTCAGTAGAGACTGTAGGAAGTGTTGTATCTAATACATACTCAATCTTTTCTAATCGCAACACCAAATGAAAATTTCTTAACCAGTCAGGAAAATTGGATCCATTCAGCTTGTTCGTTTCAACCAACATTCTAAATGACATATTCGACATTGTAACTGAAGAAAAGATAGACTTGAAATTAACATTCTAACATAATTTCTATTGAACTCATTTGTTAACTAACTAATATGGTCTTTTGTATAATTAGCTCCCACTATTTTAACATACTCTTTTACCCCATAAAAGAATACAGACTCATATCAAATACGGTCATAATGGGCCAAGATCCAGACTCATATTGTCTCCACGTTTGCTGAGGCTGATAACTTCAACAACATGATTCGGTAGATCTCTAAACCAATTACAAACAATTTGCAACTCTTGGTTGATCGCATGTTCTAAACAATATGATTTGCGTCCCTCGGTTGTCCGACACTGGGGCGCCAAGACAGCCTAGCAAGCCAACCCTATTATGCGACTGCAATTATATATCTAAGTGGGCTTTGCCTTCATCAAGCAAACACTGGGGTGTAACTACTCACGAAAGTTTATCACCTACTACAATATTTATATGCATCTATGAAAGGGTCTGAGTCCTCGTAGACTTAGAGCAAATGCTGGGGCATAAATACTCATCTTGCCGAAAAGGATTTTGCACCACAATCAATTATAACGGACGATACGTTCATTTTAAATGAGACTTGTATTAAATTTTGGGGAACATTTTAATTTAGGGTTATATTCAAGATCAACTATTACATGTTTCAAATATTACTCAAAGCATTTAAAACATGTATTTGGGTGTCGCCTACCCAAGCATGATTGCGGACTTTAAACTAGTTTTGGGCACCGCCTACCCAAGCATGATTGCGGGCTCTAAAATAGTTTTGGGCACCGCCTACCCAAGCATGATTGCGGACTCTAAACTAGTTTTGGGCGCCACCTACCCAAGCATGATTTGCGGACTCTGAAATAGTTTTGAGCGCCGCCTACCCAAGCATGATTTGCGGATTCTAAAACTTAGTAAAGTAAATTACGATCATTTAGCACGTAAACAATATACCAACATACTGCGGCACTGAACAGGTAGAAACGTTTGGTTTCTGTTTCTGTGAATTAGGGTCGCGACGCTCCACTATGGGGCCGCGGCGCTTCAATTCCAGTAAGCTCCGAATTTTAAATGAAGGTTTTAATCACGACCCCTAATAATTACCGTGACCGGCGCCGCGACGCTCCGACATTGAGCCGTGGAACCCTACAATAGGGTCGCGGTTTCGACGTCATTTTCAGGGCGATTTCGGTACTGATTTTCTAAAAATCGTCCAACCCTTAAATCTAATTTAGGGTTCAGATTACGGGTCCTTTACTACCACCTACCATTATCAATAACGCACATGGCGACCATCATCCATTCCTACACCTTCTTCGCCATGTATCATCTCAATGAACATATTTCTACACAAGGCTCAGTTCGTGTTAGAACAGAATGACTTCCTCAATTTAGCGTAGTTGATAATTTAGGGTGATTACAAAAGTTAATCGCTCAGTCAAAGTATGTCAGATTTCAAATAGCCTTGTTTTAATTCAAATTAAAATCAATTTTACGTTTAACCCATATTATTATATCTTTCAATTGTTACGTAACCATTGAACCAGTCTGGGCTATGATACCACTTTAGGGTTTTGTTGGGTCTAAAACACACAAGTAAGACACAACAGAAGTTTAAAATTTTGTTTACTTACTTGCTCCAACGATTTCGTCTGGTATATTTACTCTACAATTAAAATCTGCAAAGACAGAAGAAGACTTACCGTTTATGTTATCTTAAGTCTCTACTAACAGGAGCACACATAATTGTCCTGATGACTGCAAGCCTTCAGTACGGTATACTACTCAAGGAAAGCCAGGAAATCTTGGCAGAGGTTTGAGATTATTTTAATTCCTGAACTCTGAGTTCAGAAAGTAAGAATTCAAGTGTAAATTCTGTGTAAAATAAGTAATCTAAATTATGAGGTTAAGTGCTGAATATATAGGGGAGATTATGATACAAATCAGACTGAGATTAGGCTTAAAAACCTGACCCAAAACATAGTTGTAGTGGGCCAGTCGGACTGGGTCCACCGCCATACCAGCGTCGCGACTCAGCCTCTGAGGCACCGCGGCGCTGCCCCTTTATTTTAAAGTTTTAGTACGTTTTAATTTTAATTAAATCCAAAATTTAATTTTGACTTAATTAATTAATTTCCATCAAATAGAATTTGTCTCATAATTTATTATTGGTTAAAATATCTCGATTCTAAATCGAATATTTTATACTCTCTCAATATACCCTTAGACAGAAAAGACAATCGACTTAGTGTAACCCTTTAGGCCTTCACACATCGACACTTAATAAAATTAAGGTTCACACGGAACTCCTAGACTGCGCCACATGACGAACTCAATATGTAAAGAACGTTTACAAGACTCTAGTACACACAACCTCTATGTGGGATTATAAATTCCTTTCATTCGCAACACACTCGATCAAGCTTAGGATTTGCCAAGTGTATATCCAAATGGCTTGATCACTTTATCTCATCTATATTAGTCGACAACTAGATCATATCTCAAATATGTCTCTTGCATTGGCCAATGACTTGGTCGATCTAATATCACTGAGAAGCTGAGTGTTATCTCGAATATCTAATCGAGGAATGAATCATATTCGGCTCAACTACCAACCTTAGTTTGTATCGCAATATACCCAATTCAAGTCGTGTCTTATCCTATAAGGAATTTAAGCTTAGGACAGGATCAAAGTACATTACTCTACAAACCATGTGCGTATTGACCTCAAGTCAAATGATTTCTATCTCTCACATGTTGATAATACTCTAGACATTTATAACAAATAGTTTATCAGCAGGGCATGTCAATACCCTCTAAGAGTATTCATGTGTCCATCACTATCAATCATTACTAGTAGTAAGTGAGACATAGTACATTCTCTAAGAATGTGATGCATACCACATGTCGACTTATAATATATCATTGATATATCATTCTCAATGATCATCAGTCGAGACTACTTTAAGAACTACGCTCTATCATTAATATCTGACCCTATCAATGACAACGTAAGCTCAAGGGATGCACATTAATGAATAATACAAACAATCAAATAATAATTCAGTAATTTCAAAAGTCATAAATATATTAATCTCATTAATAATACGAATGTGGTCAAGTACATCTGTACCTAAAATGATTGTCTCTAGTACATATATACTTTCAGGCAAACCATGTTATACTAATACGTTCAATTTTCATTGTTGGCGGGATGAATGAACTGGCTTGCAAAAATAGCAGCACGAATGGTATCTAGATCTTCGGAGGCATGGTTCTGCTAAAACCTCTGATTTCATCCTAATGCTTGAACCTTTGGTGCTTTATGCCACTGGCCTGAATGACGTCAAAGATGTTATTCCTTTCCCTAGAAGTTTCCGCAGAGCCAATAACTAAGTCCTTAAGAAAAGAATAGGCCACCAAATTAATGGATGTACATTCAAAAGCTTGCAACTTCAATAGATCAATTTGTAACATATGTGGTGAGATACACAATGGATGTACGGAAATAGTTAACAACTACTACTAGTGTTTCGACAGGATATACTATAATGATTTACAATACAACAGGCTTGAAGCCTAACAAAAGTTGAGACAACAACAACAAGTCTTGTGATCTTGATCTTCGTTCTTCAATTCGTCTTGAATCTCTGTCATTGGATCTTCGTTCCAATTGCAACAAGTTCCTTGATCTTAATAACCTGAAATCAAGAAACACTAAATCTCTACTTGTTACAACCGTGCTAAGTCGAGTGTTAGCACTCTGTCCTTAAGATATTATTGTCCCATATATATCCTTTTACGTTTATGGGCAACTGTCTTCCAAGATAAAACATCATCAAACAAATGAGCAAAGAAAACTCAAGTGTTTACTAAAAGAAGAACATTTGAGTGTGTGAAGAATATGCTAGAGAGGAAGAAAGTAAGAAATATATGAACTATACAAGAGTGAGGTGTGTTCTACAATTGAGTCAAGGCCTCAATTTATAGTGTGATGAAGATGACTTCTCATCTAGTCAAGTAATGGTCTTCAATAGTCATGTAATGACACTTATTGTGGGGTTATAATTCAGCCAAATAATTATTGAATTCAAGTGTCAAGTAATGGAGGAGCAATGCTCGAAGACCAGCCCAAGAGTAAGAAATTTTCTGTCTTTCGTCGAACTCACTGTCTCCGAAGTGCCGCGGCGTTGCTTGGGAGGCGCCGCGACGCTCAACTTCCAGTAACCAACTAGAGGTTAGGCGTCGCGACCATTGCGATGAGGCGTCGCGGAGCTCCGGCACCGCGGCCCCGACAGGGTCGCGCCGCAGCCCTTCACGGCTCCGCGACGATTTCTTACTTCTTTCATCTTTTACACATCGTACACTTCTTCCTTCATTTACCAACGTGAAATCCTCGTCATTTGGCCAATACGTGTTACACCCCGTAAGTCCAGGACATGTATAAGAGAATGTACGTAAGGAAACAAGACTTGGAATTTGGTACGAAAGGAAGAATTGTTTTTCCGGCGGGAAATCTTCCGAACGTCGGAAAGGAAAAATGTTCGTTGTTGAGAATTGGATTCTCAAAATGCATTATTTGAAGAGTATGGGACTTATTAGCATTAGGGAAATTATTTTTTACGGATTTGGTCACGTGGGGCCCACCCGAGGAATTTTACGTTTTGCGGGGCCCACGAGGGTTACGGAATTTTATGGACGAATGAGAGGGCGACACGTGGCACCCCCACACTTGGTCTTGGTCGAATTTTGCAAGGCTAAAATGGTCATTTACCATGGTGGAAGATAAGTCTTGCTAAGCTTGAGATTGTTGACCAAGTCGAAACATTCACTGCTATTATCCATGTGAACTTCATCTTAGCCACCCGTTTGTTTAAGTCTAAGCCATCCATGTGTTATAAACACTACTAGTGCAAGACTAGTCTTGAACACTTAGAAAAATTGAGAGAACCTTGTGCCAAGAACAAGAGCTCTCGGGTTCACCCTAATCCCCACACAAAAATTTTGCAATTTTGTTCCATTATTCACAAGACTTTAACCCAATTTCCCTAAGGGTATTGTAAGGATATATCAATAGAAAGATTTCGAAAAAACGGCGTTTTCGTATTAGTCGCAAGGCGGAAACTTAAGGAGTTCTTCAACTTTGAAGTTGGAACTTGAAGATGGGTTCTTCATAGGCTTCTAAGGAGTGCTTGGAGCGGATTGGAACTTAAGGAAAGGAGCTAAGAATTACTAAGGAGCGACTTTGAATCTTGGAAATTTTAAGGGCTTATAAAGGTATAAATCTTGTCGTTTTAGTAATTAAGATTTACTTGTTGTAGTAGCTATGGATATTAGCAAGCATGAGGTGTATATTATGAAGTTTGATAAGTATATTGGCTATTGGAACCCTAATTCAAAAACTAGCATATTTAGCCTTAAGATTACATTTCAAGTTGATTATTAGTTTAAGTCGTCGCATGTTGTATAAAGAAGGAAATTGTAGTTGTTGAAGTTGTTTATGACTATATAACATGCTAGACCTTAGAACTTGGAATTGGAAAAGACTTTGAATTGTTGGTTATGTTGTTGGCCGAGAATGACTTGAATATGGAACTACTTCGTATTAATTGTGGGGCGGAATTTTACACGTATTGTAAGGCGTGTAATTCCCTTTGTTTGGTTGTTGTTTTGAGCCTTAAATGTGGCGTGTTGGTTATTGTATTCGGCCTTGAAAAAGGTGGCAAAGTGAGTAGAAACAAAGGAAGTGCTGCCCGATTTTCCGTAGAATTAGAGGTAGTATACTTAGTATTATTCTCGTTAGAGACTAGAAATTGATAGTCATGTTGTGACCATTATAGGTTGACACTTCTGCGTGCGCGTATTCGAAGCAGCTTGTGGATTTAGCCGAAAAGGTATGTGAACTATCTCCTCTTCTAGCATGATTCCTTAAGATAAAGAAAGTACGTCCTACTTCTTAAATGATCCATTCCTTGGTTGTATTTGGATTGCCTAAAATAGAATTTGTTCTATGTACTTCCTTGATTGTACTTTGATGTTTAATTTGTAAGTTGTATAATCCAATTCCTTAGTGAAGTTTGGATTCTTAAAAGTGAAGGTATTTTACTTAAAGTACATAGAGTCTTGAAAAGGAAGTGGTGTCCAAACCTTTTGGCTAGTGCCTTAGTTTCAAAACCTAAAGGGTTGTTATAATGACTTTAGAGTCAAAAGGAGTAATTTACTTAATTGTTTTAAAGAGGAGAAATGACATGATTTAAGAGAAGTAACTTGTTTTAAAGGTGGGAGTTACTTGAGGTTTAAAAGTAGAAGAAACTTGTTTTCTAAATATTAAGAGACTTGAAGTATTTTGAAAGTTAAGAACTTGATTTGTAAGTATGTGATACTTGGTTTTAAAGTGTAAGTCTCTTGGTTATAAAAGGAATGGATATGTCTAAAACCATAAAGGGTTATAACGGCTTTATGGGAAGTTGGTTATAACGGCTTTATGGAAGGTTAAGAAAGTTGTCTATTTTGATTAATGGGCATAAGTTGCCTAGATTGTGAAAGTTTGAAGTTACTTGATTTCAAGCTTTGAAATGAGTTTTCTAAAAGTGTAGTAACTTACTTTGAAAAATAGACATGTCTTGATACTACGGGTGTTAGTATCTTGGGGTTTTACATAAAAATGAGTCTTTTGAAAGAGATATGCGTCGTAGTACTTTGACTTGATTAATTGAGAATTATTCTATGTGTGCCTTGATAAGTACTTTGGCTTGGTTAATTGAGAATTATTCTATGTGTGCCTTGATAAGTACTTTGGCTTGGTTAATTGAGAATTGTTCTATGTGTGCCTTGATAAGTACTTTGGCTTGATTAATTGAGAATTATTCTATGTGTGCCTTGATAAGTACTTTGGCTTGATTAATTGAGAATTGCCTATGTGTGCTGGTGATAGCCTTTGAGTGCAAGTATTATGTTTTATTACGTTCGCGACTCTCGGTTGGAGAATTGGTGTCTTGTTGTAAGTTACTTGGGCGTCTGCAGCGGTGATGTGGGATTCCACGGGTATGCTTCCGTATTTGTATTACCCCTTGGATATGCTTCGATGTGGGATTCCGGGGCATGTGACCAGGAGGCGGGTTAAATTCCCGGATTTTTATAAAAGACATGTTAGTGCCTTAAGTAAGCTAAAATGAGAGTGTATGTGAACAAGAATAATAAGAAGTTAGGGGATTCTTAACTTGCTTATTTATTGTGTGACGGCCGGTTGAGATGGGGTAAGAGTATAAATGAGGGGTAAACCCCCAAGACGTTATACCATACTCCGGGGTAAGAAGTATAAATGAGGGTAAACCCCAAGACGTTATACCACTGTTTACCACTTTTTCGGTAAGAGTATAAATGAGGGTAAACCCCAAGGCGTTATACCACGCCTTTACCACCTTCTCCAGGGTAAGAGTATAAATGAGGGGTAAACCCCCAAGACGTTATACCACCTGCTTTACCACCTTCTCCAGGGTAAGAGTATAAATGAGGGGTAAACCCCCAAGACGTTATACCACCTGCTTTACCACCTTCTCCAGGGTAAGAGTATAAATGAGGGTAAACCCCAGGCGTTATACCACTGTTTTGATTGATGTTATGGGCGTGAGACCCGTGGTGATATTTGAGTAGTGACTTTGAGGGCTGCGTCACGACTTGATATGATCGCTTATGTATTATGTCGTAGGTTGGCTATCATACATGTCTCTGTTTTGTTTAGTACTGTTATGATTTCATTCTGATTTCATGTTCATACTTGGTACATTCTTCCCGTCTTGACCTCCCGGGGCTGCGTTAAATCTGCATGAGTTTAGGTCATGATTTGGTGATCGGCAGTGTAGGACCTGCTTTCGAGTTTTGGATAGCCCGCTCCGTTCGAGTTTACCTTTGGTATAGTTCCCGATCTGCTTTTATGCGGTTATGGATGCGACGGGGCCTTGTCCGTCATATTTCGATAAAACTCTTAGAGAATTTGTATTCATATGTGGGATTGGACTCATGTACAGTGTAGTGTCTTTTATTATGTATATTATATGGCAGCCTTGTCGGCTTTGCCCTTGCACGTACGTTGGTTTTAAAAAAAATGAAAAAATGAGGTGTTATTTAATTTCCGCAGTTTACTTAGTTGTTAAGGTAGAAGGGTGCCCAGGTAGGGCACCAGTCACGGGCCCGGGGTTCGGGGCGTGACAATAAGTCTATCATTCATGTCTCAAACATTTTTGTATATGTACCAATATCTCTTTCACTAAGAAAATTTACGATATTTGGTACAACGTGTGCACGTGTGTGGAAACGACGTTTCCGACGTGCGGGATCCCAATTGTTC
This sequence comes from Przewalskia tangutica, assembly GCA_029844215.1. Taxonomy (NCBI): domain Eukaryota; kingdom Viridiplantae; phylum Streptophyta; class Magnoliopsida; order Solanales; family Solanaceae; genus Przewalskia; species Przewalskia tangutica. The sequence goes on along the minus strand of CM056728.1, from coordinate 94,992,224 downwards.
GAGTCATAAATAATAGTATTAACATTATTTCACGTTTAATAAATTTTCAACATATATCACGTACATACAAGTACAACTTTACTCTGAGCAGACAAAACATTTGTGTGTCTGAACTGAGTTTGCTCATACATTTGTAATTATAGGAAATATGAATGTTACAATGAAAGCACAAACAAGTAAAAACATTTCAAGTTCTTAATACATAAAGTACTACACATTAATTACTACCAATTAAGGTTTGGACATTTTGAACGCGTAGTTGTCCATTGATACGTTGGCTAATTTATCTTTCGGATCTAAGGATAAGGAAAACGGGTAGAGTTCATAACGAACATAGCAGATGCTATACAGGATTCGGCATCCTTTCCTGTTTGTGCAAGTAGTGGAGAAATTGCCAACTGCTACGGCCAGGCATTGAGCACAGTCTTTCTGGTATGTCCCTTGTGCATTGCATCAAGGCATATAATGTAACAAAAGGTGATATTTTACTCTTGCCTTTTCCGAGTCCTTTGTTCTTTGGCACAATAGCCTCTACAGTTATTTGATTCTTGAGTTGCACTAGCTTTTTATTGAAGAAGTCGGGATCAAATACAAAGTCGACATTCCAGTAGAATACACCAGGAGTTGTTTCAACTTGTCCCACGAAATTCTTAGTTTGGTACCTCAAGAACCAAAAATCATACCAGATTCTGGCATCAGCTTGGTCTGGACATCGTTTCCAGATCTCCTTTGCTGCATCGCGGATGCAACTTATACAGTCATTGCTGCTAATATCTCCTCTGCATTGGTACAAGCCATATACTTTGTTCTTAGCATCATCATAGGAGGTAGTACTGAAGCTATCTTTAGCAAAAACTGATACTAATTCAGCCAACACCTTTCCAATAGTTGCTGAGTGATATAGAATATATTAATATTCTCCATATATTCTGTAATTATGATTTTGATGTAATTATATCAATTAGATATTTTCATACAATTAGGTTTGTACTTGTAAATACCTACATATATTGTATTAATGTGGTATCAAGAGCCAAACCCTACCCTCATCCAAAACCCTAAATCTGGCACCCTCCCTCTTTTTCTTCTCACGCCACCAGCAACCCTTGTCCATGGCTTCTCCCGCTTCTTCCTCCTCCACCCACGACACACATCCTACTCCTTCTCCCCCCACCCCCTCCTAACACCTTTCATCCGGCCTTTGCCGTGACGAACATCAAGAATTTTATCCCTTTGATTATTGATCAAGATGATGGTCAATATTCATCGTGGTTGAACTTTTTCGAATACATATTTGTGCTTACAACGTCCTTGATCACATCGATTCCACCACCCTCCGTCCATTCGACGTCGACAACCCAACGTGGAAGTGCCTCGATGCAATCATCAAACAATGGATATATGACACCATATCCAAGGATTTACTTGATACCATTATGAAGACAGGTGCTTCGGCTCACAAATTATGGACGAGATTAGAAGAAATCTTTCAAGATAACAAACATACACGTGTCGTGTATCTGGAGGAACAATTTAACAACATCTGTCTTGAGAATTTTGCTAACATGTCAGACTATTATAAACAACTAAAATTAGTTGTTAATCAATTATCTACTGTTGGCAATCTGATTTCTGAAACAAAGATGATTTTGTAACTCATTAATGGGTGTTGACACCCAATTTTGTCCATCTCTTCGTATTATTCATCCAAAATTAAATTATTTTTAACACCGCAAAACAATTTTTTAATTTTAATAAATACATACATATGCATACATAAATAAATGACTTAATTAATTAAAACATTTTCCAAAATATTATTTATTATCACATTGATTTTTATCCTTATAATTTATAGTTTTAATAAGTCATTTTCTATTTTATGCCACAATTTACTATTTAATAAAACACCTAGAACTACCCAAATTTGAGACCTAAATAACCCAAAAAGTTCTTCCTATAAAAACGAGCATTTGGAAGTTCATAAACAAAAAACCTTCCAGTCGCAGCCTCACTCCCTCTTGAAACCCTAAATTACTTCTCATTTTTAGCCTTCAAGAACACAAGTTCAAGAAAACAGGACCTTTCAGCGAGCCGTCGCCTTGCACTCTTGAAAATCATAAAATACTTTGCATTTTTTATTAAGACTTGGAAGAACTTCAACCGCTGTTCTTCACCTCTAAAAAAAAGAACTTTCGGCCGTCACTTTATCCTTGAAGAAACCCTATAATACCTTTAGTCTTCTTCACAAATCTTATAAAAAACACAAGCCTAAAACTACTTGCTGATTTCGAGAAAAATCGCGGTCTGCAGATCGGGAGCCACCGCATTATCCCTTTCGAAACTCTAAATGCTCTTCATTTTCTTACTAAAGCTTTCAGAGAAGTTTTAAACAAATCTCGCTTCTGATTCGGTAAGTCGATTTAAACTTAAAGACCTCTTGCCTCAGTTTGCTGCACCCCAAAAGGTCCGTTAGACTCAAACTCTTTTACTTTATTTTTCTGCATTTTTGTTGTGTATTTCATTATTGATTTGATAATAATGTAATTTATTGTTTGTTATGTTAATGTTTAAATCTGTTAAGTTTGGTTTGTTTCATTTATTTTCTGGAATTGTTCACTGAATGGTTACTGTGGTAATATCGACAAACTGAAAAATCGTGCGATAAATATTATTTAGTTTATGGAAGGTATGTGCAGGTTCCTTATAGATTGTGTTTAGAGAATCCATGCTTTATTACGTTCTTACATCCTCTAACACTAAGTTTGAGGTCTAAAAAAATGAACTGAAACATGTATGTAGTTAGATTAGTTAGCTTATTTCCGTCCCTAAAGATGGATATCTAATGTTTGGTGCTTTACCACGATCGTCAGTATTCTTTAATGGTACTTAGACTAAATGCTACTCTTACTGTCTAAAGTGTTTTAAGGCTAGGTATAAATGTAAAAAATGATTATTCAAGTCTAAATAATAGATGACACCTAAGTAAGCCTATAATGTCTAGGTTAACTGGATATGTGGTTTGTTTCTCTCTCTTTTACATGTTAAGACAAAACGATGTATTTTCCTCTATTGTTTTGAAATAAGCCTAAGTTCAAAGTCTGGATAGTTCACTTAATTAGATATGTTAGCATAATTTGAGTGCTCTGTTTGTTAAAGAACGTTGTTAGTTTTAATAAGCTAAGGATCTTAGCATGAGCTTTTGCTTATACATGTTGAAAATTGTTGTGAACCATTTAATTCATATCCATAACTTTGTATTTGGGATAAATACCAATCCTTATCTTTTCTTTTATTTACATGGCATTGGGAGCAACCAAGAGTCTCAAGAACGAAACTTACAGTATCCGCATTCATGTCCTTTGCATTCCCCGGCTTCGGAGTTCTAAAACCAAATGGGCCGAATGACAATGTCATCCGCCCTATGTCACTCTTCTATCTTTACTCTTTAATTTCGTCTTTACTTTTGTTTTAGTTTCAAATATATAATCTTGCATAAATATTGAAATGTGTAGCATAGGTAGACTTCAGACCGATAGATTAAAGGGGAGGGTAGCTTAAAACGTGAGTTTATTTTTTCATGTCTCTAAAACATGCATTTTTTAATAATGCCTTACAAGTGCATACTTTCATAAAACTTTAATTTTATACACAACACATAATTTTCAAATAAATTACTTTTCATACAAACCTTGTGCAAATTTCTCAATAAATATATAATCTTTCAAACGATTATTTGCAACATCTTTTCTTAACTTTATGCTTTCAAAACATGCATTTTTACATAATAATTAACCTAAGTTTGACCGGACAACCGCAAGTTAGCGGATCTTAGAGGATGTCTAGCCCCTTCCCTTTAGGATAATGAAGAACCATTACCTAGAATCTCATTAAGTTTTGCAGACTATTAAATAGAGATCATTTATAGCATTTTATGCTATTTAGAAGTGTCCTAATTCACCAGACTAATTAGGTGGCGACTCCTTAAAATACATTCCAGGAATCTCCCATATGTCGTATACCATTTCGACTCCGGTTAAAATGGGGTGCAACAATGGGTTGCCTAAAAGTGAGTACGATACACTTGCGATGATGATCGAACAAGTTGATCCCTCCCTAGCTTCAATAAGGACCGATCACAATTGCTAGTGGAAGAGACTAGATGTGTCAAACAAGACAAACATAATCAGAAGATGTTGGTAGTAGAGGCACCGCCGACCACCCCTACACCCGCCGAACCACCGCAACCCGTTGACCACCAAAATTAGTATGGTGGCTGAGGTGGTGGTAGAGGTCGAGGCGACGGATGCGGAAGCAGAGGAAGGGGCCGATCTTCTGGTGGACAGCCACGACAGGCCCAGTCCCTATATTCGTGGCCTGCCCAATGCCATGGCCAACCCAAAAATTGGGCTTTCTCTCATTGCCATTACCCAACCGCCCCGACACAACACCCGAGTCTGACCCCAAGTATTCTGAACCCTGCTCTCGGCCCACACCACATGGGCCAGCAATACTAGGCCAACTTATTCACGACCCAACAACAATAGCAGGCATACAGTCTTATAACTCATATCGAACTGAGTCAGGCCTACAACACTATGAATCTCCAGCAGCCCGACGACACATAGTACATGGATACGGGGGCCACATCACATCTCACTCGTAACTCCGGTAATCTCCCTCGATTGTTAAATTTAAGCAATCCTCAATTTATTTTGGTCAGAAATGGAAATCGCATTCCAATTCAAGACCATGACACCAATCAAACACCACCACCTCACCCTCCCTTTACCCTAAAAAATATCCTATATGCGCCTAACATCATTAAAAACTTAATTTCTATTAGGAAATTTACTAGTGACAATTATGTATCTATTGAGTTTGACCCTTTTGGTTTTTCTGTGAAGGACCTACGTACGATGACAACTCTTACGAGATGTAATAGTGTGGTGGACCTCTATCATTTCTCATCTAATTTCGATGCAAGTGTCAATCCACATACCTCTCTAACTGCAATATATCCATCAACTTGGCACGATAGATGTGAGCACCCGGAAGCACCAATTTTTAATTTTCTTAGGAGTCAAAATTTAATTCAATGTAATAAAGGGAAATTTCCCTTTGATTGCTACAAGCCCTTTAGGTAAACATGTTAGACTTCCTTTACAGTCATTAATGAGTGTAACATTTTCTCCTTTTGATATCATTCATACAGATTTATGGACATCTCCAATTATTAGCAAATTATGTCACAAATATTATTTGGTGCTTTTGGATGATTTCTCTCACTTTCTTTGGGTTTATCCTCTAAAATATAAGTCCCAAGTGTACCTTATTTTTCTTGAATTTCAAGCATATGTTAAAAATCAGTTTGAGAAAAACATCAAACCGTTTCAATGTGAAATGTTCATGAGTTTGATAATTCCCCTTTTCATAATTATTTTTTTCGGATAATGACATGGTGTTTCGATTCTCTTGCCCCTATACCTCTCCTCAAAATGGAAAAGCTAAAAGAATCTTGCGCACCATCAACAATATGATATGTACTTTACTCTTCCATGCTTCTATCCCCCCTTCTTTTTGGGTCTACGCATTGCACATGGTAGCATATATCCTTAATATATTACCAACACGTACTCTTCATAATAAAACTCCAACCGAAATTCTCTTCCGTCAAATCGTTTCTTATGGTCACTTTTGAATCTTTGATTGTCTATGCTACTCGAATCTCACCTCTACGGCTCCTCACAAACTAGCGCCTAGGTCTACTCATTGCATATTCTTGGGTTTCCCATCGAATCATAGGGAATACTTATGCTATTATTTTCCACAAATAAAATTCTAGTATCTCGCCATGTCACATTTGAGGAGCACATTTTCTCATTTGCAAACGTCCGAAAATACCAAGTCACTGATTATGGCCTTCTTGATGATTCAGACACATCCTCTCTCATTAGAAACGTAATACATGGGACTAGTAGTTCGGCCCCACCCGAGCCTCCGACACATGCCACATCTTCCGTCGAACCCCCAACACACTGCCTACCTACGGGCAGTGTGTCGTCACCACCCTTATTTTCCCGTCACACACTGCCCACATCGAAAACCCCCTTCCCCCGACTGCCCTCTGATCCATGAGCCCAGATCACACGCAGCCCGACCACATCCCACAAAATACCACCCATCTGGTCCCTATTCCTACACACCGCATGGAAACTCATGCCCAACACGGGATCTTCAAGCCAAAATTTCACTTTAACATATCCACTCAAACTATCTCACCTCTACCTAGAAACCCAATATTATCCAAGCTTGACCCAAATTGAAATGCGACCATGCGTGAGGAATTTGATGCGCTCACTAAAACAACACACTTGGGATCTTGTTCTGAAACCAAAGGGGGTCAATGTGATTCATTGTATGTGGCTATATCGTCACAAATTCAGGGATAATGGTGAGCTTGTGTGTCATAAGGGGAGACTTGTAGCAAATGGCACAGGGCATCATGAGGGCGTTGATTGTGGTGAGACATTCAGTCTATTGTTTAAACCACGCAAGTCATTCTATGACTTGAAACAAGCCCCCCGGGATTGGTATGAGTGATTTGCTACCGACATCATGCATATCAGGTTAGTGTGCAGCAAAAGTGATAATTCACTTTCTATTTTTCATCGAGGTAATGACACTGCATACCTTTTGCTCTATGTGGATGACATTGTCCTGACCGCCTACTCTCATGTGCTGAAAAATGAGATCATTACCTTGCTCAAATAAGATTTTTTCATGACGAACTTGGGTAAGTTGAGTTATTTCTTGGGGATTTTTGTGACTAGATCCGCGAATGCAATGTTCATGTTTCAGCATAAGTATGCTGAAGAGATTGTTTACAAGGCTAAAATGGTAAACTGCAAGATCATGCCTACTCCAGTTGACTCAAAGTCGAATCTCAGTATGATGGGGATCTGGTGCGTGGTCCTTCTCTTTATAAGAGTCTCGCTGGTGCACTTCAGTATTTTACCTTCACTAGGCCCGATATTGCCTATGTTGTTAAGTTAGCGTGCTTGTTCATGCATGCTCCTAGAGAGCCTCACTTTACTGCTCTTAAACGTATCATTTGATACGTTAATGACACCCTTGACTATGGATTACATTTTTATACATCTGCACAGACCAGGTTGATATCATACACAAACGCCGATTGAGCGGCTATCCTGACACACGTCAATCTACTTCCGACTATTGTGTATTTTTGGGTGATAACCTCATTTCGTGGTCTTCAAAATGGCAAGCCACACTTTCTCGTTCGGGTACAGATACAGAATATAGAGGCGTTGCGAACGTTATTGTCGAAATTTGATGGCTCAGAAACCTCCTTCTGGAGCTTCATTGTCCCTTACGTAAGGCATCTATTGTATATTGTGATAACGTATCTGCTGTCTATTTGTCTCATAACCCGGTTCAACATCAGAGAACCAAACATATTGAGATGGATATTCATTTTGTTCGTGAGAAGGTTGTCATGGGTCATGTTCGGGTGATACATGTTTCTTCTTCATATCAGTATATATATATATTTACTAAGGGACTTCTCATTTCTTTGTTCTCGACTTGGATCTAATATCGTCCGCCTCCTCCCGCTCCGATCGAAGGTGTGATAGAGAATATATTAATATTCTCTATATATTATGTAATTATGATTTTAATGTATTTATGTAAACTAGATATTCTCATACAATTAGATTTGTAATTGTAAATATCTATATATATATATTGTATTAATGAGAAGCATCCGAATAGGAAGAATTATACAATTCTACACTAAGGTTTTAGCACTACTGAATTTGGTTGCATCATCACAAAAATTGCCCAGAGGATCGACAGACACTGCTGTGCAAATGCAGAAGACAAGTATGAGAAGAAATCTATAGTGTAAAAAAGTCATGGTTTGTCTTGCACTTCTCTAGATGGTTGTAGCTTTTTTATACAGGTTGGCAACTGGTAGTGGGTGGAGGATGACCTGGAGAAATAAGTTGACTTGGTTGACCTATTATTGCCTCCTAATTGATGAAGTTGGTTATATTCTAAATATCTATAACATAATCATGGGAGAAACTAGAATTTAGAGTCGTTCAACCAGAATGACTATCTATAGCATAATTAAGGGCGAAACTAGAATTTAAAGTCAGTATCGAGAATAATTTTCTATATACGTATGTACACATATTTTAATTTTATTTATTATTTCTTCATATGTACGCGTAGTTTGAGCCGGAAGTAATGAATTCAGTTGAATTATATGTGGAACTCGCCTTAAATCCTCTCTGACAATAATGTTGTAGGTTAGTTATCCGGAGTCAATACCATACCACGTGTTTTTTGGTTTGTTGGGCGTTGTTAGGTGATGGCAGTCAAAAAAAGAGGCAAGTTATTGGTATTGTGACCCTGATTGGCAGCACTGAGGCACCACTGTCCACTTGCAAGTCAAGCTCCACCGAGAAGTCAATCAGGAAAGAAGATATTTTCCGCATTATGAAGTTTTTACTTCGAAACTCAAGCCTACATTACTTAATTATTGCATCATATCAAGTTAATCAAGCACAGTAGTATCTTCTATTTAGTTATTGAATAACATGCAATATGTTCAGATGCCTGAAATCCAGATAATTCTTAAATGTCTGTTGTGAATTAGGATTCAGGGAGAATTTGAATTGTTAGAGTTCATAATGAACCTAGCAACTACTTAACAGAGCTCTGATTCTTTGTGAATTTGTATATTCTTGCTATGGTAGAGTTGGATTTGCCAACGGCGAAATGCAGTCACTTGCTCCTGTTGCATTGCACCAAATTAAATACCGGTCCATTTAAAGCAACAGAAGCGGAGATATTTACCCGTGAATCTCCTAGACTCCTAGTTTTTTTGTTGAAAGTTAAAAAACAAGGTCTGTTACATTATATCATTTTCGAATGTGAATACGGTTGGAAATTTATTAACGTGGAATAAAGTTTATTTCATTATTTATGACTCGAACAATTGGGTCCCCGCACGTCGAAAATGTCATTTTCAGACACGTGCATACATTGTATCAAGGATCGTAAATTTCCTTAGTGAAAAATATATTGGTAGGTAAGTAAAATGTTTGAGACATAGAATGATGGACAGTTGTTGGCCAAATGACGAGTGTTCCACGTTGGTAAATAGTTGCTGAGTGATATAGAATATATTAATATTCTCCATATATTCTGTAATTATGATTTTGATGTAATTATATCAATTAGATATTTTCATACAATTAGGTTTGTACTTGTAAATACCTACATATATTGTATTAATGTGGTATCAAGAGCCAAACCCTACCCTCATCCAAAACCCTAAATCTGGCACCCTCCCTCTTTTTCTTCTCACGCCACCAGCAACCCTTGTCCATGGCTTCTCCCGCTTCTTCCTCCTCCACCCACGACACACATCCTACTCCTTCTCCCCCCACCCCCTCCTAACACCTTTCATCCGGCCTTTGCCGTGACGAACATCAAGAATTTTATCCCTTTGATTATTGATCAAGATGATGGTCAATATTCATCGTGGTTGAACTTTTTCGAATACATATTTGTGCTTACAACGTCCTTGATCACATCGATTCCACCACCCTCCGTCCATTCGACGTCGACAACCCAACGTGGAAGTGCCTCGATGCAATCATCAAACAATGGATATATGACACCATATCCAAGGATTTACTTGATACCATTATGAAGACAGGTGCTTCGGCTCACAAATTATGGACGAGATTAGAAGAAATCTTTCAAGATAACAAACATACACGTGTCGTGTATCTGGAGGAACAATTTAACAACATCTGTCTTGAGAATTTTGCTAACATGTCAGACTATTATAAACAACTAAAATTAGTTGTTAATCAATTATCTACTGTTGGCAATCTGATTTCTGAAACAAAGATGATTTTGTAACTCATTAATGGGTGTTGACACCCAATTTTGTCCATCTCTTCGTATTATTCATCCAAAATTAAATTATTTTTAACACCGCAAAACAATTTTTTAATTTTAATAAATACATACATATGCATACATAAATAAATGACTTAATTAATTAAAACATTTTCCAAAATATTATTTATTATCACATTGATTTTTATCCTTATAATTTATAGTTTTAATAAGTCATTTTCTATTTTATGCCACAATTTACTATTTAATAAAACACCTAGAACTACCCAAATTTGAGACCTAAATAACCCAAAAAGTTCTTCCTATAAAAACGAGCATTTGGAAGTTCATAAACAAAAAACCTTCCAGTCGCAGCCTCACTCCCTCTTGAAACCCTAAATTACTTCTCATTTTTAGCCTTCAAGAACACAAGTTCAAGAAAACAGGACCTTTCAGCGAGCCGTCGCCTTGCACTCTTGAAAATCATAAAATACTTTGCATTTTTTATTAAGACTTGGAAGAACTTCAACCGCTGTTCTTCACCTCTAAAAAAAAGAACTTTCGGCCGTCACTTTATCCTTGAAGAAACCCTATAATACCTTTAGTCTTCTTCACAAATCTTATAAAAAACACAAGCCTAAAACTACTTGCTGATTTCGAGAAAAATCGCGGTCTGCAGATCGGAGCCACCGCATTATCCCTTTCGAAACTCTAAATGCTCTTCATTTTCTTACTAAAGCTTTCAGAGAAGTTTTAAACAAATCTCGCTTCTGATTCGGTAAGTCGATTTAAACTTAAAGACCTCTTGCCTCAGTTTGCTGCACCCCAAAAGGTCCGTTAGACTCAAACTCTTTTACTTTATTTTTCTGCATTTTTGTTGTGTATTTCATTATTGATTTGATAATAATGTAATTTATTGTTTGTTATGTTAATGTTTAAATCTGTTAAGTTTGGTTTGTTTCATTTATTTTCTGGAATTGTTCACTGAATGGTTACTGTGGTAATATCGACAAACTGAAAAATCGTGCGATAAATATTATTTAGTTTATGGAAGGTATGTGCAGGTTCCTTATAGATTGTGTTTAGAGAATCCATGCTTTATTACGTTCTTACATCCTCTAACACTAAGTTTGAGGTCTAAAAAAATGAACTGAAACATGTATGTAGTTAGATTAGTTAGCTTATTTCCGTCCCTAAAGATGGATATCTAATGTTTGGTGCTTTACCACGATCGTCAGTATTCTTTAATGGTACTTAGACTAAATGCTACTCTTACTGTCTAAAGTGTTTTAAGGCTAGGTATAAATGTAAAAAATGATTATTCAAGTCTAAATAATAGATGACACCTAAGTAAGCCTATAATGTCTAGGTTAACTGGATATGTGGTTTGTTTCTCTCTCTTTTACATGTTAAGACAAAACGATGTATTTTCCCTCTATTGTTTTGAAATAAGCCTAAGTTCAAAGTCTGGATAGTTCACTTAATTAGATATGTTAGCATAATTTGAGTGCTCTGTTTGTTAAAGAACGTTGTTAGTTTTAATAAGCTAAGGATCTTAGCATGAGCTTTTGCTTATACATGTTGAAAATTGTTGTGAACCATTTAATTCATATCCATAACTTTGTATTTGGGATAAATACCAATCCTTATCTTTTCTTTTATTTACATGGCATTGGGAGCAACCAAGAGTCTCGCAACGAAACTTACCGTATCCGCATTTATGTCCTTTGCATTCCCCGGCTTCGGAGTTCTAAAACCAAATGGGCCGAATGACAATGTCATCCGCCCTATGTCACTCTTCTATCTTTACTCTTTAATTTCGTCTTTACTTTTGTTTTAGTTTCAAATATATAATCTTGCATAAATATTGAAATGTGTAGCATAGGTAGACTTCAGACCGATAGATTAAAGGGGAGGGTAGCTTAAAACGTGAGTTTATTTTTTCATGTCTCTAAAACATGCATTTTTTAATAATGCCTTACAAGTGCATACTTTCATAAAACTTTAATTTTATACACAACACATAATTTTCAAATAAATTACTTTTCATACAAACCTTGTGCAAATTTCTCAATAAATATATAATCTTTCAAACGATTATTTGCAACATCTTTTCTTAACTTTATGCTTTCAAAACATGCATTTTTACATAATAATTAACCTAAGTTTGTGGGACAACCGAGTTAGCGGATCTTAGAGGATGTCTAGCCTTCCTTTAGGATAATGAAGAACCATTACCTAGAATCTCATTAAGTTTTGCAGACTATTAAATAGAGATCATTTATAGCATTTTATGCTATTTAGAAGTGTCCTAATTCACCAGACTAATTAGGTGGCGACTCCTTAAAATACATTCCAGGAATCTCCCATATGTCGTATACCATTTCGACTCCGGTTAAAATGGGGTGCAACAATGGGTTGCCTAAAAGTGAGTACGATACACTTGCGATGATGATCGAACAAGTTGATCCCTCCCTAGCTTCAATAAGGACCGATCACAATTGCTAGTGGAAGAGACTAGATGTGTCAAACAAGACAAACATAATCAGAAGATGTTGGTAGTAGAGGCACCGCCGACCACCCCTACACCCGCCGAACCACCGCAACCCGTTGACCACCAAAATTAGTATGGTGGCTGAGGTGGTGGTAGAGGTCGAGGCGACGGATGCGGAAGCAGAGGAAGGGGCCGATCTTCTGGTGGACAGCCACGACAGGCCCAGTCCCTATATTCGTGGCCTGCCCAATGCCATGGCCAACCCAAAAATTGGGCTTTCTCTCATTGCCATTACCCAACCGCCCCGACACAACACCCGAGTCTGACCCCAAGTATTCTGAACCCTGCTCTCGGCCCACACCACATGGGCCAGCAATACTAGGCCAACTTATTCACGACCCAACAACAATAGCAGGCATACAGTCTTATAACTCATATCGAACTGAGTCAGGCCTACAACACTATGAATCTCCAGCAGCCCGACGACACATAGTACATGGATACGGGGGCCACATCACATCTCACTCGTAACTCCGGTAATCTCCCTCGATTGTTAAATTTAAGCAATCCTCAATTTATTTTGGTCAGAAATGGAAATCGCATTCGATTCAAGACCGTGACACCAATCAAACACCACCACCTCACCTCCTTTACCAAAAAATATCCTATACGCGCTAACATCATTAAAAACTTAATTTCTATTAGGAAATTTACTAGTGACAATTATGTATCTATTGAGTTTGACCCTTTTGGTTTTTCTGTGAAGGACCTACGTACGATGACAACTCTTACGAGATGTAATAGTGTGGTGGACCTCTATCATTTCTCATCTAATTTCGATGCAAGTGTCAATCCACATACCTCTCTAACTGCAATATATCCATCAACTTGGCACGATAGATGTGAGCACCCGGAAGCACCAATTTTTAATTTTCTTAGGAGTCAAAATTTAATTCAATGTAATAAAGGGAAATTTCCCTTTGATTGCTACAAGCCCTTTAGGTAAACATGTTAGACTTCCTTTACAGTCATTAATGAGTGTAACATTTTCTCCTTTTGATATCATTCATACAGATTTATGGACATCTCCAATTATTAGCAAATTATGTCACAAATATTATTTGGTGCTTTTGGATGATTTCTCTCACTTTCTTTGGGTTTATCCTCTAAAATATAAGTCCCAAGTGTACCTTATTTTTCTTGAATTTCAAGCATATGTTAAAAATCAGTTTGAGAAAAACATCAAACCGTTTCAATGTGAAATGTTCATGAGTTTGATAATTCCCCTTTTCATAATTATTTTTTTCGGATAATGACATGGTGTTTCGATTCTCTTGCCCCTATACCTCTCCTCAAAATGGAAAAGCTAAAAGAATCTTGCGCACCATCAACAATATGATATGTACTTTACTCTTCCATGCTTCTATCCCCCCTTCTTTTTGGGTCTACGCATTGCACATGGTAGCATATATCCTTAATATATTACCAACACGTACTCTTCATAATAAAACTCCAACCGAAATTCTCTTCCGTCAAATCGTTTCTTATGGTCACTTTTGAATCTTTGATTGTCTATGCTACTCGAATCTCACCTCTACGGCTCCTCACAAACTAGCGCCTAGGTCTACTCATTGCATATTCTTGGGTTTCCCATCGAATCATAGGGAATACTTATGCTATTATTTTCCACAAATAAAATTCTAGTATCTCGCCATGTCACATTTGAGGAGCACATTTTCTCATTTGCAAACGTCCGAAAATACCAAGTCACTGATTATGGCCTTCTTGATGATTCAGACACATCCTCTCTCATTAGAAACGTAATACATGGGACTAGTAGTTCGGCCCCACCCGAGCCTCGACCGTACCACGTCTTAGTCGAACCCCAACACAGCTGCCTACGGGCGGTGTGTAAATCCGCCACTTATTTTCCCGTCACACACTGCCCACATCGAAAACCCCCTTCCCCGATCGCCTCGATCCACGAGCCCGGATCACACGCGGCGAGCCACGTCCCAAAATACCACCCATCTGGTCCCTATTCCTACACACCGCATGGAAACTCATGCCCAACACGGGATCTTCAAGCCAAAATTTCACTTTAACATATCCACTCAAACTATCTCACCTCTACCTAGAAACCCAATATTATCCAAGCTTGACCCAAATTGAAATGCGACCATGCGTGAGGAATTTGATGCGCTCACTAAAACAACACACTTGGGATCTTGTTCTGAAACCAAAGGGGGTCAATGTGATTCATTGTATGTGGCTATATCGTCACAAATTCAGGGATAATGGTGAGCTTGTGTGTCATAAGGGGAGACTTGTAGCAAATGGCACAGGGCATCATGAGGGCGTTGATTGTGGTGAGACATTCAGTCTATTGTTTAAACCACGCAAGTCATTCTATGACTTGAAACAAGCCCCCCGGGATTGGTATGAGTGATTTGCTACCGACATCATGCATATCAGGTTAGTGTGCAGCAAAAGTGATAATTCACTTTCTATTTTTCATCGAGGTAATGACACTGCATACCTTTTGCTCTATGTGGATGACATTGTCCTGACCGCCTACTCTCATGTGCTGAAAAATGAGATCATTACCTTGCTCAAATAAGATTTTTTCATGACGAACTTGGGTAAGTTGAGTTATTTCTTGGGGATTTTTGTGACTAGATCATGAATGCAATGTTCATGTTTCACATAAGTATCTTTGAAGAGATTGTTTACAAGCCTAAAATTGTAAACTGCAAGATCATGCCTACTCCAGTTGACTCAAAGTCGAATCTCAGTATGATGGGGATCTGGTGCGTGGTCCTTCTCTTTATAAGAGTCTCGCTGGTGCACTTCAGTATTTTACCTTCACTAGGCCCGATATTGCCTATGTTGTTAAGTTAGCGTGCTTGTTCATGCATGCTCTGAGAGCCTCACTTCTTGCTCTTAGCGTATCATTTGATACGTTAATGACACCTGACTATGGATTACATTTTTATACATCTGCGGACGAGGTTGATATCATACACTGGCTTCGATTGGCGGCTATCACGACACGTCAATCTACTTAAACTATTGTGTATTTTTGGGTGATAACCTCATTTCGTGGTCTTCAAAATGGCAAGCCACACTTTCTCGTTCGGGTACAGATACAGAATATAGAGGCGTTGCGAACGTTATTGTCGAAATTTGATGGCTCAGAAACCTCCTTCTGGAGCTTCATTGTCCCTTACGTAAGGCATCTATTGTATATTGTGATAACGTATCTGCTGTCTATTTGTCTCATAACCCGGTTCAACATCAGAGAACCAAACATATTGAGATGGATATTCATTTTGTTCGTGAGAAGGTTGTCATGGGTCATGTTCGGGTGATACATGTTTCTTCTTCATATCAGTATATATATATATTTACTAAGGGACTTCCTCAGCTGCTGTTCCCTGACTTCAGATCTAATATCAGCGTCCGGCCTCCTCCTGCTCCGACTGAGCGGGTGTGATAGAGAATATATTAATATTCTCTATATATTATGTAATTATGATTTTAATGTATTTATGTAAACTAGATATTCTCATACAATTAGATTTGTAATTGTAAATATCTATATATATATATTGTATTAATGAGAAGCATCCGAATAGGAAGAATTATACAATTCTACACTAAGGTTTTAGCACTACTGAATTTGGTTGCATCATCACAAAAATTGCCCAGAGGATCGACAGACACTGCTGTGCAAATGCAGAAGACAAGTATGAGAAGAAATCTATAGTGTAAAAAAGTCATGGTTTGTCTTGCACTTCTCTAGATGGTTGTAGCTTTTTTATACAGGTTGGCAACTGGTAGTGGGTGGAGGATGACCTGGAGAAATAAGTTGACTTGGTTGACCTATTATTGCCTCCTAATTGATGAAGTTGGTTATATTCTAAATATCTATAACATAATCATGGGAGAAACTAGAATTTAGAGTCGTTCAACCAGAATGACTATCTATAGCATAATTAAGGGCGAAACTAGAATTTAAAGTCAGTATCGAGAATAATTTTCTATATACGTATGTACACATATTTTAATTTTATTTATTATTTCTTCATATGTACGCGTAGTTTGAGCCGGAAGTAATGAATTCAGTTGAATTATATGTGGAACTCGCCTTAAATCCTCTCTGACAATAATGTTGTAGGTTAGTTATCCGGAGTCAATACCATACCACGTGTTTTTTGGTTTGTTGGGCGTTGTTAGGTGATGGCAGTCAAAAAAAGAGGCAAGTTATTGGTATTGTGACCCTGATTGGCAGCACTGAGGCACCACTGTCCACTTGCAAGTCAAGCTCCACCGAGAAGTCAATCAGGAAAGAAGATATTTTCCGCATTATGAAGTTTTTACTTCGAAACTCAAGCCTACATTACTTAATTATTGCATCATATCAAGTTAATCAAGCACAGTAGTATCTTCTATTTAGTTATTGAATAACATGCAATATGTTCAGATGCCTGAAATCCAGATAATTCTTAAATGTCTGTTGTGAATTAGGATTCAGGGAGAATTTGAATTGTTAGAGTTCATAATGAACCTAGCAACTACTTAACAGAGCTCTGATTCTTTGTGAATTTGTATATTCTTGCTATGGTAGAGTTGGATTTGCCAACGGCGAAATGCAGTCACTTGCTCCTGTTGCATTGCACCAAATTAAATACCGGTCCATTTAAAGCAACAGAAGCGGAGATATTTACCCGTGAATCTCCTAGACTCCTAGTTTTTTTGTTGAAAGTTAAAAAACAAGGTCTGTTACATTATATCATTTTCGAATGTGAATACGGTTGGAAATTTATTAACGTGGAATAAAGTTTATTTCATTATTTATGACTCGAACAATTGGGTCCCCGCACGTCGAAAATGTCATTTTCAGACACGTGCATACATTGTATCAAGGATCGTAAATTTCCTTAGTGAAAAATATATTGGTAGGTAAGTAAAATGTTTGAGACATAGAATGATGGACAGTTGTTGGCCAAATGACGAGTGTTCCACGTTGGTAAATGAAGAAAGAAGTGTACATAGTGTAAAGATTGAAACGGGTCAGAAAAGGGCCGCGGCTCCACCTCGGAAGCCAGAGCGCCATGGTGCCTCCGGGGCCAGCCACGACACTAATTCGGTCCCAAGCTATTGGAGTCGCGACGCTTACGAGGCAATGTATGTGCGACGGAAGTCCAAAAATTTGGATGATTGTGGAGACGTTCTAGGACATTGGCCATTACGTGACAATTAAATGACCACTTCATGGGCACTTGAAGAGATCCTTTTACACTACTATAAATTGAGAACTTAGCTTAATTGGAAAGACACTCAGAAATTTTCAGAACTTCTTTCTCTCTAGCAACCTTCAAACACTCAAAGTTCTTCTCTAGAAACACTTGAGTTTTCTTTGTTCATTTGTTAGTTGTTGTTTTATCATGGGAGACTATTGCCCGTTAACGTAAAAACATATATACGGGACAATTTTATATTAAAGACAGAGTGTCATCACTCGAACCCGCGAATTCACAAAGCTTGATTTCGTTCTTGTTTCTAGTTTTGTAATCTTTGTAATACTCACTTACTTCCTGTTCATTTTCAATTGTTGTTCTCACAATTTTAAGACATGATTTGTTGTAAGTGCTAAGAAAGTTGACTGGAGAAGAACAATTTGGTGTTGAATATGTTGCTGCCAACCAAGGCAATAAATTTGTCTCCCCTTCTAAAAAGATGGCAAGACCCAAACGACGAAGTTCAAAGGGAACTGCCACCACTGTGGGAAACCTAGTCATATGATCAAGTACAGCCGCAAACTTAAGAATGAGCAAAAAGAGAAGGCCAAAGGAAAGGCACATGCTAACGTCGTCGAAGACATGATTCTTGACGACATGATTGATGAGTTCTCGGCAGTGGTGCTTGAAGCGAACCTTGTTGAGAATCTCATGCAATGGTGGATGGATATGGGTGCTATCCATCACATCTGTTCCAATAGAGACGTTTTTTCCATATATACACCAATTACTAACAAGAAGCTGTTTATGGGTAACAACGTTTCCTCTGACATACTGAGGGTAGGAAATGTGGTCCTAAAGATGACTTCTGGCAATGAGCTTACTCTAAATGAGGTGATGCATGTCCCTGACATTGGAAGAAATTTAATTTCAGGCCCTTCATTAGTTAATGCTGGTTTTAAGCTAGTGTTTGAGTCCAATAAATTTGTAATCACCGAGAATGGAACATTTGTGGGAAGAGATTTCGTCTGTGAAGGTCTCTTCAAAGTTAATGACATGTATGTAATGCCCTCTATCAATAAAATTGAAGATTCTTCTTATTTGCTTGAGTTCTTTAATTTATGACACATAGATTAGGACATGTAAACTACTAATCCATTCAAAGGTTGGTAAAGTTGGAGTTTTTGTCGTCTATTGACGTAAACCCTCAACGTAATTGTGAGGTGTGCGTAGAAGAAAAACTCACAAAGACTTCCTTTAGATCTGTCGAAAAGGATAGCGCTCCTCTATAGATATATGTGATTTGAAATTTGCACAAACTAGAGGGAGGTACAAGTATGTTGTGACATTCATAGATGATAGCACAAAGTATTGTTACCTTTACTTGTTGAAAAGTAAGGATGAAGCCTTTAAAGCGTTCAAACACCACAAAGCAGAAGTTGAAAACCAACTAAGCGTACAAATTAAATCAATTCGTAGTGATAGAGGGGGAGAATACGTAGCGCCATTTAAGGAATATTGTGCCCAATCGGGCATTGTTCATCAAACGACAGCTTCATACTCACCTCAATCAAATGGTGTCGCTGAACGCAAGAACTGTATATTAAAGGAAATTATGAATGCCTTGCTAATCAATTCTGGTCTTCCCCAAAATATGTGGGGAGAAGCTGTACTTACCGCTAATACGATTCTTAACAGAGTCCCACATAAGGGTAAGGACAAAACTTCATACGAGTTATGGAAGAGAAAGAAATCCACCTACAAATACCTGAAGGTGTAGGGTTTTTTGGAAAAAGGTTGAAGTATTTAAGCCAAAACATGTCAAGATTGGGCGTAAGACTGTAGATTGTATTTTCATCGGATACTCCCCGGTGTCTAGGATGACGTCCATACGAGTATTCATTGCAATCGCAGTGTTGGGTGACCTCGAGATACATCAAATGGATGTCAAGACAACCTTCCTATATGGTGATTTGGAAGAAGAAAATTATATGGAACAACCCGAGGGGTATGTGGGGCAAGAGAAGAAAGTCTGTCGACTTGTCAAATCTCTGTACGGGCTGAAATAGGCCCTGAGGCAATGGTACAAAAAGTTTGATAGTACTCTACTATCGAAGGGTTTCTTCATTAATGAGTGTCACAAATGTGTCTACATGAAAGGACTGTTGACTCATTCGTCATGATGTATTTACGTAGATGACATGTTGATCATAGTGAGCAGTCCTAGTTTAATCCTAGAAACTAAGAAATGTTGAAACAATGTTTCGACATGAAGGATATGGGTATTGCAGATGTCATCTTAGGGATCAAGATCTCTAAGACGTCTGATGGACTGGTCTTATTTCAGTCTCACTACATCGAAGATGTGTTGAGAAAATTTGAGATGTTCGACAGTTCGCTAATTAAGTCACCACTAGATATGAATCAGAAGATTGATAAAAATCGTGGTGCGCCCATATGCCAGAAGCGATATACGCAGGTGAATGGGAGTTTGATATACATAACAAACTGCACCCGACCTGATATCGTTTATGCAGTCAATAAGTTGTCTAGGTTTACCTGTAATCCAACTGATGATCATTAGAAAGTGCTGAATCGGGTACTATGGTACCTAAAATACACGCTAACTTACGGGTTACACTATTTGAGATATTCAGCTGTACTAGAGGGGTACAGTGATGCAAACTGGATATCTGATATAGAGAACACCAAGTCCACCAGTGGGTATATATTTACAATTGCTGGTGGGGGTGTGTCTTGGAAATCCTCTAAGAAAACTTGCATCTCCCGGTCCACGATGGAGTCGGATATCATTTTAGACAAAGTAGAAAAAGAAGCAGAGTGGCTTCATGACTTCTTAGAGGATGTCCCTTATTGGGATAAACTCGTACCTTCTGTAATGATCCACTGTGACAGCCAATCAGCTCTAGGAAGGGCAATGAGTTCTATGTACAATGGAAAATCTCGTCATATTCGACGAAGACATCGTCAGGCTGCTGATCACCACGGGTATTATTTCCATTGTATATAAAATCAAAGGAAAATATAGCAGACACTTTGACTAAGGACATAACCAGAGATCAGATGTCCTGTCTGTCTGGGGGAATGAGCTTAAAACCCAAACAATAATGACTGATATGGTAGTAACCCAACCTTACTGACTGGAGATCCCAGGAATTAGATTCAATGGAAAAACTCAGCTGTAAAGGTTTAGTTGAGCGCTTTGGTAGAAGTAAGATCACTTTGGGTTATGATTTCTGTACGGAACATACACCCAAGGTCGTTCTGAGATGGTATCACGACCAGGCCGGGGCGCGACTAGTACCTGCTAGGGTACCGTGTCGGTATACATCGAGAGAATATCGTGAACATACATAACACATAACTTATAAAAAGGTAACATCACTGGCCAGACGATAAGTCGGCCTTCCATAAACAACATACTAATCAAAAGTATAGTAGTACAACCCGTTCTTACAGCCCAACACACGTGACCACATACCTCTAAGGATACCAACTGTGGCGGGACAGGGCCCCGCCATACCCCTGAATATACACCATGTCTATAACATCAGGGAAAAATCGTACCAACAAAATATAAGCTTCCGGAGGAGTGGAGCTTCTGACAGGACGGTGATCCTGAACGAGGATCCACCACCGCTTTACCACCTGCGGCATAAGCGGCCCAGGAAGGGGTCGATTACCTGATATGTACCAGTATGTAAAGTCGGAAAATCTTTGTAATAATGATATCATAAGTCTAAAAGTAATTTGAGTCATGGAAGACAATCAAAACACCTTTTATTGTGCCTTACTAACGATGAGTGACAAATATATATATAATCTGCGTAAAATAGGGCCCTCGTGATCAAAGCAGGTACCTGCGCGTAGTATCGATGCACCCTACTCGCGGGACTATTTCACGCGTAAGTCTGTGGACGCGTGAGGTCTTACCGCATAAGTTTGTACCGCGCGTGAGACTATTTCACGCGTAAGCCCAAGGACTCGCGTGAGGTATTCCTCGCGTCGTGGGTAGCAAATCCGGAGCAGGTGGTATAACGATCTTGGGGACTTACCCGCCGGATATCTCTTACACGGCGGATGGTATAACGATCTTGGGGTGGCCCGCCGGATATACTCTTTGCTGGCGGATGGTATAACGATCTTGGGGACTTACCGCCGGATATACTCTTACCTTTGGAGAAGGTGGTATGACGATCTTGGGGCTGGCCCCTCATTCATACTCTTACCCTGGAGAAGGTGGTATAACGATCTTGGGCTTGCCCCTCAGATATACTCTTACCCTAGCTCAAACTGTCATCATATCATAATCATAAATAAGTGAGAAAACTTATAACTCCTTATTAGTCTTGTTCATATACCCTCTCATTTTAGTTTACTTAAGGCACTTAGTCATATCTTTAATAAAAGAAAATCGGGAATTTAACCCAAGTACTACATACTTCAACTCTTTAAAAGTGACTCATTTTCATATAAAATCCTTGGGCAATTGATGCCTTAAATCAATTTGCCTTTCATAAATCAAATCATTTGTCCTTACTTATCTTACTTAGAGTAAATCTCTTCTTATCAACCTTTTATAAGCTAGTAAACCAACTTCCCATAAAGTTGTTACATTAACCATATACTTAAATAAAACCATACTTTTCCCTTAACCAAGGGACTTATACATTCTTAAAACGAAACAAGTCTTTATATACTTAAAACAAGTAAGAATACCAATCTTGTACGTCTACCGTACTACATAGTTACATCTATTCATGCTCAAGAGATAGAAAAGCTTCACATACCTCTTCGCTCAATCCACTTGCTAAGTCCAAACTATCGCAAGTAATATGTCAACCTAAAATAACCATGATACGTTTATTAACTTCTATTTTCAACGTGGGATAATCCAAATTCAAAGTCACTAAATTCTATGGAAAATTGGGCGGCATTTCCTTTGTTTCTACATACTTTGCCACCTTTCTCAAGGCCGAATTTAACATCCAAATGTCACATTTAAGGCTCAACAATCCAAACATTTCAAAGGGGATTACACACCTAAACTTGGGTGTGTAAAATTCTGCCCCATAAGGTACAACAATTCACTTAACAAATCTAAGGTAGTTTTTAGGCTACAACATGCTCATAATATCTTCTTAACCAATTCCTTCACATTCAACCCATATTTCTTACATGCAATGAGTCTAAGAGCATTATATACTACTACAAATCCCTTCTTCTTCACATGCAACATCAATACTAGCTACAAGAGAAGAAATATTACCTTTGGAGCTTTAGCCAAACTATTCCAACAACTTTGCTAGCTTTCTTCTCAAGAACACCACCACAATGATTTCCTGAGCTAGCCACAAGCTTCCTTCTTGTCCTTAACTTTTGATTTTTCCTTATGCTTGAATTCCTCTTGGAATTTTAGAGAGAAGTGAGCTTAAGCTTTAGAGAGGAGAGATTGAAAGATGACCAAGTCTTGAAGACTTGGTCAATATAAACATCAAGAAAATCGGATGGGAGACACTGTCACCTCGTGGCCTTTTAAAGAGAAATCGACTTTTCTAAGTTTTCCTTTGAAATCGGCTTGCGCGTGACCAGCCGGCGCGTGCTGTAACATCTGCGATGCTTACGGAACTTCCGTGCGCGACCTGTATCTGGCCGTGGCTACTGCAACTCAGCGACCACCGATCGTCCGGCGCGTGACACGCGCTTTTGCGAAATGCATTTACGTCGTCGTGCACCGAACTTGTAACACCCGTAACTTTACTCCGACGTCCTATCGGCGAGCGGTTGGTTGCGTTGAAACTAGACTCAACGAACTACGCTCAGGCCTTTGAAACACTTAGGAACTCTCGATATGTAGGGTCATAACCCGCCTTAAAGTTGACTAAAACCCGTCAAAACAATCAGTCAATTTATCTTTCAAAAATTTTAAGTCTTACTCTCTTTAAATGCGTTCACACGTGTGGCCAGAACTACGGGGTATAACATTCTCCCCCCCTTAGAAACATTCGTCCCGAATGTTCCTTCTAGGCTTACTCAACTCATAACCTTAACGTAGACCCTCTTAACTATTCTTTTGCAATTAAAACGGTCCACATAGCCACAATATTACTCAAGCATAAATGCTAAATCAAACTAATAGCAAGAAAGTAGGTTATCTGGAGGTATAGGAAATAAGTGAGGATACTTCTTCATCATGTCATCCTCTGCTTCCCACGTCATCTCCTCCCTGTTCTCGTTTCGCCATAAAACCTTGACGGAAGCCACGTCCTTCGTCCGAAGTCGCCTAACCTGACGATCGAGTATCGCTATGGGACTCTCCTCATACGATAACTCCTCTGTCACCTGGACATCATGAATCGGGTGCACTTTAGATGGGTCTCCAATCATGAATCGGGGACTGGGGTACTTTCAATATCGATTTATCTATTCTTATTTCTAATTTGGTTGCTCCAAGAACAAGTTTCTAACTTGTTCTGCGAGCATCTTGTTATCACTTTTTGTTGTTTTTCTTATTTTGTAGGTAAAAAAAGGCCACGTGGACTCTTACTACTATCGAGGCGGCGATACTCGACTACTATCCACGGCAAAGAATATCATCAACGATAAGTTAACCGCATGCTCGCGGGAAGATCAAAATGAGTTGCGGGAGACGCCTCGGGCTCACGATGCGAGAATCCTCGAGGGCATTTTCATTCAGCCCGTCAGACAGGGCAATTGAGAGCACCATTATTGGCACTCACAACTGTCCAAACTCAATTCATGATGGAAGTAAGACCCTCTCTTAAGAACTTGGAAACTCGATGGAGCAGTTACGAATTGGGAACCACAAATCGAGCAAGCGATGGACATGGTAACTATTACACCTCAAAAAGTTCACGAAGTGACGATTACGAGGAATGGTAGCGGTGTGGAACCTGAACCACAACAAGCTGTTGAAGAATTTGGAGAGATAGTTGGTGTAGATAAAGAAGATGTCACTGAGACCACCCTATTGCGGAAAAGAATACACCAAAGGTCATTGATGACCCTCAACCAGAAAGTCCATACCCTCAAGGGTACCCCCAAGAGTTGAGAGATGTAGGGAATTTCACTGATCCCTACATTATAGAGAGTCTTGAAGACAAGCCTGCCTTGTGTGAATGTGGGATAATCTTACATCTGAAGCCCTTGTTTGGAAAGATGGTTGTAGTTGAAGTGACACCTACAACAATGACTATGCGGATTGCAAGAAGTTCGTAGAAGGATCCACCGAGCACTAGTAAAGGTTAATTCCGCTACAAGCGTTAAAACGATTACTTGGGAAGCTGACGAGGTTTTTAATTATGTTAGTTTGATTTTCTGTTTTTTAGTTTGTTTTATTTTGTCTTGAACATTCTTACGGTCTTGGGTTCGTGTCTTGTGTTGTTGGATGACAGGTGGACTGGAAGCTAACTTTGAGAAAAAATGGACAAAAACGCTGAAGATGGAAAAATTTGCAGCAGCGCCAGAAATTCAGAAAGTCCCAAAACTGTGTAATTCCTAGAAATTCCTCACATACCTCCGTAATGACCGTTGTGTCGTGTCAGTAAGTTATCCCTTATTTTAAATCTTCACACATTGGGGACAATGTGTCGATTAAGTTTGGGGGGTGTCTTATATTTTGTTGATTTTGGTATTTGGTTTTGAGTCTTTTGTTGTCTTTTGTTTGTGTTGTTTGTTGTGTTTTTGAGTCATATTTTTTTTTTATGATCAGACATGTTGTAGTTACTTGAAACGCCTAAGTGAAGTAAGTGGGATAATGTAATGAAATTAGAAGAAAAAATCTGAATGCTTAAGTGAGATATGCCAAAAATTCATGAAATCAAATTATTTGGGGTACCTGTGCTTAACTTCTGCATTGTTAATGATAAAGTATATGGGTTTGCTTGCTTGTTATTTGAGGCGAAATAGTTAGGATGTACATGTTAGGGAGATGACTCAGGCAATTCCTTGTTAGCCCTTCTTATCATTCATTGTCTATCCCTGACAATAAAATTTATCACTAGTCAGCCCCTTTGAGCCTAAAATAAGATCTTTCTTGGACACCCTATAATTTCATGTTTGTGCCATAAGAAAACAAATTAACGACTCTGAGAATGAAAAGTGTTGAAGAAGAAAAACAAAAGGAGAGTGAAAATTGATGCACCCCAATGAAAAATAGGTAAAAGCCTAAGTTTGGGGGTGCCTGTTATTCATAATACACCTCACTCTCTCAAAACAAAAGAGAGAAAAAATAGGGATGAGATTAAAAAGGAAATCAAAAAGAAGAAAAATGAGTTGAATGAAAATAGCTTATGGTATGTGATTTGAGCCTAAAATGTCTATTGTTACCTACCCCTGCCTAAGCCTACATTAAAACCCTGAAAAACCATGAAGATCTCTAGTATGTATGTCCATGATTAGTGGAGAATAACAAGTGAACATGCCATAGAATTTTGAAATTAACATGCATAGGTTGGGTGCTCTTACTTCCATTGAACATGATTGAAATGAATTTGCGATATATCTGACTTGAAAGTTTAGAATGCTAAAAATTCATGCTATATTTGTTCCTGTATATTATCCCAACTAACCTTCATGCTTTTCTAAGTGACTATTGTGCAGCAGATTGATCAGAGTCTTTGAGTCTTTATTTTCTTTTCTTTTGTGTCTTTGATTTTATTTTGATCTTTACTCGAGGGCGAGCAAAATTTAAGTTTAAGGGTATTTGATCGTTGTATTTTATATACATTTTTAGAGTCATTTTTAGTTAATATTTTACTCGTTTTGTTGATGTTTAGTATAGTTTTAGGGTCGTTTTTCTTTCTTTTGAGTCACAACGGTAAAAAATGGAGAAATGATAAAAAGAAGAGAAAATGAGCATATTCGAGATGGAATTGCACTAAAAGGGCCAAGAAATGAAGACTAAGAAGTTCCGGAAAGTATAGAAGAAATCAGGCGAAGTCCGGACAAAACAGACAGAACCGAAAAGCGCGGATTAACGCCTCAGCCATGCGCTTGAAATGCTGAAAGTTGGATTCGTCGCAGGAGTTTCGGGGCCGAATTTGACACGTTTTTCAGGGCCCAAGAGGACAACTTTTCCTACCTATATAATCCTTAAACCCTGCTAATTCTATGAATTCTCCATACCACCATTCTATCATATTCCATCTTGTAAATACTCCACAACACAACTCTTGGAGGCTAGAAGACTTTGAGACCTAGTTCAAGTATTTTCTTTTTCTTTCTCTTTTCTTTGTTTTTTATTTCAGTTTATGTTGGAGATTGTATTAGTTCTTAGCGTGACTATGACTAGTAGCTAATTACTTTAATTGGGGATTTCCATTCGAATCAATTGAACCCGTTTTTATGATTTAATGCATGGTTTTGGTTTCTTCTTTATATAGTTGAGATTTATTCAATAATTGTTTTGATTGCTTGGTAATTAACTGATCAGTAGTTATCATCTCATATATGATTTCGAATCGAAATCCGAAAGGGGAGGTTCTGAATATGTTATAGTTGAATAAACATAGGTTAAAATCGTGGACGAAAGTACCCCGATACTTGTGTAGTTTAATATGTTATTGTTCTTAATCCTCCTTTGTGTTAAATCTAGGTGGCGATGGTCGCCGACTGGCCCCAAATCCGGTCCAGACCGACCAGCCCGATCCTTGATTCGACCGCTGCGAAAATAGTCGGTGTCCAACGGCCATTTTACATTTTGGCCGTTGACAACAGCCATTTTAGGCCTCCCCCCCTCCCCCAACCCCCCCTACCCCCTTTATATTTATTTTTAACCCCTAAGTTATTATATTTTCACTTTAACCCACTTTTTCAACTATAAATACATCATTCCTATTCTTATTATTTTCACAAAACTTTCTACTGTCTAATCTCTCAATCACTTATCAATCAATCTCTATACACCATTGTCTACATATTCAATCTATTTATTAATTTGAGAATTGAGAGTGAAGTTGACAACTAGCGAGGATTATCTATCGAGCAAAGTTTCAATTTTCAACCTTCGATTACACGTCGACTCTACGCTTGCGTTTGGTACATCGTTCTCTCATTAAATTATTATTTTGTCTTTATTTCATTTAGCACATTTAATTTCATTATCTTTAACTATTTATTAACATAATTAAAATGAAAGGACTAAGGCATGTTGGGTAAGGGTAAGTGGTCGAGCTTCTTCTAGTAGGGGTGGTAACAAGGGCAAGTGGTACTTCTTCTAGTATTCATGTTCGATTATTCCTAGACAAGATGATTTTATAGATCTGAAATGTTTCTGAAATACCATATGATCTTGACACAAATGATTATCCCGAAATGAAGAAGATTTTAATTTAGATGACACTCTAGTTGATGATACACCTACTAATGAAGATGATGATACACCCACTAGTGAAATGTCTCCTATCCCCTACTATGAGACGCAGGTCCCAAGAAAGCGACCATTAAAATCGGTTGTATGGAAATATTTTGACAGGGACGCATCGAATCAAGTAAATTGTATGTAAAACTTGTAAAAATGTTTATTCTTTTAAAACTGGACAAAGTCATGGTGGGACGGGGGGTTTAGGAAGACACCTATTG
Organism: Przewalskia tangutica; assembly: GCA_029844215.1. Classification (NCBI taxonomy): domain Eukaryota; kingdom Viridiplantae; phylum Streptophyta; class Magnoliopsida; order Solanales; family Solanaceae; genus Przewalskia; species Przewalskia tangutica. The sequence goes on along the minus strand of CM056728.1, from coordinate 94,963,919 downwards.
CAAAAACACAAAGCCTTGAATGCTCAATACATGATTGAAAAAAAAGGTGAGAAGACGTTCTCTCAATCGAGACAAGGTTCACATACTACTGTCCCGGAGAAAGTACAGGGTCAAATTAACCCTATGATGAGTCAGAGTCTCTAAATACGATAAACATAAAGATAGGGAAGCACTAGCAAAATTAGTTGTTGTGGAGGGTTTGCCTTTTTCATTTCCTGAATCTCCTGGTTTTATTCATTATATTAGAGATATGTATAATCCTGCTTATAAAGGTTTTCCTAGATCAACTGTTAAAAGAGATGTATTTAAATTTGCACATGAATATCAACAGTATTTACGTTATGCATTATATCATTTAAAATGCAAAGTCGCTTTAACTTCTGATATAGGTCGTAGTACTAACGACCATGATTATTTAACGGTAACCTATCATTGGATAGATTATAAATGGTCTATGCAAAAACGTATTTTAGCATATAGATATATAGATAGTAGGCACACTGGTGAGTTTATTTCAGAAAATATTTATTCAGTCTGTGATTATTACGGATTAACCGATAAAGTTATGAGTATTACATTAGATAATGCATCTTCTAACAATTCTGCTATTAGTATTTTAAGAGATGTTTTAACTCCGTCTTTTCCAAAACATTTTCATATCAAATGTGCGTGTCATATTTATAACTTAGTTATAAAGGATGGTCTTTCACTTTTTCAAGATATTCTTGAAAAAATACACTTTGCTATACACTTTATTTTTAAAAATAATAGAATTCAACAGAGAAAAAGAATATAAAAAAACTTGCCACGATTGTGGACTATCTTCTGAGAAAAATTCAGAAGAAGTACCAACTAGGTGGAATTCTTTATATGACCAACTAGTTGTTGCTTATGACTATAGAAAACCTATTACTTTATTTTTTAACGCCCATAATCAAAATCCAAATGATATGATTGCGGATACTGATTGGGAGAAAATTAGAGAACTTATTGTATTTTTAGAAAATTTTCAACGAGCAACAAAAGAATTTTCTACTTTATATTATCCTACTATTTCAACTATGTTGTTTTATATAGCTATAATATTTTTACTTCTTAAAGAATATATGGAAAAACACCTTATCTGTGACTATTAAAAAATGTTTATGAAATTAAAGAAATATTTTATTCCTATTCCCTATTTATATTATTGGTGTTGTATTAAACCCGACTATTAAAGTAGAGGGTTGTAAAAGTCTTATTGAAAATATATATAAGCGTATGGACGCATTTACCACCTCCAACTCCCAAAAATTTAAATGTTGAGCCACCTATTGAACTAACGCTAGAAGAAGTGTTGAATAACGTAGAAGATAAATGCAAAAAAGTATATCGGAATTACCAGCAAGAAAGTGCTAGTAACCAACCGGCTTTTGTACCATCTTCTTCTTCAACACAACCTAAAAAGACAAGCGTTCGTGGCTAGGCCTAGTATTAATTCTATTGAAAGCCTCGTAAATAAAATGTGTGTGGTAGCGATGCTAACCAAATTAGTGAGTTCGATGTTTTTGTTTTGCAGGTAATTTACCTTACCAAGCGATTATCAATGAAGAAGAAAGGAAGACTCTTTGAAATATTGGAGCGAATGAGAAGACATTTCCGACACTTTCAATGATGGCGAGATATTTTGAACATCTGGCGCCATCAATCGCTTCGAAAGCGTTTTTCGCAGCAGATTTCAAATAGAGAGCACAGGACACTCATTAGCGGAGATACTGAGATGACGGTACTATTCAGAGATTGGATACAGCGAGCGAAGGAGGCGCACAACCGAGATTAACGAAGAAGATGGCGACAACTACAACGACATTTTATCTCAAGGCATGAGTAGCGACGTGGAACAATTTGATCAAGATATACCAATCCAACCAAGAACCACAAGAAATTATAAAGAAATTAGAAAAATATTTTCAAATTGGTAATTTATTTCATTGCAATTTTTAAATTTTTCTATGTCTTTCACTCTTTTGCAATTTTTTCAACAACGATAATTACAATGTAATTTTGAATCTTGTATATTTGATATTTCAATGAAATTAATAATATAAGAGGCACAAAAACAAATTGGATGTTTTTTACACTATTCTTGTCTTTGTTTAATTATTTAGTTTATAACTTTATACTTTATAGTTTATACTTTATACTTTATAAATATATTATATATATGAGTATAATACTATAATACTATAATTATAAATTATAATACTATAAGTCTATAATATTATAGTATATGTATATGACATTATGACAAATATATGTTAATGTTACTTTGTTAGTACTTAGTAATTTAGTATTTTTAATTTAGTGAAAAAATTAAAAAAAAAAAAAAACACACAAAACCTGCCAACCCGTCCCGTCCCGACCCCCTACCCAACGGGACCGGACCGGGACGGGACACGGTATGGTCCCGCCCGACCCGACCCCTCTAGGCCCGCCCCAGCTCGACCCCGCCCATTTTCCCCGCCTCGACCCCGTCCCGCTCCCGCCAAACCCGACCCCCGTGGGCCCGGCCCGGCCCACTGGCCAGCCCTAGTTAAATCCTATCATCGAAAGATAGAAGGGTTCTGCATCGGGGTTGAGTGTTTATATATCCTAACCAGAATATAAAACGGTCTAGTTAACCTGCTATCTCAACATAGAATAAGAACATTTATTAGTGCATTAAAGATTAAAGCGAGCGGATAGTTGAAGAGATTGGAAGCCCTATTTCCATCATAACTGATTTAAACCAAAGTATTTTCATAATTATTTTATTTCCTGCAGTAGTTTTAATTATTAGTCTAAAATCCCAAATCAATTTATGTTCACCAAATAGAAACTAAAGCTTAGATAATCGGTAATTGAAAACCAGTCTCTGAGGACGATATTCGGTCTTACTTGGACTATATTACTTATAATGATACGTACACTTGCGTTAAGCGTGTGGAAAATCGTGATCAGTAAGTAAAATGTTTGAGACATAGAATGATGGACGGTTGTTGGCCAAATGACGAGTGTTCCACGTTGGTAAATGAAGGAAGAAGTGTACATAGTGTAAAGATTGGAATGGGTCGGAAAAGGGCTGCGGAGCCTAGAAGGGTCGCGGTTCCACCTCAGAAGCCGAAGCGCCGCGGCGCTAATTCGGTTCGGAGCTACTGGAGCCGAGGCACCTCCGAGGCCCAGCCACGACGCTTACGAGGCAGTGTCTATGCGACGAAACTCCAAAAGTTTGACTGATTGTGGAGACGCTTTAGGGCATTAAGATGTCAGCTTTTCCTCCATAAATCAATCATTATTTGACTGCGTTACTTGGTGGATTGATTGTCCATTACATGGAAATTAAATGGCCACTTCACGGGCACTTGAAGAGATCCATTTACACTATTATAAATTGAGAAATTAGCTCAATTGGAAAGACACTAAAAAAAAAATCAGAACTTCTTCCTCTCTAGCAACCTTCAAACACTCAAAGTTCTTTTCTAGAAACACTCGAGTTTTCTTTGCTCATTTGTTATTTGTTGTTTTATCTTTGGAGACTATTGCCTGTTAACGTAAAATGATATATACGAGACAATCTTATCTTAAAGACAGAGTGTCATCACTCGACTTAGCGAATTCACGAAAGCTTGATTTTATTCTTGGTTCAAGTTTTGTAATATTTAAAATAGTCACCAACTTCTTGTTCATTTGCAATTGTTGTTCTCACAAATACAAATTTAAATTTTTTGGGTTAAACCTTTAAAGTTCTGATGTTGATCAGATTGTACTTTTAAAATTATAAATTTAAATATCTAAGTTTTGTTGAAGATGTATATATATATATATATGTTGACACCCAATTTTGTCCCATATTTACTGAACATTTCATTTAGATCGTCCTTTTATCTCCAATTAATTTTACTATGCTTCTCAGTCTTGAAAATCGTCAAAAAATAAGTAGTTTTAATATTCTTCACTAATTATCGCATAATTTTACGATATCGAGTATTACATTTTTTATAATTAAAATATAAGCAAAACAATTTTAATATCTCGTCGTCAGTATTGATGATCGATTTTCTCTTAATATGTTCTTCAATTACTAAATTAATCTTTTTTTATGAATATTATATTCAAAATTAAATACATATATTAAATCTTTTATCGTATTTTATGCGTGTGCATTTTTTTAAATTAATTATGTTGAAGGAAGTATATTTTAATTAATTGGGAGATTTTGACTAATTATCTATTAATCTCCCAACATTAAAACACCTATTTTTTACCCAATTCTCATTCCCTAAATTAAATAACCAAATCTACCCACAACACATATTTTCTTTTCCTCAGATTGAGCCCACTTTTTAATTCATTCCCCACAGCCCAATTCCCATCAAACCAGCCCAGTTCGTCCAACCCATACTCCCCATTTTAATTTCTCTAAGCCCATTTTAATTCCCTCTCCACGCAGCCCAACTTCCCGTCGACCCGACTCATTCCTTTAATTCCCGTCCAAAACACCACACTCCACACAAACAAAATCTGAAGCCCATTTATTTCTCCATAATTTCCAGCAGCCCAACTCCCCATTTATTTTTTAAACCAGCCCAGCTGAATAAACAACCTAAATTTTCCTTAGCCCAATTCCCCATAACTGGCCCAAGTCCATTTCTTCATCTCTCAAACCAAGAGTTTCAATTCAAAGGACCTAACTAAAACCGTAACGCCTCATCGTCCGCTCGTAACCCATCTCAAATCGTAAAATCCCATCGACTTCCAACCGACACCACCCTTTACCCGCGGATAATCCACGCCGCGACGCCACGACCGCCATCTCATCACCCCAGTCCCGTCTCCCCTTTCGGAACCTTCTGAACCACGAGGGAGTTTTGACCACTGAATCGGACCTTTCTTCGATTCAGTGGATAAAATACCGATTTCGAGTCGATTCAAGAGTCAATCCAATAGGTAATCTCAATACATTTGGTCCAACAGCTCTAATGCCATCAAATCGGACTGAGAAAAGTCAGGTTTTCACCCTTTTCATGGTCTGATTTTGTCAATTCGACAGAGACATTTCCTTCCCCCTTTTCGAATTGGAATTTCAAACTAGCAGCTGCTGAAACCCTTCACCTTTCAGTCACACAGAGAAACCGTCACTTTCATTTTTCTTTTGAATTCAAATTTCGAATTCGAACCGTTGAAGCTTCCAATGTTTTGCTATAAATACAACCCATTTGGGGTTGTGTGGAGGAGTTAGAAATTCTGGGTCTGAAAGCCAAGAACAAAACTCACATTTTTACTTTGGATGGAACTTTTCATTTTTTAAAGAGGAGAACCAATATTCAGTTCATCCATTGTCGATTCTCTGTTTTCATAAACCAAGAACAAAAACCCGATTTTACTACTTTAAAAGCCAATAGGAAATTCTGGGTTCTGTTTTTAAAACCAGGAATAAAGACCCAGGTCTCATTACTTTAAAACTGCGGGAAAACCAGGAAGGAGAACCTCTGTTTTACACTCAGTCCGAACAAGGCCAAAAAATCCTTAGGCTCTTTCCCCTTTTAATCGCATAGCATAAAAATACCTCCGAGCAGAATTGACGAGTCGAAACACGCCTCGGTTCGCTGTCCGGAGAAGGTAAACTCATCTTCCTCTTGAAATTTCAATTCTTTATGCAAACTTATGTGTTTTCTGTCCATGCACTTTGACTATACTTGTTAACACTGTACTTGTTAACAGTGTCTAAACAGATCACTATCTTTAAAGTCATCAACATAGCTTTGTAATTAGTATAATAAGCCATGATATATGGTTTAAATAACTGTTTTAATAGACCGACAGGGGGTAGTGGTATATCCTGTTTATTGGTTATGTTGTGTTAGGTTCGTGTCGGGATAATGCGATTACATTAATATAATGGGTTATGTTTAACTGGAAGTGTCATTTCAGACTACTTATCTGCTTCTTTGTAGTCCAGTATATTTGTTGGATGGACTATGCCATATCTCCTTGTATGAGTATCATCATGTCCAATACATAAGCATAGAGATTACTTTGTGGGCTTAAGATTGTGTCACCAGTTGATTATGTGGTAATTTTGTCCATCTGTTCTGTTGTTTCTGTCATAATAGGTCTCCATAACAGTTTGTAGCATCTTTGTCCTATGCCCAGTTGTACATCATGAATATGATTGAGTGTTTAACTGATTTAGATGATTTTATATTTTTGTAAAAAAACATGGTCATCGCCAATACATGCCAGGACTCAAGAGTCCAGGATTATGCCTAAGCTACCTATGAAGTATGGCCTTGTCGCCAGAAATCATTCATGTCTAATTTTTTATTAAGAACGTGCATTTGTGCTTCTTTAAGTCAATAAACTAGTCTATGCGGATATAATTGTCTGGAACTGCTCATGCATAAGTGTTTGACAGATAATTCTTGCATTAATCAGATGAGCCTGTTGTGTATATGAATGTATGACTGTAACTCCTTTGGTTTAAATGAATTAGACCTTTCCTCAACATTTTGTTTCAGTTTATCACTTTGCTGGAATCAAGTAGTATATATATATGCATTCTATCCTTTCTTCCTACCTAACCACATCTCTATTTGCTTAACTTCTTGCTAATAGAGACCTGGACCTTGAACATGACCATCTGCTTGGCCTCATTATAGGCATCCCCTATTTGTATGTGTTTGGCATTTTACTATTTCATCATGGTTAATTTTAGCTCATTGTTTTGCTATAAGATGCATAGGAATGACTGTGTTTATTTCCTAACCCAAGATTTCATCTTGTTGTGTGGTGAATGGATGTAAACCTACCCTTCCTAAGAAATCTATAGGAACTGTTGTATAATGAGATGTACCTCAATGAATTATATGTAGAAATTTAGATATTTTTTAGGTGCATATTAAGGTTGTAGACTCTTGTACATTCCCAAATATATCATATATATTGTAAATAATTATATATATTGGCTCTTATGTATGTCTAGGTGTATATCACGAATATCCTTTACATATCATTTCGTCCGCCTCCGAAATGGGACTTGCATATGTGTTTAATATTGAAATTGGACCGATGTTGTTTCGGGCCTGTTTTGCCTTTCTTCTTTTTTTTTTAACCCCGCGTACATCTTGCTACTTGTCCGTGAACAGTAAAAAAATAAAGTGACATACATGTTTAAATTTATTATCTACGTTTGTTTGCTGTTGATAAAGTTTGGAATATATTCTAATCTTTTGTCTTTCTTTCTTCCTTTTATTTACATGAAATGCATTGGGGGGCAACAAGAGTCTCGCTACGAGACTCACCACATCCATGTCCGCATTCCTTGCATCCTCCGGCCTCAGGACTTCTAAACAAATAGTATGGATGATATCTTCATCCGTCCTAGTCACTTCTCTTAAACTCTTTAAATTTCATCGTTTTATTATTTGTATTTTAATTTTGTAACATTGTATAATTATTGAAATGCTTAGAATAGTTAGGCCTAGATTAACAATTAAAAAGGGGGTAGTTCTAAAATCGGAAACCCAACGCTAGATTATTTTAGGCTCGTTATACATGTCTAAGCTTTCAAAACAATTTGGTCACCTTTTTATTTGTATGATTAATCATAAAAAAATAAGGTTTTACTTTTACCTAATTTGCTAAATAAACTTTCACAAAAATCGTCTCTTGGTATTATAAATAAAATTGTTTTCTCTTTACTGCCAATTGCCAAAACATAAGTATTTTACAAATAATAATAAATATTTTTTATCTATATATGTATTTTATAAACAAGTCTTACAACTCTTTATGTTGTCAAAAATGCATCTTTTATTATTAAATACTCGCAACGTCTTTTTAACATTTTTATAAAAGCACGCTTTTGTTAGCACAATAATTTTAAAACCTAAGTTTGAACGGATAACCGCAAGTTAGCGGATCTTAGAGGGTGCCTAACCCCTTCCCTTTAGGATAATAAAAGAACCCTTACCTAGAATCTCACATAGTTTCGCAGACCTTTAAAATGGAGATCATTCGTAGTATTTTATGCTACATTTTCAGTGTCCTAATTCACTATAATAATTAGGTGGCGACTCCTTAAAACACAATTCAGGAATCCAACCATGCGCAGCAGTAATCCCGTTTCCGACTCCGGTTGAAAATGGGGTGTGACAGCATGTCGACTCTGCTGGGGATTTTAGGTTCTTAACCACAACAAACATAGGTTAATTTATTGTGCTTTATTTTCTTTATTTTTGCTTAAAATTGCTTCTTTTGTGTTTTATACTTATTTGCTTTTACTTTTACGTTTTGCTTAAATTATTTTGCTTTACATATAAATATTTGCATATTGTCTTAACTGCTATTTGTTACCGTTTTCCCTTAAACTGGCATTCCGCTCATATTTCCTCCTTACGGAAAATTAACACTATCACACTACACGCGAGGTGCGCTTTGCACACCCGCAAATTTCTTTCAAATACCCAAATTTAGGAGAGTTGGCATTTTGCGCGGAGAATCCGGTCCAACCGGTGGCCGCGTAGTCTTCTCACTCGAGTAGTCCACTCGGGAACTCAAGGCCCAAAGAAGCCAAAATCTTAGAAAACTTAAGATAGAGCTATACCACCCTTTTATATTAAGGCATGCATGCATTTACCTTAGGTGGTCTGGCCTCGTATCGACGCCACAGTTAGAAAAACACCAAACTTGTCGACGGGTTTCTCAACCCAACGACCAACCAGCATATTATGTGTAGCGTGACAATGATAGACAAATCCAAGCCGAAACATGTCATGCCGAAATTGGAAAAAGTGCACCGTCATTTGGTCGTCATTTTCAACAGAACATTGCAGTTTAACGACTTGGACCTATTTATCATAATCTCGCATATTTGGCGTTTAGGCCCACCTCTGGCATAAAGAGGTCCCAAACATGTTGGAGCACGCACTTGATTTGCAATTTGCTTATTGTTATGTATTGCCTGCAATTCTTTGCATAATATACTAACTTGGTTTGCTTCATTTATTAGAAGGTTATTTTTGCCTAGCTTATCCCCAAAAGGTTGATTCGCGTTGACTGGTAGAAGCACAATCATAAATGACTAATCCAGAAGCACCAGAACGAAACAACTTAGGACTCGTCCCCGTTCCTGTAGAGGATGCAGAGGCATTAGAAAGGAGAAACACCAATGATCAACACTCGCAAACTATTGCAAAGAAATGGAAATCATGCAAGCCGAAATAGAAAGGCTCCGAAATATGACAAACCTGTCTATTAGCTTGAATGCACCACTCACAGAGCAAAGGACAAATGCAATCGTATCACAAGCCCTTGAGCCTCCATTTCCCCAAAGCTCCCCGCAAAGGCCGCAACATACCACCACACCAAAATGTCACTCACCCGGTCAATTTGCAAACCGACCTCCAAAATGATCCGTTTATTACATACATATCTCATCCTCCACCTACCTATATCTCCCCACTCAGTCAAAATTTTCAAGCCACCCAATACGAACAGAGGACACACATCACTGGTCCTAACAAACAATATGGGGGATTAGCACATCCGACCGAAAGCCAACCATTTATTATGCATGCATCCTCTCAAGAGACAGATCAACACAGGGAAGTGGAGCGGCATACTCGAGCGAGAGCTGATGAAAATATGGCAAAAGAAATCCGTAGCTTGAAAGAGGCATTCAAAAGCATTCAAATGAACAAGGGGGAGGAATGTTTAGAATACGAAAACTTATGTATGCACCCCGACGTTGAATTACCTGTGGGGTACAAGGTGCCCAAATTTGACATGTTCGATGGAAAGGGGAATCCCCGAGCTCATCTAAGGTCATATTGCGATAAATTGATTGGAGTTGGGAAAAATCAAGCAATCATCATGAAATTATTCATCAGGAGTCTAACCGGCGAGGCGCTGGACTGGTACACATGCCAAGACCCTCGAAAATGGGACGGTTGGAATGCCATGTCACAAGATTTCATGGATAGATTCAGATTCAACACTGACACCATCCCGGATAGATTTTATCTTATGAAACTTGAAAAGAAATCCACAGAAACTTTCAGGGAATACGCCCTGAGGTGGCGGTCAAGCAAAGGTCCAACCTCCAACGGCAGAGCGAAATGACCACCTTGTTCGCGATCGTAAAAGACGCGACGTATTATGAAAAGATGATCGTGTAATTGGCGAAGTTTTGCAGGTCGTAAGAACGGGCGACCGTGGAAGAAGGCATTAAGACAGCAGATTACAAACTTGACAATTTCTACAAGCAACTAGTAGAGCAATGCGGTCGATTCCATGAAGGTACCTCACAGGAAAAGGGATGATCACCCTCTCACGGTCATTCGAACACAGCGAACAACTTCCGGTATATCAAAGCCCACCGCGTTCTTACTATAACCAAAACACTAAAAATCCACAGCACTGCGCTACCCCATATCCTGTTTACCATACCCAACCAGCATATCCAAAATACTCACCACAATCACGAACCCGCACACCAAACGGAACCAAACCCCGTATAGATGCTGAGAAGAAGCCAACCAGAACCTATACACCTTTAGCCGAACCTATAGCCCAAGTGTATGAAAAGCTGAAAGCCGCAGGAATACTCCAGCCAATTCCCAGAAATACCCCCAGGCCTATATCCCGAGGGCACGATGAAACCAAACATTGTGCATACCACTCCGGTGTCGAGGGGCACGACATCGCAAATTGTTATACACTCAAGGACAAAATAGAGGAGTTAATCGAAGAGGGAGTCATTCAGCTGAAAGATGCCCCTCTCAGGGTAAACAATAACCTTCTTCCCAGCTATGAAGATGCCCATGAGCATGATAGCTAAAGATGGAGAAAATACCGGAAGCGGACTATTACGCCAAAAAGGGGAAGAAAATTGAATCATCGACCAACCGCCAGAAGAGGAGTGCTCCTCACGAGATTGTTTAACCATCAATAGGTCATTCGTTTAGTTGTGTGCTGCAAGAGATGATCCTACTGAAGACTCAGCCTTTGAAGACTCAGAGCAAGAAGACAAGTGGACTCGTGCCCCTGCCCTGGCCCGCCGAGTCCGGAAATAGTTAGTTTAATATATTTTGCCCTTTATATGTATTGGAACTACGTTTGACCGATTCCTCATGGATACGTAGCGGCCGTCTCGGCCGGTCCCACCTTTAGAAATTTTAATTTCACCCAATTTCGCTTGTAATGAACTACGCCATGACCGATTCCTCACTGGGATACGTGGCGCCTAAATCGGCCGGCCACACCATTAGAAACTTTCCCTTTATTTTTGAATCATAAAACGAGAATACACACCCACTTTTAGGCCAAACGCCATTCGCACATTCAAAACTGGGACAAGGTAAGAAACCAGGCAGGGGTTATGAGTCCAAACAAGGCAGACGTCCGAGCATCAAGAATCAAAACTACAAAGTCAATGCGAATCAACCACCCTCAAACTCACAAATTTTCTGAGCGCAGTTCTTCATGTTAGCGTATGCATGACATCAACAATCAAATCCCACAACAAAGTCTAGCGCATCACCAGGGCAAGAGTCAAATTGCAATCCATGCGAGGTACAAACGCACAACAAAGACATCATTACAACATCTCAAAGATTCACATCATCCGCATGTCGTGACGACATCTCTACCCACAAAATTGCATTTCTCAAATATTTATCATTTTGTTTTAACAGGTATACACTAACTTTTCTCAAGCTTAGCTTGCAGGAGCATTTATTCTACAGGAGCAGCAGCAACGTCCGAAAACGACGCCACGTCTGAAACGACGCCAAGTCCGAAAACGACGCCATGTCCGAAAACGACACCAAGTCCGAAAACGACGCCACGTCTGAAACGACGCCAAGTCCGAAAACGACGCCATGTCCGAAAACGACACCAAGTCCGAAAACGACGCCACGTCTGAAACGACGCCAAGTCAGAAAACGACGCCAAGTCCGAAAACGACGCCATGTCCGAAAACGACACCAAGTCCGAAAACGACGCCACGTCTGAAACGACGCCAAGTCTGAAACGACGCCAAGTCCGAAAACGACGCCATGTCCAAAAACGACACCAAGTCCGAAAACGACGCCACGTCTGAAACGACGCCAAGTCCGAAAACGATGCCACGTCTGAAACGACGCCAAGTCCAAAAACGACGCCATGTCCGAAAACGACACCAAGTCCGAAAACGACGCCACGTCTGAAACGACGCCAAGTCCGAAAACGACGCCACGTCCGAAAACGACGCCACGTCCGAAAACGACGCCACGTCCGAAAACGACGCCATGTCCGAAAATGACACCAAGTCCGAAAACGACGCCACGTTTGAAACGACGCCAAGTCCGAAAACGACGCCATGTCCGAAAACGACACCAAGTCCGAAAACGACGCCACGTCTGAAACGACGCCAAGTCCGAAAACGACGCCATGTCCGAAAACGACACCAAGTCCGAAAACGACGCCACGTCTGAAACGACGCCAAGTCCGAAAACGACGCCATGTCCTAAAACGACACCAAGTCCGAAAACGACGCCACGTCTGAAACGACGCCAAGTCCGAAAACGACGCCATGTCCGAAAACGACACCAAGTCCGAAAACGACGCCACGTATGAAACGACGCCAAGTCCGAAAACGACGCCACGTCCGAAAACGAGGCCACGTCCGAAAACGACGCCACGTCCGAAAACGACGCCATGTCCGAAAACGACACCAAGTCCGAAAACGACGCCACGTCTGAAACGACGCCAAGTCCGAAAACGACGCCATGTCCGAAAACGACGCCAAGTCCGAAAACGACGCCACGTCTGAAACGACGCCAAGTCCGAAAATGACGCCACGTCCGAAAACGACGCCACGTCCGAAAACGACACCATGTCCGAAAACGACACCAAGTCCGAAAACGACGCCACGTCCGAAAACGACGCCAAGTCCGAAAACGACGCCAAGTCCGAAAACGACGCCAAGTCCGAAAACGACGCCAAGTCCGAAAATGACGCCACGTCCGAAAACGACACCAAGTCCGAAAACGACGCCACGTCTGAAACGACGCCACGTCCGAAAATGACGCCACGTCCGAAAACGACGTCATGAGCATATCACATCTACACAATGACACTTTCTCTACTCTAAAAATTGCATTCTTGTTCATGTTTTATTACACTGTCTTAGCAGTTATGCACTAACTTTTCCTTGAGCTTTAGTCTACAGGGGCAGTTGGAGCAAGGACAACATATCCGCATTCACAATCGCAAAACGTCTGTGCAAGGGCGAAATCACAGCATTTGCAGCAGGCATCGCATTTTCGTAGGATAGCATTTTCTACTCGCACAGTTACATTACTTATAAATTCATGTGTTATCATTTTGCCTTAACAGTTATGCACTAACCGTTTGTTTAAGTCTTAGCATACAGGAATAAGAGCACAACGTGGAACTACCTCTTACGGCGAACCGAAGCAATTTGTACCTCGAACGTCGATCCGCTCTCCCCCAGCATCTTGCAACACCAATGACCCCAGTGTCATCATAATTCGACACTGGAATAAATTTTAGATCCGCGTTATCCTTGGTTTTTTTTTTCTATTATCACAGAACCCAGTGTCATCATAATTCGACACTGGGACAAATTTTAAATCTGCTTCCGCTTTGGTTTTAATTTTCTAGTGTCACAAAACCCAGTGTCATCATAATTCGACACTGGGACAAATTTTGAATCTACGTCTGTCCGCCTTAAATTTTTCAGCATTACCATGGTAGCCAAATGCCATAACTCGACATCGACAAAATTTTGAATTTTGTGTCAGCCTCGTTTTAATCGCCCAACATTTTTAATTCAAAAGATCGGGACAAAATTGGCTTTAAGTCAACGTCTTTGTCCGAAGATTCTTCCATCATCTCCATACAAAGAGGGACAAGCTGTTGACACCCAATTTTGACCCATCTTTACTGAACATATCAATTTGATCGTCATTTTATCTCAAAATAATTTTACTAAGCTTCTCGATCTTGAAAATCACAAAAATAAGTAGTTTTAATATTCTTCACTAATTATCGCATAATTTTACGATATCGAGTATTACATTTTTTATAATTAAAATATAAGCAAAACAATTTTAATATCTCGTCGTCAGTATTGATGATCGATTTTCTCTTAATATGTTCTTCAATTACTAAATTAATCTTTTTTTATGAATATTATATTCAAAATTAAATACATATATTAAATCTTTTATCGTATTTTATGCGTGTGCATTTTTTTAAATTAATTATGTTGAAGGAAGCATATTTTAATTAATTGAGAGATTTTGACTAATTATCTATTAATCTCCCAACATTAAAACACCTATTTTTTACCCAATTCTCATTCCCTAAATTAAATAACCAAATCTACCCACAACACATATTTTCTTTTCCTCAGATTGAGCCCACTTTTTAATTCATTCCCCACAGCCCAATTCCCATCAAACCAGCCCAGTTCGTCCAACCCATACTCCCCATTTTAATTTCTCTAAGCCCATTTTAATTCCCTCTCCACGCAGCCCAACTTCCCGTCGACCCGGCTCATTCCTTTAATTCCCGTCCAAAACACCACACTCCACACAAACAAAATCTGAAGCCCATTTATTTCCCCTTAATTTCCAGCAGCCCAACTCCCCATTTATTTTTTAAACCAGTCCAGCTGAATAAACAACCTAAATTTTCCTTAGCCCAATTCCCCATAACTGGCCCAAGTCCATTTCTTCATCTCTCAAACCAGTAGCCTTCAATTCAAAGGACCCCAACTAAACCAGAACGCCCTCATCGTCCGTTCAGAACCCATCTCAAATCAGAAAATCCCATCGACTTCCAACCGACACCACCCTTTACCCGCCGGATAATCCACGTCGCCGACGCCACCAGTCGCCCATCTCATCACCCCAGTCCCGTCTCCCCTTTCGGAACCTTCTGAACCACGAGGGAGTTTTGACCACTGAATCGGACCTTTCTTCGATTCAGTGGATAAAATACCGATTTCGAGTCGATTCAAGAGTCAATCCAATAGGTAATCTCAATACATTTGGTCCAACAGCTCTAATGCCATCAAATCGGACTGAGAAAAGTCAGGTTTTCACCCTTTTCATGGTCTGATTTTGTCAATTCGACAGAGACATTTCCTTCCCCCTTTTCGAATTGGAATTTCAAACTAGCAGCTGCTGAAACCCTTCACCTTTCACCACAGAGAAACCGCTACTTTCATTTTTCTTTTGAATTCAAATTTCGAATTCGAACCGTTGAAGCTTCCAATGTTTTGCTATAAATACAACCCATTTGGGGTTGTGTGGAGGAGTTAAAAATTCTGGGTCTGAAAGCCAAGAACAAAACTCACATTTTTACTTTGGATGGAACTTTTCATTTTTTAAAGAGGAGAACCAATATTCAGTTCATCCATTGTCGATTCTCTGTTTTCATAAACCAAGAACAAAAACCCGATTTTACTACTTTAAAAGCCAATAGGAAATTCTGGGTTCTGTTTTTAAAACCAGGAATAAAGACCTGTGTCTCATTACTTTAAAATCATGGAAAACCAGGAAGGAGAACCTCTGTTTTACACTCAGTCCGAACAAGGCCAAAAAATCCTTAGGCTCTTTCCCCTTTTAATCGCATAGCATAAAAATACCTCCGAGCAGAATTGACGAGTCGAAACACGCCTCGGTTCGCTGTCCGGAGAAGGTAAACCCATCTTCCTCTCGAAATTTCAATTCTTTATGCAAACTTATGTGTTTTCTGTCCATGCACTTTGACTATACTTGTTAACACTGTACTTGTTAACAGTGTCTAAACAGATCACTATCTTTAAAGTCATCAACATAGCTTTGTAATTAGTATAATAAGCCATGATATATGGTTTAAATAACTGTTTTAATAGACCGACAGGGGGTAGTGGTATATCCTGTTTATTGGTTATGTTGTGTTAGGTTCGTGTCGGGATAATGCGATTACATTAATATAATGGGTTCTGTTTAACTGGAAGTGTCATTTCAGACTACTTATCTGCTTCTTTGTAGTCCAGTATATTTGTTGGATGGACTATGCCATATCTCCTTGTATGAGTATCATCATGTCCAATACATAAGCATAGAGATTACTTTGTGGGCTTAAGATTGTGTCACCAGTTGATTATGTGGTAATTTTGTCCATCTGTTCTGTTGTTTCTGTCATAATAGGTCTCCATAACAGTTTGTAGCATCTTTGTCCTATGCCCAGTTGTACATCATGAATATGATTGAGTGTTTAACTGATTTAGATGATTTTATATTTTTGTAAAAAAAACGGTCACCGCCAATACACGGACCAAGAGTCCAGGATTATGCCTAAGCTACCTATGAAGTATGGCCTTGTCGCCAGAAATCATTCATGTCTAAGTTGTTTATTAAGAACGTGCATTTGTGCTTCTTTAAGTCAATAAACTAGTCTATGCGGATATAATTGTCTGGAACTGCTCATGCATAAGTGTTTGACAGATAATTCTTGCATTAATCAGATGAGCCTGTTGTGTATATGAATGTATGACTGTAACTCCTTTGGTTTAAATGAATTAGACCTTTCCTCAACATTTTGTTTCAGTTTATCACTTTGCTGGAATCAAGTAGTATATATATGCATTCTATCCTTTCTTCCTACCTAACCACATCTCTATTTGCTTAACTTCTTGCTAATAGAGACCTGGACCTTGAACATGACCATCTGCTTGGCCTCATTATAGGCATCCCCTATTTGTATGTGTTTGGCATTTTACTATTTCATCATGGTTAATTTTAGCTCATTGTTTTGCTATAAGATGCATAGGAATGACTCAGGTTTATTTCCTAACCCAAGATTTCATCTTGTTGTGTGGTGAATGGATGTAAACCTACCCTTCCTAAGAAATCTATAGGAACTGTTGTATAATGAGATGTACCTCAATGAATTATATGTAGAAATTTAGATATTTTTTAGGTGCATATTAAGGTTGTAGACTCTTGTACATTCCCAAATATATCATATATATTGTAAATAATTATATATATTGGCTCTTATGTATGTCTAGGTGTATATCACGAATATCCTTTACATATCATTTCGTCCGCCTCCGAAATGGGACTTGCATATGTGTTTAATATTGAAATTGGACCGATGTTGTTTCGGGCCTGTTTTGCCTTTCTTCTTTTTTTTTTAACCCCGCGTACATCTTGCTACTTGTCCGTGAATAGTAAAAAAATAAAGTGACATACATGTTTAAATTTATTATCTACGTTTGTTTGCTGTTGATAAAGTTTGGAATATATTCTAATCTTTTGTCTTTCTTTCTTCCTTTTATTTACATGAAATGCATTGGGGGGCAACAAGAGTCTCGCTACGAGACTCACCACATCCATGTCCGCATTCCTTGCATCCTCCGGCCTCAGGACTTCTAAACAAATAGGGCGGGATGATATCTTCATCCGTCCTAGTCACTTCTCTTAAACTCTTTAAATTCCATCGTTTTATTATTTGTATTTTAATTTTGTAACATTGTATAATTATTGAAATGCTTAGAATAGTTAGGCCTAGATTAACAATTAAAAAGGGGGTAGTTCTAAAATCGGAAACCCAACGCTAGATTATTTTAGGCTCGTTATACATGTCTAAGCTTTCAAAACAATTTGGTCACCTTTTTATTTGTATGATTAATCATAAAAAAATAAGGTTTTACTTTTACCTAATTTGCTAAATAAACTTTCACAAAAATCGTCTCTTGGTATTATAAATAAAATTGTTTTCTCTTTACTGCCAATTGCCAAAACATAAGTATTTTACAAATAATAATAAATATTTTTTATCTATATATGTATTTTATAAACAAGTCTTACAACTCTTTATGTTGTCAAAAATGCATCTTTTATTATTAAATACTCGCAACGTCTTTTTAACATTTTTATAAAAGCACGCTTTTGTTAGCACAATAATTTTAAAACCTAAGTTTGAACGGATAACCGCAAGTTAGCGGATCTTAGAGGGTGCCTAACCCCTTCCCTTTAGGATAATAAAAGAACCCTTACCTAGAATCTCACATAGTTTCGCAGACCTTTAAAATGGAGATCATTCGTAGTATTTTATGCTACATTTTCAGTGTCCTAATTCACTATAATAATTAGGTGGCGACTCCTTAAAACACAATTCAGGAATCCAACCATGCGCAGCAGTAATCCCGTTTCCGACTCCGGTTGAAAATGGGGTGTGACAGCATGTCGACTCTGCTGGGGATTTTAGGTTCTTAACCACAACAAACATAGGTTAATTTATTGTGCTTTATTTTCTTTATTTTTGCTTAAAATTGCTTCTTTTGTGTTTTATACTTATTTGCTTTTACTTTTACGTTTTGCTTAAATTATTTTGCTTTACATATAAATATTTGCATATTGTCTTAACTGCTATTTGTTACCGTTTTCCCTTAAACTGGCATTCCGCTCATATTTCCTCCCTTACGGAAAATTAACACTATCACACACTACACGCGAGGTGCGCTTTGCACACCCGCAAATTTCTTTCAAATACCCAAATTTAGGAGAGTTGGCATTTTACGCGGAGAATTCGGTCCAACCGGTGGCCGCGTAGTCTTCTCACTCGAGTAGTCCACTCGGGAACCTTGCGTCCAGTAAGCCAAAATCTTAGAAAACTTAAGATAGAGCTATACCACCCTTTTATATTAAGGCATGCATGCATTTACCTTAGGTGGGTCGGTCCTTGGTATCGACGCCACAGTTAGAAAAACACCAAACTTGTCGATGGGTTTCTCAACCCAACGACCAACCATCATATTATGTGTAGCGTGACAATGATAGACAAATCCAAGCCGAAACATGTCATGCCGAAATTGGAAAAAGTGCACCGTCATTTGGTCGCCATTTTCAACAAAACATTGCAGTTTAACGACTTGGACCTATTTATCATAATCTCGCATATTTGGCGTTTAGGCCCACCTCTGGCATAAAGAGGTCCCAAACATGTTAGAGCACGCACTTGATTTGCAATTTGCTTATTGTTATATATTGCCTGCAATTCTTTGCATATTATACTAACTTGGTTTGCTTCATTTATTAGAAGGTTATTTTTGCCTAGCTTATCCCCAAAAGGTTGATTCGCGTTGACTGGTAGAAGCACAATCATAAATGACTAATCCAGAAGCACCAGAACGAAACAACTTAGGACTCGTCCCAGTTCCTGTAGAGGATGCAGAGGCATTAGAAAGGAGAAACACCAATGATCAACACCTCGGCAAACTATTGCAGCAAATGGAAATCATGCAAGCCGAAATAGAAAGGCTCCGAAATATGACAAACCTGTCTATTAGCTTGAATGCACCACTCACAGAGCAAAGGACAAATGCAATCGTATCACAAGCCCTTGAGCCTCCATTTCCCCAAAGCTCCCCGCAAAGGCCGCAACATACCAGCTCACACCAAAATGTCACTCACCCGGTCAATTTGCAAACCGACCTCCAAAATGATCCGTTTATTACATACATATCTCATCCTCCACCTACCTATATCTCCCCACTCAGTCAAAATTTTCAAGCCACCCAATACGAACAGAGGACACACATCACTGGTCCTAACAAACAATATGGGGGATTAGCACATCCGACCGAAAGCCAACCATTTATTATGCATGCATCCTCTCAAGAGACAGATCAACACAGGGAAGTGCGGCGTACTCGGCGGTGATGAAAATATGGCAAAAGAAATCCGTAGCTTGAAAGAGGCATTCAAAAGCATTCAAATGAACAAGGGGGAGGAATGTTTAGAATACGAAAACTTATGTATGCACCCCGACGTTGAATTACCTGTGGGGTACAAGGTGCCCAAATTTGACATGTTCGATGGAAAGGGGAATCCTCGAGCTCATCTAAGGTCATATTGCGATAAATTGATTGGAGTTGGGAAAAATCAAGCAATCATCATGAAATTATTCATCAGGAGTCTAACCGGCGAGACGCTGGACTGGTACACATGCCAAGACCCTCGAAAATGGGACGGTTGGAATGCCATGGCACAAGATTTCATGGATAGATTCAGATTCAACACTGACACTGTCCCGGATAGATTTTATCTTATGAAACTTGAAAAGAAATCCACAGAAACTTTCAGGGAATACGCCCTGAGGTGGCGGTCAGAAGCAGCAAAGGTCCAACCTCCAATGGCAGAGAGCGAAATGACCACCTTGTTCGTGCAGTCGTTAAAAGACGCGACGTATTATGAAAAGATGATCAGTGTAATTGGGCGAAGTTTTGCAGAAGTCGTAAGAATGGGCGACTTCGTGGAAGAAGGCATTAAGACAGGCAGGATTACAAACTTGACAGCCCTACAAGCAACTAGCAGAGCAATGCAGTCAGATTCCATAGGAGGTACCTCACAGAGGAAAAGGGATGCATCACCCTCTGTCATGGTCATTCGGGAACACAGGCCAGAACAACTTCCGGTGTATCAAAGCCCACCGCGTTCTTACTATAACCAAAACACTCAAAATCCACAGCACTGCGCTACCCCATATCCTGTTTACCATACCCAACAAGCATATCCAAAATACTCACCACAATCACGAACCCGTACACCAAACGGACCCAAACCCCGCATAAATGCTGAAAGAAAGCCAACCAGACCCTATACACCTTTAGCCGAACCTATAGCCCAAGTGTATGAAAAGCTGAAAGCCGCAGGAATACTCCAGCCAATTCCCAGAAATACCCCCAGGCCTATATCCCGAGGGCACGATGAAACCAAACATTGTGCATACCACTCCGGTGTCGAGGGGCACGACATCGCAAATTGTTATACACTCAAGGACAAAATAGAGGAGTTAATCGAAGAGGGAGTCATTCAGCTGAAAGATGCCCCTCTCAGGGTAAACAATAACCTTCTTCCCGGCTATGAAGATGCCCATGTGAGCATGATAGCTAAAGATGGAGAAAACAGTCTGGAAGGGACTATTACGCCAGCCCGAAAAGGGAAGAAAATTGAATCATCGACCAACCGTCAGAGAAGAGGAGGTGCTCCTTGCCGGAGATTGTTTAACCATTGAATAGGTCATTCGTTTAGTTGTGTGCTGCAAGAGATGATCCTACTGAAGACTCAGCCTTTGAAGACTCAGAGCAAGAAGACAAGTGGACTCGTGCCCCTGCCCTGGCCCGCCGAGTCCGGAAATAGTTAGTTTAATATATTTTGCCCTTTATATGTATTGGAACTACGTTTGACCTGATTCCCTTGGCGGATACGTAGGCGGCCGTCTCGGCTTCGGTCCCACCTTTAGAAATTTTAATTTCACCCAATTTCGCTTGTAATGAACTACGTCATGACCTGATTCCCTCATGGGGATACGTAGGCGGCCTAAATCGGCTTCGGTCACACCATTAGGAAACTTTCCCTTTATTTTTGAATCATAAAACGAGAATACACACCCACTTTTAGGCCAAACGCCATTCGCACATTCAAAGCGGGACAAGGTAGGAAACTGGCAGGGGGTTATGAGTCCAAACAAAGGCGTCCGAGCATCAAGAATCAAAACTACAAAGTCAATGCGAATCAACCACCCCAAACTCACAAATTTTCTTTGGCGCGAGTTCTTCATGTTAGCGACGGTGACATCAACAATCAAATCCCACAACAAAGTCTAGCGCATCGGCTTGGGCGAGTCAAATTGCAATCCATGCGATGCAAACGCACAACAAAGACATCATTACAACATCTCAAAGATTCACATCATCCGGCATGTCGGGACGATCTCTACCACAAAATTGCATTTCTCAAATATTTATCATTTTGTTTTAACAGTATACACTAACTTTTCTCAAGCTTAGCTTGCGGGAGCATTTATTCTACTGAGGCGGCGTGAACGTCCGAAAGCGACGCCACGTCAAAGCGACGCCAAGTCCAAAGCGACGCCATGTCCGAAAGCGACACCAAGTCGAAACGACGCCACGTCAAAGCGGCGCCAAGTCCGAAAACGACGCCATGTCCAAAAGCGACACAAGTCCGAAAGCGGCCACGTCAAAGCGGCGCCAAGTCGACGACGCCACGTCAAACGACGCCAAGTCGAAAGCGACGCCATGTCCAAAAGCGACACAAGTCAGAAAGACGCCACGCTCAAAGCGCCAAGTCAAAGCGGCCAAGTCAAAGCGACGCCGTGTCCAAAAGCGACACCAAGTCCGAACGACGCCACGTCAAACGGCGCCAAGTCGAAAGCGATGCCGCGTCAAAGCGGCGCCAAGTCCAAAACGACGCCATGTCCGAAACGACACAAGTCCGAAACGACGCCACGTCAAAGCGACGCCAAGTCGAAAGCGGCGCCCGCGTCGAAAGCGACGCCACGTCCGAAAACGACGCCACGTCCGAAAGCGACGCCATGTCCGAAAGCGACACAAGTCCAAAGCGACGCCACGCGTTTGAAGCGACGCCAAGTCCAAAACGACGCCATGTCGAAAGCGACACCAAGTCAGAAAGCGACGCGTGCAAACGACGCTAAGTCAAAGCGACGCCATGTCAAAGCGACACAAGTCGAAAGCGGCGCCACGTCAAACGACGCCAAGTCCAAAGCGACGCCGTGTCTAAAAGCGACACTCAAGTCCGAAACGACGCCACGCTCAAACGACGCCAAGTCCAAACGACGCCATGTCCAAAAGCGACACTAAGTCCGAAACGGCGCCACGTGTGAAACGACGCCAAGTCAGAAACGACGCCACGTCCAAAGCGAGGCCACGCGTCAAAACGACGCCACGCCCAAAAGCGGCGCCATGTCGAAAGCGATACCAAGTCAGAAAGCGACGCCACGCGTCAAAGCGGCGTAAGTCCAAAAGCGACGCCGTGTCAGAAAGCGACGCCAAGTCAGAAAGCGCCACGCGTCAAAGCGACGTAAGTCCGAAAATGACGCCACGTCCGAAAACGACGCCACGTCCGAAAACGACACCATGTCCGAAAACGACACCAAGTCCGAAAACGACGCCACGTCCAAAGCGGCCTTAAGTCCGAAAGCGGCGCCAGTCCAAAGCGGCGCCAAGTCAAAGCGGCCAAGTCCGAAAATGACGCCACGTCCGAAAACGACACCAAGTCCGAAAACGACGCCACGTCTGAAACGACGCCAAGTCTGAAACGACGCCACGTCCGAAAATGACGCCACGTCCGAAAACGACGTCATGAGCATATCACATCTACACAATGACACTTTCTCTACTCTAAAAATTGCATTCTTGTTCATGTTTTATTACACTGTCTTAGCAGTTATGCACTAACTTTTCCTTGAGCTTTAGTCTACGGGGGCAGTTGGAGCAAGGACAACATATCCGCATTCACAATCGCAAAACGTCTGTGCAAGGGCGAAATCACAGCATTTGCAGCAGGCATCGCATTTTCGTAGGATAGCATTTTCTACTCGCACAGTTACATTACTTATAAATTCATGTGTTATCATTTTGCCTTAACAGTTATGCACTAACCGTTTGTTTAAGTCTTAGCATACAGGAATAAGAGCACAACGTGGAACTACCTCTTACGGCGAACCGAAGCAATTTGTACCTCGAACGTCGATCCGCTCTCCCCCAGCATCTTGCAACACCAATGACCCCAGTGTCATCATAATTCGACACTGGAATAAATTTTAGATCCGCGTTATCCTTGGTTTTTTTTTTCTATTATCACAGAACCCAGTGTCATCATAATTCGACACTGGGACAAATTTTAAATCTGCTTCCGCTTTGGTTTTAATTTTCTAGTGTCACAAAACCCACTGTCATCATAATTCGACACTGGGACAAATTTTGAATCTACGTCTGTCCGCCTTAAATTTTTCAGCATTACCATGGTAGCCCAGCGTCGTCATAACTCGACACTGGGACAAAATTTTGAATTTTGTGTCAGCCTCGTTTTAATCGCCCAACATTTTTAATTCAAAAGATCGGGACAAAATTGGCTTTAAGTCAACGTCTTTGTCCGAAGATTCTTCCATCATCTCCATACAAAGAGGGACAAGCTGTTGACACCCAATTTTGTCCCATATTTACTGAACATTTCATTTAGATCGTCCTTTTATCTCCAATTAATTTTACTATGCTTCTCAGTCTTGAAAATCGTCAAAAAATAAGTAGTTTTAATATTCTTCACTAATTATCGCATAATTTTACGATATCGAGTATTACATTTTTTATAATTAAAATATAAGCAAAATAATTTTAATATCTCGTCGTCAGTATTGATGATCGATTTTCTCTTAATATGTTCTTCAATTACTAAATTAATCTTTTTTTATGAATATTATATTCAAAATTAAATACATATATTAAATCTTTTATCGTATTTTATGCGTGTGCATTTTTTTAAATTAATTATGTTGAAGGAAGCATATTTTAATTAATTGAGAGATTTTGACTAATTATCTATTAATCTCCCAACATTAAAACACCTATTTTTTACCCAATTCTCATTCCCTAAATTAAATAACCAAATCTACCCACAACACATATTTTCTTTTCCTCAGATTGAGCCCACTTTTTAATTCATTCCCCACAGCCCAATTCCCATCAAACCAGCCCAGTTCGTCCAACCCATACTCCCCATTTTAATTTCTCTAAGCCCATTTTAATTCCCTCTCCACGCAGCCCAACTTCCCGTCGACCCGACTCATTCCTTTAATTCCCGTCCAAAACACCACACTCCACACAAACAAAATCTGAAGCCCATTTATTTCCCCTTAATTTCCAAAATTTCAACTCCCATTTATTTTTAAACTATCCGGTGAATAAACAACCTAAATTTTCCTTAGCCCAATTCCCCATAACTGGCCCAAGTCCATTTCTTCATCTCTCAAACCAGTAGCCTTCAATTCAAAGGACCCCAACTAAACCAGAACGCCCTCATCGTCCGTTCAGAACCCATCTCAAATCAGAAAATCCCATCGACTTCCAACCGACACCACCCTTTACCCGCCGGATAATCCACGTCGCCGACGCCACCAGTCGCCCATCTCATCACCCCAGTCCCGTCTCCCCTTTCGGAACCTTCTGAACCACGAGGGAGTTTTGACCACTGAATCGGACCTTTCTTCGATTCAGTGGATAAAATACCGATTTCGAGTCGATTCAAGAGTCAATCCAATAGGTAATCTCAATACATTTGGTCCAACAGCTCTAATGCCATCAAATCGGACTGAGAAAAGTCAGGTTTTCACCCTTTTCATGGTCTGATTTTGTCAATTCGACAGAGACATTTCCTTCCCCCTTTTCGAATTGGAATTTCAAACTAGCAGCTGCTGAAACCCTTCACCTTTCAGTCACACAGAGAAACCGTCACTTTCATTTTTCTTTTGAATTCAAATTTCGAATTCGAACCGTTGAAGCTTCCAATGTTTTGCTATAAATACAACCCATTTGGGGTTGTGTGGAGGAGTTAAAAATTCTGGGTCTGAAAGCCAAGAACAAAACTCACATTTTTACTTTGGATGGAACTTTTCATTTTTTAAAGAGGAGAACCAATATTCAGTTCATCCATTGTCGATTCTCTGTTTTCATAAACCAAGAACAAAAACCCGATTTTACTACTTTAAAAGCCAATAGGAAATTCAGGTTCTGCTTTAAAACTGTGAATAAAGACCTGTGTCTCATTACTTTAAAATCATGGAAAACCGGAAGGAGAACCTCTGCTTTACACTCATCCAACAAGGCCAAAAATCCTTAGGCTCTTTCCTTTTAATCGCATAGCATAAAAATACCTCCGAAATCAGACCGAGTCGAAACACGCCTGTCATTTGTCCAGAAGGTAAACCCATCTTCCTCTCGAAATTTCAATTCTTTATGCAAACTTATGTGTTTTCGTCCATGCACTTTGACTATACTTGTTAACACTGCATTTGTTAATGATGTCTAAACAGATCACTATCTTTAAAGTCATCAACATAGCTTTGTAATTAGTATAATAAGCCATGATATATGGTTTAAATAAGCTTTTAATAGATCGGCTGCGGGTAGTGGTATATCTGTTTATTGGTTATGTTGTGTTAGGTTCGTGTCGATAATGCGATTACATTAATATAATGGGTTCTGCGAATCGAAGTGTCATTTCGCATCACTTATCCGCTTCTTTGTAGTCCAAGATATTTGTTGGATGGACTATGCCATATCTCCTTGTATGAGTATCATCATGTCCAATACATAAGCATGTAGATTACTTTGTGGGCTTAAGATTGTGTCACGATTGATTATGTGGTAATTTTGTCCATCTGCTCATTGCTTCGTCATAATAGGTCTCCATAATGCTTGTAGCATCTTTGTCCTATGCCCAACAGTACATCATGAATATGATTGAGTGTTTAACTGATTTAGATGATTTTATATTTTTGTAAAAAAAAAACATGGTCACTGCCCAATACACAGCCAGACCAAGAGTCCAGGATTATGCCTAAGCTACCTATGAAGTATGGCCTTGTCGCCAGAAATCATTCATGTCTAAGTTGTTTATTAAGAACGTGCATTTGTGCTTCTTTAAGTCAATAAACTAGTCTATGCGGATATAATTGTCTGGAACTGCTCATGCATAAGTGTTTGACAGATAATTCTTGCATTAATCAGATGAGCCTGTTGTGTATATGAATGTATGACTGTAACTCCTTTGGTTTAAATGAATTAGACCTTTCCTCAACATTTTGTTTCAGTTTATCACTTTGCTGGAATCAAGTAGTATATATATGCATTCTATCCTTTCTTCCTACCTAACCACATCTCTATTTGCTTAACTTCTTGCTAATAGAGACTGACCTGAACATGACCATCCGCTGGCCTCATTATAGGCATCCCTATTTGTATGTGTTTGGCATTTTACTATTTCATCATGGTTAATTTTAGCTCATTGTTTTGCTATAAGATGCATAGAATGACTCGTGTTTATTTCTAACCCAAGATTTCATCTTGTTGTGTGGTGAATGGATGTAAACCTACCCTTCCTAAGAAATCTATAGGAACTGTTGTATAATGAGATGTACCTCAATGAATTATATGTAGAAATTTAGATATTTTTTAGGTGCGTATTAAGGTTGTAGACTCTTGTACATTCCCAAATATATCATATATATTGTAAATAATTATATATATCGCTCTTATGTATGTCTAAGTGTATATCACGAATATCCTTTACATATCATTTCGTCCGCCTCCGAAATGGGACTTGCATATGTGTTTAATATTGAAATTGGACCGATGTTGTTTCGGGCCTGTTTTGCGTTTCTTGTTTTTTTTTTAACCCCGCGTACATCTTGCTACTTGTCAGTGAACAGTAAAAAAATAAAGTGACATACATGTTTAAATTTATTATCTACGTTTGTTTGCTGTTGATAAAGTTTGGAATATATTCTAATCTTTTGTCTTTCTTTCTTCCTTTTATTTACATGAAATGCATTGGCAACAAAGAGTCTCGCCACGAGACTCACCACATCCATGTCCGCATTCCTCGCATCCTCCTACCAGACTTCTAAACAAATAGGGCGGGATGATATCTTCATCCGTCCTAGTCACTTCTCTTAAACTCTTTAAATTCCATCGTTTTATTATTTGTATTTTAATTTTGTAACATTGTATAATTATTGAAATGCTTAGAATAGTTAGGCCTAGATTAACAATTAAAAAGGGGGTAGTTCTAAAATCGGAAACCCAACGCTAGATTATTTTAGGCTCGTTATACATGTCTAAGCTTTCAAAACAATTTGGTCACCTTTTTATTTGTATGATTAATCATAAAAAAATAAGGTTTTACTTTTACCTAATTTGCTAAATAAACTTTCACAAAAATCGTCTCTTGGTATTATAAATAAAATTGTTTTCTCTTTACTGCCAATTGCCAAAACATAAGTATTTTACAAATAATAATAAATATTTTTTATCTATATATGTATTTTATAAACAAGTCTTACAACTCTTTATGTTGTCAAAAATGCATCTTTTATTATTAAATACTCGCAACGTCTTTTTAACATTTTTATAAAAGCACGCTTTTGTTAGCACAATAATTTTAAAACCTAAGTTTGAACGGATAACCGCAAGTTAGCGGATCTTAGAGGGTGCCTAACCCCTTCCCTTTAGGATAATAAAAGAACCCTTACCTAGAATCTCACATAGTTTCGCAGACCTTTAAAATGGAGATCATTCGTAGTATTTTATGCTACATTTTCAGTGTCCTAATTCACTATAATAATTAGGTGGCGACTCCTTAAAACACAATTCAGGAATCCAACCATGCGCAGCAGTAATCCCGTTTCCGACTCCGGTTGAAAATGGGGTGTGACAATATATATATATATATACTAGTTTCTAGGGACACGCTTTGCGCGTGTGTCTCATATCAATGAGTATATAATTTTAATAAATTACGTAAATATATAGATAAGGTGGTTGAGATAAAAAAAATTACTGGGCAAGAGAACCATATTAGATATTCCAATACCAGCGCTCTCTACCATGTTTACAAAATGGCCGTGAAAATACCTATATTTATAGCCTAAGAATATTAAAGTATTAAACTGTTTGTTACGTTCAGAGGAATTTCAAGAAGTGTTTTATTTCAAGCAATTGTAGTCATAAAGACTCGACCTTTACACTAATTAAGGTGTTATACCCTTAAAGATCCAATCTTTCTATTATTTCAAGCAATTATAGTTATTGATCCAATCTTCTATTATTTCAAGCAATTATAGTTATTGATCCAATCTTCTATTATTTCAAGCAATTATAGTTATTGATCCAATCTTCTATTATTTCAAGCAATTATAGTCATAAAGATTTCAAGGCGTGTCTATTTTTCAAGGAGTTAGAGAGATGTTTCTCTCACTAGGCGAAAATGCTCTCAACATTTTCCTCTAGTTGCTCTTCTACGTCTCCCTTCTTCTATGATTTTCACCAACTGAATTATACAGATTGTTCTTTGATCAATCCCATCTTACGAAGAAGTTTGTGTGTTCATTTCATGTTCACTTTAGTTGATTTGTTAAAGGTAAGTTTTCATCTTCTTTAACATCCAAGATTTCATAGTTTTGCGTATTCGTTGGTACCGCCACTATCGAAAGGATTTAGTCCTAGTGTGAGTCATATTCCTTCTTGCCATGATGAAGAATAGAAAGATTACGTCCAAGAGAAAGAAAGAGATTAGTTTGATAGTTCAAGGTATGAATTTGTCGAGCACATATCCGGTGGTGGCATCTTCCGGAGGTGTCCCGATAGAAACTATGAACATTGTGGGGAAATCGGGCCAGGCGGGTGAAGCCGGGTCGAAAGCAGGTCAGGAGGGTGGTTATGGTTTGCAAGAGGGTCATGATGGTGGCCATGGGTCGAGGATGCAATTCAAAGACTCTCTCAACTTTCCGGTGGCTACCTCAGGTGGTGTTCGGCTGCGAACTCTTGACAACGGGGAAAACGGGTTTCATGGGGGATCCCGGTCGAAACGGTATGGAGGATGGTCCCGGTCGAATGGGTCGTGATGGTGGTCATGGGTTGTGGATGAAACCCACGGGTAACCGGCCTTTTGGTTTCGAGTCCGGCGGGTTTTTCGCAGACACTTTGACGCCGGCGAGCAAACGGGTCATGTGGACGGTCCCGGTTGACAATGGTCGCAAGCGGCATGGTTCGCGGCGAAGTCCATGGGTCACCAGACAAAGGTTGCGGAAGCCGAAAGGATTTTTATTCAAAAGAGAGTTAGTAATGTGCAACATTCATTTGTTGCGGAAACCAAAGGCACGCCTCATTCAATGGTTGTTGCTTCCAAAGTTAGGAGTCCCGGGTCGATGGCGGGTCAGGATGGAGGTCATGGGTCGGAGTTGAAGTCCATGAGTCATCGGCCAAGGGTTGGAGAAGGCGATGGGTCTTCATTTCCCACGAACACTGGGAATGCAAGTTTTGCGGTTTCCGAAACGTCACCCCTTCACGAGGGGAAGACGGGTCAAATGGTTGGGTATGGGTCGGGCGCGATGGGATGGTGGTCACGGCCGGTGTTGAAGTCCAGAGTCATCACCGAGGATGGAGAAGGTGAGGGTTTTCATTTCCGATCTTTGGGAATACAAGTTTTGCGGTTTTGAAATGCCACCCTTCTCGGCGGGAAGACGGTCACACGGGGTGGGTTCGCCGATAATGGTCGGTGGGTGACCATGGGTCAAGGATGAAGTCCAAGAGCCATCACCAAGACTCCAAGAATTCAATGGAACATCATTTCCCATAAACATTGGGCATTCAAGTGGCGGATCGAAAGGTCACACCTTCGACCGATACACGGGTATTTCGACCGGTACGGGTCTCAATGGAACCCTTTCCCACGAGCCTGGAACTTCAAATGCTGATAATACCAAAGGGTCTACTCTTCAAACGAGCCTTGAAAGATCAACCATTGTGGAAACCGAAGGGTCATTTTCTCCCAAGACACCTAGGAAGTCTGTTTTTGCCTCGACCGATGGTGCATTTAATGCCGAGAGACATGAGCCATTTATGGCAACCATTCCCAATAGTGCACAAGTCTTGACTTCCCCCACAAATGCAACTAATGCACCTACTGAGCGTGCAAATGATACTCGGGTACCACAACAAAATAATGAGTCTAATCCAACAAAAAAAATCTTATGCGGGAATCTTTACAAGTTCTCGTCTAGAATCAAAAGGACTTAAACTACAATTTATCGAACAAGAAGGGGATGATGTGAAATTGGACGCAAATGACGAGGTTCCCTTTGTTGAAACTTGGGGTTATTGTCTTATTGGGTGTTTCACAGGTCCTTTCCCGGGACGTGAGACATTAAATTCTATTGTTAAAAAATGGGGAGTTAAGTGTAGAATCATTCCATACGGACGTTGATGGACTATTTTCCGATTTATGACTGAACAAGATCGCATCACGGTATTTCATGGTGGCCCTTATACGACTTTTGGGAAAAATTTGATGTTAAAATCAGTTGATAAGGACACTTTGCTCACGAATGATCTTTTCATGAACATCCCGGTTTGGGTGGTGCTTCGTGATTTTCCTTTGTCGGTATGGAGCACATCCGGGTTAAGTAAGATCGCCTCACGTGTGGGGAAGCCCTTGTATACGGACCAATTCATGAAGGAGAGGTCCAAAATGAATTATGCGCGTGTATTAATTGAAGTCAATGTTAGCAAGGAGCCGGTCACGGAATTTAATGTTAAATTACCAAGCAATATCAAGTATGTTCAAAAGGTGGAATATGAGAATTATCCCGATTTTTGTTTTCATTGCAAAGTATTCGGACATAATCATTCCAAGTGTAAGAAATTGGAGGAACATGTAACGCCTATGGAGACAATGAGTGCTCATGAGCCAATGGTTGTTTCGGACAAAGGAATAGATCCGGAAATGGTTGGTGTTAATGAACCTACACGCTCACTTCAAACCAACCCCCTCTTTGTTCGACTACCAGTCGGTGGATCATTGAACAATGTAGTGGACATGGATGTGAGGACTAAGGGGGTTCCTAATACGCCTTTGATTCCGGATGCTTTTAGAGGTACTCCGGTGTCGTGTCAAGGCAGGGAGATGAGGATGGATGACATGAGGTAACTCCAAGAAAGAATTTCCAAAGAAACAGTGGTAAAGTTGCAAGTATGAAGATTGGAGAAGCATTTCATTACCCCCCGATTTCCAAAGAAACGGGTTCATCTCCCGGTTGATGTTATTATGAACAAAGCCAAGCAGCAAGTTTGAGAAGTGGAAGCGTATTTATGATTTAATCCCCTCTTGTAACGTCACCTCCGGTAACGCCCATCCTCCTTCATTTCTTTTCAGGTTACGTTGAGGATCGAGAACCTCAATGAGTGATCAGATTCCGCTTTTTTAGTAATAATATTTTCATTTACCCGGAAAAAAAAAGATTTCATCGTTACTTCATTCAAGACATATATGACATGAAATCAATCAATAGATATAAATGACATTAGATGCAAATGAGATGTATGTTGTGCAAGTGGTCATATACTCCTGCCATGTACACGCTCCTACAGTAGGTTTCACATGAATCATAAGGGACTTATGCGGTCCATATACCCATTCGGAATACCAAATCTCTAAGATCACATTGGGTACCAACTCGTAGGCTATCACATCATCATCATAACTCCTGTCCATGTACCATATCCAAATCCGGGCTCTATGAGCCCCTTTCCTCATATCCCATCAATGTTGATATCAATTAAATAATGTGAATGTAATTGATACGCGTACACCATGAAAATGCATAATATCAATTTAATTTATCAAGATAAACTCTTTTTTCGTACTTCTTAATTTATGTGATATAGTTTTAATCGGTACGGAGTTTAAGAAATAAAGGAAAACTTTTGAATCTTGTGGTCTAAAATAAGTCAAAGATATTTATGTGATTATTGATCATCTCGTTAAGCATAAAAGGTAAAGGTTAAAGTTAAATTGTTGCAAAATAAGAAAATGTATCATTTTGGGATTGACTAAAGAGGAAAGTGTATCATGTAAATTGGGACAAAGGAAATAGTTTAGACAAGATGTGGAGTGATGAATGCATGACAAGTCAATAATCACGAAATCAAGCAATCATGTCTAACATAGCTTAAATAAATAGTAGTCATACCAACCTAAGTGGATATACGCACCACCTCCAAGGCCCGAAGGCAAAACACAAATTCTTCGTTACAAGTATAACTACTTTATATTTTAATAACCCTTTCATATACACAGGTACCCGCACAAGTGCTTATTACCTCACGAGTATGGGACCCCCAATCCCCCATTACGTCTCTTAATTAATTAAACCAACATAAAATACTACATAAAGAGTCGCAAGTCTCAACTTGCCTGAATCCTAAGACGAAGAGTCACTTCGCAATATTTCTCTTCCTCTGAGCCTCCGAATGATCCCACTCTATTCAAATACGGTATCTACATAAGAATATGAACCTTACGATACTCATATTGCTAAATAAGGTCCCGGTTCCAAAATTAACCCAAATCCCCGTCCCAAACCCCCGAAGGTCAAAATTGAAAATTGAACTTAAAATCATATTACCCATAGTCTAAATAGTCATAATCTTATATCATGAAATTCTAATCCCAAATGAGTGTAATTTTGTCAAGAACACTTAACCCACATTCATAGAAAACCCCTTATTACACAACCAAAAATCACATGGAGAATCTCTAAATAATTGAAAGAATCATGAATAATTAACTATATTAGAGTTAGGATCTTATCCCAATGAAGAACTTTGAAAATCACACTTAGAATCACTAAAATTTTAGCTCCCTAGCTTTCAAAATGTGTTTTAGAAGATGAAGTTCAAAATGGGGATATTTAATCTGCCCAGACATCAAAATGTCTTTCACGATTGTGAGGCCCACCAGCTGTGATCATGTAGCACTGCTCGACCCGACCCAAGTATTTCCATATGTGATCGTGAGCCATAGTGGCGTGATTGCAACCCCACCCTATCTAACACATCACGATCGTAAGCCCCCAATTGCGATCGCGGTGAAGGAACGTAGATATCAGTTACTGATTTTTCTGGTTTCTTCCAAATTCCTATCTGACACACTCGGGACCTTCCAGACACAAATTAAATAGGTATCTAAGTAATAAAGTATGCTTCTGACTGCTTGCTCACTTGGAATTTCAAAAAAAAAAATCTCATTGACCCGATGTTGACCAAGGTCAACTCTTTAAACTAAGGAAATCCTATTTCTCAAACCACTATGCAAAATTCACTCGGATGTATCAGGACCCGACTAAAAGGCTCGACTAAGTCATAAATGATATTCCAGACCTAATGAAAATGATGAAACTTCTACAAAGATGTGTTTGCCCCCGATATTGACTTTGGTCAAACATCCTTATTTCCTTAAACTTGGGTGAAATCCGCAAGGTTTTGTAACATAGACAATGAATTGTACCAATGAGCCTATGTAGGACCTCTACTTAGATGCATTGGGCCACAAGACACAATGTATGTGCTGAAATAAATATATAATGTACATCGTGAAAACAATTCTGGGAGCAGAAGTTTGGCCACCAAAGTCATAAAGTTTGAATTTTACTAGAAAACTCTTAAGAAAAACACTCAAATAGTAGTCATAAAGTGTGACAAATGCCAACGGTACGCCAACCATTTTCATGTACCAACCAAACGTCTCCATTCAATCTTTTCGCCATGGCTCATTCATAAAGTAGGGATGTACATAGTTGGCTAGCTACTGCAAGCCCATGAAAACTATGTTATATGCTAACACTAATAGACTACTTCTCCAAATGGAGCATTCGCCCAGATTAAAAAAAATTGACGTATATGATTTCATTTGAGAAAACATCACTTGGTTTTGACTAATGAGTTTTGAGATTTCTGCACTGAATGGGAAATTGAATTAAACTTCCCTGCGCTGAGATATCCTTATCTAATGATCATTTCGTGTCTCAAGAAACCGATCAAACTGAAGGTAGATAGGCCAACAAACTTCAAGGAGTATAATGGGTATGCAGGTTAATAACTTGTACATAACGGGTGAAACCCCGTACTCGCTCATCTACTGAAGCTACTAGTTATATGTAAATGCCATAAATCCAGAGAGGTGAGACCGAGCGTACCAATCTGTAATACTTTACAACTGAACACATATAGAACATCTTAGGCCGACAAGGCCAAATCATGCCATAAGCTGAAACTTTGTAAGTCGGCAAGGATATATTCACAATGCTCTGAGGGTGATCAAGTACATCAAACTGTAAGGAAACATCCCAAAAGATATATACATATGCGGGCCGCCAAGGCCACCATGAATTTCTACAACTGTACAACACAAAAGGAAATATAATCAAGGGCGGACAAGACCACCATATAATTTGTAAGACAACATCTAGGGTGGAAAGGTCATACTATACACATTAGAAATACATAGGACACATCTATAAGCCTCTATAGAAGATCAATTGTAATATGGTCGGGACAGGACCCAACCTACCCATTATATCTATACACATAGAAAAATACTCCGAACTCTACACCTGACAACTCCGGATGACATGAAGTTTACTAATCAAATTAAAATCAGCAATGCCTAATGGTGAGGCATGTATATATATTTATCTCACAGAACCTGCATGAAATGCAATGTCCCGACAAAAGGGATATCAGTACGAAAAAATGTACTGGTATGTAAGGCAACTAAAAAACTATAAACAGAAATTGAATAGATAAACATGATAACTGAGCATAACTGAGAGTCAAAGTAAAATCTGAGGATATACCTACATGTTCCCAACTTGTATCATGCAATAATAACAATAACGTACCAGGCCCTATCAAGACTTTGTATAAAGACATAAAGTATCGGGCCTTAATGAGGCTCTGTGGATATATCTTAATATCAGGCCACAATAGCGCTCTGTGTTGTACACATTGTACCAGGCCATAACAAGGCTTTCTGGTATAACATATAACCTACCAAGCCACATATAGGCTCTGGAGGTGCATCATAGTGTCTTATCCACTGATTATAGCTCGGGGTGTAAAATCGACAACAATAATCATGGACTATGTTTGAATAATCTCTATATGCTCATCTAATGAGAAATAAGCTCTAAGACAAAAATGTACCCATGACAAGGGACAAACAATAGCATATGAGTGATAGAACACTACGAGAGACATGCTCGGCGAGAATGCTTCTTATGTATAGCTCATTTCGAAAACCATGTTAGGTAAGGATTCATGCCAAAGAATGAAGTATTGATAGTAATTACATACCCTCCATTGATCTATTTAACGACACGACATACTCAGTCCTTATAGCACCTTAATCTACAACACGTGCTAATAATGATATCGTCAAGCTAAAGGAAAACTAGTATATGATATAACGAGCGACAAGCTCGGTTCTTAATAACAACTCAACCCTCTTCTATACATATTCTTCTTCTCAAGTCAAATAACAACAACAAAAACACATATACAAAATATCTCTCCATAGATCCAGCCACAACACCACCATAAATTCACCACAAAATAGTCCAACAAGACTAACAATCCAAGTATGGTTTTCGGCCATTTATCCATAAATTCTAGCTTATATATAGCTTAGCCAAGACTTAATACTTAAATACAAAATGACAAAGGAAGATCTTACCTCAAATCAGTATCAACTATTCTTAGCTCAAGCTTACTTCTCCTTGAAGTAACTTCAACTCAACTATAATGGAAAGAACTAGCTTCTACTAGCACCATGGGCTTCTTGGCACAAGTTTTTTGTAATCTACATTCGGATTTGATTTGGAACCATGAAAGAACCTTTTGAGACTGTCTGGGAGTGATTTAGGGTTGTAGAGGCCAAAAAATGATTTTAGAATGAGGGCCACCACTTTAAATAGCCAAAGAGGATGTGGCACCGTCGCACTTTCACGGTGGATTTCACGGACTGTGAAACCATTTCACAGGCCATGATCCCACCATATTTGAACCACCAAATCCAAAAAATTTACATAGTACTTCCTACGAGGTACGGTGGCTCAACCAACTTTAACGGGTCGTCAATCATATTGACGATTTGTGAAACTGTCCAAGTTTTGTTATTTTGTGACGAATTTGTTTTCTTGAATTCGTTTACTCAAACTCTCACGATACTTTCTAACACTTGTTTTAAACTATCGTTATCCATATAAGAGATCTTAATCTTTCCGGGTTTATGATATTTTACTTATGCTGCATGTTATCGCAAAAACACGAGGCGTAACATTGAAATTGTAGCCTCAAATACACTTGTGTTGGAAGAATAATGAAGCTATGACAGTCAAGCTAGACGTTATAGGTGAAGGAAGAGAACAAACGCAGCTAAAGTTAGCAACTTACAAATAAAAGATCGCCTGCTACTACAACAAAAATGTATGAGTACGCATCTTTACGACGCTAGATTGGGTCCTAGGACACATGTTCCCAAAAACACATAGGACTCCATATCCATCAAAAATCGCATCCAATTAGGATGGACCATATCAAATAATAAAAGTAGTCAGATAAGAGCATACAGGCTTCGTGACACAAATAGCTCAACTCTTCTAAGAAGTTTAAATGCCTGATGCCTAAAGATGTATCACTTCTGAGGTTACATTTACATTTTGAAAATTATTTATTTCCTACCTTCCACATATTGTTGTAGGAAAATGGAGCCCTACGATGCCAAAACAAACTCAAACGTTGCGCTTGACATTTTAAGAAAAGTGCTGGATAATGTACTAACAAGCTGTAAAATGTCCCAACAATACAACTCACGCTAAAGAGTTTGAGCACACCCAACCTCAAACCTGACTATACTCAAACTGGGGACTCTTATACACCCCAACAAGCAAAAAACATTTTAGCAAATGAACTTTCAAAAATGATAATAATGGGGCCAGATCCCACGAGGCATTTTATATATAATAACACCGAGCTACTTAACCATTTTAGTGGCTTAGCGCTACCGATTTATGTATTCATCCAATGTGACCTATATTATTCTCGTGCATAGCCCGACCTTCATGGAAGATGTCAAAACTATAGACGACCTGATCCCCATTAGCAAAATACACACCCTATGCTAACATTATATGTACTTGACATAATAGAGGACTTTATCAATGTGTACAAGCTTTTACAGGTCGTGTCGTGTGTACAGATCTTTGCTCACGCACTTAAGTCTCCTAAAAGTCTGTGGTGGGTGGAGCCATGCCGATGATCTTTTAAACTTAGGGTAATGGACATTATCAGATAGCTGACCGAACCGCCATTTACCAGCAGATTTGGCCCCCGCCAATACAGAATGCTAACACTTATGGACATCATCTATGACCACTATTATGTTACACATTTCATAGATGTATTGCCCAAATAGCATATGAAGAACTCGAGAGGCACGAGTCTTACCCTAAACCTAGGAATCGTCACGCTCGAAGTTCTCTTAACACAAAGAACTCAACATGGATGAGTCCCAACCTAAACTCAACATGGATGAGTCTCAACCTAAACTCAAGAAATCATCACGCTCTAAGTTCTCTTAACACAAAAAAGTCAACATGGACGAGTCTCACCCTACATTAGGGATCATTATTGTTAAAGTATATTGGGCTCTGGCCCAATTCGGTTGCAGCCAGCCGAGAATGAGTCTCCATGTGGGATCCTCCTTTCCCTTTCCTTTGTATATTTGGTGAATATTAGACTTAGGTTTGTACCTTAATTAGTAGTGTAATATTACCATAATTATAAAGTTAGTATTCTTATAGAATAGGGATTCCAATGTAGAATAGGAAGATGATATTCCTTGTAACTTGTATATATATGCCTTTCATTAATAAGAATAATGAAGAGATTATTTCTTACATTCTTTCATGGTATCAAGAGCCTAGGTTCTCTTTACTCTGCTTCCGCTCCTCAAAATTTCTTCTTCTTTCTCAAAATTTTGCCCTAAAATTCTCGATTTTTTTGTGTGTTTCTTCTTTCACAAAAACCGAGTTTTTCTCTTCCAAAAACCTTTCTCACAAATTCCCTTCTCTGAATCTTGTTGTTCTATTCCCTATGGCTGATAAGAACACTTTCCACCCTGTCCTCACAGTTTCTAATATCAAGAGCGTTCTTCCTATCGTTCTTGACCTAGAAAACGTTCAATATGGGACATGGGCGGAATTGTTTAAGATCATGCTTTGGCACATAAAGTTATTCACCACATCATTCCTCCAACTCCTCCAAAGGAGGGTGATAAGGCGACTACGTCTACGACGGTTGTGCCCACTAAAGAAGCAGATCCAGAATTATGGCTCATGCTTGATGTCAAGGTTCTCAAGTAGATTTATGTCACTATCTCCTTGAAACTTTTATAGACGATTATGGAACCCAACTCCACAGCTATGGCAGCGTGGGATCGATTGCGAGACATATTCCAAGATAACAGTCATTCTCGGATTGTTATCCTTGATCAGGATTTTTCTCAGGTTTCTATGGCGAAGTTTCCAAACGTTTCTTCGTATTGCAAACACCTCAAGGACTTGGCAGACTAACTCAGCAACGTGGGTTCTCCTGTTTCTAAAATAGTCGTCTAGTTCTTCAGATGGTTGCAGGCCTGTCATAGGCCTTTACCGGTGTTACTTCGGTTATTCGTCAAGGTAACTCACTTCCAGGATTTTATCAAGCCCGTTCTATGCTTACTTTGGAAGAAGCCGGATTGGCTAAGAGAGTGGTGATTAGGGCCAGCCCTGTCGTCATGATGACTACTTCCAATTTTTCTCCTTCTAATCCAGCCAACGTGACTCAAAATCACAACAACAGGGGTGGTGGCAAGGCCGACCCAAGAATAA
The DNA here is from genome assembly GCA_029844215.1 of Przewalskia tangutica. Taxonomy (NCBI): domain Eukaryota; kingdom Viridiplantae; phylum Streptophyta; class Magnoliopsida; order Solanales; family Solanaceae; genus Przewalskia; species Przewalskia tangutica. Next base: position 94,924,532 of record CM056728.1, on the reverse strand, counting down.
TGGCAAGAATAGTGGCGCAAATAACGAGGCAACCGCCAAGAAGAACAGCTTCGAGCCCACAGGCCCCCGACAGGCGATGGCGATGGTACCAAAGACGCTAACAGCCGCGCCCACAAGATAAATACACTGCCACCGACACAGTGCACCATGGTCAAATTCTACCAGTGTCGACTGTGTTTCGCATCAGACAGATGGGCAAGAACGATCCCAAAGATACTGGCCTCACCCTCAGCCCACCACGTCGCGGCCCCACTCGCACCGACATCACAAGCAATGCACACACTTGTCTTGACTCAGCCGAACCCTAATTGGTACATGGACACCGGCGCCACTAGCCACATGACATCCGACCAATGTACTCTCTCGTCTAATTCTAATTTGAGCACTAATTGTGGTATAACTGTTGATAATGGCAATTTTGTTCCAATTAAGGGTTATGGTCATAAAACTTTATCCCCTTCTCATCCACCACTTGTCCTGAAACATACCCTTCAGCCCCAAAATTGATTAAAAATCTGGTGTCTGTCCGTAAATTCACCACTGATAATTGGGTTTCTATTAATTTTGATCCGTGAAGGATTTCAAGATGGAGAGTCATTTCATGAGGTGCAACAGTAGGGGTGATATTTATCCAATTACTTCAAGTCTCAGCGTCTCGCGTCAAGCTATGTCATCCACTTTTGCAGCTCTTGCTTCTTCCTTGTGGCATGATCGTCTAGGTCATCCGGGGTCATCTATTTTATCTTCTTTAGATAGACATAAGTTTCTTGTAAGGGTACGCGTAGTACTCCACTTTGTCAATCCTGTGTTTTGAGAAAGATTATTAAATTACCATTTGTAGCTTCGAATTCTAATACTTCAATGCTATTTGATATTGTTCATAGTGATTTATGGACATCTCCCGTTCTCAGTTCTATGGGTCATCGTTATTATGTTTTATTCTTAGATGCCTATTCTAAATATTTATGGACGTTTCCTATTGCGGAAAAAAATTCAAGTTTTTTCCATTTTCATAAAATTAAGAGCTTTCATAAGAACACAATTCGAACGGAAAATCAAAAACATCCAATGTGATAATGGAAAAGAGTATGACAATGGAGAATTTAGGAAGTTTTGTGCTCAAAATGGGATAATTTTTTGTTTTTCATGTCCTCATACGTCTTCACAAAACGGGAAAGCTGAGCGAAAAATTCGTACCACTAATAATATTGTTCGCACATTATTAGTTCATTCTTCCGTTCCTCCATTTTTTTGGCATCATGCGCTGATGCGCGAAAAGATGCACACACTTTAACGCAAGTGCACATTATCGTGACAAGTAATATAGTCTTGGTAAGACCGAATATCGTCCACAAGGATTAGGGTTCAATTACCAACTATCTATCTTTTGGTATCTATTTGGTAACCAATATTTGATTTTGTGGTTTATAACTAACAATTATAAAAGCTAATTAACTATAAGTTTACTTCAGTTGTGATGGGAATAGGGCTTCCATGTCTCCTCAACTATCCGCTTATGTTATTTATTAATGCAATGAATTATGGTTTTCTTCTCTCGGAGCTAGCAGGTTTACGAAATCGTTTTATATTCCCGTTAATGATATATAAACACTCAACCCCAAATGTTGCTCTTTCTACCTTTCGTGATAAGGATGACTACATAGGAGGATTAAGAACAAAACCTAGTTAACCGTCACGCACTATGCGTAAAATTAGGGTTGTTAAGCCTCTCATTAACGCTTACATAAATAATTGAGGTATTTTCATCCCCAATCCAAAATATGTCTACCCAACTTACAAGATATTCACAACCTCCTCCTTTCAAGTTTGATTAGAAATCATATAAATAATGATAATTAGTGATCAATTAATTACCAAGCATTCAAAGCAATTATTGGATAAATCTCAACAAGAAGAAGAATAACCATAGATACGCATTAATTCATAACATAAGTTTCTAGTGAATCAACATGGAAAGCTTATAAAAGAATTAGTTCCTAGCCATTGACATGACAAGAACTAATTCAAAGTTCATCATACAAAATCGAAATAAGAGAAAGAAAAGAAAAGAAAATTACTAAGTTTAGGGTCTCCAATCTTCAATCCAAGAAAACCTTGTTGTACAAGAAAGGGAACCCTTAAAATCTGCCTAGGTTCTCCTTTTATAGTCGAAACCGCTCTAACTTTTCCTTCGTGCCAGCCCAATTTCGTCTAAAACTCGATTTTCCGTCGCCGCGCCAGCGCGCCGCGGCCACGGAATTTCTGCCGGGTGATTTAACGTCGCGCCCGATCTCTGTCGCAGCGGCGCTGGAACATCTGCAGCCTCTATGATGATTAGGCGCCGCGACCGCCTCGTTGGCGTGAGGCGCATGGCGTGACTGAAGTTTCGCTGCTCGCCACTTTCTCGCTTAAGCTCTGGAACCTCCATTTTTGCCCTCTTTTAGCTCTTTTTCCGCCATTTGGCCATTTTAACCACTTTGACTCAAAAGAAAGAAAATCTATCTTAATACGACACTTATTTGTACAAAAAGGGACAAAAGATTAACTAAAAAGGACTCAAAAAGTGTATATAAAATACACCGATCAAATACCCCCAAACTTAACCTTTGCTCGCCCTCGAGCAAAGATAGAAAGAAAGAAATAAAGGACTCAAGAAAATGAAAAAAATAAAAGGCTCACTGACATTGATCACTTTTGCTGCATTGATGTTATCTAAAAAAACATGAAGGTTAGCAGAATAATATGCAGGAACATATAGCATGAAATTTTTAGCACACTAAACACATTAAGCTAGATATTCCGCAAACTCATTTTTATCATGCTTAATGGAAGTCAACATACTGAATCATGCTTGTAAAATTCAAAAATCATATGGCATGTTTACTTGCTATTCTCCACTAATCTTGGATATGCATAAAAGAGATCTTCAGGACTTTAAGGGTTGTAATGTAGGCTTAGGTATATGTAGGTAAAAATAGGCATTTAGGCTCATTTTTGTGTACCATAAGTTCTTTAGCTTTTCAGTGTTTCCCTTTTCTTTTGATTCTTTTCTTCACTTCAAATCAATCTTTCCCCTCTTTTGTTTTGGGAGAGTGAAGTGTATAATAATGACAAGCACCCCCAAACTTAGGCTTTTGCCTATTTCTTATTACTTTTTTTTTATTGGGTGCATCAAAGTTGTTCACTCTTTTGTCTCTTTTTTAACACAATTTATTCCACTATTTCACATTTTTACTTATGGCACAATTTGTGGGAATATAGGGTGTCAAAGAAGAAGTTTCAATTTTTAGGCTCAATGGGGCTGACTAGAGATAATTTTAAAGTCCGGGATAGAAAATAGTGGTAAGAATTGGCTATCAAAGAAATGTCTGAGTCATCTACCTAATATGCATATCCTAACTATTTCGCCTCAAATAGCAAGCACTCATAACACATAGGTTTTCATCATTTATCATACATAATTTAAGCAATAAACTCCAAATAGACAGATTTTGTGAGTTTTTGGCATATCTAACCTATGTGTTTAGATAGTTGCTTCTAATTCCATTACATTATTCCACCTTACTTCACTAGGTGTTTCTAGTAACTACAGCATACATGATCTTTTGACAAACAATTATGACTTAAAAGAAAAAATTTGTGACTCAAAAATACACAAAAAACAACAAAAAGACTTAACATACTTATAACAGTAAGACACAAATAAAACACAAATAAAACACCCCCCAAACTTAAATCACACATTTTCCCCAATGTGTGTAGACTCAAAGACAATAAAGGAAATAAGACACTTACAGACTTGGCTAAAATGGTGGCGGTGGCGGTGGTATGGGATAGTGCATGGACCACTGGTTGAACAAGGAACTCATCTCATTAATTTGCTGTCGCGTTTCTTGTTATCCTTGTATCACTGTGTCCAAACTTTGCATCATCCTCATCTGATTCTGAAGCAATTGCTCCATCACGGCACCGAGGGTTACGAATCGTGGTTGGTGGTGGCTAGGCCCCGCCGCATATTGAGCCTCTATTTCGCACTCATCTTCGCTCATCGCGCTCTCGACGCCGCGTGGTGGTTGTGCTCTTCTTCGGCCACGGGCTTAGGTCTGGAAAAGAGTGCACTATTCCATATGTCACAGGCAGTTGGTTTCTCTCATTAGTATCAGTGGGTAGGATTGGGACCCCATTCATGTGGCTAAACTGGTGATAAGTGAGCCATGTACCAATCCACCTGTTGTTACCAACCTGCTAATTTCTTCAATGCTCTGCACTATCTCTTTCCCCACATCAATCGTCATCCCCCTCATAATTCCATATATTAGTTTGATCCTATCTTCTGGCACTCTGGTGAAGTGCGTGGATGGAATCATGCGCGCCGACGATTTAAATATAGCCAACCCTTGGTTGCTTTGTTGAACTGGCACCTGCTCAGTGCTCTTGACCCATTTCTCGCAATATCAAAAGCAGCCCCAGGGTAGCTCACTGTGTCTGCGACGGTATTCCAGTTGATGTTGTCGGTGCTCCTAGACCATGTTCTAAAATGGTTCCAATCACCAATTCCTCCTTCAACATCAACTGTTTTTAGAGACATATTTATTGCTTCGCCACAGTGCATATATCTTCCCCTTACAAAGCATTCGTTGTCCACCCTCTCCGGAAAGTTAGCATAGAATTCACGCACCATTGTTGTGTTCATTGGTGCTATCTTCTCCGAATTTACAAATCTCATCCACCCCATTATCTCAATCATTGCCCGAATGGGCTCATAAACATCCTTTTCCCCAAACGACTCCCTTTGATAGTCCATTCCCCTTTCAGGGATTAAGGGCCTAATACTAAGCTTTTTGTATCTTTGGAAGACTTGGTAGCTCACAAATCTAGTATCATCGTATTGTGGGGCTGAGGTGGATGTGGAGGCTCTTCTTCTCAAGTGACATGGTTAAAACACTTTCTGCAGCTTACAACTTAGTAGCACAAATGTTCCCCAACACAATCAACAATTAGCAGCTAAAACACTAACACCCCCAAACTTCAACTCTACTACCCTATACCCACATCTTCCTTGTATACTCTTCCTTTAAACTCCACTTATGTTATTTATTAATGCAATGAATTATGGTTTTCTTCTCTCGGAGCTAGCAGGTTTACGAAATCTTTTTATATTCCCGTTAATGATATATAAACACTCAACCCAGTATTGCTCCTTTCTACCTTTCGGTGATAAGGATGACTCTATAGGAGGATTAAGAACAAAAACCTAGTTAACCGTCACGCACCATGCGTAAAATTAGGGTTGTTAAGCCTCTCATTAACGCTACATAAATAATTGAGGTATTTTCATCCCCAATCCAAAATATGTCTACCCAACTTACAAAGATATTCACAACCTCCTCCTTTCAAGTTTGATTAGAAATCATATAAATAATGATAATTAGTGATCAATTAATTACCAAGCATTCAAAGCAATTATTGGATAAATCTCAACAAGAAGAATAACCATGTATACGCATTAATTCATAACATAAGTTTCTAGTGAATCAACATGGAAAGCCTATAAAAGAATTAGTTCTAGCCATTGACATGACAGAACTAATTCAAAGTTCATCATACAAAGCGAAATAAGAGAAAGAAAAGAAAAGAAAATTACTAAGTTTAGGGTCTCCAATCTTCAATCCAAGAAAACCTTGTGTTGTCAAGAAAGGAACCTTAAAATCTGCCTAGGGTTCTTCTTTTATAAGTGAAAACCGCCTCAACTTTTCCTTCAGTTCGCCCAAAATTTCGTCTAAAACTTTGATTTTCCAGCGTCACATGCGCGCATGCTTTCGCGCCATGGCCAAACTTCGCGATGCCGGGTGATTTGGCGCGCGGCCGATCTCTCGCATGCTGGCGTGGCCGCTGGAACCTCTGCATCCTCTCTGATGATTAGGCGCCGCGGCCCTGCTCCTGTTGGCATGAGGCGCTGGCGACTGAGTTTACGCCTCGTTCCCACTTTCTGCCTTTTAAGCTCTGGAACCTCCACTTTTGCCCTCTTTTAGCTCCTTTTCCGTCATTTGGCCATTTTAACCACTTTGACTCAAAAGAAAGAAAATATATCCTAATACGACACTTATTTGTACAAAAAGGGACAAAAGACTAACTAAAAAGGACTCAAAAAGTGTATATAAAATACACCGATCATGCGCTACAAAATGGCTACCGATCTACTAAATATTCTTCCTTCTAAAATTTTGACAAGTTCATCCCCTCTCCAAGTGTTATAAAATAAGACTCCATCATATTCTCATCTTAGGGTCTTCAGATGCTTATGTTATCCACTTTTTTCATCCACTACGATCAACAAACTTTAGGAACGTTCTACTCCTTGTGTGTTTTGGGGTTTTCTGTCAAATCGTCGTGGTTATAAATGTTTTGATTTGTCCTCTAAACGAATCATCATTAGTCGTCATATTCTCTTTGATGAATCCCAATTTTCCTTTTCTAAAGTAGACAAATTTGTGCCTAGTTCTTATGATTTTTTGGATGAGGATGTCTCCCCCTATGTTCTCTGTCATTTTTTAGATTTGTACAAAAAAGCGTTGTCAGCGTCGCGACCCTCCACAGAGCCGCTGCGGCGCCAAAACTCTTGCGAGTCAGAGTCGCGGCCCTGCACAAAAGTGTCACGGCGCCAAAACATCAGCGAGCTCTGCAGCTCTTTTGGCGTCGCGACGCCTTCGACGGTAATTCCTGAAATTTCTCAAAATTCCAAAAATTCCCCCAATCCAGCCCCGAGTCATGGTCCAGTCACTCGCAGTCAACGGGGTATTTTTAAGCCTAAAGTACATTTTAATTTGAATTCTAATGTTCTTAAATCTCCCTTACCCCGTAATCACGTATTGCGCTTTAAATGACTTAATTGGAAAATTGTCATGACCGAAGAATATAATGCTCTTATTGATAATAAGATGTATGAGTTGGTACCTCATCCATCTGGTATTAATATTATTCGGTCTATGTGGATTTTTTATTCATAAGGAAAATTCTGATGGTTCATTTGCGAGACATAAATCTAGACTTGTAGGTGATGGTAAGACTCAGCAGATTGATGTGGATTGTGGTGAGACATTTAGCCCAGTGGTCAAGCCGGCTACCATTCGCAATGTGCTCAGCTTGGCTCTTTCAAAATCATGGCTCATTCATCAGCTAGATGTGAAGAATGTTTTTCTACATGGTGATCTTCAGGAGACAGTGTATATGCATCAACCCTTGGGGTTCAGGGATACTAGATATCCTAATCATGTCTGTCTATTGAAGAAGTCCTTGTATGGGCTTAAGAAGTCTCCACGGGCCTGGTATAAAAGGTTTGCTTATTTTGTTTCAACTATGGGTTTTTCTCACATTAGGTCTGATAATTCATTGTTCATATATCGTCGGGGTTCTTCCATGACTTATATATTGTTATATGTAGATGATATTATCTTGACTGCCTCTTCTGATGCTTTGAGGAAGTCTATTATGACAATGCTCAGTTCTGAGTTTACCATGAAATACTTGGGCCCCTTGAGCTATTTTTTAGGGATTGCTTTTTCTACATGGTGATCTTCAGGAGACAGTGTATATGCATCAACCCTTGGGGTTCAGGGATACTAGATATCCTAATCATGTCTGTCTATTGAAGAAGTCCTTTTATGGGCTTAAGAAGTCTCCACGGGCCTGATATAAAAGGTTTGCTTATTTTGTTTCAACTAGGGTTTTTCTCACATTAGGTCTGATAATTCATTGTTCATATATCGTCGGGGTTCTTCCATGACTTATATATTGTTATATGTAGATGATATTATCTTGACTGCCTCTTCTGATGCTTTGAGGAAGTCTATTATGACAATGCTCAGTTCTGAGTTTACCATGAAAGACTTGGACCCATTGAGCTATTTTTTAGGGATTGCAATCACTCGTCATGCAGGTGGATTGTTCTTAACACAGAGGAAGTATGCAACATAGATCATTGAGAGGGTTGGGATGTCATCTTGTAAGTCCACTTCTACTCCAGTTGATACTAAACTCAAGTTGGGTGTTGCAGCTGGCTCTCCGTATGAGGATCCTACCCGTTATCGTAGTCTTGCAGGCGCCCTTCAGTATCTTACGTTCACGCGACCAGACATTACATATGCAGCCCAGCAGGTGTGTTTGTTTATGCATAATCCCAGAGTTAAATATATGAGTGCGCTCAAATGCATCCTTAGGTACATTCAGGGAACACTTGAGTATGGTTTGCATTTGTATCCTTCGTCGACGTCTACACTTGTCTCATATACAGATGTTGATTGGGGTGGTTGTCCTGACACCAGACGGTCTACGTCTGGCTATTGTATGTTTTTGGGTAACAACTTGGTCTCATGGTCTGTCAAGCGTCAATCTACGCTTTCACGTTCAAGTGCAGAGGCCGAGTATCGAGGGGTAGCCAATGTGGTTTCCGAGTCATGTTGGTTACGAAATCTACTTTTAGAGCTTCATTGTCCTATTGAGAAGGCTACCTTAGTGTATTGTGATAATATAAGTGTCATCTACCTTTCTGTTAATCCAGTTCAGCACCAGTGTACTAAAAACATAGAGATGGATATTCACTTTGTTAGAGAGAAGGTAGCCAAATGACAAGTACACTTCTGCCATGTCTCTTCAAGATATCAGATTGCAGACATCTTTACAAAGGGTCTTCCCTCGATCATTTTTTAAGATTATAGAGACAGTCTCAGCGTACGAAAATCGTCCGCTATGACTGCGGGGGTGTGTTAAAGTATATTGGGCTCTGGCCCAATTCGGTTTCAGCCAGTCGAGAATGAGTCTTCATGTGGGACCCTCATTTCCCTTTCCTTTGTATATTTGGTGAATATTAGACTTAGGTTTGTACCTTAATTAGTAGTGTAATATTACCATAATTGTAAAGTTAGTATTTTTATAGAATAAAAATTCCTATGTAGAATAGGAAGAGTATCTTCTTTGTAACTTGTATATATATGTCTTTCATTAATAAGAATAATCAAGGGATTATTTCTTACATTCTTTCAATTATGCTTGAAGTTCTCTCAGCACGAGGGACTCGACATGCACGAATCTCACCCTACATCGGGTCGTCGTCATACTTAAAGTTCAACTCGAAGAGCTTGACATGTATGTGTTTCTCCTTACACATGGGACTCTTCATGTTTGATATACAAAGAACTTGACATCACGAGTCCCACCCTACACCAGGAAATCGTCATGCTTGAGCTCTCGACATAAAGGCTCGATACGTGTGAGTCCCACTACTTCATTGGGGACTCATCACCAGGTGACATTCCACACAATGCTAGCATGAACACACAAGAGATGTTCCGTGCAAGGACACGACAAGCCCAAATTTTTTGTTCGAGAGGAAATACATGACACAGAACGACACCATCGAGGCACGAAACATTGGACCTATTAGCGAATATTCTTCAAATATTCAACAGTATATATTGTAATTATTATTGTTATTTAAGGTAGCTTAGGATTCTTACTAGATTAAGAATCACCTTTGTACCACTATATATATTGTGATTAATGAAAGAAATCCCTAAGTGGAAATTACTCCAAACTTATATGGTATTAGTAGCCAAAACCCCAAACCCTAAAAATATTATCTAAGCCGCCAACCCCCCCCCCCCCCTCCTCATCGACGACAACCCTCTTTCTTCATCAAATTTTATTGATACTACGTCTCTTCCTAACTTCCCTAAAACCACTGGTTCTACCACCGGCATAATTGACACCCACCCTCATTCTTTTTATCGTCTTCTTTTCATCCGGCCTTTGTTGTTACCAACATCAAGAATTTCGTCCCCATAATTCTTGGACCAAGAAGACTGTCAATATTCTATGTGGATAGAACTATTCTATATCCATGCTTGTGCGTACAACGTGCTCGATCATATTGATGATTCAATTTCTCGCCCTGCGGAGATTGCAGACTCGACATGGCGGCATCTTGACGCTACCATCAATCAATGGATATATGGAACTATCTCAAAAGACTTTTTGTGTACTATCATGAAAACGGGTGCTTCGGTGCGAGAACTCTGGGCACGTTTGGAGGAAATTTTTTAGGACAATAAAAATACTCGGGCTGCAATACGGGGAAAGTTCTTATGCGTTGCAATAGTGTGGGAGACCTGTACCCATTCACTCAATCTTCCACTGTCAGATCCCAATCACCTATCTCCCTTGCTGCACTGTCTCCATCAACCTGGCACAATAGGCTCGGACACCCAGGAGATAATGTCTTTAATTTTCTTAGAAACAATTTGCGTATTCAATGTAATAATGGAAAACTTGCCCAAAAATATTTTTCTTGCCCACTTGGCAAGCATACTCGTCTTTCGTTCATGTCTTCATTGAGTATTACAGTTTCACCTTTTAATATTATTCATGTTGACTTGTGGGCGTCTCCGGTTGTTAGCTCACTGGGTCACAAATTTTATCTTATTTTATTAGATGATTTTTCACATTTTCTCTGGATTTATCCATTCAAGTTCAAATCTGAGGTGTTTGCTAAATTTCTTGAGTTTCGCAAATTTATTAAAATCCATCAAATCCTTCCAGTGTGATAACAGACGTGAATTTAATAGTTTGGCATTCCACAATTTTTTCTCACTACAAGGCATGGTGTTTCGTTTCTCCTGTCCCCACACCTCCCGTCAAAACGACAAGGCTGAACGAATTATACGTACAATCAACAACATGGTCTGTACCCTCCTATCATGCCCGTCTACCACCTTCTTTCTGGGTCTATGCTGTTAAAATGGTAGAACCTTCTTAATATTTTACCCACTAGCACTCTCCAAAATAAGACCCCTACCGAAATTTTATACCGTAGGACTCCATCCTATGACCACTTACCAATTTTCGGTTGTCTATGTTACCCCAATATTACCTCCACCCCCCCATAAGTTGGCTCCCGAACTACACCGTGTGTATTCATTGGGTTTCCTTCCAACCATAGGGGATATATGTGCTACGACTTATCATCACGTAAAATCATTGTCTCTCATCACGTCACATTTGCCGAGACGATTTTCCCTTTTCCAATATCCAAAAATTCCAAAACACTGATTATACGTTTCTCAATGAGTCAGAAATTTCACCGCTAGTACGCAATCTACACCACCACAGTCCCACTCCTCCTGCGACATCTTCAGTGTCAGTTTCTGATGACCACCCCGTCAAGTGTTCGTCGATCTGCAATCTCCGAACACATCTCCAGCTCTGGCACTTAGTCAGGTGACTCCTCATCTGACCCGTCACCGACAACCCTTTCATCACCTGAACCGTCACTGGCAGTCACCAGTTCTCTTGCACCACAAATCGACTTGCAACAGTCCCCCTTCACAACCCACCTCCGTTGGCAAACCACCCAGACCAGATCCCACAACACCACGATATACAATGTTCCCAACATTCACATCGAACCCACAGTTGTCGACCAGTCCCGATGATGTCCATCTTGTACACCAGAACACTAGTTCCCACATACCGCACCTCCACCCTCTCATTCCATGGAAACCCGTGCATAACACGACATTTTCAAACCTAATGTCCATTTTAATTTGGCTACTCAAACAATATCACCCATTCCCAAAACCCAAAATTAGTCAAACTGGACCCCAATTGGAATGCGACCATATGTGAGGAATTTAATGTTTTAACCAAGCAACATACTTGGGATTTGGTACCTAAACCGGATGGGGTGAATGTGATCCGATACATGTGATTATTCGTCACAAATTCAGAGACAGTAGTGACTTAGAGCGGTATAAATCAAGGCTTGTGGCAAATGGTACAAATCAGCATGAGGGAATTGATTGTGGTGAGACATTTATCCCGGTTGTTAAACCGGCTACGATTCATATTGTTCTTAGTATTGCTATGGGCAAACAGTGGCCTATTCACCAGCTTGATGTAAAAAACGCATTTCTTCATGGGGATCTGAAAGAACTGTGTATATGCATCAACCACCGGGTTTTGGTCATCCTGCAGTCCCTCAATATGTTTGACGTCTCAGGAAGTCACTTTATGGTCTCAAAGAGGCTCCCCGATCTTGGTATGACCATTTTGTCAGGTATATTATGCAGATTGGGTTTATCTGTAGTAGGTGTGATACATCTCTTTTCATTGTTCACCATGGTAGTGGCACTGCTTACTTACTATTATATGTGGATGACATTGTTCTCACTGCCTCATCCGACAAATTGAAAAATTAAATCATTGCTCTACTTAAAACTGAATTCTATGACTAATTTGGGCAAGCTGGGTTACTTCTTGGGTAATCAGTGACTAGATCTGCAGATACTATGTTCCTGAGTCAACGTAAGTATGCAGAAGAAATTGTGTACAGGGCTAAAATGTCAAATTGCAAACATATGTCTACTCCAGTCGATTCAAAATTCAAGCTCAGTGCTACTGACGGTACTCATGTTTCTGATCCCACTCTGTACGAAGTCTTGCAGGTGCACTCCAGTATCTCACATTTACAAGGCCTGACATTGCATATGTCGTTCATCAGGTGTGTCTGTTTATGCATGCCTAGAGGAAATCCCACTTTATTGCCCTTAAGTATATTATCATATACATTAAGAGCACACCTGACTATGGGTTGCATCTTTACCACTCTGCTCCATCCAAATTGCTCTCTTATCCCGATGCTGATTGGGCAGGCTGCCCAGACACGCGACGCTCTACGTCCGGCTATTGTGTGTTTTTAGGGGATAATCTCAGTTTATGGTCTGTCAAACGACAAGCCATGTTATCCCGCTCGAGTGCAGAAGCAGAGAATACAGAGACGTGGATAATGTAGTTGCTGAGGTCTATTGGCTCCGAAATCTTCTTTTGGAGCTCAAGCACGGGCGGACCATACCTTGGGCCAGCCTGGGCCCTGACCCACCCCCATTTAAAAAAGATTGACTAAGCTTCACTACTGTCTAATGATGTAGTTGATGGTTTACCAGGGGACAGTGATTCTAATATAGGGAATGGAGCAAAAAGAATGATAATAGATGGAGCATTGGAAAATGTGGAAGCTATATTTGTTGTTCATGTTTCACATCAACATTCAACTTGTGTCATTGGTTCAAGAACAGGTCCCCTATAGCAGGCTGTAGTTTTTTTAGAGTTGTCATTAGTGGGATGGGAAGACAGGGAAAGCTAGCAATCTCAACCACTCAATTGACCCAGTACTTGTTGCCTCTACTGCTTTTATTAGCTTGCAAAGCATTATTTCTCATGAATCTAATCCCTTGGATTCTCAGGTGGGCCTACTTATTTGCAACTAGTAACCATCAATTATTTTTTTCTATTTATTTTTTATCCGTTGTTCGATATTTGATAATTGTGATGAGATTCGTTGATAAAGAAGAAACATTAAGAGAGCGATTTTTTGATCTAGTACATGTGAAGAACACTTCATCGCTTACATTGATGAACAAAATTCTTTTAGTCCTTTCTCGAAACAATCTTGACATTAGAAAAATACGTGGACAAGGATATGATGGTGCGAACAATATGCAGGTCATCTCAACGGATTGCAATCTTTGATTGCAAAAGAATGTCCATATGCATATTATGTTCATTGTTTATCTCACCGCCTTCAGTTGACATTAAATGCGGCTTCCACAGAGGTAATCTATGTTGAGAATTTTTTTGAGAAATTGAGATTCATTATTAATTCTACTATCGGTTCAACCAAACACAATGATGAACTACAAGTTGCTCAAGCTGAACAAATTGTTCAATGATTGAAAATGATGAAATTGAAATCGGGAGGGGACTTAATCAGATTGGAACCCTACAAAGGGTTGGAGATACTCGTTGGGGCTCCTACTTGAGATTGCAATCTTTGATATTTTTTATTTTATTTTAGTCAGTCCACCCTATGATTATTTCGTTAGTTCGCCCCTGCCCTCGACGATGAAGGAAGAATAAGTTACTCAAAACATTTATAAACATTTTACGGAAGCCCTTAGAACAGTTCATATGGAACAACTACATAACTCAAACTCATAATTTAGGAGATCGACCTGATAAATTTTGTTAATTTTGTTAGGACTACAGTTGTGTTAAACATATTTAATAGACTCAATTGATGTGAGAAAATTTGCAACTTTTATGTAATTTTTAAAAATTTAAATTTTAAAATATTAAATTAATATAATCTAATTAGCTTTAAAATTTAGTTAAATTAACTCTTTAAAGCGAAAAGTACTACATAAATTAGAACGGATGTAAGGTAAAAAAGAATAATGTAGTAAGGAGTAACACAATAGAACTAAAATGGCTTATTACCCGAAATAAATAATATTATTTTTTTATAACGGATAACCCGCCGCGGTTAATTTATTACAAATATAAATAAATAATACTTAGTACTAGAAGTCTAGAACTAGTAGTCTAATATTTGTGCTTTACCAGTGACACGTGAGGTGCGATCAGACACGGGTTGCCGTTAATACGTCAATTGCGCAGTAGATCACTGAACCGCACTCCAAAGTCCACGCGTTTCAAAGCCCAACATTATATTTTTCTTCAACTTTCCTTTTTCATTTTACATTATGCATTCCTCCATATATAGTGCCATAATTCATAACCCTCCGTCCCCTATTTATTTCACATTTGACACTAGAAGCAGAGTAGCACTAGTCCTATCATTAATCAACGTGCATCACTAGTCCCAACCGACAAAGAAGAAGAAAAATGTCAGAAGAAGAAGTAGGAGAGGAGTATCTTTTCAAGATTGTGGTAATTGGGGACTCTGCTGTTGGCAAATCCAACTTGCTGTCCCGTTTTGCCCGTGATGAGTTTGACCATAACTCTAAGGCCACTATTGGAGTTGAGTTTCAAACACAAGTTGTAGAAATTGATGGTAAACAAATTAAGGCCCAGGTTTGGGACACTGCTGGTCAAGAACGTTTTCGGGCTGTTACTTCTGCTTATTATAGAGGCGCTGTTGGAGCTCTTGTTGTTTATGATATAACTAGGAAGACCACTTTCGAAAATATCAAACGTTGGCTTGATGAACTCAATAGTAAGCCATCCCTTTTGCTTTCTTGTTACTTTTGTTTTGCTATGCCTGATTGAAGTTATTAGCTTTTGTGGGGGGTTTCTTTTCTTGTTGATTATAGGACTTGGATATGCAATCACTTTGGCTTGATCTGAATCAATTTGCTTCTCTGCGGTGTTGATTTGTTCATTTGTAGATGATTCTGTGATTCATCTTTAGTGATATTATTAGTCGTGATTTGAGGCAGCAAATGTGGTTCTAATTAGCAAAGTTATTCCGATATAATTACTTGGGAACAAGTAAAGGGGTTTCACAAATGTGGTTCCACTTGGAATATGCATTCTTGATTTACTAATTTTTTTACCCTAATGTTTAGACATGGAAAGTATAAACTGATGTTGTCTGATTCTGGGCAGTTGCAGTTTGTGTACTACTCCCTCCTTTCCCATAGTAGTTGTATGTTACTAATCTTCAATGCTAAATTCGATTAGATTAATTTAATATTTTAAAATTAAAACTTAGAAATTCAAAAACTACACGAAAAGTACTACAAGTTGCAAATTTTCTCATATGCTTATAATGATGGTCAAAGTTTATACAATTTGACTCTCGAGAAGTGAAATGCAATAAGTATTTTGGGATGGAGGGAGTATTACATAAATTTTAAGTGTAATAAGGTAGTTTTAACAGTATCAATTGTGCTGGCTTATTAGTATCACTTGCGCTGATAATTTCACCCCTGAACACTGATATTTTTGTGTATGAGCATTTGTTACTTCCCAGCCTTCTTGAAGCTCATCATGCTGTAAGTTTGAGGACCTTTGTGCATATTATGTGTTTCCTGTTTCGGAGTGAGCTGTTTTTAAGGTTGGTGATAGTAAAACACTTTTGACTTCATTGTATCAAGACAAATTTTGCCTACCTATAAAAAAAAAGACAACCCGTGCACTAAGCTCCCGCTATGCGCGGGGTCAGGGGAAGGGCCGGACCACAAAGGTCTATTGTACGCAGCCTTACCTCACATTAGACCCTACCTATGATTGTGAAAATGCAATGAAGACAAAGGGCCAGATATGGACAGGTATATAGATTTATATACTGGTAACTTGGTAAGACTATTGTGCGTGCGTAGCCTGACAGATTTGAATATAACTATAGGACATAATTTTTAGGTAATTAGTGGAATTAGTTGTATACTTGTATCAATATTTTGGGTGAAAGAAGAGTCCTATTCTAGCCTTACCTTGTATGAAGTCCACCCTGTGCTTTTGTTTCGAGAGAAGAAATCTGAATATAAGTTTGATTTTCGGTATTGTTGAGGGTTTAAGGAGTGCTTTAAAAGTAGGCCATCTTCTAGCTCGTCTTCCACTTGCAGTTGTGCTACCAAGATAATTCTACTGTGCAAGTCCTGGACTTGTCTGATTTTCATACAACCGACCCCATCTAGTTTGAATTGAGTTGTTGCAGTTGTTGTTGTCGTTGAAGTGACTAAAATCTGAAGCTCTAACACTTTGAGCTAATTTTCAAAGAATTGCAGATTGAGATTGCCCATAGATAGCATGATAAATTTGTTCTATATAATTTTATTTCAGTTGTTCACATAAAGTAACCTAAAATTTTTGTATCTGCACCCAAGAGTGTGACCTAGTGGTCAATGAAGTGAGTTAGAACCATGAGGTCTCAGGTTCATATCCCAGCAGAGACAAAAACACTAGGCGATTTCTTCTCATTTGTTCTAGTTTTGGTGGACAGAGTTACCTGGTACCCGTTGCTAGTGGGAGGTGGTAGGTTTCCTGTGAAATTAGTCGAGGTGAGCGCAAGCTAGCCCGGACACCACAATTATTAAAAATAAAGTAACCTAAAATTTTTGTATCATCTCGTCAATAGAGAATTTCTCTTAAACGCTCAATTTCCGAATCTATGTAGATCAATAGTGTTCATTAATAACTTCTAACACATTGTTTGAATGGTAATGCAGCCCACTGTGATACAACAGTTGCAAGGATGCTGGTTGGGAACAAATGTGATCTGGAGAATATCAGAGATGTGAGTGTAGAGGAAGGGAAAAACCTTGCAGAAGAAGAAGGATTATTCTTTATTGAAACATCTGCTCTAGACTCTACTAATGTGAATACAGCCTTTGAAATTGTCATCCGTGAGATATACAAAAATGTGAGCAGGAAAGTTCTCAATTCTGATTCATACAAGGCAGAATTATCAGTCAATCGCGTTAGCCTTGCGAATGGAACCGACATGTCAAAGCAAAATGCATCGTGCTGCTCCAGATAATTTTGTTCCTTAACTCATTATGTTGATCTTTAGTCTATTTATCTTTGTAGACACATATTCTGCCCTCAGTTTAAGCTGGGCAGTTTGTCAAGAGTGCATGTCTTTTTGCTTTTAGTTCATTGGTGTGTTACTTGCAGTCTTGCAACCAAGGGGTGCAGTACCCAGTTGCCCCAATAGGGTATATTTGTATCTTTACGAGGCGACGAAATAAATACTCCATTTTAGAAAGTACTGAATTTTATATAGTAAAAAAAGACATAGATTGACCCTTAAATTGTATCTGATATCTGATATCACACTTAAACTATTAAGACGGTCTATTACACCCCTAACAATCTTAAAAGTGAATTTAATGTCGCCCTATGAGCTGATGTGGTACAAAAAAGAATTATGATTGAAAAATAGGAGAATGTGATCAAAAGTAAGGCAATTTTTTTTTTTTTTAATAAAAAACTGATTTCACACCCCCACGCCCCAAATCCTTCATTTCAAATTCACAAACAAAAATTTGAAAAATCTGAAATTAAAAAAATAGTACTCTTTAATTCTACAGATCAAGAATTTGAATCCATGTGCACAACCAAAGTCCATTCTAATAAACT
This sequence comes from Przewalskia tangutica, assembly GCA_029844215.1. Taxonomy (NCBI): domain Eukaryota; kingdom Viridiplantae; phylum Streptophyta; class Magnoliopsida; order Solanales; family Solanaceae; genus Przewalskia; species Przewalskia tangutica. Next base: position 94,906,598 of record CM056728.1, on the reverse strand, counting down.
TTAATTTCACCATTTTTGATCTACCAATTAATGGATCAAGACTGCTGGGTTGTTCCCTAATTTAGAGAAAATTTGTCCAAAAATAATTTGAGGTGGTAATAATACCGTGATTTTTGGTGGTATTGTATTCGAAATGGCGATGGTACATCTGGTGAAATCGTGGTGGTGAAATCAATGGTAGTTGACTAGTTGTTGTGGCAGATATGATATTTTTGGTGAGATACGTGGAGGATGGTTTAGTGATGAAGAAGATATAATTATTGGAAGATTTTAGGTTAAATGTTGAGATATTAGAGAGGTGTACGAGAGTACCGTAGGGTGTAATACATAGGAACATTACACTTGTGTCATTATTGTAAAGTTAGTTACAATTAGTGGTTGATAGAATTGTAATTAGTGTGAGTAATATAAAATAGCCTAGGTGTAAATATCTAGACTAGTTTTCTATTTTTCCTAAATATCTCTTTCTTCCTTTCTCTAGAACGAACTGTTCTTCCATTTTCTTCTCCTCTATTCTACTTTACTTACATATCTGTTCTCTTACAAGTTAACTTTCGTTATGGTATCAGAGCCATGGTTCGTGGATCGATGAACTGCAAGGAGAACCAGTAAAGAGTTTAGGATCGAAGAAGAGGGGTTTCAGATCGGACGAGAACATGCAGTGAAGGAATAACTAGTTTAGAGATTTCAGATCGGACGAGAGTAATTGCGGATTGAAGACTAAAATTAAACATGCAGTGAAGGAATAACTAGTTTCAGATAAATTGAAATCCGAAATTGATTCACTGGAATTAGTTGAAGATTTTCAGATCGGAAGTTGAGTAGATTCGAAAATCGAGTTTCAGATCGAAGAAAACTAGAGATCGAAATCGAATTTTTAGATCGAAGGTTGAGAAATCCATATCAGTCACAATGGGAACAACAGAGGAGTCTGTAACGATCGACCACAACCATCCGTTGTATCTATTTCCTTCGGATTCGCCTGGATCGTTGTCGATTGGGGTGGTATTTACAGGAATGGACAATTATGCGTTATGGAGCAGGGCAATGAGATTGGCTCTGTTAGGAAAGAACAAGATCAGGTTCATAGATGGAACGGTGAAGAAGGAATCTTATCAAGGATCATTGGCAGGATTGTGGGAGAGATGCAATGCCATAGTAGTTTCTTGGCTAATGGGAAATGTGAGCAAATCATCGCTACGGAATCTTTGTATAACTCGGATCGCCACGATTTGGAAGGAGTTAAAGGAAAGATTTGATAAGATCAACAGTTCCAGGGCTTTTCAACTACACAAAGAGATAGTTTCACAAATGCAAGGAACACTATCGGTTTCAGTATATTACTCAAAACTGAAGGATTTGTGGGATGAGTACGACTCGATTATTCCATTACCAACTTGTTGCGACAAGTCGAAGGAGTTAGTGGACCATATGCAGTATCAAAGATTGTTACAGTTCTTGATGAGGTTGAATGATGGTTTTAATCAGGTCAAGAGTCAGGTGTTGATGATGCAACAAGTACCTACTCTTAATCAAGTCTATGCGATGATAAACCAGGAAGAGAGTCAAAGAATCATGCAGGATATGATAGAACCTATTGCAATGTTTACTGCAAGGAACAACAGAATTGGACCAGGGACACAGAAGCAGAAGAAGCCTTTCAATCCTAATGTGGTTTGTGACTATTGTCATGTGAGAGGACATTTGCAACAAGATTGTAACAAGTTGATGAAGTGCACTTATTTCCACAAGACTGGACATCTGGAAGAAGGATGTTACAGATTGATTGGATACCCTAAAGATTTCAAAGGAAAATACAAGAAGGCGAATGCTGTGATAGGTGAAGAATCGCACTAAAATATCGAAGGGAATAACATGAATTTTGTTCATGGTGTGCGGCAGATAGGGCCAATCCAGGAGACTAGATGGAGTACAACAGGACAACCAAAAGGCACTTGGACTTGGACTGTTGGTAAATCTCACACACAAGAATGCCAGGTGCTGATTCTAGACAGTGAGGATGGACCAGGGAACATCACTGATATTGTAGCAAACATGGCAGGTACAATGAATACAGAAAAGATTATAAAATGGATTGTGGACACAGGTGCCACAAATCATATGATTAATGATAAGAAATTACTGAAGATTAAGAAATTGATAGGAGATGCAGGCAAGGTGCAGATGCCAACAGGGGACTCAGCTGCTATCACACATATTGGAGACTACCATTTAGGAGGAGGTGATGTGCTTAAGAATGTCCTTTGCATACCTACATTCAAATTTAACCTAATGTTTGTATCTAAGGTGACAAAGGAGTTGCATTGTAGTGTCACATTCCTTCCTAAGTATTGTGTATGTCAAGATCTCTCGTTTGGGAAGGTGAGAGCGATTGGTAATGAAGAAGGGGGATTCTATGTGCTGAGCATAGATGATGCAGAAAGTAGGAAGATGATTCAAGCAATGACAACTACACAGAATGTAGATGCTTCTACTTGGCACCTGAGGATGGGACATGTGCCTATGAGAGTTCTGAAGAGAATACCATGTTTTAGCAATAATGATTCTTTTACATTGAATAATTGTGAGTGTCCACTAGCTAGGCAGGTTCGAGTTTCTTTTTCAGTCAGTAACAGTAGGAAATTAAATCCTTTTGAGCTGTTACATATGGATGTATGGGGTCCCTACAAAGTTGAGACTTTTAATGGAATGAGGTATTTTCTAACCATTGTAGATGATTGTTCTAGATGGACTTGGGTATTCCTGTTAAGGTTGAAATCTGATGTCACAACCATACTGAAAAATTTCTTTGTAGCAGTTAAGACACAGTTTGAGATGATCATTAAGAGGGTAAGATCAGATAATGGATCTGAATTCTTTAATTCTAATTGCAGACAGTTGTTTCAGGAGCATGGAGTAGTACATGAGAGTTCTTGTCCATATACACCTCAACAAAATGGTGTTGTGGAAAGGAAACACAAACATTTATTAGAGACAGCTAGAGCCATCAAAATTTAAGCCAATTTTCCGGATAGTTTTTGGGGATTTTGTATTGAAAGTGTTGTATACATTATCAACAGGATACCTACTACTGTATTGAAGAACAAGTCACCATTTGAGATGTAGTACAACAAGACACCTTCACTCATGCACTTGAGAGTGATAGGATACTTATGTTTTGCAACTACACTGCCCAAGACAGATAAATTCAGCCCAAGAGCAGTGAGAGCTGTGTTGTTAGGATATGGTACCTCACAGAAGGGCTACAAACTTTACGACATGGAGAATAGGGTCATATTCATGAGTCGGGATGTGGTGTTTATGGAGTCGATCTTTCCCTTCAAAATAGAACAGAGAACAGACCTAGATTCATGACAGCACAGAAGCACTTTTGCTTTGAGGATCTCATAATGACTTGTAATCAGAGGAATCTGGACCAGGGAAATTCAATGGTACAAAATAACCTAGAAGTTCATACAGTGGATGAAGAAGACCAACTGAATGAAGGGGGGCACAGTAAAGTAGGTGAAGGAACTCAGCAAAGTGATGGGAGACAACCTGGAGGAGATCAACAGAATGAAGGAAGATAAAATGCAGATGTTTCTCAGGAGACAATAAGAAAGTCAACAAGGGCATCCAAGCCACCTATTTGGCACAAGAATTATGTCACTGATCAGGGGTCATCTAGGTGCTTATACTCCATTGCTGATGCAGTTGATTACACTAGCTTGTCATCCCAATACCAGAACTTTGTGGGCGAAGTTTCAAAAGAAGTTGAACCACATAGCTATTCAGAAGCAATTCGTGACACGAGGTGGATAGAGGCAATGAAGGCTGAGATCCAAGCTTTAGAAGATAATAAGACCTGGGAGATGGTGGATTTACCAAGATGAAAGAAAGCTATTGGTTGTCGATGGGTGTATAAAATAAAATACACATCATCATGGGAGATCGAAAGATTTAAGGCCAGGTTAGTAGTAAATGCTACAATCAGAAGGAAGGGCTCGACTACCAAGAAACATTTTCTCCTGTAGTGAAGATGACAACAGTAAGAGTTGTGATTGCCATTGCTGCTGCTAAACAGTGGAAACTATACCAAATGGATGTGTACAATGCATTCTTACAAGGAGACTTGTATGAGGAAGTCTATATGTTGCCACCAGAGGGCTTTCACACTAGAGGGGGACAGAAACAAGTGTGCAAGCTGTTGAAATCCCTCTATGGTTTGAAGCAAGCGTCGAGGCAATGGAATAAAAAACTTACTTCAGCCTTGCTGGAAGCAGGGTTCCGGCAAAGCCATAGAGATTATTCTCTGTTTATCATGCAGAATGAGGAAAGATTAGTCATTATACTTGTGTATGTGGATGATCTCTTCATCACAGGTAATGATCCAGAATTGATTCATTATACCAAATCAACCCTGCAGACAACATTCAAAATTAAGGACCTCGGAGAACTCAGATTCTTTCTTGGAATAGAGTTTGCTAGGAGCATAGATGGCATAATTATCCACCAAAGGAAATATGCACTGGAATTAATATCTGATATGGGACTTTCTGGTTCAAAGAGTGTCTCCTCACCAATGGAAGTGAATCAGAAATTGACTACTGTCATTTATGATCAACACATACAGACTGATGCTGCTGAGGGTGGTCAACCAGTAGATAGTCAGGTGACATATGTGTTGTTAGAGGATCCGGGAGCTTACAGGAGATTAATTGAAAGGCTATTGTACCTCACAAATACAAGGCCAGATATAGCATTTGCTGTCCAAAGGTTAAGTCAGTTTATGAAGGAGCCTAAGACTTCACACTTAGAGGCAGGAATGAGACTGGTAAGATACTTGAAGGAGGCACCAGGTACATGTATTCTTTTGGCCAAGAACAGCAGTTCCACACTATATGTTTTCTGTGATGCAGACTGGGGATCGTGTGTCAACACTAGGAGGTCGATCACAGGTTATTTGGTGTTGTTTGGTCATCCAAGAACACGGAAGTCGAAGAAAGCAGTGGCGTATCGCGTGGTTCTGCGCAGTATGTAGCGATAGCTGCGGCGATTCTTTGGTCGTGTGGCTAGTTGGTTTATATAAGGAGTTGGGGGTGCACATCACACTGCCTGTGGAGGTCTTCACTGATAGCAAGTCAGCCTTGCAGATAGCAGCGAATTCAGTTTTCCACGAAAGAATGAAACATATTGACATTGATTGTCATTTCATTCGCGAATGGATTCAAGATGGGCTGATACATACTGCGTACATGCCTACCAGTGAGCAGCCGGCAGACATACTCACTAAGGCTCTTATGAAACCTCAACATCGTCGATTGGTTTCCAAGCTAGGATTGAAGAACATCTTCAGATCCTCTAGCTTGAGGGGGATGTTGAGATATTAGAGAGGTGTACGAGAGTACCGTAGGGTGTAATATATAGGAACATTACACTTGTGTCATTATTGTAAAGTTAGTTCCAATTAGTGGTTGATATAATTGTAATTAGTGTGAGTAGTATAAAATAGCCTAGATGTAAATATCTAGACTAGTTTTCTATTTTTCCTAAATATCTCTTTCTTCCTTTCTCTAGAATGAACTGTTCTTCCATTTTCTTCTCCTCTATTCTACTTTACTTACAGATCTGTTCTCTTGCAAGTTAACTTTCGTTATTAAATAGGGATTAATTAGTGTAAATATAATTAGTAAAAGAAAAATCAAATGAATAAGGAAAAAATATAAAAATTAAAATTTAAAAGACTTATGATGTGGCACTGACATGGTGTTGACGTTCGGGCGAGTGTGTAATGTCTCCCTTGTTAACTGGTTATATATATATATATATATATATATATATATATATATATATATATATATATATATATATTGAGGGTAAATAAATTCACTTCTTAAATGTGTAGAAGCATAATAGATCGTTTTAATAGTTTTGAGTGTGATATCGACATTTCGGATAAGTCTATTTATGTCTTTTGCCTTTTACATAACTGGTAAAGTTCTTATCTTTTATTGAGACAATGACCTTACCTGAGGAGATTTGCTCAAATAAGATGTTTCGGTGTCCCCGTTTAAATTTTGATTTCGTGAATAAGTGTTTGTGGCCAAGATTACGAAGCAACATTATAGCAGATCGTCAAGATTTTTAATTTACGAGCAAAACTTGTATTATTATAATTATTATCAAAATTTCTAGTCAAAACTTAAAGAATTGTCAGAATTTGATCACAAATTTTGGTGAATTTCAAATTGATGACAAAATTTGACTCGTGGATAAATTACAATATAAGTAATTTTGTACGTGTATTTAGTCTAAATGAAATAGAGTAGTAATATGTTAAAATAATTGTTTTAAAGAAAGAGTATCAATACTGATGTTTATGAAAACTATTTTTGTGTGATTTTAATTATAAAAAAACATAATATTTAATAATTTATAAGAAGTAATAAACTGATCTTAATTTAAGGGATATAATATCTCAAAATTTTGTAGCAATTTTAGTGAGAATATTCCAAACTTATTTTAAGCAATTTTAGAACGGGAAGCATAGTAAAATTAATGAAAAAAATGAAGATCAATATTGAGTGTCAACAGAAGTTGTTGGAAAATACAACAAGGGTTAGAAACTTACCCTCTCTTCAAGATTAGAAGAATGCCGCAAAAATCACCAAAATTGAAGGTTTAGAACTCAAGATATAAAATACAATGTCCAAATTCCATTTTGAGATATTTCTAGAATCTAGGTGTCGCAATTGCGGTCCCACCGCATTTGTGATCTCTAGAGATTCTTCTTCTGCGGTCCATCACAACAGTGGTCCTTTTTACCGCTATTGAGGTTGCATCAGAAACCATCAATTTTTTCCGATACCTATAATGGGCATAACTCCCTTATACGATCTCGCAATTCAACGATCCTTTTTACTATGATTCCGTAATCAAGATACAGATCCAATGGTTCAATCAAAATACAATTTAGATCCTATTTTATCAATAGGGTACCCTTTATTCCCCGAGTAACAATGCTGAAACATCAAATACAAGCGCGCCACAACCCAAATCCATCCGAAACTCATCGGAATCTAAACAAAACTTGCGGATAAATCCAAGATCATAATACGAACTTGCTAATCTCTCAAAATATTGATACGAAGTCATCTTCACCCCATGTTGGTCATTGTCAACTCAAATCCTTACTAGCCCCTTGGATCCATCTCAATCACTTGACTAAGTCATGTTCAGACCTCATGAAATCGATAAAACTCCGATTCGGCTTCGTTAACCTCCAGTGTTGATTTTAGTCGAACTTTTTCATTTTCTTAACTTACGAACTTTCAATTTTATTATTTCTTCTCCGATACTCACTCAATTGACTCAGAAAGTTCATTACCGCAAGTCAAGAATATGATTTTAAAGCTACATAAAGGATATTTTGAGGGGGGGAATCCGAATGTTCAAAAAGACCTAACGGATCGTTAGGTAATTGTGTTTCTTGTTCAATTTTCAGCTCAAAATTCAAATCAAATCAGCTATAATATGACCAAATTTTAGTTGGACTTTCCAAACGTACCGTAAACAACATTTTGTAACATCCACTTCAAACCAAACAACAAATCTTCAAATATAAATTTCATATTGAAGAGCTTTAAGCTCAAAAATCCGATCCAAACACCTTAGATCATTCGCCAAATTTCAGTAAGAATTTTCCAAAAATACTTAACTGCAACACCCACTTCCAATCAAATTCAAGATTTCAAGCTGTGAATCTTCAATTTCCTCCATCTCATCAACTACCGATTCAAGCATTAAAAGAGGAAATGGTGAGTCAATATGTGATTTACAATTAAACGTGAAAGAGTTTTCAAATGATCGGGAAATAAAATAGGCTGCGTAGGTACATATTCAAAGACAAATTAAAATGGGTAAAAACTAAAAAGAGGTAGTTTGACTAAACATGACGTTTAAGAAATAAATAAAAAATTGAATCTTTAAATATTTGTATGATTATAAATTATCTCGTTAAATGTAAAATGTAAAGTTTAAAGTTAGATTATTACTCCCTCCGTCTCAATTTATGTGACATCATTGACTTGACATAGAGTTTAAGAAAAAAATTAAGACTTATGTGTGATTTAAAATAAATCTTATATAAATGTGTGGCTAAAATTTATTTCATAAAATTTAATTATTTCTAAATATAGAAAGATGACAATCTTTTTGGAACATACCAAAAAGAAAATTGTGTCACATAAATTATGACAAAGAGAATAATAAATAAGAAAATGTAATTCTTTTTTGAATTGACTAAAAAGAAAATATGTCTTATAAATTAAGACTTGAGGAGTAAATTTCCAAGAAAAAAAGGAAAAATATTTTTACATATTTATTGCACTTGAATAACGATATTTGTTTTTCTCAACATTAAGGGTGTTTTGGTATAACGAATTTTTTTTTTTGTTTTTGTTTGATTGCATCAATATTTTTAGAAAACCTTAAAAATTTGCCGAAATACATTTTGGAATTTACAAAAAACACGCCAATACATCCCAACTTCACCCCACCTACACACACCCCCAAAATCCCATCCCACCCGATCCCCACCACACCCCACCCCAACCCACTCCTTCCTACCCACCTATCTATCCTTGCATTTTCTATTTTATATTGTTTATTTTATTTTTATAAAAGAGAGAAAAGAATTCTTATCCCCCACCCACCTTACTCGCCTTTGTTTTCTATTTCATATATTTTATTTTACTTTTTTAATGAGATACCCACCTAACCACTAGAAATTGCACTCAGAATAAAAAAATCATAGTGTTTTGATTTGCGTACCAAACACAATAAATGAATAGGAAAATCACTTAATTTTTTTAAGAAAATATTTTTTTTCTTGAAAGTAAAAACATTTTCTGTCGTACCAAAGACGCTAAGGCAAAAATATTTTTTGATACTATACTTGAATCCAGTTATTTTTCTCAATATTAAAAACGCTGGCTGAAGGTTAATTATCCTGTCGAAAAGTGGCTAATCCAAGCTATATTACATCTTGCCACCTCTAAGTGGCCAGACATTGGAACAAGTTGGCCGTAAACCGACCCAACCCTGATGACACATTGGTTACAGCAACCGGTGAAGATTTTGAGTATTGAAGCTAATGTATCCTAGCTAAGTACGTTGGATGTACAATCAAATAAGTACAGAATCGATTGCTGGGACTTTTAGAAAAGTAGAGACCAACAAAATTACAAAAAGGATTTCATCGACACCAATCTAAATTTGGATCTTCATATTTTCTGTAGTTTTAGAAATAATATTTTATAATGAATTCTTTTATTGTTTTGCTGTCAAAATTGCTCATTATCCCACTACACACATGATTACAAGTTTACCACATACCCCTACATTATGTTCGATAAAAAGAATGAGGATGTTCCAATTAAAAAATATTGAAAAGGAACAGATCTTCGAAGATGAATCTGCTCCATGGAATATTCAAGAATTTACAATTTTGAATCAGAAAATAAATATCAAGAAATGACAAATCCATTCGCTCTATCAATAACCAAGACGGATCTGGTCTCACATGGCGGTGCATCATAGACGCAGAGGCAGTTTCAAGATTTTAATTTCATTGGTTCAGGATTATGATTTTGCCCACTAAACTCATCACCTTGTTTGAGCTTTGGGTTCGTAGTTCAACAACTTCAGCTATTCCAATGTGCTTTACATAGATAAAACAGTTATAGGTTCAATTCAAATGGAGCCTAGATCCGCTCCAGCAGAGAGGCTTAAGAAATATACACAAACTATCTACTTAAATATTTTGTACAGTCATAAACTAAAAAAATGGCTACATATACACGACTGATGAAGGCAAATAAACCTTCCTATACACCTTATATAGGCGAGCCTACGTCACACAACAGAAGATTTTATGGCTTCCTCAAAGCAGAAGCTGCACCCATGACAACAGCTAATACAAGGCCCAAACCAGCACCAAGTGAAGCACCAACTGCCGCAGCATTCAGAGAATTGGCCTTTGCCTGAGCATCTTGAATTGCATCTGCAGCAACTGCTCTCTCCCGAGCCAATTCCACAAAAAGCCTATCTCTAGCAAACTCCTAGAGACAACAAACCACACATCTGTGTCATGAACAAGAGACGGGAAAGGGGGGGGGGGGGGGTTAAAAAGTTTGCCTTACCAGCAAAGCAGCTTCTTCATGGCTCCTAATTACGCGGTGGACAAGCTCACACAAAGCAGATACCCCATCAACGGGGAGAACATATGCTTTTTTCTGGAAAGGCCTTCGGACTAGTTCAAGTGGAGCAAAAATTAGCTTTTGGGCACCATTCATCACCTCTGGTTCTTTCCCTTCTCTATACCAAGATTGAGGAGCACCAGCAGCACTGGGCGTAACGTAAGGACATGAGTTGATAACTTCAGTTGTGCTAGGAGATGCTTGATATGCCTTTAGAACAGCATTAATAGCTGTGTTTTGCTGGTGTGCGCTGACAGAAAACTTGTTTGTAATGGCAAGTACCCAAGGTATTCCAAGAGATTTTGCTTCATCTAGGAGAAGGTGCATGGCAGGTTGTGGTTGTGAAGCATTTGAGTCTTTGTAGCTAGGAATTCTATGAGATAGGTTATGCACAAGTATAATCAAATCGGTTTTCTTACAAAGATCGCGAATTCCTTTCCACAGTTCATCTCTGAAATGTGTTGCCTCCATGTTCAGATTCTACAAAACAAAATATAACGCCAAGACTTTGAGCACCTTAAAAATAAAATAAATAAATCCAAGCAATGATAAATAAGCCACCAAATGAATACATGACCATCCATGGAGAAAGACAGTGAGAAATGAGAATTTCATGCATTCTTTAAAGACTTCATATTTAGGAATGTTTCCAAGGAAACTTAGCCAAATTATCTAAGAAAGATTGCTCGGCCAAAACTCTCCCCCCTTACATAGCTCCTTCTATTCATGATTACTCGCTCTCTCCAAACCCTTGTGCAATAAGATGCTTGCTTCCGTATACTAGAAGACATATGGTATGTTCTGTTTCACTAGGTATGTTTTCCTAGTCAAATGGCATCCAAGATATCTTGCAAAATTAAAGCTCATAAGACATGAATGGTGAGCATACATCAATAGATTGTGGGGAAAAAGCAAAAATCAAAGCTCATATGACATGAATGGCGAGCATACATAAATAGATTGTGGAAAAAAAATGCAAAAATCAAAGCTCACATGACATGAATGGCGAGCATACATAAATAGATTGTGGGAAAAAATGCAAAAAGCTAAGCTCATATAACAGGAGTGGCGAGCAGACATAAATAGATTTCCAGATAAATGTCTCTCCTGAAAAAGAAATCAACTCAAAGTTATGCTAACACTTTCAAAGGTTTACTCATTTTTTTTTGGGAAAAGGTGTATGAAATTAAAATGTTTACCCTCAAGTCCTCAACTATGCGAAATGGTCTAACATTGTCCTCTGCTAATAGTTCGATTAAAATGCACCCCTGCCATTACCAAATGAGCTCAATTATGCCCTTATTCACAGATTGAGTGTCGGTCCTAATTAGATTGTCTTTGAGAATCAACCTCACAACCAGCACGAGGTAGGGGTAAGGTCCGCGTATACAACCACCACCAGGGGCTTCCATGTGTGCCCCACATGATAAAATTACAACCCACCCCTTTTTCTACCAGCTCTCTTCGCCCCTCCCCTCTACCTTCACCTTCATCAAAATCGGCGCTGCTTCACAACCGGTCCAACACATTCTTCCACCAACAACCAAAAACAAGGCCTCCATCTCCACGGAATTTTAAAAAAATAAAAATCAAGAACCCCAAAATCGATTCTGCAAATTCCTTCTTCCTCTGTAAGCATCTCCAAAATTACTCTATTTCCCAGATTCTGACCTGACAAAAAAAGAAATAACAGAAAGAACTTTTTTCTTTTGGATCTAAATTTTCATTAAAAGTCTAATATTTGTTTTGGAGATTATTGAAGAAGTGTGGAGAGCAAAGTCGAAAAAGGTGGGGTTTTCTGAATTTAATATTGAAGTTTATATTGATATAATTTTTTCGTTTCAAGTGGCCTTATACATGTATACATCCCGGTTTAAAGTCCAAAGGTTCAAACTTTACACAGAATTTTTTATAAAGGTCTTGAATTTAGAGGAACTGGGGTTTTCTTTGGATAAATTCAGGTATTATCGAATCTTGATCTGTAGTTAATGGTTTTCAATATCTGAGCTCTTCATTGTTGGAATTTCTTTTAGACCTCTGTTTCTTTTAGTTGAAGACGGGATTCTTTCACCCTTTATTGGAATAAGTTGATGATGATAGGCAGTTGAGTAATTCTCCATTTTCTGGAAATCCAATTTGAACAGAGGTGCCTACTGGTGGTTGAGGTGAAGGAACAGCCGGAGGGGCCATTGGAGGAGATAAAAAATGGAGTGATTGGTGGTGGCTATGGTAGTAGACACAGTGGTCAAGAGGGATCTTTTTAAGAGAGATTGAAACTTGAAAGTGGTGTTGATGAAGGTGGAAGATCTGTTGATGGGGTTCTCCGGTGGTTTGAGATGGGGTGGCCATGGCGTTTTTTGTGGATCTGGTCTCAGATCTGTGGGGTTATGGTGAAGGTGGTAGAAAGGTGGAAGAGATCTTTGGTTGGTGGTGGCCGGTCTAGTGTAGAGATGGCGGCAGTGATGGTTTGAAAATTGATTTTTTGGGTCAAGGGGTGGTCGTAGATTATTTAAGGTGGATATGGAGGAGATGAGGATAGAAGATGGTGCACGGCTATGGGAACAAAGATGAGTTTGTTTTATAGTGGGGTTGAAGTGAGGTAGTGGTCGGTTGTAAAAATGATAATAAAGGCTTTGGTAGAAGAAGGTGGTGGATCGGTGGTGGATCGGCGATGGAGCAAGGTTGTTTTGATGAAGGTGAAGGTGGAGGGGGAGCTGGTAAAAAAAAGGAGAGTTTAATTTTGCCACATGGGAGATATGTGCCAACCTCAGGCGCTAATCACTGTATTTAAAATCTAATTAGGATCAAATAAAGCTCCATTTGTGAATAATGATAACGACAGCGGTGCATTTCACCCCAATTATTAATGGAGGGCATAGTTAGACCAGTTCACATGATTTACAGGAAAATTTGGACATCTTCCCATGTTTTTAATATAACTGAGATATCCCAAAGGTCGGCTTGTGCACGGTTCGAAACTCGATGGATAATGGGCTCGCTCCTCTATCCTTCTCCACTTAAAGTACTAGGTTTTTGTCTGAGGCAGCGCCTGAACCCATGGGGTGAGAGCCTACATCAGGCGCTGCGCTCTGACCACTGGAGTAAAGCCATGATGGCCAAAGGTTTACTATATTTTTCTAGCAGTTTCTCCAGACAATTCTTTAATCATGGTTAACTTTTGTGCACAAATCTGTTCACCTAGACATAGTTCAACAGTTCAGAAGAACTGATAACAAAATTACTTCCTCCATCCCCAGATATGTAACCTACTAAAAGCATGCACACTGATCAGGTAAAAATGGTTGAATAAATTATTCAGCAAGTTTGATAGAGAAATGTTTAAGAATACACTTTGAAACGTAAAAAGTAGAGAAGTTAATTTGAAAGATGTCCATCAAATTCAAATAAAATACATAGTTGTACTTGCTTTTGGATATCTGGAGAGAGAAAAACTTGCCACTAAAGAAAATGGGTCACCCTTTTGGGACGGTGGAAGTTACTCACATCCCAATCAGGTGCAAAGCAAATGAGAGGATGTTAAATAAAATTAGCAACACATTATTATGAAGGCATTTAATTCTTCCATATTCAAATCACCACCCAAAGAAGAGAGATGGAGCACACAAGTTAAAGGAACCTGCAGATTAACTCCAGCTGAATCAGAATAGCACAAGCCACCAGCAATTCCCTCTTGAACATCATCATCTGCATTTAGATTTTCAAGACTCTCAGTGCGACCACTTCGGCCTCGATCCAGAATTGCTTTTAGAAGAGAGGTTTTACCAGAGCCCTACATAATTCACAAGTAATAATTACACAGATATCTAACACTCCATCAAGTCTCGAGTCTAATTTAAAACCAATCCTACCTCAAGGCCAATTAACCTAACCCTACGGGTCCTCAGATTAACCTCTTTCCAGACAGTAGAAAAATCAGTTGTACAGAATATGACAACATCATCCAAACCATCTGGGAGTTTGAAATTCCTCCCTTCTACCTTGAACACACTTTGCTTCAATTTCGTATCAACATAAGATGAATCAATTGAAGAAAACAAAGGTATATCCTCCACCATATGGTGCTTAGGGGGTCGTCTCAGTGGAGCTCCAACTAGCACTCGCATATTTTGAACGCCTGGTTGTTCTCCATGATCTGGTGAGTGAACCGGGGGTGACGGAAAAGACTCCACAGAGGTTGAACACCTAATTTTAACGTTTAACAACAAATACAATCTCATTAGAACAGGCATATAACTGACTGATTCAGAAGGAAACTGACTGATTCAGGAGCACGATCAAACAGAGAACTCATAAAGAATGTAAATAACTACTTTTTGGAACCTCCATTAATCCGTCCTTTCCTTGCTTTAGTCTTTTTGGCCTAGGCATGGCTGACCAGGTAGGAGCCAATGGTCTGCCAAGCTGATCACTGGATAAGGTCTCATTTCCAACAATCAACTGAAGAAGCCGTAACATGATAAAGACCCCAGCATAAAGTCCAATCGCAGAGAACAAATTTTAATAACAATTACGGGACACAAACGACAAAGAACAAATGCGGTAGGTGTAGCATTATATTTCATATTCAAGAAGCAAAGAAAAATATGTTTTGGCTTGTGTCCCTAACTTTTGGTACAAGCCATCTAGAGCTTCTCCCTGGGTTTTACTAATAGTCTTCTTAGCTTCCCTCTTAGCTCTCCTTTTTTTTAAAGATAAGTGCTTCCCTCTTAGCTCTCTTATATTCTTCAAAGGCTTCTGTGTCTTCTACATTCTACTTTTGGCAACTTGCTATAGCACTTTCTTTTAGCTTTAATAACTCATTGTACTTCCTCATACCACCAGGATTCTCATGGTAAAGGTCGTAGACCTCCTTTTTTTTTTAGTCAAAGGTAACCATTTATTTTTGGTAAATAAACCAAGTTTATTAATACCAAAAGTGATCATTACAGGACTACACAGGGCCAGACTCCCTGTTTCTCAAAGTACAAAAACTGGACTTAAACTTAGATAAGGAGTCTCTATACTATTAAATTCATTATAAAGCAAATAAAAAACTGAAAGCATAAAAGATACTCAGTCCTAGCAGTTCAGCAGTGCAGCAACACCTTCATCAGTAACTTCAGGGGATGGAATTAATATGACTCAGCCAGTGTTGCCATTTTTCCCAGTCTCTGCCCCTAATGTGAATGTGCACAGCCAACTCTCTACAGATTCTGTCTGCATTGGAATGGCCTTGCTGAAACCTCATTTGATTTCTCTCTCCACACCACTGCAACAATCATGGCAAAAGTGCAACTGAGTATAGCACCCAGATTCTGTCTGCATTGGAATGGCCCTGCTGAAACCTCATTTGATTTCTCTCTCCACACCACTGCAACAATCATGGCAAAAGTGCAACTGAGTATAGCACCTTGCCCAGATTTCTTCTTTGCCCATGTTGTGATCCAGTGTATTTCATCTTGCCATGTCGCAACAGTTCTGTGAAAACCAAGCCAAACAAGGAGTCTCTGCTATAAGGTTTTGACTATCAAGCAATCAAAAAAGAGATGGCTAAAAGTTTCATCAGCAGCACCACAAAACACACAAGTTGGATCTACTTGAATGCCAAACTTAAGCAATCTTTCAACAGTAGGCATCTCCTGAAGAAGAAGGCTAACCACAGAATAAACTTGTGCCTTGGGTGAATACTATGGTGCAATGTGATGCTCTTCCAGGGGACTTTTGTATGGTAAGGGATCAAACAAGTGTACATCTTCTTTATGGATAGCTTTGAATGATCCACTACTGCATCAAATCTAGCATGCATATCTCCCTGTAGAACTGGTGCTTGTAGTAAGAATTTCCTGGCTTCCAATATTTTCCTGATGACCCAAGTAGCTGAACTTGGGATAGTGCAAGTCTCCACTGTACACCCCTTCATATAGTAGATGTGGACCCATTTAACCCACAAACAGTCCTTTTCAGAGACTGCACATAGCTGCTTGACAATGGCAGTTTTGTTCCAATTTTCCAGGTGCATAACATTTTGTCCACCAGCAACTTTTGGTAAGCAAGTCTTATCCCATGAAACTGTTAGGACATCTCAACAGTGAGCTTATCCTCACGTTTGTGTAGTTGTATTTAATTAGAATTCATATGTATTGTTTATCTAGAGGAAGGATAATACCAAGTATAGTTTATCTCTTGGAGAGTTTGCATTCAACTACACTTTGTGTAGCATCCTGTATATATAGAGGAAGAACTCCATGAAATACACACCGATTTTATCAGCTTCATTAAACCTTTTCATGGTATCGGAGCCTTGCGAAGACTCACGTCTCACAATGACACTTCCCTCCATTACCAACATCACCTCGCACCTCGCAAACCCCTTCCCAGAATCCTTCGTCGTTCGCAAAGAACATTAACCAGTCTCATCTTCTCAAATTGGACCGTAATAACTACATCGTATGGAAACCACAAATTCTCCCAGTTCTAAGGGGTCATGAACTTGTGGGATATGTGGATGGTACGCACAAGTGCCCTCCGAAGCTAATTCCGAATAGCTCTTCTGAAACAACCTCAACTGGCGCGGTTATCAATCCAGCGTACAGTTTATGGATCAAACAAGACCAATTTTTATTGAGTGGATTCTTTCAACCCTCAGGGAAGGGATTTTAGCCCAAGTAGTCGGCTGCACAACATCTCTGTTTGGAGAGCGCTTGAGACAATGTTTGTGTCGCAATCCAAGGCTAGGATAATGCAACTAAGGCTGCAACTACAAACCACCAAGAAAGGCAACTCATCCATGGTAGGATACCTTCAAAAGATGAAGACTTGTGCTGATAATCTCACCGTCGCAGCACACCCTGTCACTGATGATGATCTTGTCTTATATATTCTTGGAGGACTTGGGCAAGAATATGATGTCCTGGTTGTCTCGGTCACTGCTAGGGCGGAACTAATTTCATTAGCTAATCTTCATGGCCTGCTTTTAAGTCATGAGTATCGTTTGGAACAAGGTTTGGGCCAAGTCAACTTGTCTGCTAGACAATCCAACAACACCAAGAATGACAACTCATTTAAGAAGCCTACTAATGTCCATAAAATCAGGCTTATGGTGGCAGATCTGGACGATGACGAGGTCGGGGTCGCAATACCAACTCGTCCAACCAAAATCAGTGTCAAGTTTGCAATAAGTTTAGTCACTCGGCCCTAAATTGCTACCATCGTTTCGATCATGCCTATCAAGCTCCATCCAAGTCGCACATGGCTGCTCTCATCGCACAACCTTCCACGGTTGGAGGCTCAAACTGGTATTCGGATTCTGGGGCTACTCATCATTTAACTAATTATATACAGAACATGGAGGTAAGAGGAGAGTATTTGGGAAGTGATCAAATTCATGTCGGTAATGGCACAGGTTTGACAATTTCTAATTTTGGTAATGCTACTTTACCTACAGTTAGTCGACCTTTACGTCTAACTAATGTATTACTGGTGCCTGAAATTACCAAGAATTTGCTTAGTGTGGAAAAATTTACTGCTGATAATGATGTTATATTTGAGTTTCACCCTCGTTTTTATCTTGTGAAGGATCAGGCAACGGGGAAAGTACTACTGCGCGGGACTCTTGAGCATGGCATTTATCGTCTCCTTGCTGCCCAGTTACTCAACCAACCCTCTCCCTCAAATAAATCACAAGCGTTCCATGTGTCCAAGAAATCGTTTGATTTATGGCATAGTCGTTTAGGACACTCGTCTGTACGAGCAGTCAATAGTATTATTAGGACTCTTTCTTTACCGGTCACACCGAGTTCTCGGACTAATGTTTGTTCTTCTTGCCAATATGGCAAGAGTCACAAATAGCCATTTTTTTATTTCTAGTTCTAGTGTTACTTGCCCTCTTGAATTGATCCATACTGATGTATGGGGTCCTGCTCCACAGTTGGCTAGCAATAAACTTCGTTATTATGTTTATTCATTGATGACTTTAACAAATTTACATTGGTTATTTCCTATGAATTCCAAAAATGAAGTTTATACCATATTTTTACGCTTAAAAACTTAAGTCGAGAAGTTCTTTCAACGTCATATAAAAGTGGTACAATCCGATTGGAGTGGTGAATATAGGAAATTATCCAACTTTTTTGCTCAAGCAAGGATCGTTCATCACCTCTCTTGTCCCTAAACTCATGAACAAAATGGTACTGACGAAAGAAAGCATCGTCATATTGTTGAAATGGTAACACTTCTCGCACACGCCTCCCTTCCTCTCACCTTTTAGGATCATGCTTTTGCTACGACAATTTACACTATAAATCGTATCCTGTCACCCTCGCTCAATGATGTTTCACCTTATGCGAAGTTGGTGACATAACTAATATGAATCGCATTTTGGGGAATCTTTCTTCCGGTGAAGCGCCTTGAAATCTCGTTGACAAGCATGACAATGGATTAGCTTTTTATTGAATCTGCCTCAAGCAAGCCACCCCAACCCTACCGCCAAAAAGTAGGTTGAACGAGAGAATCAGGAAGTTGAAACGAATCCTTTTTCTAAACCAACTGAACAATTGGACTGTACAAAAAGGTTCCTGATTATCAATTCCTGAAAGATTTTGGCTGCACGTGCTACCCATTCCTTCGTTTCTATAACTTTCACAAACTAGCGTTTCGATCCTTACAATGCATTTTCTTGGGGTATAGTGGACAGCATAAGGGCTATCAATGTTTACATGTCCCAAGTGGTCGAATATGTCTCTCGACATGTGGTTTTGATGAGTTACAATTTCCCTTTTCTAGCTCATCTTCGACTCTAGTAGCGCACCGATCTCCGACTCTACTGTTGTGTCCTCTTTGCCGATCATTGCTCCTTGTAATTCTTCTTCACTACCTACCACTGCAAGTGATAATTCCATAGCAGTTGGTGCCAGTGATCATTACATAACAGTTGCTATCAATGATCATTCCATAGCAGCTGCTGCCTCACCAATTCCGTCATCAAACTCCCGGTGTGACATTCTCTGATTTGTCGCTCTCCTCTATCCCTCCTATTAACTTTGCCATCGATCTTCCAGTAGCTAATGATTCACCCATCATTACTAGTAATCCTCAAACACCAGCAGCTCGGACCACAACCTTTGTACCTCATCACATGGTAACCCGACGTAAAGCCAAATCTCAACTTCCACAAGCTCACATTGCCACAAAATACCCTTTGCCTCCATCTAGCTTGCCACCTGAACCTACATGTTTTACCCAAGCCAACAAAGACCCGAAATGGAGAAAGGCTATGCAAGAAGAGTACAACGCCCTCCTACAAAATGGTACTTGGTCCCTTGTCCCCTCCCTCGCGGCAAAGAATGTTGTGGGATGCAAATGGATTTTTAAGTTGAAACTCAATCTCGATGGATCCATTGAGCGATACAAAGCTCGTTTAGTGGCAAAGGGATTTAGCCAAGAGGCTGGAGTGGACTATCATGATACATTCGGAAAAGGGTGGTCGCTACGGCAGCTTGACGTCAAAAATGCATTTCTACATGGGCATCTACATAAAGAGGTATACATGTCTCAACCTTCTGGCTTTACTGATCCAAAATATCCAAACCATGTGTGCAAGCTTCACAAAGCTCTTTATGGCCTTAAACAAGCGGGCATGGTTTGAGAAGCTCAGCTCGAAATTGTTGAACTAAATTTTGTGCCTTCTAAATCTGATACGTCTTTGTTTATCCGCAACTGTGAAGGCCACATTACAATTATCTTGGTCTATATAGATGATCTTATTGTTACAGGAAGTTCTAATGAGTTCATTGCAAGTTTTGTTCTTCAACTGTCTAATGCCTTTGCTAAGAAAGGATCTTGGTAAGCTACACTACTTTCTTGGTGTTGAAGTACATTATCAAGCCACTGGATTGACCTTTACTCAGTCCAGATACATTAGAGAACTCCTCGCTCGTGCCAATATGGATGGTGGTTTGCCACACCTATAGTAACAGGACTCCAATTGTCGCAACATGGGAGTTCACCATTTTCTGATCTGTCATTATCGCAGCTTGATATGAGCTCTTCAATATATAACCATCACGCATCCGGATGTGTCGTATACTGTGAACAAATTATGTCAATTCATGCATAAACCTATGGAATCTCATTTCACTGCTATGAAGCGCTTGTTGCATTATTTAAAGGCTACCATGGACCTCGACTTGCACTTGCGTTCAACTAGCTCCTTAGCCCTTCAAGCCTTCTCAAATGCGGATTGGCTGGCTGCCAAGACGATCGGCGATCTACCAATGGTTATTGTATTTTTCTTAGACCCAACATAGTGTTCTGGAGCCCAAAGAAGTAGCGAGTGGTTGCACGATCCAGCACGGAGGCTGAATATCGGGCCTTAACTGCAGCTACGGCTGAAGTTACCTGGATGCAGCATCTTTTTCATGAGCTTCGTGTCTATTCCTCAAGCTCCCACGCTATGGTGTGATAATCTGTCAGAGACCTACCTCACTACCAATCCTATTTTTCATACCCGAACAAAACATATTGAATTGGATTTTCAAATTTTTATGAGTGAAGGTGGCCTCAAAAGACCTGGCCTCGAAAGACCTGGACGTTTGCTACATCCATTCCTTGAATCAGTTAGCAGACATCTTTACCAAGAGTCTTCCTTCCCGTCGGTTTCATCTTCTTCGTTCCAAGCTTACAGTTGCACAGCCACTGCTCAGCTTGCGGGGGCATGTTAGGACATCTCAACAATGAGCTTATCCTCACGTTTGTGTAGTTGTATTTAATTAGAATTCATATGTAGTGTTTATCTAGAGGAAGGCTTATATCAAGTGTAGTTTATCTCTTGGAGAATTTGTATTCAACTACACTTTGTGTAGCATCCTGTATATATAGAGGAAGATCTCCTCTATGAAATACACACCGATTTTATCGGTTTCATTAAACCTTTTCAGAAACCAAAGTCCTCTTGGATATGATTACATCTCCCGTCCATAGAAATGATCTGCAAATGTTATTGATTAGCTTCATAATTCTCTTAGGTAGCAGGAAGATCTGTGCCCAGTAAGTTTGAATGCCAAACACCAGACTTTATAAGCTGGAATCTTCCAACATAAAAGAGTAACTTGGCTGACCAACATTTGATTCTTTCGATGATTTTCTCCACAAGAGGTAAGCATTCAGCAATAGTCAACTTTTTTTAGGAGAGAGGAACACCAAGGTACTTAAAAGGAAGAGATCCCTCACAGAACCCTAATGTTGTAAGAATTTCCAGCTTGAGTGAATCACTAACCCCAGACATGTAGATAGAACTTTTATCAATGTTTGCTTGCAGGCCAGAGGCCGCTGAAAACCTGTGAACAGCCTCTTGGAGTAGCTTTATAGAGTAGAGATCAACCTTACAGAACATCAACAGGTCATCGACAAAGCAAATGTGCATCAGCCCAAGTTTTTTACATCTAGGGTGGAAGTTGAATTTCTTATCAATGGCCACTATATTGAGTTCTATTTGCAAGTACTCCATAGCTATAACAAACAGGTAGGAGGACTAGGATCACCCTGCTTTATCCCTCTTTTTCCCTAGAAAGGTTTGGTGAGGCCTCCATTTAACACCAAGGAATAAGATACTAAGATGACACACTCCATAAGCCACTGAATAAATCTAAAAGGAAAGCCAAGTTCAGCTAACATACTCTTAAGAAAGCACCATTCAATGGAATCATATGCCTTTCTCAGGTCCACTTTCATGACACACCTAGGAGATGATCCTTTCCTTGTATACCATTTGAATAGTTCATGACTAAACAGTATGTTGTCAATAATACTTCTACCCTCAATAAAAGCTGAGTGGGAAGAGCTGACAATAGTACTAATGACACTCTTAATTCTATTGGTTAAGAGTTTAGTAATAATTTTGTATATGGTCCTTTACCAATGTAGGGTATGTAGTCTTAGGGACAAGAGTGACAGCAATGCAGCTAAAAGATTTGAGTAGCTTACCTCTCTTATCATGTGGCATGTATTTTACAGCATATAAAATCTCCTAGTCAGTGACAGGTTGTATAAGTGTGCTCTTCTGTTGGTAGGATAGGCATGGACCCTGCTTGATGACTTCAGAGTTGGGACAAGGCATTTCTGCTGCAGCTGAGCCCATTAAACTAGTAAAGAAAGCAATATACTCTTGTTCAACAAGTAGAGGGTCGGTGATTTTATTCCCATCACCATCATAAATGGATGAGATGTTGTTTCTGCTAGTTCTGAGCTTGCATTGGGCATGAAAATACTTTGAGTTGGCATCCCCACATGAGATCCAGCTTGTCCTTGATTTCTGCCTTAAAGCTTGTTTCTGCTAGTTCTGAGCTTGCATTGGGCATGAAAATACTTAGTTGGCATCCCCACATGAGATCCAGCTTGTCCTTGATTTCTGCCTTAAAGCTTGTTCCTCAACACTACTCCATTGATTTATCTCCAAAAGTAATTTCTGTTCTTCCTCGATAAGTGACTGGTTCAGAGGCTGACTTGATAATTGGGCTTGAGTTATTTCCAAGTGTTGTCTGGCCTGTTGGAGCTTCTGGGTATAGGATGCCATGTAAGTGTTTAGATCCCTTAGGTTCTCCTTCAAGTACTTTAGTTTCTGACTGAGCTGGACCTCCAGGAAGCTTTGAGAATTTCCTTGAACTCTGGGTGATGCATGACTATCTTAAATAACTTGAAAGGCTTGGGATGCAGGTTCACTTGAGGTTTGTACTGGATTAATATGGGGGGCGGTCTGACACTCCTGGATTTAAAAAATCAGCTTCTACATGTCCAAAGTGCTGAATCCAATACAAATTCCCAAAAGCCCAATCAATTTGTGTACACCCCTATCATCATGTTGCTGTTTATTACAAAAAGTGAAATGCCATCCTTTTGATCTTAGAGGAGTGATTTGGAGGGTATCAATGCAGTCTTTGAATTCTTGAGTCTCAGCTGGTGTACTGGGGACCCAATTCTGTCTTCAGCAAAGAGCACATTATTAAAATCCCCTGAAAGTAGCCAAGCCCCATGGATAGTGTTCCCCAACTGCTTTAACTCACCCCACAATATTGTTCTCTGTTGAGCATCATTCTTTGCATACACAATTGTGAAATCAGTTTCAAAGGACGTAGCTGGATCTTCTATATGACAATGAATAAACTGCTCCTCAACCTTGATAACTTGTAATTGTATTTGAGTTTTCCAAAACAATCACACCCTACCATTAGGTGCCATTGGGTAATTACAACAAGTGTTCCACCCTTGTGCAATTTTCCTGAGAATCCCCTAAGATTTATGTTCTTGTACTCTTGTCTCTAAACATCCAAACACATCTAATCTATGCTTTTGCAAAAAGAGGGTCAACTCCTTCTGCTTTAGGGGCTGATTAGCCCCCTAACATTCCCGGTTGCTATAATCATGGAGGATTGTGTGTGCCCCCTGGGTCTCCAGGATGATCAGTTTCAGCATTAGTGGCCTTGCCTTGGAAACAAGAAAATCTATTAGCATCAGGTACTATAGGCTGGGAGACAAACTGATTCTGGTTACTAGGAGTCCTGCTAGCAGGTAGTACAATTGTTGGTTGATCAAGTTGTGCAATTACAGGTTTTCCCCAGCTCCTTGTGATGGTATATCAGTGTCCTTGTTTACTTCCTCTCCAAGGCCTAAATCCCCTTCTTCCTTGGCAGCCCAATCCTGCCTAAAAGGCCTTCTATTTCTCCTTTTCCTGGAGCCTCTTGGAAATCAGCCTCCCTTGTCTCTTCTTCCCCACCCATCCAGCAGTCTTCTACTGTGTGCCCAAATCTCATGCAACTAGTACAGAATCGAGGCCTCCAATCATAGTCTACTGTTTGGGTGAAACCTCCAGAGGAAGTAGTGATTTCAATAGACTCTACCAGGGGTTGTGAAACATCAACATTAACAAAGACTCGAGCATAAAAAATTTGTTCCATATCAACAGTGTACTATCAGTATACATTGGTCGTCCCACAGTGCTAGCAATTTTACTTAGAGCCTCAGTAGACCAATAACCAATGGTAATCCAGGGAAGGTCACCCAAAGGGGAATGGTTGTTAAACAATCTGGGTTAAATTCAAAGTCGATTTCCCAATTTTGAACTATGAGTGGTTTATTATGAAAGGAATAAGGCCCTCCCAATAGAACCTTTTCACAATCCTCAGAATTAGCAAAACGGAAGATGAAATAACAAGAGTCGTGAGCTAGGATTTGTGGTTTCCCTAAACCAGGCCAAGCATGAGAGACATAAGCCTCCATTGTTTTTATATACAGCGTATCACGAACTACAAACCCAATCAAAGCATTCTTCCTGTATACAAGCTTGGATTGCACATCTTCATCCTCAATAGTAACACAAAGTTTCCCCTGTGTTGTGGATGGAGCCATATAGGACAGATGTTTACCTTTTAGCGCAAGTCGATTCTCGCGAAAATCCTTCCTGTCTGTTGGAGTAGGGTGTGTTGATGTTGCAGCTTCAGAGAATTGAAGGCAACGAGCCATCGTGTGCTCACCGGAGCCTCCAAAATCCTGTAGGCAAACTGACTTCGGCGAGTCTGAGTCGGATCCAAAACCCTCGACCTCCGAAATTGATTGAAATTGAGGGGGGAAATTTCGAAAGTGCGCGGAGGTAGTCTATAGCTAGAAGCATCACCGGCGTCACCAGTTTCGCCGGAGAATTTGAGGTGGAACCAGTGCAAGTCATGTTTTCCGATCCCTAGGTGCACGTGCGCTGAGACCGTGGTGCATGACTCCCTCAATTATAGTGTATCTAAAGGTAACCATTATTAAACCATAACTTAACACCTAAAAAATGTTAAGTTAAGAACTTTACAGAAACATACTTACAGCAAAAGTCAGGCGCCCTATCTACCAAGTCTCCTATATCCCCCCACAAATTCTGTTTACACCAAAAAAAGGTCTTGGACCTTTAAACACGGCTAACAATTGAGTTGCTACTTTTTAGTGAAACCTGACATTACGTTGACATTACGTTCGACGGGATGTCTGCATCCCCCTCTAAGTCTCAAGCTCCCTATCCCCGTAGTTTTTCTTAAAACGTTAACTGGTGTTAGCCTTTAATGCACACTGCCTAATTTGCGGTTGTTCGCAAATCATCTCGTTTCTCACTCTACTCTTAAGCTTTACATCTAAGACCACTAACCTATGTTGGGTGGACGTCCTTCTACTAGAATAACCTTACAATCCTTACATGTTTCGATTACATCTTCTTGTAATGATAAAGTCTATTTAACGATAATCAACCTACAAACATCAAATTCTCTAGAAAAACACTCATCATGAAGACACTACATTTAAGGATTGTAAGGTTATACTTTTTAGGTAGATAACTTGGACAGAATCTATTAAACAAGTAGTGCTTTTTTCAACTTCAACCGATGTTTTAAAAAGGAAAACTGAGATTTTCCGTGGGACTCAGGTAGAGCACAGAGTCCTACAAACGTCTCAAACCAATTATAGGGCTAAAGCCTCATGCAACCAATGCCTCAATAGGTGCAATGTCTGCCTAATGCACGGCTTTTCTACTAGGGTTAACCACATGTACCCCCCAACCACGCCAAAGCACTTTACAAACATATGCACCTCATAAGATTTTCTTTTAAATATTTGATAATAACTATGATGTGGAGTAACCGGTAAAGTTGCTGCCATGTGACCAGGAGATCATGGGTTCAAGCCGTGGAAACAGTCTCTTGCAGAAATGTAAGATAAGGCTGCGTACAATAGACCCTTGTGGTCCGGTCCTTCCCTGGATCCCGCGCATAGCGGGAGCTTAGTGCACCGAGTTGCCCTTATTTTTATTTGATAATAACTATATAATATGTTCTACAATTAAGAATTTGAGACATAGAATATCATTACATGCATATTCTTGTGCCTAGAGGTAAGGACTGCGTACACTCTACCGTCCCCAAACCCCATGTTATGGGATTTCACTAGGTATGTTGTTGCATATTCTTGTGCCTAGAGAGTCAAGTCGATTTGCTTTTAAATTTTACACAATTTAAATGTTTATTCTATAATATTTTGCATTTCAATAAATTCTCATTTTATGTCTATTTTAATTCTTAAAAATACAAAAAGCCAAAGGACAGTAGTCCCATGGTTTGGAGCAAATGTCTTGTCATGATAGGTACACCACACCACCCACCCCGCGCATCACCTCCGCCACTTAACATTGCTTATACTCAAAATGTTTCCATAGAAGACACATAACTCGTTCCGTACGAACAAATAAGGGTTTATCCAAAAGGCCAGGAAAACAAGCCACTTAAAAGCATTCCCAAAAAACTACAGAACACAAAAATAAAACAGAAACACATATGTTTATCCAAGAGGATTCAGCTTTAGTGTGTCAAGATCCATTGAAAGGTAAACAGCTACTTCACAAAAAAAGTTATTTTACAAAAATCAACAGTCAATAGAAGATCGCAGAGTACAGAACAGAAGTATAACGATATGGTCAAAAAAATTACAAAAATGTCAGTACTCATGCATTTATAGCGGGATATAGGGCATACCAGCGCCCATTTACTCGAGCCTCAACAAGCGTACACAGATGTAACCCAAAACCAGATATGTCAACTTTCAAAAGATCTGAATTCTTCCCACAAGGAATACCGCTCCATCCGAGTGGAACAAGGGAAGTGGCAGTACGGATGACAGGGGACTCCACAATGTGCCCAAGATCAACAGTTCCACCAACAGAAATGCCTAACCATTTCTGTAACTGTGGAAATTGCTGCATTTGTTCAATCCCCAGGAAAGGTATTGTGTCATCACTCATGCAAAGTTCATAGATTCTGCGAATTAAAATCGAAGCAGGGTAATCATCCAAAATCATATTGCACTAGGTAAATTAGAAAGAAAAATAAATAAATAGATACAAATACAAAAATATACACAATAAAAAAAAAAAAAAAAGACACATCTACCAAATCATATTTCTTTCAAATTTTTGAAAAAGAAAAGATGAATTGGTATCCTGAGAAAGTTCTTCAACATCCTAAAACATTCCGTTAAACAAGGGGTATATCTGCAAACAAGTTGCACAATTAACGATGAATTAATACATTGTTCTCATCATCCCCACAACTAAGGAAGACAGTTGGAAAAGATACAAAAGTGAGATTTCCGCTAAGATTGATTAGGCTTTCTTAATATTCAAACATATTCTTGCAATGGTTTCATTATCCATTATATGTTATCTCAAATCAACAAATGCATATTCTAGTCTCTTGTACTATGCCCGGAAACTAACACAACAACATACCCAGTGTTATCCCACAGATGGGGTCTGGGGAGGGTAGAGTGTACGCAGACCTTACCCCTACCTTGGAAGGTAGAGAGGTTGTTTCCGATAGACTCTCGGCTCAAGAAAAAACATTTCAAAGAAGGTCAGACAAGAATTAATCGAAGTAAAGAAGCCATGGCAAATACTATAGAAAGCATGACAGCATTATGAAGAAATGGATCAGTAACTACAACAAACTAATATGATAGTCGAAGTACAAGAAACAACAGATAATAACATAAATCGAAAGAAGAAACTACGAACAAGGACCAGCAGAAGTGAACATGGGATACCAAGTGAGTTTAAGCATTCAGGATGCAAAGTGAACTTAAATGACGAATAGTGAAAAAAGGTTTGTTCCCTCCCTTCCTGACCTTAAATGATGAATAGAGTGAACAAAAGGTTCCCTCCCGCTAAATCACGCAAGGGAACTCTATGAGTGCCCACAAAGCCGATGCAAATTCACACGTAGAACGTGATCACATAGTTGTTTTAATGATGGTGGTGTCCTGGCTGATTTGTGCGCACCGCGAATATCCACTAGGTATCTACTATCTCCCACCAGCACAAGTATCGAAAATCTGACCAAGATGGGAAGAAATCACCAAGTGTTATTCCCCAGTTATTCGAACCTAAGACCTCATTGTCCGCCTCCCACTTCATCGACCACTAGGCCGCACCTTTGGGTGCAGAACATGACCACATAATTTTCACCTTTCACAAATAAACATAGAGTAGATAACGCAAACTTCTAAATTTAAATGATATAACATGTTACCTCTGAAATCGAGACCTGTATGACTTCATCGAATGTGACTGAAACCTTTCCTTTACTTCGGCAAGTACAGATCTGACCTGAAAATGCCTTTGCCATAAGAAGCAAACAAAATGAGAAACTACTTAAAGTCATCAAACATATCTTTTCTTACTGCAGAACTACCCAGGCAGAAACTTTAAGCAGATGGGTTTTTTTCTTCATGCATGTGGTGGGATAAGGGTCAATAGACAATACACTTCCTTTAATGATTTACTTACTCATCCTTCCACTGATTTGAGAGACTTTTTACCTTTTCTTCCTTTACAAGAAGAGGAGGATGTGAGGTGATGACATTCCTGATGAATTTAACCCCAAGAACTTAACAAAAATTTGAAACTCAAAGAAATGTGAATAGAACACATACCGATGTCAATTTTGAGTATTCTGCTCCAGATAGAATCTCCACAGATGAATTCTCCAGGAGATAAAGCTGTTAAATTCACATATTTAGGACACACCAAATAATACATATCTTCAAGGTAAGTAATTCAGAATAATCAAAATCATAAACTTGGTATAAGACCAGCCCATGCTGATATGGCAAGATAGCAAAACTACATCTCAACTCCAACTGGGGACGATGATAAGAGTCCCCTCTATGCATTCTGCTATAAACATGCCTATTGCATTCCAATATTGGTGAGTGAACTATATTTAAAGTAAATTAAGGGTTCTCTAAAACTAGAAGTTTCCAGATATAACACTTATCCTTTCCCGGATCAAACGTAAATGTAACACCAACTAAGCTTAATCATAACTAGTGAGTATCACCTACATGGATAATTTGCTTCTACAATGTTCTTTTCTTAGTTAGTTCAGCAGTAATTCAGAAAGATAGTAGATCTTTCGAGACAACTCATTTTCATGTGATTTTAGATATATTTGATCCCCTTTTATCACCTTCAATCACCACGGAGTCTCAAACCTACAAACTGGAGCATAGAGATCTACGTAGGCCACTAAATCATATCATGTGACCTCCTCTCAATACATCCTCTATGCATGTTTCATCCTCCGTATTGTTTCTAGTATTATCCAATCTTATATCACGACCCGTACACACTGTTTTTAAAAGCGAAAAGCGCAAAAAAATGACCAAGGCCGTGGGGCTTGAAGTGAAAAGCAGGTGAAGAAATGCACGCTTCTTTGAAGTGAATTGCACAATTTACAAGAAATTAAAAAAAATACAATTTAATATGATAATAATCATATTGTAATTGAATTAACTAATTTTAGCATCCAATATAAAGTAGCGTCAATACTAATCCAACTACTCAAAATTAAAATTCAAAGAACCGACTATTTCTCATTGGGATCACTTAGTGTGTCATTGTTTAGAAGACACGCTTCTCTGCACAGCATGGCCTAACCCCCTGGCTTCACATCTCTCATCGCTTCACAAGAAATTAAAAAAATATACTATTTAATATGATAATAATCATATTCTAATTGAATTAACTAATGTTAGCATCCAATATAAAGCAATGTTAATACTAATCCAAAAACTCAAAATTAAATTTCAAATAACCGACCACTTCTCATTGGGATCACTTGGTGTGTCATTGTTTGGAAGACACACTTCTCTGCAGAGCATGGCCTAACCCCCTGGCTTCACATCTCTCATTACTTTAAACGACAAAGCGATGACTTCAAATAATACTGACCGCCCATTTATCTTAACTTCCGCTTTTATAGCCTTAGATCATTAAGCCTTTTTACCGCCCTACAGTAATGTACTTAGCATGGAGACGCTTGGTGTCACTACTCCAATATGGAATGCAACCCTACCACATTTCCGAAGCTTAGAACATGGAAGATTTGACCAATCAAAAAGATAAAGAGAGAAAAGCAACTAGAAAACAACACAACAAATACATCAAGTTTAAGACTTCCACATGCATAGAACTATGGCAAGATGTAACACTCCCTCCTTTTTATTCTATAAATAGGTGTTTGAGTGGGTACGTAGATTTTTTTTTATCAAGTAAAAGTTTTCATTAATAATAACAACGCCAACTTGGCCATATACAAGAGATATACCAAAAGAGGAGAAACCTACAAAATATGTTTATCTCTAAAGGACACCTAATCCTCTATACATACAGAACTACATGGGTGCACCAAAAGAAAATAAAAGAACGGAGTACCTTATAGCTTGTTTGGCCAAGCTTCTAAAATCAACTTATTTTGAAAAGTGCTTTTCAAAAAAGTATTTTTGGTGAGAAGCAGTTTGTGTTTGGCCAATTAATTTAAAAAACACTTGAGAAGCAGTTTGTGTTTGGCCAATTAATTTAAAAAACAGCATATAGTGTTCGGCCAAGCGTTTATAAAGTGGTTCTAAGTGTTTTTTTTTAAACTGGTAATGTTGAGCTTCTAAGTTTTTTTTTTTCAAAAGTGCCAAGAAAAAGCTACTTTTTTAGCGTCTGAAAAACAACTTCTGCTGCTCCTCAAAAGCACTTATTTTCTCCCAAACACCTAAGTTTTTAAAATAAGCACTTCTGAGAAAAATACATGCTTTTGGAGAAAAATAAGCTTGGCCAAATAGGCTATTAATTGAGTAAAGCTTAGCTCTATCCCTTCAAATGCTCTCCTATTTCTCACTCTTCCAACTGAACATCAATTCCTTCACGGATCTTGGCATTACCCAAGAAACGCCAAACCAACTAAAGATATTCTCCCACAACCTTGTGGCTAATTTGAAATGTAACAAAATATGGTCCATGTCCTCACCCGTCTCCCTACATAGGAAACACCAGCTCATGCAGACAACTTTTCATTTCTTTAGATTCTCCACCGTCAAAATCTTCACGGATCTTGGCATTACCCAAGAAACGCCAAACCAACTAAAGATATTCTCCCACAACCTTGTGGCTAATTTGAAATGTAACAAAATATGGTCCATGTCCTCACCCGTCTCCCTACATAGGAAACACCAGCTCAGACAACTTTTCATTTCTTTAGATTCTCCGCCGTCAAAATCACCCCTCTAGTAGAAACCACATGAAGAAGCACACCTTCCTTGGCACCTTAGGGATCCAGACCGAGATATGTGGAAAACTAACCTCTGACTAACCAGATTCTTCACATAGAAGGACTTAACTGAGAACAACTATTATTCCCCAACTCCCAACTCAAAGCATCGGGTCTGTCAACTGGCTCGCATTGAGTGGGTACGTACATTAAGGAAGAAACAAAGATTTTTGGCGCATACCAAAAGTATCCTAATAACTTGTGGCAAACATGCCATGATATTTCTATGACTTTAAAAGCATGGCATTAAGGGTAAAAAAAAAGTTCAAAGTAAAAAAAATGAATATGAAAAGGTGTCACTCTTTTTGGAATCGCCCAAAAATGAAAGGGTACCATATAAAGTGAAACAAAAAGAGTAACTGATATGAGAAGGCAATTGAAGAATGAGTAAAATAAAGCCAAAAAGAAAATAATATAAGTCATGCATCAGGAGTATAAACAAGAAAACTGCAGAAAAAGCGTAATAATTCATGCATGTAATAATCAGTATAGAATAAAGCACCCAAAGAGAAAAATAGATGGTATATCAACCTGTCCAAATGGTACATACAACGGTAAGTAAGGCATGCGGCGCAGCCCCTTCTTGTCTGCATCGTTGGTATTACTTTCCTCTACGGATTTACCCAGTTTACCTTCACCAAGCATCTCTTCATCCTTAGGCAACGGTCGGAGAGAAATGCCATCAGAACCTTCTTGGATTTCAAGAGACTGAGGGGTAATAGCTATATCATTGACTGATGGCATTGAAACAGAATCAGTAGGTGCCCCAAGAGGTTCAACTTTCTTTCCTCTGTATCTACACAACTGCTTCCTAACACCTTCTAAAGGCACAAGCCTTGAAAGCCTCCAAAAGGAATTCTGCACCGGACCTACACCCAACACCAGCTGCTCTCCTTCATTATCTTTTGCTTTTTCAGTTTTCTGCTTCAGTAGCGACAATTCACTAGATTTTGACATAGATACTGAAGCTCCACCATCAGAAGATATTGGCAAAGACCGTGCATTATAATGATGAAAATAAGCAGGAGATAAGATGCGGGGCACCAAATCTTCTGGAATACAGTAGGTTTTGAAATAATGCTGCCAACCTTTCCCGTTCACATAGCTGGGGGAAATCAGGTTAGAAGTCAGAAATATGTCTTTTTTAAAGAACAACAAGAAAGATTCATTTCAAACTCACTCTCTCAATGCAGCATTTCCCACTGGTGGTTGGGAAAAGGTGATACACTTCACCTGAACTTTTTCACTATCTTTTGATGAAGCAGCAAAAACCCTCAGAATCGCAAGGGCTGCTAAGACCGCTACCTGTAAAGATAACACCTAAGTCAATTTTTCCAGACAAAACAACGGAGACACATACTATGCCATAACAGCAAATGTCACGGCCTAAGCAAAATCTAACTTACTGCTCCACCAAGTGAATGTCCACATAATACTAGTTTGCGTTTCTTTTTCTGGGCAAGCCTGTACAGCTCCAATGCAGGTATGCCTTTAGCACGTGCCATGAAACCCTAAGAACAATAGCTGCCAAAGTTCAAGGAAAGAAGAAAGAAAACTGGAAACTCGAAGATATAATGTGTATATATTTATACTTTTTTTTAATTTGAGAAAAGATACAATGACATGCAAATGAGAGCTCTAATACCCTATGAGCAGCAGGTTTTGGAGTCAGCTTCGTTGGCCTGGTCTTAGATTCCAAAAGTTTAGAGTGACTCTCTATGTTGCTCCTTTGAGTATCCACCTGACCAGACTCCATAGGTTCAAGTCCATGAATATCTTCAACAGCATCCTCATGGAATAAGGCACCTTGAAATATATTCACATCAGCCATGACATCCCTTCATAACCGGAAAAAAGGGCATAAAAGAAAATGAAAGTGTAAAGAACTCATCTCAGGAAAAATGCAGATGTCACCCGAACTAGAACAGACATGCAAACTTACTTATATTGCTTGGTCCCAATAAAGGAAGCAAATAATGTATCTCCTGCTTCCGCCAAAACATACCTATAAAAAAAGAAAAAAGAAAATAAGAAACGACAAACACTGAGATGCGAGAGAAATAGTGTAGCTTCCATGTCAGCAAACATCACATATTAAACCAATATTTTTGTTTTTTTTTCCGGTTGGTTTGGGCATTAAACCAAACATATAACGCCAGAAGATGCAACAAAGATAACTACGAAAATATGGTAATTGGTCTTGAATAGAATTTTGAGCAATCAAATTCTGGTAAAAGAAAGCAGATTTTTTTTGGTTACGAGCTACATCGACTAATACAGCATGAACCATCACCCTTCCCCTACTCAACAACCCAGTGGGTTAGCAGAGTCTCACAAAGTGGAAAGGAGATTGCAAGCAGGTCTGGATGTCAAACAGGAGTGAGAAAGTGGGGCCACAGAGATTAATTGAAATTCAATTTCATCTGTCTATCAGGAATCTGAAATAAGATTGAAACATCCATTACTACCTGATCTCACTATCGCAGAAAAAAGAGCTAAAAACTTCTGCTAAAATTATATTAAGTTGCTTAGATCAAATCTTTGAGCAATGACATTTTATAGATTGGATGAAACATTACAACTTAGATGAACATCAATCATCTTCCTGGCATTATTATCATAAAATCTCCCAAATTGAATAGGGAAACAGGCACAACTATCCAAGTACACCAGAGAACCATGACCAGTGACTTATGCAACACAGATTTGTTTCCATGACATCCACTACAATTCTCACATCTAATGAAGCCACTGAATGCCCAACTGTCGAACCTATCAACAATTTACAAATAAATAAACCACTTTGTCCACAAATTGTTAAATAACGGCTCTAACCAGCCAATTCCAACTCAAAATACCACTCAGATAGCAGAAACAAACAGAATAAATAAATAGATATATAAAAATAACAATATAATGAGTATGATCTAAAAGAACCTGTGTGGGACATGATCTGAAGAAGGTTGAACGCGCTCTAAGGAAACAACTTCTCCTCCGAAGTCAGCCTTAAATTTATTCACAGCCCGCACCATTTCAGCTGCAGGTCTCTGTCATGAGAGGACGTTAGAATTATTAAGCAGCAAAAATGAGTCTATGACTACTTCAATATTTTTCATTTGAAACTGACCAAAAAATACATATTTTTCTTTGAAAAACAAGAAAGCACTGCCTTCAGCTTACTACACTCAAATGATCCAGGCAGTCATTGGGCCCTTGCATCTGCAGAACCTTTTTTTTGCCCCATTGTGGCCTCTAACTACTATTTGGATATATTGATTTTAAACTTAGAGTTGTCTTTGTATTTGCAAATCTTACATGAGACAGAACATGATTACAAATTCATTGGATCTCAGAAGGCAGGTAACAAATGAGGAGCTCGAAGAATTCTTTCAGTAACTGATGTGTTATAGGTGTGTGTCTGCATGTCTACATATCTTCACGATAAGCATGATGCTTTTATTATCTTACAACAGCCGCCTAAAGAATGATCTGTCCTAAAACTAGATGCAGTGCAGGTTAGATACTTTCTTAGGTGACAATTGTGCAAGCACTAAGGTACACAGACTTTATCTTGAATAGAGTTATGCTAATAAAGAGCACACATTAATCACAGCAGACACGTTATTAATGAATATTAGTAATTATAAAATAGAAAAATAGAAAAATGATGGTGCTTCATGTGCAGATGATCAGGAGAAGACGTGGACCATTTACTAGTGCACTGCCAAGTTGCAACCAATTGTGGTCGACTGTGTTGATCTGATCTGGCATATAGTGGACAATGTTGGATTCGATGAAGGGCTTTTGATACACAACTGGGGAGAAGAAGACATAGAGAATCATTGTAGCCCCATTAGCTCTCATGTGGGTTCTTTGGAAGAAAAGAAACATGAGAACTTTTGACGAGTGGAAATGACTTTGTACATTCAAGGAATATCATCCTGTTGTTGGTTAATTTTTGTACAAGCACGAAGTTCCTGTTTGTATAAATTGGGTGTCTCGTAGAGAACTATAAATTTGTGTATGCTCTCCGCTTTTTTAGTATATTGATTGTATAGGGAGTTCATCCCTATTCAATAAAATATTACTTTGTCAAAAAAATAAAAACAGAAATTTAGTATGAGAAAGTTGATCTTTAGTCTGAATTAATACTTAAAATATAAAGTGTGCAGTGGGATATCTTTATAGGTAGCAAGTCTTTACAACACTCGACTCAAGCTTTACTTAGCCCAAGCAATGCCCAAAAGTCCCTTGTCTTTCTTGGTTGGACCAGCCCAACCGGCGATTTCCGTTTTCCTTAATTTGAAGAGCAAGAACAAGTCTACCACTTGTATACGAAGTTTGTCCCAAATCAACAAGATTACTTTATCAACAAAACAAAAACAAAAAAATAGTACAAATAAGCTAATAGTTAATCTGAATTTAAAACTTAAAATGCATAGCTGCATCTTAATCATAACTTTACAATAGTTTTTGGACTTGATTAGCACGGATTTTACTTCACATACCTTTTTTATAATGCATTGTTTTAACTTCATATATTTTACTTAATTGGAATTTTTTTCATTTCCTTGGTTCATATAACATTGTTTGTGGTTACAATTCTTTTTCATGCATTGTATTTATTTATTTTTTAAATCTTTTCTTCATTGATGCTTTCTTCACTAAAATCCTTTTTTAATAGTACTTCGCACTGAAAGTGTTGCATATGCTTGGAGCTTTTATATCCTTTTTGCCTTTGAGAATTGCTCCCACATTATTGCTCTCATTAAGTTGGGCAAACACTTGCTGGAACCGCAAACTGCATCTGCATCTGCATCACTTTTTCTCTTGAAGTTTGTATCCCCTAAGTGTTGGTTAGAAATATTCATTTTAAACTTATTTGTCTTCACCTTACTTTATATTGAAAGAAGTCTTCCTCTTTGAGAAGGTAGCCTTATTTGTCTTCACCTTACTTTATATTGAAAGAAGTCTTCCTCTTTCAAAAGGTAGCCTTTCTATCAACTAGTCGATAACTCCTTACACCATTCCGCTTAAGGTGGCGCCCCTTAGTCCCATTAGCTTATACCTATGCATGCTTTCCTCCTTTTACTTTATCAAATAATAAAGCCTTGATCTTTGTATTCATTCACCAGTCCCAGTTCTTACATGAGACATGCTGATGTGAGTACAAATCTATTAGAGCTCAATTAGAAGGTAAGCAAAGAGGAAGTTCTTTGAATACTTTCAGTATTAATATATTGTAGGCATTCATGCTGTTCTTTTTTTGACAATGTGTCTTAAATTGCACCATAAAACTCTTTCTCCACGTTTCTATTAAGTTTCCCAATTACAAGACGCAGCGATTGAGAATGCTATCATTATCACCTAAAATGACAGCCCAATGCACTAAGCTCCCGCTATGCACGGGTCCGGGAAGGGACGAACCACAAGGGTCCATTGTACGCAGCCTTACCCTGCATTTCTGCAAGAGGTTATTTCGACAGCTTTAACCCGTGACCTCCTAGTCACTCCTGGTCACTCCAAGTGATGCAAGAAAGCTCGCAGATTTAAACTCTCAACCAAAGCCGAGAAGAGCTTTACCGTGACAACAATGGCACGTTGTCCTACACTTAGAGACCTAACATGGCATGGAAAATGGAATGGCGTTGGAGTTATTACATAAAGATTCAAGGTGTTTATATTCGGCTTTGTATGTAGGTCTTGGCCGAAGACCATGTTTGTTTATTTCTTTTAGCTTGTTGTTTTCCTTTAGTTCCTAGCTTAGGGCATAGTGTGCTATGTAATAACTAACATTAGGGCATAATTAATAAGTCACAAAGGTGACTAGGCCGAGAGTACACCCTGGCAAGGATAAAGGATGACTTGGCCGACAAAGTGGCAAGGACAAGGAACATCTAGAAGATGGAGATTTCAAGAAGAGACTTTATTAACTAACAAGTTCATGAAGTTAGCTATTTTGAAGACTTCAAAGTCATCCAAGGGGGAGAGGAGGAGTTGGCCAAAATGGTTCAACATACAAATGCCAAGAATACAAGCTTCCAAGCACATTCCAAGAAGATGAGGTTGTTGGAAGACTCAAGGTCATAGATTCTTCCACTTGGGAACCACAAAGAGGTGTGAAGAAGATTGAGTTTACCCTTGTTTCCAAGAAAAGACCATTCACATTTTCTTGATTTGATCGAAATACCCTTGGTCATCAAGTCAAACCCAAAACCCGTCCACACTAGGCCGAATAGGTGCTAGTTTGTGTCTTTTTGTCTTCTTCTAGAATAGTCTATTTTGTACTATAAATAGAGGCCTTAGGACTTGTAAATATTCAAAGAGAGATTGAAGATATATAAAAGTTGAGTTTTACGCAAAAGCTAAGTTATTCAACTTGTGTGTTGTTTATCTTAGTTGGTTCTATGTGAGTCAAACCCCTTGGTGCAAGTTTAGCTAAGACTGTGTGACTTAGTTGAACCCAAACTAAGGTTTTCCTTTGGTGTAAGTTTGGTTTAGACTGTGTGACTTAACTAAGTCCAAGCTCGAAGAACCCCTTGGTAGTAAGCGAAGGTTGAAACTGTGTGGACCAACCTATCCTAAACCTAGGGTCACTAAAAAGGCTTCCGATCACCCTCACTTGACTAGTTCACGGGCATTGCACTTAGCAAACCCTGGTCTTGACCTTATGGAATTGGTCACCTTATCCTTGGTGTCGACTTGGGCAGTAAAACTCATCCTTAGGAATATCTTCCATATCTCATCAAAACCACAACCATCAAACAATTGAACTATATCGACCGATCCGACACTTAACCAAATCAATCATATTTCACTCAATCTTGCAACTCGTGTTCAATCCTCATCCAATCCATTATATACTGACCGCCCTTACCTCCCACAGCACCTCACAAACAATCCACAACCGAAACCATACGTACACCACCGTCCGAAACCGACAACCCCAAACAGTCCACTCAAATAACCTGCATCGAAACCTCACTATTTCGGTTCATTTCCGAGACCGTACGACCACCCGACCACCAACACCACCCTCAACCTCCCCGGAAAACTCCCACAAAACGCCTTGAGTCGAATCCATCCACAACTACCCGTTCAACCCCGACAACCCCACACTGTCTGCCCCATCCAAGATACCGAGAACCTCACTGTTTCGGGTTCTATTTTGTGGCCTTGTCACCATCTACTCACTGAACCCCGACCACCACAATAACCTCAACACAACCCCAACGACCCCACAAAGCGTCTAAGCCCGACTCCTCACCAAACTACCCAAAGGCAGTAACACCTAATCCGAGAACCCCTATTTCACATCCATTATCGCGTCAACTAGTTCCCTGCCGAACTCAGCCACACTTACCCTCACTCACCCCTCCTTACTTACACACCAAGACTATCATTATCACCTCTCTCAACAATATACAATGTCATTAAGTCTTTGCTATTAATGTGGATAAAAGAAAGGCAATAATCAAAAATTAATAAGTAAATAGTGGTAACATGGAAATCAAAATATTACCTTATATACACATTCAGAAAGCACCATGCAACAAAGGATATGCTGCAAGTCGGACACAGATTCAGCCTTAACAGCAAGACAGAGATCGTGAAGTTGCTTCTTCCTTCTCTTGTATTCTTCCTGCATTAGTTTCCTCTGCTCTCTGGCATCCGCCCAAGGCCACCGTACAACCATCTTCCATTGCTGTGGCCAAGTGATCTTCGATTTTTGGCCTCTCATCCATGATTCTACTCTCCGTTGTAAGGACTCCATTCTCCCACTAACCCTAATTACACTCTAATCTCTCCGCGGTTGTTTGTGGTTGCATTTGCGTGCGCAAAGTCCCGATTGTACCGAATCAGAAAGTTATGTTAAGGCATATGCCCAAAAGTAAACAACCTTTCCTATTTTTTTTCTTTATTTACATACCTTCTATATTTATATTATGCAAAACTAAGACATTTAAATTAGTATAAGGGCATCTTTTTTACTGTTTGTAAGTACTCCTCCTTCCTAGAATACTTGTCATATTTCTCTTTTTGAAAGTTAATTTAATTTAATTTAAAAATTAAATTAGATTAGATTAATTTAATATTTTAAAATTAAAATTTAGATATTCAGAAACTATATGAAAAGTATTATAAGTTGTAATTCTTCTCAAATTAATATAATGAAAAAATATAGCTTAAAGTGTTGGTCAATGTTCATATAGTTTGACTCTTGAAAAGTGTAACGTGACAGATATTTTAGTACACATATAATATATTTCATATTGGATAAATGTATTAGCAAAATAAACAGTGACGGATAAATATATTAGCAAAATAAGCATTGTTCTCTCACTCTACCCTAACTACATTTGGGTTTGTTAAAAAATGCCGTTAATACCCTTTAATTTCTTTTCAAATTTGGAGACTTGAAGAAGTCTTGTAGGGTTGTATAAGCATACGCATTAGGGTGAGCAAATTCGGGTATCCTTATTTTTTTTAACTATCCGGACCCTATCCAGTAAAAGATCGGTTCCTAACTTTACTATTTGAAACCTACTCGGACCCTATGGTTCTGGGTAGGTTCCCGGGTACCCTGTAAATTTTTGTGTTGTTTAAAGAGATCGGAGTTTTGTTTAGTGATGATGCCTGGTTTGTTCATGAGGTTTAGTAAAACAATATAATCGGAGGTTTTGTTTAGCATTTACTGCTCGATGCTTGGTGTTAATGAATATTCCACCTTCATAGCTACAATTTTTTGTTGATGTTCCTGTTACTCATGGATATAAATGTATTGTTTGCAGGCGCATGATGTAGGTCGTGGAGCATAACCTGGTCGAGGTGTTGTGCCTCCTATAAGAAGATAATATCCCCACATGGGTTGGTATCTGGTTTTTGAGTTCGTAAATTCATTGTAATAGTGCACGAGTAGTTGCTAGTCTTATAATTGAGAAATGTGTAATCTGAAAAGCGCACAATGTAGAATGTTAGACTTTGTATTCCATACATGACTTGATAAAATTGGAAAGTAAGTGATTTTTAGATTGCGGCAACATCCAAGAGATGTTTACCG
This sequence comes from Przewalskia tangutica, assembly GCA_029844215.1. Taxonomy (NCBI): domain Eukaryota; kingdom Viridiplantae; phylum Streptophyta; class Magnoliopsida; order Solanales; family Solanaceae; genus Przewalskia; species Przewalskia tangutica. The sequence continues at coordinate 94,866,108 of CM056728.1, read as the reverse complement.
GTCTTTCTTGCATTGAGATTGGTCAAATTTCTCATTATCATTGAGCTACATCCAAGAGGTGTTTACCGGTCTTTCTACATCCAAGAGTTGTAGCACGGATATGACTATTTTGAGAGATACTAAAGCAAATGGTATGTTTAGAAAGCTACTATAAATGGTCGGCCCCGGGTCTGGGTACCCTGTCTCTATTTGCCGAACCGGAACCGGACCCGACATTTATCGGTTCCTAATTTTACTATCCGGGACCTATCCATTATTATAATATATCTACTCGAAACCTACTCGTTAGTGTCGATTCCGATCGGATATTTGGGTGTCTTGTACCCGTGCTCACCTCTAATACACATCTCCAAGTTCTATCATTTTTGCTCAATTAATGATGACTAGGCAACAATACAGGTCAAAATCTTGTTAGGATCAATCCACAAGGCAGCAACATTAACAAGAACTTTATTAGGCTCAAACCCAATCTCACAAATCTTTAGCCAAAGCCTTATGGCCAAAGAACGCTCGTCAATTGATAAGAGAGTGAAATTGTCTGTACTAGCTGACTTTTTATTCAAGGTATTTGCCACCATATTCGCATCGCTCTAAGAATACAACATAGTGATGTCTTAATCTTTAGATACTTTAAACATATGCATTTTCTCAAATTTAAGTCCTTCTTGAATGTTCACTATAATCTCATAAGCCCACACAAGTAATGTCTCAAAATCTTGAGTGCAAATAGAATCATCACCAACTCCAATGATGTGTAGGATAATTTATTCTCATGAACTTTCAGTTGTCGTGAAACATGGACAATCACACAAATCAATACACACCTAAAGTCAATGTGTGAAGCATCGCAATACACCATGTAACTCTCAAAACTTATAGGTAATGTCAAAATTGTTGTATAGTCACTATAGTCTTGAGCTTATGAAATATCAAAGAGTTATCTGCTCAACATCCATATTAAAGTAAAACAAGACATTGTGCTAGATATTAATGTATAGGGTAAAATTTGTAAATATAAGTGGACGTATTCAGAGATGACATGTGGCGATGGTGACACGTCAGACTCGAGTCAGCAAGTGAGAGGCTTAGAGAAAGCTCCAGAAAAGTAATTTGGTAACCCGCTTCTGGGGTAAAAATCACAAAGAACCTGGATAAGCATGTCAACTCACCGGTCAAGCGTCATTCAATATACAGAAACGTTACACAAGACTCTAAGTCTCCTCCCGTCTTTATTAGGCTTCATTAGCCTTTATGTACTCTTAATTACCTTTTATTGTAGCATTAATATTGTTAATTGTGGGTACATGATTCATGAGACTTGCACCATGTAGCTCTAGTATAAATATGTTAAGCTTTAGACTGCCATGAAAAGATGGCAAGAAGTTGAAGAAAGAAGAAGAAGAAGAAGAAGAGAAAGGAAGAGGAATCGGTGAGTTGAAGAAGGCGATGAAGGAGACGAGGCGGTGAAGAAGACGAGGGGGTTCTAGAAGAAGAAAAGAAAAAGACATTTGTATTAAATGAAAACAACTTGTTATACACAGTTGGGTTACAATATATTTATAAGAGTTCACTATACTCATTAGCCCATTATACTAGTTAGTCCAATATACTAACCCAATATACCAATATACTAATTATACATTTCAATTATACTTTTACACCCCTCCCTCAAGCTAGGATGTCTAAAAATGTTCTTCAAGCCTAGTTTGGATAATAAGGAAGTATGTTGCTGTCGATTCAATGTCTTTGTTAGTATATTAGCCGGTTGTTCCTTTGTTGATATAAACTGAGCATTGATCAATCCACTTTGAATCTTTTCTCTAATAAAATGACAGTCGATTTCTATATGTTTTGTTCTCTCGTGGAAAACTGGATTCCCAGCAATCTGTATGGCAGATTTGCTATCTGTGAATACTCTCACTGGTCTGGATATATCAACACCCAACTCTTGAAACAACCCTGCTAGCCAAATAACCCAAAGAATCGCGAAGCCATAGCGCACTCCGCTCTTCTGAACTCCGAGATATTGTGTCTTGCTTCTTCGATTTCCAGGAAACAGATGATGATCCATACATTGCCAGATAACCAGTAACTGGTCTCCTGGTGTTGATGCAGCTTCCCCAACCTGCATCACAATACATTTTGAGCTGAGGAACATAATTAACAGAACTAGACATAAGTATACCCATTCCTGGTGTCTGTTTAATATATCTGACTAATCGAAGGCCAGCTTCCATGTGAGAGTCCTTTGGTGTTTGCATGAATTGGCTGAGTGAGTTTACTGCAAAGGTGATATTTGGTCTTGTAGTGGTTAAATATAACAGTCTCCCAATCAGTCTTCTATATACGCAGGGGTCGGTCAACAGCTTATCAGCACTATGAGATGATTCAAAACTGGCTTCAATGACTTTGTCCAACTCTACTGTAGTGAGTTTCTGATTTGTCTCCATAGGGAAAGTCACTGGTTTGGCTCCTGCCAATCCCATGTCTGATATAAGTTCAAGAGCATACTTTCTTTGATGCATTAGAATGCCTTGTGAATTCCTTGCAAACTCAATTCCCAGAAAATACTTTAACTCCCCCAAGTCTTTTATCTTAAAGGCTGATTGTAGTGCTTCTTTTGTGGACTGTATGAGAGCTGCGTCATTCCCAGTTAGCAGGATATCATCCACATATACCAACACCACCACAATCTCCTCTTCTTTTCTCCTTGTGAAAAGAGAGTAGTCCCTATGGCTTTGTGTGAATCCTGATGACAATAAAGTTGTAGTTAACTTTGTATTCCATTGCCTAGAGGCCTGTTTCAAGCCATATAAAGACTTCTTTAACCTGCATACATGTGTGTTCCTGTGTGTAGCATTGAATCCCCCTGGAACTGTCATGAACACTTATTCAGATAAATCCCCTTGAAGAAATGCATTGTATACATCCATATGATGTATCTTCCAATGTTGCACTGCTGCAATAGACACCACAGTCCTGACTGTGGCCATCTTAACTACAGGTGAGAATGTCTCCTGGTAATCTATTCCTTCCTTCTGGTTATATCCCTTGGCTACAAGTCTGGCCTTGAACCTCTCCACCTCCTCTGATGCTTTGTACTTAATCGTGTAGACCCATCTACAACCAATTGCTTTCTTCCCTTCAGGCAGTTTGACTAGCTCTCATGTTCCATTGTCCTCTAGTGCCTGGATTTCAGATTCCATGGCTGCAATCCATCTGGGATCATTTGCAGCTGCTGAGTATCCTGATGGCTCAGTGTCTACAGATACTTGTGCAACAAAGTGTTGATAGGCAGTAGATAGACCTGCATATGTGATGTTGTCAGAAATTGAATATAAACAGCTGTGAGATCCTTTTGTAGTGATATAGTCATTGTGCCATATATGAGGTCTGCCATGTCTTTCTGATCTCATTGTTGTAGTTGTAGTGACTGACTCCATCTGATTGTTCTCATGATGTTTTGTCTCATCTGCACAGTTACTGGTATTATGATCTCTGTCTGCACTACCACCATTGATATTTGAATCTGCAGTAGGACCTGCTGATGCGCGATTTATACACACACTAACGCAAGTGCACGTGTCGTGACAAGTAATATAGTCTAGAAGACCGAGTTATCGTCCTCAGGGATTAGTGTTCAATTCTCAAATTCTATTATATGGTATCTATTTGGTAACCGATGATTGATGAATTGTTTATAACTATAATTATGAATGCTAACTAAACTACTTTGTTTTACTTCAGATATGGTGGAAATAGGGCTTCCAAATCTCCTCAACTATCCGCTCATCTTACTTGTTAATGCACTTAATTATGGTTCTTCTTCTATTTTGAGATAGCAGGTTAACTAAGCCGTTTTATACTCCTGTTAAGGTAATATAAACACTCAACCCCAATATAGAACCCTTCTACCTTTCGGTGATAAGATTGACTATAAAGGAGGATTAAGAGCAATAACCTATTAAACTACACAAGTATCGGGGTACTTTCGTCCACGATTTAACCTATGTTTATTCAACTATAGCATATTCACAATCTCCCCTTTCGGCTTTCGATTAGAAATCATATAGATTATGATAATTAGTGATCAATTAATTACCAAACATTCAAGACAATTATTGAATAAATCTCAACAATGATAAGAAGAAACCAAAAACATGCATTAATTCATAAGAATAAGTTTCAATTGATTTGATATGGAAAACCCTAGATTAGGTTAGTTCATAGCCATAGACATGACAAGAACTAAACTAATATCCAACATAAACTATAAAGAAATAAAACAAAAAAACAAGAAATTACACAAAAAGTGGTCTCCAATCTTGATCTCCATGGTTGTGTTGAATTGACAAGGGTTTGGAACCCTTATTCTGACCTAAAATCTCTTTTTTATAGCCTCCAACTCGTTTCCCAGGTTTCCTTCCAGGCCTTGGCCCATTCCCATTCGAAATTGGCGAAATCACTCGCGCCATGGCTGCGGCGCGCGTGGCCTGAAACTCATGCAACTCTACGTAATTTGGCGCATGGCCGACGCTGACATCTTTGGAGCGCGCGGCTCTCGCTTTCTGCGGTTCGCTAACTTTCTCGCTTTTGAGCTCTGAACTCTGTTTACGCCTCTTTTTGATCCTTTTCGCCAATGAGCCACTTTAAACCATTATGACTCAAAAGAAAGAAAATATATCCTAAGACGACATGTATTTGTACAAAAATGGGCAAAAGACTAACTAAGAATGACTCAAAAGGTGTATATAATCAAAGCAAACTCCAAAATGAGAAGTCCCTTCATAAAGGGCCGGATTATGTTATGTAAGATATGTAAGTTATGTGGAAAAGAACTTGACGAAATTCTTAAGTTTGTATGTAAGAATGTGATGTTAATTCTTATTGAAAGAAGGAAAAGAACAACTAATGCACGATTGATTTCATGAGTTAAAATGGCACGGTAGGATCTGGTATTTAATTTTTTTATACTTGCCCCTGTCATTTTTTTATACAGTTATGATTTGGTTACTGTACCTTATTTTCGTTCCATACTAAATTTTTGTTATCGACCCCGCCGGCTGCGTTAAATGCCGCAGTATTAGGTACCCAGGTTGGTGATCCTCGTTCTTAGGATCTCTGTTCAGTTTTTGGGAAGAAGCTTCATTCACTCCGGAGGCTTATCTTTTGGTACGGATCCCTGTTGATGTAGATTTATGTATATTCAGGGGTATGGCAGGGCCCTGTCCCGTCCTAGTTGTTATGTCCAACTCTTAGAGGTCTGTAGTCATTTATGTGGGTTGTAAAGAAGAAGGATGTAACTGCGTTTGGTTATATATATATATATATGTATGTCCAGGGAGGTAACCTTATCGGCTAGCCTGTTGTTTATTTTTTGTTTAATGTACGTTATGAGTTCCATGTATGTTCTGTTGATTTTCTCTGATGTTTACCTGTAAGGGTGCCCAGGTAGGGCACCAGTCGCAGGCCCGAGGTCGGGTCATGACAACTATGCAGGTAATTAAGGCCTCAGAGGTCGAGTCAGTTGTGCTAGCTTCTTACCGATTACGCGATATTACAGTGAACTGGTTTGAGTCGTGGGAACTGTCCAGGGGCGAGGGTGCTCCTCCAGCTTTGTGGGACGAGTTCACAGAGACCTTCCTTGATCGCTTTTTGCCTCCTGAGATGAGGAGAGCCCGTGTAGATAGGTTCTTGACGCTGAGGCAGAATGGAAAGACCATCAGAGAGTATAACCTGGAGTTTGACTCATTGGCTAGGTATACACTCACTATTGTGGCTGACATGGCCGATAGAATTCATCGCTACGTGATGGGGCTAGACCGTTATATGGTTACCGCACACCTGGTAGTGGCCGCCCGATCGGTATGGATATTGCCAGGACGCGAACATACTGCGAATTGAAGGCAGAGAGAGGACCAACCGGACGAGCCGGCCAGAGGGCGGGGCGACAAAGTTTCGGGGTAACTTTCGAGGTGGACAACCTCAGCAGCAATCTAGGTCTATATTTCAGTCGGCACAGAGTGCTCCTTCCCAGTCTTCTGGCAGAAGGTTTGATCGACCGGGTTATTCAGGAGCTGGTCAGAGCTTCAGATTCGCGTGTGCACATGGGTTCTAGGCAGTCGGGACCACTCTTCCCTCATTGTTCACAGTGTGGCCGACATTATCAGGGGGAATGTCGTCGTGCTACTGGTGCCTATTTTTCCTGTGGTCGTCAGGGCCATATGATGAGGGAATGTCCTAGTAGGAGGGACACATGTGGGATGACTCAGCCTACTGGATCAGTTGTTGGTTCTTCACCTTCATGGTATGCGTCTGCGAGCGTGATTACGAACAAGAGCGATAAAGGGAAATGAAGCAATAGTTACAGGTATATCTTTGACCCTTTAGAGACTTGTATGCATTGATAAGATTGTTATATGTTTAAGTGTTATGTACGGGTAATATTGAGTTTTGTGATTAAGACAACCTGGTTATGTGGTAATGTAAGTTTGGGACATAGAATATTGAGGACCTTAGAATATTGATAACCGTAGAGACCTTAGATGTACAAGGCCTTCTCGGGTAGTAAGGTTTATTTCAGGCTAAGAATGAGAATTAAGTGCGAGGATGGGCCGGTGTTGCATATGTGATTATGTTGGGTGTAGTTAAGGGGGACTATACGATATCCGTTTAGATTGAACCTCGAAAGAACATTCGGGGACAAATGTTTCTAAGGGGAGGGGGGGAGAATGTTACACCCCGTAAGTCCAGGGCATGTTAAAGAGAATGTACGTAAGGAATTAGGACTTAAAATTTGAACGAAAGAAAGAGTTGTTATTTCTAAGGAAAATCTTCCGAACCTCGGGAAGGAAAAATGTTTGTTAGTAAGAATTGGGTTCTCAGAATTGTTATTTGAGACTGATGGAATTTTATTTTCGGATTTGGTCACGTGGGGCCCACTCGGGAAATTTTACGTTTTGTGGGGCCCACAAGGTTTTTGATATTTTGACCAATTATGAAAATTTCGGAAAATGAAATAATTTAGACCCATTGGAGGGCGACACGTGTCACCCTCCACATGGGCTTGTTGGATGAAAAGAAATGGACCAAGTCAAATAGACAAGTTGTGGCTTGAGATAATTGACCACATCCTAGCCATCCATTTGGTATGTAGTCATTTATGTGGGTTGTAAAGAAGAAGGATGTAACTGCGTTTGGTTATATATATATATATGTCCAGGGAGGTAGCCTTATCGGCTATCCTGTTGTTTATTTTCTGTTTAATGTACGTTATGAGTTCCATGTATGTTCCGCTGATTTTCTCTGATGTTTACCTGTAAGGGTGCCCAGGTAGGGCACCAGTCGCAGACCCGAGGTCGGGTCGTGACAACTATGCGGGTAATTAAGGCCTCAGAGGCCGAGTCAGTTGTGCTAGTTTCTTACCGATTACGCGATATTACAGTGAACTGGTTTGAGTCGTGGGAACTGTCCAGGGGCGAGGGTGCTCCTCCAGCTTTGTGGAACGAGTTCACAGAGACCTTCCTTGATCGCTTTTTGCCTCCTGAGATGAGGAGAGCCCGTGTAGATAGGTTCTTGACGCTGAGGCATAATGGAAAGACCATCAGAGAGTATAACCTGGAGTTTGACTCATTAGCTAGGTATACACTCACTATTGTGGCTGACATGGCCGATAGAGTTCATCGCTACGTGATGGGGCTAGACCGCTATATGGTTACCGCACGCCGAGGTGGCCGCCCTTCACCGTGTATGGATATTGCCGGGATGCGCATACATACTGTGGAATTGAAAGACGAGAGAGGACCAACTGGACGAGCGGCCAGAGAAGTCGGGGCAGCGAGTTTCAGGGTAACTTTCGATGTGGACAACCTCAGCAGCAGTCTAGGTCTATATTTCAGTCGGCACAGAGTGCTCCTTCCCAGTCTTCTGGCAGAAGGTTTGATCGGCCGGGTTATTCAGGAGCTGGTCAGAGCTTCGGATTCGCGTGTGCACATGGGTTCTAGGCAGTCGGGACCACTCTTCCCTCAGTGTTCACAGTGTGGCCGACATTATCAGGGGGAATGTCGTCGTGCTACTGGTGCCTGTTTTTCCTGTGGCCGTCAGGGCCATATGATGAGGGAATGTCCTAGTAGGAGGGACACGTGTGGGATGACTCAGCCTGCTGGATCAGTTGTTGGTTCTTCACCTTCTATAGCTATGCGTCCTGCAGGGCAGGATTACGAACAAGAGCGATAAAGGGAAATGAAGTAATAGTTACAGGTATATCTTTGACCCTTTAGAGACTTGTATGCATTGATAAGATTGTTATATGTTTAAGTGTTATGTACGGGTAATATTGAGTTTTGTGATTAAGACAACCTGGTTATGTGGTAATGTAAGTTTGGGACATAGAATTTTACGTTGGTAAGAATGGGTAGGAAGTTATGAGGTTTGATTTAAAGTTATGTGCCTTGATTTATTTGAAGTAAGTAAGTTGATTTTATATTTAAAAATGACTTAAATTTATATGTGAAAAGGGACTTGATTTTATAAGTGGAAGTTATATGATTTTAAAGGGAATAAGTTACTTGGATTTGGATGTATATGAGACTTGATTTCTTTAAAGGTTATGAAAATTTATTTTTCAAGTTATGGGACTTGATTTCTAAAGTATAGATGACATGATTTTATATGTATAAGCGACATGATTTTAAAGAGTATATGATACGAGGTTTTAAGACTATAAGCCTTGATTTTATAAGTGGAAATGACTTGATTTAAAAGTATGGGTTACTTGAATTATTTCTAAAGTTAAGAGGCTTGATCTCGAAAGAGTATGTAATTTGAGTTGTAAAAAGTAGAAGTTTATTAATTTAAAGAGAAGGAGTTGCATGATATTTTTTATAAGTATGTATGTACGTAGTACTTTTGGGTTTAATTTTCCCTAATGTTGTAAGAAATGAAAGTGCCTTAAGTCCTCCAAAATGAAAGGTGTTATAATAGCTTTATGAGAAGTTGTTATAACGACTTAAGAAGAAGTAAGAAAAGATGGTTTAAAATGTTATGGAAGCAATACACCGTGTCCCGCAAATGGGCCGGGTTACGTTATGTAAGGAGCAATACACCGGGTCCCGCAAACGGGTCGGGTTATGTTATGAGATATACCGAGCCTACATATAGGCCGGGTTACGCCATATTACACCGAGCTCACAGATGGGTCGGGTTACGTCATTTTACACCGAGCCCCACAGGCGGGTCGGGTTATGCTACATATTCCATCAGTACACCGAGCTCACAGATGGGCCGGGTTACGTCATTTACAATCGAGCCCCCTGCGTCGGGTTATGCTACATATTCTATCGCCGAGCTCGCGAGATGGTAGATACGTCATTTTACACCGAGCCCCACAGGCGGGTCGGGTTATGCTACATATTCCATCAGTACACCGAGCCCCACAGGTGGGCCGGTTTATGTCACATGATTCATCAGTACACCATGTTCCGCAAATGGGTCGGGTTACGTTATCACGTATAGATAATCAAAGCAAGCTCCAAAATGAGAAGTCCCTCCATAAAGGGCCGGATTATGTTATGTAAGATATGTAAATTATGTGGAAAAGAACTTGACGAAATTCTTAAGTATGTATGTAAGAATATGATGTTAATTCTTATTGAAAGAAGGAAAAGAACGACTAATGCACGATTGATTTCATGAGTTAAAATGGCACGGTAGGATATAGTATTTAATTTTTTTATACTTGCCCCTGTCATTCTTTTATAAAGTTATGATTTGGTTACTGTACCTTATTTTCGTTCCATACTCGGTACATGTTGTACTGACCCCATTCGGGGGGCTGTGTTCATGCCCGCAGGTATTAGGTACCCAGGTTGGTGATCTTCGTTCTTAGGATCTCTGTTCAATTTTTGGGAAGAAGCTCCATTCACTCCGGAGGCTTATCTTTTGGTACGGATCCCCGTTTATGTAGATTTATGTATATTCAGGGGTATGGCGGGGCCCTGTCCCGTCCTAGTTGTTATGTCCAACTCTTAGAGGTCTGTAGTCATTTATGTGGGTTGTAATTTTAAAAGAAATGTAAGTTCTTCGCTATGTATGGTGGCAGCCTCTTCGACTTTACCTTTGTTTTAAAGAAAAAAAGAGTGATATTTATCTTCCGCAATTTACATATGTTGTATGAATAGAAGGGTGCCCAGATAGGGCACCAGTCGCGGGCCCGGGGTTCGGGGCGTGACAACAGGGCATTTATGATGATGGTTACATTCCTTCTTGATCTAGAATCGTGCTATAGAGTTGAGTTGTAAGAATTCTCTCTGTAAACCTTATCGTGTTTATAATTACATCAATGCCTTTTTTCCAATAGGGCTATGATTAGCAGGGAAATTAAGGTTGGATTGAGTGTAAATGCGAGTAGTATGCTCTATATTGAGACATATCAGTCAGAGGATATGAGTAAGTTGCTTTCCCATGTATCGACGAATCTAGTAGTGCCAGAGGAGTTGAGGGAAGCTCCCGTACCATCAATCCTATCATCGGCTCTATCTGATAAAGATGTAAGGATAACGGTGCATGTATTGAATCAATTGGTTGCCTCCCAGGCACAACTTCATCCTAGAGCATCTGATAGAGATAGTCCCTTGAGGGGTCAGGGATCTCATAACCCAAAGAGTTTATTAGTCAGGGATCACCGATATTTAAAGGGTTCAAATATGTCAATATCTCAGGGTCAAAGTTGTGAAGGTCGAGTGAGACCGCCCCAGCCATCTTATAGTCAGTATGGTCAGCGCATGCCAGATTATGCCGCAAAGGTACAGGGGGTTGGTTTAGTGTGGCAGCCATGGCCACAACATTCCGAAGTGCCCTAAGTTGATGCACAAAGGTAAAGATAAGATGATTATGAGTTGTACATATGAAAAACGGAACACATCATGGAAATGTTTAGTAGGTTATGAAAATCTGCACGTTTTATGGTTACTCTTGTTGATTAGAATAAGGGAATATGTTATGTACATGCGACCTAAATTGTAATGTCTTACCCAGAATAGATTGAAAATTGTCCCGGGATATCATTAACAAGAATGGATTGCCACAATTGAATCGTCTGAAAAGTGAACATCAATAAATTTAAAAAGATCACGTAAAGTGACATACCCAGAATAGTGAGCCCAAGTCATATATAAGGATGAGTTATCCACGGTAGTGGAAAGGGACATTAGCCTCTCGTCCGTGTGTAAAGGGCCATACCGCATAATATTGAGAATTACGTATATCAATGTTAGTAAGTTAAGGCATGCTATAGGTATTAGATTGGTAAGGTATTCGGCTTCATTGCGCAACATGTTACAATTCTAAATAACCTCTGGATAACAATAATTAGTTAGGGGCAATTAAGGACGAGAACTATGGAACAATCGAAGAATGGTTGTAAGAAATATGAAAATAGATAATAAGTATGAATGAAATGGTATGATCAGGTATCAATGCATAAATGTTTTTTCGTTTAATGACAAGTAGAATGAAGGATTACGACAAGAAGGAGAAAGGTGAATGAGATTATAGTTATACATGTTTCACAAATGTATGATTATTCTAGAACAACGTAAGGACCAATGGTAGAGGAGAGATCGTAAGAACTCTTCGGTCAAAGGTGACGAACCTTTGATGTTTAGGAAGATAGTATGAGAAGTACTTTGAGATAAGGGACCCCCCAAGGCAACTTGAAATGAAAATGTAAAAGTAAGACGAGTGAGCACTCGGTCGATAGGAGATCTAATAATGATAAGACAAGAAAGCTTGACAAGTCATTGGATCATGTAAAACTATGAAGTGGATCTAAACATATGAAACATCAGTTCCATAACATATGCAGTCATACCTCTCAGAAAGTAGGTAAACGGAAGTAACAGTGAGTAAAGCTCGAGATTAGCGCCTAAACAGGTGAAAATGGGCCAATGACGCTTATGGATACAAGGTAGACATTAAAGATATATGTCAAGAGATAATGTCATTATAATGAAGATAAAATGCCAGGTAAATACATATGTCTATGAGCATTTTTTTGAACTGACCAAAGGTTCTACAAGATAGATAAAGTAATAGATTTACAACTTAATGAGATCACGTAAATCTTTTCCCAAAGCGCCATTGACAGAAAGTCTTAGCCAAGAGTCAAGTGAAGGAATTTGAATCTAAGTATAATGACCAGGTTTGAATATAGTAGGTCAACATCATGTAATGCAAATTCTTCAGATAGTAATGCCAATGATTGAAATCATGAGCAATGTTTGAGATTACGTATGTATACCAGCATATTTTAGAATTAAGAAGAGTACAACAACTAAGAAAATCATCACGACTGCCTCGAGCATGGCGGTGCCCTACTCAGGCACCCTTCTGTATACATCAGAGAATAGCAGCGGAACATACATAAACTCATAAAATACTAGACAGTAAAAATCAACAGTCTAGCCGATAAGGCCACCTTCCGAAAAATATACATATTTGTTCTTACAACCCAATCCACAAGATATGACTACATACCTCTAAGAATTTTTATATAACAACTGTGACGGGACAGGGCCCCGCCATACCCCTGAATGTACAACAACCGACAATACCAGGGATCTGGACCAAAGATAAGCCTCCGGAGTAATAGAGCTTCTCAACAGCTGAACAGTGATCCTAAGAGTGAGGATCAAGAACTGTATAACTCTCTACTGCGGCGATGAACGCAGCCCAGAAGAGGTCAAGACAGTACCAAGTATGTGAAACCGAAAGATCAGAATGAAATCATAATAGTCTAAAATAAAGTTGGGGACATGTATGATAACCACATTAACAGTACATTATGCCTTACTAACAATGAGAGTGGACAAGAATAAAATTTGTCGGTTTTAAAACAAGAAGCTCATGATTAACCTAGGGCCATCCGCCCGTAGTATCATTCTGTAATCCTACTCCTGGGACTATTTCACCCGCATAGGCCGCATAGACCCGCATGAGGTAATTTTCTCGCATAGACTGTATCCGTCCGCATAGGTCGTATGGACCCACATAAGGTAATCTCCTCGCATAGGACTGGTCCGCCCCGCATGGGACTATTTCACCCGCATGAGCCCTACGGACTCGCATGAGGTATTCCTCGCATCGTGGGGAGCAAATCCACAGAATATGCAAATACAACAAGCCCGGGGAATGACCCCGTAATGAACAATACGTCACTAGCACAACCAACTATCATACATAACATAAGCACCACCGGCTTATCATACATAACATAAGCACCCCCGACTTTTATACATAACATAAGCACCACCGACTTATTATAATTATCATAAGCAAGTTAAGACATCCCCTAACTTCTTATTAGCCTTAATTATTATGCACTCTCATTTTATTTTACTTAAGGCACTAACATGTCATTAAAACATTCGGGAATTTAACCCAAAGTAGTATGGACCTTATCCTTTCAAAAATGACTCTTTCTCGTATAAAATACCCAAGATACTAACACCCGTAGTATCAAGGCTTGTCTACATTTTAAACAAGTCACTACACCTTTTAGAAATACATTTAGGCTTCTAAATCAAGTGACTTTTTACTTTAAAACTTTAAACAATTGATGCCTTTAAATCAATTTGCCTTTCTTCATTTCAAGTCATTTATCTTTGTTTACATTACTAGAGTAAACCATTATTTTAACTTTCCATAAAGTTATTATAACCAACTTCCCATAAAGTCGTTATACTAACTTTATGCTTTAGAAACTAAGACATCTTTAACCTTTCATAAAGCCGTTATAACTAACTTCCCATAAAGCTGTTATAACTCTTTATGTTTTAGACAAATTCATTCTTTTTATAACCAAGAGACTTATTCTTTTTATAACCAAGTATCATATACTTTCAAATCAAGTTATATAACTTTCAAAATACTTCAAGTCTCTTAACTTTAGAACTCAAGTTACATAACTTTCAAAATACTTCAAGTCTCTTACTTTAGAATAGCTCAAGTAATCAATACTTTCCAAATCAAGTATTCTATACTTTTCAAGTCAAGAAATCTTTCCATGTAACCTCAAGTCACATATACTTTTAAAAGCCAAGTCACCTCACTTTTCGAAATCAAGGCAAAGGATTCCAAAATGAAACCGAATTCATTTTAAACATGTACGTCCACCGTACTATACATTTATAAAACTCATGCTCAAGAAGATAGGGAAAGTTCCACATACCTCTTCGACTTAATCCACTTGCCAAGCTGAATATGCCGTACGTAGTATGTCAACCTATAATGACCATAATACGTCTATCAACTTCTAGTTTCAAACGTAGAATATTCTAAGTGTAAAGTCACTTAATTCTACGGAAAATCGGACAACACTTCCATTGTTTCTACGTACTTTTCCACCTTTTTGCAAGGCCCGAATTCAATAACCAAACATGCCACATTTAAGGCTCAACAATGTAGCTAACAAAAGGGGATTACACGCCTAATATGACGTGTAAAATTCTGCCCCACAATTGATATCAAAATAGTCCAAAAGACAATGCCATTCACGGCTAAAAGGTGCAACAACATATAATATTTTTCAATTCCCTTTCAATCCAATTTGTTAAGTCTAACATGTTATATAGTCGCAATCGATAATAACAACTACAATCCCTCATTTATATAACATGTGACGACTAAAACTAATAACTAAATTGAATTACAATCTTGAAGACTAAGTCATGCTAGATTCGGATTCCATCCAAATGTTCCATAACATTTCAATATCCATTATATATCTCATGCTTGCATATATATATGACTACAACAATAAGTAATCTTCAATCACTTAAGAGGATAAGATTGTTACCTTGACAAGCCTTAATCCAACTTCAAGATCCGAAGTCGCTCCTTAGAAACTTAGCTCATTTCCTTGATGCTCCAATCCACTATTTGAAGCCTTTAGAAGTCCACGTACAACTTTCCTTCAATTTCCAAACAAAACTATGAAAACGACTTAGGTTTTCACCTTGCGACTAATGTAAAAATGAAGCTTTTCCGGGATCTTTCTATTGAGATATCCTTACAATACCCTTAGGAACCTTGGGTTGAAGTTTTGTGAATTATGAACATCAAACAAAATTTTTTCTTGTTCTTCATTGTGCAAACCCGAGAACCCTCTTCTAGCTTTCAATGTTTTCTAATTTTTTTGTCTAAGTGTTGAAGCCTTCTCTTGCTACTTAGGATGATTATATAACACAATGGAGGGTCTAGATTACAACATTTGGGTGGCTTGGATGAAATTCATTTAAAAAAATCTAGTCAAGTGGCTCATTGACTTAGTCAATAATGTCAAGCTTTAGCTTAGCAAGACCTTATCATCTTTGCCTTGGTCAATTGACCCTTTTGCCCTTGGTCTATTCGACCAAGACCATCCAAGGGGGGGGGGGGACACGTGTCACCCTCCCATTCGCCATAATATTTAGTTTCCCGGCATTTCCAAAATTCTGATAAATTCTACAAGTCTCAAATCTTAGCGCCCTGATTTCTTACGTACGTTCTTATATACATGTCATGGGATTACGGGGTGTAACAAAAATGAGTGAACGAGTGCCAAAAGAACTAAATAAAGGAAGTTGTTTGTAATTATGAGTAGTGAGAAAGTATGAAAAAAATGATTTCTTTCAGTCCATGAATGAGAGTTAACTGTGATGATACACACATTTTAGATTCGATAACATTGTCCATAAAGTGTTCACGATTGAGATACTACAAATATAATAGTTTTCAGCACACCAGTTAATAAACAAAGTTAAGTTGACAATAAAATCATTCACCCACAAATAACTTGACTAATGTGTGGACTAAGGAGAGAAGTTGACATGAGGGAATGCATCTGTTAGCTAAGTGGGAGTCCAATTAGAGGATTCAAATAGTGATAACCCTATGACTCAGAATACAGTAGGGTCATCCCTTATACTGGGAAAAAAGGGAACGTCATGATAAAGAGTCCATTTTTAGGGAAGATAGGGAAGGACATTTAATAAAAAGAGAACTGCAACCTTTGAGTATAATAGGAGAGGGATCCTCAGGGGGAAGGTCCATTTGTGTATTCCAAGTGTAGCAGGATTATGAGACAAAATTATGACGGAGGTCCATTACTCACAATATTCTATTCACGCTGGATCTACTAAGATGTATCATGATCTCAAAGGTATGTATTGGTGGAACGACATGAAGAAGAACATTGCGGAGTTGGTAGTTTAGTGTCTTAATTGTCAGTAAATAAAAGTAGAGCACTAAAAGCCTAACGGCATGACTCAGAACATTGAGGTATCGATGTGGAAATGAGAAATGATTAATATGTACGGGTTTACCTCACCCTTATTATAAGTTTGATTATATTCGAATGATTGTTTATAGACTGACAAAATCAGCTCAATTAAGGAGATTGTTCTCCTTCATGGTATGCATATTCCAATTATATATGACCGAGGTGCGCAGTTCACAGTTAATTTCTGGAGATTATTTCAAAATAATTTGGGCACTCAAGTTAATCTTACCATAACTTACCACCCTCAGATAGATGGGCAGGCCGAGCGTGCGATTCAAATGCTCGAAGACATGCTACGAGCTTGCATATTGGACTTCAAGGGAAGTAGGGATAATCATCTACCCCTTATTGAATTTATTTACAATAACAGTTATCATACTAGCATTAAAATAGCTCCATACGAGGCTTTGTATGGACGAAAATGTAGATCTTCTATCGGATGGTTTGAAGTAGGCAAATCATAATCATTTGGGGTTGACCTGGTGCACCAAGCCATAGAGAATGTAAAGCTTATCTAAGAATGGCTATTAACCGCTCAGAGTCGCTACAAGTCGTATTTAGATGTGCTACATCGAAACTTAGAGTTCCAAGTAGATGATTGGATTTTCTTGAAGATTTGTCCTATGAAGGGTGTAATGAGATTTGGGAAAAAGAGAAAGCTTAGCCCAATGTATATTTGACCATATCGTATAATTCGATCAAATCGACCAAGTGGCTTACGAGTTGGACTTGCCTTCTGAGTTAGAGTTTGTTCATCCGGTTCTTTATGTTTCTATGTTAAGATCATGTGTTGGGAATTCTTTTCGTATTGTACCGATTGACGATGTGAAGGTTACAGAGGACCTTTCACATGAAGAAGTTCATATTTCTATCGTAGATCGACAAGTCTGCAAGTTGAGGACTAAAGAAGTAGCATACGTGAAAGTCCTATGGTAGAACAAGAATGTAGAAGAAATAACGTGGGAGGCGGAAGAGAAGATGAAACACAAATATCCCTACCTATTTCAGACCAATGCCGAGGTACCGAGAAAAACATAAGGTGAGTTCTATTTCAGATTATTATAATTAATGCTTGGTGACCATGTGAGGTATGATATAATGATGTATGTTATATTATATAGCCTCGTGAAGCGGTGATTGTATTTGCTGGCTACGTGATGGGGATTAGATATGTCACCCCAATATTCGAGGATGAATATATCTAAGAGGAAAATGATGTAACACCCTGTACTTTCGGGTGATAGTTTGAACAGCTAGATATATGCAAGTAGACCTAAGGCCGATGAAATTTTGTTATATTGAGGTATGCACATCAAGTGCTTAGTATATAAAAGGGTGCGGTTTCAAAATAATTTAAGATTTTAAAAGTGTGACAACGATGACTAGAAATAATATTTTATGTGTACCAAAAAATGCTACGGACTAGTGTTATATCAGATGACCATGATAATGAATATATGGAGTGTGTTAAAATAATTTAATATTTAAAGGGTATGAGAGAAAAAAATTAATTAGTGGGAAGTTAGTTAATTATTGAGATTATATTTAATTTAGTCAGAGACAAGGGATTAAATAAAGGGTGAAATGATAAGTACTATGTTGACAACACATCTTTCCACATGGTTTAATGACAATAAGCAAAAAGGGTGATTATGCATTAGTAGTGGTGTGTTGGTAATATTTGGTGAAAAGTGACTTTTGTGGAACGGTGTTATATATATATATATATATATATATATATATATATATATATATATTTGATAATTTAGGTCTCGGGGTGGCCTTAGTACCCCCATATCGCTAGTACCTGCACAAGTATTGGTACTAGGCTCCTGGAGGCGATGGAACCCGTCCTTAGCCGCCACCGCCGGGTAAATCGCGGGATGTGCACCCCGCATTCAGTGTCTGATCGCTACCAACAGATCAATGCTACAAGGTCTGACCCCCTAACAGGACTTGTCTGGAGGGAATCAAACCCACACTGCAACATGCCCGCACGGTTAAGCTACCAGACTTTAATACGAGACATATGCCCCGGAGAACGTATCCTCCGAGAATCGAACTTGTGACCCTAAGGCCACAAATTTGATTAATGGTCACTGGGTCACTATCAACGAATTTGTGGAACGGTGTTATAGGTGGTGAGGCTCACAACCCATTAGCAAGATATACATCCTTATTTTATCTTTGTGGAATAAAATTTTATAATGAAACATGTGTTGAACCTATTTTCTACAAGAATTCTAAATGCATGTGGCAATATAGTTTATTCCAATTATTAAATATTCTCAAGATAGATGTTAAGAAAATGTCTAGTACCAAAACTTATGTAACATCCAGTACTTTCGGGTCACAGTTTGAGCATATGTAAAATCACTGGATATGTGTAAATAGATCCGAGTATTAGAAAAATGTATGTTATGTTTACATATGCTAATAAAAAGAGATTAGCATATGAAATTATGCAACTTCGAAATAATTTTGGACGTAACAAGTGTGACGACGGGGATCCGAAATAATTTGATGTTCACATAAAAGAGGTTATGGACTATTGTCATATCACAAAGTTATGACATTGAGTATATGAAAGTCTTATAAGTTATCCGAATTTAAGTGAATTGGAATTGAGAATTAATTATGTATGCGATTGATTAATTATTAAAAGAGAGACAAGGTTTAGTGGGGTTATGCACGTGTAATGTTTAAATTAATTCTTAAGTGACTAAGCTAAGAGTGATTTACTATGTGGAAACATTAGTTGCATGGTAACTTATTAATTTTGTTGGTTGTGGTATCCCCCACAGCCTTCGACAAATTCCATACAAAAAGAATCAAACCCCAACACAACAAAGACCCTTTCAAAGTCGAAGCAACACATTCTCTCTTCCCCTATCTCTCTCTTTGAACTTCTCATAATTCAGCAAACATGCATTCAAATCACTTGCTTCTTGAAGAACCCATCAGGATGGACTCAATCTTAGAGCCATCCAAATGTTATTTTTTTTCCCGGCGATGACTAAGATTGTAGGGACTTTGGGTCCTAAATCTCGATTTATTGAGGCTATTTCGACTTGTCTTAAAGCTGGAATATCTGTGGCAAGATTTGATTTCTCATGGGGTGATTCAGAGTATTACCAGGAGATTTTGGAGAACTTGAAGGCTGATATTAAGGCCACTAAGAAGATTTCTTAATAATTTTAGGCGTAACACATGGTATGCACAACAACGTTTTACTCTACTTTTAAGCTTGGATTCGAGGTATGTTAAGGAAAATTATTTCTTTCTTTTAGCATGTTCAATGTAACAAAACGTAACCGTAATATTGCTTCATAATTTATTCTACTCCTAGTAGTTAAGGAATGTTCATATTATTGATTCCTATGTTGAAAACATGTTTAAATATGTTCTTAAGTCTTTAGTGAGGCATACATAAAAGATGTTTATATTTACAGTGTAGCAAAATGTACAAGAATATTAAGTCACCATGATGTGTTATTGTCATTCATGCGTTTTCATTTGCATTTCATTCATCTATTACCCTGGACCACTTGTGCTATGCACGCTACTATATGGTAAATATTGTATATATATGTAGGGGATATGGGGAAAGGGAAATGTGTGATATATGAACACCGCCTGCAGCTGGTACAAATTATCACAAAACAACCCTAAGAGGCCAATATTGAAGCCTGTGTGACATGTCTGTGTGATCGATATCATGTTGTCTGTGTGAGCGATATAACCTGATGCCCACAGAGGTTGTTACAAAAAGTAAGATGCTTGTGTGGCCAATATTATACCGCATTTGCACTGCATAACATGTAGGCATATGTATGAGGGTCTCAGGGGTATTTATTGCTGGTCGACTATTTCCATTTCTGTTATTATTATATCCCTGTTATGCTATTATTCATGTGTGACATACTCAGTACATCAGTCATACTGACGTCCCTTTTGTCCGGGGAAGCTGCGTTTAATTCCCGTAGGTTCACATAGGCAAGGTGACGGTCCACGTTAGTATGTTGCTGACTCAGCGGATTTGGAGCACTTTCCTTGTTTCGGAGTGTCGGTCTATTTTGGTACGATAATTTTTGCATGTCTATATGGGTATGGCGGGGCCCTGTCCCGACCTTTTGATGTCGTATACTCTTTAGAGGCTTATAGATGGTGTCATGTGGGTGTAGTAGGTTGTATGGGTATGTATATATATAAGTTGGTTTCCTGGATAAAGATTTCACATAATATTTTTCCAGCTTAGTCCGTATTGAATTACGATTAGGTGTTGAATGTACGATTAACGGTACCTGACGGGTAGGGTTTGGGTGCCTATCGCGGCCCTCTGGTTTGGGTCGTGACAACTTAGATATAGCAACTCTTTCCTTAAGATATATAAATATATGCAGCAACATGAATCTCCCTCAACGCAACAACATTATCTTATTTCATGAGATTGAAGTATAATTTTTTATCAAAAACAACATATGAGTTATGCGCATCACTTCGATTTAGTTGTTCCAATTATCATTGAGTTGTAATCCAGGCTTTCTTCGAAGTGAAGTAAGGTGGAAGAGGAGGGTTAATTGAAAAATAAGATTGAAGTGCATTACAAGTTGCTTTAGTTGTATTTTGGACACATAATGACTAAAGTATGTTAAGACAAATCCTTTATTCTTTTGGCATGTTCTAAGTATGAAACGCAAATGTAATAATATCTCATAAATGATTCTACTCTTAGTAGTTAAGGATGTTTATATTATTCATTCCTATTTTTAAAGCATGTCTAAATATGTTCTTAAATCCCTATTGAGGTATATGAGAAATATGTTAATATTCATAATGTTAATCGGAGGTGAAGCGACATTACGTCACTCCGATAAACTCAGAGTGTCTTAGTATCATTCATGCATTATATTCATGTATATACCTTGACCTCAAAGGGTTTATATACGCTACTATATGTATGCATTATATATGTATGAGGATGGGAAAAAGGAAGACATTATATACGCACCACCACCTGCAGCTGGTATATGAGGATGATTATGCCCACAGAGGTTGATATGATATGATATGATATGATGGAATGTCCACAAAGGCTAAAGGGATACGGCATATATATATATATGACGGCATTGTGCATGACACTTAGGCATATTTGGCCCTCAGAGGCATTCTGAACAGACATGATACTTATACATATTATGACCCTCATATGCATTCTCTACTGGTTGGTTGTTTCTTGTCTCATGTTACTTTTAGGTCTCTATTATGCTATTTTCATGCCTGACATACTCGCTACATCAGTCGTACTAACGTTCCTTTTGTCGGGGGACACTGTATTTCATGCCCGCAGGCTCAGGTAGACACGGTGACGGTCCACACTTATAGGTTGCTGGTTCAGCTGATATTGGAGCACTCTACTTGTTCCAAAGTGGCAGTCTAGTTATGGTAATATATATATATATTCCTGTCCCGAACTTATAATATCATGTACTCTTTAGAGGCTCGTAGACAGTTATCCTGTGTATAGTAGTCGTATACGACCTTGTCGGCCTTAGTATGTATATGTACATCGGTTGGGTTCTTCTGTTTGCATGATTTTACGTAGCTCTTTCCAGTTTATTAGAGATGGGCACTTTATGTAACCTCACAATCTCCCGAATGTAGATCTTTGCAACTTCTCCAAATTGTAGGTAGTCTTAATCAAAATGAAGTGTGCATACTTAGTCAATCTATCCACGATAACCCAAATAACATCAAACTTGCCCAACATCTTCAACAACCCTACCACAAAGTCCATATCAATCTGCTCACATTTCCACTCAGGTATAGGTATCCTCTTAGTCATACTCCCTATTTTTTTATATTCATACTAAACATTTGACAATTCAAGCACTGGGATACAAACTACATTATATCCATCTTCACCTACATAATTAATAATGCAACCTCAAATAATGATACATTTTTGTAGCGCCAGGATGAATGGAGTACCTAGAGTTTTGAGTGTCACGCCCCAAATTTTCCTAAGTCTTTACTTAGGGCGTGATGGCACCTGGACAATTATTTTCCACCAGGAGTACCATTTAATTCTCTTTATTTAGAAATTTAAACTTATATTCAAAAACGGAGCTATTAATAAAAATAACAATAAAGAAATTTGTTTATGACTTTATTGAAAATATAACGCGAGCCCATACTCGTGCAAATATTGTTTCTACATAGACATACTGACAAATATTATTCTAAGTTGGAAGGGAGCCCATTCCACACGGGCATTTCCCGAGACACTGGGACTGACATTCTGAACCTGACGAGTACCAAGCCCGAAGCAATAGACTTGGTATGACAAGAGGTCATGGACGATCGCTAGCCTTGGCGTGGAGCCTTTCCTCTATCACGCTTTCCTGAAACATGTTAAATAAAGAGTCAGCCCTACCATCTGGGGCTGAGTGAGAACCTTACCCTGCAATTCAAAGTAACACCACAATATTCCAAGTGCAATCACATTATAACGTAATAAGCATATTGCAAAAACATATCAGGTTACAACATCTTTAAATATGCAACAACTCCTCATAGGAAAATTCTCGGTTTAACTAACACTTCATTTTATCTCGAATTATACGTTTAAGGCATTCCCCTGCATTTCCACATGTTTATTACATTTATATATTTGTGAACGCGTATTCACTTTTCATATTTATATATAGGTGAACATGTATTCATCTTTCATATTTGTTGCGGCGTGCAACCCGATCCATTATATTTACGTATTTGTGAACACGTATTCACTTTACGTTTTGTTGCGGCGTGCAACCCGATCCATTATGTTTACGTATTTGTGAACGTGTATTCACTTTACGTTTTGTTGAGTAGTGAAACCCGATCCATTATATTTACGTATTTGTGAACATATATTCACTTTACGTTTTGTTGCGCGCAACCCGATCCATTATGTTTACGTATTTGTGAACGCGTATTCACTTTACGTTTTGTTGCGGCGTGCAACCCGATCCATTATATTTACGTATTTGTGAACATATATTCACTTTACGTTTTGTTGCGGCGTGCAACCCGATCCATTATGTTTACGTATTTGTGAACGCGTATTCACTTTACGTTTTGTTGCACGCCGCAACCCGATCCATTATATATTTATATATTTATGTGAACACGTATTCACTTTTTCATATTTTTCAGAAGATCAAATAAATACTATTCTCTTTTCTAACATTCTGTCATTCATACTTGTAACGATTATAACTTTTTAACCATAACTCCAACTAAGGTGTTTCTCAAGCGGAAATTAAGGTAAGACGGGGATCTTTCACTGTACCAAATTTCATTTAAAACTACTTTGGGTAACTAACACAAATTTATCCTCAAAACAGCCACATGAAATTTGTTTCGGCAGAATTTTTATTAAACAACACCCAACCTTAGAATAATCATAACTCCTAATCTGTAAACCCGTTCAAGCCCCATAAAATCTCAAAACGACGAGAACAGAGAGATACACGTCTCCATGTGAACCATCCTTTCATATTCTGTACTATTTGTTACAGTTTTACACTTTTATTCGCTGCCCTTCCTGGATCTCGATAGATCCGAGGCAGAAACTTTAAACCGTGATAACTCTCAATACGTAAGTCGTATAGACCCCCATAAGGTCTCAAAATGTCCACAACAAAGAGATCTAGAACTTTCATTTAGCAACAATTTTCATATTCCCCACAGATTAGTACAGTTTTACGTTTCAACGTCCTGCCCTTCTGGATTCCGACGAATCCGAGGCAGCAACTTCAAACTACAATAACTCTCAACTCGTAAGTCCGTTTTAATAACTCTTTATCTATATCTGTCCGTAACAGAGAGATTTACAACCATGTAAATTTTCATATAATTCTAATAAGTAAAACTCAAAAATAACAGTCCATAATTATGCCTTTCCGAATTTCGACCAAATCTAAGGCAGGAACTTTGAACTATGATAACTTTCAAACCGTACGTCCATTTTACCTCATTTTTGGTTCTATATGATCATATTATAGAGGTGTACAATTCTTCCGAATTTCATCAAATTCTAACAATTATAACTCAGTGAGAACAGTTCGTAAAGTTCATGACGCAACTAGTTGTCTAAACAATCAAAAGTTCAATATTTCTTTTCAACACTCAATTCTTATTCTAACATGTATTGAACTTAAAATAAAGGATATTACCAAGAATTTCTGTGTGAGAAAATTCACCTTGTAAGTGTGAAAAAAAGATTATCGGTTGCTATAAGTGGTCCTTGCTCCTTAGTGTTCCCTAATTTTCTTGTTCTCCTTCCTCCCTTGATATTTTCTTGATTTTTTTCCTTCTTGTTCACTTGATTATTTTCCTGATTTTCTAATCTTTGTGGTATGCACTTTGTTTGTGTATAAGTATAATGTATAAGTGGAGATGGTTGTATAACTTATGGGAGATAGAAGACCAAGGGTGGAGGGGAATTGAAAAGGGGGAAGGGAAGGGGTAAAGGTAAGGAATGCACGTCCACTTTCTGCATGTTTTTTTTTTTTTTTTTTTTCTTTTGTTTTGTTTTCTTTTGTTTTCTTATTTCGTTTTTATTTATCTATTTATCTAACTTTAGCACTAATTTTATTCCATGCAATTTATTCTTTGTTTTCTTATATATATATACATATATATATACATATATATATTTTTTTTTATTGACCCAACCACAACTATATATTTTTTTTTTCCGGATTTCACATTGAGCCTCCCCCATAATCAATCTAGTCAGACCACCCACACGAGGAACACAGACTCGCCCCTTAATCCTCATAACTCCATCATCATCAAGAATCGCCTCCCTAACCTTTCTCTTCAATACCTTATCTCGAATCTTTCACAACTTTGCGTCCTTAAACTATTGGACCTTAATTTGCTCTAAAAAGCAACGTCTTCACCTCAACACAAGCCAGAACCTTGCCCAATTATGAAATATCAAGTCTCACCAAACTATTTGCCAAAGACCGAACCTCCATAACCAAGGGACGCTCCTCCACGATCAAACATGCTAAGCTACCCATATTCACTGTATTTCCGCTCAAACCATCCACTACCACATTAGCCTTGCCTGGATGATAAAGAATGGTAATGTCATAATCCTTGACCAACTCCATCCATCTTTGCTGCCTCGAATTCAAATCCCTCTTATTGAATATATGCTGAAGATTAAGATGGTCCGTGAACACCTCAATGGATCTCATACAAGTAATACATCCAAATTTTCAAAAGACTACCGTTGCCAACTCCAATTCATGAGTGGGGTAGTTGTTCTTATGCACTTTCAACTACCTTAAAGCATAAGCTATCACCTTGCCTTCTTGCATCAACACACACCATAGACCAGTGACACCAGTCTATAAAGCATTACAATAGACGATAAAATCCTTTTCTTCCACCGATAAATCCAAAATTGGGGTAGAGGTCAATAAGGACTTGACCTTTTAGAAGCTCCTCGCATTCGTATGACCAATGAAAAGGATTCTTCTGAGTCAACCTAGTCAAATGGGAAGCAATAGATAAAACCTTTTCACTAACCGCCGATAGTAACTCATGAGACCTACAAAACACCAAATCTCAATCACCGGAGTAGGCCTAGACCAATCTCAAACTGTCTCAATCTTCTTAGGATCTACCATAATGTCATCCTTAGAAACCACATGCAAAGATGCCACCGAACTAAGCCAAAACTCACACTTAGTAAACTTGGCATACAACTTATTCTTCTGTAATAAACCAAACACAATTCTCAAATACTTCTCATGATCCTCTCTACTACGAGAACAAACCAAAATGTTGATGATGAAGACAATGACAACGGAATCCAAATAGGGTTTGAAAATCTCATTTATAAAATCCATGAAAGTTGCGGGGGCATTGGTAAGCCCAAAAGACATAACCAAAAATTAATAATGTTCATACTGGGTCCTAAAAATTGTCTTCAGAATATCTTCTGCTCTAATCTTTAACTGATGATAATCCGACCTCAAATCGATCTTCTCCTTGAAGCTGATCAACAAGTCATCAATGCTGGGTATCAGATACTTGTTCCTAATTATAAAATTGTTTAATTATTAATAATCAATACACACCCGCATAGATCCATCCTTCTTCTTCACGAACAACACAAGAGCACCCACGAAGAAATACTAGGTCTGATGAATCCCTTGCTCAACAAGTCTTACAATTTCTCATTCAACTCTCTCAACTCCGTTGACGCCATATGATATGGTAGAATAGAAATAGGTTGAGTGCCTGGATCCAAATCAATACATAAATTAATATCCTAGTCCGACTACATACCATGAAAATCTATTGGAAATACATCCGAAAATGCTCACCACCGACACCGACTCGACTGGCGGAGTATCTATGCTAGTATTTCGAATATGAGCCAAATAAGTCAAACATATCTTATTCACCAACTTCTTCGCTAAAGGAACAATATGATCTTCTTAGGAGTAGGGCTAGGAGTACCCTTCCACTCTAACCTCGGTATACCCGGCATAGCCAAAACGACAACACGACAATAAAAAATCGCATGATACGTAGACAATCAACCCATATCGATATAATGCTGAAATCCACCAAATCCAAAATAAATAAATCCACCCAAGTATCACACCCCATAAAAGTAACCACACAAGACATATAGACTCGATCTATAACCACATAATCACTAATAAGAGTAGATACATAAATATGCACATCAATTAAATTACGTAGCATATCCAGATCCATATAGAAATAAGCAGACACATAAGATAAAGTAGAGCATGGTTAAATAAGACTAAAGATGATCGATGACAAACTGAAATAATACATGTAATGACAGCATCAGAAGCCACAACCTCTAGTCTACCAGGAAAAACATAGCAATGGGAACGTCCACCCTCAAATTATGTGCCGCCATGACCACCATGGCCTATTTGAGATCCACCCTTCACTAATTGAGAACTGCCCCTACCAAAATGGTCATGACCACCTCTGCCAGACTGTGAACCTCCTATAAAGAATACACACCCCCTCTAGCTGGCAGTGTTAGTGGTTTAGATGATTGAGACTGGGAGTTTTGCTGGGCTCCACTCTATCTAATTCTGGGGCATTCTCTCACAAAATGTCATGGGTCTCCACACTCATAGCAAATCCTACTCGACATGGGCAATTGATTTGACCTTGAAGAACTAGAATACCCAATAAGATTTGATAATTGAGAAAAAAAACCTCATAAAGTTTATTCGGTACTGTACCCACTCTGCCATAAAGAGCCACCTACTGAAGTTTGAAGTGTTGACTGGATAGAGCAACTGAAATGATGATACCTCTATCATAGTGTCCCCCACCTCTATAAGAAACACTAAAACTACCAAATCAGTGGACCCTATTCTCACAATCTCTGATATGCGTCTGACCCTCATTGACTCAACCTCCTTGGCATGCTCTACCACTGCTTGAAATGAATCCCTAAAAGTTACAACATGTAATATTGCCAATCGAAGCGGAATGATCAAACCTACCACAAACTACCTCACTCTCTCGGCCTCATTAGGGAGCAACAATACTGCATTACGGGACAAGGCAAGGAATCTAGCCTCAAACTTTGTGATGGAAAATACTAAAAACTCATCCTTCATTCTCTCTCTCAAAGTACGAGAAATGTACTTCTCCAAAAATACCTGATAAAACTGAGTCTATGGCAAATGTGGCGACCCAGCTGGTCGACACTCCATATAAGATCTCCACCACTACTGGTGATTAGTGTGTAAATATGCATATGTTATAACAATTTCATGTGTATTTTAGTTGTTATTGTATAGTATTTGTTGCATATTTATACGTAATTTTGTATTTCATAGGTTAGCCATAAATATCTATTTTTATATAGTAATGGAATACTTAAGCATGATTGAACATGGTTAGTATGTATATTGCCTGATGTCTATGCCATAATATAAATTACACTCATCCAAATTTTGTAACACTAATGTTTTTGGACACTCAAGACAATGTACTAAAGATATAAGTGGGTATATAAAACCAACTTTGCAATTTGAAAGTCCAATTAACCAAAAAAGGATTACACAACAATTCTGTCCAAATTTTGGTTGAGTTTTGATCCATGACACATTTTCGTATTTGGCCCATATCTCAAGCTATACAAATTCAATTGATCCAATTTCAGTTGCATTGGTTATATAACTCATGTATCTACAACTCTTATCCAGGCCCAAACTGCTGAAAACATTGAATTCTAGAGTTAGATTGACGATAAAAGTGTTCATCATGACAATGCTCCGAATTTCAAACTCCACAGGACACAATTTGACATTTAATTCATTATAATTCATACAAAAATCCAATTGATCTACCACTAACTGGAAAATGTAGATAATATCTACTTCTACAACTATGAAAAGTTTGAAGATCATTGTATGTTTGCAAGTAGAGCTTTGAATCATGTAAACTCATCATAACAATCTGTCAAAGTTCTCAATGTTCATTTAACCAAGGAGCATTAATTTGACCATAACTTTCACATGAAATATCCAATGGAAGAGATTCAAACTGATCTGGAAAGATAATGCAACGCCCCATAATTTATATGAAGGAAGAAGCTTGTCCAATTTAACAATTACTGAGTGTGCCCGAAATTGTCCACAATAATGCAAGTCTTCTCAACTTTGGAGCCTATATAAAGAGGCATTTGGCAAGCCATTTATGGCATCACTCTCTTTGTAATATATCTCCTATATTAGTAGTATTTCTCTGAAAAATATGAGTTTTATTTATTATAGTATGAGTAGCTAAACCTTTAGCTAGAGCTAGGGGTGAAGCTTAAGTAATATAGTAATATTGTTCTTGGCTTTTCAAAAGGTCTTCAATGTTATATCTTTTTCGTTGTCTAATGAGATATGTCAATGGTTTTGTTTTGTGAAAACTTTGATTTGTTGTAGACATATTTGGCACAATGAATGCTTAGTTTTACATAACAACAATTGGTTTCATAAACTCTTTTAAGGGAACTAGAAAAATAGTTTTCAAAAGTTATAAATTTTCAAGTGCTTAATGTTTTTATCTTTCAATTGAAATCACTTGATTGTTAGATTTCAATTGAGTTATCAAATATAGTCAAGAACAACTCTATTATTTTACTTAAGTGGAATCCCAGAGCTCTAGTACGTAGTCCACTATATAAAGCCTTAAAATTCACAACTAGATTGACATTCTCATTCTACAAAATATCCCTGTGGTTCGACACTCAGACTTCCGTGAAATTTATTACTTGAGACAAACCTATACTTGGGTGTGTAACGATAAATTGTTATTAAGTTTTTGGCGCCGTTGCCGGGGATATCCCTTGGAGAACAGTCCATCTCTTTGTGTATTTTTTAAGCAAGACTCCAAAAGGTTGGTAATCTCTTTCTTATTCTTTTGTACTTTTTGGTAAGCATATGTAAATAAGTAGTATTTAGGATAACATAACTACTCATTGTGTGTTTATAATTTATATGCATAATTGGTTACGTGATTTAAAAAGTGGTCGACTAATAAGGAGTGAAGTAGATAATTCGGGTAAAAATTTCAAAAATATGGCTGAAGGTGATATTGAAAATCCTAATGAATTAATAGAAATCAATAAGTGTGTTCCATGCGAGATTTCTTAGAACCTCAACGTAATACTATTCCATCATGCTTTGTTTATCCACAAAATGCTCATAATATTAAACTCAAGTCCGGTACGATCCAATTACTTCCCAATTTTCATGGGCTTGAATCTGAAAACCCTTATTTGCATTTGAAAGAATTTGAGGAAATATGTGTCACATTAAACGATACAACATGCACTCAAGAATCAATTAAGTTAAAGTTATTTCCGTTTTCTCTCAAAGATAAGGCAAAAATATGACTTAATTCTTTAAGACCTGGATCAATTACATCTTGGCAACAAGTGCAAACCGAGTTTTTAAAAAATAAATCCAATTCATAAAACAAATTCTTTGAAGAAGCAAATCAAAAACTTTTTTCAAAAGCCTAATGAACAATATTTTCAATGTTGGGAACGTTTTAATGATTTGTTGAATTCTTGCCCTCACCATGATTTTGAAAATTGGAGAACTGTAAGTTTCTTTTATGAAGACTTAAACTCTGAAACGAAACAATTTATGGAAATAATGTGTAATGGTGAATATTTAGACAAAAATCCTGAAGATGCACTTGAGTATTTAGACCATTTAGTTGATAAAACTCAGTCTTGGTATAATGAAAGTACTTCGGAAGGTTCAATTAGATCTAATCTTGAAAATGCTAATAAAGGAAAGTATTAGCTTAGTCAAGAAGATGATCTAAATGTCAGGATTGCCAGTCTAACTAGAAAAGTTGAAAGCATGGAGTTAACTAAATCTAAGGAAGTCAAATTTGTGCAAAACAAAGACTTGTGTGATATTTGTGCTGTTGAAGGACATTTAACAAATGAATGCCCAAGAATTCTCGTCTTCAAAGAGATGTGTCATGAACACGAAAATGTGATGTCTAACTTTAAGAAATCATTCCCATATACTTTTTCCGAGACATATAATCCAAACTGGAGGAACCACCCCAACTTTAGCTGGAGGAATGATAATAATGTTCAACCTTTACCCAACTAAAATACCTCAAAATCTAGTTTCACCCCATACACTAGACCACAAACAAAAAGCCTTGAAGAAACATTACAAGCATTTATGCAAGGTCAAACAACAATCAACAACCAAACTTCACAAGCCATCAATGAAATTAAATTAACATTGTCTACGTTGACAAATTCCTTAAGAATAACTGAAAACGGGAAGTTTCCGGCTCAAACTCAACAAAACCCTGCTGGTCAATGCCAAATCTCTGCCGAAACATCACCATAAAATGTCAATTTCGTTACTACCCTACGAAGTGGAAAAACAATTAACAAGACAATTCACCTCAAAGATCCAGAATCAGGCTTTACTTGAAGTTCACATGATGAAGATAATGACGACGGTAAGAATGATGATATTCTAACTCCTAGTAGAAGACCATCACCCGCTCCTTTTCCTCAAAGATTACATCATATTAAGAAGTTGAATCAAAAACCTGAAATTTTTGAGATTTTGAAGCAAGTAGAAGTTAACATCCCACTACTTGATGCAATAAAACAAATTCCATCTTATGCCAAATTTTTGAAAGATTTGTGTACCGTGAAAAAGAAATTAAATGTTCAAAATAAGGCATTTCTGACAGAGAGTGTAAGTTCAATCATTCAACAAGAAATTCCACCAAAATATAAGGATCCTGGTTGTCCAACTATATCTTGTGTAATTGGTAATACTAAAATTGAGCATGCACTTCTTGACATTGGAGCGAGTGTTAATCTTTTACCATTCTCTATGTACAAACAACTGGATTTGGGAGAACTAAAGAAGACTCATATCACACTTCAATTGACAGATCGTTCAGTAAAAATTCCAAAAGGTATAGTGGAGGATGTATTAGTTCAAATTGATAAATTTTACTTTTCTGTAGATTTTATTATTTTGGACACACATGCAGTTTCAAATCCAACATCTCAACATCCCATTATTTTAGGAAGATCATTTCTTACCATCTCTAATGCTTTGATAAATTGTAGAAATGGAGTTTTGAATCTCTCTTTTGGAAATATGACTTTGGAGTTAAATGTTTTTAACATTTCCAAACAACCACCAAATAATGATGAAGTATATGAAATTGATGTAACTGATAAATACACTCTTAAACATTTCATGACTTCATTTTCTGATCCGTTAAAACTTTTATTAACAAATGATTTGATTAATGAGGACAATTTGGAGTTTGCTTCTATGTTTGAGATTTCACAGATTCTAGAGGTTAATGGATGGAAGCTGACGTTTGAAAAATTATCAAAATCAGAAAAAACTCCAATTCCATCAAGTGTTCAACCACCAGTGTTGGAATTGAAGCCTTTACCATCAAGTTTGATGTATGCATATTTGGGTGATAATGATACATATCTGGTAATAATATCTTCCAAATTGAACCATGATCAAAAGCATAAATGGTTAGAAGTACTAAAAGTTCACAAGCATGCAATAGGATGGACTTTGTCTGACATAAAAGGAATTAGCCCATTAATTTGTACTCATAACATTTATTTAGAGAAAAATGTTAAACCCTCTAGGCAAATGCAACGAAAGCTAAACCCTAATATGAAAGACGTAGTGAGAAATGAAGTCATTAAGCTTCTAGATAATGACATTATTTATCCTATTTCCGACAGTAAATGGGTAAGTCCTACTCGAGTTGTACCTAAAAAGTCTGGAGTAACAGTAGTAAAAAATGAAAATAATGAATTGATTTCCACTAGAACTGTTACTGGCTGGAGAATGTGTATTGACTACAGGAAATAAAATTCTATGACTATTAAAGATCATTTTCCTTTGCCTTTCATGTATCAAATCTTAGAGAGAATTGCAGGACATTCTTTTTATTGCTTCCTAGATGGATATTCAGGGTATAATCAAATAGCAATTGTGTCACGGCCCGACCTCGGGCCCGCGATTGGTGCCCTACCTGAGCACCCTTACAGGTATACATCAAAGAAAATCAGCGGAACATACATGAAACTAATAACGTACATTAACAGGAAATAAACAACAGGCTAGCCGATAAGGCTACCTCCATGGACATATTTATATACACATAACCAAAAGCAGATACATCCTTCTTCTTTACAAACTGACCCACAAGATATGACTAGGGATGACAACGGGTAGGATCTGGACCGGATCCTAATATATCTAGATCCAGATGCGTTTTTTATACATATATCCATATCCGGATCCAGATCCATAGGGTCCATAAAATCAGATCCAAATCCAGATCCATCGGATCCACGGATCGGATCTGGATCCACATGTAAAAAAATTGATTGAATTTTTCAGCGCATTCACATAAAGTTTCAGTTTCCAGTGAAGAGTTTTCCAGTGCATTCACATAAAATGGATAGGCCTAATCCTAACCAAGCAGTGCAAGTTTGTCTTTTAACTTTGTAGTGGGGGTCGCTTTAGACGTAACTAGAAGTGCGACCGGTCGACCTGGCCTGCATCGTCCCGCATTTAAAAATAAATAAAAATAGCGTCCGGACTCGAATCCGACGACATGGTATGGTCGCGACTCGACCCCGCCAGACCGATCCATCCGGCCTGCATCACTGCTTAAAAATAAATAAAAATAAGCGGTCCGGGCTCGACCGGGGCGTGACATGGTATGGTCCCGCGACCCACCCCGCCAGACGACCATCCCTGGCCCCGCCCCGATCCCGCCTGGCCCCACTAATTACCAAAAATAGTCGCGTAATAACGACCATTTACATTTTGGCCAATTATTGCAACGCCATTTTTGGTTTCCCACTCCCAACCCCTACCCCATTTATATTTATTTTTAACCCCTAAGTTATTATATTTACACTTTAACCCAATTTTCCAACTATAAATACCTCATTTTCTCTTCTTATTTCTCACAAATCTTCCTACAATCTCTAATCTCTCAAATCTCAATCAATCTATTTCTATACAACATTGTCTACTACATATTCACTCTATTTATTAATTTGAGAATTCGGAGTGAAGTTGGCAACTAGCTTGAGGATTAATCTATCGAGCAAAGTTTCAATTTTCAACCTCTCTCGATTACACATTGACTCTATGTCGGTGTTTAGTACATTCGTTCTCTCATTAATTTTTTTTTAATTTCATTTAGCACATTTAATTTCATTATCTTTAACTTTTTAAGTCTTTAACTATTTATTATCATAATTAAAATGAAAAGAACAAAAAATGTTTTGGGCAAGGCCTTGGGTATGAAGGGCAAGGGCAAGGGCAAATGTACTCCTTCTAGTATTCCTAGACAAGATGATTTTATAGATCCTGAACTGTTTCCTAAAATACCATATGATCTTGACACAAATGTTTATCCTCCAAATGAAGAAGATTTTAATTTAGATGACACTCTAGATGATGATACACCTACCAATATAGATGATGATACACCCACTAGTGAAATGCCTCCTATCCCCCCTAGTATGAGACGAGGTCCGGCAAAACGATCATTAACATCAGCTGTATGGAAATATTTTCACAGGGACGTACCGAATCAAGTAGCTATATGTAAAACTTGTAAATCTGTTTATTCTTTTAAAACTGGACAAGGTAATGGTGGGACGGGGTTAGCAAGACACCTATTGCAAAAACACAAAGCCTTGCATGCCCAATACCTTATTGAAAAAGATGGTGAGCAAGCGTCCTCTCAATCGGATAACGTTGAGCCACCTATTGAACAAACGCTAGAAGAAGTGTTGGATAGCGTAGAAGATGAATGCAAAAAAGTATATCGACATTACCAGCAAGAAAGTGCTAGTAACCAACCGACTTTCGTACCATCTTCTTCTTCAACACAGCCTCAAAAAAGACATGTTGTTTCTGCGGACAGTATTGAAAGCCTCAGAAATAGAATGCGCGGTGGTAGCACTGCTAACCAAATTAGCGAGTTCGATGTTTTTGTTTTGCAGGGCATTTTACCTTACCAAGCAGTTGTCAATGAAGACGTAAAAGAAGACTTGTTGAAATATTGGATGCAAAATGAGAAGACATTTCCGACACTTTCAATGATGGCCCGAGATATTTTGAACATTCAAGCGTCATCAATCGCTTCTGAAAGCGCTTTTTCTGCAGGCAGATTTCAAATAGGAGAGCACAGACACTCATTAGCCGGAGACAGCTTGGAGATGACGGTACTATTCAGAGATTGGATACGAGCGGAGCGAAAAAGGTGCGGTCACCCAGAGATTAACGAAGAAAAAGACAAAAACTACAACGACATCTTATCTGAAGGCATGAGTAGCGACGTGGAACAATTTGACCAAGATATACCAATTCCAACCGAAGAACCACACAAAATTATAAAGAAACTAGAAAAAGTATTTTCAAATTGGTAATATATTTCATTGCAATTTTAGTATTTTTTTAATTTTTTCTATGTCTTTTGCAATTTTTTTCAACAACAGTACACTACAATGTTGTAATTCCGAATCTTGTATATTTCAATGAAATAATTAATAATATAAGAGGCACAAAAACAACCTTGGGATGTTTTTTTTACACTCTTCTTGTCTTTGTTTAATTATTTAGTTTATAAATATATATGAGTATAATACTATAATAGTATAATATGAGTATATGACTATCACTATATGACTATATGTTACTTTGTTAGTAATTTAGTATTTTTAATTTAGTGGAAAAATTAAAAAAAAAACCCCGCCCGTCTGTCCCCGACTGGCCCCGACGATCGCCCACCGGACTTGGGATCGACGGACATCAGATCATCCTCGCTAGTACCCCCGCCCTTTGGCCCGCCCGCCCGACCCCCGCCTCTCCGTCCCGACCCCGTCTCGAGCCCGCCTATTCCGATCCCAGTGGGCCCGGCCGGCCCACTGGCCAGCCCTAGACGTAAGTAACAAATGGTTGTCTATAAAAGGACATGACTCCTAAGCAAAATCAAGTGTGCCTTCTAAGAAGAGTTATTAAGAAGTTTGATAACAACATATTCTCCCAAGCCTTTTCTTTTCAATTAATTTTCGAGGTAGCTCTTTTCAGTACTGCTTAGACCGTTACGAAAAAGTAATGGTTAGTACTTAGTACTCTCATTGCAGATTAAAGTTGGGATGGAACATGAAAGGATGTATAAATAATAAATGTATAATTAATTTAATAAAAAACGGATCTACGGATCGGATCTGGACCGAATACAGATCTCAAAGATAAGATCCAGATCCAGATCCGATCCATCATAAACGGATCCGGGTCCGATCCAGATCCGTCGGGTCTAAAATTTGAATATCCATATCTTATTAAACGGATCTGGATCCACCGGATCCGGATCGGGTCCAGGATCTATTGCCATCTCTAGATATGACTACAGACCCCTAAAATTTTGACATAACCACTGTGACGGGACAGGGCCCCGCCATACCCCTGAATATACATAATCTACATCAACAGGGATCCGTACCAAAAGATAAGCCTCCGGAGTGAATGGAGCTTCTTCCCAAAAACTGAACAGAGATCCTAAGAACGAGGGTCACCAACCTGGGTACCTAATACCTACGGGCATGAACGCAATCCCCCGAAGGGGGTCAGTACAACAGGTACCGTGTATGGAACGGAAATAAGGTGCAGTAAATAAATCATAACTGTACAAAAGAATGACAGGGGCAAGTATAAAAAAAATTAAATACCAGATCCTACCGTGCCATTTTAACTCATGAAATCAGTCATACATTAGTCGTTCTTTTCCTTCTTTAAAAAAGAATTATAAACATATTCTTACATACATACTTAAGAATTTCATCAAGTTCTTTTCCACATAACTTCTGAATCTTACATACGTAATCCGACACTTTATGGAGGGACTTCTCATTTTGGAGCTTGATTTGATTATCCATACGTGATAACGTAACCCGACCCATTTGCGGGACACAGTGTACTGATGAATCATGTGACATAACCCGGCCCACCTGTGGGGCTCGATGTACTGTGGAATATGTAGCATAACCCGGCCCGCCTGTGGGGCTCGGTGTATTGTGGAATATGTAGCATAACCCGGCCCTCATGTGGGGCTCGGTGTACTATGGAATCTGTAGCAGAAACCGCCCGCCATGGGGCTGCATCTTGTGGAATCAGAAGCATAACCCGCCCGCTGGGGCTCGGTGTCTTGTGGAATCAGTAGCATAACCCGCCCTGTGGGGCTCGGTGTCTGATGAAATCAGAAGATAACCCGCCTGTGGGGCTCGGTGTAAAATGACGTAACCCGACCCATCTTGGGGCGCGGTGTAATATGGCGTAACCCGGCCTATATGTAGGCTCGGTGTATCTCATAACATAACCCGACCCATTTGCGGGACCCAGTGTATTGCTCCTTACATAACGTAACCCGACCCATTTGCGGGACACGGTGTATTGTATCCATAACATTTTAAACCATCTTTTCTTACTTCTTCTTAAGTTGTTATAACAATTTCCCATAAAACTATTATAACAACCTTTCATTTTGGAGAACTTAAGACAATTTTATTTCTTACAACATTAGGGGAAACTAAACCCAAAAGTACTACGTACATGCATACTTATAAAAGAATCATGTCACACCTTCTCTTTTAAATAAATAAATTTCTTCTTTTTAAAACTCAAGTTACATACTCTTTTGAAATCAATCTTCTTATATTTTGAAATAAATCAAGAAGCCATACTTTTTAAATCAAATCATTTCCACTTATAAAATCAAGGCTTATAGTCTTAAAACCTCGTATCATATACTCTTTAAAATCATGTCGCTTATACATATAAAACCATGTCATCTATACTTTAGAAATCAAGTCCCATAACTTGAAAAATAAAGTTTCATACACTTCCAAAACCAAGTAACTTATTCTTTTTAAAATCATATAGCTTCCACTTATAAAATCAAGTCCCTTTTCACATATAAATTTAAGTCATTTTCAAATATAAAATCAACTTACTTACTTCAAATAAATCAAGGCACATAGCTTTAAATCAAACCTCATAACTTCCTAACCATTCTTACCAACATCTCCCATAAGACTTGGTAAGGACTTAGGATAATTTAGACATACTTTTTACATAGAGTAAATCAACATACGCACCTCTTAACTTTTAAGAGTAGAAGGAATCATGAAATAACACCACATATATATTTCATACGTAGAATCATGCCAAAAGAAGGAAGAGGTTCACATACCTCGCGACGACTAACGACACGTAGTGATATGCTCCAAAGTACTTCAACATTGTTAGCTATTCCACCATTCAAGTAGAATACGCTACTCTTAGTACTTCAACCTATAAGGACCATAATACGTCTATCAACTCCTAGCCTTTTAAGGTAGAATCATACTAAGTGTAAGGTCTCTTATTCTACGGAAAAATTGGGCAGCATTTCCTTTGTTTCTACGTACTTTTCCACCTTTTTCAAGGCCCGAAATCAGCAACCAATACGCCACATTTAAGGCTCAACAATTCAGATAACCAAATGGGATTACACGCCTAATAGGACGTGTAAAATTCTGCCCCACAATTAATATAAAACTGTCCAATATTCCAAAGCCATTTTCGACAATCACAAGGATAACACCACATCTATTCTTCCAATTCCTTTTCAATCCAAGTTGTTATTACAACATGTTATATAGTCGCAAACAATTATAACAACTATAATCTCTTTCTTATATAACATGTGACGATCGTAACTAACAACTAAATTGATTACAATTTCAATGGCCAAGCATGCTAGGTCTCAGATTTAAGGCTTCCTAATTCCATAACAATTATAAACCTTCATTCCATAATTCTCATGATCACTTACAACTATCATAACATGTAATCGCTAATTACATTGAACAAGACCAAGATTATTACCTCAATAAGCCCAAATCTTATCCAAGATCAAAAGTCGATCCTTAGCAACTTTAGCTCCTTTCCTTCAAGTTCCAATCCGCTATTTGCAACCCTTATAAGTTCATACACAACTTCTCTTCAAGTTCTAACTCAAAGTTGAAGAACACCTTAGATTTTCATGTTGCGACTAACGTAAAAACGTAGTTTTTCCGGGATTTTTGTGTTGAGATATCCTTAGAATACCTTTGGGGACCTTGGGTTTAAGTATTGTGATTTATGAAGAAAGATTGCAAAATTTTGTGTGCTAAGGGGTGCCATTGCCGAGAGCTCTACAATGAGCAAGGAAAGTTTTGGAAATTTTTCTAAGTGTTGTGAGCTTATCTTGCTACTACTGGGTTGATATACTACACTCAATGGTCAAGATTATAACACTTGTGTGATTGAGATTTAAGAAGACTAAAGATCTTGCACAAGTTGACTATTTGACTTAGTCAAATATCTCAAGCTCTGACTTTCAAGACTTGACCAATTCCTCTAGGTCAATTTCGACCAAGCCATGTGGAGGGTGACACGTGTCGCCCTCCTATTGGTAAAAAATATTTCATTTTCCGAAATTTCCATAATTGGTCAAAATATCGAAAACCTTGTGGGCCCCACGAAACGTAAAATTTCTCGGGTAGGCCCTATGTGACCAAATCCGAAAATAAAATTCCATCAGTTTCAAATAACAATTCTGAGAACTCAATTCTTACTAACAAACATTTTTCCTTCTCGAGGTTCGGAAGATTTTCCTTAGAAATAACAACTTTTTCTTTCGTTCAAATTTTTAAGTCCTGATTCCTTACGTACATTCTCTTTAACATGCCCTGGACTTACGGGGTGTAACAAATTGCACTTGAGGACCAGGAGAAAACAATATTTACATGTCCGTTTGGAACCTTTGCATATCGAAGAATGCCATTTGGACTATGTAATGCCCCAGTCACATTCCAAAGATGTATGATAGGTATTTTCAGTGACATGGTTGAATGTTTTCTCGAAGTTTTCATGGTTGATTTCTCTGTTTTTGGAAACTCATTTGATGATTGCTTAATGAACTTGGCTAAAGTTTTGACTAGATGTGAAGAGAAAAATCTCGTTCTTAATTGGAAAAAATATCGTTTTATGATAACTGAAGAGATTGTATTAGGACACATTGTTTCAACAAAAGGAATAGCTGTTGATAGATCCAAAATTGATCTATTTGCTAATTTACCAACACCAAAATCAGTAAAAGATATTAGATCATTTTTAGGACATGCTGGCTTTTATAGAAGGTTCATAAAAAAATTTAGTACAATTTCTAAACCAATATGCAATCTTTTATTAAAAGATGCTACATTCAAATGGACTGATTCCTGTGAAAATGCTTTTGTGAAACTCAAAGAAATGCTCACTTCTGCACCTATTATGCAACCCCCTGATTGGACTTTGCCCTTTGAAATAATGTGTGATGTTAGTGATTATGTTGTAGGAGCTGTTTTAGGACAAAGAAAAGATAAAAAATCATATGTGATCCACTATGCAAGTAAACCTCTTAATAGTGATCAAATGAACTATTCCACTACTGAAAAAGAACTACTTGCTGTAGTATTTGCAGTAAAAAAATTTAGATCCTATCTAGTTTGCTCGCCCATTATTGTGTATATTGATCATGCAACTTTAAAATATTTAATAGCAAAGAAAAATGCAAAGCCAAGGTTGATTAAGTGAATTCTTTTACTTCAAGAATTTGATATAACAATTAAAGATAAAAAGGAGTTGAAAATGTTGTGGTTGATCATTTGTCTAGACTTACATATGATGAATCTTTTGAGACAAGTCCCATAAATGACTCTTTTCCTGATGAACAACTCTTTTATGTATCTATTTTTCCATGGTGATATTGCTAATTTTCTATCTACAGGGCAAATTCCAAATCATTGGAATGCACAAGACAAAAAAAAATTCTTCAGAAAAGTAAAAAAAATCTTTTGGGATAACCCATATCTTTTTAAATATTGTCCAGATCAAATAGTAAGAAGATGTGTGCCTGATGATGAAATTAAAAGTATAATCACTTTTTTTCAATCAGAAGCATGTTGTGGTCACTTATCCTCAAAGAAAACTGCTGCAAAAATATTACAGTGCGGATTTTATTGGCCCACACTTTTTAAAGACACACACGGATTTTGAAAATCTTGTGATAGATGTCAAAGATTAGGTGGGGTAACTCGTAGAAACATGATGCCATTAAATCCCATT
The DNA here is from genome assembly GCA_029844215.1 of Przewalskia tangutica. Taxonomy (NCBI): domain Eukaryota; kingdom Viridiplantae; phylum Streptophyta; class Magnoliopsida; order Solanales; family Solanaceae; genus Przewalskia; species Przewalskia tangutica. The sequence continues at coordinate 94,824,972 of CM056728.1, read as the reverse complement.
TCAGTTGTAGAAATTTTTTACTGTTGGGGAATTGATTTTATGGGTCATTTTCCACCATCTTTTGGATATCAATACATTTTGGTTGGAGTCGATTATGTTTCAAAATAGGTTGAGGCAATTCCTTGCAAAAATAATTATCACAAAATTATTTTGAAGTTATTGAAGGAAAATATTTTTCTCAAGATTTGGAATGCCTCGTGCAATCATAAGTGATGGAGTTTTACATTTTTGTAATAGACCATTTTAAAACTTAATGAAAAATATGGAATTAATCACAAAGTGTCAACCCCTTATCATCCGAATACAAGTGGACAAACTGAACTTACTAACATAGAGATCAAACATATCATGGAGAAAACAGTTGGCCCAACTCAAAAAGATTGGTGTCTCAGGTTGACTGATGCACCGTGGACATATTGAACAACATTCAAAACATCTCTTGGTATGTCCCCTTACCGACTTGTTTTTGGAAAACCTTGTCACTTGCGTGTTGAAATAGAACATAAAGCTTTTTGGGTTATCAAAATGTTTAATTTCAATTTAGATAAAGCTAGTTCATTGAGAAAACTTCAACTAAATAAATTAGAAGAAATCAGAAATGAAGCATATGAAAATTCTAGAATTTACAAAGAGAAAATGAAAGTATTTCATGACAAACACATTGTTAGAAAAACTTTTGAAATTGTGTAAAAAGTTCTTTTGTATAATTCTAGATTACACTTGTTTCCTGGAAAGTTGCGGTCAAAATGTTCAGGACCTTTTACTGTAAAAACTGTTTTTTCATATGGAGCCGTTAAAATTGAGAATCCAAGAAGTGATGACATTTTCAGAGTCAATGGACAACGTTTAAAAGCGTATTTTGAAAGTTTTTCAAAAGAGATCGAGTCAGTTTCTTTGGCTGACCCTGTCTACACGATTTGATTTTGTTTTGTTTTTGTTGTGTTTGTTTTCAAGTATAATTGTCTTTGTTATTATTATTTTTAGTATTTCTTTCTTTCATCTTTTTTTTCTTTTTCCCGGTATAAATGACGGATTCGGTACTCCGTGACTCTCAAGTCGGAATTTCAGTTGCCCACAAAAACTGAGTTGTACATAAGTATATCAAAAATTAAAAAAATGTTTTTTTTTCTTTCCTATTTTTAACGGTAATGAATAGTATTTTTTATCACTTTTCCTCTTCCCATTCAACTGTCATTTTTACAAATTTTACACCATAAATACCTCATCCCATTTCTAAACATCTTTCCTTAAACTCTCATCCACGCAAACCAAATGAATAAATATTTTTTTGCCTTCATTACTCTTGTTTTCGCTCTTATGCTCATCGTTGGTTCTAATCAAGAAGAAGAATTTTGTGTACCATACATAGTAATCATGACACTCACTGCACAATTTTTAGGTTTCGTCTGGGCTATAGCATTTTTATGTGATATGTAATGTAGTAGCCGTAAAAATCGAATATAACTTTGACTCTGTTATTTTAGCTCACATATTTGAATACAACTCTTAAGCAATTTGATAAAATGGATGTTGTTATTGCTTCTTTGAACAACGTTTCCCCTTCTACGATAATAATGAATTGGTTAAAATTTACCATGGCTGATGCGAGAGATTAAGGTTACTAATGATTAAGGGCCTTCTAGTTGATTTACGTTGGTTGATAAAAGCAAAAGTCAAGTTTGGAGTGAGTTCACAAACTCATTTGTTCCACGCTTGACTGGTTTGTGTAAGAGTACATATTCTAAAAAATGACGAGCTAAAATAATGAATGTTTGCAGCAAATGTGCTAGATGGACTTGTAATACTCGTTGTAGAAGTATAGGAATGGCATCTAACAATCGATATGATAAGATAAATTTCATTAAGAATGAGCTGAGTAAGGAGTTTGGATGATATTCATTTGACTCTTGAGATGCATTCTTGTGGAATGGTGCAACATCATATTATCAATTTATGGGGGCAATTTAGAAGTGAATATGCACTTAGTCTCGGGAATCTGACGTTAAAAGACCCTGTTTGCCATTTTTTAAGAAAATTGGATGGGAAGCTTATCCTCGACTCATAGAAGGTGTTTAAGTCGTTTTTGGACGTAAAACTAGAGGAAGATGTGAGCCACAATCACAACTACTGTTAGTGAGACCTTTACTTCTGAATCCCCCCCCAATAAATAGTGCATCTAGAGTCGTACCATGTACATTTTTTACTTTCCCTTTGTATATAATGCATCATCTAGTTTATCGCAAACAACTCATATAATTTTTATTCTTGAGAGAGAGCTCAAAAAACAATAGCAACATCGTCATCTCCAAAGATAGCTTCCATTTGTGTGCTTGGTGGGTCTATTGGTAAAAATAATGAATATCAAGTGTCAACAAATAAACTTGGAAGTGTGCTAGCAAAGAAAAAAAATCAATTTAGTATATGAAGGCAGTACACTTGGTTTAACAGGGAATGTGGCGTTGACGACATCCTTTGGAGGGACCGAAGTTTTAGGAATAGTCCTGACTGCTCTTAAAAAGTTTTTTGGAATTACAGTGGGTAAGGTAATAGAAGTTTCGTCCATACAAGAGAGGGTACCTAAAATGTTGGAACATTCGGATGCATTCATAGCTTTGTCAGGTGGACTTGGAACTTTTTAGAACATCCTTCATATTGTTTATTGGTTAACACTAACTATTCATTCAAAGCATATTGGGTTACTAAATGTTAATGGTTTTTATGATAGGTTACTAACTTTTCTATATCATGCAGTAAACAAGGTTTCATGATACAACCAATACGTCAAATCTTCCTATCAGATTCGGACCCTGAAAGGTTAGTTGAGAAACTCCAGGTCTTTGAGTTTAAATATAATTCAATTGCTTCTCAATTAGACTGGTTGGGTGACCGTGAAAAAAAGAAAAAGGTTGATTTAGATTTACAATTATCACAATAATCATGTTTTCAAATTGTTTTTTGTTTGTGTGTGTGTTTCAGGTTTATTTTCTTCAATTTTCTGTGGAAACAGGTAATATCTTCTAATTTTTGCAACTCGAACTTTAAAACATTGGGGAAAATGTGTTGATTGGGTTGGGGAGAGAATTAGTAGACATCCTTTTATTGTAAAAAAAAGAAGTAAAAATGGCAGAGTAAGGGGGAAAACGACCCTTGAGATGCTTAAAAAAATTTATGCTTACTTGAATTCCTTAACTTCAATATGTGCAATAAAACAAACTTGACACATTTTATTTCCATTATAATCTTGTATTATCTAGTAGTTGGTTATAAGTCATCTTTATTTCACACACACAGTGACAAATGATTGTGGATTGTAAATTGAATAATTCTACTAATTTCTTTGCTTTACAAATGACTGCAGCTAAATGATTGGCTTTTAAAGTAATAATAATAATAATAATAATAATAAAAATGAATACTCCTGAGATGGAGCGTAAAACGCACTCAGGAGGAAGAAAAAAATGTATACTCATGAGATGGAGCGTAAAACGCACTCAGGAGGAAGAAAAAAAATGGAAAAAAATGAATATTCCTGAGATGGAGCGTAAAACGTACTCAGGAGAAACAAATAATTTATAAGCCCAACCAAAAAGTGTTAGCGTCAGTAAACATTGAGATAATAGTTTTATGACATGAGACTCATAACTATTTGTTACTTAACTTGAGTACACATAAGATGACTACTAAACTACTCACTCAGATAATACTGGATGATGAATATATATGAATACAATAGTTTGTTAATATGGACATATTAGAAGAAGGAGTTGGTAATAATGAAACTTTAAAACTAAAATTTATGTCGCGTTTTTATCACTAGGGATTAGTAATAAGGTGGTTAGGGGGTGTGATTAGTGTGTAAATATGCATATGTTATAACAATTCCATGTGTATTTTAGTTGTTATTGTATAGTATTTGTTGCATATTTATACGTAATTTTGTATTTCATAGGTTAGCCATAAATATCTATTTTTCTATAGTAATAAAATACTTAAGCATGATTGAACATGGTTAGTATGTGTATTGCCTGATGTCTAGGCCATAATATAAATTACACTCATCCAAATTTTGTGACACTAATGTTTTTGGACACTCAAGACAATGTACTAAAGATATAAGTGGGTATATATGTCACGACCCGACCTCGGACCCGCAACTGATGCCTTACCCGGGCACCCTAGTAGGTATACATCAGAAAAAATCAGCAGAATAAACTCATAGACATGGAACAATGTAGAATAAGAAACAGGCTAACCGATAAGGTCGCCTTTCAACACATATATATAAATATCAAAAGCCTGAACAGTTATATCCTTTACAAACCCAACTCACAACAGGACTACAGACCTCTAAGAGTTTTTGACATAACAACTATGACGGGACAGGGCCCCACCATACCCCTCAATGTACATTTACCTACAATGACAGGGAACCATACCAAAAAATAAGCCTCCGGAGAAACAGAGCTTCCCAAAACGCAGAACTGTGATCCTATGAGCGAGGATCAACAACCGGTGTACCTCTACCTACGGCATGAACGCAGCCCCCCGAATGAGGTCAGTACAACAGGTACCAAGTATGTGAAACTGAAAGTACTGTAATGAAATTACAATAGTACAAAACAAATCCACAGACATGTATGAAAACCAATTAACAGTACACAGTGCCATAGTATATACGAGAGTAAATAAGTGTGACCTGGCCGGTGCTGAATAGGCAGCCAATGATCAAACTAGGGCCATTCGCCCATAGTATCATTGTTCAAATCCTAATCCTGGACTCTCTTATTCCGCATAGGTCTCGTGGACCCGCATGAGGTACTCCTCGCATCGGGGGAAGCAAACCCGCGGTAATACATAGGACCCTGTCCCGCATGAGCCCCTTGGACTCGCATGAGGGTATTCCTCGCATAGGACCCCGTCCCGCATGAGGTACTTCTCGCATCGGCGGGAGCAAACCCGCGGAATAAGAACAACGTAACGTGGCCAGGGGGTTAAGTGATATAATACAAGCGCAACCGGCTATCGTAAACAACATAGGCAAATTAAGAAAAACCCCTTAACATAAAAGTCTCAAGACACTAATACCCATAGTATCAAGACACGTTTACTTATCAAACCAAGCTACTACACCTTCATAAAATCATTACAAGGTTTTTAAAATCAGGTAAGTAAACTGTTCTTTTATCCTTCTAAAGTCGTTATAACTAACTTCCCATAAAGCTATTATCACACTTATGTTTTAAGCAATTCAAAACAATCACATTCATTTGGGAAACCAAAGAACTTATTCTTTTAAAACCCAATATCAATTTCTTTCCGAATAATGATTCACATCTTTTTAGAATAATTCCAGGCTCTTAAGATTTAGAAGTCAAGTCAAGGACATCAAAATGAAACCAAATTTATTTAACACACGTACGTCTACCGTACTATATATTTCACAATAATCATGCTCAAGAGGATAGGAAGAATTCACATACCTCCACGGCTTAATCCACTTACCGAGTCGAATACGTCGCACGTAGAATATCAACCTATAATAACCATAACACGTCTATCAACTTCTAGTTTTCTTCGTAGAATATTTCTAAGCATAAGGTCTCTTATTCTATGGAAAATTGCAGCACTTCCCCTGTTTCTACGTACTTTTCCACCTTTTTCAAGGCCCGAAATCAATAACCAAATGCCACATTTAAGGCGCAACAAAATCGGATTTCAAAGGGGATTACACGCCAAGTAGGGCGTGTAAAATTCAGCCCCTTAATCTACCAACACTATCCATTAAAACGAGTCCATAGTCCAATGTAAAAACAGTCCATTAGTCCACTAATACAATCTATTAGTCCAGTCCTTTAGTTGGTGTTCTTGGCCAACTACTACAATCAAAACTGTCCAGTTTTTGGCTAGCATGCCAAAATTGTTTCATTACTTCTTTAATAATCCTCCAACTTATATTCCAATCTTTATATAAGTTATATTAACTTGTTATCAACAAGATTCCTTCATGTCAAAGTGTAATAGGTAATGTTTTAACAACTTTAATGGCTAGCATGTCAATTTTTGGTTTTAACAACTTTAATGGCTATCATGCCAATTTCGGTTTTAACATCTTAATAAGGTCCAAATCTTTTCAATCTTCCTTCCACATATCACATACTCATTTATATACTACTAACACATGTAATTTCCAACTTCATTAAAAGGACAAAGATGATTACCTCAATAAGCCCAAAATTTTCCAAGATTATAAGTCGATTGAATCTTAGCTCCTATTCCTTACGTTCCAATCCACTCCAAGCAACCCTTAGAAGTTCCTAACCAACTTCTCTTAACACTTCATCCAAAAATATGAAGATCACCTTAGGGTTTCACTTTGCGACTATCATATTAACGTAGTATTTCCGAGATTTTTGTGTTGGGATATCCTTAGAACACTACTAGGGACACTTGGTTTAAGTATTGGGATTAATCAACAACAATTGAAGAATTGTTCTTCAAGAAAGGGGGGTGCCGAGAGCAACCTAGAGGAGGGAGTATATTTTTTTGTCTTGGAAATAATTCTAAGTGTTAAAATCTTCAACCTCTAGGTGTGTATATATAAGACAACCAAGGGCTAGGATTAAAGAAAGTGTGTGGTTGAGATTGGGGACAAGTGTGTGTGGGTCCCATAAGCCACTTGTCCAAAAAATATCCTGAGACACTTGACTTGCCACTTGTTCCTCTCATTCTCGCCCAACATGGGCCACATGGGGGTGACACGTGTCACCCTCCTATTGGTACAAAATATTTCATCTCCCCAAAATCTCAATAATTGGTCAAATAACGAAAACATTGTGGGCCCCACAAAATCGTAAAATTTCCCGGGTGGGCCCTACATGACCAAATCTGAAAATAATATTCCATAATTCTTATATATCCTATAAGTCTTAAATACCAATATTGAGAATCCAATTCCCAATAAAAACCTTTTTCCCTTACGAGGTTCGGAATATTTTCCGTAGGAAAAAGAAATCTTTCTTCCTTTTCAAACTTAAGGTCGCATTCTCTTACGTACGTCCTCATATACATACCCTGAAACTATGGGGTGTAACATTATCCCCCCCCCCCCCCCCCTTAGAAACATTCGTCCCGAATGTTCTTTCTAAGTTCAATCAAATAAGATATCGGCATAGTCCCTCTTAACTATACCCATAAAATCACGAATGCCACACATGGCCACAATAACACTTAAGCATATATGTCAAATAGAATCGACAAGTAGGAAAGTGAGTTACCTGGAGGTGTAGGGAATAAGTGAGGATACTTCTTCATCATGTCCTTCTCCGCTTCCCAAGTCATCTCCTCTCTATTCTCGTTCCGCCATAAGACATTGATGGAAGACACGTCCTTTGTCCGCAGTCGCCTGACCTGGCGCTCAATTATCGCAATAGGACTCTCCTCATATGATAACCCCTCTGTCACCTGGACATCACTAACTGGGAACACTCTGGATGGATCTCCGATACACTTTCGCAACATAGAAACATGAAAGACCGGATATACTACCTACAGATCGGACGACAGATCCAACTCATAGGCAACTTTGCCTACTCTACGGACAATCTGATAAGGCCCAACGTACCTTGGGCTAAGTTTCCCCTTCTTCTCAAACCTCATCACACCCTTCATGGGTGATACCTTCAAGAAGACCCAATCGTCAATCTCAAACTCCAAGTGCCGACGCCGATTATCTGCATACGACTTCTGTCGACTCTGAGCTGCTAATAATCTCTCCTGGATAAGCTTCACCTTATCCACAGCCTGCTGAATCAAGTCCGGCCCGACTAACTGAACCTCGCCCACATCGAACCAGCCTATCGGCGACCTGCACTTCCTTCCATACAATGCCTCATAAGGCATCATCTGGATACTGGAATGGTAGCTGTTATTATACGCAAACTCAACAAGAGGCAAATGATCCTCCCAGCTACCCCTGAAATCAATAACACAGGCCCGCAAAGATATCCTCGTTGTGCGGATAGTACGCTCTTCCTGTCCGTCGGTCTAAGGATGGAATGCAGTACTGAGGCTCACCTGCGTCCCTAATCCCTTCTGGAAAGACCTCCAGAAATTAGCCGTAAACTGGGCTCCTCTGTCTGATATAATAGATGTAGGGACCCCATGTAGTCTCACAATCTCCCGGATATAAAGTCTAGAATAATCCTCGGCCGAATAAGTCGTCCAGACTGGAAGAAAATGGGTTGATTTCGTCAGCCTGTCCACTATAACCCAGATGGAATCACACTTCCTCTGAGTACGAGGTAACCCTGTAACAAAATCCATATTGATCACCTCCCATTTCCAGGTCGGAATCTCAACTGTCTGCAATAACCCACCAGGATTTTGGTGCTCCACCTTGACCTGCTGACAATTCGGACACTGAGCAATGAACTCTGCAACGTCCCTCTTCAGGCCATCCCACCAATACATACATCTGAGGTCGTGGTACATCTTTGTTAACCCCAGATGAATAGAGTAACGAGCGCTGTGTGCTTCCCCTAGAACCTGCTGACGAAGTCCTGCAACATCGGGTACACACAATCTACCCTCGTATCTTAGCACCCCATCAGGTGCTACCTCAAATGAAACCTTCTCCTCTCGAAGAGCCGTATCTCGATACCGTATCAGAATCGGATCCTCATACTGTCGCCTCTTCACCTCCTCAACGATGGAAGACTCGGCAACCTCTCGAACTCAAACCCTGCTACTATCGGAACCAACCAATCGAACCATAAGGTTCGCTAGCTGATGAATCTCGCGGACCATGCTCCTTCTATCTGGCTGCACGTCTAACAGACTACCCATAGATCTACGACTAAGAGCATCTGCAACTACATTGGCCTTCACTGGGTGGTATAGGATATCGACATCATAATCCTTAAGTAACTGTAACCACCGTCTCTGCCGCAAGTTCAGCTCCCTCTGGCTGAAGATATACTGGAGGCTCTTGTGGTCTGTAAAAATATCCACATGAACTCCATATAAATAATGCCTCGAGATCTTCAAGGCATGTATCACTGCTGCTAACTCCAAATCATGTGTGGGGTAATTCTCTTCATGCTTCCGGAGCTGTCGAGACGCGTAAGCTATAACCTTACCATACTGCATCAACACATATCCAAGCCCGACACCCAACGCATCACAATAAACCACATACCCGTCTAAACCCTCTGGAAGTGTAAGAACTAGGGCCGTCGTCAATTTCTCCTTCAGTAACTGGAAGCCCTTTTCACATGCATTCGTCCACTAGAACTTAGCCACTTTATGAGTCAGCCTAGTCAAAGGTGCTGAAATTGAAGCAAACATCTCCACAAACCTCCGATAATAACCCGCAAGGCCCAAAAAGCTGCTCACCTCAGTTGGTGTAGTAGGTCTAGGCCAAATATTGATTGCCTCAATCTTTGATGTATCAACCCGAATACCATCGGCCCCGATAACGTGCCCTAAAAATGCCACTGAAGCCAACCAAAACTTACATTTAGAGAACTTGGCATACAACTGCCGGCTCTGGAGGACTCTCAGTACCGTCCTCAAATGATCCGCATGCTCATGCTCCGTGCAAGAATAAACTAGGATGTCATCAATGAATACTATAACAAATGTATCCAGAAATGGCTTGAACACCCGGTTCATTAAATCCATAAATACTGCTGGAGCATTAGTCAAACCGAAAGACATCACCCTGAACTCATAATACCCATACCGGGTCCTGAATGCAGTCTTAGGGACATCTGCCTCCCTAACTCGCACCTGATGATAACCAGATCGCAGGTCTATCTTGGAAAAACACTTCGCACCCTGCAACTGATCAAATAAATCATCAATCGTGGAGAGGGGGTATCTATTTTTGATGGTTACATTGTTCAGCTGCATGTAATCGACACACATACGCAACGTCTCATCCTTCTTCTTTACAAACAATACCGGCGCTCCCCAAGGTGAAGTACTAGGCCTAATAAAGCCTTTCTCCAGCAAATCTTTTAGCTGGTCCTTCAACTCCCTCAACTCAACATGTGTCATTCTATATGGTGGAATAGATATAGGCCGAGTATCTGGCAAAACATCAATACAGAACTCTATCTCCCTCTCAGGAGGAATACATGGGAGATCGTCTAGGAATACATCCGGAAATTCTCTAACCACCGAATCGATCAAGATCCGAAACTCACCAGTATCAAATACCCGAATAAGATGGTAGATATATCCCTTCTGAACCATCTTCCTAGCCTTGAGGTACGAAATAAACCTACCCCTCGGGGACGCAGTATTCCATTTCCACTCGATAACCGGCTCACCGGGAAACTGGAACCGTACCAATCTCTCCCTACAGTCCACATTGACGTAGCAAGAAGCCAACCAATCCATACCCATAATAGCATCAAAATCCGTCATATCCAATTCTATCAAGTCGGCTAGGGTCTGTCGACTGTATATAGTCACCGGACAAGCCTTATATACCCACTCTGCTACCACCGAATCACCTACTGGCGTAGCTACCTCAAAAGGTTCTATGGACTCAGGCTCTATCCCTATTCTACCAGCAATATGAGGAGATATATAGGACAAAGTAGAACCCGGATATATCAAAGCATATACGTCATATCATGAAACCAATAATGTACCTGTGACGACATCCGGCGATGCCTCCTGGTCCTGACGGCTGGATAAAGCATATATGTGGTTTTGAGGACCGCTGGAACTAGGAACCCTGCCACGACCTCTGCTGCGACCTGCTGGCCCATGAGCACCCTGCCCTCCGGGGCGAGTAACCGCCAGAGATGAAGACCCAACAAACGACCTTGTAGGCTGAACCCTACCATCTGCGCTACCTCCGGTCGGACAATTCCTCAAACAATGGTCCTGCCTGCCGCAAGTGAAACAAGCTCCCAAAGCACTACTACAATTCTCAACATGGAATTTACCGCATCGGCCACACCGAGAGGGGGGTGGTCTCGATCGGTTAAGATCCCTGCCTTCCTGGAAACCCAAAGTCCTGGAGCCCTGACCACGAATACCGGACGCCCCAAGATCGCGGAAAGAGTACTGCTGTCGGATGAGGCATATCTAGCCTCCTACCGGTTGTCCGCCTCGAAAGTTACCAAAGGGCCCTGTTGTCTTGGCCCTCTTATGCTGATCTCGATCATTTCGTCGACCTCTACGTTCCTCAGTCCCATGTGCAAAAGCCTGTATGTGGGCAATGTCCATGCCCGACTGAAGAGCTACCCCCGTTCAACCCTCCGCTAGATAATCATCAAGCCCCGTGACATAGCGGTGCACTCTATCCTCCATGTTTGCCACTAGAGTGGGGGCATACCGAGCTAACGAGTTGAACTCTATGTTGTACTCCCGAACCGTCCGCCCATTCTACCTCAACATCATAAACCTATCCATCCGGGCTCTCCTCATCTGCGGAGGCAATAAATGGTTAAGAAACGCCTCTGAGAACTCGTCCCAACCAGCTGGAAGCGCATGCTCCCCCCGGAACAGTTCCCATGAATCAAACCAGTTGACTGCAATATGACGCAGCCGATGAGAACCCAATACCACTGACTCTGCCTCTGAAGCCTTGATCACCTTCATGATCCGCTGCAGCTGTCGAATAAACTCCTGAGTATCTTCCTCAGTTTTTGATCCATAGAACTCTGGTGGATTGCAACTCAAGAAGTCCCGAAGCCTCAAACTATCGGTTTTGGGGTGCACCACTGGTACTAAGGATGGCAACGGGTAGGATCTGGACCGGATCCTACTAGATCCAGATCCAGATCCGTTTTACATACATGTATCCATATTCAGATCCAGATCCATAGGGTCCATAAAATTATATCCAAATCCAGATCCATCGGATCCACCAGATCCACGGATCGGATTTGGATCCAAATCAAAGTGACTGATTATTAAGTTATACCTTCTAATCAGTCCAAATTTTCTAGAAAAAGAGTCAATTTAATTTAACGGAATCATGGGGAGTGCATCCGTAAATTAGGACTAAATGACATTGTTGACAATTATTATGCCTATTGGCTATTGCTGTAGTGAGAAACAATCCTCTCAATACCTAAGCTACTACATAAGTACCACATAAATGATTAATATAATGATTAAAGAATAACACACAAAACGTGTCTCAATTAAAAAAATAATGGCCTTCGGCCCTTTGAATAAAAAATAAAATTAAGATTACAAAGGATTCGGTGCCATGATGTATAAATAATAAATGTATAATTAATTTAATAAAAAATGGATTCACGGGTCGGATCTGGATCGGATACGGATCTCAAATACAAGATCCAGATCTGATCCATCATAAATGGATCCGGGTTCGATCCGGATCCGTCGGGTCCAAACATTGAATATCCATATCCTATAAAACGGATCTGGATCCACCAGATATGGATCGGGTCCGGGATCCATTGCCATCTCTAACTGGTACTACCAGAACCACCGACTCCCGTCTGTCCTCATGCCTCGCCACGATCCTAGCTAATAACTGGGACATCTCTTTGTAACCCATATCCTTTGCTCGCAGTCGCGGACCTGAGGCTCAGTACCGCGTGGCCTCGAGATACCGCCGCTTCTAAACTCTTACGGGCGGCGTGTCGTAGAACTTGCCGTCTGATGCACTATCCCAGGCAATGACCGTGCCTGTGCCCTAGTAACCCTCTGAGTCCCACTAGCAGCTCCCTCTGCTACCTTGCCCTTCTGGGTCGCGGTTGCCTTACGTGGAAGCATAACTGGTACATAAGAATATGTCAGAGGAAGTCCAACCTATAGCACAACTCTATTGTACGATCTCAGAGTGAGAAGAATGGAAACTAATCTTAAATATCATGTAGCCTCCTGATTATAGGTGTGGTGCACAACACATCAATAATCAAGACTCTACTAGATTCGGTCTGTAGACACTTTTCGAGGACTAACTGCTCTGATACCACTTTTGTCACGATCAGACCTCGGGCCTGCAACTGGTGTCTTACCCGGGCACCCTAGTAGGTATACATCAGAGAAAATAAACGGAATAAACTCATAGACATGGAACAATGTAGAATAGGAAACACGCTAACCGATAAGGTCGCCTTTCAACACATATATATAAATATCAAAAGCCCGAACAGTTATATCCTTTACAAACCCAACTCACAACAGGACTACAGACCTCTAAGAGTTTTTGACATAACAATTATGACGGGACAACGGCCCGCCATACCCTTGAATGTACATGTACCTACAATGATAGGGAACCATACCAAAAAATAAGCCTCCGGAGAAACGGAGCTTCCCAAAATGCAGAACTGTGATCCTATGAGCGAGGATCAACAACCGGTGTACCTCTACCTGCGGCATGAACGCAACCCCCCGAAGGAGTTCAGTACAACAGGTACCAAGTATGTGAAACTGAAAGTACTGTAGTGAAATCACAATAGTCTAAAAACAAATCCAGAGACATGTATGAAAAACCAATTAACAGTACAGAGTGTCATAGTATATACGAGAGTAAATAGGTGTAGCTTGGCCGGTTCTGAATATGCAGCCAATGATCAAACTAGGGCCATTCGCCCATAGTATCCTTGTGCAAATCCTAATCCTGGACTCTCTTAGTCCGCATAGGTCTCGTGGACCCGCATGAGGTACTCCTCGCATCGGGGGAAGCAAACTCGCGGTAATACATAGACTCTATCCCGCATGAGCCCCTTGTACTCGCATGAGGGTATTCCTCGCATAGGATCCCGTCCCGCATGAGCCCCTTGGACCCACATAAGGTACTTGTCACGACCCGACCCCGGGACCGCGACTGGTGCCCTACCTGGGCACCCTTACAGGTAAACATCAGAGATAATCAGCGGAACATACATGAAACTTATAAATAAAACAACGGAAGTAAAACAACAGGTCAGCCGATAGGGCTACCTTCCTGGACGTTCATACATAAACGAAGCAGTTGCCTCCTTTTTTTTACAAACAGACCCACAATATGTGACTACAGACCTCTAAGAATTACAATCGTGCGGACAGGCCCCGCCATACCTCGAACATACATAGCGACAACTCGGAACATCTGAGCCATCTAAAAATCTTGAACCAGATCCTAAGCTCGCGGATCCACATCGGTACCTAAACTGCGGACATTTAACGCGGGCGGGCCGCATAACAAAGTCGAATATGGAATGTAAATAACGTGCAAGAATCAAATCATAATCGCATAAAAGAATGCCATTTTTAACTCCTGAAATCACTCGTATATTAACCGTTCCATTCCTTCTTTCCATAAGATTTAACATCATATTCTTACATACATACTTAAGAGGTTAATCAAGTTTTTCCACATAACTTACCTATCTTACATAACATAATCCGCCCATTTGCGGGACACGGTGTCTTGACGAATCATGTGACATAATCCGCCCGCCCGCTGGGCTCGCATTGTGGAATCATGTAGCATAATCCGCCCTCCCGCGAGCTCGGTGTCTTGTGGAATCATGTAGCATAATCCGCCTCTGTGAGCTCGGTGTCTTGTGAAATCATGTAGCATAATCCGCCTCCCGTGAGCTCGGTATCAGGACGTAACCCGGCACATGTAGGCTCGGTAATATGGCGTAATCCGCCTATGTGTAGGCTCGGTGTATCTCATAACGTAATCCGCCTATTTGTAGGCTCGGTGTATTTCATAACGTAATCCGCCTATTTGTAGGCTCGGTGTATTTCATAACGTAATCCGCCTATTTGTAGGCTCGGTGTATTTCATAACGTAATCCGCCTATGTGTAGGCTCGGTGTATTTCATAACGTAATCCGCCTATGTGTAGGCTCTGTATTTTTCCTTACATAACATTTTAAAACGTATTGTTACCATTTCTTAAGTCGTTATAACAACTTCCCATAAAGCTATTATAACAACCTTTCATTTTAGAGAACTTAAGACACTTTTATTCTTACAACATTAGGAAACTAGACTAAAATACTACGCATATACGCATTTAAAATAATCATAAACTTCTTCTTTTAAAACTCAAGTCACATACTCTTTAGAAATCAAGTCCACAACTTGAAAAATAAAGTTTCATAATCCTTAGAAGACAGCCAAAGTTCATCGTCTTAAAACCTTATAGCATACATTCTTTAAAGTCCACTTACTTATATTATACAAAAAAATATAAAGTTCCATACACTTCCAAAACCAAGTAACTTATTCTCTTAAAACCATATAACTTTCACTTTTAAAATCAATCCCCTTTTCGCATATAAATTCAAGTCATTCTTGAACGTAAAATCCACTTAATTACTTTAAATAAATCAAGACACATAGCCTTTAAATCAAATCTCATAATTTCTAACCATTCTTACCAACATCTCCCATAAGACTTGGTAAGGACTTAGGACAATTTAACATACTTTTAACTTAGGATAACTTAGACATAACCTCACGTAGAGTAAATCAACATACATACTTCTTAACTTCTAAGAGTAAGGAATCATGAAATAATACCACATGTATATTCCATACATAGAACCATGTCTAAAGAAGGAAGAGGTTCACATACCTCGCGACGCTTATCGACAAGTAGCAAAATTCTCCAACGCATTTCAACCTTGATAGCTATTCCATCCTTCAAGTAGAATACGCTATACTAAGTACTTCAACCTATAATGGTCACAATACGTCCATTAATCCTCTTACTTCAAACGTAGAGTATTCTAAGTGCTAAGTCGCTAATTTCTACGGAAAATCGGACAGCACCTCCTTTGTTTCTACTAACTTTGCCACCTTTTTCAAGGCCGAATACAATAACCAAACAGCCTCAATTGGCTCACCACAATTTATAAGGTAGTCCACTACAAATGAATAACAACTAATACAACTACTACTCCAAATTCGGCCACAATGTTTATAACAATACCAATTCTTATTCAATTCCATTTCGATCCAAATTGGTAGCATAATATGATATCAAGCCGCAATCGATTACAACTACTACAATCCTCAAGTAGGTAAACATGCGACGATTCTAATTAACGACCAAAATTGCATTTCAATATCAAAAGGCTAATCATGCCATTTCGGTTTTGGGCTCCTAAATTCCATAACAATTATCAAACTTCATAACACATATCACATGATCATTTCTAACTTATAACAACATGAAATCTTCAATTACAAAAGTAAAACGAATATTATACCTCAATTAGCCCAAAATATGATCCAAGAGTACAAGTCGATCCCTAGCACCTCTAGCTCCTCCTTTCGACATTCCAATCCACTCCAAGCCACCCTTAGAAGCTTATGAAAAACTCATCTTCAAGTTTCAACTTCAAAGTTGAATAACCCTTTAGGTTTTCGCCTTGCGACTAATACGAAAACACCACATTTCCGGATCTTTCTGTTGAGAAACACTTACAATACCCTTAGGTACCTTGGTTTAAAGTGGGGAATTATTGACAACAATTGAAAAAATTCTTCAAACCCTAGCCTATGGTAGAGAGCTTCCAACGCTTTTTCATCAATTTTCTTGAAAAATTGCTAAGTGTTAAGCCTTGTCTTGCACTAGGGAGCTTATATAAATAAATGGAGGGTCAAGATTAGAACAAATGGGTGGTTTGGATGTTTTTCACATGGATCAAGCCAAGTGGCATTGACCTAGTCAACAATGTCATGCTAAAATGTCTTTGCAAGACTTGATCTTTTAATTTGTGGTCAAAAGACCATTTCCTCCATGTCATTTTCGTCCAAGACCATTAAGGGGGGGGTGACACATGTCGCCCTCCCGTTCGTCGCAATATTTCGTTTTCCGACAATTCCATAATTCCGATAAATTTTTACTCGTCTCAAACCTTAACATCTTTGAGTTCTTACGTACGTTCTTATAAACATATCCTAGGAATTCTGGGGTGTAACATTCTTCCCCCCTTAGAAACATTCGTCCTCGAATGTTCTTTCGAAGTCAAACTTATAATTAGCGATATAGTTTCCTTTCACAACCCCGACACACTAATAATGCCACACATAGCCCTAATACCTCGCACATGCTTGTCCGTCCATCATAAGCCCAAAAGAGATTATCTTTTCGTACTTCCAACTCCTTCTAACATACATACATAACTTCCATACCAATTCTGGCCTCAAATCTTTGGAGTCACTCTATAAGACAATATACGACCATTTCCGGCTTTCACGACCTGGTTCCGGTGGAACGCGTCCACGAACCCGTAAAACAATTAACTAGACTTGGGCCTTGCACCCTCGTGACCCTGTCACGTAGCGGAACTACTACCAACTGATCCCACTCCATTCCAGGCCATGGGGAGACCCGTAACATATCCTCAACCCGACTGGTCGCACTTAACTCTTATCCTCGTCCGACTTAAAATCTTATTGTCGAGAAAGCCTTATATACCTAAGGTCTCTTTGTAATCAATATTCTTAGGCTCGCAATTTCCATGCTCCAAGCCTACCTTACCAGTCCCCCAGTAACCGGGTACAAAAACTTCTCATAATACCAAAACCATGTTGTCTCGATCACAACAACCATTTCTTACTCTATCCAGACCTCATCCGTATAATTCTCTTAAGCTTACTACACAGCTAAATCTATTAACATGACATTCTGTTAGGTTCCTTAACATGGCTTCGGGTTCACTACCCTATCGACATGACTCATCCTTTCCCAATTATCTTAAATAAAACATAAGACCTTGGCGAAAATTCATTAACTATTCCATACCTTCCCGATATCTAGTTAGTCTTTACCAATTCCTGGTAATCTAAAATCATTCTAGGCAACACGTGTCTGACCCTCGTATATAACTCCGTATAGATGTATATCACAATACCAACTATACTACAATCATTACCAACCTGGATACGCAATCCACATAGTCCTTCTTGGTCACCGCGCTTTCGTGAATTGAAATCAACATAACTCGTTAGGGAGGAACGACTAACAACACACTCTATCGCACGATCTCGAGTGAGAAGAATGGAAACCAATCCTAAATGTCCTGCGACCTCCGATTATAGATGTGGTGCACAACACACGATAATCAAGACTCTACTGAACCGCGATTATAGACACTTTCAGGACTAATCGCTCGATACCACTTTTGTCACGACCCGACCGGGACGCGGCGGTGCCCTACACGGGCACCCTTACGAGTAAACATCGAGAGATAATCAGGAACATACATGAAACTTATAAATAAAACAACGGAAGTAAAACAACAGTCGGTAGATAGGCTACCTTCCCGGACGCTCATACATAAAGCGATTGCCTCGCTTTTTTTACAAGCGGACCCGCGATATGTGACTACTGACCTTAAGAATTACAAGCGTGGCGGGGCGGGGCCGCCATACCTGAACATACATAGCCATGACAACTCGGAACATCGGAGCCATCTAAAAATCTTGAACCAGGGATCCTAAGCTCGCGGATCCACATGTAATACCTAAACTGCGGACATTTAACGGCCCGAAGAAGTCGATCTAACAGTGCGAATATGGAGCGAAATAACGTGCAAGAATCAAATCATAAGCGTACAAAGAATGCCATTTTTAACTCCCGAAATCACTCGTATATTAACTGTTCCATTCCTTCTTTCCATAAGATTTAACATCATATTCTTACATACATACTTAAGAGGTTAATCAAGTTTTTCCACATAACTTACCTATCTTACATAACATAATCCGCCCATTTGCGGGACACGGTGTCTTGACGAATCATGTGACATAATCCGCCCGCTGTGGGGCTCGATTATCTTGTGGAATCATGTAGCATAATCCGCCTCCGCGAGCTCGGTGTCTTGTGGAATCATGTAGCATAATCCGCCTCTGTGGAGCTCTGTCTTGTGAAATCATGTAGCATAATCCGCCTCCCGTGGAGCTCGGTGTCTTGTGGCGTAACCCGCCATGTGTAGGCTCGGGGTAATATGGCGTAATCCGCCATGTGTAGGCTCGGTGTATCTCATAACGAATCCGCCTATTTGTAGGCTCGGTGTATTTCATAACGTAATCCGGCCTATTTGTAGGCTCGGTGTATTTCATAACGTAATCCGGCCTATTTGTAGGCTCGGTGTATTTCATAACGTAATCCGGCCTATGTGTAGGCTCGGTGTATTTCATAACGTAATCCGGCCTATGTGTAGGCTCGGTGTATTTTTCCTTACATAACATTTTAAAACGTATTGTTACCACTTCTTAAGTCGTTATAACAACTTCCCATAAAGCTATTATAACAACCTTTCATTTTAGAGAACTTAAGACACTTTTATTCTTACAACATTAGGGAAACTAGACCCAAAATACTACGTACATACGTACTTAAAATAATCATAAACTTCTTCTTTTTAAAACTCAAGTCACATACTCTTTAGAAATCAAGTCCACAACTTGAAAAATAAAGTTTCATAATCCTTAGAAAAACCAAAGTTCATAGTCTTAAAACCTTATATCATACATTCTTTAAAGTCCACTTACTTATATTATACAAAAAAAAATATAAAGTTCCATACACTTCCAAAACCAAGTAACTTATTCTCTTAAAACCATATAACTTTCACTTTTAAAATCAATCCCCTTTTCGCATATAAATTCAAGTCATTCTTGAACGTAAAATCCACTTAATTACTTTAAATAAATCAAGACACATAGCCTTTAAATCAAATCTCATAATTTCCTAACCATTCTTACCAACATCTCCCATAAGACTTGGTAAGGACTTAGGACAATTTAACATACTTTTAACTTAGGATAACTTAGACATAACCCTTACGTAGAGTAAATCAACATACATACTTCTTAACTTCTAAGAGTAGAAGGAATCATGAAATAATACCACATGTATATTCCATACATAGAACCATGTCTAAGAAGGAAGAGGTTCACATACCTCGCGACGCTTATCGACAAGTAGCAAAATGCTCCAACGCACTTCAACCTTGATAGCTATTCCATCCTTCAGTAGAATACGCTATACTAAGTACTTGACCTATAATGGTCTGTCGTCCATTAATCCTCTTACTTCAAACGTAGAGTATTCTAAGTGCTAAGTCGCTAATTTCTACGGAAAATCGGACAGCACCTCCTTTGTTTCTACTAACTTTGCCACCTTTTTCAAGGCCGAATACAATAACCAAACAGCCTCAATTGGCTCACCACAATTTATAAGGTAGTCCACTACAAATGAATAACAACTAATACAACTACTACTCCAAATTCGGCCACAATGTTTATAACAATACCAATTCTTATTCAATTCCATTTCGATCCAAATTGGTAGCATAATATGATATCAAGCCGCAATCGATTACAACTACTACAATCCTCAAGTAGGTAAACATGCGACGATTCTAATTAACGACCAAAATTGCATTTCAATATCAAAAGGCTAATCATGCCATTTCGGTTTTGGGCTCCTAAATTCCATAACAATTATCAAACTTCATAACACATATCACATGATCATTTCTAACTTATAACAACATGAAATCTTCAATTACAAAAGTAAAACGAAGATTATACCTCAATTAGCCCAAAATATGATCCAAGAGTACAAGTCGATCCCTAGCACCTTTAGCTCCTCCTTTCGACATTCCAATCCACTCCAAGCCACCCTTAGAAGCTTATGAAAAACTCATCTTCAAGTTTCAACTTCAAAGTTGAATAACCCTTTAGGTTTTCGCCTTGCGACTAATACGAAAACACCACATTTCCGGGATCTTTCTATTGAGAAACACTTACAATACCCTTAGGTACCTTGGTTTAAAGTGGGGGAATTATTGGACAACAATTGAAAAAAAATTCTTCAAACCCTAGCCTATGGCCGAGAGCTTCCCAACGTTTTTCATCAATTTTTCTTGAAAAATTGCTAAGTGTTAAGCCTTGTCTTGCACTAGGGAGCTTATATAAATAAATGGAGGGTCAAGATTAGAACAAATGGGTGGTTTGGATGTTTTTCACATGGATCAAGCCAAGTGGCATTGACCTAGTCAACAATGTCATGCTAAAATGTCTTTGCAAGACTTGATCTTTTAATTTGTGGTCAAAAGACCATTTCCTCCATGTCATTTTCGTCCAAGACCATTAAGGGGGGGGTGACACATGTCGCCCTCCCGTTCGTCGCAATATTTCGTTTTCCGACAATTCCATAATTCCGATAAATTTTTACTCGTCTCAAACCTTAACATCTTTGAGTTCTTACGTACGTTCTTATAAACATATCCTAGGAATTCTGGGGTGTAACAGTACTCCTCGCATCGGGGGGAGCAAACCCGTGGAATATGAACAACGTAACGTGGCCAGGGGGTTAAGTGATATAATACAAGCGCAACCGGCTATCATGAACAACATAGGAAAATTAAGAAAACCCCCTTAACATAAAAGTCTCAAGACACTAATACCCGTAGTATCAAGACATGTTTACTTATCAAATCAAGTTACTACACCTTCAGAAAATCATTACAAGGCTTTTAAAATCAAGTAAGTAAACTGTTCTTTTATCCTCCTAAAGTCGTTATAACTAACTTCCCATAAAACTATTATCACACTTATCTTTTAAGCAATTCAAAACAATCACATTCATTTGGGAAACCAAAGAACTTATTCTTTTAAAACCCAATATCAATTTCTTTATGAATAATGATTCACAACTTTTTAGAATAATTCTAGGCTCTTAAGATTTAGAAGTCAAGTCAAGGACATCAAAATGAAACCAAATTCATTTAACACCCGTACATCTACCGTACTATATATTTCATAATAATCATGCTCAAGAGGATAGAAAGAATTCACATACCTCCACGGATTAATCCACTTGCCGAGTCGAATACGCCGCACGTAGAATATCAACCTATAATAACCATAACACGTCTATCAACTTCTAGTTTTCTTCGTAGAATATTTCTAAGCATAAGGTCTCTTATTCTACGGAAAATTGGACAGCACTTCCCCTGTTTCTACGTACTTTTCCACCTTTTTCAAGGCCCGAAATCAATAACCAAATTCCACATTTAAGGCGCAACAAAATCAGATTTCAAAGGGGATTACACGCCAAGTAGGGCGTGTAAAATTCAGCCCCTTAATCTACCAACACTGTCCATTAAAACTAATCCATAGTCCAATGTAAAAACAGTCCATTAGTCCACTAATACAATCCATTAGTCCAGTCCTTTAGTTGGTGTTCTTGGCCAACTACTACAATCAAAACAGTCCAGTTTTTGGATAACATGCCAAAATTGTTTCATTACTTCTTTAATAATCCTCCAACTTATATTCCAATCTTTATATAAGTTATATTAACTTGTTATCAACAAGATTCCTTCATGTCAAAGTGTAATAGGTAATGTTTTAACAACTTTAATGGCTAGCATGTCAATTTTTGGTTTTAACAACTTTAATGGCTAGCATGCCAATTTCGGTTTTAACATCTTAATAAGGTCCAAATCTTTTCAATATTCCTTCCACATATCACATACTCATTTATATACTACTAACACATGTAATTTCCAACTTCATTAAAAGGACAAATTATTACCTAAATAAGCCCAAAATTTTCCAAGATTATAAGTCGATCCTTAGGAATTTTAGCTCTTATTCCTTACATTCCAATCCACTCCAAGCAACCCTTAGAAGTCCTAACCAACTTCTCTTAACACTTCATAAAAATATATGAAGATCACCTTAGGGTTTCACTTTGCGACTATCGGATTAACGTAGTATTTCCGGGATTTTTGTATTGGGATATCCTTAGAACACTACTAGGGACACTTGGTTTAAGTATTGGGATTAATCAACAACAATTGAAGAATTGTTCTTCAAGAAAGGGAGTCAGAAGCAACCTGTAGAGGAGTATATTTTTTTGTCTTGGAAATAATTCTAAGTGTTGAAGTCTTCAACCTCTAGGTGTGTATATATAAGACAACCAAGGGCTAGGATTAAAGAAAGTGTGTGGTTGAGATTGGGAACAAGTGTGTGTGGGTCCCACAAGCCACTTGTCCAACAAATATCTTGAGACACTTGGCTTGCCACTTGTTCCTCTCATTATCGCCCAACATAGGCCACATGGGGGTGACACGTGTCGCCCTCCTATTGGTCTAAAATATTTCATCTTCCCAAAATCTCAATAATTGGTCAAATATCGAAAACCTTGTGGGCCCCACAAAATCGTAAAATTTCCCGGCTGGGCCTTACATGACCAAATCTGAAAATAATATTCCATAATTCTTATATATCCTATAAGTCTTAAATACCAATATTGAGAATCCAATTCCCAATAATAAACTTTTTTTCCTTACGAGGTTCAGAATATTTTCCGTAGGAAAAAGAAATCTTTCTTCCTTCTCAAACTTAAGGTCGCATTATCTTACGTACGTCCTCATATACATACCCTGAAACTACGGGGTGTAACAATATAAAACCAACTTTGTAATTTGAAAGTCCAATTAACCATAAAAAGATTACACAATAATTCTATCCAAATTTTGGTTGAGTTTTGATCCATGATACATTTTCGTATTTGACCCATATCTCAAGCTATACAAATCCAATTGATCTAATTCCAGTTGAATTGATTATATAACTCATGTATCTACAACTCTTATCCAGGCCCAAACTGCTGAAAACATTGGATTCTAGAGTCAGATTGACGATAAAAGTGTTCATCATGACAATGCTCCAGATTTCAAACTCCATAGGACACAATTTGACATTTAATTCACTATTATTCACATAAAAATCCAATTGATCTACCATCAACTGGAAAGTGTAGATAAGATCTACTGCTACAACTTGAAAAGTTTGAAGATCATTGAATGTGTGAAAGTGGATCTTTGAATCATGTAAACTCATCATAACAATCTGCCAAAGTTGTCAATGTTTATTTAACTAAGGAGCATTAATTTGATCATAACTTTCACATGAAATATCCAATGGAAGAGATTCAAACTGATATGGAAAATCTAACTTAACGCCCCACAATTGATATGAAGGAAGAAATTTAAGATTGCAATAGGAAGTTTGTCCAATTTAGCAATTAATGAGTGGGACCGAAATTGTCCATAATAATGCAAGTTTTCTCAACCTTGGAGCCTATATAAAGGGGCCTTTGGCAAGCCAGTTGGGGCATCAATCTCTTTGTAATATATCTCCTATATTAGTAGTATTTTTCTGAAAAATATGAGTTTTATTTATTATAGTATGAGTAGCTAAACCTTTAGCTAGAACTAGGGGTGAAGCTTAAGTAAGATAGTAGTATTGTTCTTGACTTTTCAAAAGGTCTTCAATGTTATATCTTTTTAGTTGTCTAATAAGATATGTCAATGGTTTCGTTTTGTGAAAACTTTGATTTGTTGTAGACATATTTGGCACAATGAATGCTTAGTTTTACATAATAACAATTGATTTCATAAACTCTTTTAAGGGACCTAGAAAGATAGTTTTCAAAAGTTATAAACTTTTGAAGTGCTTAATGTTTTTATCTTCCAATTGAAATCACTTGATTGTTAGATTTCAATTGAGTTATCAAATATAGTCAAGAACAACTCTATTATTTTACTTAAGTTCCCAGAGCTCTAGTACGTAGTCCACTATATAAAGCCTTAAAATTCACAACTAGATTGACATTCTCATTCTTCAAAATATCCATGTGGTTCGACACTCGGACTTTTGAGAAATTTATTACTTGAGACAAACTTATACTTGGGTGTGTAACTATAAAGTGTTATTAACTGTCATCTCTAGAACTAACTGAAAATCAACATAGTTAACCCCGTGCGACTCCACTATTCCCAGCGTGTGAAGCCTTTTATGACAACAAACAATATACCCATATGTATCATCCTCATGAGTACCATGGAACCAATGAGGAAATATCTTTATGAACCTCTCAAACAACTTATCCTCCTTATGAGAAATCACCGGCCCATCAATAGGCCGAGGAGCAAAGTCAATCACTGGAATTGCATCAATGCGGGGAACCACAAGGGCAACTAGTTGTGCCCTCGGGGTTCGAAATCTTGGCGCAATCATAACATCGGGAGTCTGAGCTCCTACCCTAGTCAGAGAGTCGTCTAGAGTAACCAGAATCATACCCGCTTGGGGCAGACTGCCAAAGTATCCCAAAACTCAAAACACATCCTCCTGAACATCGAGAGTAGCAATGAACCTTGGTTGTGCCTGTGCGGGTCTAACCTCCTCAACCGACATCAACTCTTCATTTGGAAAATCCTCAAGGTCTTGAGTCACCTTTCTCATGGGGTCTTGAGTAGGTGTTGGTGCTCAACCCCTAGTTGTACCGTTGCATGACCTCTACCTTTTCCATGCCCTCAAGTTGTCCCATGCCTCTCCCACGAGCAGCTACGCTAGCACTGTTACAGGTGTAGGATCCTGGCCTCCGATAACAGTCGATCACATCCTCATCATCTATAAGAGAACATAAGAACGAGGTTAATATACTAATCTGAACAAACTCACACGAAAAGAATAAACTAGATACCAATCAGAATAAACAAGGTTGACCAATGGGTCGGGACAGGATTAGGGGGATGGTGAAGTGGTTTGGGATCGGGATTAGGGGGACGGACGGGGACATGATTAGGGGGATAGGAACTGGTCCCATCCCACATCCCACTATCAAATGGAGCTGTATTTGAGGGGACGAGATGGGATGAGAAGGGGGATTTCGGGAGACTTTTAATTTAATTGTGGGGCAGAATTTTACACGTATTGTAAGGCGTGTAATCCTCTTTGATTGGTTGATGTATTGAGCCTTAAATGTGGCATGTTGGTTATTGATTATCGGGCCTTGAAAAGGTGGAAAAGTATGTAGAAACAAAGGAGGTGCTGCCCGATTTTCCGTAGAATAAGAGACCGTATACTTAGTATTATTCTACGTTAGAAACTAGAAGTTGATAGTCGTGTTGTGGCCATTATAGGTTGACACTTCTACGTGCGGCGTATTCGACTTAGCTTGTGGATTAAGCCTAAAAGGTATGAGAACTATCTCCTCTTCTTCTAGCATGATTCTTTATGATAAAGAAAGTAAGTCCTACTCCTTAAATGATTCCTTCCTTGATTGTACTTTGGATGGTATTTGACTCGGGCGGGTTAAATTCCCGGGATATATATATAAGTCATGGATTAGCTATCCGTGATGCGAGTATCGTGTACCGGTGACTCATTGCGGGTCCACATGACCTATGCGGGTGAAATAGTCCCTTGCGGGTGAAATAGTCCTATGATAGGTTGCATTATAACACAGAGGGTGGTTGACCACAGCGGCAGCACGACCTTCATGTTTTGAAACGGTAGTGATTTCATTAATGAAAGGGTGCAGTGTGTGTATGACTTAAAGTGGAACAGTTGGTCTCATTGTTAAAAACATAACTTAAAAGATAAAAGTGATTGCATTACTCTCATGATTGCAAGGTTCAGTGTGCTTATTGATGTTATATTATATCATGGACTGCCAGCAGTGAGGAAGGATTCCACGGGCATGATTGATGTTATGGGCGTGAGACCCATGGTTATATTTGAGTAATGACTTTGAGGGCATGCGTCCCTGATTTGACATGACTGTTTATGTGTTGTATACTGTAGTTTGGCTATCATACATGTCTCCTGTTCTATATGTGAACTGTGTGATCTCCTTTCTGATACTTCATTTCACATACTTGATACATTATTAAATCGACCTCGCCCGAGGCTGCGTACATCTGCGCGCATGTTTAGGTACGCGATTTGGTGATCTGCAGTGTAGGACCTGCTTGAGTTTTGGATAGCTCCATACATTCGGAGTTTATCATTTTGGTATAGATCCTTGATGTGCTTTTATCTGATTATGGGTACGGCGGAGCCTTGTCCCGTCATAGTTCAGTAAAACTCCTAGAGGTATGTATTCATATGTGAGATTGGACTCATGTACAGTGTAGTGTCTTTTTATTATGTATATTATATGGCAGCCTTGTCGGCTTTGCCTTTGCATGTACGATGGTTTTAAAGAAAAAAAAAGAGGTGTTATTTAATTCCGCAGTTTACTTATGTCAGTTAGGTAGAAGGGTGCCCAGGTAGGGCACCAGTCACGGGCCCGGGGTTCGGGGCATGACAGAGTGGTATCAGAGCAGTCAGTCCTCGGAATGTCTACAGACCGTGTCTAGTAGAGTCTTAATTATCGGGGTGTTGCGCGCCACACTCATAAACAGGAGGCTACAGGACATTTAGGAGTTGGTTTCTATTATTCTCACTCTGAGATCGTGCCATAGAGCTGTGTTGTTAAGATAATTCCTCTTTGACGTATTATTGTACTACAGCTATGCCTCGAGGAGAACTGATCGCCAGAAGGGCAAAAGCGATGCTTGAGCTACGGTCGGACTCGGAGGGTTGATAGGGCTCATGCCGAGTATCTGGATGTTGTCGCATGATCGCGAGTTCTTACACGAGTTTTGAGGCCCCGACACGAGCCTCCGGTTTCTCGATTGAGGAAAACTATAGGGTCGTAAGGGAAGAAGTTATGTTATTGACCAAGATAGCGGTGCTACAGTTTCATCAGCATGAGGTTATTCGGCGTCTGACGCAGGTGTACAGAGGGTAGAGGGCGGCGCGAAAATCAGCGTGCGAGGCTAGGCCGGTTGGTTATCGGTGAGCTTTTGGACGGCGACCTCGGCGAGTGAGATATTCGTCCCAATTACCGGTACATACCCTGCGGCTCGAGTTGGACCCCACAAGGTATTTAGGAGTCGGTCCGAGCTCCAGGGGTCGAGGTTCTCAGAGGAGCAGAGGATTTTCTCAGTCGAGACCACTTATTCCTCAGTGTTTCCGATGTAGTAAGCGTCATATGGGGAAGTGCCGTTATGGCATAGGTGTTTGTTTTTATTGTGGCCATCCGGGCCATATACTGAGGGTATGTTCTTTTAGAAAGAGCACCGGTGAGGTGGCTCAGCCTATGAGGTCGGTGGTTGGTTCCCTTTCCTCCACAGCTGTGCGTCCCCAAGGCAGGGTGTTCAGATGTCAGTCGACCGTGGTAGAGGTCAGGGTGAAGTTTATAGTTCTGGCGGTCCTTCGAACCGCATAGATGACGTGACTACTGGGCAGGATCAGGAGGCAACATCGCATGAGATTACAGGTATATTTCGATTCTTTTGAATCATACGTGCATTGATAGATTCAAATTTCGCCCTAGCGTATATGTTTTCCCTTGTTGCTAGTAGTTGTAATTGATAGCACCCCCAGAGGTAGGGATACTTTTATTAGTAAAGTAAAAATGAAGAAGGTTGACAAGAATGCTAAGGTGAACTGAGACTATAGTTGTGTAGGGTTCACAAGTTGTAATTACCCCGTAACATTGTAAGACCGATAAGGAAGGATGTACAGTAGAAATACTTTGGCCTATGTGACGAACCTCTAGTGAATAGGGGGATAGGGTGAGAATTACCTTGAGATAAGAGAGAAATTTATTGCAGACTAAGAATGAGAAGTTAAGTGTGACGATGGGTCGGGTTATGGACTCATTTCGGGTCAGCCGGTAGCATGGAATGGGGTGATGTCAGTTGGATATAGTCCCGCTATGTGATAGGGTCATGAGGATGCAAGGCCCAAGTCTAGTTAATCGTTGTACGAGTTTGTGGACGCGTTCCACCGGAACCAGGTCGTAAGGGCCGAGAAGGGCCTTGACGGGAATGCAAGTAGTATATGGCCAAGTTTGGATAGTAACTTCAAGGATTGGAGAACGGAATCAATATTTGAAATGTTGTACATGTACTAAAATAAGTTTGGAAGTACGAGAAAGTATGATAAGTAAGAAAAGGAAGGAACAAGGGTTAAAAGAACTATAGTGATTATAGTTATGAGTAATGAAGGTGCGTAGAGAAAATTCCTTTTTAGGCCATGAGTGGAGGTTAATTGTGATGATACACACGCCTTAGGTTCAGTAACACTGTCCATAGGTGCTCGTGTTTGTGATGCTACTAGTATTAGAGTTTACACCGGTTGGTAAACTAAGCTAGGCAGATTATAGGTTCATGTCCCAACCAGTTTGGTGACTAAGTGAGACAGAGAAGGGAAGTAACACGAGGGAACACATCGGTTAGCTGAGAGGGAGTCCGACTTACAGGTTCAGATAGTGTTAGTCCCATGACTTAGAATACAACAGGGCCATCCCTTTTTACGGGAAGAAGAAAGGAACCTCTAAAGATCCCGTTTTTGAAGACTGTAGCCTTCGAGTTTTGTGAGAAGGGACAGTGGATGGAATGTCCATTGATATGTTTACGTATGTTATGTGGTGGCCATGTGTGGCATCGTTGGTCTTGTGCAGTATTGATTGGTAGACATAGTAAAGAGTTTATGCCGGAGTTTATATAGCTTGACAACCGACTAAGAACATTCGGGGACGAATGTTTCTAAGGGGGGAAAAATGTTACACCCCGTAAGTCCAGGACATGTATAAGAAAATGGACGCAAGAACATAAGACTTGAAAATTGGTACGAAAGGAAGAATTGTTTTTCCGAAGGAAAATCTTCCGAACGTCGGAAAGGAAAAATATTTGTTGATAAGAATTGGATTCTCAAAATGCATTATTTGAAGAGTATGGAACTTATTATCATTGTGGAAATTTATTTTTACGGATTTGGTCACGTGGGGCCCACCCGGTAAATGTTCCGTTTTGTGGGGCCCACGAGGGTTATGAAATTTTATGGACGAATGGGAGGGTGACACGTGACACCCCCCACATAGTCTTACACGAATTGGCCAAGGATATTATGGTTATTGACCTATGTAGATGAACAAGTCTTCAAAG
Source organism: Przewalskia tangutica (assembly GCA_029844215.1). Lineage (NCBI taxonomy): Eukaryota > Viridiplantae > Streptophyta > Magnoliopsida > Solanales > Solanaceae > Przewalskia > Przewalskia tangutica. The sequence goes on along the minus strand of CM056728.1, from coordinate 94,795,159 downwards.
CTTGAGATTATTGACCAAGTCAACTTGTCCACTTGGCTTAATATTTAATTTCCTTCATCCTAGCCACACATATTTTATTATCTTGACCCTCCATTGTGTTATATATACACACTTGATGCAAGACAAGTTCTTCAACACTTAGAAAAAATTGAGGGAACTTTGTGCTAAGAAAAGAGCTCTCGGGTTCATGGTCTTTCCACACAAAACAATTTGCAATTGTGGTTCTTTATTCACAAGACTTTAACCCAAGGTCCCTAAGGGTATTGTAATGATATCTTAATAGAAAGATCTCGGAAAAACGACATTTTTACGTTAGTCGCAAGGCGAAAACCTAAGTCGTTTTCATAATTTTGGATTGGAAATGGAAGAGAAGTTGGTTGTGAACTTCTAAAGGCTTCAAATAGCGGATTGGATCGTAAAGGAAAGGAGCTAAGAATTGCTAAGGAGCGACTTTGAATCTTGGAATTTATAAGTGCTTAAAAAGGTAACAATCTTGTCGTTTTAGTAATTAAGACTACTTATTGTTGTAGCTATGGGTATTAGTAAGCATGAGGTATATAGTATGAAGTTTGATAAGTGTATTGACTATTTTAACCCTAATCCAAAAACTAGTATGTTTAGCCCTTAAGATTACAATTCAAATTGATTATTAGTTTAAGTCGTTACATGTTATATAAAGAAGGAATTATAGTTGTTAAAATTGTTTATGACTATATAACATGTTAGACCTAAGAACTTGGATTGGAAAAGAATTGAAAAAGACTTTGAGTTGTTGTTTATGTTAGCCGAGAATGACTTTGAATATGGAACTAGTTGGTATTAATTGTGGGGCAGAATTTTACACGTATTGTAAGGCGTGTAATCCTCTTTGATTGGTTGATGTATTGAGCCTTAAATGTGGCATGTTGGTTATTGATTATCGGGCCTTGAAAAAGGTAGAAAAGTGTCACGACCCGACCCCGGGCCCGCGATTGGTGCCCTACCTGGGGACCCTTACAGGTATACATCAGAGATAATCAGCGGAACATACATAAACTTAAAAAGAATAAATAATAGGTTAGTCGATAAGGCTACCTCCCTGGATATATACAAATCCAAAAGCAGTTACCTCATTATTTTTTTTCAAAGTGACCCACAAGATATGACTACAGACCTCTAAGAATTTGACATAACAAGCGTGGGACGGGGCCCGCCATACCACGAATGTACATAAATCTACAACCTCGAGAGCCGTACCACAGACAAAGCCTCGGAGAAATTGAGCTTTCCAGAAGCGGGCGGTGATCTGAAGTGCGGATCGACAAGCTATGTACCTCAACTGCGGCTTGACGCGGCCCGAAGGCGAGGTCGGTCAGTACAACATGTTCCAAGTATGTGAAACTGAAAGTACTGTAATGAAATCATAATGTCTAAAATAAAGCTGGAGACATGTATGAAAACTCAATTAACAGTACATTGTGCCTTACTAACAATGAGAGTAAACAAGAGTATACCTTACTGCATAAAAATAGGAGGCTAATGATCAAAGTAGGGCCACCCGCCCGTAGTATCATTAAGCAATCCTACTTCTGGGACTATTTCACCCGCATAGGTCCTGTGGACCTGCAATGAGGTCATCCGCCTCGCATGGGACTATTTCACCCGCATAGGTCATGTGGACCCGCAATGAGGTCATTCGCCTCGCATGTGACTATTTCACCCGCATAGGACTATTTTACCCGCATGGACCCGGTGGGCCCGCAATGAGTACAAACGCCGCACTCGCATCATGGGTAGCAAATCCATGGAATAAGTAGTAACCCGGGGGTTTACCCCGCAAGAATAACATAACCTAGCACATTCGGCTATCATACATAACATAAACACTATCGGCTTATCATACATAACATAAGCACTACCGGCTTATCATACATAACATAAGCACTACCGACTTATCGTACATAACATAAGCAAGTTAAGAAATCCTCTAACTTCTTATTAACTCTGTTCATATACACTCTCATTTTAGTTTACTTAAGGCACTATCATGTCATTATAAAATCCGAGAATTTAACCCAAAGTACTACGTACTTCTATTCTTTTAAATGACTCTTTTTCATATAAAACTTCCAAGATACTAATAATCATAGTATCAAGTCATATTTACTTTTCAAGCAGGTCACAATACCTTTTAAAGACTATTTCATCACATGAACAGTAGTCACCATAGCTAGGGACACAAGCCCTCAAATACCAAAGCGTGCCCGTGGGATCCCTCATCACTGCCGACAGCCGCAAGCGTAAAATATTACCATGTGACGTGCCCGTGGCATCCTACCTCACTGTCGGCGTACATACATATAGAGCACATATATATACCTCATGCCCGTGGAATCCTCCATCACTGCCGACAACCGAAATTGTAAAATGTAAACATGTGATGCTCCCGTGGCATCCTACCTCACTGTCGGCGTACCCACATACAATACATATATATATATATATATATATATATATATATATCTCGTGCCCGTGGAATCCCTCATCTCGGGTACACATCTTCATGGAGAGCTAATCCATGGAGTAATAATCGTCTATGGGAATTTAACCCGCATCATGGTAGCATGCCCCGAAATCCCCCAGCGCAAGCATGTCCATGGATCAGTCACAATGGAAACATACCCGTGGAATCCTCCATCACTGTCAGTACGTCCAAATAATCTCACAACAAGACAGCCGACCCTCCAACTGAGAGTCACGGCAGCGTATTAACATAATACTTGCACTCCAAGGCTATCACAAGAGAGTATAGGCAAGTTTATAAAATCTTTAGACTTTCATTAACATACCAAATGGATCTCATTTTATAACCTTAAGGCACTTTCATATAAAACCCCAAGATACTAACACTCGTAGTATCAAGGCTAATCTACATTTCACATACGTCACTACACTTAGAATTATACTTTTAGGCTTCTAATCAAGCGACCCTTACTTTAAACTTTAAGCAATTGATGCCTTTAAATCAAATTGCCCTTATTTATTTCAAGTCCTTAATCTTTGTTTACCTTACTCGAGAAAACCATTCCTTCAACCTTCCATAAAGTTGTTATAACCAACTTTCCATAAAGCCGTTGTACTAACTTTAGGCTTTAGAAACTAAGACATCCTTATCCTTTCATAAATTCGTCATAACTAACTTCCCATAAAGCTGTTATAACTCTTTATGTCTTAGATGAATTCATTCTTTTTATGACCAAGAGACTTATACTTTCAAATCAAGTTTCTTAACTTTCAAAATACTTCAAGTCTCTTAACTGTAGAAAACAAGTTTCTTAACTTTAGAATAGCTCAAGGAATCTACACTTTCCAAATCAAGTATCCTATACCTTTTCAAGTCAAGAAATCTCTGTCTATCTTATAAGAATAAATCATTATTTTAACCTTTCTTTAACAACAAGTGAGTTAATCCACTAACTCAACCAACTTAGACATTCTTAAACAAGTCAAGTATATCGATTGAACTGACTTTATTTAAATCACGTACATCTACCGTACTATACATTTATAACTACTCATGCTCAAGAGATAAAAAAGTTTCCACATACCTCTCCGGCTTAATCCACTTGCCAAGTCCAATATGCCGTCCGTAGTATGTCAACCTATAATGACCATAATACGTCTATTAGCTTCTAGCTTTAATGTAGAATATTCTAATTGTAAAGTCCCTTATTTTACGGAAAATTGGACAGTACTTCCTTTGTTTCTATGCACTTTTCCACCTTTTTCAAGGCCCGAATTCAATAACCAAACGCCACATTTAAGGCCCAACAATTCAGCAATACACAGGAGATTACACGCCTAACCGGACGTGTAAAATTATGCCCCACAACTCATATTAAACAATCCAATTAGTTTAAGGCAACTCCTTGGCTATAACATGCTCACATATCATCTTTTTCAAATCCTTTCAATCCAACTCGTTATTCCAACATGTTATATAAGTCATAACCAATTATATACTCTTCTATTTATAACATGTAATGATTTTAGCTAACAACAGAATTGATTACAATATGAGTGACTAACATGCCCATTTTCGGGTTTCAACAAGTCGACATGATCCAAATCTCTTCAAACGTTAATATATATACCACATGCTCATTTCTTAACTACTATAACATGTAATCTTCAATTATATAAGAAGGTGGATATTTTACCTCAATAAGCCTCTTTCCGAAATCTTCTTCACGTTAAAATCACCCACACGAACCCTCTACAAGCTTGCCAACATATTTCCTTCTTGTTGCCTTTTCAAAAATCTCATCACACTTGGGGTTCATCAATTTTTGAGAGAGAAGAAGGGAATTTTCTTTAGGAAAACCTTTGCAAATGACCAAGTCTTCAAGACTTGGTCCTAAAATAAGACCCTCTCTTGGTCAATAGATGGGAGGGACACTTGTCACCCTCCCATAGGCCTTTTTCCAAAATATCTTCTGATTTTCCCCAATTTTCGCTAAAAATCCCGCCTCGACGCTGCAACTTCAGAACATTTCAGGTCTTTCGGCTCCGCGCCTGCAAGTCTTGAGTGGCGCTGTGGCTGATCAAGCTTTCTTTCCTCTTCGTCAACCGAACTTCTAACGTCCATAACTTTCTACTCCGATGTCCAATCGACGAGCGGTTTGTTGCGTTGGACACTAGACTCAACGAACTTCATACTAGGCTTTTGAAACACCTAAAAACTCCTAACAAACTAGGAGATATACCGCTCCAAAGTTGACTAAAAATCTTCCTACAACATTTGCCAACTTATCTTTCCAAATTTCAAACCTTACTTCCTTCCGTACGTTCTTATCTTATTCTCTTGAATTTACAGGGTGTAACAAAAAGTATGTAGAAACAAAGGAGGTGTTGCCCGATTTTCCGTAGAATAAGAGACTGTATACTTAGTATTATTCTACGTTAGAAACTAGAAGTTGATAGTCGTGTTGTGGCCATTATAGGTTGACACTTCTACGTGCGGCGTATTCGACTTAGCTTGTGGATTAAGCCGAAAAGTATGGGAACTATCTCCTCTTCTTCTAGCATGATTCTTTATGATAAAGAAAGTAAGTCCTACTCCTTAAATAATCCATTCCTTGATTGTACTTGGATTGCCTAATATAGAAGTTGTTCTATATACTTCCTTGATTGTACTTTGGATGATTAAATTGTAAGTTGTTATAATCCATTACCTTAATGAAGTTTGGATTTTCAAAAGTGAAAGTATTTTACTTGAAGTACATAGAGTCTTGAAAAGGAAGTGGTTTCCAAATCTTTTGGCTAGTGCCTTAGTTCCAAAACCTAAAGGTTGTTATAACGGCTTTAGGGGAGTCAAAGGAGTGATTTACTTAATTGATTTAAAAGAGGAGAAATGACATGATTTAAAGAGAAGTAACTTGTTCTAAAGGTGTGAGTTACTTGGAATTTAAAAGTATAAGTTATTTGATTTCTAAAGTTAAGAAACTTGATTTCCAAAGTTAAGAGACTTGATGTATTTTGAAAGTTAAGAAAATTGATTTGAAAGTATATGATACTTGGTTTTAAAAGTATAAGTCTCTTGGTTATAAAAAAATGAATTTGTCTAAAACCATAAAGGGTTATAACGACTTTATGGGAAGTTGGTTATAACGGTTTTATGGAAGGTTAAGAGAGTTGTCTATTTTGATGGATAGGTATGAGTTGCCTAGGTTGTGTAATTTTATGTTACTTGGTTTCAAAGCCTTGAAATGAATTTTCTAAAGGTGTAGTAACTTATTTTGAAAAATAGACATGCCTTGATACTACGGGTGTTAGTATCTTGGGGTTTTATATAAAGAGGAGTCTTTTGAAAAGAATGGACGTACGTAGTACTTTGGCTTGTTAAAGGAGAATTATTCTATTTGTGCCTTGATAGTACTTTGGCTTGTTAAATGAGAATTTTTCTCTTTGTGCCTTGATAGTACTTTGGCTTGTTAAATGAAAATTATTCTATTTGTGCCTTGATAGTACTTTGGCTTGCTTAAATAAGGATTTTCTCTTAGTATATGTAAAAAGAAGACATGGTAATTGTCTTGGTATATGTAAAAAGAAGGCATGATAATTGTCTTGGTTATGTAAAAAAAAGAAGGCATGGTAATTGTCTTGGTTTATGTAAAAAGAAGGCATGGTATTGTCTTGGTTTATGTAAAAAGGAAAGGCATGGTATTGTCTTGGTATGTAAAGGCATGTTATTGTCTTGGTTTGCTTGCATATGGGTTGCTCATATAGACATTCGTGCAAGTGTCATATTTCCACATCTCCGCGTCCCTTCATAAAGAGCCGGCAACTTGTTTCAAGGATACCATGGGGTAGCTCCCCATGGGGGTGAGTGGTACACACTCACGGTGGGTCGGTATTTGACTCGGGCGGGTTAAATTTCCGGGATATATATATAAGCCATGGATTAGCTATCCGTGATGCGAGTATCGTGTACCGATGACTCATTGCGGGTCCACATGACCTATGCGGGTGAAATAGTCCCTTGCGGGTGAAATAGTCGTATGATAGGTTGCATTATAACACAGAGGGTGGTTGACCCTGGCACTGGCACGACCTTCATGTTTTAAAACGGTAGTGATTTCATTAATGAAAGGGTGCAGTGTGTGTATGACTTAAAGTGGAACAGTTGGTCTCATTGTTAAAAGCATAACTTAAAAGATAAAAATGATTGCATTACTCTCATGATTGCAAGGTTCAGTGTGCTTATTGATGTTATATTATATCATGGAATTAGAAGCGGTGAGGAAGGATTCCACGGGCATGATTGATGTTATGGGCGTGAGACCCATGGTTATATTTGAGTAATGACTTTGAGGGCATGCGTCCCTGATTTGACATGACTGTTTATGTGTTGTATACTGTAGTTTGGCTATCATACATGTCTCTTATTCTATATATGAACTGTGTGATCTCCTTTACAGTACTTACTGTTTCACATACTTGCTACATTCTTACGTCTTGACCTCGCCCGGGAGTTACGTTCATCTGCTTGAGTTTAGGTGCCTTGATTTGGTGATCTGCAGTGTAGGACCGCTCAGAGTTTTGGATAGCTCCATCTGTTCGAGTTTATCATTTTGGTATAGATCCTTGATGCAGGCTTTTGTGATTATGGTACGGCGGGGCCTTGTCGTCATAGTTGATAAAACTCCTAAGTGCGTATTCATATGTGGGATTGGACTCATGTACAGTGTAGTGTCTTTTGATTATGTATATTATATGGCAGCCTTGTCGGCTTTGCCCTTGCATGTACGATGGTTTTAAAGAAAAAAAAACGAGGTGTTATTTAATTCCGCGGTTTACTTGTGTCAGTTAGGTAGAAGGGTGCCCAGGTAGGGCACCAGTCACTGGCTCGGGGTTCGGGGCATGACATAAATAAAACTGCAATCTCCAAACTGTCTCCCGCTAATGAGTATCTGTGCTATCATATTTAAAACCTTCCAGCACAACAACACTTTTAGAAGCTGTAAATGACGCTAGAATATTCAACATATCTCGGCCCATCTTTGATAGAGTCAGAAATTTTTCCGATCTTTGTGTTTATCATATTTCGGAGCTATAACTCCCCCGTCATCGGGTTAATTCGACCATGTACTTGGTCGGAGACACTATGTGAACCTTGTCCCGACTCAGAAGGCATTTGCACACCCATTTTTTCAACCAAGTATTTGTTATACCTTGCTTTGTGATCCTTTTCCACGTGTTTCATTAAACCTCATGTCCCACCTTGACCTTTTCCGGTTTTAAATTTACAAGTTTCACGATAAATTTTACAAATAGCTAGTTGATTAGGAATGTCCCTTTCAAAAAAATCTCATGCAGGTGATTTTAATTTTCGTTGTTTTTGGTCTCTTCTCATACTAGGGGGAATAATAGGGATTTTAGTTTCAGCCTGAGACTCAGTCTGAGCCTAGGTGGAGCTGCACTAGTGGGTGTGTTATCTAAATTATCTTCTAATTTATTTTCTAAATCATAGTCTAGTTTAGTAGTTATAAATGGAGAATATATCTCATGATCTAATGATTGCACATTTGCATTAATATCAACATTAAATTTTTTTGTTTCATCTACATGAGTGAAATTATCATAATTAGAATTAGTAGAAGATGCACCCTTACCCCTGTTACCCCTACTACCTCTACTAGAAAAACGTCCACCTCGTTCCATTATAATTATGCAAATAAAGAATTAAATTTAAGAAAATTAAGTATGATAATTAAAACTAAACAATAATAATTTAAATAAAAAAAGGAACAAGTGTGTCAAACGCCGACGTAACGTCGACGTGTAATCGAGGTTGAAAATTAAAAATTTACTCGACGATCCTCAAGCTAGTTGTCAACTTCACTCCCAATTTTTGAACTCTGATAAAAATTAGCAAATAAAATATAATATTTAGTGTGCAATTTAGACTTTGTAGATAGAAAGAGAGATTAGAGAGATGGTAGAAAGATGTGTGAGAAAAATGAAGAGGAAAATGATGTATTTATAGTTGAGAAATAAGATTAATGTGTAAATATACTAACTTAGGGGTTAACAATAAATTTTAAGGGATAGGGGGTTTATGGGGTGTTGGGGGCCAAAATGGCGGGTTTTAGCCGTTGCCAACGGCTAGAATTGCAAATGATTGTTTATGCAACAACTACTTTATGGAAAATGGAATGGGCCGACGCGGGATAGGCAGGACATTCGCTTGTCCCATCTCGAATTCAAACCCGACTAGAGTCAATCCATATCCCCTAATTTACCCAACCAAAATCGGGACGGGATGGGGCGAGATCGGACTGGACTGAGGCGGGATCGTGTTGTCCCAACTCCCAACCCACTGACCAGCCTTAGAATAAATAAGCACGAAAAAGAGAAAACGAAGTGAAGTTTTCGTAAATGTCCCCATAGCCTCTCGAGGATGGGTACGGATGTCTATGTACCAATCCAACAAAATAAACAAGCGAGACCAAATCAATTACATCACAAGTAAAAACACATTCGAATTCATGAAGCTTAATCTTTTCCTTTATAGTTGCCCTAATGTTTCTTTCTCCGTAAATCACTTAAGACCAAGTCTTAATCATAATCATACATAAAGATTCAACCTTTTCGTATTTACAAGTTCCAAACTTAAGTCCTTTCATCAAATCCATTACAATTAAGTTACATAACCACAAAGTAGGTAAAATAGGATGAAAACAGATGTTATGTAATGCAACTGGCCAATACCAAATATGGTAAATAATGCTGGGGCCTTTAGCCACGTAGTGATGATCCATGAGAGACTTGCGAGGTTCATATACCGCTCACTACAATCCGACATATATACATAAGATATATTGGGTCTCTTCGCATAGAAATTTCCCTCATATCAATCACATCATAACACTCGAAATTATTTTCCTTCGGGTTGCGAAACATCACTCTTACCTATTTTTCCAGTCTCATCGGATCATACCGTACCTCAAATACACAATGTATCTCAATAATATGTGTATGAATGAATGGACATGCACAATATTATAAGTCAACAACATCAATGGGTACAAAAAGGTAAATACCCGTCATGTTATCTCATTTTAGCATATCAAATTCAAGAATAGTTCTTTTCTCATGGTAATATCAAGATATAGAGTGATAAATAGAAATCTGAATAAAAAAGTACAAATAAGTATCAAACATGGCTAACATAACTCACACAACAGTTGTCAAACCAATCCTAAGTGGATTTATGCACCACTTTCAACGCCGAAGGCTCACATGCATTCCCCCACAATAATTATACTCTATATATGTGTGCCTCTAATCAGAGCCTTGAAGGGTAATCTGTACACCCCGTAATTCAGGTCATGCTATGAGAGCGTACGACAGGAGTTAAGATTTAAAATTTTAGAAAAATAGATTGTCAGAATGATTCGGACAGGTTTTAGTCAATTTTGGAGCGGCATATCTCCTAGTTCTTTAAGAGTTTGTAGGTGTTTCAAAGTCCTAGAATGTAGTTCGATGAGTCTAGTTCCCAACGCAACCAACCGTTCGTCGATAGGACATCGGAGTAGAAAGTTATGGAGGTTACAAGTTCGGTCTGTGATCGAGCGAAAAGTGTTTTGGTCAGAGCCTGGCGCGTGGCGCCGGATGCAGGGCCGCGGCGCCGGATAGTCTGGAGGACGCTGAAGATGCAGCGCCGCGACGCCGGACAGCAGGGTCGCGACGCCGGAAGTACTGAAGAGTCTCGGATATTTCAGCGCCACGGCGCGGTGCCGCGCAGTGCCGGGCGAGGCTGGGGGGGAAAATCAGAACTGTTTTGTTTTAAAAGAGGCCATGGGTGGGTGACAAGTGCCCCCCCATCTGATTTTGCATGTCCTATTTATTGACCAAGTCTTGAAGACTTGGTCATTCTTCAAGCTCTCCTCTCTCTCTAAAAATTAAAAGCTCTCCCTTCTCTCTAGAAAATCAAGAGGAAATCAAGGCTTGAGAAAAATCTGAAAAAGGTGGCAAGAACGAAACTTGTTGGCAAGCTTATAGGAGTTTTTGTGGTGGTGATTATGGAAAGGAGGCAAGTGAATTTGTTGGATTAATTTGGGTAAGCTCTAAGGTAACAATCCTTTCTCTTTTGCTAGTTTATTGTGTTGCATGTGAAGAAGAAATGACTTGTAGTTGTAAATATTGCTCTTAGATAAATTGCATGTAAGAAATATGATTTGGATTTGAAGGGATTGAATAAGGTTAGTATGTGAACATGTTGTAGCCAAAATACTACCTTTAACTTATTGATTTAGTTAATATGCATTGTGGGGCAGAATGTTTCACATCCAAGATTAGGTGTGTAATCCCCTTTGTATTGATTGGATTGTTGGGCCTTAAAAGTGGCGTTGGATGTTGAATTCGGACCTTGAAAAGGTGGCAAAGTATGTAGAAACAAAGGAAGTGCTGTCCAATTTTCCGTAGGAATAAGGGACTTTACATTAGAATAGTCTACGTTAAAGCTTGGAGCTAATAGACGTATTATGGTCATTATAGGTTGACATCTACGGGCGACATATTGGACTTGGCAAGTGGGTTAACCGGAGAGGTATGTGGAAACTTTCTTATCTCTTGAGCATGAGTAGTTTTAACTATATAGTACGGTAGACGTACGTGATTTAAATGAAGTTAATCCATTTGTTATACTTGACTTGTTTTAAGAAAATGTCTAAGTTGGTTGGGTTAAGGAGTTAACTCACTTGTTCTTGAGGAATGGTTTATTCTAAATAAGGTAGACAAGTAATTTTTGACATGAAAAAGTATAAAATACTTGGTGGGGAAGTATTGAGTATTGAACTTATTCTAAAGATAAGAGACCTGATTTTTTTTAAGTTAAGAAACTTGTTTTCTAAAGTTATGAGACGTGAAGTATTTTGAAAGTTGTGTAACTTGATTTGAAGTATAAGTCCCTGGGTCATAAAAAGAACGAAATTGTCTAAGATATAAGGAGTTATAACGGCTATATGAAAGGATAAGGACGTCTTAGTTCCTAGAGCATAAAGTTAGTATAACGACTTTATGGGAAGTTGGTTATAATGACTTTATGGAAGGTTAAAGGAATAGTCTTCTTGAGTAAGGTAAACTAAGATGAAAGAATCGAAATTAAGTAGGGTAATTGGATTTAAAGGCATCAATTGCTTAGAGTGTAAAATGAGGGTTTTATGTGAAAAAGGGATCTTTAAAAGAGTAGAAGTACATAGTACTTCGGGTTAAATTCTCCGGATTTGATTAAGTAATAAGAAAGTGCCTTAAGGTCATAAAAATGAGATCCATTTTGTATATTAATGAAAGCCTAAAGAAGTTATGAAGTTTACTTGGACGTACCGACAGTGATGTGGGATTCCACGGGTATGCTTCCATTGTCTTAGTATGAGTTTACTTGGACGTACCGACAGTGATGTGGGATTCCACGGGTATGCTTCCATGGTCGTAGTATGAGCTTACTTGGACGTACCGACAGTGAGGTGGGATTCCACGGGTATGCACCTTGGACATGCTTACGATGAGGGATTCCGAGGCATGCAGTATGAGTTTACCTGGACGTACCGACAGTGATGTGGGATTCCACGGGTATGCTTCCATTGTGGTTGATCCTTGGACATGCTTACGATGAGGGATTCCGAGGCATGCACCTTGGACATGCTTGCGATGAGGGATTCCGAGGCATGCGACCAGGATGCGGGTTAAATTCCCGGATACGATTATTACCCCATGAATTAGCTCCCCATTAAGTCATGTAACCAAGATGAGGGATTCCACGGGAATGATATATATATATATATATATATATATATATATATATATATATATACATGTGTTGTATGTGTATGCAAGCGGTGAGGTAAGATGCCAGGCGCGTCACATGATCAGAGTTACTCTTACGTACGGCGATGTGGGATTCCACGGAAGAGGATTTATGTGTATATGTCTTTGTGCGTGCGTACGCGGTGAGTAGGATGCCACGCGTCGTATGGTTAGCTTTATACCTAGCGGTTGGCGATGATGGGGATCCCGGGTGCGTCTCGATGTTTAAGGGTTGGTGTTCTAGCCACGTGTGACTATGGTTCATATGTTGAAACAGTCAGACAGGTAAACCGACTTTCATTACTTTCACTTGGTAAGGCACGATTATCGTTATTTGGGTATCATACAGTCATGACTTTATTTTAGACTATTATGTTTTATTTACGATTTCGCTTTACATACTTGGTACATGTTATGACCTCCTTCGGCCAGTGCGTCACGCGAGTTGAGGTGCATAGCTTGCTGATCCGCACCCTTAGGATCACTGTTCGTTTCTTGGAAAGATCCATTTCTCCGGAGGCTTTTGTCATTTAGTACGGTTCCCTGAGGTCGTAGACTTTTGTACATTCAGGGGGTATGACGGGGCCCTGTCATACGATTGTTTCTAGAAGTGCAGAGCCACGTTTGTGGTTTGGGCTGTAAGAACAAGTTGTACTGTTTTACTTTTGATTAAGTATATTCTATGGAAGGCGGCCTTGTCGGCTAGCTAGTGATGTTTGTTATCCACAGGTTTATGTGTTATGTATGTTCCGCTGTTATTCTCTGATGTATACTTGAACGGGGTGCCCCGGTAGGGCATTAGTCGCGGCCCCGGGGTCGGGTCGTGACAAAAGTGGTATCAGAGCAGTTAGTCCTCGGAAAGTGTCTACAGACTGTGTCTAATAGAGTCTTGATTATCGGTGTGTTGTGCACCACATCTATAATCAGGAGGCTGCAAGATATTTAGGCTTGGTTTCCATTCTTTTACTCTAAGATCGTGCAATAGAGCTGTGTTATAGGTTGAACCCCCTCTGACATATTTTTATGTATCAGTTATGCCTCCACGCAAGGCAACCGCGCGTGGCGAAGAGCAAAACGGTGAGAGATGCAAGTAGACGCGAGAGGTTACGAGGCACTGCCCGATCTTTACCGAGGTGATGTTTCGGACGGCGAGTTCCACGACGTCGCCAAGCAGAGTTCGAGCGGCGGCTAGCTACTAAGAGCGGTACTGAGCCTCGGTTCCACAGCCAGGGGTAGAGTATAGGGATTACGGAGAGCAGATCAGGTTGTTGACTAGCATTGTGGCAGGGCAGCGCCGCCAGGAGCCGGTAGCTAACCCTAGAGCCGACAATTTAAGGATCCGAGACTTTTTGAGTTGTAATCCACCCGAGTTCTACGGTTCGAGGTCTGAGGAGGATCCTCAGGAGTTCATTCGGCTGGTGCAGCGGACTATGCAGGTGCTTAGGGCCTCGGATACGGATTCCATTATGTTAGCTTCTTACCGGTTATGCGATATTGCGTTGAACTAGTTTGAGTCGTGGGTGTTGTCTAGAGGTGTGGGTGCTCCTCCAGCTGTTTGGGATGAGTTCACAGAAACCTTCCTCGGTCACTTTTTGCCTCCTGAGATGAGGAGAGCCCGCTTGGATAGGTTCTTGGCATTGAGACAGAATGGGAGGACCGTGAGTACAACACGAGTTTGATTCATTGGCCAGGTATGTGCCCACTATTGTGGCGGACATGGCGGACAGAGTTCACCGCTATGTGATGGGACTAGACCGTTATATGGTTACTGCATGTCTGGGAGTGGCTCTTCAGCCAGGTATGGATATTGCCAGGATGCAGACATATGCACAGGGGATTGAGGGCGAGAGTGAGGGCGGCCCGAGTCGGCCCGGCCAGAGGGCGGGGCAGCGAGGTTTCAGGATAGCTTTCGGGGTGGATAGCCTCAACAGCAGGATGGGTCTATATTTTCGCCGACGCAAAGTGCCCCTTCCCGGTCTTCCGGCGGGTAGTTTGACCGCCGGGGATATTCGGGGCAGTCAAGCTCGAGCGGCGAGTTCGCGGTGTCGAAGATAGTAGCCACGGGAGGTCACCTTTGCCTCGGTGTGGTCACTGTGGTAGATCTCATTTTGGGGAGTGTCGGACTAGGTCGACAACTTGTTACGCTTGCGGGCAACAGGGCCATTTGGCGAGAGACTGTCCGACCAGAGGTGGAACTGGTGGGATGGCACAATCTATTGGATCAGTTGCGGGTTCTTCACCTTCAAAGGCTAGGCAGGATGTTCATGCACGGCGGTATGCGAGAGGTCGTGGTAGCGATTCGATTTTAGCGGTCCTTTGACCCGCCTATGTGATGTCAGGTATATCTTTGACCCTTTAGAGATTAGTATGCATGATAGGATTGTTGTATGATTTAGTGTCGTGAACGGAGGATATTGAGACTATGTACAGGTGATAGAATAAGTTGGTAGATACGAACAGGCAATCCTTTGAGGCCATGAATGGGAGTAAGTGGTGATGGTTCACACTTTGGATTCATTTTCCTGTTTGACTTACGATGAGTGGATATGTGTGTGCGATACCTTAGGGTCACAAGTGGCATAATAAGGTCCCATTAAGTGTAGAGTACGAGGATGTACCGAGGAATATTAGATTGGCTCCAAAAGAACATTCGGGGACGAATGTTTCTAAGGGAGAATGTTACACCGTAATTGGTCATGCTTGTGAGCGTCTGACGGGAGTTAAGATTTAAAATTTTAGAAAGATAGGTTGTCAGAATGATTCAGATAGGTTTTAGTCAACTTTGGAGCGGCATAGTTCATTAAGAGTTTGTAGGTATTTCAAAGGCCTAGCATGTAGTTCGATGAGTCTAGTTCCCAACGCAACCAACCGTTCGTCGATAGAACATCAGAGTAGAAAGTTATGGAGGTTACAAGTTCGGTCTTGTGATCGGGCGAAAAGTGTTTTTCGGTCGGGGCCTGTGTGAGCGGATGCAGGTCGCGGCCGGATTGTCTGGAGGACGCTGAAGATGCAGCGCCGCGGCGCCGGACAGTAGGGCCGCGGTGCCGGAAGTACTGAAGAGTCTCGGATGTTTCAGCGCGGCCCGGTTCTGCGGTGAGGGAAAAAAATCGAAGCATTTTGTTTTAAAAGAGGCCATGGGTGGGTGACAAGTGTCCCCCCATCTGATTTTGCATGTTCTATTTATTGACCAAGTCTTGAAGACTTGGTCATTCTTCAAGCTCTCCTCTCTCTCTAAAAATTAAAAGCTCTCCCTTCTCTCTAGAAAATCAAGAGGAAATCAAGGCTTGAGAAAAATCTGAAAAATGTGGCAAGAACGAAACTTGTTGGCAAGCTTATAGGAGTTTTTGTGGTGGTGATTGTGGAAAGGAGGCTAGTGAATTTGTTGGATTAATTTGGGTAAGCTCTAAGGTAACAATCCTTTCTCTTTTGCTAGTTTATTGTGTTGCATGTGAAGAAGAAATGACTTGTAGTTGTAAATATTGCTCTTAGATAAATTGCATGTAAGAAATATGATTTGGATTTGAAGGGATTGAATAAGGTTAGTATGTGAACATGTTGTAGCCAAAATACTACCTTTAACTTATTGATTTAGTTAATATGCATTGTGGGGCAGAATTTTTCACATCCAAGATTAGGTGTGTAATCCCCTTTGTATTGATTGGATTATTGGGCCTTAAAAGTGGCGTTGGATGTTGAATTCGGACCTTGAAAAGGTGGCAAAGTATGTAGAAACAAAGGAAGTGCTGTCCAATTTTCCGTAGGAATAAGGGACTTTACATTAGAATAGTCTACGTTAAAGCTTGGAGCTAATAGACGTATTATGGTCATTATAGGTTGACATCTACGGACGGCATATTGGACTTGGCAAGTGGGTTAACCGGAGAGGTATGTGGAAACTTTCTTATCTCTTGAGCATGAGTAGTTTTAACTATATAGTACGGTAGACGTACGTGATTTAAATGAAGTTAATCCATTTGTTATACTTGACTTGTTTTAAGAAAATGTCTAAGTTGGTTGGGTTAAGGAGTTAACTCACTTGTTCTTGAGGAATGGTTTATTCTAAATAAGGTAGACAAGGAATTCTTGACATGAAAAAGTATAAAATACTTGGTGGGGAAGTATTGAGTATTGAACTTATTCTAAAGATAAGAGACCTGATTTTTTTTAAGTTAAGAAACTTGTTTTCTAAAGTTATGAGACGTGAAGTATTTTGAAAGTTGTGTAACTTGATTTGAAGTATAAGTCCCTGGGTCATAAAAAGAACGAAATTGTCTAAGATATAAGGAGTTATAACGGCTATATGAAAGGATAAGGACGTCTTAGTTCCTAGAGCATAAAGTTAGTATAACGACTTTATGGGAAGTTGGTTATAATGACTTTATGGAAGGTTAAAGGAATGGTCTTCTTGAGTAAGGTAAACTAAGATGAAAGAATCAAAATTAAGTAGGGTAATTGAATTTAAAGACATCAATTGCTTAGAGTGTAAAAGGGGGTTTTATGTGAAAAATGGATCTTTAAAAGAGTAGAAGTACATAGTACTTCGGGTTAAATTCTCCGGATTTGATTAAGTAATAAGAAAGTGCCTTAAAGTCATAAAAATGAGATCCATTTTGTATATTAATGAAAGCCTAAAGAAGTTATGAAGTTTACCTGGACGTACCGACAGTGATGTGGGATTCCACGGGTATGCTTCCATTGTCTTAGTATGAGTTTACTTGGATGTACCGACAGTGATGTGGTATTTCACGGGTATGCTTCCATGGTCGTAGTATGAGCTTACTTGGACGTACCGACAGTGAGGTGGGATTCCACGGGTATGCACCTTGGACATGCTTACGATGAGGGATTCCAAGGCATCTGGTATGAGTTTACAGACGTCGCAAGCGGTGATGTGAGATTCCACGGGTATGCTTCCATTGTGGTTGATCCTTGGACATGCTTACGATGAGGATTAGAGGCATGCACCTTGGACATCTTTGCGATGAGGATTTGAGGCATGCGACCGGGATGCGAGTTAAATTCGGATAAGATTATTACCAGTGGATTAGCTCCGTGAAGTCGTATGCGAGATGATGGATTCGGGCATGAGATATATATATATATATATATATATATATATATACGTGTTGTATGTGTGTCTGCAAGCGGTGAGGTAGGATGCCGCAGGCGCGTCACGTGATTAGAGTTACTCTTACGTAGTCGGCGTGGCGGGATTCCACGGACAGAGGATTTATGTGTATATGTGTTGTTGCGTGTACGCCGACAGTGAGGTAGGATGCCACGGGCGCGTCACATGGTTAGCTTTTATACCTAGCGGTCGGCAGTGATGGGGGATCCCACGGGTGCGTCTCGATGTTTAAGGGTTGGTGTTCCTAGCCCTGGTGTGACTATGGTTCATATGTTGAAACAGGATGTACATGGTAAAACTGACTTTCATTACTTTCAGCCGGTGAGCCTGATATCTTTATTATTTGGGTATCATACAGTCATGACTTTATTTTAGACTATTATATTTTATTCTGATACTTTGATTTTACATACTTGGTACATGTTATCTTGACCTCGCCGAAACAACTTTCATCTGCGAGTTGAGGTGCGTAACTGGCGATCCGCCGCAGGATCACCGTTCGTTTCTTGAAAGCTCCATTTCTCGGAGGCTTTGTCTTTTGATGCGGTTCCACGAGTCGTAGACTTTTGTACATTCGGGGTATGATGGGGCCTGTCGCCCGCGATTGTTTCTAAGTGCAGTAGCCACGTTTGTGGTTTGGCACTGTAAGAACAAGTTATCTTGTTTTACTTTTGATTAAGTATATTACATGGAAGCGGCGCTTCGGCCAGCGATGATATTTGCTATCCACGAGTTTATGTGTTATGTATGTTCATTGCTATTCTACGATGTATACGAGGCAGGGTGCCGGTAGAAGCACTAGTCGCGGCCCCGGGGTCGGGTCGTGACATAATCCATAAACAACCTCGAAGCCAATGCCTTTCCTTTCCTGAGTGTTTCCAAATAAACAGAGTCCAACAAATAATAATTCTACGTCAAAATATGAATCTAAGGATACCCATATTGACATATTTCCTCGATAATACCAAAATAAGCACAAAATATCAAAACCCGAGCCCCAAGGACAAAATTGAAATTTTATTTTAAAACTGGGTTACCCAAAGTTTAAGTCTAAATTCGAAAGATCAAGTAAAAAGCTCAAATCTTGAAATTTAATTTCATAAAAATTACTCTTTTATGTTTTGGGGCTAAACACTAGATTTTCCAACTCAAATTACTGAATCAAACTACAATTAAATGGAAGAAATCAACAAAGAATAAATAATTTGAGCTTACAATGTTACCCCAATGAAGAATCTTGAAAGTAGAACTTCAAATCACCTAATACCGAGCTCTAGAACTCTAAATATTTGAAAATGAAGGTCCTTCATCGATTTTTGAAAGAAATCATTGTTCAGTGAAAAATCCTTCATCACGATCACGTACATCCCATCGTATGCGCAGCGGCCTGTGACTTCGACCCCAAAGATTGGCGCCGCGATCGCGACGAGCCAGCGAACGCGAGGCTTATTTCATGGCGACCCGACCAGCCACTCTTGAAGAATGCGGGATGACCCATGCGAACGCGACCCTCGCGAACGCAAATAAGGAAACCAGACACCAAAAAATCTGCAATCACCCAAAGCCCAAAACATCCAATCCTACCCCTGAAACTCGTTCAGAACTCTATGAACACAAATCAATTATGCTACTAGAATATAATTGACGCTACAAACTTGCTTGCATACTCAAAATACTGATACGTCATCATTATGCCGTGTTTCTCCACAAAATCCTCTTAACTTTTTCAAATTTCAAACTTAGACAACCAAGTACTCAAAACACACCTGAATGCCTTGGGACCCGAATCAAAGCCTTGACTAAGTCACAAATAACATTCCAGACCTAATGAAATTGACGAACCATTCAGTGAAAATTCCTTCATCGCGATTGCGTACACCTTATCACGTTCACGACGACACTGATCCGGTCCAACAAATTTGGCCTTCGCGATCACGGACAGATCCACACAAATGCGAGGCTTCTCACCTGGGCTGGCGCAACCCACTTCCTCTTTGCAAAATCGAGAGGCCCTACGCGAACGCAAATAAGGAAACCAGACACTAGAAAAACTACAATCACCCAAAACATCAAATCCCACCCCCGAAACTTGTTTGAAATCCTATGAACACAAACCAAATATACTACTAGAGTATAATCGACGCCACGAACTTGCTCACGCACTCAAAACACTGATCCGACATCATTATGATGCATTTTCCCACTAAATCCTCTTAACTTTCTCAAATATCAAACTTAGATAATCGAGTACTAAAAACACACCTGAATGCCTCGGGATCCGAATCAAAGTCGTGACTAAGTCACAAATGATGTACCGGATCTAATGGGATCGACGAAACTTGAACACGAACATGTTTACCCAAAAGTCAACTTCTAGTCGATCATTTTCATTTCAAAATTCAAGAAACCTCTAACTTAGGATTTTTCTTCCCGAAATGAATCCTATTTACCTCGGGAAGCATGTCACACCTCCCCCCAAGCTATTAACACCAAAATAAGGTCACATAAAGGATAACTTACGAATAAGAGGTTAAGAAGGGCTAAACGATCAAATAGGGCGTTACATTTTGTGATCTTGATTCTCATGTTTATAACCACGTTTACAAATTAAATTGTACCGTTTTACGGGTAAACAAACACGACCACAAGTATTCATTTTTTGGTAATTTCTATGCTTAAATTGGAAATCGAATAACAAATTTAATCAGACTGATTTATATGGTAAATCTATGTTAAAATTGGAAATCAACTAACAAATTTAATGAGACGGATTTATATGGTAAATCTATGGTAAAATTGGAAATCAAACAACATTTAATCACATGAATTTATCTGGTAATTTCTATGTTAAAATTGGAAATCTAAAATCACATGAATTTATATGGTAATTTCTATGCTAAAATTGGAAATCTAAAATTACATTTTAATCACGCGAATTTATGTGGTAATTTCTATGCTTAAATTGGAAATCTAATAACAAATTTAATCAGACGGATTTATATGGTAAATCTATGATAAAATTGGAAACCAAACAACAAATTTAATCACTCGGATTTATATGGCAATTTCTATGCTAAAATTGGAAATCAAATAACAAATTTAATCACGCGAATTTTAGAACAGTTATATCAGCAGGAGTTTACACGTGAATTGAATAGAATATGTAGTACTCTCTTCTCTTAACGACAAAATATTTGATAAAAGAACCCGCAAGGGTAGTCAAGTTGGTGTAGCAGTAGAACGCGAGATCGCAAGGTCACAAGTTTGATCCCCTGCATAAATTTTTTTGGTTGAGTGCATCGCATATGAGCATCGAGTGTGGTTAATTGGTGGCGTGGTTTGCAGTTATTGCGTAAGTCGGAGTTTCTGCGTGTATTTCGAAAGAATAGCGATTGCGAATTCCTTCATCAAAAAAAAAAAATGACAAAAGCAAAAAAATATTAAAAGCATGTGAGTAGAAGGGTAACATAAACGACATTCTGTACACTAAACTCTCGTTAGTTACATTAAAATACATATTCCAGAAAAAACATGTATAACCTTCCAAATTAAGAGGTTCCCATACTCTCTCTAGCTGTCTCTTCCCACATTCGCCGGAATCCTGTCGTTACATTCGTCGGAATCCGGGCTCGATGTGGTCGTCGTTGCCGACCATTCCCTTCGGCGTTTTCCTTGTCATTTCTTCTGTATTAATCTCCCCTTCACTTTCCCAAACATGTTCGTCCCAGAAATTCACCAACAACAAGGTTTACTCTCGTTGTAGCGATCTTCCGGCACTCAAATCATTCCTTCATTGGACATACGATGCCGACAATTCGACTCTTTCCGTAGCATTTATTGCACCTCCAGACAAACCTAACGGATGGATTGCTTGGGCTATTAATCCAAACGGTGCTGGTATGGTTGGGGCCCAAACTTTATTCGCATTCAAGAATTCCAAAGGTGAGATGGTGGTTAAGACGTATGATATTTCGACTTATAGTTCTATTAAGGAATCGTCCAAGTTGTGGTTCGATGTTAAAGAGGCTGCGGCGGAGTTCTCCGGTGGTTTGATGCGGTTGTTTGCGACGGTTGTGTTGCCGGAAAAGGATAAAACGACGTTGAATCATGTGTGGCAGGTGGGACCCTCTGTTACCAATGGTTTTCCTGCAAAACATGATTTTCAACCAGGTAATTTGAATTCCAAAGGTACCCTTGATTTGTTGAGTGGAGAAAGCAAAAGCAGTGCTTCTAGCGATTCAAGGGTCAAGAGAAAAAATGTGAGTTTTTACAATCTTGGTTTGAGTCTAATCTAAGCGTAAAATATGGGGACCTAAAATGGGTCAATGTTTTTGAATTAATTTTGTATGCTATGATATCAAACCAGTTCAGTTTAGGTTGCTCTTTATTTCATATAGCATCTGTTAGTTTTTCTTTTTCTTTTTTGTAGTTAGCTTTTGTTTTTATATTTGACTTTTTCATGTTCTAGGAGTAGTAACTATTATTTGTGGATTAAGATTTAAGGGCTTCAACAAAGATTTTAGGCTGAGCTAGTCGTTTGACCATAGATTTTGGATCAGGTTTTGAAAATTTAATTTCAAATGTTGGTTTGGACATAGATTTTGGATCAGGTTTTGAAAATATGTCTTCAAAAAAATTTCTAGTTCCGAAAACTGGTTCATACCCGTATTTGGGACTTCCACTCACAAAACTTCAATTTTTTTCCAAGTAAAATGCATGTCCAAACACAACTTCTAATTCCAAAAATCACAATTTCAAAACTCAAATTTTCAAGTTTCAAGTTTCAACATGGCCAAACGTAAGAATCTTGAAAAAATACGGGCTTTTACCGGATATTCACCTGATGTTTCTTCAAGTGTTAAAAGAAAGTTTTTTGATTGAATTGGTAGAATATCCTGGATAAATTACAGGCCAAAAAATTAAGGATAGTAGATTTCCTGGTAGGAAATATTGAAAAACCTCCCTTATTTTCTTTTCAATTTCTGGATTATTTTGTGCTTTTCTTGGAGGGGATCATCACTAGCGTAAAGTCAGTTCTTTACTAGTTGATGGTGGATCCATTACCTGGACGTGTGTTTGAAAAGTTCTGTAATTTTTACTGCAGATCCATGGAATCCTTAATGCTATTAGTTGGGGAATTCTGTTTCCATTCGGGATCATCATTGCGAGGTACATGAGAACTTTCAAGTCTGCTGATCCAGCATGGTTTTATCTCCATGTTTCCTGCCAATGTTCTGCTTATGTTATTGGAGTTGCTGGCTGGGCAACTGGTCTTAAACTTGGAAGTGAATCAAAGGGTATCACAAATGATGTCCATCTTAATATTGGGATTGCACTGTTCTGTCTTGCAACATTGCAGGTAATGCTTACTGTTTTTGAGTCCCGATTCATTATATCATTTATGCTATTGAAGCTAATCTTTACTTCCCAGAAACTTGTTATATGCGCCTTAGATAGGCTAGTTGTTTTAACTGTTTAGTTGATTTCCGTGTGGATGTGCTGATCTTGCGTTTGTCTGTAGGTTTTTGCCTTGTTATTGAGGCCAAAGAAGGACCATAAATACAGATTTTACTGGAATATCTACCATCACGGAGTTGGCTATACAATGCTTATCCTCAGCTTGATTAATGTATTCAAAGGTCTCGACATACTAGATCCAGCGACAAAATGGAGATCTGCATACATTGGTATACTAGTGGTGTTAGGAGTAATCGCGCTATTATTGGAAGTGATTACCTGGATTGTTGTGTTAAAGAGGAAATCTAAAAAATCCACAAAACCATATGATGGTTGATTTACTATAAACTCTGACGTTCATGATCCGTTGCCACTGTTACCACTGCCTAAATCAGTTTATATATATTAAAATTTGCTTGAAGCGATTCTTTTTTATTCCCTAGTTCTTCAGTTATCCTCATTGTACAATGGCTTCGAAACTCTCATGTTGTGTATAAATACGTGACTTGGACCACTTCAGTTACAGAACACTGTCAATTTTTTTTTGGCCTTTCCTGAATGAATTATATGTTCTTGTTTTTCATGGCTAATCATTCGTGAATGCATGCGAGAACTATTGTTGGCCCTACAAAATGATAGTTGTGTGACACCATATGCTTGAAACATATGTTAAACCTGCCTTACTTTTTCTTTCCTTCAACTTGTCATTTGTGTTTTAAGTGGACTGTTGAGGCAGAGTTGACATTGTAACATCCACTTCGGCACATGAATGTACTATATATAATGAGCACGTAACATGAGCAAGAAAGCACTAACCGGCCATGTGAGGGAACTTCCATTCTTTTGTTGCTTTACGAAATGTTTAAATCTTCTTTATGTGGAAAACTCAACCTAAGCTACTTGTACTTTATAGTTTTTGAAAGGTGAGTGGAACTGTGAACATGGAAGAGGAAGACCTTATTATAAACTAAAATCATTGGACACCTCAATTAATTATAATTAATCAGCAGCGCTACTTGCTTTTTTCTTTTCCTTGCAATCCACATTTTTGTGCCACCAACGAGGGTCGTGGTGGATAGATAAGATTCCTTCATCTTGATTAATGATTTTGGGTTCGAAGTTTGGGCGGAAAAATACTGCTAGAGAGTGCTTCTAGCTTTATTAATAAGCCTTATGAAGCGTGAATCAGATTAGTCTGGATCCTAATACAGGTATTAAACACCAGATGAGAAACAAAATAGAAATCCATATTTTTAAATCAAGGATTTCCTGTCTTTTAAAGTTTTTCGTATTCTTTGAAAATTAAAAGATTAATTCTAATTCTAATAGTATTTGTCTAAATCATTCCTTGTCGTTACCTTAAACATCTCATTTACTGAATACTTCATCTGTCCAATTTATGTGGCACAATTTTCTTACCTCAAGGCTAGGAAGATGGTACGGAAAGGGTATATTTACCATTTGGTTCGGGTATTAAATCGAGGTGAGATCTAGGACCTTGATCGATTCAGATTGTTAGAGAGTTTCCAGACGTATTCCCAGACGAACTTCCGGGTATCCCTCCTGAGAGGGAGATTGAGTTTTGCATCGATTTGGCGCAAGACACTCGACCGATATCTATTCGCCATCTGAGGATGGCACCCGAGTTGAAGGAATTGAAGGACGGTGAAAGATTTCTTTGGAGAAAGGCTTTATCGGGCCAAGTGTTTCTCACGAGGCGCCGGTGTTATTTGTAAAGAAGAAGGATGGGGCCTGCGTATGTGTATTGATTCTGACGGTTGAACAAGGTAACTATCGAAGCAGATATCCTCTCCCGAGATTGATGATTTATTTGATCGATTGCGAGTGCGAGATCTTTTCAAGATAGACTGCGATGCAGTTTACCATCAGTACGAGTTAGGCGAGATATCCCAAAGCGCATTCAGGACCGATATGGGCCTTTATGAGTTGGTGATGTCTTCCGGATTGACAACGCTCAGCGGTATTCATGGATTTGATGAATAGGGTGCTCGAGCCATTCTTGGATATGTTCGTTATAGTGTTCATGGCGATATCTTGGTGTATTCGCGCCTGAGCGGTGCATCTGGTCATTTGAGGGCGGTGTTGAGTCGCCGAGGGGGCCGCGATTGTATGCCAAGTTCTCGAAATACGAGTTTTGGTGGCCCGATGGCTTTCTTAGGGCATGTTATCGGGTAGATGGTATTCGGGTTGTCTGGCTAAGATTGGCGATCGAGACTTGGCGGACCAGCTACACCGGAAGTGCACCTTTTGGGCACTTGCGAGTTATTATCGGAGGTTTGTGGAGAAGTTTGCTTCTATTTGACACCGACTAAGCTTACTAAGAAAGCGGCTATGTTCGGTGGGCGGATACTTGTGAGGAAAGTTTCAGTTGCTAAAGGAGAAGTTGACGGCGCCCGATTCTTACTCTTCCGGAGGTTTAGATGGATATGTGGTTTATTGTGGCCGTCGGTGTCGGGCTTGGAGTGCGTCTTGACGATCACGGCAAGGTTATAGCTTATGCGTCTCGGCGACTTAGGAAGCATGAGAAGAACTATCAGCACAAGACTTGGAATTGGCGGCGATGATTCGCGACGAAGATGCGGAGACATTATTTATATGGAGTTCATGTGGACATTTACACGGACCACAAAAGTCTCGGTATATCTTGACGGAGGAGTGAACTTGCGGCGAGGCGGTGGTTGGAGCTACTTAAGGATTTCGATGTTGATATTCTATACCACGGGGAAGGCGATGTAGTTGCGGATGCCGCAGTCGCAGATCGATGGGTAGTCATGCGATGTTGGCCGAGAGAAGAGGAATATGGTCAGAGTTGCATCGGTAGCGAGCCTTGGGGTTCGTTTGGTTGATTACGATAGTGATGGAATTCGGGTTCGAGAGGTTGCAAGTCTTATCGTCGAGGAGGTGAAGAAGCGGCGATATGAGGATCCGATTTTGTGCGATGCAGAGATGCCGTTGTTCGAGAAGAGAAGGTCTCTATTTGAGGTAGCGCGATGGGGTGCTAAGATTCGAGGCGGTTGTGTGTTCCGATGTGACAGGACTTCGTCGGCGGTGCAGAGAGCCTGCGGTGCTCGTTATTCTATTCATCGGGTCGACTAAGATGTACCATGACCTCAGTGTGTGTATTGGTGGGATGGCACGAAGAAGGGCGTGGCGAGTTTTGTTGCCTGATGTCCTAATTGTCGCCAGTCAAGATTGAGCACCAAAAGCCCGGTGGGCTATTGCGGCTATTGATATTCGACTTGGAAGTGGGAGGTGATAAATATGGATCTTATTACGGGGCTACCTACCACTCGGAGAGCGATGATTCCATTTGGGTGATTATCGACGGTGGCGAAATCAGCCCATTTTCTTCCGTCGAACGGCGTTCTCGGTGAGGACTATGCGGATTATATATTAGAGATTGTGAGGCGCGGAGTCGGTGTCGATTATATCGGATAGATGAGCGGTTCTCGGCTAACACGGAGGTCTTTTCGGAAGGATTAGGGACACAGTGAGTCTCGATCGCATTTCACCCTCGAGGCCAAGCGGACGGTAGCGCGCGCTATCGACAACGAGGATATCTTTGCGGTCTTGTGTTATTGATTTGAGGGTAGTGGGAGGATCATTTGCCTCTTGTGGAGTTTGCTTACAACAACATCTACCATTCCGGATTGGATGGCGCGCATGAGGCCTTATACGGGAGGAAGTGCAGTCACCGATAAATTTGGTTCGAGGTGGGAGAAGTTGATTAGTCGGGCCAAACTTAGTTCGTGACGATGAATAAGGTGAAGCTTATCCAGAGGCGGTTGTTGGCGGCTCGAGTCGGCGAAGTCGTATCGCAGATCATCGGCGTCGACACTTGGAATTTGAGATAGATGATTGGGTTTTCTAAAGGTATCGCCCGTGAAGGCGTGATGAGATTGGAAAGAAGGGAAGCTTAGCCCAAGTACGTTGGGCGTATCAGTTGTCCGTAGGGTGGCGGGGTTACTATGAGTTAGATCCGCCATCCGATTTGGGCGGTACATCGATTTTCCATGTGTCCATGTTGCGGAAATGTATTGGAGATCCATCTAGAGTGCACGGTTCGTGATGTCAGTGACAGAGGAGTTATCGTATGAGGAGAGTCCCATGGCGATACTCGTCGGCGAGTTAAGCGACTTGGACGAAGGGCGTGGCTTCCGTCAGTCTTATGGCGAAGCGAGCATGGAGGAAATGGCGTGGGAAGCGAGAAGATGACATGATGAAGAAGTATCCTCACTTATTCCTACACCTCCAGTAACCCACTTTCACCTTGTTAGTTTTGATTTAGCAATTATGCTTGAGTTTTGATTGTGGCGTGTTGAGCTTAACTGTTGAGTCTATGTCGATATTGTGATTTGAGTAAGTTTAGAAGGAACATTCGGGACGAATGTTTCTAAGGGAGAATGTTATACCAGTGGTTCGGTGTGCGTATGGGGCGTGCGAAAGGAGTTAGGACTCAAATCGAGAAAAACATCGGTCGAGGGCCTCAGCCATGGCGGCTAGTGAAATTCATGGCCGTGGCGTGGAAATCGAGCGGCGCCTAAAGTTCAAAGTCCGCAGGAGTTGCGGCGCCATGGCCATTAGCGCTGCGCGGAAATCTGGCGGAAAAACTTAGGAAAATCTGATCTTTTCTTTTAAAAAGGGCATGGGAGGGTGACAAGTGTCCCCCCCATCTGATTTTGCATGCATTATATTGACCAAGTCTTAAATACTTGGTCATCTTTCATCTCTCTCTTAGACAAAACTCCTCCTTCTCTCTTAATAATTTCCAAGCTCCTCCTTCTCTCTAAAACTCCAAGAGATATTCTAGCCTTAGGAAAAATCTGAAAAGTAAAAGGCAGGAAGGAAGCTTGTGGCTAGCTTGTGAAGGTTGTTGTGGTGGTATTCTTGGAATAGAAGCTAGCAAGTTGTTGGATAAATTTGGCTAAAAATTCTAAGGTAATGATTCTTCCTTTATTATTAGTTTTTAGTGTTGCATGTTAAGAAGAAAGAACTTGTGGTAGTAAATAATGCTATTAGAGTCATTGCATGCAAGAAATGTGGTTTGGGTATGAAGGATTTGGCTAAAGAGATATTATGAGCATGTTGTAGCCTACCAACTACTTTAGAATTGTTAAGGGTATTATTATAACTTATGGGGCAGAATTTTACACAAGATTAGGTGTGTATTCCCTGTGTTAGTTTGGATGTTGGGCCTTAATGTGGCGTTTGAGTGTTGAAAATCGGCCTTTGAAAAGGTGGCAAAGTGAGTAGAAACAAAGGAAATCTTGCGAATTTTCCTTAGGAATTGGTAACTTGAATTTGGAATTTCTACATTGAAATTAGGGTTAATAAACGTATTATGATTATTATAGGTTGAAATATTACTTGCGGTAGTTGAGCTTAGCAAGTGGATTGACCGGAGGTATGTGGAACTTTCCTATCTCTTGAGCATGAGTAGTTGTACCTATGTAGTACGGTGAGCGTACAAGATTTGATATCTTTCACTTGTTTTAAAAGTATATGCTACTTGTTTCATTTCAAAAGTATAAGTCCCTTGGATTTAGGGAAAATGTATTTGACAAAGGGATAACGCTAATATAATGACTTTATGGGAAGTTGGTTATATTAGTTTTCTTGAAAGGTTCACAAAGAAAGGTTTACTCTAATTAAAACAAGTACGGGTAAAGGATTTGAAACTAAGAAAGGTGAATTGATTTTTAGGCATTGGTTGCCTAAGGTTTTAAAGGAAATGAAGTCACTTGATTTAGAAGCCTATTATATTTCTAAAAGGAAATGTGAATTGTCTTGAAAAGAAATCGTAACTTGATACTATGGTGATTAGTATCTTGGAAATTTTGTATAAAAAAAGTTATTTCTTAAAAAATTAGAAGTACGTGGTACTTGGGTTGAATTCCCGGATTTTCTATTAAAAGACATGTTAGTGCCTTATGATACTAAAATGAGAGGATATATTAATAATGTTATAAGAAGTTAGGGGATTTCTTAACTTGCTTATGTTGTGATATGATAGGCCGGTAGTGCTTATGTATGATATGATAGGACGGTAGTGCTTATGTATGATATGATAGGCCGGTAGTGCTTATGTTGTGATATGATAGGCCAGTTGTGCTTATGTATGAAATGATAGGCCGGTAGTGCTTATGTTATGTATGATAGCCGAATGAGCTATGTTATATATTTGTATTATTACGGGGTAAACCCCAGGTTATTATCTATGCCATGGATTTGCTACCCATGATGCGAGTGCGGCGCTTGCACTCATGCGGATCCGGACCACAAGATCCATGCGGGTGAAATAGTCCCATGCGAGTACGACGATGGTACTCATGCGGGTCCACAGGATCCATGCGGATGAAATAGTCTCATGCGGGTGAAATAGTCCCATGACGAGGCGGATGACCTCATGCGGGTCCACAGGACCCATGCGGGTGAAATAGTCCCAGGAGTAGGATTGCTTAATGATACTACGGGCGAGGTACCCTGTTTTGATCGTAAGCCTCCTATTTTTATGCTATAAGTTTTATACTTGTTACTCTGCATTGTTAGTTAGGCACGGTCTGAGAAATTGATTTTATCTATGACTCGGCTTATTTTGACTTATGATATTACTACGGTATTTTCGGTTTACATACTAGTACGTTGTGTCTTGACCTCTTCGCCGAGTGCGTTAAATGCGCGGTAAGGGAAAACAGGTGGTAGATCCTCATTCCTAGGATCTTTTACTCAGGTGTCAGAAGCTCCATTTCTTCGGAGGCTCGACTTTTGGTATGGTTCTCCCTAGTGTTGTTGATGTTTTGTACATTCAGGGACATGACGGGGCCTGTCCGTCATAGTGTTACTCATTCTTAGAGGCTGTAGTCTTGTCATAACTTGGTTTGTTTAAGGATGTAGCTGTTCGGTTTATGTACTTTTGGGGTAGCCATTTTGGGCTAGACTATTTATATCATTATGGTTGTTTATTATGAGTTTATATTCATTGGTTTTCTACGATTTTGTGTCACAAGGGTGCGGGTTAAGGCACAGTCACGGATCGAGGTCGGTCGTGACAAAAGTGGTATCGAGCGATTAATCCTCGGAAAGGGTCTCTGAGCCGTATCTAGTAAGTCTTGATTATCGGTGTGTTGTGCACCATCTATAATCGGAGGCTGCGAGATATTTAGGATTAGTTTCCATTCTTTCACTCTAAGATCGTGCAATAGAGTGTGTTATATGTTGGATTTCCTCGACATATTTTCTGTATCGATTATGCCTCACGCAAAGCAGCTGCGGCGAAGGGCAATGCGATAGAGAACTACTAGTAGGGCAGAGGGTTACGAGCACGAGCCCGATCCTTACGGATGAGGTGTTTGGACGGCGAGTTCTACTGGCGCCAACCCAGTGAAAGTCGGCGGCGGCGGCTCACGAGACGCGGTACACGAGCCTCAATCCAGCGGCGAGGCGAAGGATATGGGCTCTGAGAGATGGCGATTCTGCGCGAGATCGTGGCGAACGTGAGATAAGTGGAGAGCGGCGATTCATTTGTACCGTAGTTAAGACCTGTTTGCTAACGAGGCGAGGACTTTTGAGTTGCGGCCCACGAGTTTTATGGGTGAGGCACGAGATGATCCTCGGAGTTTATCAAGCGATTCTGACGGATCGTGAGGGTGATCGGGGCTTGGATACCGAGTCGGTGGTACTAGGTTCGCATCGGTGCGGGACAGCTGCGATTGATTGGTATGATTCATAGGAGCTGTCGGGAGCATGCGCTTCCGGTATTTGGGGCGAGTTCTCGAGGCGTTACTTGGCCATTTCTTGCCTCGCAGATGAGGAGGGCTCGGTAGATAGATTTTGACACCGAGGCGAGTGGGGGCGGTCAGAATACAACGTGCGATTTGACTCATTGGCTCGGTATGTGCGCTTTGGTATGAACATGGAGGGCGAGGTGCCGCTATGTCACGAGACTCGGCGATCACTTGGCGAGAGTTGCGGGAGTAGCTCTTGGCCGGGCATGGACATTGCCGCGTGCGAGCATATGCGCAGGTGTGAGAGCGGTAAGCGGATCGGCAGTATCAGCGAAGAGGCGAGGACAGCGAGGTCCTCTGGTAGTTTTAGGGTAGACAACCCCGGCGAACCAGATTTGCACGGCCGGTCAGGCGCTCCTCCATCTTGGGGCGTCTGAGTATTCATTAGCGGGGCGGGGTTCGAGCTTGGGTTTCGGAGGACGAGTTCGGTCGGATGAGGCCACTTATGCCTCGGTGTAGTCGATGTGGTGATTGCCATTATAGAAGTGTCGTGTTCCTCGAGGAGCTTATTACTCTTGTGGCGGCGGGGCCGTTTGAAGAAGATTGTCAGGCAGGCGGCGGAAATGCTATGGCTCGGTAGACGATTCGATTCTTTGGGTCTTCATCTTGATAGTTATGCGCCGGGCGAGGGGTTCCGCGGGCAGCGAGCGCGGCGAGTCGTGGCGGGGTTCGATTCAGCGGTCCTCGAGCCGCATTTATGCTATGTCCGGCCGCCCGGGATCGGGGCGTCGCTGATGTAAATCACCAGTACATTGTTGGTTGCTAACTTTGTGATGTTTATGCTTTGATAGACCGAGTTCTACCTTGTCCTATATATCTCCTCATATTCTTTGGTAGAATAGGGATAGTGCAGGAGTCCATAGAATCTTTTGAGGTGGCTACTGCAGTAGGTGCCGGTGGTAGGTGAGCGGATATATAGGGCTTGCCCGATGTTGTAGATAGTCGTCGGACTCTGTGACTTGATAGAGTTGGATATGGCCGACTTTGATGTGATTATGGGTATGGATTGGCTAGCGTCTTGCTATGCCAATGTGGGTAGAGGAGGTTAGTTCGGTTCGGTTTCCGGTGGCGGTTATCAGTGGAAGGGAATCTTTGCATCGTAGAGGGTAGGTTTATTTCTTACCTCAAGGCTAGGAAGATGGTGCGGAAGGGTATATTTACCATTTGGTTCGGTATTAAATCGAGGTGAAATCTGGACCTTGATCGATTCAGATTGTTAGAAGTTTCGGGCGTATTCCCAGAACTTGGGTATCCTCACGAGAGGAGATTGAGTTTGCATCGATTTGGCGCGGACACTCGGCCGATATCTATTCGCCATACGAGGATGGCACTGCGAGTTGAAGGAATTGAAGGACCAGTGAAAGATTTCTTTGGAGAAAGGCTTTATCGAGGCAGTGTTTCTCACGAGGCGCGATGTTATTTGTAAAGAGGAAGGATGGGGCAGCTGCGTATGTGTATTGATTACGACGGTGAACAAGGTAACTATCGAAGCAGATATCCACTCCCGAGATTGATGATTTGTTTGATCGATTGCGAGTGCGAGATCTTTTCCAAGATAGACATGCGATGCAGTTACCATCAGTGCGAGTTAGAGGCGGATATCCCAAAGCGCATTCGGGACCGATATGGGCAATATGAGTTGGTGATGTCTTCCGGATTGACAGCGCTCAGCGATATTCATGGATTTGATGAATAGGGTGCTCGAGCCATTCTTGGATATGTTCGTTATAGTGTTCATTGGCGATATCTTGGTGTATTAGCGCGAGCGAGGAAGCATCTGGTCATTTGAGGGCGGTGTTGGGAGTCGCCGAGGCCGGCGATTGTATGCCAAGTTCTCGAAATCTGAGTTTTGGGTAGCAGTGGCTTTCTTAGGGCATGTTATCGGGGTAGATGGTATTCGGGTTGTCTGACTAAGATTGAGGCGGTGAAGACTTAGCGAACCAGCTGCAAGCGGAAGTGCACAGCTTTTTGGGCCTTGCAGGTTATTATCGGAGGTTTGTGGAGAAGTTTGCTTCTATTTCAGCACCCTTGACTAAGCTTACTAAGAAGGCAACTATGTTCCGGTGGACGGATACTTGTGAGGAAAGTTTCCAGTTGCTAAAGGAGAAGTTGTGGCCCGATTTTACTCTTCCGGAGGTTTAGATGGATATGTGGTTTTATTGTGGCGTCGGTGTCGGGCTTGGAGTGCGTCTTTGATGCGTACGGCAAGTTTATAGATTATGCATCTCGGCGGCTTAGGAATCATGAGAAGAACTATCCAGCGCATGACTTGGCATTGGCGTGATGATTCGTACCTTGAAGATCTGGAGACATTATTTATATGGAGTTCGTGGACATTTACACGAACCACAAAAGTCTCGGTATATCTTGACGAGAGGAGTGAACTTGCGGCGAGGCGGTGGTTGGAGCTACTTGGGATTTCGATGTTGATATTCTATACCACGGGGAAGGCGATGTAGTTGCGGATGCCGCAGTCGCGGTCGATGGGTGATGCATGCGATGTTGGCGGAGAAGAGAATATGGTCAGAAGTTGTATCGGCTAGCGAGCCTTGGGGTTCGTTTGGTTGATTCGATAGTGATGGTCGGGTTCGAGAGGTTGCGAGTCTTCTATCGTCGGCGAGGTGAAGAAGCGGCGATATGAGGTCGATTTTGGTACGATGCGAGATGCGTTGTTGAAGAAGAAGTCTATTTGAGTGGCGCTGATGGGGTGCTAAGATTCGAGGCGGTTGTGTGTTCCGATGTAGCGAGGACCCGTCGGCGGTCTGGAGAGGCCTGCGGTGCTCGTTATTCTATTAAATCGAGTGCGACTAAGATGTACCATGACCTCAGTGTGTGTATTGGTGGGATGGCGAGAAGAGGGGCGTGACAGGTTTTGTTGCACAGTGTCCTAATTTTCAGCAGGTCAAGATTGAGCACCAAAAGCCCGGTGGGCTATTACAGGCTATTGATATTCCGACTTGAAAGTGGGAGGTGATAAATATGGATCTTATTACAAGGCTACCTACCACCGGAGAGCGTGATTCCATTTGGGTGATTGTCGGCGGTGGCGAAATCGGCCCATTTCTTCCGATCGAGCGGCGTTCTCGGTTGAGGACTATGCGGATTATATATTAGAGATTGTGAGGCGCACGAGTCGATGTCGATTATATCGAATAGATGAGCGATTCTCGGCTAACACGGAGTCTTTTGGAAGGGATTAGGGACACAGGTGAGTCTCGATCTTGCATTTCACCCTCGGTAGCGCACTATCCGGACACGAGGATATCTTTGCGGGCTTGTGTTATTGATTCGGTGGTTTGGGAGGATCATTTGCCTCTTGTGGAGTTTGCTTACAACAGCGGCTACCATTCCGGTATCGAGATGGCGCCTTATGAGGCCTTATACGGGAGGAAGTGCGAGTCGCGATAGGCTGGTTCGAGTGGGAGAAGTTGATTAGTCGGGCCAAACTTAGTTCGTGACGATGGATAAGGTGAAGCTTATCCGGGAAGCGGTTGTTAGCGGCTGAGTCGGCAAAAGTCGTATCACGGTCATCGGCGTAGACTTGGAATTTGAGATAGATGATTGGGTTTTTCTAAAGGTATCGCCCGTGAAGGCGTGATGAGATTTGGAAAGAAGGAAGCAGCCCAGTACGTTGGGCGTGTCGGATGTCCGTTGGGTAGGCGGGGTTGCTATGAGTTAGATCTGCCATCCGATTTGGGCGGTACATCGATTTTCCATGTGTCCATGTTGCGGAAATGTATTGGAGATCCATCTAGAGTGCACGGTTCGTGATGTCAGTGACGGAGGAGTTATCATTATCTTTGAGAGTCCCATAGCGATACTCGATCGACAGGTTAGGCGTCTTCGGACGAAGGACGTGGCTTCCGTCAAGGTCTTATGGCGGAACGAGAACATGGAGGAAATGACGTGGGAAGTAGAGGATGACATGATGAAGAAGTATCCTCACTTATTCCCTACACCTCCAGGTAACCCACTTTCCTGCTTGTTAGTTTTGATTTAGCAATTATGCTTGAGTTTTGATTGTGGTAGTGTGGAGCTTCTTTAATTGAGTCTATGTCGATATTGTGATTTGAGTAAGCCTAGAAGGAACATTCGGGACGAATGTTTCTAAGGGGGGAGAATGTTATACCCCGTGGTTCAGGCCGTACGTATGGGGCCGTGCGAAAGGAGTTAGGACTCGAAATCAGAAAAACTTGATCGGGGGCCTGTGTGCTGGCGAGAATTCATGGCGCGGCCGGAAATCGAACGCATGGCGCTAAAGTTCGAAGTCGCGGGAGTTGCGGCCATGGCCTGCGAACATGGCGCTTGGCGAAATCTAGCGGAAAAATTTAGGAAAATCTGATCTTTTCTTTTAAAAAGGGCATGGGAGGGTGACAAGTGTCCCCCCCCCCCGCGGAGGGTGCAGGCATTCTATTGACCAAGTCTTAAAGACTTGGTCATCTTTCATCTCTCTCTTAGACAAAGCTCCTCCTTCTCTCTTAATAATTTCCAAGCTCCTCCTTCTCTCTAAAACTCCAAGAGATATTCTAGCCTTACGAAAAATCTGAAAAGTAAAAGGCAAGAAGGAAGCTTGTGGCTAGCTTGTGAAGGTTGTTGTGGTGGTTTTCTTGGAATAGAAGCTAGCAAGTTGTTGGATAAATTTGGCTAAAAACTCTAAGGTAATGATTCTTCATTTATTATTAGTTTTTAGTGTTGCATGTTAAGAAGAAAGAACTTGTGGTAGTAAATAATGTTATTAGAGTCATTGGATGCAAGAAATGTGGTTTGGGTATGAAGGATTTGGCTAAAGAGATATTATGAGCATGTTGTAGCCTACCAACTACTTTAGAATTGTTAAGGGTATTATTATAACTTATGGGGCAGAATTTTACACACCCAAGATTAGGTGTGTAATCCCCTTTGTGTTGGTTTGGATGTTGGGCCTTAATGTGGCGTTTGAGTGTTGAAAATCGGCCTTTGAAAAGGTGGCAAAGTGAGTAGAAACAAAGGAAATGCTGCCCAATTTTCCTTAGGAATTGGTAACTTGAATTTGGAATTTCTACATTGAAATTAGGGGTTAATAAACGTATTATGATTATTATAGGTTGAAATATTACTTGCGGTAGTTGAGCTTAGCAAGTGGATTGACCAATGAGGTATGTGAAACTTTCCTATCTCTTGAGCATGAGTAGTTGTACCTATGTAGTACGGTGAGCGTCTGAGATTTGATATCTTTCACTTGTTTTAAAAGTATATGCTACTTGTTTCATTTCAAAGTATAAGTCCTTGGATTTAGGAAAATGTATTTGACAAAGGGATAACGCTAATATAATGACTTTATGGGAAGTTGGTTATATTAGTTTTCTTGAAAGGTTCACAAAGAAAGGTTTACTCTAATTAAAACAAGTACGGGTAAAGGATTTGAAACTAAGAAAGGTGAATTGATTTTTAGGAATTGGTTGCCTAAGGTTTTAAAGGAAATGAAGTCACTTGATTTAGAAGCCTATTATATTTCTAAAAGGAAATGTGACTTGTCTTGAAAAGAAATCGTAACTTGATACTATGGTGATTAGTATCTTGGAAATTTTGTATAAAAAAAGTTATTTCTTAAAAAGTTAGAAGTACATGGTACTTGAGTTGAATTCCCGGATTTTCTATTAAAAGACATGTTAGTGCCTTAGGATACTAAAATGAGAGGATATATTAATAATGTTATAAGAAGTTAGGGGATTTCTTAACTTGCTTATGTTGTGATATGATAGGCCGGTAGTGCTTATGTATGATATGATAGGCCGGTAGTGCTTATGTATGATATGATAGGCCGGTAGTACTTATGTTGTGATATGATAGGCCAGTAGTGCTTATGCATGAAATGATAGGCGGTAGTGCTTATGTTATGTATGATAGCGGATGAGCTATGTTATATATTTGTATTATTACGGGGGTAAACCGGGTTATTATCTATGCCATGGATTTGCTACCCGTGATGCGAGTGCGGCTTGCACTCATGCGGATCGGACCACATGATCCATGCGGGTGAAATAGTCCCGCGGTCTGGCGATGGTACTCATGCGGGTCCACGGGATCCATGCGGATGAAATAGTCCCATGGCGGCGGATGACCTCATGCGGGTCCACGGGACCCGTGCGGGTGAAATAGTCCCGGGAGTAGGATTGCTTAATGATACTGCAGGCGGTACCTGTTTTGATCGTGAGCCTCTATTTTTATGCTATAAGTTTTATACTTGTTACTCTCATTGTTAGTAAGGCACGGTCTGAGAAATTGATTTTATCTATGACTCCGGCTTATTTTGACTTATGATATTACTCTGATATTTTCGGTTTACATACTTGAGTACGTTGTGTCGACCCGCTTCCGCCGGGCTGCGTTAAATCTGCGAGTAAGGGAAGCGGTGGTAGATCCTCATTCCTAGGATCTTTTACTCAGTGTCGAGCTCAATTTCTTGGAGGCTCGACTTTTGGTATGGTTCTCCACAGTGTTGTTGATGTTTTGTACATTCGAGGGCATGGCGGGGCCTGTCCCGTCATAGTGTTACTCCTTCTTAGAGGCTGTAGTCTTGTCATAACTTGGTTTGTTAAAGGATGTAGCTGTTCGGTTTATGTACTTTTGGGGGTAGCCATTTTGGGCTAGACTATTTATATCATTATGGTTGTTTATTATGAGTTTATATTATTTGGTTTTCTACGATTTTGTGTCACGAGGTGCGGGTTAAGGCAGGTCACGGATCGAGTCGGGTCGTGACAAAAGTGGTATCGAGCGATTAATCCTCGGAAAGGGTCTCTGAGCCGTATCTAGTAGAGTCTTGATTATCGGTGTGTTGTGCACCACATCTATAATCGAGGAGGCTGCGGATATTTAGGATTAGTTTCCATTCTTTCACTCTAGATCGTGCAATAGAGGTGTGCTATAGGTTGGATTTCCTCGACATATTTTCTGTATCATTTATGCCTCGCATAAGGCAACGCGGCGAAGAAGGGCAAGCGATGAGAACTACTAGTAGGGCGCAGGGTTACGAGCACGAGCCGATCCTTACAGATGAGGTGTTTGGACGGCCCGAGTTCTGGCGTCGCCAACCCAGTAAATGCGGCGGCGGCGCTCACGAGGCCGCGGTACACGAGCCTCGATCCAGCGGCGAGGCGAAGGATATGGGCTACTGAGATGGCGATTCTTGGCGAGATCGTGGCGAACATGAGATAAATTTGGAAACGGCGATTCATTGTATGCCGTAGTTGACCTGAGCTGCTAGCGAGGCGAGGACTTTTGAGTTGCGGCCCACGAGTTTTATGGGTGAGGCACGAGGATGATCCTCGGGAGTTTATCAAGCGATTCTGACGGATCGTAGGGTGATCGGGGCTTGGAGACCGAGTCGGTGGTACTAGGTTCGCATCGGTGCGGGACGCTGCGATTGATTGGTATGATTCATGGGAGCTGTCGGGGAGCATGCGCTTCCGGTATTTGGGGCGAGTTCTCGAGCGTTACTTGGCCATTTCTTGCCTCGCGGATGAGGAGGGCTCGGGCGATAGATTTTTGACAGCGAGGCGAGTGGGCGGCGGTCAGAATACAGCGTGCGGTTTGACTCATTGGCTCGGTATGTGCCGCTTTGGTAGCGAACATGGAGGGCGAGTGCACCGTATGTCACGAGACTTCGGCGATCACTTGGCGAGAGTTGCAGGAGTAGCTCTTGGCGAAACATGGGCATTGCCGCGTGCGAGCATATGCGCAGGTGTGAGAGCGCGGTAAGCGGATCGGCAGTATCGGCGAGAAGGCGGGGCAGCGAGGTCCTCTGGTAGTTTTAAGGGTAAACAACCCGGCCAGACGATTTGCACCTGGCCGGTCAGGCGCTCACTCCGCATCTTGGGGCGTCTGAGTATTGATGGCGGGGCGGGGTTCGGGCTTGGGTTTCGGAGGACGAGTTCGGTCGAGATGAGGCCACTTATGCCTCGGTGTAGTCGATGTGGTGATTGCCGTTATAGAAGTGTCGTGTTCCTCGGGAGCTTGTTACTCTTGTGGCGGCGGGGGCCGTTTGAAGAAGATTGTCAGAGCAGGCGGCGGAAATGCTATAGCTCGGCCAGGCGATTCGATTCTTTGAGTCTTCGTCTTGATGGTTATGCGCCCGGGCGGGGGTTCCGCGGGCGGCGAGCGCGGCGAAGTCGTGGCGGGGTTCGATTCAGCGGTCCTGAGCGCATTTATGCTATGTCGGCCGCCCGAGATCGGGGCGTCACGATGTCGTCAGTACATTATTGGTTGCTTCTTTGTGATGTTTATGCTTTGATAGACCAGGTTCTACCTTGTCCTATATATCTCCTCATATTCTTTGGTAGAATAGGGATAGAGCCCGAGTCCATAGAATCTTTTGAGGTGGCTATGCCGGTAGGTGCTTCGGTGGTAGCTGAGCGGATATATAGGGCTTGCCCAGTGACTGTAGATAGTCGTCGGACTCTAGCTGACTTGATAGAGTTGGATATGACCGACTTTGATGTGATTATGGGTATGGATTGGCTAGCGTCTTGCTATGCCAATGTGGTATAGAGGAGGTTAGTTGGTTCGGTTTCCGGTGGCCAGGTTATCAGTGGAAGAATCTTGCATCGTAGGGTAGGTTTATTTCTTACCTCAAGGCTAGGAAGATGTGCGGAAGGGTATATTTACCATTTGGTTGAGTATTAAATCACGAGGCTGAAATCCGGACCTTGATCGATTCAGGTGTTAGATAGTTTCGGGCGTATTCCCGAACTTGGGTATCCTCACGAGAGGAGATTGAGTTTTGCATCGATTTGGCGCGGACACTCGGCCGATATCTATTCGCCATACGAGGATGCTTTGCCGAGTTGAAGAATTGAAGGACCGGTGAAAGATTTCTTTGGAGAAAGGCTTTATCGGGCAGTGTTTCTCGCAGGGGCGCCGGTGTTATTTGTAAAGAAGAAGGATGGGGCCAGCTGCGTATGTGTATTGATTCTGAGCGGTGAACAAGGTAACTATCAAAGCAGATATCCTCCCGGGATTGATGATTTGTTTGATCGATTGCGAGTGCGAATCTTTTCCAAGATAGACTGCGATGCAGTTACCCATCAGTGCGAGTTAGGAGGCGGATATCCCAAAGAATGCATTGGGACCGGTATGGAACTATGAGTTCGGTGATGTCTTCGGATTGACAGCGCTCAGCGGTATTCATGGATTTGATGAATAGGGTGCTCGAGCCATTCTTGGATATGTTCGTTATAGTGTTCATTGATGATATCTTGGTGTATTCGCGCTTGAGCAAGCATCTGAATCATTTGAGGCGGTATTAGAGTCTCGAGGGCCGTGATTGTATGCCAAGTTCTCGAAATCTGAGTTTTAGGTGGCCGGTGGCTTTCTTAGGGCATGTTATGGGTAGATGGTATTCGGGTTTATCTGGCTAAGATTGGCGATCAAGACTTGGCGGACCAGCTACTGCGGAAGTGCGCGACTTTTGGGCCTTGCAAGTTATTATCGGAGGTTTGTGGAGAAGTTTGCTTATTTGGCACCACTGACTAAGTGACTAAGAAAGCGGCTATGTTCGGTGGGCGGATACTTGTGAGAAAGTTTCCGATTGCTAAAGGAGAAGTTGGCGGCTTGATTCTTACTCTTCCGGAGGTTTAGATGGATATGTGGTTTTATTGTGGCAGCGTCAGTGTCGGGCTTGGAGTGCGTCTTTGATGCGGCACGGCAAGGTTATAGCTTATGCGTCTCGGCGGCTTAGGAAGCATGAGAAGAACTATCAGCGCATGACTTGGAATTGGCGTGATGATTCATGCCTTGAAGATGCGGAGACATTATTTATATGGAGTTCATGTGGACATTTACCTGAACCACGAGAGTCTCGGTATATCTTGACGGAGGAGCTGAACTTGCGACAGAGGCGATGGTTGGAGCTGCTTATGGATTTCGATGTTGATATTCTATACCACCGGGGAAGGCGATGTAGTTGCGGATGCCAAGTCGCGGTCGATGGGTAGTGCATGCGATGTTGGCGAGAGAAGAGGAATATGGTCAGAGAGTTGCATCGGCTAGCGAGCCTTGGGGTTCGTTTGGTTGATTACGATAGTGATGGAATTCGGGTTCGAGAGGTTGCGAGTATTCTATCGTCGAGGAGGTTAAGGCGGCATATGAGGATCCGATTTTGATGCGATGCGAGATGCCGTTGTTCGAGAAGAAAGTCTATTTGAGGTGGCGCTGATAGGGTGCTAAGATTGAGGCGGTTGTGTGTTCCGATGTAGCGAGGACCGTCGGCGGTGCAGAGGCGAGCCTGCGGTGCTCGTTATTCTATTCATCGAGTGCGACTAAGATGTACCATGACCTCGGTGTGTGTATTGGTGGGATGGTGAAGAGGGGCGTGGCGAGTTTTGTTGCCTGATGTCCTAATTGTCGGAGTCGAGATTGAGCACAAAAGCGGTGGGCTATTGCAGGCAATTGTTATTCCGACTTGGTAGTGGTAGGTGATAAATATGGATTTTATTACGGGGCTACCTACCACTCGGAGAGCGTGATTCCATTTGGGTGATTGTCGGCGGTGGCGAAATCAGCCCATTTTCTTCCGTCGAGCGGCGTTCTCGG
This sequence comes from Przewalskia tangutica, assembly GCA_029844215.1. Lineage (NCBI taxonomy): Eukaryota > Viridiplantae > Streptophyta > Magnoliopsida > Solanales > Solanaceae > Przewalskia > Przewalskia tangutica. The sequence goes on along the minus strand of CM056728.1, from coordinate 94,753,849 downwards.
TGAGACTATGCAGATTATATTTTAGAGATTGTGAGGCGCGAGTCGGTGTCGATTATATCGAGATAGATGAGCCCGGTTCTCGGCTAACCAGAGGTCTTTTGAGAAGGGATTAGGGACACATGTGAGTCTCGATCGCATTTCACCTCGGGCCAAGCGGACGGGCGAGCGCTATCGAACAACGAGGATATGTTGCGGGCTTGTGTTATTGATTTCAGGGGTAGCTGGGAGGATCATTTGCCTCTTGTGGAGTTTGCTTACAATAACAACTACCATTCCAGTATTCAGATGGCGCCTTATGAGGCCTTATACGGGAGGAAGTGCAGGTCGCGATAAAATTTGGTTCGAGTGGGAGAAGTTGATTAGTCGGGCCAAACTTAGTTCGAGCGATGGATAAGGTGAAGCTTATCGGGAAGCGGTTGTTAGCGGCTCGAGTTGGCGAAGTCGTATGCGGATCATCGGCGTCGACACTTGGAATTTGAGATAGATGATTGGGTTTTCTAAAGGTATCGCCCGTGAAGGCGTGATGAGATTTGGAAAGAATGGGAAGCTTAGCCCAGTACGTTGGGCGTATCAGTTGTCGTAGGGTAGGCGGGGTTGCTATGAGTTAGATCTGCCATCCGATTTGGGCGGTACATCCGATTTTCCATGTGTCCATGTTGCGGAAATGTATTGGAAATCCATCTAGAGTGCACGGTTCATGATGTCCAAGTGTGGAGGAGTTATCGTATGAGGAGAGTCATGCGTAGCGATACTCGTCGGCGAGTTAAGCGACGGACGAAGGGCGTGGCTTCCGTCAAGGTCTTATGGCGGAGCGAGAACATGGAGGAAATGACATGGGAAGCAGAGGATGACATGATGAAGAAGTATCCTCACTTATTCCCTACACCTCCAGGTAACCCACTTTCCTGCTTGTTAGTTTTGATTTAGCAATTATGCTTGAGTTTTGATTGTGGTCGTGTGGAGCTTCTTTATTTGAGTCTATGTCGATATTGTGATTTGAGTAAACCTAGAAGGAACATTCGGGACGAATGTTTCTAAGAGGGAGAATGTTATACCAGTGGTTGAGGCCGTGCGTATGGGGCGTGCGAAAGGAGTTAGGACTGAAATCGAAAAACTTGTCGGGGCCTCGTATGTGCCTTGGGCGAACAGCAACATGGCGGGAATTCATGGCATGCGCGGAAATCGAGCGCGGCGCTAAAGTTCAAGTCGCGAGAGTTGCGGCCAGCGTAGGGCAGCGCGAAGGCGAAATCTGGAAAAACTTAGGAAAATCGATCTTTTCTTTTAAAAAGGGCATGAGAGGGTTACAAGTTTCCCCCCCCCCCCCCCCATCTGATTTTGCATGCATTATATTGATCAAGTATTAAAGACTTGGTCATCTTTCATCTCTCTCTTAGACAAAGCTCCTCCTTCTCTCTTAATAATTTCCAAGCTCCTCATTCTCTCTAAAACTCCAAGAGATATTCTAGCCTTAGGAAAAATCTGAAAAGTAAAAAGCAAGGAAGCTTGTGGCTAGCTTGTGAAGGTTGTTGTGGTGGTGTTCTTGGAATAGAAGCTAGCAAGTTGTTGGATAAATTTGGCTAAAAACTCTAAGGTAATGATTCTTCCTTTATTATTAGTTTTTAGTGTTGCATGTTAAGAAGAAAGAACTTGTGGTAGTAAATAATGTTATTAGAGTCATTGGATCAAGAAATGTGGTTTGGGTATGAAGGATTTGGCTAAAGAGATATTATGAGCATGTTGTAGCCTAACTACTTTAGAATTGTTAAGGGTATTATTATAACTTATGGGGCAGAATTTTACACACAGATTAGGTGTGTAATCCCGCTGTGTTAGTTTGGATGTTGGGCCTTAATGTGGCGTTTGAGTGTTGAAAATCGGCCTTTGAAAGGTGGCAAAGTGAGTAGAAACAAAGGAAATGCTTGATTTTCCTTAGGAATTGGTAACTTGAATTTGGAATTTCTACATTGAAATTAGGGGTTAATAAACGTATTATGATTATTATAGGTTGAAATATTACTTGCGGTAGTTGAGCTTAGCAAGTGGATTGACCAATGAGGTATGTGAAACTTTCCTATCTCTTGAGCATGAGTAGTTGTACCTATGTAGTACGGTAGACGTACAAGATTTGATATCTTTCACTTGTTTTAAAAGTATATGCTACTTGTTTCATTTCAAAAGTATAAGTCCCTTGGATTTAGGGAAAATGTATTTGACAAAGGGATAACGCTAATATAATGACTTTATGGGAAGTTGGTTATATTAGTTTTCTTGAAAGGTTCACAAAGAAAGGTTTACTCTAATTAAAACAAGTACGGGTAAAGGATTTGAAACTAAGAAAAGTGAATTGATTTTTAGGCATTGGTTGCCTAAGGTTTTAAAGGAAATGAAGTCACTTGATTTAGAAGCCTATTATATTTCTAAAAGGAAATGTGAATTGTCTTGAAAAGAAATCGTAACTTGATACTATGGTGATTAGTATCTTGGAAATTTTGTATAAAAAAAGTTATTTCTTAAAAAGTTAGAAGTACATGGTACTTGAGTTGAATTCCCGGATTTTCTATTAAAAGACATGTTAGTGCCTTAGGATACTAAAATGAGAGGATATATTAATAATGTTATAAGAAGTTAGGGGATTTCTTAACTTGCTTATGTTGTGATATGATAGGCCGGTAGTGCTTATGTATGATATGATAGGCCGGTAGTGCTTATGTATGATATGATAGGCCGGTAGTACTTATGTTGTGATATGATAGGCCAGTAGTGCTTATGCATGAAATGATAGGCCGGTAGTGCTTATGTTATGTATGATAGCCGGATGAGCTATGTTATATATTTGTATTATTACGGGGTAAACCCCGGGTTATTATCTATGCCATGGATTTGCTACCCATGATGCGAGTGCGTGACTTGCGCTCATGCGGATCCGGACCACGTGATCCGTGCGGGTGAAATAGTCCCGTGCAGTGCGGCGATGGTACTCATGCGGGTCCGCGGGATCGTGCGGATGAAATAGTCCCGTAGCGAGGCGGATGACCTCATGCGGGTCCACGGGACCCGTGCGGGTGAAATAGTCCCGAGTAGGATTGTAATGATCTGCAGGCGAGGTACCTGTTTTGATCGTGAGCCTCCTATTTTTATGCTATAAGTTTTATACTTGTTACTCTCATTGTTAGTAAGGCACGGTCTGAGAAATTGATTTTATCTATGACTCAGCTTATTTTGACTTATGATATTACTCTGATATTTTCGGTTTACATACTTGAGTACGTTGTGTCTTGACCCGCCGCCGAGTGCGTTAATCTGCGAGTAAGGAAGCGGTGGTAGATCCTCATTCCTAGGATCTTTTACTCAGTGTCGAGAGCTCAGTTTCTTGGAGGCTCGACTTTTGGTATGGTTCTCCACAGTGTTGTTGATGTTTTGTACATTCGAGGGGCATGGCGGGGCCTGTCCGTCATAGTGTTACTCATGCTTAGAGGCACTGTAGTCTTGTCATAACTTGGTTTGTTAAAGGATGTAGCTGTTCGGTTTATGTACTTTTGGGGGTAGCCATTTTGGGCTAGACTATTTATATCATTATGGTTGTTTATTATGAGTTTATATTATTTGGTTTTCTACGATTTTGTGTCACAAGGGTGCGGGTTAAGGCAGGTCACGGATCGAGGGTCGGGTCGTGACAAAAGTGGTATCGAGCGATTAATCCTCGGAAAGGGTCTGAGGTATCTAGTAAGTCTTGATTATCGGTGTGTTGTGCACCACATCTATAATCGGTAAGTGCGAGATATTTAGGATTGGTTTCCATTCTTTCACTCTAGATCGTGCAATAGAGTGTGTTATAGGTTGGATTTCCTCGACATATTTTCTGTATCTGTTATGCCTCGCGCAAGGCAGCGCGGCCCGAGAAGGGCAAGCGATGAGGAACTACTAGTAGGACGCAGGGTTACGAGCCTGAGGCCGATCCTTACGGATGAGGTGTTTGGACGGCGAGTTCTACTGGCGTCGCCAACCCGATGAAGTGCAGCGGCGGCGGCGCTCACGAGACGCGGTACCTAAGCCTCGATCCAGCGGCGAGCGAAGGATATGCTACTGAGAGATGGCGATTCTTGGCGGGATCGTGGCGAACATGAGATAAGTGGAAACGATTCATTGTACCGTAGTTCGACCTGCAGCTAGCTTGAGGCGAGGACTTTGAGTTGCGACCACGAGTTTTATGGGTGAGGCACGAGGATGATCCTCGGGAGTTTATCCTACGATTCTGACGGATCATGAGGTGATCGGGGCTTGGAGACCGAGTCGGTGGTACTAGGTTCGCATCGGTGTGGGGCCAGCTGCGATTGATTGGTATGATTCATGGGAGCTGTCGGGAAGCATGCGCTTCCGGTATTTGGGGCGAGTTCTCGAGCGTTACAGCCATTTCTTGCCTCCGCGAGATGAGGAGGCTCGGTCGATAGATTTTGACAACGAGGCGAGTGGGTGGCGGTCAGAATACAACGTGCGATTTGACTCATTGGCTCGGTATGTGCCGCTTTGGTAGCGAACATGGAGGGCGAGGTGCCGCTATGTCCGCGAGACTCGGCGATCACTTGGCGAGGTTGCGGGGTAGCTCTTGGTAGAGCATGGACATTGCCGCGTGCGAGCATATGCGCAGGTGTGAGAGCGGTAAGCGGATCGGCAGTATCAGCGAAGAGGGCGGGACAGCGAGGTCCTCTGGTAGTTTTAGGGTAGACAACCCGGCGAACGGAATTTGCACCACGGCCGCTCAGGCGCTCGCCGCATCTTGGGGCGTCTGAGTATTGATGGCGAGGCGGGGTTCGAGGCCGGGTTTCGGAGGACGAGTTCGGTCGAGATGAGGCCACTTATGCCTCGGTGTGGTCGATGTGGTGATTGCCATTATAGAAGTGTCGTGTTCCTCCGGGAGCTTATTACTCTTGTGGCGGCGAGGCCATTTGAAGAAGATTGTCAGACGAGCGGCGGAAATGCTATGGCTCGGCCAGGACGATTCGATTCTTTGGGTCTTCATCTTGATAGTTGTGCGCCCGGGCGAGGGTTCACGGGCGGCGAGCGCGGCGAGTCGTGGCGGGGTTCGATTCAGCGGTCCTCGAAGCGCATTTATGCTATGTCCGGCCGCGAGGATCGGGGCGTCACTGATGTCGTCCGCAGTACATTGTTGGTTGCTTCTTTGTGATGTTTATGCTTTGATAGACCCGGGTTCTACCTTGTCCTATATATCTCCTCATATTCTTTGGTAGAATAGGGATAGAGCAGAGTCCATAGAATCTTTTGAGGTGGCTCTGGCCGTGGGTGCCGGTGGTAGGCGAGCGGATATATAGGGCTTGCCCGATGTTGTAGATAGTCGTCGGACTCTGTGACTTGATAGAGTTGGATATGACCGACTTTGATGTGATTATGGGTATGGATTGGCTAGCGTCTTGCTATGCCAATGTGGGTATGTAGAGGAGGTTAGTTCGGATCGGTTTCGGTGGCGATTGCTCGAGTGGAAGAGGAATCTTGCATCGTAGGGTAGGTTTATTTCTTACCTCAAGGCTAGGAAGATGTGCGGAAGGGGTATATTTACCATTTGGTTCGAGTATTAAATCACGGTGAAATCTAGGACCTTGATCGATTCAGGTGTTAGATAGTTTCGGGCGTATTCGAGCGAACTTGGGTATCCTCACGAGAGGAGATTGAGTTTGCATCGATTTGGCGCGGACACTCGGCCGATATCTATTAGCCATACGAGGATGGCACTGCGAGTTGAAGGAATTGAAGGACCGGTGAAAGATTTCTTGGAGAAAGGCTTTATCGGGCCAAGTGTTTCTCCAGGGAAGCGCGGTGTTATTTGTAAAGAAGAAGGATGGGGCGCTGCGTATGTGTATTGATTCTGAGCGGTGAACAAGGTAACTATCAAGCAGATATCCTCCCGGGATTGATGATTTGTTTGATCGATTGCGAGTGCGAGATGCTTTTCAAGATAGAACTGCGATGCAGTTACCATCAGTGCGAGTTAGGGAGGCGGATATCCCAAAGCGCATTCGGGACCGGTATGGGAACTATGAGTTGGTGATGTCTTCCGGATTGACAACGCTCAGCGGTATTCATGGATTTGATGAATAGGGTGCTCGAGCCATTCTTGGATATGTTCGTTATAGTGTTCATTGATGATATCTTGGTGTATTCGCGCGCGAGCGAAGCATCTGGTCATTTGAGGCGGTATTAGGAGTCCTCGAGGGCCGGCGATTGTATGCCAAGTTCTCGAAATACGAGTTTTGGTGGCTTGATGGCTTTCTTAGGGCATGTTATCGGTAGATGGTATTGGGTTTATCTGACTAAGATTGAGCGATCGAACTTGGCGAGACCAGCTACCCAGCGAAATGCGCGACTTTGGGCACAAGTTATTATCGGAGGTTTGTGGAGAAGTTTGCTTCTATTTGGCACCGCAGCTAAGGCGACTAAGAAAGCGGCTATGTTCGGTGGGCGGATACTTGTGAGAAAGTTTCCGATTGCTAAAGGAGAAGTTGGCGGCCTTGATTCTTACTCTTCCGAGAGGTTTAGATGGATATGTGGTTTATTGTGGCCAGCGTCGGTGTCGGGCTTGGAGTGCGTCTTGATGCGGCCGCGGCAAGGTTATAGCTTATGCATCTCGGCGGCTTAGGAAGCATGAGAAGAACTATCCAGCACATGACTTGGAATTGGCGTGATGATTCGTGCCTTGAAGATGCGGAGACATTATTTATATGGAGTTCGTGGACATTTACGAACGCGAAGTCTCGGTATATCTTGACGAGAGGAGTGAACTTGCGACAAAGGCGGTGGTTGGAACTACTTAAGGATTTCGATGTTGATATTCTATACCACCGGGGAAGGCGATGTAGTTGCGGATGCCGCAAGTCGCGGTCGATGGGTAGTGCATCGATGTTGGCCGAGAGAAGAGGAATATGGTCAGAGTTGCATCGGCTGCGAGCCTTGGGGTTCGTTTGGTTGATTACGATAGTGATGGAATTCGGGTTCGAGAGGTTGCAGAGTATTCTATCGTCGAGGAGGTTAAGAAGCGGCGATATGAGGATCCGATTTTGATGCGATGCAGAGATGCGTTGTTCGAAAGAAGGGTCTATTTGAGGTAGCGCGATAGGGTGCTAAGATTCGAGGCGGTTGTGTGTTCCGATGTAGCGAGGACTTCGTCGGTGGTCGAGGCGAGCACGGTGCTCGTTATTCTATTCATCGGGTCGACTAAGATGTACCATGACCTCGGTGTGTGTATTGGTGGGATGGTGAAGAGGGCGTGGCGGGTTTTGTTGCCTGATGTACTAATTGTCGGAGTCAAGATTGAGCACCAAAATCGATGGGCTGTGCGAGCTATTGATATTCGACTTGGAAGTGGGAGGTGATAAATATGGATTTTATTACGGGCTACCTACCACTCGGAGAAGCATGATTCCATTTGGGTGATTGTCGGCGGTGGCGAAATCAGCCATTTCTTCGATCGAGCAGCGTTCTCGGTGAGGACTATGCGATTATATTTTAGAGATTGTGAGGCGCACGAGTCGGTGTCGATTATATCGGATAGATGAGCCGGTTCTCGGCTAACCACGGAGGTCTTTTGAAGGGATTAGGGACACATGTGAGTCTCGATCGCATTTCACCCTCGGGCCAAGCGGGCGGGCGAGCGCTATCGAACAACGAGGATATGTTGCGGGCTTGTGTTATTGATTTGGTAGTGGGAGGATCATTTGCCTCTTGTGGAGTTTGCTTACAATCGGCTACCATTCGGTATTCGAGATGGCGCGCATGAGGCCTTATACGGGAGGAAGTGCAGTCACGATAAATTTGGTTCGAGTGGGAGAAGTTCGATTAGTCGGGCCAAACTTAGTTCGTGACGATGGATAAGGTGAAGCTTATCGAAGCGGTTGTTGGCGGCTGAGTCGGCGAAGTCGTATCAGATCATCGGCGTCGACAACTTGGAATTTGAGATAGATGATTGGGTTTTCTAAAGGTATCGCCCGTGAAGGCGTGATGAGATTTGGAAAGAATGGGAAGCTTAGCCCAGTACGTTGGGCGTATCGGATGTCAGTAGGGTAGGCGGGGTTGCTATGAGTTAGATCTGCCATCCGATCTGGGCGGTACATCGATTTTCCATGTGTCGTATTTGCGGAAATGTATTGGAAATCCATCTAGAGTGCACCGGTTCATGATGTCCAAGTGACAGAGGAGTTATCGTATGAGGAGAGTCCCATAGCGATACTCGATCGACAGGTTAGGCGACTTCGGACGAAGGACGTGGCTTCCGTCAAGGTCTTATGGCGGAACGAGAACATGGAGGAAATGACATGGGAAGCAGAGGATGACATGATGAAGAAGTATCCTCACTTATTCCCTACACCTCCAGGTAACCCAATTTCCTGCTTGTTAGTTTTGATTTAGCAATTATGCTTGAGTTTTGATTGTGGCCGTGTGGAGCTTCTTTATTTGAGTCTATGTCGATATTGTGATTTGAGTAAACCTAGAAGGAACATTCGGGACGAATGTTTCTAAGGGGGGGGGAGAATGTTATACCCCGTGGTTCAGGCCGTGCGTATGGGGCCGTGCGAAAGGAGTTAGGACTCGAAATCAGAAAAACTTCGGTCAGGGGCCTCAGCGCCGCGGCGTCGGAGGCAGGGCCGCGGCATGGCGAAATTCATGGCGCGGCGAAATCGGGCGCGGCGCTAAAGTTCAAAGTCGCGGGAGTTGCGGCGCCGTGCGAGGGCAGCAGCGCCGGAAATCTGGGGGAAAAACCTAGTAAAAACTGATGTTTTCTTTTAAAAAGGGCATGATTGGGTGACAAGGGTCCCCCCCCCCCCCCCATCTGATTTTGCATGCATTATATTGATCAAGTATTAAAGACTTGGTCATCTTTCATCTCTCTCTTAGACAAAGCTCCTCCTTCTCTCTTAATAATTTCCAAGCTCCTCATTCTCTCTAAAACTCCAAGAGATATTCTAGCCTTAGGAAAAATCTGAAAAGTAAAAACCAAGAAGGAAGCTTGTGGCTAGCTTGTGAAGGTTGTTGTGGTGGTGTTCTTGGAATAGAAGCTAGCAAGTTGTTGGATAAATTTGGCTAAAAACTCTAAGGTAATGATTCTTCCTTTATTATTAGTTTTTAGTGTTGCATGTTAAGAAGAAAGAACTTGTAGTAGTAAATAATGTTATTAGAGTCATTGGATGCAAGAAATGTGGTTTGGGTATGAAGGATTTGGCTAAAGAGATATTATGAGCATGTTGTAGCCTACCAACTACTTTAGAATTGTTAAGGGTATTATTATAACTTATGGGGCAGAATTTTACACACCCAAGATTAGGTGTGTAATCCCCTTTGTGTTGGTTTGGATGTTGGGCCTTAATGTGGCGTTTGAGTGTTGAAAATCGGCCTTTGAAAAGGTGGCAAAGTGAGTAGAAACAAAGGAAATGCTGCCCAATTTTCCTTAGGAATTGGTAACTTGAATTTGGAATTTCTACATTGAAATTAGGGGTTAATAAACGTATTATGATTATTATAGGTTGAAATATTACTTGCGGTAGTTGAGCTTAGCAAGTGGATTGACCAAGGAGGTATGTGGAACTTTCCTATCTCTTGAGCATGAGTAGTTGTACCTATGTAGTGCGGTGAGCGTACAAGATTTGATATCTTTCACTTGTTTTAAAAGTATATGCTACTTGTTTCATTTCAAAAGTATAAGTCCATGGATTTAGGAAAATGTATTTGACAAAGGGATAACGCTAATATAATGACTTTATGGGAAGTTGGTTATATTAGTTTTCTTGAAAAGGTTCACAAAGAAAGGTTTACTCTAATTAAAACAAATGCGGGTAAAGGATTTGAAACTAAGAAAGGTGAATTGATTTTTAGGCATTGGTTGCCTAAGGTTTTAAAGGAAATGAAGTCACTTGATTTAGAAGCCTATTATATTTCTAAAAGGAAATGTGACTTGTCTTGAAAAGAAATCGTAACTTGATACTATGGTGATTAGTATCTTGGAAATTTTGTATAAAAAGAGTTATTTCTTAAAAAGTTAGAAGTACATGGTACTTGGGTTGAATTCCCGGATTTTCTATTAAAAGACATGTTAGTGCCTTAGGATACTAAAATGAGAGGATATATTAATAATGTTATAAGAAGTTAGGGGATTTCTTAACTTGCTTATGTTGTGATATGATAGGCCGGTAGTGCTTATGTATGATATGATAGACCGGTAGTGCTTATGTATGATATGATAGGCCGGTAGTACTTATGTTGTGATATGATAGGCCGGTAGTGCTTATGTATGAAATGATAGGCCGGTAGTGCTTATGTTATGTATGATAGCCGGATGAGCTATGTTATATATTTGTATTATTACGGGGTAAACCCCGGGTTATTATCTATGCCATGGATTTGCTACCCATGATGCGAGTGCGGATGACCTCATGCGGGTCCACAGGACCCATGCGGGTGAAATAGTCCCAGGAGTAGGATTGCTTAATGATACTACGGGCGAGGTACCCTGTTTTGATCGTGAGCCTCCTATTTTTATGCTATAAGTTTTATACTTGTTACTCTCATTGTTAGTAAGGCACAGTGCAAGGAAATTGATTTTATCTATGACTCCAGCTTATTTTGACTTATGATATTACTACTGATTTTTCGGTTTTACATACTAGTACGTTGTGTCATCGACCCCCTTCTCCGGCTGCGTTAACGCCGCAGGTAAGGAAATCAGTGGTAGATCCTCATTCCTAGGATCTTTTACTTAGGTGTCGTGAGCTCCATTTCTTGGAGGCTCGACTTTTGGTATGGTTCTCCACGGTGTTGTTGATGTTTTGTACATTCAGGGCATGGCCCCTGTCCCGTCATAGTGTTACTCCTTCTTAGAGACCTGTAGTCTTGTCATAACTTGGTTTGTTTAAGGATGTAACTGTTCGGTTTTATGTACTTTTGGGGGTAGTCATTTTGGGCTAGACTATTTATATCATTATGGTTGTTTATTATGAGTTTATATTCCGCTGGTTTTCTCTGATGTTGTGTCACAAGGGTGCCCGGGTTAAGGCACCGGTCACGGATCCGGGGTCGGGTCGTGACACCCGGGGGAAGTTCAGCCAACTCCTAGGTGTGGTTATGCAGGATGGATTCTATTTCACTTTCTAAAGCTTCCTTCCAGAGCGGTGCTTCTGGAGTTGACAATGCTTCAGCGATTGTCTGTGGTTCATCCTGAACCAAATAAGCTTCAAAGTATGGACCGAAAGACTTGTCCTTCCGGTCCCTTTTGATTCTCCTTGGTTCCATTTCTGAATCTTCTAATTCTTGAGAATCTAGATTTCGGATAGTCAGCTACTTCAGAATTCACTAGATCTAAACCGTTTGGATCTAGGTAGTCATCGACTCATTGATCCTCAAAGATTTGATCATAACTTTGTTTGAGAGAGGTTATGTGGTTTTCCTTATATCAAAATGTGTCTTCAAAGAAACTTTCATTTCTTGATTCCATGATCGTACCTTCATGAATGTCCGGTACATCCGACTTATGCACTAGGAAGCGATAAGCACTACTGTTATTGACATATTTGATGAATATGCAATACACAGTCTTAGGTCCAATCTTGACCTGCTTTGGCATAGGTACTTTTACCTTGGCCAGACAACCCCACACCTTCAATTATTTGTAGGTAGGTTTCTTTCCTTTCATAGCTCGTATGGAGTCTTGTATTTATCCTTGTGTGGGACTCTGTTAAGAATCCTCTTAGCGGTAAGGACAACTTCTCCCCACATGGTTTGAGGGAGGCCCGAATTGATGAGTAAAACATTCATCATTTCCTTTAGTATTCGGTTCTTGCATTCAGCAACACCGTTTGATTGAGGTGAGTAAGGAGCCATTATTTGATGAACTATACCCGATTGGGTACAAAGTTCTTCAAAATGTGCTACATATTCTCCCCCTCTATAGCTACAGATTGTTTTAATCCGCCCGCTTAGTTGGTTCTCAACTTCTGCTTTGTAGCGTTTCAATGCTTCAAAAACTTCATCTTTACTCTTTAGTAAATAAAGGTAACAAAACCTTGTGCCATCATCTATGAAAGTCACAAAGTACTTGTTCCCCCCTCTAGTTTGAGCGAACTTCAAATCACATATATCAGTGTGTATTGAGTTCTAGAGGAGCGGTTTCCCTTTCGACGAATCTAAAGGGATTATTGGAAAGTTTTGTCTCTATGCACACCTCACACTTACGTTGAGGGTTTATGTCAATAGACGACAATAATTCCAACTTTACCAATTTTTGGATATATTGATAGTTAACATGTCCTAATCTATGATGCCATAGATTAGATGACTCAATGAAGTAAGTAGAAGACTCAATTTTATTGATAGTTGAAACATAAGTCATTACAGGTTCAACATTAAACTTAAAGAGGCCTTCACAGACGAAGCATGTTCCTACAAAAGTTTCGTTTTTAGTGATTACAAATTTATTGGCTTCTAACACTAGCCTAAAATCAGGATTAACCAACAAAGGTCTAGAAATCAGATTTCTACGAATTTCTGGGACGTGCATCACTTCCTTTAGAGTCAGCTCCTTCCCAGACGTCATCTTTAGGATCACATTTCCTACCCCCAACACCTCTGAAGAAGAATTGTTTCCCATAAACAACTTCTTATCTGTGACTGGTGTATAAGTAGAGAAGGCTTCTTTTCTGGAACATATGTGGCGGGTGGAACCTGTGTCCAACCACCACTGCACCAGATTCTTAACGAGGTTTGCTTTAAGAACCACCGCTGAGAAATCCTTAATCATATCGTCTACAAGAATGTCTTCGACGATGTTAGCCTTGGCCTTGCCTTTGGCCTTATTTTCATGTTTGAACCTGCGACAGTCTTTGGCCATGTGACCAACTATACCACAGTAGTTACACTTTCCCTTGAACTTTTCAGTTGTTTGGGGCTTGCATTCCTTCTGGAACTTCTGTTTCTTGCTTGAGTTCCCTTTGACTTCCGTCAGATTCGCCTTAGCCTCAGCGGGTTGTTTCCCCTTTGGCATGGCCTTCTTATTGTCCTCCTGAATCTAAGTTTTATAATAAGTTAGTCTAAGGCCATCTCCTTCGTTTTGAGTTTTAAATAGTTCATAAACTCAGTCCACGAGGGAGGCAGCTTCTCGATCAACGCCCCAACTAAGAATTGTTCGTTGGGCTTTAATCCTTCCAAATCCAGGTGATGTAGAACCATTTGAAATTCCTGGACTTGGGATGTCACACTTTTGTTGTCTACCATTTGAAATTTCAAGAATTTCTCAATGATGAACTTTTTGCTACCCGCATCTTGGGTGTTATATTTCTTCTAAAGTTTATCCCATAACTGCTTGGCAGTTTCAACGGTGCAGTACACCGTGTACAGAGGATCGGACAAACTATTTAGAATATAGTTCCTACACATGAAATCACTATGTTTCCATGCTTCGCGAACCATCCTCATATCGCCAGCTACATGTTTACCTTGGCCCCCTCCCGCCAAATCATTTGGCTGAGGGTCCACGTCTGCCCCAACTAGTGAAGGGTCTTTGGTTAGGAAACGTGACATTCTCATAACCGTCAGGAAAAACAACATCTTTTGCTGCCATCTCTTAAAGTGAGCACTCATGAACTTTTCAGGATGTTCATGGTGAAAACCAGCAGGTGTCGGGGCAGTGGCGCCCCCTTGAGCAGTTGCAAAGGAGTTGGGAATGCCTCTAACAGGAGCATATATGTTGTTGACGCCTTGGGCAGGAGCATAGGCACTATAAGTGCCCGGAGCAGCAGTGGAGGCATTGGTTGTGCCAAAACCAGTGTTGACACTAGTTGTGTCAAAAGCAGTGGTGGCACTCGTAGTTCCAAAAGCAGTAGTTTGGAAAGAATTAGGAATGCCATGATTAGTGGTGACACTAGAAGTGCCAAAAACAGTGGAGTTGAAGGCAGCATTAGTGCCTTGAATAGTGGGATTGAAGGTAATTGGATTGCCTTGAGCATCGGTGGGATTTTTAGTGTTGAATTGATCTTGTCCAGTTATGTTGTTGTTGAAACAACGAATATTATCTTAAGCTTGTGGGAACAGAGTGTAGAAACAAAGGAAATGAGAATGTAACAACAACAACAAGTATGCAAGAAATCTGGAAATAAACAAATAATAGGGTTTGCTGAATCGACTGAATTCTCAATCTATCCTTAAGATAATATTGCTCTGTATATCCTTTCAACGGTGTAGTGACAACTTATCTCCTAAGATAAAACAACAATCAACCAAATGAGCAAAGAGAACTCAAGTGTTCGCTTAGGAAGAAAGATATTTGAGTGTTTCGTGATTGCAAGAGTGAAAGAAAATTTTAGAGAATTGTTAAGTGACAAGTGTATCTCAATGTGTTTTTCCAAATGAGCCTTAGGATCCATTTTATAGTGTGAAGAAGATGATCTTCCACATAGCCAAGTAATGACCAATAAAGACCATATAATGGCCTTGAATTGGAGTAATAATTCAGTCAAATAATGGTTGAATTCATGAGCCCTCTAATGGAGAATTAATGCTTCAAAGTCGGCCCAAAAAATAGTTTTCGTTCATTTTCCAACGGTCTGAAACATCATGGCGCGCTGAAAACTTCGGTTCGAACTGCCCGCAAGTGCCCTGCAGGATGGCGCCGTGGCGCTTTGGCGCCACGACCTTTTCAGACTCGTTTCATCTTTTACACATTTTATACGTATTACCTTCGTTTACCAACGTGAAACCATTGTTATTTGGCCGATAACCGTCTATTCTCTTACGTCTCAAACAATTCGTATGCGTACCAATATCTCTTCCATTTAAGGAAATTACGATCCTTGATACTTAATGCACGTGTGTGAAAATTATATTTCCGACGTGCGGGGCCCCAATTATTTGAGTCATAATTAATAGAATTAATTTATTTTATGTTTAGTGAATTTCCAACCGTGTTAATATTCCATGTGATGATAAGGAGACAAAAGGCCAACATGTAGTAGCCTCACGAGACGGAGCGATATGGAGTGTGGAGATGCAACGTAGCTGTGATCGTGAAAGGAGTTGTTATTTTATTATGTGTGTCATGATGATGTTAGGATGATTAAATTAATGTGCAAGTACTTCTTAACTATTCACGTGTTACACTAAGACCACTTTGAGTCTACAGTTAGCTACCTCATCATTCCATCACTCATTTGTCACCAAATTTATGATTCTCTCTTCAAGTCGGGGCCTTTTCATCTAAAGTACTTTAAGACTATTCCTTGACAAAGAAGTCCGTGAGTGAAAACAATGAATATAAATTTAAGGGGGAGCTTAAACATTCATTCTAGGAAAATAATTGTATATATTTCTGGAATGTAATGAATAAAATCAGAAGAGGAAGAAAATAAAAAAGGCAAACCCTTCATCATAATTAATTTTGCAATATTTTCTCTATCTTTGTTTTTTATCATATTTAAGATCAAAAATTTCCCGTCGTCGGGTTAATTTGACCTTGTACTAGGTCGGGGACACTATGGGAACCTTGTCCCGACTCAGATGACATTGACAAATTTTGAGCCTCATATGGATTCCACCTAATTGTGTGCTCGCCTTGTACATGTCTCAATAATCCTCTTGTCCCACCTTGACCTTTTCCGGTTTTAAATCTATTAATATTTTTACAAATTTTACATCTAACTAGTTAATAGTAGGAAAATTTGAAACTGCAACTGAAATCCCTCATATTCCCCCTAGTATAATATTTAATAGTAGGAAGATTTGTAGAATTGTAGAGAGATAAATTGAGAGATTAAAGAGATGGTAGGTAGATTTTTGAGAAAAATGAAGAAGAAAATGAGTTATTTATAGTTGGAAAATAGGGTTAAAGTGTAAATATATTAACTTAGGGGTTAAAAATAAATATTATTGGGTAGGGGGTTTATGGGGTGGGGGGAAAATGGCCGTTATAGCCATTGCACAACAACCAAAATTGAAATTTGACCATTGTTGCAACGACTATTTTTGCAAAGAGGGAGGGGGACGGGACTCAGGATGGGACGTGACGGGGCCGGGATGGGGCAGGTGCGGGACAATCCCAGGCCCCATCCCGAGTTTGAGCCCCGATCCCAACAATCTTTATTTACTTTTGGGGGATCGAGATGGGGCGGGTCGGGTAGTGGGCAGGGCCGAGTCGGGATCGGGCCGACCCGATCCACTGGACACACTTAGTTTTAGGTATGGAAGGTAAAATGATTTCTAACACTGCTAATGGGGGTCAAGCTTGACTTTATGAATTCACTCGTAAAGAGGCGGCTGGAGCCTAAAATGGTGTTGTTACTCTAACTATCTTCTCTTTTGATGCGTATTCGTTAATCGACCCTGGTCTGAATTTTTCTTATGTGACACCATATTTTGCTCTTGATTTTTGCGTGGAAGCCGAACAATTGCTAGAATTTTTTTCTGTGACAACCCTTGCTAGTGTTCCTGTTATTACTTCTAAAGTCTATATTAAGAGCCGTGAGACAACAACTTATTTGTTTGGATTAGAACTGTTAAACTTTGATGTGTTTGGACATAAAATGTCCTTCCAAGTGTTATGAAACTCTGGATGGTCAATCAAAATTAGTTAGGCTTGAATTTTTTGGTGAACCTATTTTACAGTGTAAAAGTAAAATTATTAAACTTAGAGGTAGACTTATTTCGTATCTTAAGAATCACAAAAATGTACTTGAAGGGGGTGAAGTTACCATTTAGTTGTCATTAGTCACACTTGGGCCATAATACCCTCACTTATTCCATATTTCATGTGTTAAACCTTTTGGTTATAGAACTCTTGCGAAAGTAAGCTAAAGGTATAAATTCCTTAATTTGTGTTGAGATTTGATTGTTGTAGTTGTGGGAGTTCCTAGGGTACCCTATTGTTATTGTTGGTTGTTAGATGAATTTTACTATTGTGATAGATCATAATATAAAGGAAACTCTTTCTGAAAAATTTGAGGCTTAGTGAAAAAACAATTAGGCTATGACTCTCAATCGAGGACAAATGATCCTGAGGGGATAATGAAATGTTTTGTGAATTCAGTATAAGTGTGAATGGGTTAGAATATTAATGTGACACTTCATTCATATGAAGTCTTACTAGGATGACTTTGGGTGGAAATAGTTGTTGTAAGATCAAGATGAATAGTGAGGTGTGTAAGATTCGATAGAATCGACTAGATTTACAATAGATTTGATATATATCCAGTATACGTGAAAATTCATTAAGAATTTAAGAAAACATAAAACATGTTGTTGACACCCAATTTTGACCCTCCCGTCCAGCCATTAACTATAAAATTACACTAATTTTGTAAAATAATTTTTTAGGATTTTTATAATAAAATGCAGCGAATAAAACATTAAATACAGGCATAAATAATTAATTTAATAATGACATCGCGTCTTACGTAGAGTTTTAAGCACTTAGAGTCCCGCACCAGCATTTATTAACTTTAAGCTTTGTCGTAATTCTTAAATAATTAATAAATACATAAAATAAATAATTTAGCAAAGACGAATAGCATAGCCGCATTTATGCAAAACAATCTCGTAATCATTGTAGCACCTAAAGTCATATTAGGATAATTTAATTTTAGCTTAAAGAATAATAAATAATGCATGATAGTGAGATTTTAAATAATAGCGCCGCATTCTAAAATATTAAAGCATTAATTAAATGGCACACCCGTTTTATTTTTGTAATAATTTAAACTCAACTTAGACTAATAAAACACATAAAATGATTTAATCACATTTGTTAATTAATTAATAATACACTTACCTAGAATTAACTAGCTAATTAATTAACTAGCCTAAAACTTAATTAAACCCCTAATTAATTCTACCCAAATTTCAATCAATAACCCGCTACCAACTACCTACCCTACCACACCCGCAAGCCCAGGCCCCATTCCCTTATACTCACCATTCCTCGTCCAGAAACACCTAAAGACAAAAGAAACCTCAGCAACCCTAAAGAGGAACCGCCGCAGGCCTCTGCCCTTTAGCCGCGAATCTCGCCGGATTTTCAGGGTGGAAAATCCGGCGACTTTCCTTTCCCTTTACCTGCACACACCCAGCCTTTATTTACTTACCATAAGCAAACTAGCAAGATCCTTCCAGAATCAAAAACTTACCATAACCGAATCGCGATCGAATCAAGACGAAAATCACAGCATATCGGTCGTAATCGTATCAAAGTTTACCTAACTTGGAACCCAAATGGGGCTATAAAAAGCACATGCAAGACGAGCAGAGATGGCATCGAAACATTGGAAAATCAGAAGAGTCCAATAGCAACATAGCAATTTAGAGCAGAAAGAGGGGGATAGCAATCGTTTCACCCTTAGCAATAGTGAGGAACCACATAGCAATTTAGGGCAATCGTTTTACACCTGTGAGCAGAGGAGAGCCTATTCAAGACGGCATGCAGTCATCGACATGGACACCGGAGTGATTAAGAACACAGAGCGAGAAAAGCGAGGACCCATAGCATCGACGGGGACACCCTTAGCATCAGTCGAAACCTTCTCTTAATTCCAGCCAAAAATCAGTGAGTAAACCTTCTCCCTTTCATCCGCATCGCAAAACCCGAAACCCGTCGATTGGACCGACGACTTGATACGCTGCCCCGGCTCGCTGTTCGGAGAAGGTAATTCACTTTCCTGTCGAATTTCAGTCCTTTATGTGAATTTATGCATTTTTTGTTATGTATTTCCAGACTATATTTGGTTATGTGTTTATGTTGGCATTCATGGCCTGTTAGCATGTTTGTCCTACAGAATCGTAGATTTGGCTCTGTCGCTATAGAATTCGACGAGTTTGTCATGATGCATTTCAAAGTAAATCGAATCTTTATACATTATGTTATAACGATTCAAGCTTGTGTTTATGTATTTTATGTTGTCGTTATTCGATTAAGTATGTTTAGTTCTTTTTAATCGAATCTTTATACATTATGTTATAACGATTCAAGCTTGTGTGTTTATGTATTTTATGTCATGCGTTATTCGATTAAGTATGCTTAGTTCTTTTTGGATCAGATAGATGTGAGGTTATTTCACTCAGTAGTGGAGTTCTGATTTAGTAATAAGTATTTGCTGTTTGGTCGTGTGAATGTCGGCAGATTTTATTACTGGGAAATACCCTGTGATGGGTGACATTGTTCTAAGGTTCAGTCAATAAATTGCTATTATGAATTGGTTATTCTAATGTAATACGAATAATACGAGACTAAGACGTCGGCAGTTCTGCCATGCCCTGTTTGCTGAAACTGTCCGCATTTCCTGTTGCTGCTATAATCTACACTTTTTCTGATCAAAATTGCACACATATGTCTGATTCATCTTTTGCCAGCTTGTATTCGTCGCGTCTGGTTTTTCTGAAACTGTCCAGTCATACATTTGCTTTTACTAGTTGCTTAAGTATGTGTATTTGAATTGGTCTTAACTTTAGTCAGTTGCTACCATTCCTTGTCAAGAATTACAGTCATATCGACACTTGCCTAAGCTGTCATGCATCGTATCAGTTTAATAAGTGTCTAAATGAATATGTGTTTACATCCACCTAGAGAATCTCTGTTAGATATACTCTCCTCTACCGTGCAAGTTGTAAACCTAAGCATGTGTTTACCTGCTTCAGTATTTCAGTTTGATTCGTGTGAGTATAATTGCCTCCACGTAGTTATAATAGTGTGTTCTAAGACCATGAGCATTCATTCTGCCTTTGCATTATGCGCTAAGTCCGGATTAAATCATTTTCGCACGATTCTCGATCACGACCTTGTTTAATCACGGTACACAAATTCGATTATTTATTATGCTGAATGATCTCTATACTAAATGTTCGCTTCTTCCTGGTACTGTTGATAAAGTGGATACATATTAATTATCTACATATAAGCCCTCCCCTTAAGATATTCATGCTTAGCTTATCTTGATTACCCGAGTTGCCTACTAAGATGTATATGTTTGTCTTATTTAGATTTCTAAATTAGTATATCCAGAAAGCCTCCTAAGCAATAGAAATAACTGGTTACTATTGGTTTTGCTACTACTGTTCTGTCGGTGTTATTGTTTTGGTGCTGTTGCTGCTGCTATTTCGGCATTCTTTATTCTTCGCTTCATAGTTTTGCTCTTGTAATTTTAAATCTAATAATGTTATCTTCACGCTATTGCACGGTGCTTCTTAGTAATTTGTTACCTTAAGGAAGACCCGTAAACTTAAAAATTATCGGTCTTGCCATTTATTATTTTCCTGCTGATTACCAACCTGACATGTTTCTGCGTATGCCTGCCCGCTTATTGTTAAAATGAAGTGATTCATATGTGTTTAGATATTGTGTCAATGATTGCTTGTTATTTGATAAAGATATAAAACTTATACTAATCCTTATCTTTCTTATTTTTTACATGAAACGCAATGCCTTGGAGCAAAGGGAAGAGTCTCGTCACGAGACTCGCGCGACTCCATTAATACCCGCATCTATGTGCATTTCTCTATCCGCATCGAATTCCAAAGCGCAGCGAAAGACATCGCCATTCCTCGAATCCTTCTAATTATTTTCTACCCCGCCCCCATTCATTTATTTGTTGTAAATTATATGTCTAACACTACATTAATTAGTAGGATACTCAAAATAGTTAAACCTCGAGCCAATAACTTATAAAGTAGCTTAGCATTAATTTAATTTTGCTTTCCTTAAGTTAATTACTTTAGGCACGCCATACATTGTTTAGCATTTCTAATAAACCACCCAATAATCTTCACTTGCATAATCAATCATGTAGCTAGGATATTATTTGTGATCAAATTCCTAATCCATTTTCAAAATGCATTATCATTCATATATGAAAACTATTTTGCTTACTAAATGGACACTTTGTATGCTAGGACTATTTTATAATGCATATTTTGCCATAATTGATTTTGCACTACTACTTCTATGTTATGCTATACAATCGAATAAATTCATATAAATACCTTATGACTGCATGTTTTCCATCAAAACTAACTTTATATATATTAAAACAAAATCTTACACTTTCTTTTGGTCAAAATACATCTTATATGTTTTAAATACTTCCTTTCAAATATTTTCTAAAACATGCATTTCTCTAACATAATAATTAACCCTAGGTTTGGCAGGACAACCGCAAGTTAGCGGATCTTAGAGGGTGCCTAACCCCTTCCCTTTAGATTAATAAAGAACCCTTACCCAGAATCTCACTAAGTTTAGCAGACCATAAAATGGAGTTAATGTTTTACTTTAAACTAGTTAAACATTTAGGTGTCCTAATTCACCCAAATTAATTAGGTGGCGACTCCGCGAACCCTTAGCATTCTAGCAACCCTTTAGCATTTTAGCACCTTTTTAAACTTTAGCATATTTGGCAATTTTAGCATCCTTTTAGCATTTTTAAAACCTTTAAGCCTCTTAAACCTTTTAGCATTTTATTATTTATTTTCTAACATTTTCGCATTTTTGAGCAGGGTTCGCTATTATTTAGAAAATGCCGCGGCCGAAAATGGGCGCGACAGAAATGGCGACTCTGCTGGGGATTTTAGGTTCTTAACCACAACAGACATAGGGTTATTGTTTGACAATTATTTTACATTTAATTTTGCGTGTTGTATTTTGTTTATTTTTTGCTACCTGCTTTACTGCTTTCCTTAAACTGGCATTCCGCTCATATTTCTTCCATTCTGGAAAATTCACACAATCACACACTCACGCGCTGGTGTGCTCCGCGCATCCGCAAAATTCTTTCAAAAAATATCCAAATTTTAGGAGAGTTGGCGCCTGCGCGGAGTTAGATCGGTTCGTCTGATCAGCCGCGTAGCCTTCTCACTCGAGTTGTCCGCTCGGGAACCTTGCGTCCAGAAAAGCCAAATCTTAGAAACTTAGGATAGAGCTATACCACCCTTTATTTTAGGGCATGCATGCATTTACCTTAGGTGGGTTGGTCCTTGACATCGACACCACAATTAAGAAGACACCAAACTTGTCGACGGGTTTCTCAACCCAACGACCAACCAGCATATTATGTGTAGCGTGGCAATGACAGACAAATCCAAACCCATTCATGACATGCCGAAATTGGGAAAAGTGCACCGTCATTTGGTCGCCATTTCCAACAAAGGCATTATAGTTGGACGACTTGGACAAATCCGTCATAATCTCGCATAAGTGACGTTTAAGCTTACCTCTGGCATAAAGAGGTCCCCCTGCATGTTAGGAAACGTTTGAATGTGCTATGTGCGATATATCTGCTACATACCTGCAAATTATGTGCTTTATGCTAACATCGTTTGTTGCTTTTTTTAGAAAATTTATCATCCTCCCCAAAGGGTCGGTTCGTATTTGACTCAACAATGTCGGAGCATCCACACTTCACCAGGTCCAAGGCAAGAAATGATGATATGACCGCTGGGGCGTCGAGCCAAATGGTTTGGGAATTATTCCTGTCAGCGAAACAGAACCTTCAGAAGGGAGGAATATCACCAGTCAGGAAGAATGTATTGCACAGCTGCTGCAACAAATTGCTGATATGCAGGTTGAGATGGAGAGGCTACAGAATCTGACCAACCTATCCATTAGCCTGAATACCCTATGCGGATCAAAGGGCCACTACCTCACAAACCATCCCATCAACCTCCACCACCACATATCTCCCGTAACTCCACAAAGGCCACTACCACCGAACAAACCGCCCGCCCACCAACCTCAACCCCACCTTCAAATGACCCTCCTACTACCCATATACCTCACCCGCCGCTTACTTCACCACAATCAGCCCTAATCGCCAGGCCAACCAATACCCACGCACCATACCCATTACCAGCCCCAGCAAACAACCCAGACAGCTAACTTATGCAACAGAAACCCAGCCTTTTACCGTCCCCGTGCTTCACCAAGAAGTGGATCATTACGAAGAAATGGAGAGGGAAGTCCGAGCCAAAATGAACGAGGACGTGGCCAAAGAAATTCATAGTTTGAAAGAAGCAGTTCGGGGCATGCGATCAGACAAAGGTCACGACGGACTAGACTACGAGGACCTTTGCATGCATCCAGACGTGGAACTGCCTATGGGGTACAAGGTGCTGAAGTTTGAACTATTTGATGGGAAAGGGAACCCCCGTGCACACCTGAGGTCATATTGCGACAAGCTATTCGGGGTAGGGAAGAACCCAGCGGTCATTATGAAGTTGTTCATTCGAAGCTTGACCGGCGAGGCACTAGATTGGTATACCAGCCAAGATCCGCGGAAATGGCACAGCTGGAATGCATTGGCCCAAGATTTTGTGGAGCGTTTCAGGTTCAACACAGAAACCGTTGTGATGTGTTCTACTTAATGAAGTTGGAGAAGAAGACTACAGAAACATTCAGAGAATACGCCATGAGGTGGCGTTCAGAGGCAGCGAAAGTGCAACCACCCATGGTGGAGAGTGAGATGACCACATTATTCGTACAATCTTTGAAGGATGCCACCTACTATGAGCGGATGATAAGCGTCATCGGGCGGAATTTTGCGGAAGTTATTAGAATGGGCGACTTCGTGAAGAAGGTATTAAACGGTAGGATTACAACTGGCAAAGATTACAGTAACTAATAAGGCGATTGATCGGGGACACTGGAGTACTTCACGAGGAAGAAAGAGCGCTTTCCTTCCATGTTTGTACAAGAACGCAAACCCAAGCATTTATGACATACCAAAACCCATCATACTACCCCAACTACCACACACAGCCTATATATAACACTTCACAAGCACGCTTATCACGCCCGCATAGATCCACCCATCAAGCCCGCCAACGAATAGAGCACCCAATGCACCCAGAGCAAATAAGAATTACGAAGGAAAACCACCCAAAGTGCGCACCCCACTGAACCCATACCTCAAATATATGAAAGGTTGCGGTGCGCAGCCTAATCCAACCGATTCCGGAAGGATCACGACCTATCCCAAGATGGTATGATGAGAACAAGCGCGCGCAGATCACCCAATAGCCGGGACATGACATCAAGGTTGCCACTCCTCGGGGGACGTAATCGAGGCACCGATCGCAGGCGGGTAATTCGGCAAAGGATCCCGCCCCAAATGTGCATGATAACCCCTTGCCAAACCACGCCACGCCAATGTGCACTGATAACCTTAGATGAGAATACACTCGCCTATTCCCATTCCGCTCAATCAGTCATTTATCCGAGCACGCACCACGCAGAGGCCGTAAGAGGAGATAGCGAGCATGAAGACTCACCATCCACGAGGCGAGCATGAAGGCGTATTGATTGGATTTGCACCCTCGCTTGGTCCGCCAGAGCCCGGATAGGAAAAGCGATTTATTTTAGCGAATAATTTATAAACTCATATTTAAGCTTTAATAATGTTTTCTTCGCTTTGCTTGTAATGAACTACGTTTGACCCGATTCCCTTAGTGGATACGTGGCGGCCGCCTCGCCGGCCCCACACCTAGAATTTTAATTTTCCCAATATTCGCTTGTAATGAACTACGTTCGACTGATTCCCTCGTGGGGATACGTGGCGCCTAAATCGGCTTCGGTACACCATTAGGAAACTTTCCTTTGCTTTGAAAATGACAAGAATACACATAGCCTACAAGCAACTACATTGAGACCCATTTTAGGCCGACACACTTTTCAAAATCGGGACGGTGTAGGAAACTGCATGGGTTGCAAGTCCAAACAAGCTGCACGCAGATATCAAGGAACAGCGTGAAGTCAAATATGAATCGACCCCCAAAACTCACAAATTTTCTTTGAGCGCAGTCTTTTCATATTTAATGAAAGTGCAATAGCCAAGCAGAAAATACGAAAAGTTCCTTCAGATAGCGTAAGAAAAGCAGAGGCGTAAGATATGACAAAAATCCCAAAATTCAAAGTCCGTGATCGAAAAGCAGCAGAAACGGGCATCAACAATCGGCAATCAAAGTTCAGAGTTCCGCAACAAAACCTAGCGCAATCCCTGCATAAAGTCAAACTTGCAACCCACGCATCGCACACAAAGAAAGGCATCATGGCAATGTCACCGCAACGTTCAAAGATGTCCTGCAAAGACAACATCTCGTGGATGACATCTCTACCCACAAAATTGCACTTCATATGTATTTATCATTTCATTTAAACAGTATACACTAACGCCTTTTCTCAAGCTTAGCTTGCGAGCATTCATTCTACAGAGCAAAGAACACGCCCAGTGCAACGACGTTATCAACACAAAGAAGTCTACGCAACGACGCCAAGAAAGAACACGCCCGCATAATGACGTAATCAAGAAGTCCACGCAACGACGCCAAGAAGAACACGCCCGCATAACGACGTTATCAAAGACAAGAAGTCCACGCAACGACGCCAAGAAAGAACACGCCCGCATAACGACGTAATCAAGAAGTCCATGCAACGACGCCAGCAAAGAAACGCCCGCATAACGACGTAATCAAGAAGTCCACGCAACGACGCCAAAGAAGAACACGCCCGCATAACGACGATCAAAGAAGTCCACGCAACGACAAAGAAATGACACGCCCGCATAACGACGACCAAGAAGTCCACGCAACGACGCCAAAGAAGAACATCGCCCGCATAACGACGTTACGCGACATCAAGTCCACGCAACGACGCCGTAAGCAACACGCCCGCATAACGACGTAATCAAGAAGTCCACGCAACGACGCCAAGAAAGAACACGCCCGCATAACGACGTAATCAAGAAGTCCATGCAACGACGCCAAAGCGAACACGCCCGCATAACGACGATCAAGAAGTCCACGCAACGACGCCAAAGAAAGAAGACGCCCGCATAACGACGTAATCGAAGTCCATGCAACGACGCCAGCAAAGAACACGCCCGCATAACGACGTAATCGCAAGTCCATGCAACGACGCCAAAGAAGAACACGCCCGCATAACGACGTAATCAAGAAGTTCACGCAACGACGCCAGCAAGAACATCGCCCGCATAACGACGGATCGCAAGTCCACGCAACGACGCAGCAAATGACACGCCCGTAAAACGACGTAATCAAGAAGTCCACGCAACGACGCCAAGAAAGAACACGCCCGCATAACGACGTAATCGCGAAGTCCACGCAACGACGCCAAAGAAGAACACGCCCGCATAATGACGTTATCGCGACAAAGAAGTCCACGCAACGACGCCGTAAGCAACACGCCCGCATAACGACGTAATCGAAGTCCATGCAACGACGCCAAGAAGAACACGCCCGCATAACGACGATCAAGACCGCAAGTTCACGCAATAACGCCAAGAAGAACATCGCCCAAGCAGCCGACGTTATCAAGACAAAGAAGTCCGAAAACGACGCCAACATCAGCATATCGCATCTACACAGGGACGACTTTCTCTGGTCTCAAAATTGCATTTTTCTCATTCAGGCTTTATTATTCTGTCTTAACAGTTATGCACTAACTCTTTCTTGAGCTTTAGTCTACAGGGGGCAATTGCAGCAAGGACAACGTATCCGCATTCACAATCGCAACACGTCCGTGCAAGGGCGAAATCACAACATTTGCAGCATCGCATCAACACAGCAGACATCGCATTTGCAGGATAACCTTTTCTACCCACAGTTGCATTACTTTTAAAATTATGCATCATCATTTTGCCTTGACAGTTATGCACTAACCGTTTGTTCAAGTCTTAGCATGCAGGAGCAGGAGCACAACGTGGATTTTCTCTTACAAATAACCGGCAATGCCGGGCCAACCTTCCCAACGATCGCGTAGCGCCTGCCGCCGGCCCACTCGCCCACATCACCATAACCCAAAGACCACAAGCCATAGCAAGACACCCTGTGTTCAAGCCGCTTATATTCTTTTACTTTTGTTCATAGCCCAAAGGTCATCATAACTCGACATCGACATCTTTAAGCCCGCATTAGCCCGCTTGGTGTTTTGACCATGGTAGCTCAAAGGTCGCCATAACTCGACATCGACAGCTTTGAGTCCGCTAGCCCGCCTTGGTGTTTTGACCACGGTAGCTCAAAGGTCGCCATAACTCGACACCGGGATTTGAGTCCGCTTAGCCCGCCTTGCGTTTTGACCACGTAGCCCAAAGGTCGCCATAACTCGACATCGACGCTTTTGAGTCCGCTAGCCCGCCTTGGTGTTTTGACCATGGTAACTCAAAGGTCGCCATAACTCGACACTCAGACGCTTTTTGATTTTGTGTCACCTGCCTACCGCCAAAGATTTCGCACTGAAGATCGAGACAAAATTACATGAGTCAACGCTTTGTCCAAGATTCTTCCATCATCTCCATACAAAGAGGACAAATGCTGACACCCAATTTTGACCCTCCCGTCGTACCATTAACTATAAAATTACACTAATTTTGTAAAATAATTTTTTAGGATTTTTATAATAAAATGCAGCGAATAAAACATTAAATACAGGCATAAATAATTAATTTAATAATGACATCGCGTCTTACGTAGAGTTTTAAGCACTTAGAGTCCCGCACCAGCATTTATTAACTTTAAGCTTTGTCGTAATTCTTAAATAATTAATAAATACATAAAATAAATAATTTAGCAAAGACGAATAGCATAGCCGCATTTATGCAAAACAATCTCGTAATCATTGTAGCACCTAAAGTCATATTAGGATAATTTAATTTTAGCTTAAAGAATAATAAATAATGCATGATAGTGAGATTTTAAATAATAGCGCCGCATTCTAAAATATTAAAGCATTAATTAAATGGCACACCCGTTTTATTTTTGTAATAATTTAAACTCAACTTAGACTAATAAAACACATAAAATGATTTAATCACATTTGTTAATTAATTAATAATACACTTACCTAGAATTAACTAGCTAATTAATTAACTAGCCTAAAACTTAATTAAACCCCTAATTAATTCTACCCAGCCCCAATTGAATAACCCGCGGCCCAACTACCTACCCGGCCCACACCCGCAAGCCCAGGCCCCATTCCCTTATACTCACCCTTCCTCGTCCAGAAACACCTAAAGACAAAAGAAACCTCAGCAACCCTAAAGAGGAACCGCCGCAGGCCTCGCCGCTTTAGCGCGAATCACGGATTTTGTGGTGGAAAATCCGGCGACTTTCCTTTCCCTTTACCTGCACACACCCAGCCTTTATTTACTTACCATAAGCAAACTAGCAAGATCCTTCCAGAATCAAAAACTTACCATAACCGAATCGCGATCGAATCAGCACCAAAATCACAGGCATATCAGTCCAGAATCGTATCAAAGTTTACCTAACTTGGAACCCAAATGGGGCTATAAAAAGCACATGCAAGACGAGCAGAGATGGCATCGAAACATTGGAAAATCAGAAGAGTCCAATAGCAACATAGCAATTTAGAGCAGAAAGAGGGGGATAGCAATCGTTTCACCCTTAGCAATAGTGAGGAACCACATAGCAATTTAGGGCAATCGTTTTACACCTGTGAGCAGAGGAGAGCCTATTCGAAGACGACAGACAGTAGTCATCGACATGGACACCCGGAGCAGCAGTTAAGAACACAGAGCAGAAAAGACAGGGACCCATAGCATCGACGGGGACACCCTTAGCATCAGTCGAAACCTTCTCTTAATTCCAGCCAAAAATCAGTGAGTAAACCTTCTCCCTTTCATCCGCATCGCAAAACCCGAAACCCGTCGATTGGACCGACGACTTGATACGCTGCCCCGGCTCGCTGTCCGGAGAAGGTAATTCACTTTCCTGTCGAATTTCAGTCCTTTATGTGAATTTATGCATTTTTGTTATGTATTTCCAGACTATATTTGGTTATGTGTTTATGTTGGCATTCATGGCCTGTTAGCATGTTTGTCCTTCTGTAACCGAGATTTGGCTCTGTCTGCTTATAGAATTCAGACGAGTTTGTCATGATGCATTTCAAAGTAAATCAGAATCTTTATACATTATGTTATAACAGTTCAAGCTTGTGTGTTTATGTATTTTATGTTGTCTGTTATTCGATTAAGTATGTTTAGTTCTTTTTTAATCAGAATCTTTATACATTATGTTATAACAGTTCAAGCTTGTGTGTTTATGTATTTTATGTTGTCTGTTATTCGATTAAGTATGTTTAGTTCTTTTTGGATCGATAGATGTAGGT
Organism: Przewalskia tangutica; assembly: GCA_029844215.1. Classification (NCBI taxonomy): domain Eukaryota; kingdom Viridiplantae; phylum Streptophyta; class Magnoliopsida; order Solanales; family Solanaceae; genus Przewalskia; species Przewalskia tangutica. The sequence continues at coordinate 94,724,688 of CM056728.1, read as the reverse complement.
TATTTCACTCAAGAGTGGAGTTCGATTTAGTAATAAGTATTTCCGTTTCGTCGTGTGAATGTCGCCGATTTTATTACTGGGAAATACCCTGTGATGGGTGACATTGTTCTAAGGTTCAGTCAATAAATTGCTATTATGAATTGGTTATTCTAATGTAATACGAATAATACGAGACTAAGACGTCGGCAGTTCTGCCATGCCCTGTTTGCTGAAACTGTCCGCATTTCCTGTTGCTGCTATAATCTACACTTTTTCTGATCAAAATTGCACACATATGTCTGATTCATCTTTTGCCAGCTTGTATTCGTCGCGTCTGGTTTTTCTGAAACTGTCCAGTCATACATTTGCTTTTACTAGTTGCTTAAGTATGTGTATTTGAATTGGTCTTAACTTTAGTTGGGTTGCTACCATTCCTTGTCAAGAAATACAGTCATATCGACACTTGCCTAAGCTGTCATGCATCGTATCAGTTTAATAAGTGGCTAAATGAATATGTGTTTACATCCACCTAGAGAATCTCTGTTAGATATACTCTCCCTCTAATGCAGTAAGTTGTAAACCTAAGCATGTGTTTACCGCTTAAAGATTTTGATTTGATTCGTGAGTATAATTGCCTCCACGTAGTTATAATAGTGTTCTAAGACCATGAGCATTCATTCCTGCCTTTGCATTGTCTGCTTAAGTCTGGATTAAACCATTTTCTGCCTGATTCTCGATTGCTGACCTTGTTTAATCACGGTACACAAATTCGATTATTTATTATGCTGAATGATCTCTATAATAAATGCTCGCTTCTTCCTGGTACTGTTGATAAAGTGGATACATATTAATTATCTACATATAAGCCCTCCCCTTAAGATATTCATGCTTAGCTTATCTTGATTACCCGAGTTGCCTACTAAGATGTATATGTTTGTCTTATTTAGATTTCTAAATTAGTATATCCAGAAAGCCTCCTAAGCAATAGAAATAACTGGTTACTATTGGTTTTGCTACTCATCGTTTCGGTTGTTATTGTTTTGTGTCTTGTCGCCGCTATTTCGCATTCCGCTTTGCTCATAGTTTTGCTACTGTAATTTTAAATCTAATAATGTTATCTTGCTGCTATTGCTTGGGTGCTGCTGCCGTAATTTGTTACCTTAAGGAAGACCCGTAAACTTAAAAATTATCGGTCTTGCCATTTATTATTTTCCTGCTGATTACCAACCTGACCTGTTTCCTGCATGTCGGGTCTGCTTATTGTTAAAACGAAGTGATTCATATGTGTTTAGATATTGTGTCAATGATTGCTTGTTATTTGATAAAGATATAAAACATATACTAATCCTTATCTTTCTTATTTTTACATGAAACGCAATGCCTTGAGCAAAGCGGAAGAGTCTCGATACGAGACTCGCCACACCATTAATACCCGCATCTATGTGCATTTCTCTATCCGCATCGAATTCCAAAGCGCATGAAGAAAGACATCGCCATTCCTCGAATCCTTCTAATTATTTTCTACCCCGCCCCCATTCATTTATTTGTTGTAAATTATATGTCTAACACTACATTAATTAGTAGGATACTCAAAATAGTTAAACCTCGAGCCAATAACTTATAAAGTAGCTTAGCATTAATTTAATTTTGCTTTCCTTAAGTTAATTACTTTAGGCACGCCATACATTGTTTAGCATTTCTAATAAACCACCCAATAATCTTCACTTGCATAATCAATCATGTAGCTAGGATATTATTTGTGATCAAATTCTAACCCATTTTCAAAATGCATTATCATTCATATATGAAAACTATTTTGCTTACTAAATGGACACTTTGTATGCTAGGACTATTTTATAATGCATATTTTGCCATAATTGATTTTGCACTACTACTTCTATGTTATGCTATACAATCGAATAAATTCATATAAATACCTTATGACTGCATGTTTTCCATCAAAACTAACTTTATATATATTAAAACAAAATCTTACACTTTCTTTTGGTCAAAATACATCTTATATGTTTTAAATACTTCCTTTCAAATATTTTCTAAAACATGCATTTCTCTAACATAATAATTAACCCTAGGTTTGGCAGGACAACCGCAAGTTAGCGGATCTTAGAGGTGCCTAACCCTTCCTCTAGATTAATAAAGAACCCTTACCTAATCTCACTAAGTTTAGCAGACTAAAATGGAGTTAATGTTTTACTTTAAACTAGTTAAACATTTAGGTGTCCTAATTCACCCAAATTAATTAGGTGGCGACTCCGCGAACCCTTAGCATTCTAGCAACCCTTTAGCATTTTAGCACCTTTTTAAACTTTAGCATCTTTGGCAATTTTAGCATCCTTTTAGCATTTTTAAAACCTTTAAGCCTCTTAAACCTTTTAGCATTTTATTATTTATTTTATAACATTTTCGCATTTTTGAGCAGGGTTCGCTATTATTTAGAAAATGTCGCGGCCGAAAATGGGCGCGACACATGTTAATTATAGTCCTTTAAAATACCTTTCCAACTATATAAGCTGGAGATCAAATGGACCTGTGAGAAAAATGTTATGTGCAATTTACTAAATCTTGTCTGGAATGGTGAGTGCGGCCAGAATGCGGTCCCAAACTCCAAATGCGACCCCGAAAGTCAACTTCTCATTTCAGGCCAATTTTCAAAAATTACTGGAATGCATATGCGATCAGAATGCGGATTCATACTCCAAATGTGACCGCATATGTATCGTATTATCTCCAACTGGGCAGAAATTGTATAAGAATGAGATTTTCTTGGAATTTTCAAACTCAACTTCTTTTTAGACAACTTTTTGAGGAGAAAACAACCTAGGAATTATCCAAACCTTACAAGGTGAGATCCTAATCATTCTATGATTAAAATAAAATAAATTAACAAGATATTAATACTAGATTATCATTCCAACCAATAGATTATTTAAAAATCAAAGGAAGAGCTACTGAATGGGACTTGTGGGAAATCTCATTAAAGGTAAGATTTTTGACAACTAAAGGTATTTATTGAGTTGATTGAGGCTAGTTTGAGTTATTACAACCTATTAGAACTATGAGAAATTCTCGAATCATCACGAACATGAGTGTTGTTTTAAAAATTCTAGTTTTGTTTTACAAAAAAGGGGGAGATAGGTGGAATTAGGTTAAAATTCTAATAGTTATCATCCTAAACGATTGTATAATGATTGTTGAATCTCGAGATTTCGGTTAGAGAGCGTTATTACCAGAATTTGAGGTATGTATATTTTATAGAATACTTTTCATCCTTGAAAATAGTTTCTTCGACAATGATTCGTGTGTGTGAGAGACAAGCCTGCATTGAACCTTATATTTATTATATTATTTACATGTATACCTGATTTTTTATATCAATATGATTGGAACTAAGTTATGAAACTTTAATCATTGGATATGCTTTGCCCCTATAAGGGATGGTTTATACTTTATTTCAAAAGCTTAATCTTTAATGTGCTTTGTTCTATGAACGGGTTCGTTGAATTGAAGTTGATTAATGATTTTAAACTTAGTTTTATAAATAGATTAATGACAATGGTATACACGTACTAACATGATGAAGAACATAATGCATAATTTGTGGTTCGACTTCCATGATTGTGATTTGGCTATTATGCCAGGATTTCTATTGTTTGTGTTTGTCCTAGATACTAGAGGGAAATGGTAGTTACTATTAATCCTAGTGGGATTTTTCTAGTCATTAGGGCGGAAGAGTGACCATCAAGGGTCGATAGCTCTGTGTGATTCATGCCTAGCCACTCGGGAGGAAGAGTGGTCATCAATGGTTAGTAGCCCCAGTGTGGTTTTTCCTAGCTATTTGGGAAGAAGGGTAGCCATCGTGGGTTGATAGCCCCATGTGGTTCTTCTATGCAGTTTAGGAAACCTAAAGTGGTCATCCCTTCGTTATATTGATTTGGGTATGTATTGGCATGTGTTACACCTTTGTTGACCGTTAGTGGCTTATTGATGATATTAAGTTCACGAGTGAGAAGACTTTACTTGATAAGTGGTACAATAAGTTAAAATTGATATAGTCCCGTGTTATTAACTTTTATCGGTTATTTTACTAAAGTTACTGACTTACTATATCTTTGGGATTTTAAATTATTTTTTAAATAACTTAAGTAACGAGAACGACTTAAGAATTTAAAGTGATTATTTCGTCATCATTGACTTATACCGAATGTTCGTGAGATGTTATCACTTGTTTTGAGCTTTTTCTCAATATTGTTTTCAATTATATTTATTACTTATATATTTTGTGATTAACTATTATTCCGGAGACACTCATTGAGTTCCCAGTACTCAGGCACACCATTGTTGTTTTTGATAGTATATTAGGTAATGATGAAGAGTATGTTCGTGGTACACATACAAAATAGAAAAACTTGCTTCTTTTCAAATGTATTGGTGAGCCCACATGTTTGTACATGGGACACCCGTGTATCTTCATTTAATTATTTTAGTTTCCAGGTTGTGTCCCGAAGTTAGTCCATTTATTTATTTATTTATTTTTAGAAGCTCCGTAGATAGTTGTCATAATTGTGGGCAGATAATCGAGGCCTCGTATGGCTTGTTAGGCGATTGTCACTTTTTATGACATTTAGTTCTATTAAACTTTCACTGATTTTTACAAGTATGAGCATGTTTTATTTTAGCCTTAATGACTCATTTTAAATAAATGTTAAAAGATTATCGAAAAAGATTAGACGTTTATTGATTTTATAAGGTGCTTCCGGTGTTGTTGATGACATCAGATGCTTGTTGCGCCAGGATCGAATTTGGGGCGTGACATAAATACAACTCATAGGAGATCTAACCAATACGCTAAACAATCTCAAATGGGTCAATGTACCTAGGGCTAAACTTTCCCTTCTTCCCGAACCTCATCACACCCTTCATATGCGAAAACCTTCAACAAGACTCAATCTCCAACCATGAACTCTAACTCACGAACTTTCTGATATGCATAACTCTTTTGCCTACTCACAGCCGTGGGAAGTATCTCCTGAATCAACTTGACCTTATTCAAGGAATCTCTCAACAAATCAGTACCCTACTACCTAACTTCAAAAGCATCTAACAACCAATCAGTGAATGACACCTTCTAGCATATAAGGCCCCTAAAAGTGTCATATCAATACACGAATGATAACTATTATAGTAAGAAAACTCCGCAAAGGGTAGAAAATGGTCTTAATGGCCACCAAAACGAATCACATATGCATACAACATATCCTCAAGGACTTAAATAACATTCTCGGACTGACCGTCTGCCTGAGGCTGAAAAGTTGTACTAAGTTCCACCCGAGTACCCAACTCTATGAAATGAGATGTAAAATGAGTGCCCCAATCCAAAATGATAGAAATGAGAACCCTGTGCAAATGAACTATCTCCCGATGTAGATTTTTGCCAACTTCTAGAATTATAGGTAGTCTGAACTAGATGAAATGCGCAAATTTGGTCAACCTATTTACAATGACCCAAATAGCATCAAATTTCTCAAAAGTCCATGGCAATCCTACCATCAAGTCCATATTGATCCGTTCCAACTTTCACTCAGGGATGGGTATCCTTTTAATCACACCACACAACTTCTGGTGCTCATACTTCACCTGTTGACAATTCAAACACCCAAACACAAACTTCACTATGTCCCTATTCATTCGACACCACCAATAATGTTTCTTCAATTCACAATACATCTTTGTAACCCTCGTGTTAACAAAATACCTCAAGCTACGCGCACCCTCCATGATAAATCTAGTCAAAGCACCAATTATAGGAACACAAATTCGACCCTTGATCCTAAAAATACCTTCACATCCAGGATAACTTTCTTGCCCCCGTCCTTGTAACACCTTGTCATGAATCTTATACAACTTTGTATCAACAAACTGTAGAGCCTTGAATTGCTCCAATAATGAAGACCTTGCCTCCATACAAGCTAGAACTCTATCGGGCTTCGAAATACCAAGTCTATCAAAGCCTATCGCCAAAGGGTTCCCCCTCATACAACAATGTTAGGCTACCAATCCTCGTCGTCTTTCGACTCTAGGCATCTACCACAAAAATAGTCTTGCCTTGGTGTAAAGGATATTCATGTCATAATTCTTGAGCAACTCCAACCATCTACACTACTTCAAATTAATATCCATATGGTTAAATATTTACTGAAGACTGCGATGATCCGTGAATACCAACCAATGTACACCATAGAGATAATGCCTCCAAATCTTCAATGCGAACACCACCACCGCTAACTCCAAGTCATGAGTGGGGTAATTCTTCTTGTGCACCTTCAATTACCTTGAACAACAGGCTATCACATTGCCTTTGTGCATCAACACACACCTACGACCAACTTTTGAAGCATCATAATACACCATAAATCTTTCTCCCTGTATAGGCAAAGTCAAGATCAGAGCGGTAGTCAACAAAGTCTTGAGATTTTGAAAGCTCGCCTCACATTCATTTTACTACTGAAATGTCACTTCCTTATGAGTCAATCTAGTCAACTAGGATACAATGGATGAAAACCCCTCTATAAATCACCGATAATAACCTGCGAGGCCTATGGGACTCCAAACCTCTATAATCGAAGCAGGTATACTCCAATCTCTAACCACCTTAATCTTCTTGGGATCCATCATAATACCCTTCATAGACACTACGTGTCCCAAAAATGCCACTGAACTAAGCTAAAACTAATACTTTGAAAACTTGGCATAAAATTGCTTCTCCTTCATAATTCCAAGCACAATCCTCATATGCTGCTTATGCTTCTTCTTATTACGAGAGTATATCAAGATGCCGTCAATGAAGACAATAATGAAAGAATCCAATTAGGATCGGAACACCCCATTCATTAAGTCCATAAATGTTGTTATGGCATTGGTCTACCCAAAGAACATCACCAAGAACTCATAATGACTATAACACGTCTTGAAAGTCATCTCAGGGATTTACTCTACCCAAATATTTAGATAATGATAACCGAATCTCAAGTCAATCTTGGGAAATATCGGAGCATATTGAAGCTGATGAAACAAGTTATCAATGCGAGTTATCATATACTTGTTCTTAAAGTCACACTTTTCAACTGCCGATAGTCGATAAACATATGCACGAACCGTCTTTCTTTTTCACAAATAGCACCAGAGCCCAGAGCGCCCCAAGGAGAAACATTAGGTCTAATGAATCCCTTCCTAAAAAAATCATATAATTGCTCCCTCAACTCGGCTGGTGCCATATGATATGGTATAATATAAATGGTATGAGTGCTTCGATCTAAGTCAACACATAAATTAATATCACAATCAGGTTGAACACTTGGAAAATCTATTGGAAACACCTCCGAGAACTCTCTCACTACTGAAACTGGCTTTAATGGAAGAGATTATGTACTGGTATCTTGGATATAGGCTAAGTAAGTGAGACACCCATTCTCAACCAGGGCCTTAAAGAACGTTATAACTCTCTTTGAATACTGACTAAGGGCACATTGCCACTCTAATCAAGGAATACCCTACATGGCTAAAACTTGAATACCCTACATGGCTAAAGTAACTATCTTGGCATGATAGTCCAAGACCATATGAGAAGGAGATAAATAATACATCCAAAGAATTATATCAAAAAGTTGCTCTCCCAGTTTCAGGAGTGGATGGTGGTGCACATGCCCAGGGAAGAAAATATAGAAGTGGATGCACTTGCCAATTTGAGCTCATCAACAAGGTCAGAAGGCTTGAATGATGAATCAGTAGTTCATAGATTACCTGGAATACAAACAATTATTAGAGGAACTAAAAAGATATAGAGCCCTAAGAACCAAGGCTTCTCAGTACTGCATCATTGATGGAATATTGCATCGGATGTGTTACTATGATCCGCTAGCACACTGCGTAGGTTTCGTGGAAAATGACTACGTGATGATGGAAGTCCACGCCGGAATCTGCGGAAATCTTCAAAGTACAGATTTATTGATGGGAAAATTATTGAGGGTTGGATACTATTGGCCCCAAATTGAGAATGATACGAAGGCATCCGTGCGGAGATGCAACAAGTGCCAATGCCATGCTCAGATGTTGCACTAATCGGGGGAAGAATTGCACCCGGTTGTGTCTCCGTGACCATTTTGTGGAATAAGAATGTACATAGTCAGGCCTCTGCCATATGCTCTGGGATAGGTACAATTTGTATTATTTACGACCGATTACTTTTCTAAGTAACTTGAAGCAACAACCTACTAGAAGGTTCGGAGAAGAATATGATACACTTTATTTGGCAGCATATCATCTATCATTTTTGTATCCCGGAGGAAATAGCTTGCGACAATACCTGCCAATTCATTGGGGCTAAGGTAACTAAGTTTCTTGAGTATTTGAACATCAAACGGATCACTTATTCCCCTTATCATCCCAGCGCGAACGGTCAAGTAGAGTAAACAAATACGACTATGATAAAAAATCTAAAGAAGAAATTGGAGAATGCGAAAGGATTGTGGCCTTCTAAACCACATGAGGTCATATGGACATACGAAACCATGGAAAATCAAGTACCGAAGAAACATTTTCCCATTATATATGGAGCAGAGGCATTGATCCCGGTGAAAGTGGGGACTTTGAGCCTGGGGTACCTCCAGTCGGATAAACAGGCCAATTCAGAGGCAATGATGGTTCAATTGGATTTGCTAGAAGAATATCGGGACCTTGTATATGTCTGGATGGTGGCACAAAAGCAACGGATAAAGCGATACTACAACTATTGTACCAACCTCCGACATTTTAAAGTTGGGGACTTAGTATTGCGGAAGGTAACCCACAACACTCAGGGTGTAAATGCAGACAAACTAGGTTCAAATTGAGAAGGACCATACAAAGTCAGTGGGATTGCTGGTAAAGGATCAATCTAATTAAAAGATCAAGAAGGAAAATATCTTCCCAACAACTGGAATGTCAGTCATTTGAAGAAGTACTATGCTTAACAAAGAAAATACGCGCTGCACTCTTTTTTCTTCAATCTGTTTTTTCCCATTTGGGGTTTTCCATTAAGGTTTTTAATGAGAAAGCACCATAAATCTTATTGAGATGACTTTCTGTAGGGTATTAACCACTTCTTGGATCTTCATTAATTACACCCAAACACTGGGGGGCTATGTATAGTTATCACCCGAATTAGGCGTGATTATTGAGAAAGAAATACATTTCCAACATTTCAGCATTTGTTCGCAAAAATGGATAGGTCTATGTGAAGACCCAATATCCTTATTTACACAAAAGTAGATGGGTCTATGAGAAGACTTAATTTTTCCAAGGAACTTGTAATCATTAGAACCATAGAAGTTGGTGCCAGTAAAAGCTTCCATGCAAAAGCATACTAACACCGGGGACTGTCCGGAGTGATGGAATATTTTACGTAGGTAATCGGAGTGACCATACTAAATGGCAGCCAAATTATTCTTATATTTGAGTCATATTTAAAGGAATCAATAAAATTCTTCTTTCATGTTAAATTCTTGCAATTGAAAGCAGAGTTAAGTTAAATCAAATGAACGTTATTCACAACATACCGAAACTTATGTCATAACGGAGACGTCCTCTTATAAGCACCATAACAATAAGGGCTCTCTCTTATTCAAACCTTAAGAAATAAAAGTTTGAAATTTGACTGCTTGAGCATTCAGATAAAAGTTAACCGAAGACTAAATTTAGCCCTGATTTAAATTTTTTAAAAGGCTACGAAAGCAAAGGAAAAAATAAAAACATTTGTAAACAAAGAGTGACTCACCAAAAGATTCCCAATTAAGTGTATTACATACATCAAATTTAAAGTTTGAATTAGAAGGTGATAATTGACGAAGTAGGTTTATTAAAATTGATTTATGTTTTCCCTTCAAGCTAGGTTAGAAAAACCTGCAAGTCATTATTTTTTGAAGTTTCCTAAAGGCAAAAGATCATTAAGACTTAAGTTATATTTAAAGTTGTAAGGACCCATCCCATCATTTTTAGCCTAAGACCCTTATTTGATTATATTACCCTTTCCGTAGACTCTGTTTGAGGATTGTAATGCGCGGGGATACGTGGCACAGAACCCGAGGTTCATTTCTGTGAGTTTCAAAAGAGAAACCCAAAATAGGAATCGTAGACTTATATAGTTTGACTCAAGGTTGATTTTCTGGTATATGGGTTCGTTTCCGAGTTCCGTCTCTTCAGAAAGTTTCAGAGGGTTATTTATGATTTAGTCGAGGCATGTGTTTGTGGTCTTATTTGTGAAATCATGGAACATGGATATTATGGATAGTTTCATAGAAAATTATGTCTTAGCTCGGTCATAAAAAATTATGTCTAAGCTCGGTCATATGAGAAATTAGAGTGCGTGAGCGAGTTTGTAGCACCATTTACCTTAGGGTAGCATGTGTGCTTTGTATCCGAGGGGATCCCAGGAATGTTTCAGGTGTTTGGTGAAGAATTGGATAATTATAGAGTTGATAGTTTCTGGTATCCGCACCAGCGGTATTCTGGCCACTTCTACGTGTCCGCCTCTACAGAGGTTGGCTCGCAGATGCGGGCCTTATGCTTTTTGTGGTTTCCACTTCTGCGGATTTTTCCCCGCAGAGGAAATGAGACATATGCGGAGTCATTCTTACTCCAACGCCCTCTAGGATTTTAAGTGAGTCCACCTCGGTGTCCTATATTTCACCGAAGTGTGTCTGCTTCAGCGAAATTGATTTTTACCGAAGCAAAATCATTGTTTCAGATCAGATTCTTAAAAGCCCTAAAATGATTTCATATCTCCATAATCATTTCCTTGGGAGTAGAGCTCGGCTAAGAAGGGGGATTCTAAGTATTTGTCACGACCTCCTTTAGTGATCGTGGTGGCACCTACGTAAACCCACCGGTAGGCGAACCACTCCCAATCATTCACATGATATAAAATGAAAATCGAAAAGATTACAAAATATATAATAACTATCTCATAATATAAATGCAGAACTAAGTTTGAGAAATAACAATACCGCTAAAATCTGGTCAATCATACAAGAGCTCTAATAAATCTGGTACAAGTCTGAATACGACATGCAGGCCAAACAGAATTTGATAGTATAAAAGTCTGAACATGTCTCTCGATCACAAATACAAGACAAGATAAGTATAGAATATCCAAGGCATGTCAGAGGTAGCATCTCACCCTGAATACTGAATGCATGCCCGTTCAAACTCACACTCAAGCTCGCGAACTGATTGTAGGATTCAATATCAGCACCAGAAAAGATGCAACAAGTGTAGTATGAGTACACAATGTACCTCCGTAGGCATAATAGGTAGACAACGATGAAAGATATATAATAAAAAGAGAAATACCAAGTTGACACCAATTAGTCCTATTCTAACAGTTTAAATGTCCAAGTAAGATCACATTATTCACGGAATATTCCATAGAGTTCAATAACAACATTCCGAGTATCATTGAGTAATTTACATATTCATTTATTTTCGAAATTCAATCAAGTCATCAATAATCAATTCAATACTTGTTTCATCAACATGTAATCCATGATTGATATGTGTGATATGTTATGAATGCAATGCAAATACAGGTACCCTGATCTTCCAGTATATAGGTGCTCAAGTTTTTATTATGAGACGCACACCCATGAGGGACTCGTGAAGTCCATATACTCCTCTGAAATTTCTCATTGGAGAGCAACTCTTGGCTAAAAAAAATCTGTTACAGGCATGCAACCCTTCCCCTCGAATATCATCATCATCATCATCTCACTGTTGCCATAATCTTATAAGTAATCTCACCTTTCCGCTGTCTTGGACTAACAACATTCCATATCACTCTCATATCAATATCTCATAACCATGAGTGTGTGAGTGCAAATGACAGTATGAGGCAAGAAATCATGATGTAATGAGATGCAGCCAAGTACAGAGATGAATATCACATGCTTCCAAGAATTTAACAACATAACAATCCAAGTACAAATTAGGATATCATATCAGAAGCAGCTGTGATGAATAAACAAATAATAGCAAATATGGCGACAAACCCTAATAAATCAGCAGTCGGAGCCAACACAAGGTTGATTCCCCAAAATCACCAATCAACACAGTTCAAAACCGGTACCCACTCAACCATTCATCACAAACGGTTGAGTGAGACCTTGAAACACGCACAATACCCCTCAATAGTTATAACTGACTACACACTTCTATCAAAGTCTTGTGAAAGTAAACCGTAGCCTACCTCTGAGCCAAATATGAGAGCTAACCAATAAATCCTACGTGATCGCCTTGCCCTTCCGCTGTGCCCGTGATAGTCAAAGTCTAGCCACACATATACTACTTGTTAGTGAAGATCTCACACAACACAAGGATATAATCCTTAATAAAGCAAGACTTTAAATAACAATCCCGGGACCACATCATCAAGACTCAAACTTTATTACTCAAATATCAAAAACACATACTAGGGAATCCTACATTTAAGTTAATTAGGCACTATACACATTTTAACCTTCAATTAAACAATATACAAAAGCCCCAACTTGGAAGCCCAAAAAATTTCACCCTAATTGGAATAGGTTGTTATACTCAAATTAAGCTCTATAACATGATAAGCTATTATAATCCTTCACTAATTCACAATAATACAAGTAAACTAGTCCATAATTATCATTTAAATTAAGACTCAACTACATATTAAATCACCATTTAAGGACTTAGAAACATGGAGTCAAATCATAAAGGATGAAATTGTTACCTCAAAGATGAATTTCTCCTCTAGGTTTGAGATATACTATTTTGGAAAATGAAATCTGACCTAAAATATTTTATAGGACACCTGATACAGTGATCCGCCCCAGCAGATCAACTCCACTGGTGCGGACCCACTACGATGAACAAAGGCCTCAATGAGGTAGTGTAACTTGACACCGCGCCTCTAGGGATGTCAACGGGGTGGGGCGAGGGCGTGGGAATGGTACCCCATACCCGTACCTGCCACATAAAACTCACCCCACACCCGCCCCACCACCCATCACGGGTAGTAATTCTTCCACTAGTACCCGCCCCACCACCCACCAAACCATCCCCCATACCCGACCCAACTGAAATGGGTGCGGAGCGGTACCTGAATTTACCCGCCCCACAGTACAATAGCCAAAACCTTTGTCTTTTACGCACCAAAACAACAAACCCAGAATCATCTGCAACTATCATTTAATTTTACCAACTCCACTCTAATTAATTACTACATTAAGTGTCTCATTTCCTCTTTAATTGACAAAAATAATCATATTATTAAAAAAACGAAATAAATACTAGAATAAATACTTTAATTTTAGAAGAGAGATGAGATTTACCTGAATAATACAAAGAATTGAAGAAGTAAGATTTAAAAATAATAAAACATAATTAATAAGAATTGAAAAGTGAGGACCTAACAAAGAATGAAACAAATAGGAAGAAATAAATATGGGTTTTACCTTGAATAGAAAGAGATGAAGATGGTATCAAGGATTCATTGCAGCCGCAGGGAGTTTCTTTTTTTGAGTTTGGCTTTAGCAATTAGGGATTTAGGGTTGTTTTTTGAGTTTCTTACTGGGAAGCTTTTGGTTTTGTGTATTGAGATTCCTGGGATTTCGTAAGATGACTCATACGTGTATGGTGTATGTGAGAAACTAGAATGTTTATTTATTTATTTATTTTACTGTTAAACCATATTTGGACTTTGGGATAAGAAAACATGTTGCAGGCCCATTATTTAGGCGGAGCGGATATGGGCGGTGCAGGTACGGTGCAGGTAGCGGGTGCGGTGCGGGTGCAGTGCGGGTCTTATATGAAGTCCACCCCTGCCCCATTACCCATAGCGGGTAGCACTTTTGATACCCATACCCGCCCCACCGCCAACCAAACCATCCCTCATACCCAACCCAACTGGAGCGGGTGCAGGGAAGTACCCATATTTACCTACCCCACTAACATCTCTACTCGCCTCTGCGCCACAGCATACACGACTCCACAGAGGAGGACTCGCCCCTGCAGACCAACCCTCCGCCAAGGAGGAAACCCCACACTTTCCCAGTCCCGCTTCAGCAAGACAACCTCTCGCCGAGGCGAACACGTTGGAGAAAGAATAGGTGACGCCGAGGCGGACACCAGACACCAAATCATGGAAAAATAATGTAAACCTCTACGAACTACTTAAAATACTCCCAAGACCCCCCGAACACAAACCAGACATGCTCGTCTAAGGTAAACGGTGCTACGAACTCGCTCGTATCCTCAAATTTATCATTTAACCGAGCTAAGGCATACTTTTCTAAAAAATCATCCGAAATGACCAAATATCCAAATTTGACAAATAAGGCTACAAAATACACATGATTGCCTCAGGAAGCAAATCAATAACTCGACTAAGCCACTAATGACCCTCTAGAGCTACTGGAAGGGACGAAATCCAGAAATAAACCCATCTAATCAAAAGTCAATTTTAAGTCAAACTATCCAACTTTATGTTTCTGGTTTTGGGTTGCTCATCTAAAACTCATATAAATAGACCTCGTGATATATGCCACATATCCTCACACATCACAAACCCCACGTAGAGTTTACGGGAAGGTTAAAACAAGCAACTAAAGGTCTTAAGCTAAAAACAACCAGACGGGTCATAACATCAGATACTAGTTAAACAAACATTCGTCCTCGAATGGAGAGAAACAAACAGAGGAGACGTACCAGAAGTGGTAAACAAGTCAGGATATCTACTCTTTGTCGGATTCTGTCTCCAAGAAGTATCCTCCTCAATAGGATGATGCCTTCACTGAATCTTCACAAAAGTTATCTCCTTAGACTTCAATTTTCTCACCTGCCTGTCCAAAATACCCATAGGCTCCTCCTCAAACTCCAAATTCTGATCAAGAAATATAGAGTCCCGCTGGATGATATAATAATAATCATCATAATACTTCTTCAGCATAGACACATGGAAAACGGGATGAACGCCTGTAAGACCGGGTGGCAGAGCCAACTCATATACCACCTCCCCAACTCTCTAAAGAATCTCAAAAGGTACAATATACCTCACACTCAACTTCTGATCAAGCAATACAGAGTCCCACTAGATTATATAATAATCGTAATCATAATACTTCTTCAGCATAGACACATGGAAAACAGGATGAACGCTTGTAAGACCGGGTGGCAAAGCCAACTCATACCACCTCCCCAACTCTGTAAAGAATCTCAAAAGGTACAATATACCTCAGACTCAACCTCCCTCTCTTTTTGAACCTTATCACACCATTCATGGGTGAATCCTTTAGAAGAACTCTATCACTAACCATAAATTCCAAGTCTTTGACCTTCCGGTCCACATACTCCTTCTGCCTACTCTAAGATTCTAGGAGCTTATTTTAGATCACCTTCACCTTATCTAAGAAATCACTCAATAGATCGGTACGCCAATGACGGACCTCGAATGCATCAAACCAACCAGTCAGAGATCAACATCTCCTACTATACAAAGCCTCAAAGGGGGCATGTCAATACTGGAGTATTAACTGTTGTTGTACACAAACTCTGCCAAAAGGTAGGAACTAGTCCCAATGACCACCAAAATCAATCACACAGACTCATAATATATCCTCCAAAATCTAAATAGTCTGCTTGGACCGACCGTCGGTCTAAGGGTTAAATGATGTACTCAAATTCAAACGAGTACCTAACACCTTCTCTAAATTCTTCCATAAATGTGAAGTAAACTGAGTCCCCCAGTCCTAGATGATAGAAATAGGAACCCCATGAAGATGAACAATCTCACGAATGTAGATCTTAGCCAACTTCTCTGCATTATAAGTCATCTAGACCGAAATGAAATACATGGACTTGGTCAACCTATCAACAATAACCAAAATAGCATCAAACTTGCCCAAAGTTTTGGATAATCCCACACCAAAATCCATGGCAATCCTCTCCCACTTCCACTCCAGAATGGGCATCATCTGGGACATACTACCTAGTCATTGGTACTCATATTTGACCTGCTGACAATTCTGACACCAAGACATGAACTCCACACTGTCTCTCTTCATCCTCCCCCACCAATAGTGCTGCTTCAAATCACTGTACATCTTAGTAGCGCCTGCATGAATTGAATACCTAGAGTTATAGGCCTCCACCATAATCAATCTAGTCAAATTACTCATACGAGGCACACACACTCTACCCTTAATCCTCAAAACCCTTGTCCTATCAATCAAAGCCTCATTGGCTTCTCTACTCATCACTTTATATCGAATTTTGCATAACTTCATATCATTATATTGGTGAGTCCGAATCTGATCCAAGAGAGATGGCTTTGCCTTCACACAAGTCAAAATCCTGCCCAGGTTCGAAATATCTCACGAATTAGTTGGATATAGTATGGACCTCTAAAGCCAAAGGATGCTCAAAAGCAATCAAACGAGCTAAACTCTCCATAATGATAGCCTTTCAGCTCAAGACATCCGCTATCACATTGGCCTTGCCTGTATGGTACAAAATAATCATGATAGTTTTTTAATAACTTTATCCATCGATGCTGCCTAGAATTCAAATCCCTCTGATTAAACATGTGCTGAAGATTGCGATGGTCGGTATAAACCTCACAGTGAATACCATGTAAGTAATGTCTCCAAATCTTCCGAGAAACACAACGACATCTAACTCCAAATCATGAATAGGGTAATTATTCTCATGCACCTACAACTGCCTTGATGCATAAACACCCTCCTGCATCAACCCAAAGCCCAACCCAATCCTACAAACATCAAAATATATAATAAAATCCTTTCCCTCCACCGAAAGGGATAAAATCAGGGTTGTGGTCAAAAAAGTCTTGAGCTTTTGAAAGCTCTCCTCACACTGATTGGACCACTAAAAGGCACCTCCTTCTAAGTCAATTGAGTAAGATGAGAAGCAATAGAAGAGAAACCATTGATGAACAAACAATAGTAGCTAGCAAGAGCCACAAAACTCCGAATCTGTGTCACAATAGTCGGTCAAAGCCAGTCCCTGACTGCCTCTATCTTCTTAAGGTCAACCATAATCCCATCCTTGGACACTATGTGTCCCAAGATTTCCACAAAACTCAACGAAAACTCATAATTGAAGAACTTAGCGTACAACTTCTTCTTCTTAAATAAACCAAGGACCACCCTCAAATGTTTCTCATGCTCCTCCCGACTATTCAAATAGATCAAGATGTCGTCAATGAATACAATTAGAAAAGAATACAACTACGACTTGAATATCTTACCATCAAATGCATGAACATTGTGGGGGCATTGGTAAGCCTAAAAGACATCACCAAGAACTTATAATGACCATAACAAGTCCGAAAAGTCATCTTGGAAATATCATTGGCCCGTATCTTTAACTGATAATACCCAGACCTCAAGTTAATCTTCAAAAATACTAAAGCATCCTGAATCTGATCAAACATGTCATCAATACGAGGGATCAAATACTTGTTCCTGATGGTGACCTT
Source organism: Przewalskia tangutica (assembly GCA_029844215.1). Taxonomy (NCBI): domain Eukaryota; kingdom Viridiplantae; phylum Streptophyta; class Magnoliopsida; order Solanales; family Solanaceae; genus Przewalskia; species Przewalskia tangutica. The sequence continues at coordinate 94,707,131 of CM056728.1, read as the reverse complement.
GTTAAATTGTCTATAATCAATGCACATACGCATGGTGACATCTTTCTTTTTTTACAAATAAGATAGGAGCAATCCCATGGAGATACGCTAAGTTGAATAGAGACCTTACTCAATAAATCCTGAAGCTGCTCCTTCAACTCTCTCAACTAAATTGGAGCCATACGATATAGAGGAATAAAAATAGGTCGAATAGTCAACTCGAGATTAATACAAAAGTTGATATCTCTGTCTGGCGGCATACCTAGTGAATCTGAAGGGAAAACCTCGAAAAAACTCACTAACTACCAGAACGGACTCAAGGGAATGAGTCGACACACTCGTATCCTGAATATAAGCTAGATACTCCAAACAACCCTTATCTACCAACTTTCTCGCCCAACGAATGAAATGATCTGCATAGGAGAAGGGCTGAGAGAGCCTCTCCATTCTAACTTCAGAAGTCCAGGCATTACTAACGTGATTATCTTAGAGTAAAAATCTAGAATCGCATGATACAGTGATAACCAATCCATCCCAGAATAATATCAAAATCGGCCATGTCTATGATGACCAAATCTACCCAAGTATCGTAACCCATAAAAGTAAAGAAGTGATGCCGATATACTTAATCTACAACTACATAATAATTGATCAGTGTAGACACACATATAGGAATATCAAGAATATCACACCATATATCCAAATCACCAAAAAAGTAGGTAGACACATATGAGAATGTAGACCCTAGATTAATAACACTGAAGCATACTGATGACAGACTGAGATGATACTTGTGATAACCATATACAATGCCTCAGCCTCTAGTCTACCTAGGAAATCATAACAATGAGTGCGTCCTCCCTCGGACTGAGTACTCTATTGGCTACCTCGACCTGAACGAGCTCCATCCCTTCTTGACTAGGATCCACAATGACTGGTCTGATGGCCACAACACCCCTAAAATCTGGTCAATCATACAAGAGCTCTAATAAATCCGATACAAGTCAGAATATGACATACATGCCAAACAAAATCTGATAGTATACAAGTTTGATCATGTCGGAGGTAGCATCTCACCCTGAATATTGAATGTCTGCCCGCTCGGACTGACACTCGAGCTCGTGAACTGATAGTAAGATCGGTATCTATACCAAAAAGATGCAGCAAATGTCGTATGAGTACACAACATACCCCCGTAGGCATCATAGGTCGACAACGACGGAAGATACATAATAAGAGATAAATACCAAGTTGATACCAAATAGTCTTATTCTAACCGTTTAAATGTCCAAGTTAGATCACATTATTCACAACATATTCCATAGAGTTCTATACCAACATTCGGAGTATCATTGAGTAATGTACATGTTTTTTTTATTTCTGAAATTCAATCAAGTCATCAATAATTAATTCAACACTTGTTTCATCAACAGGTAATCCATGAATGATATGTGTATGATATGTTATGAATGCAATGCAAATACAAGTACCTTGATATTCCAGCACACAAATGCTCAAGTTTTTATTATGAGAAGCACACCCATAGGGGACCTGCGAAGTCCATATACTCCTATGGAATTTCCCATTGGAGACTAGCTCTTGGCTAAAAAAAATCACATTGCAGGCATGCAACCCGTCCCCTCGAATATCATCATTATCATCATCTTAGTGTTGCCATAATCTCATAATTGATCTCACATTTCTGGTTTCTTGGACCCACAACATTTCATACCTCTCGTATTAATATCTCAGAACCATGGGTGTATGAATGCAAATGACTGTATACGGCAGGAAATCATAATGTAATGAGATGCAATAAAGTACAGAGATAAATATCGCATGCTTCCAAGAATTTACCAACATAATAATCCAAGTATAAATCAGGATATCATATCAGAAGGAGGTGTGATGAATAAACAAATAATAGCAAATATGGTGATAAGCCCAAAAAATCAATATTTGGAGCAAGTACAAGGATAATTCTCCAAATCACCCATCAACATAGTTCAACACTGATATCCACTCAACCATTCATCACAAATAGCTGAGTGGGACCCCTAAACATGTCCAATACCCCCTCAATATTTATAACTAATTAAACACTTCTATCGAAGTCTTGTGAAAGTAATTCGTAGCCTACCTCTAGGACGAACAAGAGTGCTAAGCAATCAAGCCTAGGTGATCACCTTTCCCTTCCGCTGTGTCTCATGATAGTCAAAGTCTAGCCATACACATACTACTTGTTAATGAAGAGCTTACACAACATACAAGGATATAATCCTTAACAATGCAAAACTTTAAATACCAATCCCGGTCCTATGTCACCAAGTCTCAAACATTATTACTCAAATACCAAGAACACATACTAGGAAATCATATCATTAAGTTAATTAGGAAACTATACACAATTGAGCCTTCAATTGAACAATATACAAAAAGCCCTAATTTGGAAATCCTAGAATTTCCCCCCAATTGGAATAAGTTTCTATATTCAAACTAAGATCTATAACATCATAACCTAGTATAATCCATCACTAATTCATAATAATATAAGTAAACAAGTCTATAATCATCATTTAAATCAAGACTCAACTCTCTTATTCTCAAATGTGATCATACTTCATTATTACCCAACTCATAAACATACTAGATCACCATTAAAGGACTTCAAACATGGAATTAAATAATAAAGGATGGAATTATTACCTCAAAGATGAATTTCTGACCTAGGAAATTTTATAGGATACTTGATATAGTAATTCCACCCAGCAGAATTGATTCCTCTAGCGCATACATACTATGGTGAACTAAGGCCTCGCTGAAGTGGTGTCACTTAATACCGCTCCACTACTACATGGCGTATCTGACTCCGCAGAGGCGGACTCGCCCCTATAGACCAACCCTCCGCCAAGGTGGAGACTCTACACTTTCCTAACCTCCGCTTCGGAGAGCCAACTCTCTCCTAGGCAGATACGCCAGAGTGAGAACAGGTATCGCCGAGGCAGATACCAGACACCAGATCATGGAAAAACAACAAAGACCTCTACCAAACACCTAAAACACTCTCTTGACCCCTCAAACAAAAACAAAACATGTTCATCTAAGGTAAATAGTGATATAAACTCGCATATACCCTTGAATTTCCCATTTAACCGAGCTAAAACATAGTTTTCTAAAGAATTGTTTGAAATCACCAAATATTCAAATTTTAGAAATAAGGCTACAAAATACATATGATTGCCTCAGAAAGAAAATCAATGACTCGACTAAGTCATAAATGACCCTTTAGAGCTATCGGAAGCGACGAAACCTAGAAATGAACCCATCTAATCAAATTCAACTTTGAGTCAAACTATCTAACTCTAAATTTTTAGTTTTGGGTTTTTCATCTAAACAAATATAAATTGACCTTGGGATACGTGACACCCATCCTCGTGTATCACAAATTCCACATAGAGTCTATGAGAAGGGTCAAACAAACAAAACCGGATCTTAAGCTAAAAATAACCAAACATGTCATTACAGTATAATTCCATCCTCTTTTAATTATTATTTATCATTTAGTCTTCTATCATGGTGTAAAATTTTATTTAGGGAAGAAAATAGCCTAAGTTGTTCATGCTAGAATAAGAGGCTAAGAATCTTGAATTTAAGGGTGTAATATTGCTTAGATGATCTTGATATTATAAATAAGTATTGGTTAATGGTAGGTGATCATGCGGTAGAGTTTAATTTGTAATGGAACTCTTTTCAATTTGGGGGAGATCCTACAGTTTATAAATCAGAGTTTTTCCTAAATTATGCAATTGAAGGTCCAAGTGAGCTTAGGTTTATAATTAACTTAAGGATGATTACCTAGTATGTGATTATGCTATTTGAGTATTAAAGTTCAGAATTTGGCACCATGAGCCTAGGGTTGGTTTGGATGTCTTTGGTATGTTTGAAGGACTAAGTCCCTGTATGTGTATTAGCTAAATATTAACGTGTAGTATATACGTGTTAGACTATGATCACTATGAGACATTCTAAAAGGGCAATACATATGTAGAGGGTTGGGCGTTTATGGCTCATGCTCAGCCTTGAGGTAGGCTATGTTTTCTTTTTATTAGACTTCGATAGAAGTACGTAATTAGTTATAAATATTTAGGGGTATTGAACGTGTTTGCGGGTCCCACCCAAGCAGTTGTGATGAACATTTGGGTGGGTACCAGTGTTGAACTGTGATACGTGATTTGGAGAATCAACCTTAAACTGATTTCGACTACTATTGGTTGGTATTGTCACCATTATGCGGGCTCACCACCATAATTGATATTATTGTATTTATTCATCAAACATGCTTTTAATATGATATCCTAATTTTACTTAGACTATGTGTTATTGAATTATTGAAAGTTTGTGATATACATATCTTATATTTGGTTGCATCTCATTACATCCTGATTTCTTGCCTTGTATTGTTATTTGCATTCATACACTCATGGTTCCATTGATATTGATACAAGAGTGGTATGAAAATGTTGTGCATCCAAGAGACTGGGAAGGTAATAATACTTATGAGATTATTAGTAATATTTAGATGATGATGATACGCGAGAAAACGGGTTGCGTAGCTGCAACATTTATTATTCATCCAAGAGTTTCTTGGAGGAGTATATATGCTTTACGGGTCCCCCATATGCAGTTTATAGAATTTGAACGCTTGTATACTGGAGATGAAAGGTACCTAACATATGCATTGCATTCATATCATTCATATATTCATTCATATTGTGATTACTTTTTATTTGGTAATGTAATATGGATTGGTTATCAAAACTTTGGGGATTTCCTGATTAAATGGATATGGATGATTGGATTGATTATATTATATCAGATTGGTTACCATGATTGGCTTGTTCTCTGTGCAATGGGTTGTGTGGTTACACCTTTGTGAGTTTGAGTACTCATTGTCGAACTATATTATGGTCAGTGGATTTTATTGATAGAACTACTATGTTAATCATAGAGAACTAGGTATGTCTTACTTGATGATTGATATCATTATTTGATAAGGAGTCTAGTAAGCATTGGTCGGGGGTGTTGTTGTAGTTAAGTGACTTGTAGGTATGCATGTGTATATCCCCTCCTTAATCAAGGATAAATGGCGTAGACTTCTACTTAGAGTATAATGAGGATGTTAAATGAATAAATATGTGTCCTGCCCTTTCTTGTATAAACCCGTAATCAAGCCCAATAGTTAGAGAGATCAAGAAGCTAATGTTGTTATGATTAGACTAATCATGATACCTCATGAAAAGGATTGTGATAGGGTATTGTGTACTAGGGTAAACTTATCTTATTTGATTATTTGATAACTCGGGTAGGTGGTGACAATATGAATATTAGTTAGACAAAGTTAGCCCGATCGGTGAGTAGTGAGTGTAAGATCCTTATGTACAATATGAACTGAATTGTACTTGATTGTGGTTGAAATCTTATGTGAATAAAGTGACTTGTTGATTCAGTAAACTATTATGTGGAAATGTGACTTACTGGGTTATTGAATTGTTTAGTATATGATTATTTGGTGTCAACTTGATGTTTATCTCTATTTACGTATCTTATGTCGTTGTCGGCGTATAATGCCTACAAATGTACATTGTATGCTCATGCTACACTAGCTACATTTATTTTGGATGCAGATGCAATGCCTTCCTCCAGTTTAAGACATCGGGTATGAATCTGAGCCGATGGGTTTCTAGACTTCAGGGTGAGGATTCTTCCTTCCAAATATACCTTTGGAGGTTTCATCTTTCTTTGTCTTTTATTTTATTTGAGAGACATGTTCAGACTATTATATTGAGTTTCCTTTCCATTTGGCTTATGTACTTGACAGTTAGAGCTTTTGTATTATTTACCAAATCTACGGGGGTCGTATTGTGACTGTCAGACTTATTTTTGCTTTTATGTTATGATAGGCAGATTTACTAAGTATTTTGTTAATCTACATTTCTGACTTATATTTGTATTATTTCAATTGGGAGTGGTTCACCTATCGGTGGGAGAAGTGTAGGTGCCACCACGATTCCTAAAAGGGGTCGTGACAAAGTTAGTATTAGAGCTTTATGTTAAAAGGTCTTAAATACAAAAGCGATGTCTAGTAGAATCTTGTGGATCAGTGCGGAGACATCTGTACTTATCTTTGAGATGCTATGGGATATTTAGAAAACATATATTTCTTCATTCCCTTCATGCTAAGATTAATTAAGTTGGTATCTGAAACTTCTTCTTCCTATTTTATTATCGATGGTGGTAACACACTCTTAAATTCGTACATGAGTAGTTTGATATGTCATCACGTGATAGGGTATGAGATGTGTTACCATGATGCAGATGCGTGACCAAGTTCAGTCTTCAGTTATGATTTGAAGGTGCATTTGATTAGGGTTATGTTTGGAGACCCCTCAGTTAGGCGATATCTTAGGGAAGTGGAAATGGGAATACAGAGGTACAATAAAAAGTAATTGGATGGATCAATCACCGCTGTATGAAGGGAATAATTGGTATTTGACATTTTTTTAGGATAAGTTGCAAGATGTATGAGGGTGGATGTCATATAAGTTATGAAATATTATGTTTGGCTTCAACTTGACATAATTTTGGTAGCATGGTAAGAACTAATGGTTGTGGGTTCTTTCAGTGAATGATTATATGTTCTAGGCTAGGTGGAAAGGATACATGTGGTGAGTGAAGCCTATGGAAATAGACAGTCGTGTTTCTTCAAATAAGAGCGAGTTCACAGGGTCACTTAGACTTTCAAATTTAGTGATAAAAAGAGATTGTTGAAACCAAAATAGTGTGGATTCATGAGTTATTTCACAAAAGTTTAGTATAAAGTAAGTGTAAGAGATCATGTATGAGTTGGTACGTTGGACTACGTCGTAGAATAATGGGAGCCAGTGATCAACTAATATGAATAACTTTAGCATTGGGCAAGGGTGAAGTTTTATTTAAGGGATTACCAGGTGTTACATCTAAATCTTGGATAAGGGTTGTGGGCATGGTATATGGGGGTTAATACTTGAGAAGTTCTATAGTTACTGGTATGAGGACTTAGGAGTTGATCAAAGGACAGGGAAAAATAGCATGGTTAGTTGGATATGTTATGGTTCGGAAAAACAAGGTAAGGGTTGGTTCTTCACGGGCAAGCATTGTATAAGACTCTCAAATAAGGTGTTGGCCAATAAGGATATTTACGGTAACATATTAACGACAGTTTGATCTAATTCTGGTTGTGAAAAGCTCCGGGTATTGATGATTGGAACAGTGAACATATTAATTAATATAGAAGAAGGATTATTTGGGTTAGAGATTTTTTGGAAATGGTACTTCGACAAAACTATATGAAAATGTTAGCAGGATTGTATGATCGGTAATTAAGAATCGACCTTTGGGACATGGACAATTTAGTGATAGTTTGGGTCATCGCTTGTATACTAAATTTATTTGGCCTGAGTAACTGGAGTGGGTCAATATCTTTCTAGTGGAGGAATTTTATAAAGGATGGTACATATAATGTGACGGATTTATGAGGAGTTTCAAGTTTAAAGGTTCGAGTGGGGTGAGTGAAACTCTCTGTGTTTAGGTGCGTAGTGTTCTATTATTTCCAGGATTTGTGCAGTTATTTTGTGGGGCCTATGATATTTCAGTACGATTAGGAACAAATTGGAGTAATGATCGGTCATTAGTGGTGAATGTGATTGAATGAAAGGTGGCGATTTAAGAATTTCTATAAATACGTGGTTGATCTAATTTGTAATGAGTAAGGTGCCTCTTCGAGATAGGAGAGGATTTGAATTGGAAACAATGAAAATTCTTGGGCTAGGTGTGGATTATATTGGCATTATTTCCGCATCTTTCAGATCGGGTGAAATTATTTAGTACGCTTGGAGGAGTAGGTTTATGATAATTGACTAAGTATTAGGACGAATGCTCCATGGGGTTCGTGATTGGCGACTGGTGGTAGACTGTGTTGAAGCATTATTAATTAATAGCATGGATGAGTATTTTAAAAATTAAAAACTTAGGAGTAATTGTGCAAGGTAAGGTGCATAGATCTTAAGGATGATACGTTAGGATTTGGTAAGGCGCGATGGTTGCTGTCACGACCCGACCCGACGGGCCACGACTAAACGTCCTAATTGGACGTCATTACTGACCTGTCACACTTAATCCATTTAATACCGGGATTTATAGAAATTTCGGCAGCATAACACTGCAATGATAACCCCTGTCCACGTAGGCAAGCTGACAAGGCGGCCTTACACGTGAATGAACCTGTCTCCCGAGGGAGTCGCAATTAACCAACACAATATATACAAGCAAGCCGACAAGGCTGCCACTAGATAACAACAAGTATATCCGGGAACATCCCAACACAGAGTAGAGCAACGTCGCAAACCAAAACGGAAGTACATACAACCACCCCACAGCTGTCTACAGACCTCTAGGAGTACAATACTGACATATGACGGAACAGGGCCCCGTCGTGCCCAAAATATACCTAAGTCTGGAATGTAAGGATCTGTACCAAAATAACTGGCTCCGGAACAAGGGAGCTCTTCAGCGGCTGGTAGATGTCCTAAGCTGGAGGGTCACCTATCTGAACACCTGAACCTGCGGGCATGAACGCAACCCCCCGAGGAAAGGGGGGTCAGTACGAAATAATGTACTGAGTATATAAAACATGAAATACTGAAAATAAAATCACAACTGTGTCAAGTAAAGATAGAGAGTCATCAAGCTTAACAAAAATGAGAGTCATATCAGAAATCATGAATTCTTACTCATACTGTCACTATGTCTATGTCTGTATATCAATCTGTATAACATGTCTCGTCCTTCTAGTGAGAGACTCGATGGAAGTCTGTATATGTGTTACACCCCGTAAATTCAAGAAGATAAGATAAGAACATACCAAGGAAAATAAGATTTGAAAGTTTGAAAGATAAGTTGACAAACATGTGTTGGACGGATTTTGAGTCTACCTTGGAGTGTTGTACCCCAGTTGTTAAGAATTGTTAGGTGTTTAAAAAGCCTAGTGTGTAGTCCGTTAAATCTAGTTCCCAACGCAACAAACCGCTCGTCGATAGGACATCGGGGTCGAAAGTTATGGAGGTTACAAGTTCGGTCTGTGATCGAGCAAAGCGATGGTTTCGTTCAGGAGTCACAGCAGCGGCCGGAGCGAGACGCGGCGCCGGTTGTACTGGGGGTTCGCTGAGGTTGCAGCGCCGCGGCGCCGGAATGCAGGGCCGCGGCGCCGGAATGCAGGGATTTCTCAGAAGTGGAAGCGCCGCGGCGCCAAGGCGGGATTTTGGTCAGCGGAAAGGGCTGAAATCAGGGGATATTTTCGAAAAGGGCCCATGGGAGGGTGACAAGTGTCCCTCCCATCCTTTTGACTAAGAAAAGGGTCCTATTTTAGGACCAAGTCTTGGAAGACTTGGTCATTTCATCTTAGAACCCTCCCATGAACTCCTCTCCCTTTCTCTCTAGATTTTTGAAGAAAACCTAGCCTAAGGAAAAATTGTTGGAACAGCGGCAAGAAGGCAAAGTGTGGGTAAGTGGGAAGCGCGGGTGGACGAGTTTGACGGGAAAGAAGTTGAAGAAAAAGGGCTTTTGTGGGCTATTCCAAAAGGTAAAAGTTTCCCCCTTCTCTTGGAAATAAGTTTTAATACTTGTTATAGTTGATATAGACCACGTGAATCATGTATTAGAGATTGATAAGTACTATGGATTTTGGAAGGCTAGAAATCCGAAAATGACATTATTGAGTCATTTGAATTTGAATTACAATTTGGTCGTTATCTAAAGTCGTCGCATGTTACCTACTAAAGGATTGTAGTAGCTTTAATCGATTTCGGCTTGATTACATGTCTTACTAAACAACTTGTATTGAAATAGAGATTGAAAGAGAAGTAGTGTTGATTGTAGCCGAGAATTGGATGAGAATTGGTGTTGTTGTACCTCTAATTGCCGAATGTACACTTATATTTTGTGGACTAGTTTTGATGTCAATTGTGGGGCGGAATTTTACACGTCTTGTAGGCATGTAATCCCCTATTGTTAACTACCTTGTTGAGCCTTAAATGTGGCGTGTTTGGTTACTGAATTCGGCCTTGAAAAAGGTGGCAAAGTAGGTAGAAACAAAGGAAGTGCTGTCCAAATTTCCTTAGAATAAGGGGCTTTGCAATTAGAGTATTATACGTTAAATCTAGGAGCTAATAGACGTATTATGGCCATTATAGGGTGAAGTACTACGAGTAGCATATTCTACTTGAAAGGTGGAAAAGGCTAGCAGGAGTATAGTACTTTGGAACAGTTTGCTACTTGTCGGTAATCGTCGCGAGGTATGTGATTCTTCCTATCCTCTTGAGCATGATTATTTGTGAAAATATAGTGCGGTAGACGCACGTGTGTTGAAGGAGTTTGATTTCCCTTTTTGTGCCTTGACTTGATATGAAGTGTAAAGGTCTTGATTGCGTGAAAAAGTAGTAAAATGCTTATAGTTGTAATTGGTTGGTTTAAAACATAAAGTGTTATAATGACTTTATGGGAAGTTAGTTATAACGACTTTATGTAGGTAAAAAGAATAGTTTGTTGATTTCAAAAGATAAGAGACTTGACTTATAATTGACCTAAATGGTGTGGAAAAGTGTGAAACCTCATTCGTGAGTAATGAGTACGTGGTCTTTAAAAGAATAAAGTTTTATTTGATTTCTTGACATTCTAAAGTAAGGAGACTTAAAGGCTTTTTGAAAGGTCATGTAACTTGATTTTGGGAAAAGAGAAGTAACTTGAGTTTAAAAGTATAAGTAACTTGTTTTCAAATATTGAACTCTTGATGGAAAAATATAAGTGGCTTGGTTTTAAAAGGTAGAGTACCTTGATCTTAAAGGGTTAGCTACTGGGTTTTAATGGTATACTTGACGTTGTGTTAAAAAGTGTTTAAAGTACTTGATTTAAACATGAATGTGTTTGGTACTACAGATATTAGTATCGAGTTGTTGTTACGTAAGAAAAGAAGGAGATCTTCTTTTTGAAAGAATTAAAGTATGTAGTACTTTGGGGGTTAAAAACCCGGACTTTGACATAAAATGAAAGTACCTTGAGTTGTGTGTAACTTGCCTATGCTTGTTGAGATAGCCTTTGTTGTGCAAGTGTTTGATTTTGTGCTACCGAGTCTCTCGATGGAGGACCGGCTATCTGTTTGATTGATGGACATACTGACACGTTGGGTGGCCCACGGGTATGCTTCCACTAGGAGTGTTATCTTGTTATTGTTTGGACATACTGACACGTTGGGTGGCCCACGGGTATGCTTCCACAGTGGGTATTATCTTGTTATTGTTTGGACATACTGACACGTTGGGTGGCCCACGGGTATGCTTCTGATGAGTATTATATTGTTATTTGTTTGGACATACCGACACGTTGGGTGGCCCGGGTATGTTTCCACTATGGGTGTCATCTTGTTATCTCCTTTGGGCATACCGACACGTTGGATGGTCCACGTACGGGCCCACTAGGGCGGTTCCAGGCCATGCTTATACCGAGGTGAGATCTTTGGGGCACGCGGTCATTGTGCGGGTTAAATTCGGTTTGTATTTGAGTGATGATTTTACGGGCATGAGTCACGACTTGACATATTCGCTTATATGTTGTGTACTGTATTTTGGTTATCATACATGTCTCCTGCTTTTTATAGACTATTATGATTTCATTTACAATATTTTCAGTTTCACATACTTGGTACTGTTATCTTGACCTCTCTTGAAGTGCGTTCATGCCGCAGGTTGAGGTACATAGCTTGCTGATCCGCATTCTTTGGATCGCTGTTCAGTTCTCGGAAAGCTCCATTTCTCCGGAGGCTTTGTCTTTTGGTACGGTTCCCTGAAGTTGTAGACTTTTGTACATTCAGGGGCATGGCGGGGCCCTGTCCCGTCGTTTTTGTCATAAAATTTTTAGAGGTCTGTAGCACTGTTGTGGGCAGGGTTTGTAAAGGATGTAACTGTTCAAGTTTTCATTTATGTTCAGAAAGGTAACCGTTTTGGGTTAGCCTGTTTTCTTATCTCACTGTTTACCATCTATGAGTTTTTATTTCCGCTGATTTTCTCTGATGTAGTATCACTAGGGTGCCCGGGGTAAGGCACCAGTCGCGGGCCCGAGGTCGGGTCGTGACAAAAGTGGTATCAGAGCAGTTAGTCCTCAGAAAGTGTCTACAGACCGTATCTAGTAGAGTCTTGATTATCGGTGTGTTGTGCACCACATCTATAATCAGGAGGCTATAGGATATTTAGGATTGGTTTCCATTCTTCTCACTCTGAGATCGTGCCTTGAAGCTGTGTTATAAGTTGGACTCCCTCTGACGTATTCTTTTTATACCAGTGATGCCTCCACGAAAGGCAACCAGGGCCCAGAAGGGCAAGGCAGCAGATGGAGCTGCGAGTAGAGCAACAACGGTCTCTCACGAGGCCACGATACTGAGCCTCGGTCCACGGCCAGCAGAGGATATGGGTTACAAGTAGATGGCGATTACTAGCTAGGATTGTGGCTGAACACGAGGGCGAGCGAGTCGGAGGTTCCAGTAGCACCCGTAGTTCACCCGAGGTCAGATAGTTTGAGACTTCGGGGCTTTCTGAGTTGTAGCCCACCCGAGTTCTATGGGTCGAGGGCTGAGGATGATCCTCAAGAGTTTATCCGACAGTTGCGGCAGATCATGAGAGTGATCAAGGCCTCGGAGATAGAGTCGGTAGTTTTGGGTTCACATCGGCTGCGTGATACTGCAGTCGACTGGTTTGATTCATGGGAGCTGTCCCGGGGGGAGCATGCACCTCCAGCTGGTTGGGACGAGTTCTCAGAGGCATTTCTTGCACACTTCTTGCCTTCGCAGGTGAGGAGAGCCCGGGCAGATAGATTTACGATGTTGAGCGAGCAGGCGGTGACCGGGAGTACAATGTAGAGTTTGACTCATTGGCCCGGTATGTCACCGCTTTAGTGGCAGACATGGAGGATAGAGTGCACCGTTATGTCACCGGGCTCGATGATTATTTAGCGAGAGGGTGCGCGGAGTAGCTCTTCACCGGCATGGACATTGCCCGCGTCCGTTTATCTTGCGTGAGAGATCGAACGTAGAAGTCGACGGGATAACCAAGATCAGCGAGAGGGCGGGGCGGTAGGGTCCTTTGGTGACTTTGGCGGCGGCCTCGAAGAGCTAGTTATGCACCTCCGCCAAGACGAGTGCCCGCACGATCTTGGGGCGTTCGGAGATTCGGGGCGGTCAGGGCTCCAAGGTTTCAGGTTTTTGGGGAAACAGAGATGTTAGTCAGATGGGACCACCCCTACCTCGTTGTGGCCGTTGTGGTAGGCTCCATGATGGGGAGTGTCGTGCTAGTATGGGAGTTTGTTTTACGTGCGGCCAGCAGGGCCATTTTGCGAGAAATTGTCCAACCAGAGGTAGCGCGGATGTAGAGACTCAGCCTTCGGGATCAGCGACTGGTTCATCTCCTCCTTTTATACGCCGTGCAGGGAAGGAACATGCTTAGAACGACAAAGGGAAAGTGAAGCAATAGTTACAGGTATATTCTTAACCCTCTAGAGACTAGTATGCATTGATATTATGGTGATGTGCTAAGTGTTATATTCGGATAGCTTGGTGTTAAAAAATGTGATTTAGAAGCCTGATTAGTGAAAATGGTAAGTCTGGGGATGAGAAAATTTTGAAGCTTAGAATTTATAACAATCGAGACCTTAGATGTAAGGGCCGTCTTGAGTAAAAGGTTTTACGGTTATCTTTGTCGAAGTACTTGGTATGCGTGAAATACATTGTGGGATAATTCCATGGGTAGTGTGAGATGGAAGTGGTAGCCTTCATGACGTGGATTAGTAAGATGACCAAGTCTGGAGGTAGTGACTCCAAGGCTGGGGAAACTGAAGCGGCAACTGAATTGTGGTAGGTATAATAGAAAGAGTTCAGGTGTACGAGGAGGGTACGACGAGTAAGGAGAAAAGTGAACGGGTGTTAAGAGAATGGAAGCGATCTTTTGGTGAAGTAATGATATGACGAGAGTATCCTTTAGACCGGGGGTGGAGAAAATAGTGATGTTATGCAAGTTAGAGGTGATTACCTCGTTGGCATGGATGGGAGGCATAATTGATTTTGTGGGTGTAGTAGTGAAGACTATACCGGCGCCTGCGTTTTGGAGACTTAGAAGGAACATTCGGGACGAATGTTTCTAAGGGGGGAGAATGTTACACCCCGTAAATTCAAGAAGATAAGATAAGAACATACCAAGGAAAATAAGATTTGAAAGTTTGAAAGATAAGTTGACAAACATGTGTTGGACGGATTTTGAGTCTACCTTGGAGTGTTGTACCCCAGTTGTTAAGAATTGTTAGGTGTTTAAAAAGCCTAGTGTGTAGTCCATTAAATCTAGTTCCCAACGTAACAAACCGCTCGTCGATAGGACATCGGGGTCGAAAGTTATGGAGGTTACAAGTTCGGTCTTGTGATCGAGCAAAGCGATGGTTTCGTTCGAAGTCACAGTGTGTATGGCCGGGGCGGCGCCTTGCGGTTATCTTGGGGTTCGCTGAGGTTGCAGCGTCGCGGCGCGGAATCTGAGGCCGCGCGCGGAATCTGAGGATTTCGAAGTGGAAGCGCCGCGGCCAAGTGGCCGCGTCGCCAAGCGGGTTTGATCGTGAAAGAAGTGAAATCGGGGATATTTTCGAAAAGGGCCCGTGGGAGGGTGACAAGTGTCCTCCCATCCTTTTGACTAAGAAAAGGGTCCTATTTTAGGACCAAGTCTTGGAAGACTTGGTCATTTCATCTTAGAACCCTCCCATGAACTCCTCTCCCTTTCTCTCTAGATTTTTGAAGAAAACCTAGCCTAAGGAAAAATTGTTGGAACAGCGGCAAGAAGGCAAAGTGTGGGTAAGTGGGAAGCGCGGGTGGACGAGTTTGACGGGAAAGAAGTTGAAGAAAAAGGGCTTTTGTGGGCTATTCCAAAAGATAAAAGTTTCCCCCTTCTCTTGGAAATAATTTTAATACTTGTTATAGTTAATATAGACCACGTGAATCATGTATTAGAGATTGATAAGTACTATGGATTTTGGAAGGCTAGAAATCCGAAAATGACATGATTGAGTCATTTGAATTTGAATTACAATTTGGTCGTTATCTAAAGTCGTCGCATGTTACCTACTAAAGGATTGTAGTAGCTTTAATCGATTTCGGCTTGATTACATGTCTTACTAAACAACTTGTTTTGAAATAGAGATTGAAAGAGAAGTAGTGTTGATTGTAGCCGAGAATTGGATGAGAATTGGTGTTGTTGTACCTCTAATTGCCGAATGTACACTTATATTTTGTGGACTAGTTTTGATGTCAATTGTGGGGCGGAATTTTACACGTCTTATAGGCGTGTAATCCCCTATTGTTAACTACCTTGTTGAGCCTTAAATGTGGCGTGTTTGGTTACTGAATTCGGCCTTGAAAAAGGTGGCAAAGTAGGTAGAAACAAAGGAAGTGCTGTCCAAATTTCCTTAGAATAAGGGGCTTTGCAATTAAAGTATTATACGTTAAAGCTAGGAGCTAATAGACGTATTATGGCCATTATAGGGTGAAGTACAACGAGTAGCATATTCTACTTGAAGGGTGGAAACGGCTAGCAGGAGTATAGTACTTTGGAACAGTTTGCTACTTGTCGGTAATCGTCGTGAGGTATGTGATTCTTCCTATCCTCTTGAGCATGATTATTTGTGAAAATATAGTGCGGTAGACGCACGTGTGTTGAAGGAGTTTGATTTCCCTTTTTGTGCCTTGACTTAATATGAAGTGTAAAGGTCTTGATTATGTGAAAAAGTAGTAAAATGCTTATAGTTGTAATTGGTTGGTTTAAAACATAAAGTGTTATAATGACTTTATGGGAAGTTAGTTATAACGACTTTATGTAGGTAAAAAGAATGGTTTGTTGATTTCAAAAGATAAGAGACTTGACTTATAATTGACCTAAATGGTGTGGAAGAGTGTGAAACCTCATTCGTGAGTAATGAGTACGTGGTCTTTAAAAGAATAAAGTTTTATTTGATTTCTTGACATTCTAAAGTAAGGAGACTTAAAGGCTTTTTGAAAGGTCATGTAACTTGATTTTGGGAAAAGAGAAGTAACTTGAGTTTAAAAGTATAAGTAACTTGTTTTCAAATATTGAACTCTTCTTGATGGAAAAATATAAGTGGCTTGGTTTTAAAAGGTAGGAGTACCTTGATCTTAAAGGGGTTAGCTACTTGGGTTTTAATGGTATACTTGACGTTGTGTTAAAAAGTGTTTAAAGTACTTGATTTAAACATGAACGTGTTTGGTACTACGGATATTAGTATCGAGTTGTTGTTACGTAAGAAAAGAAGGAGATCTTCTTTTTTTGAAAGAATTTAAGTATGTAGTACTTTGGGGGTTAAAAACCCGGACTTTGACATAAAATGAAAGTACCTTGAGTTGTGTGTAACTTGCCTATGCTTGTTGAGATAGCCTTTGTTGTGCAAGTGTTTGATTTTGTGCTACCGAGTCTCTCGATGGAGGACCGGCTATCTGTTTGATTGATGGACATACTGACACGTTGGGTGGCCCACGGGTATGCTTCCAGTAGGAGTGTTATCTTGTTATTGTTTGGACATACTGACACGTTGGGTGGCCCACGGGTATGCTTCCACAGTGGGTATTATCTTGTTATTGTTTGGACATACTGACACGTTGGGTGGCCCACGGGTATGCTTCCACAGTGAGTATTATCTTGTTATTTGTTTGGACATACTGACACGTTGGGTGGCCCACGGGTATGTTTCCATTATGGGTGTCATCTTGTTATCTTCTTTGGGGATATATAGCACTCCAAAGTTTACTCAAAATCTGTCTAAAACATTTTTGCCAACTTATCTTTCCAAATTCAAATCTTATTTCCTTTCGTACGTCTTCATCTTATTCTCTTGAAATTACGGGGCGTAATATTCTTCCCCACTTAGAAACATTCGTCCCCGAATGTTCTTTCGGAGTCAATCTCATAGATAGCGTCATAGTCTCCCTTTTACAACCCCTACATACCAATAATGCCACGCGTGGCCACATAATAGTACTTAAGCAAAATACTTCACAAGTAAGGGAAATGAATTACCTGAAGGTGTCAAAAATAAGTGTGGATACTTCCTCATTATGTCCTCTTCTGCTTCCCAGGTCATCTCCTCCTTATTATCATTCCGCCACAAGACTTTGACGGAAGCCACATCCTTGGTCCGCAGTCGCCTGACCTGGCGATCGATTATCGCTATGGGAATCTCCTCATAAGATAATCCCTCTGTCACCTGGACATCGCTAGCTGGGAAAACTCTCGATGGATCTCCGATACACTTTCGCAACATAGAAACATGGAAGACCGGATGTACCGCCTCTAAATCTGATGGCAGATCCAACTCATAGGCAACCTTGCCTACTCTACGGATGATCTGGTAAGGCCCAATGTACCTTGGGCTAAGTTTCCCCTTCTTTTCGAATCTCATCACACCCTTCATGGTGATACCCTCAGGAAGACCCAATCGTCTACCTGAAATTCCAAGTGTCGACGCCGATTATCTGCATAAGACTTCTGTCGACTCTGAGCTGCTAGCAGTCTTTCCTGGATAAACTTCACCTTATCCACAGCCTGCTGAATCAATGGGCCAACTAACTGAACCTCTCCCACATCGAACCAACCGATCGGCGACCTACACTTCCGCCCATACAAAGCCTCATATGGCGCCATCTGAATGCTAGAATAATAGATGTTGTTATAAGCAAACTCCACAAGAGGCAAATGATCCTCCCAGCTACCCCTGAAATCAATAACACAGGCCCGCAGCATATCCTCAAGTGTCTGGATAGTACGCTCTCCCGCGCGTCGATGCGAGGATGAAACGCGATCGAGACTCACCTGTGTCCCTAACCCCTTCTGAAAAGACCTCCAGAAGTTAGTCATAAACTGGACTCCTCTGTCTGATATAATAGATATAGGGACTCCGTGCAGTCTCACAATCTCCTTGATATACAATCTAGCATAATCCTCAGCCGAATACGTAGTCCTGACTGGAAGAATGTGGGCTGATTTCGTCAGCCTGTCTACAATAACCCAGATGGAATCACACTTCCTCTGAGTACGAGGTAACCCTGTAACAAAATCCATGTTGATCACCTCCCACTTCCATGTCGGAATATAAATCGCCTGCAATAGCCCACCGGGCTTCTGGTGCTCAACCTTGACCTGCTGACAATTCGGACACTGAGAAACAAACCCTGCCACGTCCCTCTTTAGGCCATCCCACCAATACATACATCTGAGGTCATGGTACAACTTAGTCGACCCCGGATGAATAGAGTAACGAGCACTGTGTGCCTCCCCCAGAATCTGCTGACGAAGTCCTGCAACATCGGGAACACACAATCTGCCCTCGAATCTTAGCACCCCATCAGGCGCTATCTCAAATAAACTCTTCTCTTCTCGAAGAGTCGTATCTCGATACCGTATCATAACTGGATCCTCATACTGTCGCCTCTTCACCTCCTCAACTATGGAAGACTCGGCAACTTCACGAACCCGTACCCCACTATCATGGGTATCGACCAACCGAACCCCAAGGCTCGCCAGTTGATGGATCTCATGGACCATGTCCTGTCTATCTGGCTGTACTTCTGACAGACTCCCCATAGACCTACGACTCAGAGCATCTGCCACCACGTTGGCTTTTCCCGGATGGTATATGATATCAACATCATAATCCTTTAGCAACTCTAACTACCGTCTCTGCCGCAAGTTCAGCTCCCTCTGCCTGAAGATGTACTGGAGGCTCTTGTGGTCTGTATAAATATCCACATGAACCCCGTATAAATAATGTCTCCAAATCTTCAAGGCATGAATAACTGCGCCAACTCTAAGTCGTGAGTAGGGTAATTCCTCTCATGCTTCCGTAGCTGTCGGAAAGCATAGGCTATAACCTTGCGATCTTTGCATCAATCGCGCACCTAGCCCGATGCGAGGCATCACAATAAATCACGTAGCCCTCTAACCCCTCGGGAAGAGTAAGAACTGGAGCGTCGTCAACTTTTCCTTCAGTAACTAGAAGCCCTTCTCACAAGCTTCGCTGAAACTTTTGCTACGAGTCAGCCTAGTCAATGGTGCTGATATCGAAGCGAACTGCTCCACAAACCTACGATAAAAACCTGCCATCCCTAAGAAGCTGCGCACCTCCGTCGGAGTAGTAGGTCTCGGCCAAGTCTTGACCGTCTCAATCTTTGATGTATCTACCTGAACACCGTCAGCCCCGATAATGTGCCCCAAGAATGCCACTGAGGCCAACCAAAACTCACACTTGGAGAACTTGGCGAACAACTGTCGGCACCGGAGGACCCCAAGTACCGTTCTCAAGTGATCTGCATGCTCCTGCTCTGTGCGCGAATAAACCATGATGTCATCAATGAATACTATAACAAACGTATCCAAAAATGGCTTGAACACCCGGTTCATCAAATTCATAAATACCGCTGGAGCGTTGGTCAAACAAAAAGACATCACCCTGAACTCATAATGCCCATACCGGGTCCTGAATGCAGTCTTCGGGATGTCTGCCTCTCTAACTCGCACCTGATGATAACCAGACCGCATGTCTATTTTGGAGAAACACTTCACACCCTGCAACTGGTCAAACAAATCATTAATCCTGGGGAGGGGGTATCTTTTCTTGATGGTTACCTTATTCAGCTGCCTGTAGTCAACACACATACGCAGCGTTCCATTCCTTCTTTTTAACAAACAAAACTGGCGCTCCCCAGGGAGAAATACTAGGCCTAATAAAGCATTTTTCCAGCAAATCTTTCAGCTGGTCCTTCAACTCCCTCAACTCAGTAGGTGCCATTCTGTACGGCAGAATAAATATAGGCCGAGTGTCTGGCAACACATCAATACAAAACCCAATCTCCCTTTTTGGAGGAATACCTGGGAGATCATCTAGGAATATATCCGGAAACACTCTAACCACCGGAATCGATCAAGAATCGGCGCCTCCGCCAGATCGAATACGAACGGATGATAGATGTACCCTTTCTGCACCATCTTTCTAGCCTTGAGGTAAGAAATAAACCTACCCCTCAGCGACGTTGTATTGACCTGCCACTCGATAACCGGCTCACCGGGAAACTGGAATCGGACTAACATGTCTCTACAGTTAACGTTGGCATAACAAGAAGCCAACCAGTCCATACCCATAATGATGTCAAAATCTGTCATCTCCAACTCTATCAAGTCTGCTAGTCTGATTGTATATAAACACCGGGCAATCTTTGTACACCCGCTCAGCTAACACCGAATCACCCACTGGCGTAGCTACCTCAAATGGTTCTATCGACACCGGCTCTATCCCTATTCTACCAACAATAAGAGGGGACACATAGGACAAGGTAGAACCTGGATCTATCAAAGCATAAACGTCACAACATGAAATCAATAATGTACCTGTGATGACATCCAGGGAAGCCTCCTGATATTGTCGGCTGGCTAAGGAATATATGTGGTTCTGTGGACCGCTAGAGCTAGGACCTCCACCACTACCTCTGCCGCGGCCTGCCGGTCTGTGAACACCCTGCCCTCCGGGGTGCATAACCACAGAAGAAGAAGACCCAACAACTGACTCTGTCGGCTGAACCATACCACCCACACCGCCTCTGGTCGAACAATCCCTCTTCATATGGCCCTGCTGGCCACAAGAGAAACAAGCTCTGACGATCGGCGCTCGCCGGTGAGATCTAGCATCGAACACACCGAGATCTGGGCGGTCTCGATCGATTCTGATCTGTCTCCTGAAACCCGAAGTCTTGGAGCCCTGACCTACTCCTGAATAACCCGGCTGATCAAACCTCCTGCCAGAAAACCGGGAAGGAGCACTCTGTCTTGGTGAAGCGTGAACGGCTGCTGCGAAATTTGTCGCCTCGAAAATTTCTGAAACCTGCTTTGTCACGCCTCTTGGGTTGGCCTAGGTCTGGCTGATCCTCTCTCTCTCTCTGTCTTATATCCCTTGTGCATAAGCCTGCATCCTGGCAATATCCATACCTGGATGAAGAGCCACTCCCAGGCATGCAGTAATTATATAACGGTCTAGCCTCATCACATAGCGGTGAACTCTGTCCGCCATGTCAGCCACAATAGTGGTCACATACCTGGCCAATGAATCAAACTCCAGGTTGTACTCTCTGATGGTCCTCCCATTCTGTCTCAATGTCAAGAATCTATCCACGCGGGCTCTCCTCATCTCATGAGGCAAAAAGTGATCTAGGAAGGCCTCAGTGAACTCATCCAAACAGCTGGAAGAGCACTCACACCTCTAGACAGCTCCCATGACACAAACCAGTTCAACGCAATATCGCGTAACCGGTAAGAAGCTAACACAACTGACTCTGTCTTCGAGGCCCTAAGCACCTGCATAGTCCGTTGTATCTGCCGAATAAACTCCTGAGGATCCTCCTCAGATCTCGAACCATAGAACTCGGGTGGATTACAACCCAGAAAATCCCGAATCCTGAAATTGTCGGCTCTAGGGTTAACTACCTGCTCATGTCGGCGCTGCCCCTCCACTATGCTAGTCAATAACCTGATTTGCTCTCCATAATCTCTATACTCTGCCCCTGGCTGCGGAACTGGAGGCTCAGGTATCAAAATCTCTGGAGCTACGGCCTCTCTCGGCTCCTCTAATACTGCCGGCGTGGCTGAACTCGCCGACCCTCCCACAACCTCAGGCATAGTCTGGTCCTAGTAACCCTCTGTGTACCACTAGCAGCTCCTGCTGCTGCCTTGCCCTTCTGGGCCCTGGTCGTCTTCCGTTGAGGCATAACTGATATATAAGAATAGGTCAGACAGGATTCAACCTAATAAGACAGCTCTACTGCACGATCTCAGAGAGAGAAGAATGGAAACCAATCCTAAATGTCCTGCAGCCTCCTGATTATAGATGTGGTGCACAACACACCGATAATCAAGACTCTACTAGACACGGTCTGTAGACACTTTCCGAGGACTAACTGCTCTGATACCACTTTTGTCACGACCCGACCCCGGGCCCGCGACGGGTGCCCTACCTGGGCACCCCTTACATGTATATATCAGAGAATAGCAGCGGAACATACATAAACTCATAAAATACTTAGACAGTAAAAACATCAACAGGCTAGCCGATAAGGCCACCTTCCGTGAATTATACATAACCCAAAATAAAACAGTTACATCTCTGTTCTTATAACCAAATCCACAAGATATCACTACAGACCTCTAATAATAACAATTGTGATGGGACAGGGCCCCGCCATACCCCTGAATGTACATATATCTACAACATCAGGGAAACTGTACCAAAAGACAAGCCTCCTGAGAAATGGATCTTTTGACACCTGATCAGTGATCCTAAGAGTGAGGATCCACCACCTGCTTACCCCTACCTGCGGCATGAACGCAGCCCCCCGAGGAAAGTGTACACAATATGTACCAAGTATGTAAAACTGGAAATACTGTAATTTACATCATAAGTCTAAAATAAAACTGGAGACATGTATGATAATCAAATTAGCAATATACTGTGCCTTACTAACAATGAGAGTAACAACATAACATTTCCGGTTCTCAAAATAGGAAGCCTGTGATTAACCTAGGGCCATCCGCCCGCAGTATTATCACGCACTCCTACTCCTGGCACTATTTCACCCGCATAGGCCGTATGGATCCTCATGAGGTAACTTCCTCGCATAGGACTGGTCCGCCCCACATAGACTATTTCACCCGCATGAGCCCTACGGACTCGCATGAGGTATTCCTCGCATCGTGGGTAGTAAATCCACGGAATCTGCAAATGCCACAAGCCCGGGGAATGACCCCGTAATGAACAATATATCACAAGCACAACCGGCTACTATAAATAACATAAACAAGTTAAGAAACCCCTTAACTTCTCATTTGACTTAATTAGCATACACTCTCATTTCTTTTAACTTAAGGCACTATCGTATCATGAAAGATCCGGGAATTTAACCCCAAAGTACTACTTACTTTTATTCTTTTAAAATGACTCTTTTTCATATAAAACTCCAAGATACTAATAACCGTAGTATCAAGTCAATTCTACTTTTCAAGACAAGTCACAATACCTTTTAGAAATACATTTATAGGCTTTTAAATCAAGTGACTTTTTACTTTAAAACTTTAAGCAATTGATGCCTTCAAATCAATTTACCTTTCTTCATTTCAAGTCTTTTATCTTTATTTACATCACTAGAGTAAACCATTCTTTTAACTTTCCATAAAGTTATTATAACCAACTTCCCATAAAGCCGTTACACTAACTTTATTCTTTAGGCACTAAGACATTCTTATCCTTTTAAAAAAACAAGTGAGTTAATTCTCTAACTCAACCAACTTGGACATTCTTAAAAGAATTCAAGGATACCAAATGAAACTGAATTCATTTAAAGCTCGTACGTCTACCGTACTATACATTTAAAACTACTCATGCTCAAGAGATAAGAAAAGTTCCACATACCTCTTCGGTTCAATCCACTTGCTAAGTCCAATATGACGTACGTAGTATGTCAACCTATAATGACCATAATACGTTTATCAACTTCTAGTTTCAAACGTAGAATATTTTAAGTGTAAAGTCACTTATTCTACAGAAAATTGGACAACACTTCCTTTGTTTCTACGTACTTTTACACCTTTTTCAAGGCCCGAATCCAATAACCAAATGTCACATTTAAGGCTCAACACATCAACCAATCAAAGGGGATTATACGCCTTACAGGACGTATAAAATTTTGTCTCACAATTCATATAAAACAGTCCAATATTAAATATCATTTTCGACTACAAGGTACAACCGCATAAAATCTTTTCCAATTCCTTTTTAATCCATATTATCGTTCTCACATGTTATATAGTCGCAACCAATCTCAACAACTATAATCTCTTACTATAGACAACATGCGACGATTATAACTATCGACCAATTTGAATTGTACTTTCAATGGCTAATAAGCTCGTGTTCGGATTTAGGCTCCCAATACTCTATAACACTTGTCAACATCAATGTATAATTCACATGATCAATATCAACTATTACATGTATCATAATCTACTTCCAAGAGGAGTGGAAATTTTACCTTTAGGATTTCGCCCACTATAGCCCTTTTTCCGCAACTCCTTTTCTCGTCAAAATCATCCACACGAACCCTCTACAAGTTTATCAACACTTTATCTTTTTGCCGCCTCACCAATAATTTCACTAGGCTTAGGGTTCTTAAAATTTTTAGGGAGAAGAGAAGAGGAATTCCTTTAGGATGAATCTTTGCAAATGACCAAGTCTTGCAAGATTTGGTCAATATATAAGACCTTTCTTGGTCTACAAGATGGGAGGGACACTTGTCACCCTCCCATAGGCCTTTACACAAATATCTTCTGATTTTTTCTTATTTTTTGCGAAAAATTCGGCCGCGGCCCTGCAGCCGGCGCCGTGGCGCTGCAACTTCAGAATGTTTCAGGACTTACGGCGTCGTGGCGCTGTGGCGCCTGACTGGAATATTTTTCCTTCACTTCTGCCAACTGAACTTCTAACGTCCATACTTCTCCGCTCTGATGTCCTATCGACGAGCGGTTTGTTGCGTTGGAAACTAGACTCAACGAACTTCATATTAGGCTTTTTAAACACCTAAAAACTCTTAATAAACTGGAATATATAGCACTCCAAAGTTGACTCAAAATCTGTCTAAAATATTTTTGCCAACTTATCTTTCCAAATTCAAATCTTATTTCCTTTCGTACGTCTTCATCTTATTCTCTTGAAATTACGTGGCGTGACATTTTGTTTAAACTGAAATGAACAAATGCTACACTGGACAAAATGGTTGTTTTCATTTTTTTGCGCTACTACACTTCTTTTAAAAGAACATATTACTGATTTGAACGGATACTACACATTTGGCCAATGAAGGAATCTCCGTTGATTCCCAAGGCAGACATGTTTTACTTTTGGTTTACTTATTAATTTTTGTCGTTATTTAAAATTATTTACTCTCTTAATAACACTTTTACTAAGTGTTTATACAGGTATCCGGAGATATATTTGAAGAAGATGTCTCGGTTCGCTGCCCGGAGAAGAACTTTGCATACTTGGAGCCATTGTTGCACATGAATTTGAACATTCTATTGACTTCTTTAATTTCTTTTACATTTCGCCTTAATTTGATTTTCTTGTATTGTAATGTAGTTACTCTGCTTGTACGATTGTTTGAACACTTAGAAATAATTAGGCCTTAAATTGATAAATAATAAGGGTAGTCTAAAATTGAAAACCCGCCGCTAGTTTATTTATTTTAAGCCATGCATCTTGTAAAACTATTTGAAGCATTCTTTTATTAATTTAGTATTTTTCAAACATGCATTATTTAACATCCTAATTCACTATAATAATTATTATGTGGCGACTCCTCGAACTCATTAGCATTTTCATGGAATCACCCAGAAGCAGTACGTTGCAGTTCAATTTCGACCCTCCGGTAAAAAATGGGCGCGACAACATGACGACTCTGTTGGGGATAATCAGTTTCTTGACCATAGAAAATCTAGGTTTATTATTTTTGTTTATTTGCATGCCTTTAAATTTGTGTTTTATTTGTAATTGCTTTAATTGTTACTTTCTTATACTGCTTTCCATAAACTGGCATTCCGCTCATATTTCTTCCCTTACGGAAATTCACACTATCAAACACTACACGCGAGGTGTGCTTCGCGCACCCGCAAAATTTTCTTTCAAATACCCAAATTTAGGAGAGTTGGCGCATGCGCAGATTTAACCGGCTCGTCTGGTTGGCTGTGTAGCCTTCTCACTCGAGTAGTCCGCTCGGAAACCTTGCTTCTAGTAAGACAAATCTTAGAAAATTTAGGATAGAGCTATACCACCCTTTATGTTAACTCATGCATGAATACATCTTAGGTGGGTCGAACCTTGGTATCGTCTCCACAATTAGGAAATCTACCAAATTATCGACGGGTCTCACAACCCAACGATCAATCATCATATATGTGTAGGATGATTATGATAGATAGATTCAAGCCTAATAATGACATGCCAAAATTGGAAAATGTATATTCATCATTTCCAACAAAAGCATTAATGTTTATCAACTTGGATCAATCTATCACAATCTCGCATATTTGGCGTTTAGGCCTACCTCTGGCATAAGAGATGTCTCATGCATATTAGGGTGCACGCTTGATTTGCATGCTTTTTTTGTTTTACTAGTGTTTGTCGCTAGCAACTCTGTACATATTATTTAAAA
Organism: Przewalskia tangutica; assembly: GCA_029844215.1. Taxonomy (NCBI): domain Eukaryota; kingdom Viridiplantae; phylum Streptophyta; class Magnoliopsida; order Solanales; family Solanaceae; genus Przewalskia; species Przewalskia tangutica. Next base: position 94,680,727 of record CM056728.1, on the reverse strand, counting down.
TAATAATTACCCTTTCAACTCTGTATATATCATGTCATGTGCTTGTAACTCCGGGCATGAGTATTTGCACTTTGCACTTTTTGTTGTCATACTGCAATCAGGACTTCTACTGGGGCAATGCCATATTTTGGTCCAAGGGACAGAAGCTGTGTTACCAGCAAAGGGTAAATCGCTTTTGAACAGCACGACTCGGACCTTGTGAAGCATCAACCTCCATTTCGATTGAACCAATCAGGGGAGTCTCTGACTATATTGTCACATCCCTACATCTTATTATTTTTATCACTTTCCTACTCTCACCCATTGCTCTTATTTTTGCAGGAAGATCGTCCTTGCAAACAGTCGAGAGCGGTCGTATAAAAAAAATATCACAAAAGAACCAGGAGATGTTTCGACTGAAAGAAGTCAGCCAACCCCAGATTCAAGGAGACATCACTTTGAGTTTTTAAATACCTTTGTATTTTTATACATATTTGCAAATTCAATTGATATGATGAGCTTTAATTATATAATACATTCATATCATTGGATAACATATCTTCCCGAACTACGCGTGTCTGATTCTCACCATACGGTGTTTTCACGACCCGACCTCGGACCCGTGACTGGTGCCTTACCCCAGGCACCATTGTGATACAACATCAGAGAAAACCAGCGGAAATAAACTCACAAACAAGAAACCATATAACATATGAAACAGGCTAACCCAAAATGGCTACCTTTCCGTAAACATAAATATAACAAAAACTGAACAGTTACATCCTTAACAACCCAATTTATAACAGGACTACAGACCTCTAAGAATGTGTAACCACTATGACGGGACAGGGCCCCGTCATACCCCTGAATGTACATAATATCTACAACATCAGGGAGAACCGTACCAAAAGTCAAGCCTCCGGAGAAATGGAGCTTCTGACACCTGAGCAAAGATCCTAAGAATGAGGATCCACCACCTGCTTACCCCTACCTGCGGCATGAACGGCCCAGGAAGGGGTCGATACCTGATATGTACCAAGTATGTAAAGCGGAAAATACTGTAATAATATCATAAGTCTAAAATAAGTGAGTCGTGGATGAAAATCAAATTACATTGCTTTGTGTCTTACTAACAATGAGAGTAACAAGTATAAATTTTCTGCGTAAAAATAGGAGGCTCATGATCAAAGCAGGTCCTCGCGTAGTATCATTAAGCAATCCTACTCGAGACTATTTCGCGCATAGGTCCTGTGGACCGCGCAGAGTCATCCACCTCGCGTGAGACTATTTCACCGCATGGATCCCGTGGACCCGCATGAGTACAAGCGCCGCTCGCATCATGGGTAGCAAATCCATGACATAAGTAGTAACCCTGGTTTACCAGTAATAATAATAATAATACGTAACCTAGCACAACCGGCTATCATACATAACATAAGCGCTACCGGCTTATCATAACATAAGCAAGTTAAGAAAATCCCCTAACTTCTTATTAACATTAGTAATATATCCTTTCATTTTAGTTTACTTAAGGCACTAACATGTCATTTAAGAGAAAATCCGGGAATTCAACCCAAGTACCGCGTACTTCTAACCTTTTAAGAAATGACTCCTTTTTATATAAAACTTCCAAGATACTAATAACCGTAGTATCAAGTCACGACTACTTTTCAAGACAAGTCACATTTCCTTTTAGAAATATCATAGGCTTCTAAATCAAGTGACTTCATTGCTTTTAAAAATTTAGGCAATTAATGCCTTAAAATCAATTTGCCTTTCACAAATTCAAATAATTTATCCGTACTTATTTTACTTAGAGTAAATCTTTCTTTGTTAACCTTCCATAAAGCTAATATAACCAACTTCCCTTAAAGTCGTTTATTAACGTTATACATTAGTCAAATACATTTCCCTAAATCCAAGGGACTTATACTTTTAAAACGAAACAAGTATCATATACTTAAAACACTTCAAGTCCCTTAACTTTGAAAACTTAAGACATCCTTAATACTTTTTAAAGAAATGAGTTAATCCCCTTACTCACTAAACTTGGCCATCCTTAAAACAAGTAAGGGATATCAAAACCTTGTACGTCTACCGTACTACATAGGTGCAACTAGTTATGCTCAAGAGATAGGAAAGTTCCACATACCTCTTCGGGTCAATCCACTTGCAAGTCCAATATACCGCACGTAGTATGTTTAACCTATAATGACCATAATACGTCCATTAGCCTCTATCTTCAACGTAGAACATTCTAATAGAAAAGTCCCTTATTCCTACGGAAAATTGGACAGCACTTCCTTTGTTTCTACATACTTTGCCACCTTTTTCAAGGCCGAATTCAATAACCAAACACGCCACCTTTAAGGCTCAACAATCCAATCAACTCAAAGGGGATTACACGTCTAACTTGGATGTGTAGAATTCTTCCCCACAATACATAACAACTAATACAAACTACAAGGTCCAATTTGGCAATTTTGAGGTATAACAACATAACTTCTTATCCAATTCTTTTTTTAATCCAATTTCTTATCCAATTCCTACATGCAATACCTCTAAAGGCAATATTGACAACTATAAGTCTTTTCTTCCACACATGCAACACAATTTACTAGCAAAAGAAAAAGGATTGTTACCTTAGAGCTTACCCAAATTAGTCCAACAAATTTCACTTGTCTTCTTTCCACAATCACCTCCACAAACCTCCTACAAGCTTGTCAACATGTTTCCTTCTTGCCACCTTTTCTGAAATTTTCTCTAGGCTTAGGTTTCTTCTTGAATCTCTAGAGAGAAGGGAGAGGAATTTTAGAGAGAAGGGAGAACTTTTTAGAGAGAAGAATGAGCTTTGAAGAATGACCAAGTCTTCAATACTTGGTCAATAAATAGGACATGCAAAAATAAGATTGGGGGGGGGGGGGGGGGACACTTGTCACCCTCCCATGACCTTTTTAAAAGAAAATATCTGATTTTTTTCCCCAGTTTTCCGCAAAAACTCCGCCTCGGCGCCGCGACGCTGAAACCTCCGCGAACTTTCAGAACTTCCGGCGTCGCGGCCCTGTTTTCCGGCGTCGCGGCGCTGCAACCTCAGAGAATTTTCAGTGTGTCCGGCGTCGCGGCCCTGCATCCGGCGCCAGCGCTGCGGCCTGACGAAAATTCATTATCGCTCCAACAAGACCGAACTTGTAATTTCCATAACTTTCTACTCCGATATCCTATCGACGAACGGTTTGTTGTGTTGGGAACTAGACTCAATGAATTACATACTAGGCCTTTGAACCACCTACGAACTCCCCATGTAATGGGAAATAAACCGCCTCAAAGTTGACTAACAACCCGTCCGAAACATTCCGTCGACCTATCTTTCAAAAATTTAAATCTTAATTCCTTTCGTACGTCCTCATAAGCATGGCCTGAACTACGGGGTGTAACAGGTGTGATACGTAGGCAACTCATCTTGGGTTCGACACCACATAATAAAATATAATAATAAAAAAATCACAAAAATGTATTTTTTCTCATTCTATTTGAACGAACTACGCGCACCTGATTCTCGTCAAAGATGAGATACGTGGGCAGCCCTACTTTGGTTCGGTGCCCTTTATTCAGAAATACAAAAATATTTTAAGTATTATTGACTGACTTGGTTGATACTAACACAGTTAGGGGTGTGCAGAGGAAAAAAAGTAACAATCAATATGGTGGAGGAGACCGACTTCATGATAAACTATAAATTCTTTTGGTACCTCTCATTCACACTTGTAATGACATTGTCTTGCATGCTTCAAAGATAAGAACGACATCATTTCATGTGCATTATGTGGTGAGTTTTAGAATAAGTTCAATTGCATTGCATTATGATCTAGAACTTGTCCCGAATGTTTGTTGAGGTGAAATCCCGAGTAACACTTGGTATAAGATATGATCGTAGGCTTTCTTTAATCTGTTTGACCCTTTTCAGCCTATCAAATAACATTATCTGTAGCACTCCCCTTTGAGCCTAAAGCCTATTCTTTTGATAACCACATATTAAATATATACCATTTCTGAGTACATACACACACTATCCCTCTCTTGGCCCGACCTCCTTAAGCGCATTAGAAATGTGCAAATCGCTGATAAAGATCTGAGTTGAAGTTTCAAAAGATAAAGTTCCAAAGTCCCAAAGAAAAAGAAAACAAAAGCAAAGGACGACTTCACCCAAAGAGGAAATTAAAAGCCCCGACAATATCAAGAAAAAAATGGTGAAATGAGAAAATAACTCTAACAAGGGGAAAAAGCTTCAAACGAAATATTCAAAAGAAGTCAGTACAAAAGAAAGAGGACAAAAAGGAAGTAGGTCAGCATTAAGGCACACAAATGCCAAGCGCGGACATAATCCAAATCTCAAGGAAAGATTAGTCACTCCTTACCCAAATGATATCATTCCTTTCCTCAGACCTACATTACAAACCCTTCAAAAGTACTACATGATCCTATACCGAGGGTTCTTACATTAGTGGAGACTCACATGATGGCCAAGCCTATGGTATCACAATTGCATGCATTGAACATCTTTTTTAGTGTGAGTGTACTTCTCTTGACGTCCCAAAGTTCGAAATACTGAAATATATGTGAAAAAGGGACTTTCTTTTAGTGATGGCATTTGAAACATGAGGATAAGTATAGTTCGAAACTTGGGCTGCAAGCAAGTGTCAATACTTAGGTATATCTGAGGTAGCATCGGAAGCTGAAGGAATTACCATGGAGTCAGTCTCGGCCAGACAAAAAGCAAATAACGATAATCCTCGAGCACAATACTAATTGTTAGTATCTACTGAAGTCAAGACGTGATTCTGTTTTTTCATTCTTTTAAAAAAATAACAAAAATAATTAAAAAAAAAACTTTATAATTCTCTTTTCACGAACTACGTTATGACATGATTCCCTCAGCGGGATACGTAGACGGCTACATCGGTTGCGGTCCCATTTTTGAAAACCTTAAAATCTCTATTTTGCTTACAACAAACTATGTTATGACCTGATTCCTTTGGAGGGATACGTAGGCAGCCACATCGGCTACAGTCACACCATTAGAAATATTTCTCCCTTGTTTTGCACATAACAATATAAGCTCATCTGATCAAACGTCCAGGCAACAATATCATTTCCACCCATGCAGGTCATAAACGCATTACGTCTATGCAAGAACGACATCTCAGTATTCACAACATTCAGCACGTCTGGGCAAGGACGATATCTCAGCAGTTGCAGCATTCAACATGTCTGTGCAAGGACAATATCTCAGCATTCGCAGCATTCAGCAAGTCCGTGCAAGGACAACATCGCATCATTCAGTATGTCCGTACAAGGATGACATCTCAGCACTTGCTACATTCAGCAAGTCCGTGCAAGGACAACATCTCAGCATTCAGCATGTTCATGCAAGGACAATATCTTAGCATCCAGCACGTCCGTGCAAGGATGACATCTCAACAGTTGCAGCATTCAGCACGTCCGTGCAAGGACGACATCTCAGCAGTTGCAGCATTCATCAAGTCCGTGCAACGACAATATCTCAGCATTCGCAACATTCAGCATGACCATGCAAGGACGACATCTCAGCATTTGCAGCATCGCATCAACACAATGATGACATCAACAACATCGTTAGCACATTACACAGGACGACATTCCCATTCACATGATTACATTTCTTATATTTTCATGCTTTATCATTTTTGCCTTAACAATTATGCACTAACTTTTTCTTAAGCTTTAGTCTACATGTACCTTAATTTATAAGAGTAGGAGCACAACGTGGAACTATCTCTTACAGCGAACTAAGATAATTTATTGGGGAGCCAAACTTCCAAACAAAAGGCAAATGCGGTCTCGAACATCGATCCACTCTCTTTCAGCATCCCGCAACATCACATTAACCCAGTGTCATCATAATTCGATACTAGGACAAATTTTGGAATCCGCATCACATTGTCTTTAATTTTCTAACATCGCAGTAACACAATGTCATCTTAATTCAACACTGGGATAAATTTTGAATCTTCATCAGCATTGCCTTTAATTTTCTGGCATGACAGTAACCTAGTGTCATCATAATTCGACACTAGAACAAATTTTAAATCTGCATCGACATTGCCTTTCATTTTCTGGCATCACAACAACCTAGTGTTATCATAATTTAACACTGGGATAAATTTTGGAATCGGCCTTAGTCCGTTTTTAATTTTTTAGCATTGCAGTAACCCAGTGTCAACATAATTCGACACTAGGACAAATTTTGAATCCGCATCGGCATTACCTTTAATTTTCTGGCATCACAGCAATCCAGTGTCATCATAATTCGACACTGAGACAAATTTTGGAATCGACGTCAGCCCGTCTTTAATTTTCTAGCATCACAACAACCTAATGTCATCATAATTCGACACTGAGACAAATTTTGATTCCGCATCAGTTTTTCTTTCAATTCACTGGCATCAGAAATATTTATTTCTTCTTGAAAATTCCATTTGGCAATGCATTTCATAATCTTTGTTCTAATTCTGACAATCAGGACAAAATTGACTACAAATCAACGTCTTTGTCTGAAAACTCTTTCATCGTCTTCAGCTAAAGAGAGATAAGTTGTTGACACCCAATTTTGACCCATCTTTTCCATTTATATGTTGCAATTTTAAGTATTTTTGACATCTCATTTTTATCATCATTTTTGCATCATAATCATAAATATTCCATGTTATCCTATTTTTCGCAAAACAACATCGCATTTTTTATTTTTTATTAAGTATTAGACATTTTTAAATATTATGTTTTATTATTATCACATCGTCATAATTTTGCATCTCTTCCTATCATTGTTTCTTTTAAATAATAAGCTCTTTCTTTTATTTAAACCTACTACCCACACAAAACCAAACAACGCAAAATCAGTCTCATTTGCCTCAACCCATTTTTAATTCTTAGGCCCAAACCAAAATCAGCCCAATCCTACACCCTTTTCATTCCCCCCAAACCTAAACCTAAAATTAAACCTAATCCTACCCTATAAATTAAAACCTAAACATACCACATTAAAGGACTTCATCCGCGCAATACTCATCCCCTTAAAATACTTTACCCTTTTCCCATTCTCTCTCACCCCTTATCAACCACATAACATGAAATCCTTTACCCCTTCCTCTCCCAAACCACCATCGCGGACCACCTCCTAATGTCGGCAACCCATTACCACCACCACTGTCATATCGCCTCTGTCAGTTGCAACACCTTGTTAATCACCCTCTTACCCTCTCATCCTCTTCATCTAAAGCACCGTCGATGTCGACCATACACCCTCTAACTCCAGCGAAACTCAAGACACCATCATCACCGCACCATCTACCACATAAAACCATCACTGTCGGAACCTTAGAGTTCAACACTCAAACCACCACGGTGGCGTCGCTCTGGCGTACCTCGTCGTGGAAGCGAAACCGCCACCCTCTCTTTGCGCTATTGAAACCAGCTGATGTTTGAACTCCTACGACACTTATTGTTTTACTTCTCTTATAGTTGCATATATTGTTGGTTCTTGGACTGATTTGTTATGACTTGTATCTGGCCGGAGTTCTTAAAACTCCGGCGACCTTGGTTTGACAATACTTTGGGGTTTGTTGGCTGATTTGGCACAATTTTCTTTTTATATCTGGCCAGAGTTTTAAAACTCCGGCGACAGTCTGTATTTTCCGGCGGATCTCTATTTTATTTGGGCGGATTGTGTTACTACTACTGCTTCATTTTTGTAAAGTTGTATCTGGATTGATCTTGACTATTTTCTCTTTGCTTATCGAATTAATTTCTATGGTTGTTGAATTGATTAGGCATGTGGTGAGTCAGATTCACTATTTTCCTGGCTATTGTGGTTGCGTTTGTTAATGTTTGCAGGCTAACAATTGCACTTGACATTTGGCCATTGCATCGTGGTTGTCCTTGGATTTTTCAGGATGTTTTACCCCTTACCAATTTTGTTTAAACTGAAATGAACAAATGCTACACTGGACAAAATGGTTGTTTTCATTTTTTTGCGCTACTACACTTCTTTTAAAAGAACATATTACTGATTTAAACGGATCTACACATTTGGCCGATGAAGGAATCTTCATCTGATTCCCAAAGCCTCACATGTACAAAAGACGGGTTTTACTTTTGGTTTACTTATTAATTCTTGTCATTGTTTGAAATTATTTACTCTCTTACTAAAACTTGTTCTAAGTGTTTATACAGATATCCGGAGATACATTTAGAGAAGATGCCTCGATTCCCTGTCCGGAGTAGAAATTTGCATACTTGGAGCCATTGTTGCACTTGAATTTGAACATTCTATTGGCTTCTTTAATATCTTTTACATTTCGCCTTAATTTTATTTTCTTGTATTGTAATGTAATTACTCTACTTGTACGATTGCTTGAATACTTAGAAATAATTAGGCCTTAAATTGATAAATAAAAAGGGTAGTCTAAAATTGGAAACCCGCCGCTAGTTTATTTATTTTAGGCCATGCATCTTGTAAAACTATTTGAAGCATTCTTTTATTAGTTTAGTATTTTTCAAACATGCATTTTTTAACATCATAATTAACCTAGGTTTGTCTGGACAACCACAAGTTAGCGGATCTTAAAGGATGCCTAATCCATTCCCTTTAGGATAATAAAGAACCTTTACAGAAAATTTCATAAGTTTTTTGCAGACCATTAATGGAGTTATTTTGCAGCATTTAAAGTGTCCTAATTCACTTAATAATTAGGTGGCGACTCTTCGAACCCCTTAGCATTTTCAGGGAATCACCTAGAAGCAGTATGTTGTAGTTCAGTTTCGAATCTCCGGTAAAAAATGGGTGCGACAATGAGTACAACAGGATCTCTGGGTGCACTATGGCTAAGCAGATATGGGATGCTCTAAAAAATGCTCATGAATGCACTAATCAAGTAAGGATGTTTAGAAAGGTCATGCTTGTTACTGACTATGAAAATTTCAAGATGAAAATTTGAGAGTCAGTTGCTTAGATGTTCACCAGGTATACCTCTATGTGAATGAGTTGACATCATTGGGTAAAATCATTATCACCGAGGAATCTATGCAAAAAAACTCTAAGGACATCACCAAAGGCCTTCCAAATGAAAGTCATTACATTATGGAAGGCTATGGACATAGAAAGAATGCCCCTTGAGGAAATAATAGGTAATGTCACGACCCGATCTCGGGCCCGTGACTGGTGCCTTACCCCGGGCACCCTAGTGATAACAACATCAGAGAAAATCAGCGGAAATAAAAACTTAACCAGGAAACAAGAGACAACATAAGAAAACAGGATAACCAAAACGGTCACCTTCATGTATATACATATAACTGAACAGTTAATATCCTTTACAAACCCTGCCCACAACAGTACTACAGACCTCTAAGAATGTAACAACATCTATGACGGGACAGGGCCCCGCCATACCCCTGAATGTACAAGTATCTACAATGACAGGGGACTATACCAAAAAAGGATAAGCCTCCGGAGAAACGGAGCTTCCTAACGAATCGCGATCCTATGAGCGAGGATCAACAATCGGTGTACCTCTACTGCGGCATGAACCCGGCCCAGAAGGAGTCAAGATAACAGTACTAAGTATGTGAAATCGAAAATCAGTAATGAAATAACATTTCATCATTTTATAAAACCATTTCGCAATAAATAAACAGTTAGGTCAAGTAAGGACGATATCCCGAATAATCACTCACACATAACTATGGGTCTCACGCCCATAATATCAATCATGCCCGTGGAACTCATTCTCATCACGGCGATACATGATGTGAAACAACACCCGTATGTGAACTCGAACACTAGATCTGCTGCGCAAGATCAAACCGTCGGGCAAGTAGAATAGCCAACTACCGGTCAAAAGCTAGTCATATCCCTTCACGCAAGGTACGGAAGCCAACTACTACCCAAAGCTAGCCACGCAACTGGCCGAGGCAAGTATCTTAAGCTAACGTACCCTAGCCTACCGTCTCACGAGATATGACCGAGGCAAGTATCTTAAGCTATCTACCAGAGCCTACCGATACACGAGAAATGACCAGGACAAGTATCTAAAGTGTGCCTGAACCACATGTACAAATCAAGCCCGTGATCGCTCGTCACCGCGGCAAGCTTCATGGATTAGCGGTGCATGAACAAATAACATAATCCTCACAATGACCGCATGCCCCGGCATCTTACCTCGGAAAGCATGGCCATGAAACCATCCTACTGGACGCATACCCGTGGACCATCCATCGTGTCAGTATGTCCAAAGGAAATAACAAGATAATACTCAAAGTGGACGCATACTCGTGAACCATCCAACGTGTCAGTATGTCCAAAAGAAATAACCAGATAATACTCAAAGTGGACGCATACTCGTGGACCATTCAACGTACTTTCATTTTATATCAACAATCCGGGTTTCAACCCCAAAATACTACATATTTTCATTCTTTCAAAAAGACCTCTTTTTACGTAAAAGCCACACGATACTAATACTCGTAGTATTAAAACACGTTTTCTTTTCAAACCAAATTACTTCACTTTCGTAAAAATCTTTACAAGACTTTTAAAATCAAGTACTCTATACTTTTTAAACCAAATGCTTTTCTTGTAAAACAACATCAAGTATACTCTTTAAAACCCAAAAACTTACTCTTTTCAAAACAAGTAACCTATACTTAAATCAAGTTACTTCTCCTTTTTCCGAAATCAAGTCGTTTATAAGTCAAGTCTCTTATCTTTCAAGATCAAGTCTCTTAACCTTCAAAATCAAGTCGTTTATCTTTCAAAATCAAATCTTTCTTTTATCTTCATAAAGTCGTTATAACTAACTTCCCATAAAGCCATTATAACACTTTATGTTTTAAACAAAATTCATTTCACACATGTACGTCTACCGTACTATATAGTTCACAACAATCATGCTCAAGAGTATAGGAAGAATCACATACCTCTTCGGCTTAATCCACAAGCCAAGTCAAGTATGCCGCGCGTAGAAGATCCACCTATAATAACCACATTATATCTATCAATCTCTAGTTCTCTTCGTAGCATAATCTAAGCAAATAGTTCCCTATTCTACGGAAAACTTCGGCACCTCCCCGCAATCACATACATAACCTCCCCCTAACAAGGCCTGCTACCAAGCCAACAACTCCAAGGGGATTTGTCACGACCCGACCGGGACGCGATCGTGCCTACACGGGCGCCTACAGGTAAACATCGAGAAAAATCAGCGGAACATACATGAAACTTATAAATAAAACATCGGAGTAAAACAACAGTTAGCCGATGTAGGGCTACCTTCCCGAACATATATAAATACAACAAGCGGTTGCCTCATTTCTTTTACAAATCGACCCACAATATGTGACTACTGCACCTCAGAGTGTTAACATAACCATGGCGGGACAAGGCCCGCTGCACTTCAATATACATAGCCATGACAACTCGGAACATTGGAGCCATCTCAAAATCTCAACCAGGATCCTAAGCTCGCGGATCCATAGCGTAATACCTAAACTCGCGACATTTAACGCAGCGGCCACGAAGAAGTCGCATAACAGTTTAATATGGAACAGAATATAACGTCTGATAAATAAATCATAATCGTACAAAAGAATGACAAGGACAAGTATAAAAATACATACGGATCTGCCGTGTCATTACCACTTATGAACTTAATCGTACCTTATTAACCTTTCCATTCCCAATAAAAGTTATAGTCACATTCTTACGCACATTATTAGAAAAAGAATCATTAAGTTCATTACCATATAACTTACTTATCTTTCATAACATAGTCCGCCCACTACGGAGGGACACATATACTACCCGCCCAACCGACGCGATCAAGTCACACCAATATCTAAGCACGCGTGGAATCCCCATCACCGCCGGTGAAAGTGTAAAACATAACCATGGGTCTCACGCCCATAATATCAATCAAAACAGGTGGTATAACATCTTGGGGCTTGCCCCTCATTTATACTCTTACCCTGGAGAAGGTGGTATAACGTCTTGGGGCTTGCCCCTCATTTATACTCTTACCCTGGAGAAGGTGGTATAACGTCTTGGGGCTTGCCCCTCATTTATACTCTTACCCTATCTCGACCGGTCGTCAAACAACACATAAAGCAGGTGGTACAGCGTCTTGGGGGTTTACCCCTCACTTATACTCTTACCCTGACTCAACCGGCCATCATACATAACATAAGCCCTACCGGTTTATCATACATAACATAAGCACTACCGACTTATCATACATAACATAAGCAAGTTAAGAAATCCCTAACTTCTTATTAGCCTTGCTCATATACACTCTCATTTTGTTTACTTAAGGCACTAATCGTGTCATTATAAAATCCGGGAATTTAACCCAACGTACTACGTGCCTCTAGTCCTCTAAAATGATTCTCTTTAAAAAAACTTCCAAGATACTAATAACTGTAATATCAAGTCATATCTACTTTTCAAGACAAGTCACAATACCTTTTTAGAAATACAATTACAGAACACAAATCAAGTGACTTCTTTATTAAAACCTTAAGCAATTGGTACCTTTAAAACAATTTGCCCTTCCTTAATACTAGTTATTCCTTGATTTCGTTATTAGAAAACCATTCTCTTATCCTTCCATAAAGCCGTTATAACCAACTTCCCATAAAGCCGTTATAACCCTTTATGGTTTTAGACAAACTCATTCCTTTTATAACTAAGAGATTTATACATTCAAATCAATTCTCTTAACTTTCAAAATACTTCAAGTCTCTTAACTTTTAAGAAAACAAGTTTCAAAGTCTTAAAAGCTTCATACGTAAGCTCTTTTAAAATTAGTAACAAATCTTTGGTGCGTCGTGAATAAGTTATACTTATTTATAACGATCTTATTCAAGTAGCCATGATTTAGAAAATGTAATACAATTTTGTCTTATCTTAGCTTCTATGCAGATGGAGGATTTCTACTTGTTTTAACATAATGGATTGTCATTACATTTTCCTTTATTAACGCTGCAGTGGCTTGTTCGATACTTATTCTCATTTGTGCCGTAAATTAGCCAAATCAACTCGACTCCTTTTTATATAAAACCTTAGGCAATTGATGCCGTAAAATCAAGTTGCCTTTTTACATAGTCAAGTCATTTATCTTTCCATAAGGCAAATATAACTAACTTCCCATAAAGCCGTTATATTCACTTTATACCTTAGCCATAAACAATTTCCTATCCAAGGGACTTATACGTTTAAAACGGGACAAGTATCACATACTTTAAAACTCTTTAAGTCCCTTAACTTTAAAATCAACTTAAGACATCCTTACTATTTTCAAAGAAGTGAGTTAATCTCCTAACCCACCCGACTTGGCATCACATAAAACAAGTAAAGAATGTCATAGTCTTGTACGTCTACCGTACTACATACGTGCAACTAGTCATGCTCAAAGGATAGGAAAAGTTCTACATAGGGTAAATCACATAACTACCTCTTAACTTCTAAGAGTAGAAGGAAACATGAAAGGATACCACAAGTATATTCCATACATAGAATCATGCCAAAGGAAGGAAGAGGTTCACATACCTCGCGACGATTATCGACACGTAGCAAAATGCTCCAAAGTACTTCAATCTTGATAGTTATTCCACTTTCCAAGTAGGATATGCTATACTTAGTACTTCAACCTAAAATGGTCACAATATGTCCATTAACCTCTTACTTCATACGTAGAATATTCTAGGTGCTAAGTCGCTAAATTCTACGGAAAATCGGACAGCACTTCCTTTGTTTCTACTTACTTTGCCACCTTTTTCAAGGCCGAATACAATAACCAAACAGCCCCAATTGGCTCACAATTTCTATAAGGTACTCCAATACAAATAAAAACTAAACAGCCCCAATTGGCTCACATTTTGGAAAGTAGTCCAATACAAATGAAAAACAAACTAAAAGTCCAAATTCGGCCACCTTGAGTTCAACCTTACCAATTCTTATCAAATTTCCATTTCAATCCGAATTGGTAGCATAACATGATATCAAGTCGTATTTGATTATAACAATCCATAATCTCTAAGTAGGTAACATGCGACGATTTCTAACTACGACCAACTTGAAATCCAACTTCAAATGGCTAATGTGTCATTTCGGTTCTTAGGCTACAACAATTCATAACACTTATAAAACTTCAACACATATGCTTCATGCTAGTAAAATGTAAGGCTAACAACAATACATAATCTTGTAACACTTAAAGAGAACAAAATTATACCTCAACGAATCTCAATCTAACTTCCAAATCCGAAGTCGCTCCTTAGCAACTTAGAGCCTCTTCAAGACACTTCAATCTGCTACTTGAGACCCTTAGAACAATACCAACAACTTTCCTTCAAACCTCCAATCCAAAACCTAGAAAGCCACTAGGTTTTCACTTTGCGACTAATACGAAAACTCTCTTTTTCCGGGATTTTTCTATTGAGATACACTTACATAACACTCATGAACCTTGGTTTAAAGTGTGGGGCTTAAAGAACAAGAAACGAAATTTTTTTCTTCCTTGGGTGTGTGAACCCGAGAGCAAAGCCTATGAGTTCTTCAATTTTCTTCAAATTTTTGGCTAAGTGTGGACTTGTCTCACTACTAGTAGTAATATAAATCACATTGGAGGTTCAAGATGCAAACAAATGGGTGGTTTGGATGAGCTTTACTTAAATATCAAGGCTTGTGGGACCTTTGACTTTGGTCAAGATTGTCAAGCTTCACTACTTGCAAGACTTTGTCATCCAAGACTATGGTCAATGACCATATTGGCCATGCCTAAATCGTCCAAGGCATCCTAAGGGGGGGTGACACGTGTCGCCCTCCCGTTCGTCACAACAAAACGTTTTCCGACAATTTCATAATTCCTATAAATTCTTACAAGTCTCAAATCTTGACACTTATGAGTTCTTACGTACGTTCTTAAAACATGTCCTGTAAAATACGGGGTGTAACAGGATTACACGTCTAACCGGACGTGCACAATTTTGCCTAACAATAATACTACACAAGCCTACTGTAAAATACAGTCCAATGTAAATACAATTCAAACCTTTATAATCATCCTTCCATATATCTTATACTCAATTCTAAACTACTACAATATGTAATATCCAATTACAATAGAGGGACATAAATCATTACCTCGATAAGCCCAAAAATTATCCAAGATTATAAGTCGATCCTGAGCAACGTTTAGCTCCAAATCCTTACGCTCCAACCCGCTCCAAGCGACCCTTAGAAGTTTCTAAACAACTTCTCTAAACACTTCAACCAAGCTATGAAGATTTTTCTAGGGTTTCATTTGCGACTATTTGGAAAAAAAGTAGTATTTCCGGGCTCCTAGTATTAAAATAACCTTGGAATACAAGGCTAAGGTATTTGGGATAATACTACAATACTTGAAGTATTTTCTACACAAGTGGGGGGAGGGGGACGAAAACCATACAAAGGGAAAGGGATATTTTTGCCTTGGAAAGTCTTTAAGTGTGGATGAATATTATGTCTTGCACTATGGGGTATTTATAGAAGAATCAAGGGCCAAGATCAATGTAAGTGTATGGTCAAGATTGGGCCATGTGTGTGTGGGTCCCACCACACCACATGGCCAACAAAAAACAAGACAAGTGGCCTTGCCACTTGTAAGGCCAATTCGGCCAAGGGACAAGTGTCTAACCACTTGTCCCACCATTTCGGCCAAGGTGGCCACATGGGGGTGACACGTGTCACCCCCCTACTCGTCCAAAATATTTTGTCTTCCGAAAATATCCAAAATACCGAAAATCTCAAAAACAAAGTGGGCCCCACAAAACCGTAAATTTCTCCCGTGGGTCCCACGTGACCATTTCCGAAAATAAAATCTCATAATTCTAATATAATCCAAGAAGTCCAAATACCAAATCTGGGAATCCAATTCCCACTAACGAACCTTTTTCCTTCATAAAACCCGGAAACTTTTCCGTCGAAAAATCACATCTTTCTTTCTTTCCAAAATTTCGTCAGATTCTCGCACGCACGCCCTCACATACATACCTCGAACTACGGGTATAACATTCTTCCCTTAGAAACATTCATCCCGAATGTTCCTTCTAAGTCTCCAAACGCACTGCGCACAGATAGTCTCCACTACTACACTTACAAAACCGATCATGCCACCAATGGCCAGAATATAACATGTGCGCAAAACTCAAATCCAAGCCAACGAGGAATCATTTCTAATCTCACAAAAGCTCCCACTAGCTTCAATTTCCTCTAAGGCCATCCCCGGCCTTCACGATCCTATTCTGGTCGAACGTATCCACGAACCCGTATGATGGTTACCTAAACTTGGGCCTAGAACCCTCGTGACCCTATCACAAAGCGGGACCACCACAAATCGACCCCACCTTAATCCGGGCTGCGGGTTGACCCGCGATCTTGCCTCAACCCGACCCATTTACCGCGCCAAGCTCTTGTTCCCCGATCTGGAACAATCTCACTAATCAAGTCACGAAAAAAACTAGTGGTCTTCTTAGCTCAACTACCCTCTTACATTTCACACCACTCAGGGACTTATCACACAAATATACCCCACGTATACTATGCACTCCGACAAAGGTCAATCGTAAACAAAATCTTTTACTCAAGACGACCTCGCATCTAAGGTCTCCACGTATAATATTATAAGGCTCACAATTTCCCTGTCCCCAATCTTACCTTTTCAACTACCCATGTTTTCAAATCACAACTAACACAATGCCATCAGAACATAATACTTTAAAATATCCTCATCTTATCACACATACTAATCTCTAGAGGGTTAAGGATATACCTGAAATTAAAATAGGCGGTTCCAAGGACCGCTAGAACTGGGAACTTCCACCACGACCCCTGCCACGACATGCCGGTGCATGAACACCCTGCCTAGCTATCGAAGGCGAAGAACCCGCAACAGATCCCGAAGGCCGAGTCTCTACATCCGCGCAACCTCCGTGGACAATTCGCACACCGCACGCCCCGGCCGCCGCATGTCGAACTCCACGTTGTACCCAACCGTACGCCTCTCTGCCTCAAAGATCAAAAATTTGTCGGCCGTTTC
Organism: Przewalskia tangutica; assembly: GCA_029844215.1. NCBI lineage: Eukaryota > Viridiplantae > Streptophyta > Magnoliopsida > Solanales > Solanaceae > Przewalskia > Przewalskia tangutica. The sequence continues at coordinate 94,663,580 of CM056728.1, read as the reverse complement.
CTCATCTGCGGAGGCAAGAAATGGCCGAGAATGCCTCGAGAACTCGTCCCACACCGAGGCGCATGCTACCCGGACGGCTCCCACGAATCAAACCAATCGACCGCAGATTACGCACGATGCGAACTAGGACCACCGACTCGGTCTCCGGCCTCGATCACCTCACGATCCGTCAGAATCGCTTGATGAACTCCTGCGGATCATCCTCGTGCCTTGACCCATAGAACTCGGGTGGGCCGCAGCCAAAAGTCCCGTAGTCTCAAACTATTCGCTCAGCGTGAATCCATGGGTTGCGAACCTCGACTTCGTGCCCTCGTGTCTAGCCACAATCCTAGCTAGTAATCGGGCCATCTCTTATAACCCATATCCTCTGCTCGCCGTGGATGGAGGCTCGTATCGTGGCCTCGTGAGACCGCCGCTTTACTCGCAGCCTCCTTCACGCTTTGCCCTTCGGGCTCGGTTGCCATGCGAGGCATAATCGCATAAAATAATACGTCGGGCGAGTCCAACTTACAACATGCCTCTAAGGCACGATCTCGAGTGAGAAGGAATAGAAACCAATCCTAGATATCCCATAGCCTCTCGACATATAGGTGTGGTGCACAACACGCCGATAATCAAGACTCTACTAGATACGCAGATAGACACTTTCCGAGGATTAATCGCCTGATACCACTTTTGTCACGCCGATCTCGCCCGTGGATCGTGCCTTACCCCGGGCACCCTAGTGATAACAACATCAGAGAAAATCAGCGGAAATAAAAACTTAACCAGGAAACAAGAGACAACATAAGAAAACAGGCTAACCAAAACGGTCACCTTCATGTATATACATATAACTGAACAGTTAATATCCTTTACAAACCCGCCACAAAGATTACACTACAGACCTCTAAGAATGTAACAACATCTATGACGGGATAGGGCCCCGCCATACCCCTGAATGTACAAGTATCTACAATGATAGGGGACTATACAAAATAAAGATAAGCCTCCGGAGAAACGGAGCTTCCCAACGCTGAACTGCGATCCTATGAGCGAGGATCAACAACTGGTGTACCTCTACCTGCGGCATAAACGCAGCCCCGAGAGGTCAAGATAACACGTACAGTATGTGGCGAAAATCAGTAATGAAATAACATTTCATCATTTTATAAAACCATTTCACAATAAATAAACAGTTAGGTCAAGTAAGGGGACGCATATCCCCAGAATAATCACTCACACATAACTATGGGTCTCACGCCCATAATATCAATCATGCCCGTGGAACTCATTCCTCACTGCCGGCAGTACATGATGTGAAACAACACCCATATGTGAACCTGAACACTAGATCCTGCCTGCGTCATCAAACCGATCGGGCCAAGTAGAATAGCCAACTACCAGTCCAAAAGCTAGTCATATCCCTTCACGGGCAAGGTACGGAAGCCACTAATCCAAAAACTAGCCACGCAACTGGCCGAGGCAAGTATCTTAAGCTAACGTACCAGAGCCTACCGTCTCACGAGATATGACCGAGGCAAGTATCTTAAGCTATCTACCAGAGCCTGCCGATACACGAGAAATGACCAGGACAAGTATCTAAAGTGTGCCTGAACCACATGTACAAATCAAGCCCGTGATCGCTCGTCACCGCGGCAAGCTTCATGGATTAGCGGTCCATGGACAAATAACATAATCCTCACAATGACCGCATGCCCCGGCATCTTACCTCGGAAAGCATGGCCATGAAACCATCCTACTGGACGCATACCCGTGGACCATCCATCGTGTCAGTATGTCCAAAGGAAATAACAAGATAATACTCAAAGTGGACGCATACTCGTGGACCATCCAACGTGTCAGTATGTCCAAAAGAAATAACCAGATAATACTCAAAGTGGACGCATACTCGTGGACCATCCAACGTGTCAGTATGTCCAAGCAATCAATCAGATAGCCGGCCCTCCCAGAGAGTCACGGTAGCACAGAAACAAAACACTTGCCCATCAAAGGCTATCACAACAAGCATAGGCAAGTTCAACGTACTTTCATTTTATATCAACAATCCGGGTTTCAACCCCAAAATACTACATACTTTCATTCTTTCAAAAAGACCTCTTTTTACGTAAAAGCCACACGATACTAATACTCGTAGTATTAAAACACGTTTTCTTTTCAAACCAAATTACTTCACTTTCGTAAAAATCTTTACAAGACTTTTAAAATCAAGTACTCTATACTTTTTAAACCAAATGCTTTTCTTGTAAAACAACATCAAGTATACTCTTTAAAACCCAAAAACTTACTCTTTTCAAAACAAGTAACCTATACTTAAATCAAGTTACTTCTCCTTTTTCCGAAATCAAGTCGTTTATAAGTCAAGTCTCTTATCTTTCAAGATCAAGTCTCTTAACTTTCAAAATCAAGTCGTTTATCTTTCAAAATCAAATCTTTCTTTTATCTTCATAAAGTCGTTATAACTAACTTCCCATAAAGCCATTATAACACTTTATGTTTTAAACAAAATTCATTTCACACATGTACGTCTACCGTACTATATAGTTCACAACAATCATGCTCAAGAGTATAGGAAGAATCACATACCTCTTCGGCTTAATCCACAAGCCAAGTATGCATGCCGCGTAGAAGATCCACCTTTAATAACCACAATATATCTATCAATCTCTAGTTCTCTTCGTAGCATAATCTAAGAAAACAGTTCCCTATTCTACGGAAAATTCGGCAGCACCTCCCCCCCCCCCCGCAAACACATAAATAACCTCCCAACAAGGCTGCTGCAAGCCAACAACTCGAGGGATTACACGTCTAACCTGACGTGCACAATCGCCTAACAATAATACTACAAGCCTCTTTGTAAAATACGGTCAATGTAAATCTGATTCAAACCTTTATAATCATCCTTCCAATATATCTTATACTCAATTCTAAACTACTACAATATGTAATATCCAATTACAATAGAGGGACATAAATCATTACCTCGATAAGCCCAAAAATTATCCAAGATTATAAGTCGATCCTGAGCAACGTTTAGCTCCAAATCCTTACGCTCAACCCGCTCCAGCGACCTTAGAAGTTTCTAAACAACTTCTCTAAACACTTCAACCAAGCTATGAAGATTTTTCTAGGGTTTCATTTGCGACTATTTGGAAAAAAAGTAGTATTTCCGGGCTCCTAGTATTAAAATAACCTTGGAATACAAGGCTAAGGTATTTGGGATAATACTACAATACTTGAAGTATTTTCTACACAAGTGGGGGGAGGGGGACGAAAACCATACAAAGGGAAAGGGATATTTTTGCCTTGGAAAGTCTTTAAGTGTGGATGAATATTATGTCTTGCACTATGGGGTATTTATAGAAGAATCAAGGGTCAAGATCAATGTAAGTGTATGGTCAAGATTGGGCCATGTGTATGTGGGTCCCACCACACCACATGGCCAACAAAAAACAAGACAAGTGGCTTGCCACTTGTAAGGCCAGTCGGCGAGGAAGTGTCTAACCACTGTCCCACCATTTCGACCAAGGTGGCCACATGGGGTGACACGTGTCACCCCTACTGGATCAAAATATTTCGTCTTCCGAAAATATCCAAAATACCGAAAATCTCAAAAACAAAGTGGGCCCCACAAAACCGTAAATTTCTCCCGTGGGTCCCACGTGACCATTTCCGAAAATAAAATCTCATAATTCTAATATAATCCAAGAAGTCCAAATACCAAATCTGGGAATCCAATTCCCACTAACGAACCTTTTTCCTTCACAAAACCCGGAAACTTTTCCGTCGAAAAATCACATCTTTCTTTCTTTCCGAAATTTCTGTCGTATTCTCGTACGTACGTCCTCACATACATACCCTGGAACTACGGGGTATAACAGGTAAGCTGAAAACAAATGAAATAGATATGGAGAATTATATGAATGAGAAAGTTGTACGAGAAGATCTTAAGGCCTCTAAAATAATGATGAAGACGAGATGACATTGATCACCTGAAACTATAAAAATTTCCTCAAAAAGGAAAAACAATATGGTGGTAGTAGTTCATCTGAAAGAGGAAGGGTCTCTGATAGGTCCCAGAAAGGTGGATGCTTTAAATGTGATAAACTTGAGCACATGATCAAAGATTGTCCATTGTGGGAAACTAAGTGGAATAAAAATATAGCAGAGAAGGAGAAGAAGAAGGAGCAGATTCATGAAAAGAACGAGAATGGGACCTCAAAGGCTATGGTTATTGCTTGGAGATTGATTGATAAATCAAAAGATGAAAATAATCATTCTGCTCTCTTGGCCCTTGAAGTATGTGGCTTTGACTATAAGAAGGACTTCAAAGAATATGAGGAGGACCTTCAGATGTGACTTAAAAGATAAGTTTGATATTTTTTTCAAAGAGGAGTTTCATGTCATTGATGTTTACCTTAATCGATGAGTATCAAAATATGAGCAATAAAAGAATTGAGTCCTTTAGTTCTTTAACTAGTCTTAAGGAAGAATTAGTAGAGGTTGAGGCCACAAAAGTTAAGGTGGAACAGGAAAACAACTATCTGAATGAACAAGTTGCTCAAGTTGGTTCATGTGACTTGGCACTTCAGTCTGAAGTTCTCTCACTAATTATGAAAAGGGGAAATGGTGAAGCTATCATCAAATAATTTAGAGTTGAAAATGAACTAAGAAGGGCGAGGAGAGAGTTGTATCTCAAAAAGAAGAAATCCATATAAATGAGCTTTAATCTTGCCAAAGTTGAGTCAGTTCTAGAAAGAGCAAACCGCTGGACTCAATCCTTTCAATTACATTTAAATCTCACCAAGAAGACACATAACATTACCATTGGTCTAGGGTATGATAGGATTGTTAAGAAATAATTTGATAAATGAGACTTGTGCACACTATGTGTAAAGGTTGGTCATTTCAAAATTATGTGCCCAACAAATCCAAATCAAAAGGAAAAAAAGTCTGAGAAAGGTTATCCAAACGCCAAACCTGCAAACAAGAAGGGAACATGCACCGAGAACAAGTTCATAAGCATGTTGTCAGAATGGACAAAGATTGATCCATCTGATTGTGCAAGGAAAGGGACCCAAGCTCACCTAGATTCCTACAGTTAGTCTCTAACTATTTTGCACGAAATAGAGATAGAATCAGGAAATAAACTTGATAAATGATGCTTTCTCATTATAATTGAAGTTAGATGAAACTTTGTCCTCTCTCAGACATATAAAGGAAAGAATCCGCAATGATAGGGGATCTTAAGTATCTATTTTTGATATAGACCATTCAAATACTATCCCCATCAATTTTCCTCCAAAAAACCACAAAGTGAAATCAAAGTATTTTTGAAATTCAAAAGCTCTCAAACCTCATTCGTCAAAATAAGAAAAATAATAGAACGCACTTCCTCTCAAACCTCTCAAGATCCTACCACTGCCAAAAAAACCAACAAATGTCACACGTATTTCCCCTACATAACTTAACCATAACTAAATCTTAAATAAAATCAAAGCTAGAGCCGGTAGAAAGGATGAGGCCATCTTCTCCAATTTTGACCAGCCTTTGTCGATTTTTTTATCACTTTGATGTTATGGACACTCTAGGGAATTAGTTTGAAGTACAAAGAGAAGAAGTCAACAGTTTGACTTGTAGAATATCTGAATTGCTGGGAGTATACTATATAGGACCACTTGAACATGTAACTCAAGTCAAAATTCCAAAAATAATAATTATTGAAAAATTAGGGGTGGCTCATGTAGTAAAATCTATTGAAGACTTGGTGGATGAAATGGAGAAAATTGATGAGGATGTGATGGATAAGACAGAAGGACTTTATCAGGAAAGGTGCAAAGCATAAAGTGAGGGGGAATTCATAAGAGTCCCCATACCAAAGGTAGTTCATCTATTGGGTTGAAAGATACTGAACTGGTAGAAGAACCAACGAATGTGAAAAAAATAAATAGAGAAAGAAATTGCAGATGTACTGAGTGGCATGGGTGAGGGTGATGAGAAAACAAATGAGTTAACACTGTCAACATCTATGTTCCATTTGAAAAATTTGAGACACGTGGTTCAACAATGAAAACTTATACTCCAATGGAACGGGTCTCTAAACCTTGCCCAACTGAGTTGATTGCTTTGGAAGATGAGGAGCTCGTCACAAAATTCACTATGAAGAAGACGAGATCAAAACTTAAAAAGCATCGGGTGAGTCTATTCTAAGGTCCGAAGGAGAAGTAGTTGAGGAAGGTGAAACCTTAACGGAACCTACAACTTCTTACACTAGGTGTAAAAAATGAAGGTTGAGCAAGAACTGAAAAAGGCAATGTAAGAAAGTTAAAACGAGCACTACTTCCAAAACCAGAGCTGATGAGCTTAATTTAAAATCATTAGGAGAATTTGTAGAGAAGAAGATGTTGAGGGATAAGAAACAAAAAGGGAAGGCAGTGGAAATTTCACGATCAAGAAAAAGGGAAATAAAGAAACAAGTTGGAAAACCTTGTTCTTCTAATGAGAAATCTCAGTTCAAACTGATGGAACAACCAACTGAGAGTGAAAATGATGAATCATCATCTGAGTCTGAGGATCAAGATTTTAGAGATATTAAAAATTACTTCCACCCCGAAGAGGCAACTAATATAGATAAGTATTCAGCCTTAACAATCAAGAGACAATATATGTTGAGAGGAGGTCATGGGGAACCTGAGATGACTACATTACTGGAAAAGATAGAGCACCGAGTATGGGGTTACTTGTTCCTATCGAGAAAAGAAAAGAAAAAAACTATGGAAGAAGTGGGTAACTGAATTCTATGTTAATACCACATTCAATGAAAGCCACATTACTAGCGTTATTTTGGGAGTTGAAGTTACTCTAAATGCCTAAAGGTTGGGGGAATTCTGCGAGTACCCTTTGAGGGCTAGGCTAAATATGCAAAGAATGGGTGGCCTTCACTCCAAGGGATGATAAGTGTCATCTATATCACACGAAAGCTTACAAACAATCCATCAACCATGCAACATAAAAGAGTGCTAAAATAGATGTCTAGATGGTGTTATGTTCATCTTTTTTATCTACGAGATGTTTTGAATTAGGATACATAGTGGATCAGGATACACAGTATTGTCAACAACATGAGTTTGTTATAATAAAAAGGGGATAATTTATTGGCATTAGCAAGAACGACAATGAGTGATTTTTGATGATTGACAAAGTGAATGTGCAAGGTGAATGAATCAGGTTTGTGGACTTGATCTATCCAACAGATAGATGCAGTATAGAGTTAAGTGGGTCAGACATAGAGTAGACATAAAAAGAACTAGGTCTCCAAACATATTCCTTATCAGACAAAGATAAAGTTTAATGGAGCAACAAGGATCAGGATCTAGAAAGTATTCCTGCTCAGGATCCTACCGCGAGTAGGATTTGTGATAAAAACTTGGCCTACAAGGCTGCAAGATTTCTTGTCATACATATCAAGATACTTCAGAGTCCTACATGAAAAGTAAAGTTGTGTAACGTGCAGGAATCCTAAACTAACTCAAAACTTTATTTTACATGATGGGTTGTATCATGTAGGGTTTAAGTCAACTGACTTGACGAAAACCAAAAGTTATATATATCCAAGTCATGTCGTGCAGAAACTTACGCCTCACAAAGAGAAAAAATAAGAACATTGAGCAAACCATGTCAAGCATATTTGAAAGAGTTGTGATTTCATCAGTGCGACCTAATATAACAAAGGAGATTAAAGAAATTGTGTTACAAAGTTTATGTTTACAGTTTTTTAGTCTAGTTTTTTGTATTGGATTGATCATCAAATTCTACCTTTATCTATTTTCTTAGAAGCATATTGTTATGTATAATATGTTAGTCAAATTTGTTAGAAATTTACTAATGTAAAATTAAGTTTAGCCCATTATTTATGACTCAAATAATTGAGGCCTCAAAAGTTGGAAACACCGTTTTCACACACGTGCACTCGTAATGCCTATCGTATATTTCATTAGTGAAAGAGATATTAGTATGTGAGTAAACATTTGAAACATGAAATGATAGATGGTCGTTGGTTAGATGACGCGTGTTCCGCGTTGGTAAATGAAGGAAGAAGTGTACTACATGTAAGATTGAAACGGGGAAAAAAAAAGGGCGGCGACGCCACCGCAGAGCCGAGGCGCTACACCTCCAAGGCCACGGTGCCTTAGCGCCCCAAGGGTAAAGCCACGGTGCTAAGTGGTCTTTTGGCTACTAGAGTCGCGGCGCTGCCCAGGAAGTGTCTGTGCGACGGAATTCCAAAAGTTTGGCTGATCATGGGGACATTTTAGAGCATTCAAATGTTAGTTTTTCCTCTATTATTTGGCTGCATTACTTGATGAATTAAGTGGCCAATACATGTAACTTAAATGACCAATACATGGGCACTTGAAGATGCATTCTTACACTACTATAAATTGAGGCCTTTGGCTCAATTGTTCAACCCCACAATCAGATTTTCTGAAATTCTTCCTCTCTAAGCATACTTTCAAACACTCAAGGTTCTTCTTTAGTAAAAAAATGAGACTCCTTTGCTCATTTATTAGTTGTTGTTTTATCTTGGGAGATAGTTGCCCATAAATGTAAAAGGATATATACGGGGCAATAATTTCTTAAGGACAGGGTAAATATCACTCAAATTAGCAGTGCCTTTGTAACACTACCATATTTAGTGTCTCTTGGTTTTAGGTTATCAAGATCAAGGAGTTTGCTTAAACTCAAATATAGACTCAAGAACGAATATTCAGGACCGATCAAGAACTCACAAACTTATGGTTACCACAATTCTTGTTGATCGAAAAATTGTTGCTTTTGCAATCTAATTGTTTATCCTTTCGAAGCACTTGTAATAGTTGTTTACTGCTCTCGTACATACATTTTTATCTCACAATATTAAGACGTTATTTGCACCAGTGCTCAAAAGATGTTTGCTAGCAGATATGATCCCAAATTTGGCTGTGGTTTTTTTGTTTAAACCAGTTCTGGTGACAGTTCTGTAAACAGTTCAAACACTATCTCTGTTGTCACGACCTGACCTCGGGCCCGCGACTGGTGCCTTACCCCGGGCACCCTAGTGATACAACATCAGAGAAAAATCAGCGGAAATAAAAACTAAAACATGAGACAAGACATAAAGTAAGAAACAGGCTAACCAAAACGGTCACCTTCCTGAATATATATCAAACCGAAACGATTAAATCCTTTTTACAAACCCCGCCCACAACAAGATTACGGACTTAAGAATGTAACCATAACTATGACGGACAGGGCCGCATACCCCGAATGTACAAGTACTTACAATGACAGGACTATACCAAAGATAAGCCTCGAGAAACGGAGCTTCCCAACCAATCGTGATCCCATGGCGAGGATCCACAACCGGTGTACCTCTACTGCGGCATGAACGCAGCTTCGGGCGAGGTCAATACAGGTACCAAGTATGTGGCGAAAATATCAGAATCAAATCATAACAGTCTATATAAAACAGGAGACATGTATGATAATCAAACTACAGTCCACAATATATAAACAGTCATGTCAAGTCAGGGACTCACGCCCTCAAAGTCATCACTCAAATATAACTATGGGTCTCACGCCCACAACATCAATCATGCCCGTGGAATACCTTCCTCACTGTCGGCAGTCTATGATATAACAACACCAAGGAGTACACATGAACACCAGGTCCCACCTGTGTCATAAGAACCGTACGGGGCAAGTACGAAGGCATAGCTACCAGAACCAACCTGCATCATCCACTGACCGGGGCAAGTACGAAAGCCAACTACCAGATACTAAAGCCGTACCAACCATACTATACAACTATACCACGAAGATGACCCGGGGTAAGTACGAAGGCCAACTACCAGATACCAAAGCCGCGTCACGTCGCTGACGGGGGCAAGTACGAAGACCAACTAAAGATACCAAAGCCGGATCACGAGACTTCGCCACTAAACCGAATCGGCAAACGAAGGCTAACTACCAGATACCAAAGCCGAATCAGCCACGACCGGGGCAAGTACGAGAGCCAACTACCAGATACCAAAGTCGAATCAGTAAAAACCTCAGGGAGAGCTAGTCCATGGAATAACACTATCAACAGGGAAACGAACCCTCATCATGGCCGTATACCCGTGGACCATCCATCGAGTCAGTATGCCTATGGACTATCATAGTGGAAGCATACCCGTGGGCCGCCCATCGTGTCAGTATGTCCAAAATGATCAAGAATAACACGACCGGCCCTCCATCGATAGACGCGGTAACATAAGGATACAACACTTGCACAACAAGGCTATCACACGCAAACATAGGCAAGTTACACACAACTCAAGGTACTTTCATTTTATGCCAAAAATCCGGGTTTTAACCCCAAAGTATGTCATACTTAAATTCTTTCCAAAGACCCCTTTCTTTTACAAAAGTCACACGATACCCGTACTATCAAAAATAGAGTAACTATCATTTCAAGTAAACCAAAACCATTTCCACACCTTCTTTTGAAATAAACCAAGACAATACCATGCTTTCATTTTAAACCAATTTAAGACAAAACTATGCCTCCATTTTTAAACCGTTTTAAGACAAAACCATGTCTTCCTTTTAAACCAAAACACTTCAAATTCCTCAAGTCTCTTTTCTTTTAGAAAACAAGTTCCTTACTTTGGAATTTAAGAAAAATCAATACTTGTTATTAATGATCTTATTAAAGCAGCCATGATCTAGAAAATGTAATACAATTTTGTCTTATCTTAGCTTCTATGCAGATGGAGGTTTCTACTGGTTTTAATAATAATTAATTAGTCAATACATTTTCCTTTATTAACGCTGCAGTGGTTTGTTCGATACTTATTCTCATTTCCGAAATCAATATAACTTATTCCTTTTAAAACCCAATTACCCATTTCTCATAAATGCGGTTTCACAACTTTTTAACACAAACCAAGTCCTTAATATTTCACATTAAGTCATTTATAAGTCAAGTCTCTTATCTTTTAAACACCACAAACCATTTCTTTACCCACATAAAGTTGTTATAACAAACTTCCCATAAAGTCGTTATAATACTTTATGTTTTAAACCAATCAAATTTGTTTAGCACACGTACGTCTACCGTACTATATAGTTCACAACAATCATGCTAGAAAAGATAGGAAGAGGTTCACATACCTCGCGACGATTATCGACAATTAGCAAAACGCTCCAAAGTACTATAACCCTGCTAGCCTTTTCCACCCTTCAAGTAGAATACGCTACTCGTAGTACTTCAACCTATAAAGGCCACAAAACGTCTATCAACCTCTAGATCTCTTCGTAGAACAATTCTAAGTACAAGGTTCCTTATTCTACGGAAAATTCGGCAGCACCTCCCCCCCCGCAACCACATAAATCTCCTCCTCTATCAAGGCCCGCTACCAAGCCAACAACTCCAAGGGGGGGTTACACGTCTAACCGGACGTGTACAATTCTACTCCACAATAATACTACAAGTCTACTGTAAATACAGTCCAATGTAAATACAATTCAATTCTTTATAAACATCCTTCCATATATCTTATACTCAATTCTAAACTACTACAACATGTAATATCCAATTACAATAGAAGGACTAAGATCATTACCTCGATAAGCCCAAAATTATCCAAGATTAATAAGTCGATCCTGAGCAACGTTTAGCTCCAATTCCTTATCCTCCAAACCACTCCAAGAAACCCTTAGAAGTTTCTAACCAACTCCTCTTCAAGATCCAACTCCAAAAAGTGAAGAACACTTAGGCTACAATTTGGCAACTTTCGGCCAAGGGGTATATCTAAGGCTAGGGGTGTGAAATCTTTTCCAACTCTTGGTACACAATCTTCCTAACACCCTAAGGAAGAACACTTATAACTTTAAGAATTTTTGGACAACTTTTGGTCTAGGGGAATGGCCAATGCCGAGAGCTACACATAAGAGGGAGGGAGTATTTTTGCCTTGGAACTAAGTGTGGGATGAAAAATAAGTCTTGCTATCAAAGGGTATTTATAGAACAATCAATGGCCAAGATTAAAGCAAGTGGGTGGTCTAGATTGGGACATGTGTGTGTGGGTCCCACCCTCCAAATGGCTATACAAAGAAGAAGACAAGTGGCTTGCCACATGTTGGCCCATTTCGGCCAAGCCACTTGTCCCACCATTTCGGCCAAGCCACTTGGCCACCTAAGGGGGTGACACGTGTCGCCCCCCTACTCGTCCAAAATATTTCATCTTCCGAAAAATATCCGAAATGCCAAAAATCTCTAAAACAAAGTGGGCCCCACAAAACCGTAAATTTCTCCCGTGGGTCCCACGTGACCAATTCCGGAAATAAAATTCCATAATTCTAATATAATCCAGGAAGTCCAAATACCAAATCTGGGAATCCAATTCCCATTAACGAACCTTTTTCCTTCACAAAAACCGGAAACTTTTCCGTCGAAAAATCACATCTTTCTTCTTTTCCAATTTTTCGGTCGTATTCTCGTACGTACGTCCTCACATACATACCCTGGAACTACGGGATGTAACATTCTTCCCCCCTTAGAAACATTCGTCCCGAATGTTCCTTCTAAGTCTCCAAACGTACATGCGCCGGTATAGTCTTCACTACTATACTTACGAAACCAACTATGCCCCATATTGCCATAATATAACATACGCGCGAAACCCAAATCCAAGCCAACGAGGAATCACATCGAAGATGTAAAACAACACTAACTCTTTCTAGTACACGTACCATACTCCAGTCATCGCTTCAGTTTCCAAAACCTTGGTCATCTTACTAGCCTCAAATTCCTTTAAGGTCATTCCCGGCCTTCACGATCCGATTCTAGTCGAACACATCCGCGAACTCGTCCGATGGTTACCTAAACCTGGGCATAGCACCCTCGTGACCCTACCACCTGGCGGGACCACCTCAAACTGACCCCACCTCATTCCGGGCTGTGGGTTGACCCGCGATCTGGCCTCAACCCGACCCGCTATCGCCCAAACTCTCTCGTTCCCCGATCCGGAACAATCTTACTAATTCACGTCATGAAAGCTACCACTTCCATCTCAAACTACCCATGGAATTATCCCACAATATATATCACGCATACCAAGTATTTCGACAAAGACCAACCGTAAAATCATCCACTCAAGACGACCTTGCATCCAAGGTCCTAACTGTTATAAATTCTAAGGCTCACAATTGTCTCGTCCCCAGACTTACTCTTTTCAACCACCCATGTTTTCTAATTCACACTTAACACAATGCTATCCGAACATAGCACTCCACATGTATCTACCATGACAACATAAACAAGTCTCTAAAGGGTGAAAATATCTCTGTAACTACTGCCTCACTTTCCCTTTGTTGCTCTAATCATAATCCTGCCCTGCAGGGCGCCTAGCTATAGAAGGCGATGAACCAGCCACCGATCCCGAAGGCTGAGTCTCTACATCCGTGCTACCTCTGGTCGGACAAACTCTCACGAAAAGGCCCTGCTGGCCGCAAGCATAACAATCTCCCAAACTAGCATGACACCCTGAGGATCATCCTCAGCTCTCTATCCATAGAACTCTGGTGGACTGCAACTCAAGAAGTCCCGAAGTCTCAAACTATCGGATCTAGGGTGAACCACCGGCACTGCCGGAACCACCGGCTCCCGTCCGTCCTCATATTTTGCCACGACCCTAGCTAGTAACTGGGTCATCTCTTTGTAACTCATATCCTTGGCTCCTGGCCGTGGAACTGGAGGCTCAGGTATTGTGGCCTCAATAGAAACTGATGCCGCTCTAAACTCTGTTGGGGCTAGCGGCGTCATAAAACTCATCGTCTGAAGTACTATCTCAGGTAATGACCAGGCCTGTGCCCTCGTAACGCTCTGTGTTCTACTCGTAGCTCCCTCTGCTGCCTTGCCCATCTGGCCCTGGTTTCCTTTCGCAGAGGCATAACTGGTACATACGAATACGTCCGAGGGAGTCCAACTTATAACACAGCTCTAAGGCACGATCTCAGAGTGAGAAGAATGAAAACCAATCCTAAATATCCTGTAGCCTCCTGATTATAGATGTGGTGCACAACACACCGATAATCAAGACTCTACTAGACACGGTCTGTAGACACTTTCCGATGATTAACTGCTCTGATACCACTTTTGTCACGACCCGACCTCGGGCCCGCGACTGGTGCCTTACCCCGGGCACCCTAGTGATACAACATCAGAGAAAAATCAGCGGAAATAAAAACTAAAACATGAGACAAGACATAAAGTAAGAAACAGGCTAACCAAAACGGTCACCTTCCTGAATATATATCAAACCGAACAGTTAAATCCTTTTACAAACACTGCCCACAACAAGATTACTGCACCTCTAAGAATGTAACCATAACTATGACGGGACAGGGCCCCGCCATACCCCTGAATGTACAAGTACTTACAATGACAGGGGACTATACCAAAGATAAGCCTCCGGAGAAACGGAGCTTCCCAAACCGCTGAACTGTGATCCTATGAGCGAGGATCCACAACCGGTGTACCTCACTGCGGCGATGAACGCGGCCGAAGGAGGTCGATAACAAGTACCAAGTATGTGAAATCAAAAATCAGAATCGAAATCATAATACTATATAAAAGCGAGACATGTATGATAACCAAACTACGATCCACAATATATAGCAAATATGTCAAGTCGTGACTCACGCCTCAAAGTCATCACACAAATATAACTATGGGTCTCACGCCCACAACATCAATCATGCCCGTGGAATACCTTCCTCACGGCGATCTATGATATAACAACACCAAGGAGTACATGAACACCGTGTCCCACTGTCATAAGAACCGTACGGGGCAAGTACGAAGGCATAGCTACCAGAACCAACCTGCATCACCCACTGACCGGGGCAAGTACGAAAGCCAACTACCAGATACCAAAGCCGTACCAACCATACTATACAACTATACCAATGGCCGGGGCAAGTACGAAGGCCAACTACCAGATACCAAAGCCGCGTCACGTCGCTGACGGGGGCAAGTACGAAGACCAACTACCAGATACCAAAGCCGGATCACGAGACTTCGCCACTAAACTGAACGGGGCAAGTACGAAGGCTAACTACCAGATACCAAAGTCGAATCAGCCACGACCGGGGCAAGTACGAGAGCCAACTACCAGATACCAAAGCCGAATCAGTAAAAACCTCATGGAGAGCTAGTCCATGGAATAACACTATCAATAGGGAAACAAACCCTCATCATGGCCGCATACCCGTGGACCATCCATCGAGTCAGTATGCCCTTGGACTATCATAGTGGAAGCATACCCGTGGGCCGCCCATCGTGTCAGTATGTCCAAAATGATCAAGAATAACACGACCGGCCCTCCATCGAGAGATGCGGTAACATAAGGATACAACACTTGCACAACAAGGCTGTCACACGCAAACATAGGCAAGTTACACACAACTCAAGGTACTTTCATTTTATGCCAAAAATCCGGGTTTTAACCCCAAAGTATGTCATACTTAAATTCTTTCCAAAGATCTCTTTCTTTTACAAAAGTCACACGATACCCGTAGTATCAAAAATAGAGTAACTATCATTTCAAGTGAACCAAAACCATTTCCACACCTTCTTTTGAAATAAACCAAAACAATACCATGCTTTATTTTTAAACCAAATTAAGACAAAACTATGACTCCCTTTTTAAACCGTTTTAAGACAAAACCATGCCTTCCTTTTAAACCAAAACACTTCAAATTCCTCAAGTCTCTTTTCTTTTAGAAAACAAGTTCCTTACTTTGGAATTTAAGAAAAATCAATACTTGTTATTAATGATCTTATTAAAGCAGCCATGATCTAGAAAATGTAATACAATTTTGTCTTATCTTAGCTTCTATGCAGATGGAGGTTTCTACTGGTTTTAATAATAATTAATTAGTCAATACATTTTCCTTTATTAACGCTGCATTGGTTTGTTCGATACTTATTCTCATTTCCGAAATCAATATAACTTATTCCTTTTAAAACCCAATTACCCATTTCTCATAAATGTGATTTCACAACTTTTTAACACAAACCAAGTCCTTAATATTTCACATTAAGTCATTTATAAGTCAAGTCTCTTATCTTTTAAAAACCACAAACCATTTCTTTACCTACATAAAGTTATTTTAACAAACTTCTCATAAAGTCGTTATAATACTTTATGTTTTAAACCAATCAAATTTGTTTAGCACACGTACGTCTACCGTACTACATAGTTCACAACAATCATGCTAGAAAAGATAGGAAGAGGTTCACAAACCTCGCGACGATTATTGACAATTAGCAAAACGCTCCAAAGTACTATAACCCTGCTAGCCTTTTCCACCCTTCAAGTAGAATATGCTACTCGTAGTACTTCAACCTATAAAGGCCACAAAACGTCTATCAACCTCTAGATCTCTTCGTAGAACAATTCTAAGTACAAGGTTCCTTATTCTACGGAAAATTCGGCGACCTCCCCGCAACCACATAAATGTCCTCATCTAACAAGGCCGGCTTCCAAGCACACAACTCCCAGGGGGGGTTACACGTCTAACCGGACGTGTACAATTTGACTCCCCAAGAATACTATAAGTCTCAGAAATACAAATCCAATGTAAATACAATTCAATTCTTTATAAACATCCTTCCATATATCTTATACTCAATTCTAAACTACTACAACATGTAATATCCAATTACAATAGAAGGACTAAGATCATTACCTCGATAAGCCCAAAATTATCCAAGATTAATAAGTCGATCCTGAGCAATGTTTAGCTCCAATTCCTTATGCTCCAAACCGCTCCAAGAAACCCTTAGAAGTTTCTAACCAACTCCTCTTCAAGATCCAACTCCAAAAAGTGAAGAACACTTAGGCTACAATTTGGCAACTTTCGGCCAAGGGGTAAATCTAAGGCTAGGGGTGTGAAATCTTTTCCAACTCTTGGTACACAATCTTCCTAACACCCTAAGGAAGAACACTTATAACTTTAATAATTTTTGGACAACTTTTGGTCTAGGGGAATGGCCAATGCCGAGAGCTACACACAAGAGGGAAGGAGTATTTTTGCCTTGGAACTAAGTGTGGGATGAAAAATAAGTCTTGCTATCAAGGGGTATTTATAGAACAATCAATGGCCAAGATTAAACAAGTGGGTGGTCTAGATTGGGACATGTGTGTGTGGGTCCCACCCTCCAAATGGCTATACAAAGAAGAAGACAAGTGGCTTGCCACATGTTGGCCCATTTCGGCCAAGGGACAAGTGGCTAGCCACTTGTCCCACCATTTCGGCCCACTTGGCCACCTAAGGGGGTGACATGTGTCGCCCCCCCTACTCGTCCAAAATATTTCATCTTCCGAAAAATATCCGAAATGCCAAAAATCTCTAAAACAAAGTGGGCCCCACAAAACCGTAAATTTCTCCCGTGGGTCCCACGTGACCAATTCCGGAAATAAAATTCCATAATTCTAATATAATCCAGGAAGTCCAAATACCAAATCTGGGAATCCAATTCCCATTAACGAACCTTTTTCCTTCACAAAAATCGGAAACTTTTCCGTCGAAAAATCACATCTTTCTTCCTTTCCAATTTTTCTGTCGTATTCTCGTACGTACGTCCTCACATACATACCCTGGAACTACGGGATGTAACATTCTTCCCCCCTTAGAAACATTCGTCCCGAATGTTCCTTCTAAGTCTCCAAACGTACATGCGCCGGTATAGTCTTCACTACTATACTTACGAAACCAACTATGCCCCATATTGCCATAATATAACATACGCGCGAAACCCAAATCCAAGCCAACGAGGAATCACATCGAAGATGTAAAACAACACTAACTCTTTCTAGTACACGTACCATACTCCAGTCATCGCTTCAGTTTCCAAAACCTTGGTCATCTTACTAGCCTCAAATTCCTTTAAGGCCATTCCCGGCCTTCACGATCCGATTCTAGTGGAACACATCCGCGAACTCGTCCGATGGTTACCTAAACCTCGGCATAGCACCCTCGTGACCCTACCACCTGGCGGGACCACCTCAAACTGACCCCACCTCATTCCGGGCTATGGGTTGACCCGCGATATGGCCTCAACCCGACCCGCTATCGCCCAAACTCTCTCGTTCCCCGATCCGGAACAATCTTACTAATTCACGTCATGAAAGCTACCACTTCCATCTCAAACTACCCATGGAATTATCCCACAATATATATCACGCATACCAAGTATTTCGACAAAGACCAACCGTAAAATCATCCACTCAAGACGGCCTTGCATCCAAGGTCCTAACTGTTATAAATTCTAAGGCTCACAATTGTCTCGTCCCCAGACTTACTCTTTTCAACCACCCATGTTTTCTAATTCACACTTAACACAATGCTATCCGAACATAGCACTCCACATGTATCTACCATGACAACATAAACAAGTCTCTAAAGGGCTGAAAATATCTCTGTAACTACTGCCTCACTTTCCCTTTGTTGCTCTAATCATAATCCTGCCCTGCAGGGCGCCTAGCTATAGAAGGCGATGAACCAGCCACCGATCCCGAAGGCTGAGTCTCTACATCCGTGCTACCTCTGGTCGGACAAACTCTCACGAAAAGGCCCTGCTGGCCGCAAGCATAACAATCTCCCAAACTAGCATGACACCCTGAGGATCATCCTCAGCTCTCTATCCATGTAGAACTCGGTGGATCGCAACTCGAAAGTCCCGAAGTCTCAAACTATCGGATCTAGGGTGAACCACTGGCACTGCCGGAACCACCGGCTCCCGTCCGTCCTCATATCTTGCCACGACCCTAGCTAGTAACTGGGTCATCTCTTTGTAAATCATATCCTCGGCTCCTGGCCGTGGAACTGGAGGCTCAGGTATTGTGGCCTCAATAGAAACTGATGCCGCTCTAAACTCACTTTGGGGCTAGGCGTCCATAAAACTCATCGTCAAGTACTATCTCGGTGTAATGACACTGTGCCCTCGTAACGCTCTGTGTTCTACTCGTATCTCCCTCTGCTGCCTTGCCCATCTGGGCCCTGGTTTCCTTTCGCAGAGGCATAACTGGTACATACGAATACGTCCGAGGGAGTCCAACTTATAACACAGCTCTAAGGCACGATCTCAGAGTGAGAAGAATGAAAACCAATCCTAAATATCCTGTAGCCTCCTGATTATAGATGTGGTGCACAACACACCGATAATCAAGACTCTACTAGACACGATGCTCAGACACTTTCAGAGGATTAATCGCTCGATACCACTTTTGTCACGACCGACCTCGGGCATGATCGTGCCTTACCGGGCACCTGGTGATACAACATCGAGAGAAAAATCAGCGAAATAAAAACTAAAACATGAGACAAGACATAAAGTAAGAAACAAAGCTAACCAAAAGCGGTCACCTTCACGAATATATATCAAACCGAGCTTAAATCCTTTTACAAACACCGCCACAACGATTACATGCACCTAAGAATGTAACCATAACTATGACGGGACAGGGCCCCGCCATACCCCTGAATCTACAAGTACTTACAATGACAGGGGACTATACCAAAGATAAGCCTCCGGAGAATCGGAGCTTCCCAAACCATTGGCGTGATCTCATGGCGAGGATCCACAACCGTGTACCTCTACTGCGGCATGAACGCGGCCGAAGGAGTCGATGCAACAAGTACCAAGTATGTGGCGAAAAATCATGGCGAAATCATAACGATTATATAAAGCGAGACATGTATGATAACCAAACTACAGTCCACAATATATAAACAGTCATGTCAAGTCAGGGACTCACGCCCTCAAAGTCATCACTCAAATATAACTATGGGTCTCACGCCCATAACATCAATCATGCCCGTGGAATACCTTCCTCACTGCCGATGCATGATATAACAACACCAAGAGTACATGAACACGTGTCCCACCTGTGTCATAAGAACCGTACGGGGCAAGTACGAAGGCATAGCTACCAGAACCAACCTGCATCACCCACTGACCGGGGCAAGTACGAAAGCCAACTACCAGATACCAAAGTCGTACCAACCATACTATACAACTATACCTCGAAGTTGACCCGGGGCAAGTACGAAGGCCAACTACCAGATACCAAAGCCGCGTCACGTCGCTGACGGGGGCAAGTACGAAGACCAACTACCAGATACCAAAGCCGGATCACGAGACTTCGCCACTAAACTGAACGGGGCAAGTACGAAGGCTAACTACCAGATACCAAAGTCGAATCAGCCACGACCGGGGCAAGTACGAGAGCCAACTACCAGATACCAAAGCCGAATCAGTAAAAACCTCATGGAGAGCTAGTCCATGGAATAACACTATCAATAGGGAAACAAACCCTCATCATGGCCGCATACCCGTGGACCATCCATCGAGTCAGTATGCCCTTGGACTATCATAGTGGAAGCATACAGTGGGCGCCATCGTGTCAGTATGTCCAAAATGATCAAGAATAACACGACCGGCCCTCCATCGAGAGATGCGGTAACATAAGGATACAACACTTGCACAACAAGGCTATCACACGCAAACATAGGCAAGTTACACACAACTCAAGGTACTTTCATTTTATGCCAAAAATCCGGGTTTTAACCCCAAAGTATGTCATACTTAAATTCTTTCCAAAGATCTCTTTCTTTTACAAAAGTCACACGATACCCGTAGTATCAAAAATAGAGTAACTATCATTTCAAGTGAACCAAAACCATTTCCACACCTTCTTTTGAAATAAACCAAAACAATACCATGCTTTCTTTTTAAACCAAATTAAGACAAAACTATGACTCCCTTTTTAAACCGTTTTAAGACAAAACCATGCCTTCCTTTTAAACCAAAACACTTCAAATTCCTCAAGTCTCTTTTCTTTTAGAAAACAAGTTCCTTACTTTGGAATTTAAGAAAAATCAATACTTGTTATTAATGATCTTATTAAAGCAGCCATGATCTAGAAAATGTAATACAATTTTATCTTATCTTAGCTTCTATGCAGATGGAGGTTTCTACTGGTTTTAATAATAATTAATTAGTCAATATATTTTCCTTTATTAACGCTGCATTGGTTTGTTCGATACTTATTCTCATTTCCGAAATCAATATTACTTATTCCTTTTAAAACCCAATTACCCATTTCTCATAAATGTGATTTCACAACTTTTTAACACAAACCAAGTCCTTAATATTTCACATTAAGTCATTTATAAGTCAAGTCTCTTATCTTTTAAAAACCACAAACCATTTCTTTACCTACATAAAGTTGTTTTAACAAACTTCCCATAAAGTCGTTATAATACTTTATGTTTTAAACCAATCAAATTTGTTTAGCACACGTACGTCTACCGTACTACATAGTTCACAACAATCATGCTAGAAAAGATAGGAAGAGGTTCACATACCTCGCGACGATTATCGACAATTAGCAAAACGCTCCAAAGTACTATAACCCTGCTAGCCTTTTCCACCCTTCAAGTAGAATATGCTACTCGTAGTACTTCAACCTATAAAGGCCACAAAACGTCTATCAACCTCTAGATCTCTTCGTAGAACAATTCTAAGTACAAGGTTCCTTATTCTACGGAAAATTCGGCAGCACCTCCCCCCCCCCCCCCCGCAACCACATAAATCTCCTCCTCTATCAAGGCCCTCTACCAAGCCAACAACTCCAAGGGGGGGTTACACGTCTAACCGGACGTGTACAATTTTACTCCACAATAATACTATAAGTCTACTGTAAATACAGTCCAATGTAAATACAATTCAATTCTTTATAAACATCCTTCCATATATCTTATACTCAATTCTAAACTACTACAACATGTAATATCCAATTACAATAGAAGGACTAAGATCATTACCTCGATAAGCCCAAAATTATCCAAGATTAATAAGTCGATCCTGAGCAATGTTTAGCTCCAATTCCTTATGCTCCAAACCGCTCCAAGCAACCCTTAGAAGTTTCTAACCAACTCCTCTTCAAGATCCAACTCCAAAAAGTGAAGAACACTTAGGCTACAATTTGGCAACTTTCGGCCAAGGGGTAAATCTAAGGCTAGGGGTGTGAAATCTTTTCCAACTCTTGGTACACAATCTTCCTAACACCCTAAGGAAGAACACTTATAACTTTAATAATTTTTGGACAACCTTTGGTCTAGGGGAATGGCCAATGCCGAGAGCTACACACAAGAGGGAAGGAGTATTTTTGCCTTGGAACTAAGTGTGGGATGAAAAATAAGTCTTGCTATCAAGGGGTATTTATAGAACAATCAATGGCCAAGATTAAACAAGTGGGTGGTCTAGATTGGGACATGTGTGTGTGGGTCCCACCCTCCAAATGGCTATACAAAGAAGAAGACAAGTGGCTTGCCACATGTTGGCCCATTTCGGCCAAGGGACAAGTGGCTAGACACTTGTCCCACCATTTCGGCCCACTTGGCCACCTAAGGGGGTGACATGTGTCGCCCCCCTTACTCGTCCAAAATATTTCATCTTCTGAAAAATATCCGAAATGCCAAAAATCTCTAAAACAAAGTGGGCCCCACAAAACCGGAAATTTCTCCCGTGGGTCCCACGTGACCAATTCCGGAAATAAAATTCCATAATTCTAATATAATCCAGGAAGTCCAAATACCAAATCTGGGAATCCAATTCCCATTAACGAACCTTTTTCCTTCACAAAAATCGGAAACTTTTCCGTCGAAAAATCACATCTTTCTTCCTTTCCAATTTTTCTGTCGTATTCTCGTACGTACGTCCTCACATACATACCCTGGAACTACGGGGTGTAACATATGTCAACAAATATGGTCCTAGTTTTGGATCTCTCTTTGATGATAGTTACAAATCTGTTTCCATCAAAGGTGGGATCTCTGTATCTGATGATGAGCTTGAAGATACTGCTAATAGTCGTGCTAGAAATGCTAAGGATCAAGGAAGAGTTGCAAACACCGCTCCCGAGAGTGGTGGAAACAAACGCCCATGAGAGGTTGAGGATGTCAGCTGAGAAAAGAGGAGAAGGCTGAATATATTGTTCTAACTTGTAGTAGAAGTCCTACGTCTATCCCAGACAAAGGATCCGAACTATGGTAAGGAGGATTTGGACATGTGACTGACGTGTGCCAGAATCTAAAAGGTCTAAGTTAAATATCTTCCTTGTCAATAATGAGATTAAAGGGCTTGAAGTAAAGTTAGGAATATGAAAAGGTTTTCCTGAAAAATTATATTCCTTATACATTAAAATAAGAAGTTTAATCTCACTTTCCTTCCCGTTTGAAGATTGGACTGTTATAGACAACGACTTAAAAGTTATGGACTAAGGTTGTAATAAAATTGGAGTTATGGACAATCCTAAGTAGGCGCCAGGAATTTCCCTGGGCACCAATCACAAGGGAAAAGGACTAAAGACAAATCTGTAATCATTTCCGAAAGAAGATCATTCACTTGATATGATGATATTGGACATTCAGTCATATAAAGCCTACGGGCGATTGGAGTGAGCCAGAGTTTCCAGCTCTTAAATGATCTGAAGGCCAAAAGAAATGGACACTCAGTCTGCCAAATAAACTAGAGTGGGCTAGAAGTATCTAGATCACATATGATCTGGTTACGCCCTAACCACGGGCAAGATGTTATTCATGTGAAGAAACGCCACCTCTAGAGTAGAAGGGTTGGAGAGGTTGTCCTCAAAAGGACTTTAATGGAATGGGATCACTCCAAAAAGAGGTGATACATGTCGCAAACTTGGTTTAAGGAACAATGTTGGGCAAACTGGTTTGAGTCTAGTCCAACAGGTCTGTAATAACCAAGAATGGTACAATATGTCTGTAGCCAAATGAATGTTATATTTGTAATTCGTGCATCTATGTCATCATAGATTAAGATACGTTAAATAGAAAGCCATTCAACAACTAACGAAGTTGAGATTATTGCCTTCCATTGACATAAACCCTTAAATTGAATGTGAGATAGGAGAAGTGTGACAAATGTGTCTACATGAAAGGTAATTCTGACTCGTTCATGAAATGCCTTTACGTAGATAATATGCTGATCACATAAAACAATCCTAGTTTGATACTAGAGACTAAGGATAGGCTGAAACGATGTTTCTATATGAGGGATATGGGTATTGTAGATGACATATTAGGAATTAGGATTTCTAAGACATCTAACGGACTGGTCTAATTCTAAACTCATATGTGAGGTGTATGACAGTCTCATTGAAGCCACCAATGGATATGAATCATGGGAAGTGATTGGAATCATGGTGCACTCATACACCATGAGTGATATATGTAGGTCACATATAGTTCAATGTATTTTACACACTACAACCGACCTGGTATCGGCTTACAAAGTAGATCAGATGAACTAAGGTTCACTCGTGATTCTAGAAATGATCGATAGAAGGCATAAAATCGGGTATGATGATATCTGAAATATTCGCTTATCTACTGATTATGGTTTTCTGGATGTCCAACGGTTTTGGGGGAACATAGTGATACAAACTGGACATCAGACTTGAAGAACACCAAATCCACAAGTGGGTGTGTATGGTGTGTCTTTTGAAAATCCTCTAAGAAAACTTGCATAGGCTAATTCGTGATGGAATAAAAGTTTATCACTTTTGACAAAGCATGAAAGAAAGTTGAGTAACTTCACGACCTCTTAGAGGATGTCTCTTATTGGGAGAAACCAATGCCTTCGTCAGTTATACGTTGTGGGGAACAGATGATGGCGTCTGGATGTTTTAGTCAGAGACATAAGACCGTATGGCAGTTGATCATCATGGGTGACACTTCCTTGATTACTAATCAAATGATATGGCAGACCTTTTAACTAAAGGGCTACCCAAAAATCAAGAGTTATGATAGTCTAGGAGAATTGTTGTAAAACCCGAACTATAAGGACTGATATGGTGGATACCCAACCTTACTGACTGGAGATCTCAGGAATTAGGTTCAATGGGAAAACTAAATTATAAAGGTTCAGTTTAGCGCTTCGGTGGAAATAAGAGCACTTCAGATGATGATTTCTATAACGAAACATGAATCCAAAGTCGTTTTTGCGATAGACCTTAAAGTGCTACCTGCATGGTAGGTAGAGGTTAAGTTTCCAAAACCTTTAATGATCCTCAACGGTTGAGGTTAGGTTTGGGGAAACTTTTAATAATGTATAATACTGGTGAAGTGGGGTATAACAAGATACAATGGAGGAAACCACCTATTTAAGTGTGAGGACAGGCCGCCTCAAAGAACGCACTTAAAAATCCAAGTGTGTCCACGGGTACAACAGACAAAACATTAAGAAGAACAGAGTAATGAAAGTTGTTGTGTTGGTACCGTTGTCTTGTCTTACACAAAACACTGACAGTTCAAGACATCACATTCACCGCGCAGTAAGTAAGTCCAATGGTAATCAACTATATAAGGTTCAAAACTACGACTACCTATCTAGATGCAACATCGGTCCGCCGAAAGATTGTTAGAAAGACATCTTGTGAGTGCGCCAAAATCTATTTCAATGGGGGATTGTTGAAATTTCCTAATGTGGAATTAAGTTTAACCCATTATTTATGACTCGAACAATTGAGGCCTTGCACGTCGGAAACATCATTTCCACACACGTGCACTCATAATGCCAAGTATCGTAAATTTCATTAGTGAAAGAGATATTGGTACGTGAGTAAGCGTTTGAGACATGAAATGATGGACGGTCGTTGGTTAAATAACGTGTGTTCTGCGTTGGTAAATAAAGGAAGCAGTATACTATGTGTAATATTGAAATGGGTCGGAAAAGGGCCGCGACCGCGCTAAGTGGTATTTTAGCTACTGGAGATGCGGAGCCTCCGAGGCCGAGCTACGGCGCTGCCCAGGTAGTGTCTGTGCGATGGAAGTCCAAACGTTTGGCTGATTATGGGGACATTTTGGAGCATTCAAATGTCACATTTTTCCTCCATAAATCAGCCATTATTTGGCTGCATTACTTGGTCAATTAAGTGACAATTACATGGCACTTAAATGGTTATTACATGGGCACTTGAAGAGGCATTCTTACACTACTATAAATTGAGGCCTTTGGCTCAATTTTTCAACACCACAATCAAATTTTTTGAAATTCTTCCTCTCTAAGCATACTTTAAAACACTCAAGTTTTTTCTTTAGTAAACACTTGAGTTTCCTTTGCTCATTTGTTAGTTGTTGTTTTATCTTGGGAGACTGTTGCCCATAAACGTAAAATGATATATACGAGGCAATAATGTCTTAAGGACAGAGTGAATATCACTCGACTCAGCAGTGCCTTTGTAATGCTACTAGATTTAGTGTCTCTTGGTTCAGGTTATCAAGATCAAAGAGCTTACTGAAATTCAAAGACAGACACAAGAACGAAGATTCAGGACAGATCAAGAACTCACAAACAGATGGTTACCACAATTCTTGTTGATCGAAAGATTGTTGTTTTTGCAATATAATTATTTATCCTTTCGAAACACTTGTAATAGTTATTTACTATTTCCGTACATCCATTGTTATCTCACAAAATTTAACTTCAAGTTGAGGATCAACTTGGTGTAGGGTTTTGTCGGGTTTGTACAAATAGCGGAATTTGAAAATTTAAGTTTCAAACCCGACGGGCGATCAAACTGATGGATGATTATATAATGAAAACACATAGAAACTGTAATGCGTCGATAGAACACTTACATTTTGCAAATCTGGAATCTTCTTCTTCAAGTGTATACCGAGGGTGAGCACACAACTGTTCCTCGATTTGCAAGTCAAGACTCCAATGTAATTACTTTTTCGGAAAGCTAGGAAATCCGACAGAGTTTCAGCAGAGAATAATTCAAGTGAATTGGTGTATTAAAATAATGATGGAACTCTATATTTATAGCTAAAAATTAGATAGGGTTTCTCACGTGGGACATGCCCAGAAAACGAAGCAGAGTGGGTCAATCGAATGGGTCAATCGAACCCACTGGACACATAGCGTCGCGGTGCTTAATGGGTGGCACAGTGGCCCTTAGTCCCTTGAGCCGCGACCCTGGTCCAATTCTGCGTCGTTTCTATTTTAATTAAATCTGAAATATCATCTCGATTTAATTAAGCAATCATTATTTATTATAATGTCTCGATTATAAACCGAACATTTATATTCTCTCTGATTACATCCTTGAATTGACAAAACAATTGACTTAGTGTTACCCTACAGGCCTTCAAATATCGACACTAATATCATTAGGGTCTACACAGAACTCCTAGAGGGCGCCGGAAGACGAACTCAATATGTGAAGTATAGTTACACGAAACCTGTGAACTGAACCTCTATGTGGAAAGATAAAATCCTTTCATTCACGACACACTCGATCAAGCTTAGGATCTGCCAAGTGTCTATCCAAATGGCTTGATCATTATATCTCATCTATATTAGCTGACAACAAGACGATATCAAAGATATGTCTACTGCATTGGCCAATGACTTAGTCAACCTAATACCATATGAGAATCTGAGTGTTCTCTCGAAGCTACATTCGAGGAATGAATCCTAATCTTGGCTCAACTACCACCTTTAATGTACTTTGCAATACACCCAATACAAGTCGCGTCTCAACCTATATGGCATTTGAGCTTAAGACAGGATCAAAGTACATTACTCTGTAGACAAGGCGTGTATCGACCTCAAGTCACAATTTAGACATATATAACAAACAATACATAAGCAGGGTATACCAATACTTCTACAAGTATCCATCACGAGTTGCCATAACTCATAGCAGGTGAGACATACTATATCCCTAAGGATATGATGCATACCACATGTCGACGTATCACATATCATCGATATCCCATTCTCGATGATCATTAGTTGAGCCAATTTAAGAGTTACATTATAATATTAATCTCACACATTACAGATAATTAACAAATAATTCAATAACTGCAAATGCCATAACATTAATCTCCATTAATACAAATATGAATGTGTATAAAGTACATTTGTCCTAATACAGATTGTCTTCACGACATAAATATACTTTCAATGTCCCACTTGGACTAGAGTTAATCACCAACATATTTAATACACATGTTCTCAAAATTACCATTATGTTTAACCAAGCTTAATGGTTTAGTAAATGGGTCTGCTAGATTATTATCTCTGGGAACATAATCTAATCTAATATCTTCAGTTTCTACCATCTCTCTGAGTATGTGGTACTTCCTTGGTACATGCTTATTTATGTTTGTTGATCTTGGTTCCTTTGCCTGTGCAATTGCACCAGTGTTGTCACAATAAATGATTATTGGAAAACTAGCACTCGGAACAACCCCTAGTTCCTTCAGGAACATAGAAACCGCGATAGCCTCTTTACCAACTTCCGATCCAGCAATGTACTCAGCTTCAGTTGTCGAATCAGTAGTAGCTTGTTTGGAACTCTTCCAACTCACTGCTCCACCATTAAAAAAATGAAAATGTAACCAGACTGAGATTTTAAGTCATCAACATTTGTATGGAAGCTAGCATCAGTGTATCCAGTAGCTACTAGCTTCTCATTTCCACCATAGACCAAGAAGTAATCTTTAGTACGTCTGAGATGAATACTTTTGACTGACTTACAGTATTCATCACCAGGATTCTGCTAGAACTTGAAAGTCATACTAAGTGCTAAGGCCACATCTGGCCTAGTACAAGTCACATCATACATGATGGAACCTATAGTCGAAGCATATGGTACCCTCTTCATGCTCAAGTTCTACAATACTAGAAGGGCAATCCTTCTTAGATAACTTGATGCATTGACCCATTGGAAGACCGCCTTTCTTGGAATTATCCATAGAAAAATGTCTTAGCACTTTAGCTATGTAGACTGACTGTGACAGCCCAAACAATCTATTAGGTCTATCTCTATAGATCCTAATTCCCAGAATGTAGCAGACTTTACCTAAATCCTTCATCGTGAAGGTATTGGACAACTATTCTTTAACTGACTGCATGAGAGTCCTATTGGCTCCCATTATCAATATATCATCAACATATATAATAATGAAGACAATACCGTCATCTTTTTGTTTGTTATAAACACAAGGATCGTCTTTGCTTCTGGCGAAATCAAATGACTTGATAGCCTTGTCAAAACAAATATTCCAACTCCTAGAGGCTTGCTTAAGTCCATAAATAGACTTCTGTAGCTTGCACACAATATTTGGTTTGGTCTCGGGTTGTTTCATATACACTTCCTCAATTAGATTACCATTGAGGAATGTAGTTTTGACGTCCATCTACCAAATGTCATAGTCATAATGTGCAGCTATCGCAAGAAAAATCTTAATAGACTTAATCTTAGCAACATGTGAAAATGTTTCATCATAATCGACACCAGGCCGCTGATTATATCTTTTAGCCATCAGTCTAGCTTTATAAGTTTGAACCTTGCCAAATGCATCAATCTTCTTCTTGAAGACTCATTTGCATCATATGGGTTTAACCCCATTTGGTAAATCAACAAAGTTTCACACTTGATTGGCATATATAGATTCCATTTCAGATTTAATGGCTTCTTGCCACATCTTCGAATCAATGTACAACATTGATTCGTTGTAGGTTGTAGGCTCATCATCATCTGGAATATTTATCTCACTATGTGTTTCCATAAGTAGATTTAGTCTTTCTGAAGGACGATGAGTTCTAGTCGACCTACGGAGTTGATTGTTTTGCAGTTCAATTCTAGGTGTGTTCTGACTGTGAGAAGGTTCTTGTGTGTTGGTAGATCCATCAATATGAGAGCTTTCAGGAATATCATTTTCATGTCTTTTCTAAATTGGAGGAGGTGCAATCACTGCACTTGCTCCCAAGGTCTGTGTAGGAGGGTCTTGCATTTCTGCATCATTCCTCGTAGCACTCCCACTAGCCGAAGGGCGTACTCTGAGTACCCAATCTTCGCCAAAAGCTCCCGAATTCTTGTCTTGATCATTCGGCAAGGATTCAAACTCTATTTTACTTTGTTGTTCTTGAATTTCTTCAAGTTCTATCACTGTGCAACTCTCTTCCTTGTAGACATATTCTTCTTCAAGAAAAGTTGCATTCCTAGAAACAATGATCTTATATTCTCTAGGAAGATAGAAGTAGTATCCCTTAGTTTTATTTGGATACCCTACAAGGTAACATTTCTCACTCTTGGATTCCAACTTATCAGTGAGCATTTTCTTGACATATGCAGGACACCCCCAGGGCCTCATGGTCTAAGAGTTGGCTTCTTGCCACACCATATCTCATATGGTGTCTTTTCAACTGATTTGGAAGAAACCCTGTTCAGAACATATATCGAGGTTTGTATAGCATATCCCCAAAGGTATGTTGGTAGATATTTAAAGCGCATCATGGAGCGAACCATATCAAGTAGGGTTTGGTTTCTCCTCTCGGCAACACAATTCATTTGTGGTGTTCCAGAAGATGTCCATTCTGAATGAGTTTCATGTAGCTTCAAGTAATCTAGAACTCTTTACTCAAGTATTCACCCCCTCGATCAGATCGAAGAGGCTTGATACTCTTTGCGAGTTGTTTCTCCACTTCACACTGGTACTCCCTAAATTCTTCGAAGGCCTCAGACTTGTGTTTCATAAGATACACATAGCCATGCCTTGTCAAGTCGTCTGTAAAAGTTATGAAGTAAGGGAAACCTCCTCTAGCTTGAGTAAAAAATGGTCCACATACGTCAGTATGTACCAACTCAAGCACCTCTTTGGCTCGTATCCCCTTTCCAGAAAGAGGCTTATTGGTCATCTTACCTTTCAAACAGGATTCACAGTTACTATAAGATTCTAAGTCAAATGGTTTGAGGTAGTAAAGTTTCCTCAACCTTTCTATCCTTATTTGATTGATATGACCAAGTCTACAATTCCACAAATAGGTAGAATTTCTTTTACTTATTTTAGCTCGTTTATTTTGTATATTGAAAATTTCTCTTTATTTCAATGACATACATACCTTATCCACTAGAGGTAGAAACATTTGGTGCTTTTCCTCCTAGTGCAGTGTAGTCCTTTCTTCCAATGCCCATTCTATTACAGTTGAGGCATACATCCTTGGCCGGAATCACCTTTTCTTCTTCACACCTCCCTTAGGCTTCATAGCTGAGGTCACAGCGACTGCATTGCCCTTCTTCTTCTATCATTCCTTACCTTTCGGCTTGGACCGGCTAGAAGAACTCATCGTAAGCATAGCTTTGTGCTTGGAAGTTAAAGATTCAAAGGTCTTTAGCATGTCATGCCGTTCCGGCAGACACGCCTTTGTTCCGTTCATATTGTAGTATACAATAAAATTCTCGAACGAACGAGGGAGAGATTTCAGGATAAGCGTGAAAGCGGCATTATTCTGCAGCCTTATACCAATTGAGGTCAGCTTTCTATCAGCCCTATAATACAGATGCTGAGACACTTGGCTCCCTTAACTTAGCTTACACTTGAAGAGTTCTATTAACACCTCATGTTCTATAGTTTGGGACTGAGAGTCATAGAGATTCTTCAAATGTTTGAGCATCTCGTTAGGGACCATGTTCTCATGTTGTCTCTGAAGTTCCACAGAAATGGAAGACAACATTACGCATTGTGCTGAAGTGGCGTCAACTAGGTTCTTATGGTAGGCTACCTTATCAAACGAGGCATATTCTGCAGAATCAACGGTATGGACTATGGGGAATACATTGTCCAATACGTATTCTATAATTTCTTGCTCTAGGACAATTCTTGGATTTCCCTAGCTAGTCTAGATAGTTCGATCCGGTGAGTTTGTTCATTTCAATTATAGGCTCGACATTTTGAAACTTTGAAGAATTAGATAGACATGAAACTACAAATTTATTTCCTAATATACACATTCGTTTTAGACTAATTAAACATGGTCTTTTGTTTAATTAGCTCCTACTATTTTAGCATACTTCTATGACCCCCATGGTAGAATACATACCTAAAACATTTTAAGGTCATAATGGGCCAATATCCTAACCTATGTTATATCACGTTTGCTTTGGCTATTAACTTCAATAGCACATTTTGGTAGTTCTTAAACCAATTGTAAAGCTTATTGGTAACTCTTGGTTGATTAAATAATTCACTTTAATCTTGTGTCCTTAGATTAGTCCGACACTTTGGCGCCAAGATTTTTCAAAGCAAGTCAACCTCATTACACGACTCCGTTTATGTATCTAAGTAAACTTGGTCTTTGCGAGCAAACACTTTGGTGTAAATACCTACAAAATTTTCTCATCTACTTTTATATTTAAAACATCTATGAAAGAGTCCGAGTCCTCGTAGTCTTAGAGCAAATGCTTTGGCATAAATACTCGTATCGTCAAAAAAGATTTTGCACTCAAACAATTATAATGGACGACGCGTTTTAATTTTAGACTTGTATTCAATGTTTGGGGAATATTTTTTCAGTTTTCAGGGATTTTAACCAAGATCAACATTCATGTCATGTTTCATATGACATCCTATCATGCAATTTCTAAAACACATTATATGGGAAACCATCAACCCAATAGGCATGATATAAGATGGTTTTAATCAACTACTGGGCGCCGCATACCCAGACAGTTATAGTGGTCATTTATGTAATAGTGGACATTATGCTAATAATTAAATGTTTGCATTTAAAACACTTAGCATATACATATATTGTTCAATAATATACAATTAATGATAATCATGGATCTATTTGTCTAAACTCTAAAATCTATGTCTATGTCAAACAGTCCCTAAATATTTTCTGATTTTAGAATTCTGATTTTCAGAAATTTTTTGCAAACTTTCAGAATTTCCAGTCTAGTCCCTCAAGAATTTAAATTTTAATTTGAACTCATTTAAATTCAGAAAATCCAATTTTAAACTTTCAAAAAATATATTCAGGTTTCAGGGACCTGTCTGCAATTTCCAGAATTAAAAACTGATTTTCAGAAACTTTATTTAATTACAAAATTGTTCAAAAGGACTAAATTTGTCTAATTAAAAGTTTTAACATTCAGATTCTGAAACCTTTTAAACTTCAGAATCATAATCTGAAATATTAAAAACTTCAGCTTATGATTCCGAAAATAATAATAAAAGAAAATTATCATAGGCGCCGCGGCCCTAATTTAATTTTTAAGCTTCGGGATGAACAAAGTTGCGACGCTCCAGAATAGAGTCGTGACGCTTCTGAAAACCCTAGGCACCGTCGTAGCGCTCCATCGTGGAGTCATGGAGCATCTGTCCCAGAATCGCAAAATTCTATAATTCCGAAACCCTAAAACTGGTTCAGAGTCAGATTTGCGGATTCAACCTCGTACCCCTTCACCATTAAACAAAACGTTCATCGACCATCATCCAATCCCTTTTCGTTCTTCGTCTCAGTGCACCATGTTCGAAATTAACCGATAACGCACATCAACTTAGTAGAGTTAGATCAGAATGACTTCCTCGATTACATCATTGTTCAATAGTTTAAGAGACAATGATTATGTATTCTTAAGATTTAAGGTTTTAAAGCTTCTTAACGACATAAAATTAGATTTAAACAAATCTTAACCCATATTATCATTAATGACCATTATTTAATCACACAAAACAGTCCATCCTCTGATACCACTATAGGGTTTTGTCGGGTTCGTACACGTAGCAGAATTTGAAAATTTATGTTTCAAACCCGACAGACGGTCAAACTGATGGATGATTATATAATGAAAACACATAGAAACTGTAATGCGTTAATAGAACACTTACAGTTTGCAAATCTGGAATCTTCTTCTTCAAGTGTATATTGAGGGTGAGCACGCAACCGTTCATCGATTTGCAAGTCAAGACTCCGATGTAATTACTCTTTCGGAAAACTAGGAAATACGACAGAGTTTCCCAGAGAAGAATTCAAGTGAATTGGGTGTATTAAAATAATGATGAAACTCTCTATTTATAGCTGAAAAAATAGTTAGGGTTTCCCACGTGGGACAGACCCAAAAACCGAAGCAGAGTGGGTCAATCAGACCCACTGGACACATAGTGTCGCGATGCTTAATGGGTGGAACAGTGGTCCTTAGTCCCTTGAGCCGCGACCCTGGTTCAATTCTGCCTTGTTTCTATTTTAATTAAATCCGAAATATCATCTCGATTTAATTAAGCAATCATTATTTATTCTAATGTCTCGATTATAAACCGAACATTTATATTCTCTCTGATTACATCCTTGAATTGACAAAACAATTGACTTAGTGTTACCCTACAGCCCTTCACATATCGACACTAATATCATTAGGGTTTACACAGAACTCCTAGAGGGCGCCGGAAGACGAACTCAATATGTGAAGTATAGTTACACAAAACTTGTGAACTGAACCTCTATGTGGAAAGATAAAATCCTTTCATTCACGACACACTCGATCAAGCTTAGGATCTGCCAAGTGTCTATCCAAATGGCTTGATCATTATATCTCATCTATATTAGCTGACAACAAGACGATATCAAAGATATGTCTACTGCATTGGCAATGACTTAGTCAACCTAATACCATATGAAAATCTGAGTGTTTTCTCGAAGTTACATTTGAGGAATGAATCATAATCTTGGCTCAACTACCACCTTTAATGTACTTTGCAATATACCCAATACAAGTCGCGTCTCAACCTATAAGGCATTTGAGCTTAAGACATGATCAAAATACATTACTCTGTAGACAAGGCGTGTATCGACCTCAAGTCACAATTTAGACATATATAACAAACAGTACATCAGCAGGGTATATCAATACTTCTACAAGTATCCATGTAACTATCACGAGTTGCCATAACTCATAGTAGGTGAGACATATTACATCCCTAAGGATATGATGCAGACCACATGTCGACGTATCACATATCATCGATATCCTATTCTCGATGATCATTAGTTGAGCCAATTTAAGAGTTACATTATAATATTAATCTCACACATTACAGATAATTAACAAATAATTCAATAACTGCAAATGTCATAATATTAATCTCCATTAATATAATATGAATGTGTATAAAGTACATTTGTCCTAATACAGATTGTCTTTACGACATAAATATACTTTCAATCTCCCACTTGGCCTAGAGTTAATCACCAACATATTTAATACTCATGTTCTCAAAATTACCATTATGTTTAACCAAGCTTAATGGTTTAGTAAATGGGTCTGCTAGATTATTATCTCTGGGAACATAATCTAATCTAATATCTTCAGTTTCTACCATCTCTCTGAGTATGTGCTACTTCTTTGGTACATGTTTTTTCTGTTTGTTGATCTTGGTTCCTTTGCATGTGCAATTGCACAAGTATTTTCACAATAAATGGTTATTGGACAACTAGCACTCGGAACAACCTCTAGTTCCTTGAGGAACTTAGAAATCGCGAAAGCCTCTTTACCAGCTTCCGATCCAGCAATGTACTCAGCTTCAGTTGTCGAATCAGTAGTAGTAGCTTGTTTGGAACTCTTCCAACTCACTGCTCCACTATTGAAAATGAACATGTAACCAGACTGAGATTTGAAATCATCAACATCTGTCTGCAAGCTAGCATCAGTGTATCCAGTAGGTACTAGTTTCTCATTTTCACCGTAGACCAAGAAGTAATCTTTAGTACGTCAGAGATACTTAAGAATAGTTTTGACTGACTTCCAGTATTCATCACTAGGATTCTGCTAGAAATTGCAAGTCATACTAAGTGCTAAGGCCATATCTGGCCTAGTACAAGTCACATCATACATGATGGAACCTATAGTCGAAGCATATGGAACCCTCTTCATGCTCAAGTTCTACAATACTAAAAGGACAATCCTTCTTAGATAACTTGATGCCTTGACCCATTGGAAGACCGCCTTTCTTGGAATTATCCATAGAAAAATGTCTAAGCACTTTAGCTATGTAGACCGACTGTGACAGCCCCAACAATCTATTAGGTCTATCTCTATAGATCTTAATTCCCAGAATGGAGCAGGCTTCACCTAATTCCTTCATCGTGAAGGTATTGGACAACCATTCTTTAACTGACTGCATGAGAGTCTTATTGTCTGCCATTATCAATATATCATTAACATATATAATAATAAAGACAATATCGTCATCCTTTTGTTTGTTATAAACACAAGGATCGTATTTGCTTCTGGCGAAATCAAATGACTTGATAGCCTTGTCAAAGAAAATATTCCAACTCCTAGAGGTTTGCTTAAGTCCATAAATAGACTTCTGTAGATTGCACACAACATTTGGTTTGGACTCGGGTTGTTTCATATACACTTCCTCAATTAGATTACCATTTAGGAATGTAGTTTTGACGTCCATCTGCCAAATGTCATAGTCATAATGTGCAGCTATCGCATGAAAAATCTTAATAGACTTAATCTTAGCAACATGTGAAAATGTTTCATCATAATCGACACCAGGCCGCTGATTATATCTTTTAGCCATCAGTCTAGCTTTATAAGTTTGAACTTTGCCAAATGCATCAATCTTCTTCTTGAAGACTCATTTGCATCATATAGGTTTAACCCCATTTGGAAAATCAACAAAGTTTCACACTTTATTGGCATACATAGATTCCATTTCAGATTTAATGGCTTCTTGCCACATCTTCGAATCAATGTACAACATTGATTCGTTGTAGGTTGTAGGCTCATCATCATCTGGAATATTTATCTCACTATGTGTTTCCATAAGTAGATTTAGTCTTTCTGAAGGACGATGAGTTCTAGTCGACCTACGGAGTTGATTGTTTTGCAGTTCAATTCTAGGTGTGTTCTGACTGTGAGAAGGTTCTTGTGTGTTGGTTGATCCACCAATATGAGAGCTTTCAGGAATATCATTTTCATGTCTTTTCTGAATTGGAGGAGGTGCAATCACTGCACTTGCTCCCAAGGTCTGTGTAGGAGGGTCTTGCATTTCTGCATCATTCCTCGTAGCACTCCCACTAGCCGAAGGGCGTACTCTGAGTACCCAATCTTCGCCAAAAGCTCCCGAATTCTTGCCTTGATCATTCGGCAAGGATTCAAACTCTATTTTACTTTGTTGTTCTTGAATTTCTTCAAGTTCTATCTCTGTGCAGCTCTCTTCCTTGTAGACATATTCTTCTTCAAGAAAAGTTGTGTTCCTAGAAACAATGATCTTATATTCTCTAGGAAGATAGAAGTAGTATCCCTTAGTTTTCTTTGGATACCCTACAAGTTAACATTTCTCACTCTTGAATTCCAACTTATCAGTGAGCATTTTCTTGACATATGCAGGACACCCCCAGGGCCTCATGGTCTAAGAGTTGGCTTTTTGCCACACCATATCTCATATGGTGTCTTTTCAACTGATTTGGAAGGAACCCTGTTCAGAACATATATCGAGGTTTGTATAGCATATCCCCAAAAGTATGTTGGTAGATATTTAAAGCGCATCATGGAGCGAACCATATCAAGTAAGGTTTGGTTTCTCCTCTCGGCAACACAATTCATTTGTGGTGTTCCAGGAGGTGTCCATTCTGTATGAGCTTCATGTAGCTTCAAGTAATCTAGAACTCTTTACTCAAGTATTCACCCCCTCGGTCAGATCGAAGAGGCTTGATACTCTTTGTGAGTTGTTTCTCCACTTCACACTGGTACTCCCTAAACTTTTCGAAGGCCTCGGACTTGTGTTTCATAAGATACACATATCCATACCTTGTCAAGTCGTCTGTAAAAGTTATGAAGTAAGGGAACCCTCCTCTATCTTGAGTCGAAAATGGTCCACATACGTCAGTATGTACCAACTCAAGCACCTCTTTGGCTCGTATCCCCTTTCCAGAAAGAGGCTTATTGGTCATCTTACCTTTCAAACAGGATTCACAGTTACCATAAGATTCTAAGTCAAATGGTTTGAGGTAGTAAAGTTTCCTCAACCTTTCTATCCTTATTTGATTGATATGACCAAGTCTACAATGCCACAAATAGGTAGAATTTCTTTTACTTATTTTAGCTCGTTTATTTTGTATATTGAAAATTTCTCTTTATTTCAATGACATACATACCTTATCCACTAGAGGTAGAAATATTTAGTGCTTTTCCTCCTAGTGCAGTACAGTCCTTTCTTCCAATGCCCATTCTATTACAGTTGAGGCATACATCCTTGGCTGGAATCACCTTTTCTTCTTCACACATCCCTTAGACTTCATAGCTGAGGTCACAGCGACTGCCTAGCCCTTCCTCTTCTGGCATTCCTTACCTTTCGGCTTGGACCGGCTAGAGGAGCTCATCATAAGCATAGCTTTGCGCTTGGAAGTTAAAGATTCAAAGGTCTTTAGCATGTCATGCCGTTCCGGCAGACACACCTTTGTTCCGTTCATATTGTAGTATACAATAAAATTCTCGAACGAACGAGGGAGAGAGTTCAGGATAAGCGTGAAAGCGACATTATTCTGCAGCCTTATACCAATTGAGGTCAGCTTTCTATCAGCCCTATAATACACATGCTGAGACACTTGGCTCCCTTAACTTAGCTTACACTTGAAGAGTTCTATTAACACCTCATGTATAATAGTTTGGGACTGAGAGTCATAGAGATTCTTCAAATGTTTGAGCATCTCGTTAGGGACCATGTTCTCATGTTGTCTCTGAAGTTCCACAGACATGGAAGACAACATTACGCATTGTGCTGAAGTGGCGTCAACTAGGTTCTTATGGTAGGCTAGCTTATCAAACGAGGCATATTCTGCACAATCAACGGTAGGGATTGTGGGGAATACATTGTCCAATACGTATTCTATATTTTCTTTCTCTAGGACAATTCTTAGATTTCCTTAGCTATTCTAGATAGTTCGATCCGGTGAGTTTGTTCATTTCAATTATAGGCTCGATATTTTGAAAATTTGAAGAATTAGATAGACATGAAACTACAAATTCATTTCCTAATATACACATTCGTTTTAGACTAATTAAACATGGCCTTTTGTTTAATTAGCTCCTACTATTTTAGCATACTTCTATGACCCCCATGGTAGAATACAGACCTAAAATATTTTAAGGTCATAATGGGTCAATATCCAAACCTATGTTATATCGCGTTTGCTTTGGCTAATAACTTCAATAACACATTTTGGTAGGTCTTAAACCAATTGCAAAGCTTATTTGTAACTCTTGGTTGATTAAACAATTCACTTTAATCCTGTGTCCCTAGATTAGTCCGAAACTTTGGCGCCAAATTTGTTTTTGTAAGCAAGTCAACCTCATTACACGACTGTGTTTATGTATCTAAGTAAACTTGGTCTTTGTGAGAAAACACTTTGGTGTAAATATCTACAAAAGTTTCTCATCTACTTTTATATTTAACACATCTATGAAAGAGTCTGAGTCCTCGTAGACTTAGAGCAAATGCTTTGGCATAAATACTCGTATCGCCGAAAAGGATCTTGCACTCTAACAATTATAATGGATGACACGTTTTAATTTTAGACTTGTATTCAATGTTTGGGGAATATTTTTTCAGTTTTAGGGGATTTTAACCAAGATCAACATTTATATCATATTTCATATGACATCTGGTGGGCGATTTATACACACGCTTAACGCAAGTGCACGTATCGTTACAAGTAATATAGTCTAGGTAAGACTGAATATCGTCCTCAGGGACTGGTTTTCAAATACCGATTATCTATGCTTTTTAGTTTCTCTTTGGTTAACGTTAATTGAGTTGGAATTCTAAACTAATAATGCAGGAAATAAACTAATTATGAAAATGTTTTGATTTAAATAAGTTATGATGGAGAATTAGGGCTTCCAAGATCATCAACTATCCACTCTATTCAATCATTAATACAATTAGACTAACTTCTTCTTCTACGTTAAGATAACAGGTTAACTGGACCGTTTTATACTCCTGTGAAGGTAATATAAACACTCAACCCCAATGGAGAACCCTTCTATGTTTCGATGACAAGATTGACTACAAAAGAGGATTAAGAGCAATAACCTATTAAGCTACACAAGTATCGGGGTACTTTCGTCCACGATTTAAACATATGTTTATTCAACTATAGCATATTCACAATCTCCCCTTTAGGATTTCGATTGGAACTCATATAAGTGATGATAACTAGTGATCAATTAATTATCAAGCAATCAAAGCAACTATTGAATAAATCCTAAACAAGTGAAGAAGAAATCAACTAATGTATTACTTCATGAATAAGAGTTTCAAGAGAATCACAAGGAAATCTCTAAATAAGTAATTAGCTCCTAGCCATAGTCACGCTAAGAACTAATACAATCTTCATACATAAACTGAAATAAACAAAGCGAAAAGAAAGAAAAGAAAATACTTGAAAAGTCTCCAATCTTAGCCTTCTAAGTTGTGTTGTATGTACAATGGATGAATTGAATCCCTAATGATGTAGAGACTATTTATAGCCCAAGAATCCTTTAGGTCAAGGGTTAGGGATTATGTAGGTAGGAAAAGTTATCCCTTTTGGACCCTGAAAACGTGTCAAATTTAGCCCAAAACTCAGAAATCCCGCGTTGGCGCCGTGACCCTGCAGACTGGCGCCACGGCGCTGAAAAACTCCGGCAAAATCAACTGCGCGGCGCCGAGGCGTTCGAGGTTCTTCGCGTCTGCCCGATTTTCACGGGCCGTCGATCTTTTCTATACTTCCTGAAACTTCTTAGACTTCATTTATTGGCCCCTTTAAGTGTGCAATTCCATCTCAATTAAGCTCATTTCATATTCTTTTCGTCATTTCTCCATTTCTGACCGCTGTGACACAAAAGAAAGGAAAAAGACCCTAATATACTAAACATAAATGAAATTAGTAAAATACTAACTAAAAATGACTCAAAAAGTGTGTGTAAAATACACCGATCAACATCCTATCATGCAATTTCTAAAACACATTTATATGGGAAACCATCAACCCAATAGGCATGATATAAGATGATTTTAATCAACTACTGGACGCCGCCTACCCAGACAGTTATAGTGGTCATTTATATAATAGTGGACACTATGCTAATAATTGAATGCTTGCATTTAAAACACTTAGTATATACATATATTATTCAATAATATACAATTAATGATAATCATGGATCTATTTGTCTAAACTCTAAAATCTATGTCTATTCCAAACAGTCCCTAAATATTTTCTGATTTTAGAATTCGGATTTTCAGAAAATTTCTGCAAACTTTCAGAATTTGCAGTCTAGTCCCTCAAGAATTTAAAATTTTAATTTGAACTCATTTAAATTCAGAAAATCCAATTTTAAACTTTCAGAAAATATATTCAGGTTTCAGGGACCTGTCTGCAATTTCCATAATTAAAAACTGATTTTCAGAAACTTTATTCAATGGCAGAATTGTTCAAAAGGACTAAATCTGTCTAATTAAAAGTTTTAACTTTCAGATTCTGAAACCTTTTAAACTTCAGAATCATAATCTGAAATATTGAAAACATCAACTTCTGATTCTGGAAAAAAAAAATTACCATAGGAACTGCGACCCTAATTTAATTTTTAAGCTTCGGGATGAACAACGTTACGACGCTCCAGAATAGAGTCGCGATGCTTCTGAAAACCCTAGGCACCGCCGTAGCGCTCCATCGTGGAGTCATGGAGCATCTGTCCCAGAATCGCAAAATTCTACAATTCTGAAACCCTAAAACGGGTTCAGGGTCAGATTTGCAGATTCAACCTCGTACCCCTTCACCATTAAACAAAACGTTCATCGACCATCATCCAATCCCTTCCCGTTCTTCGTCTCAGTGCACCATGTTCGAAAATAACCGGTAACACACATCAACTTAGAAGAGTTAGATCAGAATGACTTCCTCGATTACATTATTGTTCAATAGTTTAAGAGACAATGATTATGCGTTCTTGAGATTTAATGTTTTAAAGCTTCTTAACGACATAAAATTAGATTTAAATAAATCCTAACTCATATTATCATTAATAACCATTATATAATCACACAAAACAGCTCAGACTCTGATACCACTATAGGGTTTTGTCGGGTTCGTACACGCAGCGAAATTTGAAAATTTATGTTTCAAACCCGACGGGCGGTCAAACTGATGGATCATTATATAATGAAAACACATATAAACTGTAATGTGTTGATAGAACACTTACAGTTTATAAATCTGGAATCTTCTTCTTCAAGTGTATATCGAGGGTGAGCACGCAACCGTTCCTCGATTTGCAAGTCAAGACTCCAATGTAATTACTCTTTCGGAAAGCTAGGAAATCCGACAGAGTTTCAGCAGAGAATAATTCAAGTGAATTGGGTGTATTAAAATAATGATAGAACCCTCTATTTATATCTGAAAAATAAGCTAGGGTTTTCCACGTGGGCCAGGCCCAGAAACAGAAGCAGAGTGGGTCATTCAGACCCACTGGACACGTGGCGTCGCGGAGCTCAATGGGTGGCGTCGCGACGCTAAGACGTCGAGGCTCTTGGTCCCCTGAGCTGCGAACCTGGTCCAATTATGCCTCATTTCTATTTAATTAAATCTGAAATATCATCTCGATCTAATTAAACAATCATTATTTATTCTAATATCTTGATTATAAATCGTACATTGATATTCTCTCTGATTACATCCTTGAATCGACGAAACAATTGACTTAGTGTTACCTTATAGGCCTTCACATATCGACACTAATATCATTAGGGTCTACACGGAACTCATAGACAGCGCCGGAAGACGAACTCAATATGTGAAGTATAGTTACACGAAACCTGTGAACTGAACCTCTATGTGGGATAAAATCCTTTCATTTACGACACACTCGATCAAGCTTAGGATCTGCCAAGTGTCTATCCAAATGACTTGATCATTATATCTCATCTATATTAGCTGACAACAAGACTATATCAAAGATATGTCTACTGCATTGGTCAATGACTTAGTCAACCTAATACCATATGA
Organism: Przewalskia tangutica; assembly: GCA_029844215.1. Taxonomy (NCBI): domain Eukaryota; kingdom Viridiplantae; phylum Streptophyta; class Magnoliopsida; order Solanales; family Solanaceae; genus Przewalskia; species Przewalskia tangutica. The sequence continues at coordinate 94,620,601 of CM056728.1, read as the reverse complement.
GAATCTGAGTGTTATCTCGAAGATATATTCGAGGAATGAATCATAATCTTGCCTCAACTACCACCTTTAATCTACGTCGCAATATACTCAATACAAGCCGCGTCTCAACCTATAAGGCATTTGAGCTTAGGACAAGATCAAAGTACATTACTCTGTAGACAAGGAGCGTATCGACCTCAAGTCTAAGGACTTCTATCTCCCACACACTGATGACACTTTAGATATATATAACAAACAGTACATCAGCAAGGTATACCAATTACAAGTATTCATGTGTCCATCACGAGTTTTCATAACTCGTAGCAGGTGAGACATACAACATCCCTAAGGATATGATGCAGACCACATGTCGACGTATCGCATGTGATCGATATCTCATTCTCGATGACCATTAGTCGATGCAATTTAAGAGTTACATTATAATATTAATCTCTCACATTATTAATAACCACGTAACCTCTAGGGATGCAATTATAAAATATTACAGACAATCAACAAACAATTCAATAACTGCAAATGTCATAATATTAATCTCCATTAATATAAATATGAATGTGTATAAAGTACATTTGTCCTAATACAGATTGTCTCTAGGACATAAATATACTTTCAATTGGCGTGGGCTTCTAGTCTAGAGAGACTAGTAAGATAGGATTTAGAGTTTATGATTCCAAGGTTACACAGTTTGTAATTTGAATTTGAACAGGCTCATGTTGTAATGTAGTTTGGGTTAAATCCTACATATATGTAGGTCGTGTTTTTTTCTACCCTTGTGAGTCGTATTATTTCCACATAAAAATTGGTGTGTCCTTGTTTTACTGTTCTTTACTATTTCGCAGACGCTATGCTTAAAACATGTAGAATAATGTGTTCCATCCTATATATTAGGTATCACGTAAAATTAATATTTGGTGGTGCAAAATATCATTTAAGCTGTAGCTTTAGCTATTTAATTGATCTTCGACATCGACCCGTGATTCTCAGCAACAAATTAACGCTAGAAGCTGCAGTTACCACGTACCTACTGGCGTGAAGATGGCACCCCAATTTTTGAATTCACAGATGCCTTTTGTGCTTTCTAAATTAAGGTTTTCACTTTGAGGGATTGCATTTCTAGGAGCTTTGCCTTTCCACTTTCCCTTTTCCCTTATCTGTAGTGACGACTTAATTTAAGTTAAATAAAATTAGCCCTTGTGACCTTTTTTATTTTAAAAATAAAAACTCTATAATTTTGGTGTTAAAAGTACAAATTGATTTTTTTTGTATCACTGATAGAAGTAAGATGCATATAATGGCAGAAGTAGGAGGAGGGAGGGAAGGAGTTCAACTAAATACATTTTCATGAAAAAACTATACAATATAAATAGGATAAATTTTCAAAAAAATCGTTATACATATAAACGGAAGAATTTCCTTGACAAAGAATAATTCTAGTGTAGCAGTGAGCTTAGTTCAAAAGCTACTTTCTATAACATAGTCAAATCTCAACTATCACATTCTAATGTTATTTTTAATCCCTTAAATACTTAATTTCCGACACCGGCATTAATGCACACATAACTTTGACATACTTAATTACTGATATACCTCAAATATCAGTAATCATAGATTAATGGCCGTATAAGTCTATTCTTTCGCTTATATTGAAGTTCCTTTTCCCCCCGAAATAGAGTAGACTTAACAAACTAATATATAGATGGTATGATAGCTAGAGGTTCAACATGCTGAATAGTTGGGTTGGAGCCGTTGAAAATAGTAAACTTAAATGTTAAAATGTCTAGGTTCATATGTTTGATGTTTTCCATATGATTATTAGAAAATCTAGGTATATGTATTTGATGTTTCCAATATGGGCAAGTTCATTGTATGTGTGAAATATTTAGTACAATTGAGTCAGAACTATAATTTAGTACCTATAAATATCCCTTTTGTAATCATGCAATGTAACTAATGATATGAAGTGAGCTTAATATTTCTTTCCATCTTCCGTCCTCTTTGTGTCCTAAGATATTATCAAGGGCCCGCCTCATATTTTCAACAAGCTGAAAGGCGTAAAGGTGAAGACTTGGCAGTCTCTATTGAAGGTGTGTCTCCGGGCTTGAAGACCTATTAAGAAGTCGACTATTTGCAAAGAGAAGTGGATCCCTCATGGTTTATGAAGAAAGAGTAATCCGCCGAGAAGCTGTGATTCTTGAAGGACTTCGTAAGATATGAAGAGAAGACAATAGAATCTTCTATGAGTTTGTGTTTGCTATAGCTAAAAGTTAGAAAGTGATGGAGAATGATTTGCCTATAGTTGTGAAGCATATATAAAGAATGTTGAAAATAATGTTGGATTGTCAAGATTAATTGAAGATTATGAAACGACATTTAAATTTAAGAGGGAATGTTGAAAATAGTAAACTTAAATGTTAAAATGTTTAGGTTCATATGTTTGGTGTTTTCCATATGGCTATTAGAAAATCTAGGTGTATGCATTTGATGTTTTTAATGTGGACAAGTTCATTATATGTGTGTGAAACTATTTAGTATCATTCCGTCCAGAACTATCATGATCATGCAATGTAAGAGTGGAGTTTTTTTAATGCTATAAAGTGAGCATAATATTTCTCCCCTATTTCGTCTTCTCTGTGTGCTATGATATTATTTCCAACATGAGCATATGTAGAGAGAGATATGTTGAAGAGGCTGAAGAGTACAGCTTGATTGGCGGGAGAAAGAGGGAGAGGTCTAAAGCTGCTTCATTGGTCAAGTTAGAATCCCCTTTCTATTAAATTTTTACTAAACATTATTATCTCTTCGACATCATCTGGTTAAAAATAAATCTTAAGACTGACTAATTTGTTAATCTTATGAGAGGAAATCACAAATTAATCCACATACATAAAAGTTAAGGGGAGATTACAAAGGAATGAATTTAAGTAAATTGCAGTGATCCAGTAAACAATTACAGCATGTGCAAATTACATGGCCTACGGCTCAGGGAGTAGGTCAAATAAAACGTTCAAGAGGGGTTGGAAAAGGAAGTCAAGCAATTGGTTACATCAATCAATGTACTCAACGTAATACCAAATTAAGATTTAAGTGTAGTCACCCGCATGGGTGTATTTCGATTAGTTCAGGGTGGCGATTAACAAAGAAGGCGGTTCGAGTCTTGCGAACTTGATGTGGAGTTCATTTCTTTTGTGAGGATGACTCGCGCAAGCGTGAGACCGCTGTCGCCACAGTGGATCGAAGACTGTGATTTATCTTCCTCCATCAATGCAGCCGGTCGGAGGGTGGGCGCGTGGACAAGGGATTTCGCCTTTTTACTCTCAAGATTTAAGAGTAGTCAGTCTTGATATTGAATTGAGAAAGACAAGACCTTTTTTTCGTTTCGTCCTTTTTTAAATCGAATCTTTAGTGTTCTTTTTTTGTTTTTGTATAATGGGGTGTCCTCTTTTTCGAAAAAGCTATGGATAAAAATATTCAGGCCATTATAAGTATTCTAAAGGTTTAATTCCTATTGCTATTTAGCTCCCCTAGACAAAAGCGACTTTTAATATGTCAATTGTTTAATTTTCTTGATAGTCTATTACTCCTTCCGTCTCATTTTATCAGAATGTCTTTGACCTGTCATGAAGTTTAAAAAATAAAGAATTATTTTTGAATCGTGTGGTCTAAAACAAGTCAATGATATTTTTATGATTATAGATTATATCATTAAGAGTAAAATATAAAATTTAAAGTTAAATTATTGACAAATAAAAAATGTATCATTATTTTTAAGATTAACTAATAAATTGGGGGAGGAAGTAACTGTCTATGCAAGTTTGCTTTTTGTTTTTTTATTTTTAAAAATGCTTGTTAAAATTTCTAATTAAGCTAACTACTGTTTTTTTCTTGGTGTGGGGTCGGGCATGAAAAAGACTAAACTGTAGTCCCCAGACTGAGATATGAAAGGTGTTGTTAGTATATTATTCTGCATGTCATGATGATGTTAGGATGACCAAATTGATAAAAATGGGTCCTTGTAACCACACTGTGTCTAAACTTGGTTCAAACTGATTAGTCTTTGGATCCTCTCCCGCGGTCCAGTGGCAGCCGCAAGACTACCCTCGCCCAACCCAGTTATTCTTGGAACCGACAACAACCCGACAGCCTCACTGTTCCAACAGTCCATTTCAGATCACGCCCCAACCCAGTCTATTGAAACTCGTGGTATGTATGAGATTTTTTAGCCTAAGCATCATTTTAATCTAATATCCTCTATCCAACCATCCTCGATTCTCCGTAACCCGAAAGCTGTCCTATCGGACCTGAATTGAAAGACCGCCATGTTAGATGAAATTGATGCTCCTATTAAATATAAGACGTGGGAGTTGGTGTTTCTTCCTTCTAATGTAAACATAATTTGTTCCATGTTGATTTTTTGTCATAAAAAGTAATTTGACAGTTCCTTTGAAAGGCGCAAAGCCCGTTTTGTTGGTGATGGCAGGTCTCAGCTGATTGAAGTGGATTGTGATAAAATCTTAGTCCAGTAGTTAAACCGGCGACTATCAGGACAATTCTCAGTTTGACACTGTCAAAATCATGGTTCATTCATCAGTTGGACGTAAAGAATGTGTTTTCCACGGTCACCTACAGGAAACGAAACAGTTTACATGCACTAGCTTTTAGGATTCTGAGATCCTAATCATCCTGATTATGCTTTCTTGTTAAAGAAATCTTTATATGGTAAAAAACAGGCCACTGAGCATGCTATAACAAAATTGCTGGGTCTTGAACTATTTTTTGGGCATTGATGTAACTCAACATGCAGGTGGTCATTTTTTTGTCAAAGAAAATATGCCGAGGAGAGAATTGACAAAGTTGGCATGTCTTCATGTAAGTCGTCACCTATGTCGGTGGATACCAAGGTTAAGTTGAGTAACTCTTCAAGGTCTCCATACGGCGATACAACACATTATCACAGTTTAGCAGTGGCATTGAAATATCTCAACTTTACGAGACCGGATATATCATATGTTGTTCACCAGGTATGTTTACATATGCATAACCCGATGAAGGAACATATGGGTGCTCTCAAATAAATTATGCGGTATATTGAGGGTACTCTTGATTATGACTTATATTTGTATAAGTCATCCATTTCTGGTCTCACGTCTTATACCGATGCTGATTGAGGTGGATACCCGGATAACAGACGATCCACTTCTGGTTATTGTGTATTTCTCAAAGACAATTTGATCTCGTGGTCGTCGAAGCGCAAACCGACGTTATCTCGACCTAGTGCTGAAGCCGAATATAGAGCGGTTGCGAATGTTGTCTCTGAATCGTGTTGGCTCTGTAATCTTTTATTGGAGCTCCATTGTCCAATAAAAAAGGTAACCATCATTTATTGTGATAATGTGAGTGTGATATATTTATTTGGGAACCCCATACAACAGCAACTCACTAAACACGTAGAGATGGGCATTTTATTTGTCCGTGAAAATATTGCACGTAGACAAGTCTGTATTCTCTATGTATTGTACCGCTATCAAATTTTCGATATGTTCACAAAGGATCTTCCGTGGATACTATTTGATTATTTCAGGGACAGTCTTAGCGTACGAGAGCCTCCCGCTAAGACTGCGGGAGAATGATAGATTATGGAAATAACCTTTGATTATGTCCATAATCAAAGTAAATATTTTATATTTAGATTATAAATATTCTGAGTATATTATACATAATTATAGCCTACATTTAGTCTTGTAAACATGTATATATTATTACATTCAAAGAATGAAAACATCACGAAAAATATTTCTTACATGGTATCAAGAGCAAAAAAAATTACCCTAGCCTAAAAACCCCAAAGTCGGCTGTCCCATCCTTGTTGACCCTAGTTTCACTGCCACCTTCATTTATCGAAACTCTACCTGCTCTTCTTTTTTTCTTATTTCTCTTGGGCAACAATGGCCGACCAAAACAAATTACATCCCGCTTTTGCCATAAATAACGTCAAGAACTTCATACCGGTGATTCTTAAGATGGAAAAAGGGCAATATTCATTTTGGGCGGAGTTATTCAAAATCCATTGTCGTGCATATCAAGTCATTGACCATATTCTTCTTCTAAAGCCTCAATCGGGTGTCATGAAAAAGTCCACCGATATTGACATGACTCAATGGTCTCGCTTGGATGCTATAGCCCTTCAATGGATTTACAATACCATATCAAATGACCTTTTTCACACCATATTGGAACCAGATTCAATGGCTCAACAAGCATGGGAGCGTTAGTGAATATTTTTCAAGATTACAAGATTTCTCGGGCGGTTTATCTAGAAAATCAATTAACTAATGTCAAGATGGATGATTTTTCAAACGTCTCCGCATATTGTCAAGAATTAAAAATACTTTGCGATCAACTATCCAACGTTGGTGCATCGGTGATGAATCAAATGTTAGTTCTCTAATTAATTACGAGTTTGAATGAACAATATGATGGTGTTGCTACGTTCATTCAACAAAGTAATCAGTTACAACCATTTTATGAGGCTAGTTCGATATTTATTCTTGAAGAAACTCGGAAACTAAAACAGGAGGCGACGACGTCAAATAATATCGGCACTGCCCTCTTTTCCACCAACATGTATACCAATAATTTTGACCCTCAAAATTATGGTTCAGGCAATGGTCCAAATCACAATAACAAAGGAAAAAATAATGGTGGAAGAGGATGAGGCCTTGGTGGCAGAAATTAGGCCTGCAGCGACAACAACCACCAGCAGCAGGGGCAGAACAAGCCCGACCAGTGGCAGCCGCAATCTCAGTCATGGGGGTAGTACCCACCATGGGGTTGGACACCGCAACAGTGGACTACCCTTCCCTGCCCAAAACCCACAACATCATGGGCCAGGCCACCTCCACTCACTCGGTAGCCCGGGGTTCTTGGAAGCCGTCCATAGCAAGTATTTACAGCTCATGAACCATCTTCTTCGAGTTATGATCCAACGGACATCGAGCAAGTCATGCACAATATGACTATCAATATTTATCGACGACACATGATACATGGACACAGGGGCGACCTCTCACATGACGGCATCTCAAGGTACTCTCTCTTCTATTTTAATATGAGTAGTAATAAAAATATTATAGTTGGTAGTGGATAAAAAATTCCAATTCGTGGTATTGAAAAATTAAAACTTACCCCCTACCCACCTTTACATTTAAATAATGTCCTACGTGTACTCAAACTTATTAAAAACTTGGTATATGTGCGTCGTTTCACCATTTTCAATAATATTTCTATTGAGTTTGATCCATTTGGATTTTCTATGAAGGACATTCGGACGGGGATGTCACTAATGAGGTGTGCTAGCACTGGGGACTTGTATCCAATCACCACCACCAACAATCAAGCCACCTCTCCATCAAATTTTGCTACTCTTTCTCCTACTTTATGACATAATCGTTTAGGACATCTGAGAGCACCTGTGTTAAACTCCCTTATAAAAATAAGTTTATTGATTATAAACAATCTTTGTGTTCCCATGTTTGTCAGTCTTGCATTTTTGGGAAACATGTTAAATTACCTTTCTCTTTATCTACTTCAAACATTATTATGTCATTTGATATCATGCATAGTGACTTATGGACATCCCCGATTTTATGTTCGGCAGGCCATAAGTAGTACATACTTATTTTGGATGATTAATCTAATTTTCTATGGACATTTCCAATTGAAAAAAATGCTGGTTCACACTATTTTCATGCAATTTAGTGCTTTCATTCAAACCCAATTTGAGAAGTCTATTAAATGCTTCCAATGTGACAATGGGAGAAATTTCATAAATGACCAATTTAAAGAGTTTGTAACAAAAATGGTATGGTATTTCGTCTCTCTTGTCCGCACACTTCTCCTCAAGCCCGTCTTGTTGGTGATGGCAGGTTTCAGCAGGTTGGAGTAGATTGTGATGACACATTTAACCAAGTAGTTAAACCGAGACTATACTAACATTTCTCAGTTTGGAACTGTCAAAATCATGGTACATTCATCAGTTGGACACAAAGAATGTGTTTCTCCATGATCACCTACAGGAAACAGTTTACATGCACGAGCCTTTGGAATTCTGAGATCCTAATCATCCTAATTATATTTGTTTGTTGAAGAAATTGTTATATGGTCTCAAACCCCCCCCCCCCCCCCCCCGAGCATGATATAATAGATTTGTTGGGATTGTTTCTACACTGGGCTTCTCACATAGAAAGTTCGATCAGTCTTTGTTTATTTATCAGAAAGGGAATGGCATGGCATACATTCTTCTCTATGTTGATGACATCATCCTCACAACATCATCTGCTCCTCTTCCCAATTGATTATGTCCATTCTTGCATCTGAATTTACTACGATGGATTTGGGTCCTTTGAACTATTTTTTGGACATTGCTGTAACTCAACATGCAGGTGATCTATATTTGTGTCAAAGAAAATATGCCGAGGAGATAATTGTAAAATTCAGAAAATTTCTTTTATTTTAAATAAGAAAAAAATCTATATATGTCTATGTGATTATGTTACGACCTTATTCACATTCGAGGACGAATGTTGCTTAAAGGAGGAGAGAATGTAAAATCCAGAAAATTTCTTTTATTTTAAATAATAAAAAAAAATCTATATACATGGGTGGTAGTAATATACTATATCTCTACTAGAAAATATATATATTTATATATATATATATATATATATATATATATATATATATATATATATATAGAAAGGGTGATATTAATATACTACATCTCTTAGTAGTGGTCAGTATTGAATTATGTTAATTAAAAGGGTAGTAATATGCTATGTGTCCACAGTAGAATAATTGGCACTACATATTTTCCTTGGAAATGTAATGAGTAGTAGTGGTCATTATTGGTTTATGCCAATTAAAAGGTAGTAACGTGTTATATGTGCACAGTGGAATAATAAGCATTACATCTTCTCTTTTGAGAGTATAATGAGAAAATGTTCTTCACCTGGTGGTTTAAAGACTGAAAACGTTCATTCCCTCCCTTAACCTTAACCCCTCCCCTTTTTTATTTCACATCCAACTCTTGTCCTTCCACCTCCCATAGGTTATAGAAAACTTTTCTACTTATACATTGTACATGGCACAAATAAAATATCTAGCACATGGAATAGAAAATCAGAAAAAAATAAGTGAACAAGAAGAGGAAAAATCTGGAAAATAAAAATCAAGAGGGCAAGAAGAACAAAAATAAAAAGATACTAGGGAGCAAGGTCACTTGTAGCATACGAACAACAATAATTTTCATGCTTACAAGGTGAGTTTTCTCACTCAAAAATTTTTGGTAACATCCTTTATTTTAAGTTCAATACATATTAGAATAAGAATTGAGTCTTGAAAAGAAATAATGTGCTTTTGATTGTTTAGACAACTAGTTGCGTCATGAACTTTACGAAGTGGTTTCACTGAGTTATAATTGTTAGAATTTGATGAAATTCGGAAGAATGGTAAACCTCTCTATTATGATCATATAGAACCAAAAATGAGGTAAAATGGACATACGGTTTAAAAGTTATCATAGTTCAATGTTCCTACCTTAGATTTGACTGAAATTCGGAAAGACATAATTACGGACTGTTTTTATTGAGTTTTACTTATTAGAATTATATAAAAATTTACATGGTTGTAAATATCTCTGTTACGGACAGATATAGCCAAATAGCGGTTAAAACGGACTTATGAGTGGAGAGTTATTGTAGTTTGAAGTTGATGCCTCGGATTCATCGGAATTCAGAAGGGCAGGACGTTGAAACGTAAAACTGTACAAATCCGTGAGAAATAAGAAATTTTTTGTTAAATGAAAGTTCTATATATCTCTGTTGTGGACATTTTTAGACCTTACGGAGGTCTATCTGACTTACGGATTGATAGTTATCGCTGTTTAAAGTTTCTGTCTCGGATCTATCGAGATCCAGTAAGGGCAGCGAATGAAAGTGTAAAATTGTAGAATATGAAAGGATGGCTCACATGGATACGTGTAGCTCTCTGTTCTTGTCGTTTTGAGATTTTATGGGGCTTGAACGGGTTTACGGATTAGGAGTTATGACTATTTTAAGATTTGGTTATGTTTAATAAAAATTCCGCCGAAACAAATTTTATGTGGCTGTTTTGAGGATAAGCTTGTGTTAGTTATCCAAAGTATTTTTAAATGAAATTTGGTACAGTGAAATATCCCCGTCTTACCTTAGTTTCAGCTTGAGAAACGCCTTAGTTGGAGTTATGGTTGAAAAGTTATAATCATTACAAGTATGAATGGCGGAATGTTGAGAAAGAGAGTATTATTTATTTGACCCTCTGAAAAATATGATAAGTGAATACGTGTTCACACAAATATATAAATATATAATTGATCGGGTTGCACGCCGCAACAAAACGTAAAGTGAATACGCGTTCACAAATACGTAAACATAATGGATCGGGTTGCACGCCGCAACAAAACGTAAAGTGAATACACGTTCACAAATACGTAAACATAATGGATCGGGTTGCACGCCGCAACAAAACGTAAAGTGAATACGCGTTCACAAATACGTAAACATAATGAATCGGGTTGCACGCCGCAACAAAACGTAAAGTGAATACGCGTTCACAAATACGTAAACATAATGGATCGGGTTGCATACCGCAACAAAACGTAAAGTGAATACGTGTTCACAAATACGTAAATATAATGGATTGGGTTGCACGTCGCGACAAATATGAAAAGTGAATACACGTTCACAAATATATAAATGCAACAAATATATGGAAATGCAAGGGGATGTCTTAACGTATAATACGGGATAAAACAAAGTGTTAGTTAAACTAAGAATTTCCTATGAGGAATTGCTGCATATTTAAAAGTGTTGTAACCTAACATGTTTTTGCAATATGCTTATTACGTTATAATGTGATTGCACTTGGAATATTGTGGTGTTACTTTGAATTGCAGGGTAAGGTTCTCTCAGCCCCGGATGGTAGGGTTGACTCTTTATTTAACATGTTTCAGGAAAGCGTGATAGGGGAAAGACTCCACGTCAAGGCTAGCGATCGTCCTGCAGCCTTTTTGTCGTACCAAATCCATTGTTTCGGGCTTGGTACTCGTCAGGTTCAGAATATCAGTTTCAGTGTCTCGGGAAATTCCCGTGTGGGATGGTCTCCTTTCCAACTTAGAATAATCGTTGTCAGTATGTTTATGTAAAAACAGTATTTGCACGAGCATGGGCTCGCGTTATGTTTTCAATAACGTCATAAACAGATTTCTTTATTTTTATTGTTATTAATGGCTCCGTGTTTAAATATAAGTCTAAATTTCTAAATAAAGAGAATTAAATGGTGTTCCTGGTGAGAAATAATTATCCAGGTGCCATCACGCCCTAAGTAAAGGCTTAGGAAAAGTCAGGGCGTGACAAGTTGGTATCAAAGCTAAACCAGGTTAAGAGATTCTAGGAACTTTCTTTGAGTTGGGTGTTTGAACGATTACTTATTGCGACAGTGTGCGCGCCACCTTAGTAATAAGTCAATGGGATAACATCCTAAACAGTTTCACTTATTTCATACTTTTCTCGTGTCTATCTTGAGTCTTTTCAAAGATTTGATTCTCATACTACCTCATTGGAAATGATTGTGAAAGGAGATTGTATAATGATAAACTAACGAGATATGATTGCACCACCGACCGAAAAGGTAGGAGCCCAGTCTGTACCAGAAAGACTATGCGGTGAATTTTATGAGAAGAAGAGAACCTATCTACACAGGGAAGGACTCCAAATCTGACCCAATAGTGTTTCTCAACGAGGTATAAGACCTATTGTTTACCCTAAAAGGTGTGAAGACGCATGACGTCAAAGAGCACATTAGTGGACGACGCATGGGTATGGTGGAGAAATGTTAAAAGAAATCATTCCTCGATATCACCACCGATGATGTGGGGGGGTTTAGAGCCAGATTTATTGAAAAGTACATGCCTAACCCCAAAAAGATGCGTTCAGGCGTGAGTTTGAACAGTTGAAACAAAGAGACTGCAGTGTGCAAGAATACGACACTCAGTTCGTGTGATTGTCGACATACAAAACACATATTATTCCTACGAAAAGCGAGAAGGTTAAAAATTTTGTTGAGAGTTTAAACCCAAACATAGCAGAGAAGGTAGTGGAATTATCCCATGATCGGACGTACCTTCATATCATTGACATAACAATGATGGTAGAAGGTTTTGCTAAAGAAAAAAGAGAGTAATCACATAAGAGGTTTCGATCATTGGGATCCTTTAATCAGAATAAAAAAAACAGAGGCAAGAGATTAGTAAGATTCTTCAAGACCAAACCAGTTTATAGGCCAGGCTCATTTCAGGCCTAAGGATAATAATTTATTTAATTACCAAGGTAGCAAAGACAAGGCCAGCAACCTTAACACAGGAGGTGACAAACCGGTTTGTAAGGTTTGTCAGAAGAAACACATTGGAGAATGTTGGCTCTTAACGAAAGCATGTTATAACTGTGGAAAATCAGGCCACTATGCCAGGGATTGCAAAAAAAAAAACCAAACTCATTCTATTGAGGGGAGGTCAGAAGCAACCACAACTGCCTACAAGGGAAATCTGGGAAACCAGTCCCGCCAGAGTCAGGGAGGTCAACAACCCAATAATTCTAACCGGCTCTACACTTTGCCCTAGAGGAATGAGGCAGAAGCATCTAATGCGGTGCTCACAGGTATTTTGCTGGTCTCGAGTATTCCTACATTTGTATTATACGATCCCGACTCTATATTTTCATATGTGTCATTTGGGAATTTACACGTAGAAATTTCCTATGTAAGTGAACCTGTTGAGGTTATGACACCAGTAGGGGCCTCTGTTTGGGGCTTTGGGCCCCTCAGATAGTTAAAAAAATTCCATTAGAAGTGAATGACAGAGGAATAATAGTAAACTTAGTACTACTTGATATGGTAGACTTCGACATCATTTTGGGTATGGATTGGTTGTCAGCATGTTATGCCATGTTAGATTGTCGGCGAAAGATAATGAAATTATCTTTTTCCGGAGAACCAGAAATTGTTAGAAAGGGTAGGATTGAAATATCCTCGCATCAGCTTATTTCCTATCTTAAGGCTCAAAGGTTATTAAGAAGTCACAAAGTGGAGTACGCGTATCTGGATAATATAGTAGATACCCAAAAAGAGTCCCCAACAGTGCATAATGTCCCTATTGTTCGAAATTTTCTGGAGGTTTTTCCTAAAGATCTTCCAGGCCTTCCCCCGGACAGACAAGTGGAGTTTGTTATAGAGTTAATTCTGGCTACAAGACCCATTTTTATTTCTCCATATCGAATGGCCCCAGCTGAATTGAGAGAATTAAAAGAACATTTGAAGGATCTTCTGGACAAAGGTTTTATAAGGCATAGTGTTTCCCCCTGGGTGCACCAATTTATTTTTTGTGAAGAAGAAAGATGGGTCACTCCGAATGCATTGATTATCGACGACTCAATAAGGGCACGGTCAAGAACCGATACCCGTTACCAAGAATCGATGACCTTTTTGACCAACTTCAAGGAGCTAGCTATTTCTCCAAGATTGACTTTCGTACGGGATATCACCAGCTAAAAATAAATCCTGATGATCTATCCAAAACAACGTTTAGAACCTGATATGGTCATTACGAATTCTTGGTCATGACTTTCGGGTTAACCAACGCCCCAATAGCTTTTATGGATCTAATGAACAGAATCTTCAAACCATTTTTAGATTTGTTCGTGATTGTGTTCATAGATGATATCCTAATTTACAGCAAGAGTGTTGAGAAACATGAAGAACATCTGAGGTAGTACTTCAAGTCTTAAAATATGAGAAATTATATGCTAAATTTTCAAAGTGTGAATTTTGGTTGGAAAAGGTAGCCTTCTTGGGTCATGTTGTGTCAAGGGAGGGAATTATGGTAGACCCCCAAAAGATAGAAGCAGTGAAGAACTGAAAAAAACCGACCACTCCGACAGAGGTTAGAAGTTTCTTGGGTTTGGCTGGGTATTATAGAAGATTCGTAAAAGGCTTTTATAGTCTTGCTGCTCTCTTGACCCGGTTGACTCAAAAAGCGGTTAAGTACCAGTGGTCAGAAGCATGTGAAGTAAGTTTTCAGAAACTAAAGGAATTATTGACATCGCACTGCGCCTTAAACTTACCATCGAATGCTATGGTTCACCTATCATGCGATGCCTCTAGAGTTGGGTTAGAATGTGTCTTGATGCAGTTTGGAAAGGTTATTGTGTATGCATCTAGACAATTGAAGATACATGAGAAGAATTACCCAACTCATGACTTAAAATTGGCTGCGGTAGTGTTTGCATTACGAATATGGAGACATTATTTGTATGGTGTGCATGTGGACATATTTACAGATCATAAAAGTTTGCAGTACATAACCACGCAGAAGGATTTGAATCTCCGACAAAGAAGATGGTTAGAGTTGCTTAAGGATTATGACCTTAGTATTCTTTACCATCCTGAGAAAGCCAACTTGGTGGCTGACACACTCAGTAGGAGATCAATGGGCAGTTTGGCCCATTTGGAAATATGATGCGCGATTTATGCACACACTAACGCAAGTGTACATGTCGTGTCAAGTAATATAGTCTTAGAAGACCGAGTTATCGTCCTCAGAGATTAGTGTTCAATGCTCAAATTCTATTCTATGTTATCTCTTTGGTAACCGATGATTGATATGTTGTTTATGACTATAATTATGAAAGAAAAAAAACTACGTTATTTTACTTCAGTAATGGTGGAAATAGGGCTTCCAAATCTCCTCAACTATCCGCTTAACTTATTAATGCAATTAATTATGGTTCTTCTTCTATTTTGAGATAGCAGGTTAACTAAGCCGTTTTATACTCCTGTTAAGGTTATATAAATACTCAACCCCAATATAGAGCCTTTCTACCTTTCCGTGATAGGATTGACTATAAAGGAGGATTAAGACCAATAATCTATTAATACTACACAAGTATCGGAGTACTTTTGTCCACGATTTAACCTATGTTTATCCAACTACAGCATATTCACAACCTCCCCTTTCGGCTTTCGGTTAGAAATCATAAGGATTATGATAATTAGTGATCAAGTAATTACCAAGCAATCAAAACAAATATTGAATAAATCTCAACAACAAGAAGAAGAAGAACAAAAAACATGCATTAATTCATAAAGATAAGTTTCAAGTGAATTGACATGGAAAACTCTAGATTGATTTAATTCCTAGCCATAGACATGACAAAAACTAAATTAATATCTAACATAAACTGTAAAGAAATAAAACAAGAAACAAGAAATTACTTAAGAAAAAGTCTCCAATCTTGATCTCCAAAAGTTGTGTGATTTGGCAAGAAGGGGAACCCTTAAATCTGATCTAGAGTCCTCTTTTTATAGTCTCCAAAACGTGATGCAGGTTTTCCTTTTCCTTCAGGCCTTGGCCCATTATCATTCGAATTTTTTTATTTTTCCGCCTCGGCGCCGCGGCCCTGCAACTGGCGCCGGAACTCCTGAAGCTCTCTGAAGATTGGGCGCCGTGGCGCGCTGGCCCTGCTGGCTGGAGGCGCCGCGGCGCTGGCCTGTTTTGTGCCCGGTTCGCCAACTTTCTCGCTTTTTGAGCTCTGGGACCTCTGTTTCTGCCCTCTTTTTGCTCCTTTTCCGCCAATGAGCCACTTTAAACCAATATGACTCAAAAGAAAGAAAATCTATCCTAAGACGACACATATTTGTACAAAAATGGACAAAAGACTAACTAAAAATGACTCAAAAGGTGTATATAAAATACACCGATCAAACACCCCCAAACCTAACCTTTGCTCGCCCTCGAGCAAATATCAAAAGAAAGAAATAAAGACACAAGGAAAAGGAAAATAGAAAGACTCAACGACATTGATCACTTTGCTGCATCATTGTTACTTAGAAAAGCATGAAGGTTAGCAGAATAATATGCAGAAACATATATCATGGATTTTTAGCATTCTAAACACATCAAGCTAGATGTTTCGCAAACTCACTTTAATCATGCTTAATGGAAGTAAGAATACTGAATTATGCATGTCAATTTCAAAATCCTATGACATGTTTACTTGCTGTTCTCCACTAATCATGGATACACATGTAAGAGATCTTCAGGACTTTTCAGGGTTGTAATGTAGGCTTTAGGCATGAGTAGGTAAAAATAGGCATTTAGGCTCATTTTATGTACCATAAGCTCTTTTGCTTTTCAATTCTTCCCTTTTCTTTTGATTTTCTTTCTTCACTTCATATCTATCTTTCCCCTCTTTTGTTTTGAGAGAGTGAAGTATATTATGAATAACAGGCACCCCCAAACTTAGGCTTTTGCCTATTTCTTATTACTTTTTTATTAGGGTGCATCAAAATTGTTCACTCTTTTTATCTCTTTTTTAACACTTTCTATTCCAATCACCAAAATCTTTCACTTATGGCACAAGAGTGGAAATGTAGGGTGTCAAAGAAAAAGTTTAATTTTTTTTTGGCTCAAAGGGGCTGACTAGGGATATTTTTAATGTCAGGGATAGGTAAAAGTGGTAAGAAAGGCTAACAAAGAAATGTCTGAGTCATCTCCCTAACATGCATATCCTAACTATTTCGCCTCAAATAGCAAGCAATCATACACATATGTTTAATCATTTAACAATGCACAAATCAAGAAAGATACCCCAAATAGACAGATTTCATGAGTTTTTGGCATATCTAACTTAAGTGTTTAGATAGTTGCTTCTAATTCCATTACATTATTCAGCCTTACTTCACTAGGCGATTCCAGTAACTACAGCATGCATGATCTTTAAAAGAAATTTATGACTCAAAAATACTTAAAACAAATAAAAAAGACTCAATAATACTAAGACAATAAGACACAAATAAAACACCCCCCAAACTTAAATAACACATTGTCCCCAATGTGTGCAAGACTCAAAGAAAATAAAAGAAACCAGGACAACTTACAGACTTGGTTTAAAGTGGTGGCGGTGGCGGCGAATAATGCCAGGAATCCCGTGAGAGGGGAAGGGCTCTGGATTTTTGATTTGGAGAAAGGACAATCGGATTGGGGCTTCTTCAAGAATTCAGATTTTCGTAGCCGCGCATACCAAACTTCAAGGCCTTCTGCGCATGGCGCCTCGATTTAGCCGCGCTACCAAACTTTAGAATTTTTCTGGACCTTTTGGCGCCGCGGCCCTCGCATCAGCCATACGCTGAATCTTCGCGCTTTTCGATCTTTTAGCGCATGCACTGAGCCGATTTTCTGGAAATCTTTTTTTTTCTTTTGGCTTCTTTTCGCCGCTTCTAAATTCTTGGCTCGCACTGCTATCACAACATATAAACAATACCTCGTGAGATCGTTTCTAAGTAAAAACTAAACTGCATTAAATTGAATAAATTAAAATACCTTGGGTTGCCTCCCAAGTAGCGTTGTCTTTAACGTCTTTTAGCCGGACGCAAGTTCTTTAATCAATAGGTGTGGGGTAGATTAACCCCACAACCAATCCACTTCATCAATATTTTCTGTTTTCTCCTTCTGTTTTTCTTTTTATATTTATTTTCAAGAGGAGGTTCAGTATCACTTACCTGTGTTGGCGGGCTTATCTCCTCACGTGGCTTCATACTGCTCAAACGATGTTCTGACAGTGCTAATTGCAAAGCACCTGCTCATGACTGGGGGTTCAATAATGTGTTTGAACACTTTGAACACCATCTCTTCACTTTCTACTCTAAGTGTCAGCTCCCTCTTCTCTACGTCAATTAGGGCTCTCCCTGTTGTCAAGAACGGTCTTCCCAATATGATGGGGATCTCCTCATCTTCCTCCATATCAAGGATGAGGAAGTCCGCAGGAAAGAAGAATGTTCCCACCTTAACTAGGACATCCTCAATCTTTCCCCTGGGATGCACCACCGTCTTATATGCTAACTGCAAGCTCACGGTGGTTGGTTTGGCTTCACCTAACTCCAAC
Organism: Przewalskia tangutica; assembly: GCA_029844215.1. NCBI lineage: Eukaryota > Viridiplantae > Streptophyta > Magnoliopsida > Solanales > Solanaceae > Przewalskia > Przewalskia tangutica. The sequence continues at coordinate 94,602,575 of CM056728.1, read as the reverse complement.
CTTTTAAAAACAGACAAAGGCATAAGATTTATACTAGCCCCCAAGTCACAAAGGGTCCTATTACATGTTACCCTGCCAACTGTGCAAGGCATTGTGAAGCTCTCTGGATCCTTGAGTTTAAGGGGCAATTTCTTCTGCAAGATGGCACTGCATTCTTCTATCAGTGCCACCATCTCATATTCCGCCAACTTCTTCTTCTTTCCCAGAATTTATTTCATAAATTTAAAGTAAGTAGGCATTTGCTCCAATGCCTCAATGAACGGAATGTTGATGTGTAACTTTCTGAATGTCTCCAAAAACTTGGAGAATTGCTTATCAACCACTTTCTTTTGCAATCTTTGTGGGAAAGGAATCCTCTCAGTGTACTCCTTCTCTGGGACTGTTGGAGTTTTCTCTAATATCGGGCGATCTTCAACAACCCTCTCTCTCTCTCTCTCTCTCTCTGTTTCCACTCTCTGTTCAACCACAGGCTGGGGTGCAAGTTGTTCTAACTGTTTTCCACTCCTCAGCTGCACCGCATGGCACTGTTCTCTGGGGTTCTCTCAGACTGTATTGCAAGGTAGTACTGTGGCCTGTTGTTTGCCATCTTCGCTAGTTGCCCCACCTGCGTCTCCAAATTCCTGATAGAGGATCTAGTCTCTGCCATGAACTGGGTCTGTGAGTTGGTGAGTGTCAACAAAGCTGCTCTCAGCTCATCTGGCTTCTCTTGTTGAACAGGTGCACTGAATTGTTGTGAAGATGAGGCCTGAGTAAATGGTTCTTGATTTTGCATCGGCCTCTAAATTGGTTCTGCTGCCCTTGCTCACCCCTCCATGAAAAATTAGGGTGATTCCTCCACCCTGGATTGTAGGTATTTGAGTAAGGGTTGTTCTGGGGCCTCTGATAATTCCCTACTGCTTGACACTTTGCTTACTCGATCGAAATATTGTTAGGATCAGCTGATGGGCATCTATCAAAGGTATGTGGACCTCCACACATTTCACAACTCAATGGCATTTGCAATCGCATTTCTGACATTTGTATTTTATTGCAGTTGCTTGGTCAAGAGAGCAACTTGGGCATTTAGTGCAGTGATGGCATCAATCTCATGAACTCCTACTGCTCTTCTTCCACGCACCCCTCTGTCCTCTGTTACATGATTATTGGTGGTCATGTCTTCCAATAAATCATGAGCTTCGTGTGCTGTTTTTCTCATGAAAGTTCCACATGCGGCTGCGTCAATGATCGTTCTGGTAGTCCCGCTTAGCCCATTATAGAAAATATGGACCAAATTCCACAACTCAATGCTGTGATGTGGACACTTTCTTTGCAAGTACTTGAATCTCTCCCAAGCTTGATATAGTGACTCTCCATCAGCTTGATAGAAATTATTCAACTCCCCTCTCAGCTTCGCGGCTTTGCATGGTGGAAAGAACTTAGCTAAGAACTTCTGTGCTAACTCTTGCCATGTGAATATCGAATCTGTTGGCAAGGAATTCAACCACACTTTCGCTCTATCCCTGAGTGAGAAGGGAAAGAGCCTCAATCGTACGGTGTCATCAGTAACGCCATTGTACCTGAAGGTTGCACACAACTCTAAGAAATTCGCTATATGCATGTGAGGATCTTCCGATGGCAACCCTCCGAACTGAACAATATTTTGTACCATGCTTAGGATCGCAGGCTTGATTTCAAAATTATTTTCTCCTATTGCTGGGAGCCTGATGTAAGTTTGTGCTCCATTCACCCTTGACAGCACATAATCTCCCAAGCTTCTCTCAGCTTGGACCTGGACCCTCTCTTCTACATCCATCGACAATCTCCGGGGCATCCTTTGGTTAGATTGATGATCAACTAACCCCTCGTTCATCTCATTGTTGTTTTGTAAGCCTCCCATCTCTATTAAGGCCGAAACTCGTTGGTTTCTCCTGTTCTGTTTACAAGTCTTCTTAATTTCTGGGTTGAAGGGAACAAGAGTGTCTGCTCCTCTTCTCCTTCGCATAAACTAGGTGCCTGAAACAGATCAAAATAAACAAACGGATCACGGCACACTGGTTTTAACATAATAAAAAAATAGTAATAAATAAAAACAAAAATAAAAACCAAATTAGAAATTAAGAATAGATAAAATGATATTGAACTACGCCAATCCCCGGCAACGACGCCAAAAACTTGATGCGCGATTTATGCACACACTAACGCAAGTGCACGTGTCGTGTCAAGTAATATAGTCTTAGAAGACCGAGTTATCGTCCTCGGGGATTAATGTTCAATGCTCAAATTCTATTCTATGTTATCTATTTGGTAACCGATGATTGATATGTTGTTTATGACTATAATTATGAAAGCTAATTAAACTACGTTGTTTTACTTCAGTAATGGTGGAAATAGGGCTTCCAAGTCTCCTCAACTATCCGCTTAACTTACTTATTAATGCAATTAATTATGGTTCTTCTTCTATTTTGAGATAGCAGGTTAACTAAGCCGTTTTATACTCCTGTTAAGGTTATATAAACACTCAACCCCAATATAGAACCTTTCTACCTTTCGGTGATAAGATTGACTATAAAGGAGGATTAAGACCAATAACCTATTAATACTACACAAATATCGGGGTACTTTCGTCCTCGATTTAACCTATGTTTATCCAACTACATCATATTCACAACCTCTCCTTTCGGCTTTCGGTTAGAAATCATAAGGATTATGATAATTAGTGATCAAGTAATTACCAAGCAATCAAAACAAATATTGAATAAATCTCAACAACAAGAAGAAGAACAAAAAACATGCATTAATTCATAAAGATAAGTTTCAAGTGAATTGACATGGAAAACCCTAGATTGATTTAATTCCTAGCATACATGACAAGAACTAAATTAATATCCAACATAAATTGTAAAGATATAAAACAAGAAACAAGAAATTACTTAAGAAAAAGTCTCCAATCTTGATCTCCAAAAGTTGTGTGATTTGGCAAGAAGGGGAACCCTTAAATCTGATCTAGAGTCCTCTTTTTATAGTCTCCAAAACGTGATGCAGGTTTTCCTTCAGGCCTTGGCACATTATCATTCGAATTTTTTGATTTTTCCGCCTCGGCGCCGCGGCCCTGCAACTGGCGCCGGAACTCATGAAGCTCTCTGAAGATTGGGCGTCGTGGCGCGCTGGCCCTGCTGGCGGGAGGCGCCGCGCGCTGGCCTGTTTCTGCCCTCTTTTTGCTCCTTTTCCGCCAATGAGCCACTTTAAATCAATATGACTCAAAAGAAAGAAAATATATCCTAAGACGACACATATTTGTACAAAAATGGACAAAAGACTAACTAAAAATGACTCAAATGGTGTATATAAAATACACCGATCAAACACCCCCAAACTTAACCTTTGCTCGCCCTCGAGCAAAGATCAAAAGAAAGAAATAAAGACACAAGGAAAAAGAAAATAGAAAGACTCAACGACATTGATCACTTTGCTGCATCATTGTTACTTAGAAAAGCATGAAGGTTAGCAGAATAATATGCAGGAACATATATCATAGATTTTTAGCATTCTAAACACATCAAGCTAGATGTTTCGCAAACTCACTTTAATCATGCTTAATGGAAGTAAGAATGTTGAATTATGCATGTCAATTTCAAAATCATATGACATGTTTACTTGTTATTCTCCACTAATCATGGATACACATGTAAGAGATCTTCAGGACTTTTCAGGGTTCTAATGTAGGCTTTAGGCATGGGTAGGTAAAAATAGGCATTTAGGCTCATTTTATGTACCATAAGCTCTTTTGCTTTTCAATTCTTCCCTTTTCTTTTGATTTTCTTTCTTCACTTCATATCTATCTTTTCCCTCTTTTGTTTTGAGAGAGTGAAGTATATTATGAATAACAGGCACCCCCAAACTTAGGCTTTTGCCTATTTCTTATTACTTTTTTATTAGGGTGCATCAAAATTGTTCACTCTTTTTGTCTCTTTTCTAACACTTTCTATTCCAATCACCAAAATCTTTCACTTATGGCACAAGAGTGGAAATGTAGGGTGTCAAAGAAAAAGTTTAATTTTTTTTTGGCTCAAAGGGGCTGACTAAGGATATTTTGAATGTCAGGGATAGGTAAAAGTGGTAAGAAAGGCTAACAAAGAAATGTCTGAGTCATCTCCCTAACATGCATATTCTAACTATTTCGCCTCAAATAGCAAGCAATCATACACATAGGTTTAATCATTTAACAATGCACAAATCAAGCAAGATACCCCAAATAGACAGAGGTTAGAAGTTTCTTGGGTTTGGCTGGGTATTATAGAAGATTCGTAAAAGACTTTTATAGTCTTGCTGCTCCCTTGACCCGGTTGACTCAAAAAGCGGTTAAGTACCAGTGGTCAGAAGCATGTGAAGTAAGTTTTCAGAAACTAAAGGAATTATTGACTACTGCACCAGTCCTAAACTTACCATCAGAACAAGAAGGGTTCACAGTCTATTGCGATGCCTCTAGAGTTGGGTTAGAATGTGTCTTGATGCAATTTGGAAAGGTTACTGTGTATGCATCTAGACAATTGAAGATACATGAGAAGAATTACCCAACTCATGACTTGGAATTGGCTGCGGTAGTGTTTGCCTTACGAATATGGAGACATTATTTGTATGGTGTGCATGTGGACATATTTACAGATCATAAAAGTTTGCAGTACATAACCACGCAGAAGGATTTGAATCTCCGACAAAGAAGATGGTTAGAGTTGCTTAAGGATTATGACCTTAGTATTCTTTACTATCCTGGGAAAGACAACGTGGTGGCTGACACACTCAGTAGGAGATCAATGGGCAGCTTAGCCCATTTGGAAATATGATGCGCGATTTATGCACACACTAACGCAAGTGCACATGTCGTGTCAAGTAATATAGTCTTAGAAGACCGAGTTATCGTCCTCAGAGATTAGTGTTCAATGCTCAAATTCTATTCTATGTTATCTATTTGGTAACCGATGATTGATATGTTGTTTATGACTATAATTATGAAAGCTAATTAAACTACATTGTTTTACTTCAGTAATGGTGGAAATAGGGCCTCCAAATCTCCTCAACTATCCGCTTAACTTACTTATTAATGCAATTAATTATGGTTCTTCTTCTATTTTGAGATAGCAGGTTAACTAAGCCGTTTTATACTCCTGTTAAGGTTATATAAACATTCAACCCCAATATAGAACCTTTCTACCTTTCCGTGATAAGATTGACTATAAAGGAGGATTAAAACCAATAACCTATTAATACTACACAAGTATCGGGGTACTTTCGTCCACGATTTAACCAATGTTTATCCAACTACAGCATATTCACAACCTCCCCTTTCGGCTTTCGGTTAGAAATCATAAGGATTATGATAATTAGTGATCAAGTAATTACCAAGCAATCAAAACAAATATTGAATAAATCTCAACAACAAGAAGAAGAACCAAAAACATGCATTAATTCATAAAGATAAGTTTCAAGTGAAGTGACATGGAAAGCCCTAGATTGATTTAATTCCTAGCCATAGACATGACAAGAACTAAATTAATATCCAACATAAACTGTAAAGAAATAAAACAAGAAATTACTTAAGAAAAGGTCTCCAATCTTGATCTCCAAAAGTTGTGTGATTTGGCAAGAAGGGGAACCCTTAAATCTGACTTAGAGTCCTCTTTTTATAGTCTCCAAAACGTGATACAGGTTTTCCTTCAGGCCTTGGCCCATTATCATTCGAATTTTTTGATTTTTCCGCCTCGGCGCGCCACTGGCGCGCGGCGCCGGCTCTGAAGCTCACGAAGATTGGGCGCCGTGGCGCTGACCTATTTGGCCGGAGCGCATGTGCTGGCCTGTTTTGTGTCCGGTTCGCCAACTTTCTCGCTTTTTGAGCTTTGGGACCTCTGTTTCTGCCCTCTTTTTGCTCCTTTTCAGCCAATGAGCCTCTTTAAACCAATATGACTCAAAAGAAAGAAAATTTATCCTAAGATGACACGTATTTGTACAAAAATGGACAAAATACTAACTAAAAATGACTCAAAAGGTGTATATAAAATACACCGATCAAAATACAAAAGAGGGGTATTGTTCGTGAGGTACAAAGATTGGGAAACCTCGGGGTTAGTTTAACTGAGGTCGGTGAAGGCAGGGTGGCGGTGCATGATACCTCTCAGTCTGCCTTAGCTACGGAAATAAAAGAAAGACAGTTTGAAGATACGGAGTTTGTTGGATTTCGGGAGATGATTCAACAGGGAAAACCTTTACAGTTTACATTGGGAGATAATGATGAAACCGTTCGGTATAAGGGTAGGTTATGTGTTCCTAAGGTAAAAGATCTAAGGAGGAAGATCTTAGATGAGGGTCACAATAAAAGATATTCATTCATTCAGGGTCAACAAAAATGTATCAGGACCTCAAGGTAAATTACTGGTGGGACGGGATGAAGAAAGACGTTGCGGAGTTTGTCGGAAGGTGTCTTATATGTCAGCAGGTGAAAGCTGAACATCAAAAACCTGGCGGATTACTTCAGGACATTGGAGTCCCCATGTGGAAATGAGAGGCGATTCATATGCATTTTGTACAGTCCCACAAAACTCGAGAAGGGTATGATTCTATTTGGGTGATTGTTGATCGGCTTACAAAGTCAGCCCATTTCTTACCGGTCAAGACTACATATCGTGCACCACAGTACGCGCAGATTTATTTGAAGGAGATTGTGCGATTACACGGGATTCCGTTGCAAATTATTTCAGATAGGGGTTCCCAGTTCACCTCACACTTTTGGCAAAGTATCCAGCAGGGTCTCGGGACAAAAGTTAAGTTAAGCATGGTCTTCCACCCGCAAACGGATGGGCAAGATGAGTGAACAATTCAAACACTTGAGGACATGTTGCGATCTTGTGTGTTAGTTTTTCAGGAAAGCTGGTTGGACCATCTATGTCTAATTGAGTTCGCCTACAACAATAGTTCACTCTAGCATACAAATGGCCCCGTTTGAAGCATTATATGGACGAAAATGTAGATCTCCACTTGGATGGTTCGAGGTGGGTGAGACGCAACTGTTCGGACCTGAAGTCATTCAGGAAACAAATGATATGGTACAGATGATCCGGGAGCGGATCAAAATAGCTCATAGCCGTCATAAGTCCTATGCGGATCATCGGAAAAGAGATCTTGAATTCCAAGAGGGGGAGAAGTATCCCCAATGAAGAGAGTGATGCGCTTTGGTAAGAAAGGAAAATTGAGCCCAAGGTTTATTGGGTCATATGAGATCTTGCGAAGAATGGGGAATGTGTCTTACGAACAAGCACTTCCACAAGAGCTGGAAGTAGTGCATCCGGTGTTTCATGTGTCAATGTTACGAAAATACTTGCACGATTCAAGTCACATCATCCTCCCCCAGGAGATAGTTCTTAATAAAGAGCTTCAATATGAAGAGACTCCGGTAGAAATACTTGATAGAAAGGTTCAACGCCTTAGAAATAAAGATATTGCTTCCGTGAAACTCCTATGGAGGAATCACTCCACAGAGGAAGCCACCTGGGAAGCTGAAGATGGGATGAAAGTCAAATATTCATTCCTATTTGACTAAGATACAAAAAAATATGTGTTACATTATACTTCATATGTGTGCCATTTGCGTGTCTATATGCATGTGTTACAACCTTATTCTCATTCGAGGACGAATTCTTCTTAAGGAAGGGAGAATGTGAAGTCCCAAATTATTGTTACAATAACAATAATAATTATTGTGTATATGTGATTATGTTACGACCTTATTCACATTCGAGGACGAATGTTGATTAAGGAGGAGAGATTGTAAAATCCAGAAAATTTCTTTTATTTTAAATAAGAAAAAAATCTATAAATGTCTATGTGATTATGTTACGACCTTATTCACATTCGAGGACGAATGTTGCTTAAGGAGGAGAGAATGTAAAATCCAGAAAATTTCTTTTATTTTAAATAAGAAAAAAAATCTATATACAAGGGTGGTAGTAATATATTATATCTCTACTAGAAAATATATATATTTATATATATAAAGGGTGATAGTAATATACTACATCTCTTAGTAGTGGTCAGTATTGAATTATGTTAATTAAAAGGGTAGTAATATGCTATGTGTCCACAGTAGAATAATTGACACTACATATTTTCCTTGGAAATGTAATGAGTAGTAGTGGTCATTATTGGTTTATGCCAATTAAAAGGTAGTAACGTGTTATATGTGCACAGTGGAATAATAAGCATTACATCTTCTCTTTTGAGAGTATAATGAGCAAATGTTCTTCACCTGATGGTTTAAAGACTGAAAACGTTCATTCCCTCCCTTAACCTTAACCCCTCCCCTTTTTTATTTCCCCTCCAACTCTTGTCCTTCCACCTCCCATAGGTTATAGAAAACTTTTCTACTCATACATTGTACATGACACAAATAAAATATCTAGCACATGGAATAGAAAATCAGAAAAAAACAAGTGAACAAGAAGAGGAAAAAACTGGAAAATAAAAATCAAGAGAGGGCAAGAAGAACAAAAATAAAAAGATACTAGGGAGCAAAGTCACTTATAGCATACGAAAAACAATCATTTTTATGCTTACAAGGTGAGTTTTCTCCCTCATAAATTTTTGGTAACATCCTTTATTTTAAGTTCAATACATGTTAGAATAAGAATTGAGTGTTGAAAAGAAATAATGAGCTTTTGATTGTTTAGACAACTAGTTGCGTCATGCACTTTATGAACTGGTTTCACTTAGTTATAATTGTTAGAATTTGATGAAATTCGGAAGAATGGTACACCTCTCTATTATGATCATATAGAACAAAAAATGAGGTAAAATGGACATACGGTTTAAAAGTTATCATAGTTCAAAGTTTCTGCCTTAGATTTGACCGAAATTCGGAAAGGCATAATTACGAACTGTTTTTATTGAGTTTTACTTATTATAATTATATAAAAATTTACATGGTTGTAAATATCTATGTTACGGACAGATATAGCCAAATAGGGGTTAGAACGAACTTACGAGTGGAGAGTTATTGTAGTTTGAAGTTGCTGCCTCGGATTCATCGAAATCCAGAAGGGCAGGACGTTGAAACGTAAGACTGTACAAATCCGTGAGAAATATGAATTTTTTTGTTAAATGAAAGTTCTAGATCTCTCTGTTGTGGACATTTTTAGACCTTACGAAGGTCTATCTGACTTACGGATTGAGAGTTATCTCTGTTTAAAGTTTATGTCTCGGATCTATCGAGATCCAGGAAGGGCAGCGTATAAAAGTGTAAAACTGTACCAAATGGTACAGAATATGAAAGGATGGTTCACATGGAGACGTGTAGCTCTCTTTTCTCGCCGTTTTGAGATTTTATGGGGCTTGAACGGGTTTACGGATTAGGAGTTATGACTATTTTAAGATTTGGTTTTGTTTAATAAAAATTCCGCCGAAACAAATTTCATGTGGCTGTTTTGAGGATAAGTTTGTGTTAGTTATTCAAAGTATTTTTAAATGAAATTTGGTACAGTGAAATATCTCCGTCTTACCTTAGTTTTAGCTTGAGAAACGCCTTAGTTGGAGTTATGGTTGAAAAGTTATAATCATTACAAGTATGAATGGTGGAATGTTGGAAAAGAGAGTATTATTTATTTGACCCTCTGAAAAATATGAAAAGTGAATACGTGTTCACACAAATATATAAATATATAATGGATCGGGTTGCACGCCGCAACAAAACGTAAAGTGAATACGCGTTCACAAATACGTAAACATAATGGATCTGGTTGCACGCCGCAACAAAATGTAAAGTGAATACACGTTCACAAATACGTAAACATAATGGATCGGGTTGCACGCCGCAACAAAACGTAAAGTGAATACGCGTTCGCAAATACGTAAACATAATGGATCTGGTTGCACGCCGCAACAAAACGTAAAGTGAATACGCTTTCATAAATACGTAAACATAATGGATCGGTTTGCACGCCGCAACAAAACGTAAAGTGAACATGTGTTCACAAATACGTAAATAGAATGGATCAGGTTGCACGTCGCAACAAATATGAAAAGTGAATATGCGTTCACAAATATATAAATGCAACAAATATATGGAAATGCAAGGGGATGTCTTAACGTATAATACGAGATAAAACAAAGTGTTAGTTAAACTAAGAATTTCCTATGAGGAATTGCTGCATATTTAAATTGTTGTAACCTAACATGTTTTTGCAATATGCTTATTACGTTATAATGTTATTGCACTTGAAATATTGTGGTGTTACTTTGAATTGCAGGGTAAGGTTCTCACTCAGCCCCGGATGGTAGGGCTGACTCTTTATTTAACATATTTCAGGAAAGCGTGATAGGGGAAAGACTCCATGTCAAGGCTAGCGATCGTCCCGCAGCCTCTTTGTCGTACCAAATCCATTGCTTCGGGCTTGGTACTTGTCAGGTTCAGAATATCAATTTTAGTGTCTCGGGAAATGCCCGTGTGAGATGGTCTCCTTTCCAACTTAGAATAATCTTTGTCAGTATGTTTATGTAAAAATAGTATTTGCATGAGCATGGGCTCACGTTATGTTTTCAATAACGTCATAAACATATTTCTTTATTTTTATTGTTATTAATGGCTCCGTGTTTAAATATAAGTCTAAATTTCTAAATAAAGAGAATTAAATGGTGCTCCTGGTGAGAAATAATTATCCAGGTGCCATCACGCCCTAAGTAAAGGCTTAGGAAAAGTCGGGGCGTGACAATAATTGACAAAGCTGGCATGTCTTCATGTAAGCTGTCACCTACGCCGATGGATACCAAGGCTAAGTTGAGTAACTCTTCAGGGTCTCCACATGGTGATCCGACACATTACAGCAATTTAGTAGGGGCATTGTAATATCTCACCTTTATGAGACATGATGTATCATATGTTGTTCAACAAGTATGTTTACATATGTATGACCCGAAGGAGGAACATATGGGTGCTCTTAAATGAATTCTGCGGTATATTCAAGGTACTCTTGATTTTGTTTTTCATCTGTATAAGTCAATCATTTCTGGTCTCACGTCTTATATCGATGTTGATTGGGGTGGATGCTCGAATACCATAAGCTCCACCTCTGGTTATTGTATATTTATCGGAGACAATTTGATCTCGTGTTTGTTGAAGCGCCAACCCACGTTATCTCAGTCTAGTGCTGAAGCCGAATATAGAGGGGTGAAAATATTGTCTCTGAATCGTGTTGACTCCAAAATCTTTTATTGGAGCCCCATTGTCCAATAAAAAAGACAATCATCATTTATTGTGATAATGTGAATGCAATATATATGTCAGAGAATCCCGTACAACATCAACGCACTAAACACATATAAATGAATATTTTATTTATCTGTGAAAAGGTTGAACGTGGACAAGTCCGTGTTCACCATGTACCTTCCCGCTATCAGATTACCGATATATTCACAAAAGGTCTTCCGCGAATACTATTTGATGATTTCAGGGACAATCTTGGCATACGAGAGCCTCCCGCTAAGACTGCAGGGGAATGATAGATTATGGAAATAATCTTTGATTAAAATATTGACCTAAGGAAGAAGTCTTCAAAGAGAAGGAAAATTTGTTAGGAGTGCTTGTTAAATTAAGATTTTTTTTTTATCAACTTTAACTTAGTTCCAAATGCAGAAGGACATCCCTATTTAAAGGATGAGTACTATACATAACAAAAATATAGCTAACCGTATCTTCTCTAATATTAATAAGTTCCAAAAAATCATATTTAGTTTTTTCACAAATTCAATGTCCCAATTCATAATGGTCTATATATAGGTAGTTGAATTACTTTAGTTGTCAGAAACATCTTTAGTTATAAGTTATATAACTAGCACAATTCTCCTCCTAACTTAGCCGTCACTAATTCTGCCTTTTGGGGTCCAAAACAACAGAAATAATCTCAGTTACATAAAAGTTGGTTCCTTGTCTATTTTGTTTATTGGTAGAGGGCCGGGGACAAGTTTTCTCTCTTCTGAGAAGCTATTCATTAGGTGGTGTTTGCTTGAATTTTCTATTTTTTTTTTGCGAAAACTGATTTTGTACCAAACATTAAGAAGAGTTTTCTACTTTTCTTTTCTTGATGTTTGGCAAAAACACAGCTTTTGGAAGTACTTGAATTTTAGAGTGTTAAAAGTATTGGGCTCAGGTTTGTCCCGTCCAGCAATGTAGTGGCCCACGTCCCAATTGTATATTTGGTAAATATATTAGATTTAAATTTGTACTTTAATTACTAGTGTAATATTATCATAATTGTAAAGTTAGTCTTCAAATAGAATAGGGATTCCTATGTAGAATAGGAAGAGGATATTCCTAATGTAACTTGTATATATATATATCTTTCATTAATAAGAATAATCAAAGGATTATTTCTTTCATGGTATCAAGAGTCTAGGTTCTCTTTACCCTGCTTCCGCTTCTCAAATTCTCTCTCTCGATTTTTTCTGTTCAGTCCACAGCTGCTTCCCTCTCGGCTTTCTTCCCTCACGCCGCGGCCCTTCTCTACTTAAAAAATCATTTCTCACAAATTCCCTTATCTGAATCTTGTTGTTCTATTCCCTATGACTGATAAGAACACTTTTCATCCTGCCCTCACAGTTTCTAACATTAAGAGTGTTATCCCTATTGTAAGTAGTCCCGTCTTTTTAAACCACAAGTCTGTAAGTAGTTCCGTATTTTTTTTTTTAGTCTTGTACACATTGGGGACAATGTGTGATTTAAGTTTGGGGTTCTTAGTTTATTTTGTTTATTTTTGAGTTTTTTTTATGTTTTATATGAGTCTAATTTTTTTTTTATGATCATGCGGGCTGTAGTTACTTGAAACGCCTAGTGAAGTAAAGTGAGATAATGTAATGGAATTAGAAGCAGAAAAATCTGAACGCTTAAGTTAGGTATGCCAAGGACTCATGAAATCAAAGTATTTGGGGTATCTATGCTTGATTTATGCACTGTTATGATAAAGCATATGTGTCTGCTTGCTTGTTATTTGAGGCGAAATAGTTAGGATGTACATGTTAGGGAGATGACTCAGACATTTCTTTGTTAGCCCTTCTTACCATTCACTGCCTATCCCTGACAATAAATTGTATCCCTAGTCAACCCCTTTTAGCCTAAAATAAGATCTTTTCTTTGACACCCTATAATTTCATGTTTGTGTCATAAGTGAAAAATTGAAGATATTTGGAATGAAAAGTGTTGAAAAAGAGACAAAAAGAGAGTGAACAAATTTATGCACCCCAATAAAAATAAATAGGCAAAAACCTAAGTTTGGGGGTGCTTGTTATTCATAATGTACCTCATTATCTCAAAACAAGAAAGGGAAAAGATAGGTATGAGGTTAGAAAAAGAAATCAAAAGGAAGGAAAAGAGTTTAAAGAAAAAGAGCTTATGGTATGTAATTTGAGCCTAAATGCCTATTTTTACCTACCCTTGCCTAAACCTACATTACAACCCTGAAAAGTCATGAAGATCTCTAGTATGTGTATCTATGACTAGTGGAGAATAGTGTCACGACCCGTTCCGGGGCCCGTGACTGGTGCCTTACCCCGGGCACCCTAGTGATACAACATCAGAGAAAAACCAGCGGAATGAAAAACATAAACATTCAAATAGACATGGATCAAGATAAAAGAAAATAGGCCAACCAAAACGGTTGCCTTTCAACATATATATATATAGACATTTGAGCGATTCTAATCCTTACAACCCCTGGCAGTCTCTGAGACCTCTAAGATTTTTACAACAACTATGACGGACGGGGCCCGCCATACTCGAATGTACAAGAACCTACCGACTCAGGGTAACATACCGTCGATAAGCCTCCGAAGGAACTGAGCTTCCCAATACGCTGAAAGGTGATCCTAAAGCGGGGATCGACACCGATGTACCTTACTGCGGCGTGAACGCAGCCCGAAGGAGGTCGATCTAACAGTACCAAGTATGTGAAATCGTAAATCGTAAATGAAATCATAGCGATCTATATAAAGCGGAGACATGTATGATGACCATTCTGACTACAGCATATAAACAGCCATATCAAGTCGTGGACTCGCCTCCAAATCATCACTGCGTGCGTGGAATTCCTTCCTCCGCGGCGATCTATGATATAACAACACCAAGGAGTATATATGAACACCAGGTCCCACTGTCGATAAACCGTGACGGCAAGTATAACTACCAGATCCGACCGTACCAATATCTTTGTACAACCATATCATGAAGCGACCGCGTGGCAAGTGCACTAGCCTCGCGAGATCCACGCGCCACGTGGGCGGCGGGGCAAGTGAATCGGCGGGCACCGATCACAACCGTAAGTCACGGCTCCATCCAAACACCGACTCGCGAAGGCGACGCGTGGCGGTGCAATAACCTATACCAGATCCACTGCGTCACGTAGGCGGCGGGGCAAGTAAACAGCTACGCGCGATCACAACCGTAAGTCACGATACGCCGCGAGAAGGCGACACGTGGCGGTGCGATAACCTATACCAGATCCACTGCGTCACGTAGGCGACGGGGCAAGTAAACAGCTACGCACGATCACAACCGTAAGTCACGATCTTCGCCATAACCATAATGGTCACATGTCGCGAGAATCCATCAACGGTGTGGACATGCCCGTATAACAATGCTAATGGAAGCATACGTGGAATCTCCGTCATCGCCGACGCGTCAGTAAGTTCTCAACAAGTCAACCGGCCCTCCATCGAGAGACGCGGTAGTATAGAAACACAAATCTTGCACAACAAGGGCTATCACCATAAGCATAGGCCAGTTTCACAACAACAAGCATAGGCAAGTTACACAACAACAAACATAGGCAAGTTACACAACAACAAGCATAGGCAAGTTACACAACAACAAGCATAGGCAAGTTATACACAACTCAAGGTACTTTCATTTTATGTCAAAATCCGGGTTTTAACCCTAAAGTACTACGTACGTTAAATTCCTTTTTAAAGAGATCCATTCCTTTTATAAAAAGTCACCCGATACCCGTAGTATAAAATAGAGTGACTCACCTTTTTAGGTAAACCAAAACACTTTCCTTTTCAACCACATTCTTTTCCCTAAGGTTCCAGTTTGCCTAATTTCAATTACTCAAGGCTCTTTATTTTAGAAAAGTTTCATAGTTCAATGTCTTAATCTCTTTTAAAACATTTGAGTAACATATGCCTTATATGAGCAGTTTATTCTTGTTTATAACCATCTTATTAAAGCAGCCATGATCTAGGAAATGTAATATCATTTTGTCTCATCTTAGCTTCTATGCAGATAGAGGTTTCTACTGGTTTTAATAATACTTCATTATTCATTACATTTTCCTTTATTAACGTAGTGGTTTGTCGATACTCATTCTGATTTCCGAAATCAGTAAAACATTATTCCTTTTAAAACCAAGTACCCATTACTCACGAATGAGGTTTCACATTGTTAACAAACTTCATATCAATACAATTAAGTCAAGTCTCTTATCTTTTAAGATTAAGTCTCTTAACTTCTAAAAATCAGTAAACCATTCTTTTTATCTATCTTAAGACGTTATACCTAACTTCCCATAAAGCTAGTATAACTCTTATGTTTTCAAAATCAAGTATTACTCTTCTTTCAAAAAGGTTTCTTATTTCTTTTGAAATACTTCAAGATTCTTATTATCACACCTCAAGTCAGTTATAAGTCAAATCAACTATCTTTTAAAAACCACAAAGCATTTCTTACTTACATAAAGCTGTTATAACCAACTTTCCATAAAGCCGTTATAACACTTTATGTTTTAAACCCATCAAATACATTTAACACATGTACGTCTACCGTACTACATAGTTATACACATATCATGCTAGAAAAGATAGGAAGAGGTTCACATACCTCGCGACGATTTTCGACTAATAGCAAAACGCTCCAAGTACCTCAAACCGTCGGCTACTCCTTAAGCCAAGTAGACCACGCCACACGTAGCACTTCAACCTATAGAGGCCACAAGGCGCCTATTAACATCTAGATCTTATCGTAGAATATTCTACAGAAAATTCGGCAGCACCTCCCCCCCGCAACAGCGTAAATCTCCTCCTCTATCGAGGCCGGCTACCAAGCCAACCAGGGGGGGGGGGGTTTACACGTCTAACCGGACGTGTACAATTCTACTTCACAGTAATGCTACACAAGTTTCATCAGAATACACCCTATGTAATTACTGATTCGCTTCTCTTCTTTAAATTCAGGCTTAAGTCAAAAGACATTGTCGCACAACTATGTTCAGTTCTATATATAGTATACTTCAACTATATATTCCTACAACATGTAATTTCCAATTACAATAGAAGGTCAAGAGTGTTTACCTCGATAAGCCCAAAATTATCCGAGTTTAAATGTCGATCCTGAGCAAGGTTTAGCTCTCACTCCGTGCGCTCCAACCCGCTCCAAACAACCCTTAGAAGTTCTAACCAACTTCTACTCAATTGCTTCAACTAACAATGAAGATTTCCTTAGGGTTTCGTTTAGTGGCTAAAGGAAGTATAATAGTATTTTCCGGGCTTTTCTTATAGAGGTAACTTTGGAAAGTACTAAAAGGTATATGGGCTAAGGTATTTGGGCATTATAACAATACTTGGAGAGTATTTCTATACCACAAAAAGGGGTATTATACGAAAACAATTTAGGCTAGTGGGGTTTGCCTCGGCCAGGGCTCACAAAGGGGGGTATTTCTCTCGGCCAAAAGGCCTCAACAAGGGGGGAGGGTGTGGCGGACGAACTCAAGAGGGAGAGAGTAGTGTGAGACTTAGAAAGATTGCTCAAGTTTGGATGAAGAAAGTCTTCAACTTAGAGGGGTATTTATAGGTCAAGAAATGGCCAACCAATGGCCAAGATTCATCCAAGTGTTAGGCAAGTGTAGGGCTAGGTTTCAACCATGTGGACCTTATCCATCTACCACACCAACTTGCACAAAATATCCTACCAACTCCCATGCCACCCAATCGTCCAAATGCCGCCCCAAAAGCTTCCAATGTGAGGGTGACACATGTCACCCTCCCGTTGGTCCAAAATGTTTCGTCTCTCGGAAAAATCCGCAAAAATTATAAATGACATAGCCGGAATTTTCCCTTCGCAAGTTTAGTAAAACGTTTCGTCGAAAAACGATTCTTTTCGGCACTTGTGCCCAAATTCGAACCTATGCCTACTTTAAGGCTCAAATTCTTATATGTACGCCCTCACGTACATACTCTGGAAAAACGGGGTATAACAAATAGCAAGTGAACATGTCATAGAATTTTGAATTTGACATGTATAGGTTAAGTATTCCTACTTCCATTGAGCATGATTGAACTGAGTTTGCGAAATATCTGACTTGAGAGTTTAGAATGCTAAAAATTCATGTTATACATGTTCCTGCATATTATCTTACTAACATTCATGCTTTTCTAGTGACATTGTGCAACAGGTTGACCAGTGTCGTTGAGTCTGTTATTTTCTTTTCTTTCGTGTCTTTGATTCTATTTTTGATCTTTACTCGAGGGCGAGCAAATGTTAAGTTTGGGGGTGTTTGTTAGACATATTTTATATACATCTTTTGAGTCATTTTTAGTTAGTATTTTACCCGTTTTTGTCCAAATATATGTCGTGTTAGGATACTTTTTCTTTCTTTTGAGCCACAGTGGTTTAAAAAGGCAATGTGGAGAAAAGAAGCAAAAAGAGGGCAGAAACGGAGGTTCCCGAGCCAAAAGAGACGAAAGTTGGCATCCCGGACGAGAACAGGGCGGCGCCGTGGTTCCAATCCATCAGAGACTGCAGGGCCACGACGCCCACTGTACTGAGAAGCTGCAGAAGTTTCGGCGCCACGGCGCCAGTCTGCAGGGCCGTGGCGCCAACGCGGGAATTTTGCCAAATCCGAGAAGGAATGAGTCAAGGCATAGAAGGAAAAGTGGGACACGTTTTGGGAGGCTATAAAAGGCCCTTTGGGAAGATTTTTCAAGGGTGACACAATCCCTAATTCATCACATAACATAATTTCTTGGAGACTTCAAGATTAGAGACTTGTTCTTAAGTATTTTTCTTTGTTTACTTTATTTACTTTCAGTTTATGTTGGATAATTTTTTGGTTCTTAGCATGTCTATGGCTAGGAGCTAAACTTTATTTAGGGCTTTCCTTTCGAATCGCTTGAACCTCGTCTTTATGACTTAATGCATTAATTTGGTTTCTTCTTCATATAGTTAAGATTTATTCAATAGTTGTTTTGATTGCTTGGTAATTAACTGATCACTAGTTATCATCACTTATATGATTTCGAATCGAAATCCGAAATGCGAGATTTGAATATGCTATAGTTGAATAAACATAGGTTAAAATCGTGGACGAAAGTACCCTGATACTTGTGTAGTTTTATAGGTTATTGTTCTTAATCCTCCTATGTGGTAAAATATGTCATAGAAATATAGAAGATTTCTGCACCGGGGTTGAGTGTTTATATATCCTAACCAGAATAAAACGGTCTAGTTAACCTGCTATCTTAACATAGAAGAAGAACATTTATTGTTGCATTAAAGATTAAGGCGGGTGGATAGTTGAGGAGATTGGAAGCCCTATTTCCACCATATCTGATTTAAGTAAAGTAATTTAATTAACTTTTACAATTGTTCAGTATTTCATAGATAAAACCCACAACAAAATATCGACAGTGAAATAGATACCATAGGATAAATGTTTGGTAATTGAACACTAATCCCTGAGGAAGATATTCAGTCTTACCTAGACTATATTACTTGTAACAATACGTACACTTGCGTTAAGCGTGTGGAAAATCGCTAACACTAGCTATTCCCCCAGAAGGTTGATTCGCGTTGACTGACAGAACATCTCCACTTCAGAAAATCAAAAGCACGATCTTCCAACAAAATGATTGATTCGGGGTCATCCAGACAAGCTGGTTTGGGACTTGTCACTCTTCCAAGAGATGAATCGGAAAATTTAGAAAGGGGAAATACTACCATTCAGGATGAATTCCTTGCCCAATTGATGCAGCAGATGGCAATCATGCAGAATGAGATTGACCGACTTCGAA
This sequence comes from Przewalskia tangutica, assembly GCA_029844215.1. Classification (NCBI taxonomy): domain Eukaryota; kingdom Viridiplantae; phylum Streptophyta; class Magnoliopsida; order Solanales; family Solanaceae; genus Przewalskia; species Przewalskia tangutica. Next base: position 94,583,504 of record CM056728.1, on the reverse strand, counting down.
AGTCTACTAATCCACAGTCTGTCAACCCACAAAGCCAACCACAAAATGATCATTTATCCTCTTCAACTGCACATATGCCTCAAGCTCCGCTTACCCGAAGTACTCCACTTATTCCAAATTACCGAACCACTCAGCACAAGCAGATGATACACATCGCCAGCCCTAGCAAGCAGCACATGCCATTGACATATACGGCCGAAACTCAGCCATTTACTGTTCCCATCATTCCTCAAGAAGTTGACCATTACGAGGAAATGGAAAGACAAACTCAATCTAGAGCTGATGAAAGTATGGCAAGGAAATTCATAGTCTGAAAGAGGCATTCAAAAGCATTCATATAAACAAGGGACATGAAGGGTTAGAATATGAAGATCTTTGTATGCACCCTGATGTTGAATTGCCTATTGGGTACAAGGTGCCCAAATTTGACATGTTCGATGGAAAAGGAAATCCCCGAGCCCATCTAAGGTCATATTGTGATAAATTGATTGGAATTGGAAAGGACCAAACAATCATGATGAAGTTATTCATCAGGAGTCTAGCCGGTGAAACATTTGATTGGTATACAAGCCAAGACCCACAGAAGTGGTACAGTTGGAGCGCAATGGAGCAGGACTTCATGGACAGATTCAAATTTAACACCGATATTATTCCAGATAGATTTTATTTGATGAAGTTGGAAAAACAGTCAACAGAGACTTTCAGGGAGTACACTATGAGATGGCGGTCAGAAGCGGCAAAGGTTCAACCTCCGATGGCGGAGAGTGATATGACCACCATATTTGTGCAGTCTTTAAAAGACGCTACATATTATGAAAGAATGATCGGTGTGATCGGACGAGATTTCTCTGAAGTCGTAAGGATGGGAGACTTCATAGAAGAGGGTAAAAAAACATGCAGAATCACTGACTTGGCCACTCTACAAGCAACAAGCAAATCAATTCAGTCGGATTCAATTGGAGGTACCTCCCAAAGAAAGAGAGATACATCATCCCTGTCATGGTCATTCAAGAGCCTAGGCCGGACCAATTTCCAGTATATCAAATCCCACAACCGTATTATCAGCACTCAGCTACCTCATATCCTGTTTACCATACCCAACGAATGTTTAGCATACCCCGAGTATATCCAAACCCCTCATACTCACTGCAGTCACGGTTTCGTACGCAAAATGCACACAAACCCTGCATAAACCCCGAAATAAAGCCAACCAAAACTTATACGCCGCTGGCCGAACCTCTAGCCCAGTTGTATGAAAAGCTGAAAACTGCAGGAATACTCCAACCAATTCCTAGAAATACCCCGAATCCTAATTCCAGAGGACATGATGGAACTAAATATTGCACATATCACTCCGAAGCCATCAGACATGACACTGAAAATTACTGTACACTCAAGGACAAAATCGAAGAGCTGATCACAAAAGGAGTCATCCAGCTAAAAGAAACTGCCCCCAATGTAAACAATAACTTTTTTCCAGATCACAACAATGCCCATGTAAACATGATTTTGGAAGATGAAGAAAGCAGTCTGAAAAAGACCATTACGCCAGCCCAGAAAGGAAAGAAGGTTGAACCATCGACCAAATATCAAAGGAAAGGAAGTACCACTTGTCGAAGATTGTTCGACCTCTGAATCAGTCATTTGCTAAAACATGAGCTGCATAGGGATGATCCCGCTGAAGGCCCAACAATCTGGGATGCAGAGCAACATACATTTTTGAAAATTGAACTCGTGCCCCTGTCTTAATCCTCCGAGAATTTAAGAAAATATGTAGTTAGTTTAATATATTTTATCTCCTTCTTTTGTAATTGGAACTACGTTATGACCTGATTCCCTCAGTGGGATACATAGGCGGCCCACATCGGCTTCGGTCCCATCTTAGAAATTATTGCAACCTTTTAGGCAGCTTAAATCGGCTTCGGTCCCACCATAAAAAAAATCCTCTTCTATCTTGCGTGCACATAATAAGATCAGCAAGCGATCTACGCAAGGATCGATCTCATGCAATTGAAAATTCAGCGCCCTCGCATACCAAAAACTGGGGCAATCCTAAGAGTTTGTCGCAGGAAGATAAGCATAGTATTTTCAATAAATATACTAGTCAAGATTTGCGAGACAGACAGGGGTCACATGTCCTAAACAATCTGAACATACGCGCGTCAATAGCCGGGGCTACAAAGTCAACGTGAATCAACCGCCCCTCCCCCAAACTCACAGTTTTCTTTGAGTGCAGGTTCTCAGATCAACGGAGTCACAGAAATGGCAACAATGATGTTTAATTTCGAAAAGAACTTCTGCATCACAATGAATCACACCTATTGGACGACTACACAAAATTGACCTACATGGCCTCAACGACATTACGTTTGTACAAAGATGATATTTTGACTTACAGGGTCACATTCTTCTTTCATCTATTCACTTTACAATCAGATTTATGTTTGATAATTTTAAATGTAGCATTTCAACCTTAACGTCATTTTAATTATGTCCGAAAATGACGTCATCCGTACTACGTCGAAAAACGACGTCATTTTGATTATGTTCGAAAATGATAATATATGTGATACGTCCGAAAATGACGTCATCTGCACTACATGCGAAAACGACATCATTTGAATTATGTCCGAAAATGACAATATATGCGATACGTCCAAAAACGACGCCATCCGCACTGCGTCCGAAAATGGCGTCATTTTGATTATGTCTGAAAACGACAATATATGCTATACGTCTGAAAACGACGTCATTTGCACTACGTTCGAAAATGATGTCATTTGAATTATGTTCGAAAATGACAATATCTGCGATACGTCTGAAAATGACGTCATCTGCACTACGTCCGAAAACGACATCAATTGAATTATGTCCGAAAATGACAATATGTGATACGTCCGAAAACGATGTCATTTTGATTATGTCCGAAATTGACAATATCTGTTATACGTCCGAAAACAACAATATATGTGATACGTCCGAAAACGACGACATCTGTATTACGTCCGGAAATGACGTTATTTTAATTATGTCTGAAAAGGACGTCATCTGCGATATGTCCGAAAACGACGTCATCTGCACTACGTCCGAAAACGACATCATTTGAATTGTTCGAAAACGACAATATCTGCGATACGTTCGAAAACGACGTCATCTGCATTACGTCTGAAAACGACGGCATCTGCACTACGTCCGAAAACGACATCATTTGAATTGTCCGAAAATGACAATATCTGCGATACGTTCGAAACGACGTCATCTGCATTACGTCCGAAAACGACGTCATTTGCATTACGTCTGGAAACACGAATATCTGCATTACATCTAAAAACGACGAATATTTGCATTACGTCCGGAAATGACAAATATCTGCATTACGTCCGAAAATGGCGAATATCTGCATTACGTCCGGAAATGACGAATATCTGCATTATGTCCGGAAACGACAAATATCTACATTATGTCCGAAAACGACAAATATCTACACTACGTTCGAAAATGACGAATGTTTGAATTGCGTCTGGAAACAATGAATGTTTGTCTTATGTCCGGAAACGACGTTTGTCATTTCAATTCAGAGGATCATATTCTCATATATATATATCTTGTATTCAACATTTATGTACTAATTTTTCTTAAGTTTAGCATGCAGGAGCCTTAATTTACAAGAGCAGGAGCACAACGTGGAACTGTCGTTTACGGCGAATCGAGGCACTTGATACCTCGAACGTCGATCCGCTCTTCTCCAGCATCCCACAACACCAATGACCCGGTGTCATCATAATTCGACATTGAGACAAAATTTTAAATTTGTGTCAGCCTTGCCTTTAATTCTCTAGCATCACAACAACTCAATGTCCTCATAATTCGATACTGGGATAATTTTGAATCTGCATCAGCTTTACACTCAAGTTCCTAGTATCAGAGATCCCATTTCTTCTTAAAACTCCATTTACCCATGCATTTTCTAATCTTTGACGATCAGGACAAAATTGGCTACAAGTCAACGTCTTTATCCGAACACTCTTTCATCGTCTTCAGTCAAAGAGGGACAAGCTGTTGACACCTAATTTTGTTCTCTCCTTGCCGCATTTCATTCAGCTTCGTCCTTTTATCTTTAATTAATTACACTATGCTTCTTAGTCTTAAAAATTCTCAAAAATAAGAAATTTTAATACTTTTACTGATTACAATATAATTTTTTAAATATCGGGTATTATGTTTTATGTTTAAAATGTAAACAAAATAATTTTAATATGTCGACATCGGTATTGGTAATTGATTTTCTCTTAATACTTTTACCAATTACTAAATTAATCATTTTTTGAGTATTATATTTTACTCAAATTTAATATATATATTAAATCTTTTGTATCGTATTTTACGCGTGAGCACTTTTTAAATTAATTAGGCAAAGAGCATGTTTTAAGTGATTAAATCCTCAACTCTTTAAAATCCCATTCCATTTCCCACATTTAAAACAATACACTTACACTCAATTTTTAGCCCAAATGCAATTCCCACAACAATTACTTTCCCACAGCCCAATCCATTTCGACCGGCCCAATTCCCTTAATTTCTATCGACCAAATCAAATCCCTTCAACCAAACGAAGCCAAAACCAGAACCAAACTCCATCACCCCATGCCCTGCGCCCCATACCTCTGCTCCTAACCACCCCTGACACTATACACCTCCCCATCACTTTGCCCATACCCTATCCCTCAAAATCCGCGATTTGAACAAAAAAATCGTCCAAGATTCAGACTCTTTTCAGTCACTTTTTCCTTTCTTTCCGTTGAATTCAAATTTCGAATTCATGTTGTGAAGTTCTCAATATTTGACTATAAATACAACCCTTTGGGTTGTGTTTAAGGGATATTTTCGGTATTCTAAAAGGTTGAGAATCGATATTCAATTCGTTCACTGGGGGATCGATTTTTGGAGCTTCAAGAAACCAAGAACAAATTTCTGTTCTTTGTTTTAAAAGCCAAGAACAAAGCATAAAAAATCGGTTTTTTTTACTACTTTGAAAGAATCGCAAGAAATCGGAAAGAAAACCTTCTCTGTTACTCTCAAGTTTCAAATCCAAAATCCGCTTACCCTTAAACTTCTGCTTTTTCTTATCGCATAAACAACAAACATTCTTCGAGCGGATTCGACGCCTCGGTTCGCTGCCCGGAGAAGGTAAATTCGAGCTCTTTTCATTTCCTTTGAAACTTTTTTGTGTTTCGTACAATTTAGCGATAATGTAATCTACTTATGTTGAGGGGTTGAGTATTTGAGCATGTTTAGTATGTTAATTATTTCAGTTAGCTATTTTTAGAAGTGTGTTTTCAATTAATGATTAAAGATGGTGATGAAGTATCTGTTTTTCTGGTTAAGTTGATTCGTAAACATCATTTTAGCATGCTGTAGGTGTATTTCCTTACATGTTTGGATATCATATGACTGGGTGTGATACAGTTCAGTTTCTTCAGAAATTCAAATGTATGTTCGATAATCTGTTTAGATGTAGTTCAGAGATCAGTGGATAATTTGGAATAAGTCTGTCTTTTAATGCCCTTGTTAATTTGTTAGGAATCTCGGTACATGAGCTTAACTAGTAGATTGGGGCTTGTGTGTGCTCTGGATCTTCGTTTGACTAGTTTAAGGTAAAATATGAGACTTGGATACTTGAATCATGCTCTTTGAACTGGTTTGTATCGTGCAATAACAATATGGCTGTTTTAAATAATTATTTTGGCTTGTGATGAACTTAATAATCATCCTAATCAGGTTGTATCTTACTATGCCCGGAGTATAACCCAAAATGATCACATGTGTCCAGTTTAGCCTTGACAAATTACATGTCCAATAATGTTGCCTTAAATGGTTATATTTTTAACTCCATGTCATTCTGAAGTTTTATCTACTTGCCTTAGCTGGTCTAAGTACTGAAATGTATCCCTGATAATGTGTGATTGCTATAAGTCATTTATCTTGCGATAACAGTATGTCGGAATGTCTTGCATATGTGAAATAGAATCCCTTGAGGGATAATTAACCACACCTGGATAGTTCTAGGTCTCTGCCTTCTACTTAGTCTATAAGCATTTTTGGTGAAGTGTGCATGAAGGTATTAGAAGTATTGTGGGGTGTTCGAAATGGCCCTCTTAAGCTTGTGTTGCTTGTCTTATACATTCAATTCCCTCTACTGCATTCATGTTTATAGGTTCGGGTAAATAGTAAGCCTCAGCTTGTGTCCCTGACTAGTCAAACTAGTATCATGAATGCTTAGAAAGAACTGTGGTATCTGCTCTAGTGTTCCTATTGTCATTGTCCATCCATGAACTCATTCTTTTAGCATTGATACATGGTCAGAATGTAACAAGAGCTCAATTTTTGTGCCAATTTCCACGTGTTAACATCAGTCATGGTAACAAAACTAAATCCTGTATGCCAGCTTGAGCAGTAAAATCACAAAGCCGCTACATGTTTGCATATAAATTGAATAAAAATGATTGTCTGCCTACCTTCTTGTGTGCCATTTTATTTCTTCATTAAACACTTACGACCACAGGTGATAGATGGTTTTTATATGGACCTTTATCTCGATTTCTAGTCTTCAGTTTTCTTCCTTTAATTATTAATTGATTGCATGCATCTGTGCCGTTCATTTTTTATTGGGCTGTTTAGTACCACGAGTTGGGGGCTTGCCAGATCACTTCATACCGTCTAAAAATCTGAAAGGAGAATGCCATGTTGGACCTGCATTTGTTTAGATCTATTATTTATTTTGGGCTATATAATTAAATTGTGTGCATTTTGAATGTGTGATTGCTGGTTTACTCGTTTATTGTTAAAATTTGGACATAATACTAATCCTTATCTTTTCTATTATTTACCTGACGTGCATCGTGAGCGATGATGAGTCTCGTTATGAGACTCATTATGACTATCATCAAATGAAGACCTGCGTCTACGTTCCTTGCATTCTCCGGCCTCAGGACTTCTAAACAAATAGGGCGGGATGATATCTTCATCCGTCCTAGTCACTTCTTTTAAACTCTTTAAATTCCGCCATTTACTTTTGTTATAATTTAATTTATTGCACTTATATAATTATCGAAATGTGTAGAATAGGTAGGCTTAAGACCAATAGATTAAAGGGGAGGGTAGCTTAAAACGGAAATTTCGTTTTTCCATATCTAAACACATGCATTTTTATAATTTTCAAACGAACTACTTTTATGCATTTTTCAAAATAAACTTCATGCAAAATCTTATGAAAATACATCTTTCAAGTATTTATTTGCAACATCCTTTTAACTCTAAAGCCTTCCAAAACATGCATTTTTAAACATAAATAATTGACTTAAGTTTGACCGGATAACCGCAAGTTAGCGGATACTTTAGGATGCCTAATCCATTCCCTTTAGGATAATAAATAACCCTTAGCCTAGAATCTCACATAAGTTTTGCAGACCATTGGTTGAAGTTATTTTAAGCAAATTTTGCTAGATAGATGTCCTAATTCATCTTTAAAATAATTAGGTGGCGACTCCTTAAAAAATAATTCAGGAATTAGCCCATACATAGTACACCATTTCGACTCCGGTTAAAATGGGGTGTTACAATCATCATATACCAGCTGATCAGCTGGCTACATATACAACGCCGTATCCATTTTTCCATCCCTAATATATGGTTCAGGGTAATACATGAATATAATGCATGAATGACAATAAAACATTCTGAGTTTATATGAATGACATAATATCCTTGTACCTTCGACTAACATTGTGAGTATTAACATCATTCACATATACCTCAATAAGAATTTAGGAAGATATTTAGATATGATTTTAACATAGGAATCAATAACAAGTATCTCAGATTTCTTGCCATTTCTTCGAAACTCCTAAAATGGTATAAATATGGTGGTCAGTTGACACCTTCAGGCATCGGGTCTAGCAGGCAAAAAAGATGAAAAATAAGGGAAATGGTTCGGTATCTTTTGGGAGCACTTAAAACTGAGAGAGAACCTTCCCAGAAGAATCAGAATCTTAGGCATCCATACCCCTACTTCGAATCCAGAAACCTCTTTTCTGTTTATCATAAACAAACCCTAGCAATATCAAAAGCAAAATCACAAAAGCTTCTTTCCCTTGCAAATCGCATAGCAACAAATTGATGCTTCACCATGCCGCCTCAGTTCGCTGCCCGGAGAAAGGTAAAATCAATTCCTTTTTTTTAAATTCGGGTTGTTGCATGTTTGTTTCTGTTCAAGCTTATTTTACCCAGATTGTTGTTGTAGTCTATGCATATTTGTGTGATGTTCTGTTTGTGCACTTAGGAACTAAGTCCAATCTCCATGCTGCTAGGAATACCTCTGTTGAGTCATATGTTGTATGTGTGTTGGTCTGTTTCAACTTATTTGCCCATGTAGATCCCATTCTTGTTGTGCCTGAATGTGGTCCAAGTCTGGTGTAGCATCTGTAGCTATCCTAGTATAGGTTATCTAGATTTTAAGGATTATGTGTTGTTGATTGATGCTCACATAAAGTGTAGATTGCCTGTAGTAGTACCTTGAGCCATGAAATGCTAGTATGTTGACCTCATTCTATCCCAAGGCTCTCAAATCATGCAAAAACTCCTGAAGCCATTGGCATACTGCATCATGCCATCTCCGTGCACATATTAGTCATTGGTGTGACTTAATACCTCTTGCTGCTATATAATATGTTAACTAAAGATTCATCAATATACTTTTATTTACATGATAATGTAGACAACATGTTATGCATTAAGGTACCACGTGCACTAGGCTAGCATCAAGTAAATCCCCCCTTTATGTTTCCAACCAGCCAGGTCTGTCGCCATGAATGTTTAGGGGGCATTGCTTGCATCTTCTTATGTATTCATGATAGCTGGTATTATCCCTAAGTTATGTTCTGTGATATGCTCTACCTTTAAATTGTTTGGGTAGTGTCTGGGCCAGTCCATTTCCTGTTGAATTTAAAGGAATTGATTATCTTATGCTTTACCTTCTATTGTTGTGTGTAATGTGTTTGGGCTGAAGCCCAATTTGCGCATAAAGGTATTCGTTTCCCTCTTTAGGCTTCAGTGTCCAGACTATGCAAATCAACAGAGTATTTATATAAGTTGCCTTATATCAGTTTTCTTTGCATGTATATTTGGTGATTATGTATTTAAATTTTATGCCAATTCATTATTTGATAAAGATATAGATCATATACTAATCATTTTCTTTTCTTTATATTAAATGAAATGCATCGGAGCAAATGAAGAGTCTTGTACGAGACTCATCGTGAATCATGACAAAATGAAGATACGCATCCGCATTCACACTTCTTGCATTCTCTGACCTCGGAACTTCAAAACAAATAGGGCGGAATTATATCGTCATCCATTCCAGTCATCGCTCTTAATTCCTTAATCCTCCATTTTATTTTCTTTGGATTGTAATATTAATTATTTAACCTTGCACGATCATTAGGATATTTTAGATAATTAAGAGTTGAATTGATGAATTGGATAGGTAGTGACCCTCTTATTTTAGGTATGTAGTACATGTTTAAAACTTTAATCAATGCTTATTCCCGTAGCTAGGGTATTATTTCTTACCAAATTCATAACAAAAGAAATTGCTTTTCTCATAAAGTAAATGCAAAATAAGCACTTTGTATATCATGACATACATAAATGAATCAAAATTGATTTTGCAAGTAAATGCATACATTTAATCAATAAACCAACTGTGCATATATTTATTTTATAAACAATATAAATGCATCATTTCTTTACTTAAAATATTTTCAAACATGCATCTTTCTCTTAGCATAATAATTAAGCTAGGTTTAAATGGATACACAAGTTAGCGGATCTTAAAGGGTGTTTAACCCCTTCTCTTTGAGATAATAAAAAATTCTTATCTTAGAATTTCATAAGTTTTGTAGATCATTAAAATTGAATTAATGTTGACATTATTTTGTTAATATTTTAGATGTCCTAATTAATTAGGTGGTGACTTTTTTTTTTAAAATCCAGGTATCACCCAATAATATTGCGATAAAAAATGAACGTGACACCCCCCACCCCATTTTGTTGACGTGAATATAATTTTTCCTACCAAAAGAAAGTTGGTGGAGTTCTACTCCCCCTAGACAGTGGCGAAATTCCCAAATCATGTAGCCCTCTTCGTTCTTGCCTTTCCCCTAACTACTGAATTTATATCATTAAGCCTTTATTGCACCTTATGTGCATATGACTCATCAAGTCTAATGTATCCTTATGCCTTTACACTTGTTATTATTGCAAAGTCTAATGTATCCTTATGCCTTTACACTTGTTATTATTGCACCTTATGTGGATATGACTCATCAAGTCTAATGCATCACTTAATCACCTTATTGACACTTGGAATTTGTAGTCCAAATCTAATTGGTGTCCACATAATATTTATTCATTAATCTTAATTAATTTTTTATTCTAACTCACTTAAATTTTAATGACTTATAAAATCTTTGTATAATCAATGTCATACTCATGCGATATAACACTAGTCCATAACCTCTTTTGGGACATACCAAACTATTATTTTTGATCCCCATCAACACACATGTTACGTCCAAAATTATTTCGGAATCACATCCTTTTATATACTAAACTTCATTATTAGCATACATCTAGCGATTCAAACTATGGCCCGAAGTTACGGGATGTTACAGCTTGGTTCGCTGATGCTGGATCAGATTCTGAGATAAATATATGACGGATATATTATCACATTAAACCAAAGACGCCTTACGCGGGGGACACTGAAGCTCCAAAAGAAGGTTTCGGAGTCATCAGATCTCAGCAACAACATTTGCAATGTCTCTATACTCTGCTTCTGCACTCGAACATGATAAGGTGACTTGCCTCTTGGCAGACCAAGAAATGAGATTATCCCCTAAGAACACATAGTAGCTGGAGGTAGAACGTCGCGTGTCCGGATAGTATGTCCAATCAACATCCATATATAATAACAATCTAGTCGGTGCTGAGGGGTATATATGTAATCCATAATCAAGTGTGTCCTTAATGTATCGAATGATATACTTAAGGACAGTAAACTGAGGCTCTTTGGGCATGTATAGATAAGAACACCTGCTGAACAACATAAGCAATATCAGACCTGATGAAAGTAAGATATTGTAGTGCACTTGTAAGACTCCTGTAAAGTGTAGGACCGGACACTAGACTACCATCAACAACACTAAGCTTCGATTTAGAGTCAATGGGTTGGACATTATCTTACCCATAGAAATACTCAGAACTGTGCAAATAGTATCCGGTTTAATTACCGGATTGAACGTCTCACCACAATCAATACCTTCATGCTGATTAGTGTCATTAGCCACAAGTCTTGCCTTATATCTCTCCAGATCATCACTATCTCTGTATTTGTGACAAAAAATCACATGCATCGGATCACATTCACCCTCTTCGGTCTAGAAACCAAATCTCAAGTATGTTGTTTTGTTAAAGCATTAAATTTCTCACACATGGCCACATTCTAATTAGGGTCTTGTTTGGCAAATTTTTGGCTTTTGAGAATTAGGGATATGATTTGTGTAGATAGATTAAAATGGACTTTGAGTTTGAAAATTCATATTGGGCACGGATTTTCATACGGTGAGTGGGGGCAGAGGTAGGTTTGGTATTTTTGTGGGGAGTCAGTTTTGGGTCACTAGATGAAGGGACGTTGTCGGGTTGTTGACTGGGTATGATGATGGAATGGGGTATCGGGTGGGTTATTTTTGGGTTTGACATCGGGTTGGGTGGTGGCATCGATCTGGGTAGATCGATGTGGTGTAGGGTAGCTGATGTAGGGTATGGTGTGGGTGGTGGATTGGGATTGGAGTGAATGTGTGGTGGTGTGGGTGTGTCTGTCCAGGTACTAGGATTGGTACGATTCATGGTTTCAGTTACTGGTAGGGTTACAGTGTTGGTTTAGGAGTGTAGACCGACTGTGGCATGTGGTGGTGAAATAGTGGTTGTTGGTTTGGTATGCCGATGGGTTGTCTGAATGGTGGTCGGATGTGACAGGGAGATAATGGGTCAAATTCTGGTGGTGGAGGTGGTAATTGGAGGTGACTGAACTTGAACGGAGTCACTGCCGGAGGTGGCAGTGATGGGTGTCAGTGACAGTGACTATTGAACTATGGCAGTGGTACGGTAGAGATCGGTGAGTATGACAGGGGAGGTGTCAGACTCTAGAAAGGTATAATTCGTGTTGCAGAATTTTTGAATATTTGCAAAAGTAAAATTTGTCTCGTCAAACATAACGTGACGCGAGACGTGAATTTGACGAATGGACACATCATATCACAAATAGCCCCTATGATTAAACGAGAAACCTACAAAGACACAAGGAGTGGTATGTGGTGCTAATTTATGAGGGGAAGTAGAGGCAAGATTTAGGTAGCACAGAAAACTGAAAATCCGAAGGTGAACATAGGAGGGGATCCGACGGTATAAGATTTCGGTTGGGGTCATGTTATGAAGAGTACTAGTAGGTAAAATATTTGATGGCTTTCTCAAATTGTGTTTTGATAAAAATATGAAATTCAAGAAATTTGACAAACACTTTCGATTTAAATTTTAGTGGGTAAATCCAAATAAAATTAGAAAAATCATCTAATAAGACTAGATAATATTTATGACCAAGTGAACTAGAAATAAGAGATGTCCACTAATCAGCATGAACAATATCAAAAGGAGAAAACGTAACACTTAAAGACGACTTAAAAGGAAGACGAACACGTTTGCCTAACGAGCAAGAAACACAGTGCTGGGCAAGTTTTCCATTATTACATCTAATAAAGTTATTACCTCTAAGAAAATTTTTAAAACTGGGACTCTTGGGTGTCCAAGCCTATTATGTCAAGTTGATAGAGAGATAGCAGCGAGAGATATATGAGAGCATGAAATGGCAGAGGAGGTGAATAAGAATGGATAGAGACCCTCCGTGCTATTTCATCTCGTAAGAGGTGTGCTCGTACGAAGATCCTTCACATTAAAACCAAAGGGGTCAAAGTCAACAGAGACGGAGTTATTACATATAAATTTCTGGACAAAAATTAATTTTTTAATAATGTTTGGAGCATACAAGACGTTATTGAAGGAGAATGATAAGTGAGGTGGTTTTGTGTATGTTGTATCATAACCCTGAATTGGAATGCGATGTCCATTGCCAACAGTAATTAATTGAGGATACTTTAAACAAAACAGTTTGGGAGGATTACCTGCAGAGCGGGTGAGTTAGATGTGGCTCCTATATCCATGAACCAATTTTCATCGGACTGTTGAATGTTTAGTGTGTTGAAGGCTTGACCCAAATCAGTGGGGGCAGTGGGCGGCTATGTGTTGGCCCAACATGAAATTGGCTGTTGGTCTGAGCAAGCGCCGCCTAGGGCCTTGGAGGCGGCCTGTCTGTTGGGCTAACCTAGGTTCTAGTAGTGGGCCATCGGGTTCTGGTAGTAAACTGGAATAGAGGCCCAGGGTCCAGTGTTGGACCACTGTTGGTCGACTGTTGCTGTCAACCGCGGCCTTTACTGCCTTTATCGTTACCATGACCCCTACCACCCCTGCCGCCACCGCAGTTATTCTGCGGTTGGGTATTTTCCGGCGGTGACTGGCTGGCTGGCGGGCGTGGTGTTTTGCGCGGACCTTTCAACTACTAACACCTTTTGATTGTGCTCGTCCTGCTTTGTACATCAGATTTCTTTCAATAATAATTGCGAACGGGTCTTGTTAAAATTGGGTAAATGATCGACATGTTGTATTATCGTAGCCAGGGTATCATATTCACCTTTTGGGAGACCATCGACCAGTTGGAGAACCATCTTTGTTTCGAAAACAGGCGTTCCGACGTTTGATAATTGGTCTGCCACTAGTTTCAACTGCTTGCAATATTCTGACATATTAGAGAAATTTCAAGACGTGTATTACTAAATTGTTCTTCCAAATAGACGACACGAGTGTGCTTGTTGTCTTGAAAAATCTCTTCTAACTGAATCCATAGTTCACAAGCTGAGGCGCCGATTTTCATTACAGTGAGGAGCAAGTCCTGAGAAATAGTGCCATAGATTCACTGTTTGACAATAGCGTCAAGACGACGCCATGTTGGGTCATCAACCTCAATGGGGCGAGGAAATGTGTCGTCAATGTGATCCAGCACGTTCTAGACATATGCATGGATATGGAAAAGTTCAACCCACAGAGAGTACTAATCGTTTTCTTAATCAAGAACCACAAAAATGAAGTTCTTAATGTTGGTTACGGTAAGTGCTGAATGAACAGAGTGTGAAAAGAATGATATGGATATGGTCGGGGTGACGACGGAGGACGTTGAGGCTGCTGTGGGAGGAGTCATTATAGTGGATTAATTTGGTTGAAGGAAGAAGAAAAAAGCAAAGCAAAGAAAACAGAAACTTTGTTTCGGAAATATTGGGGCAGCCGCCGACTGGTTGAAGAAACCGAGGTGGGTGGCTGCGGGTGGAATGAGAAAAATAAGGGTTTAGGTTTTGACTCTTGATACCATGTAAGAATGTATTAATCTCTTTTGGGAGTCTTTCTCATTAATACAAATATATATAGCGTGTATAATGTGGAATCTCAATACAATAAAGATCATATATCTATCATAATTATACAACACTAAATATTTTTTGATAATATACGTTAATACTTATCTCCCTGGAGGACTTAACCCACCCTCCAATTACAACCCTCTTACCAGTTAACCTAACCCCACCATCACAACTGCCTCCTAATATAGTTTTCAACATCACCCTTTTCGTGTAGTTTGAAAGGGTGGCAGCTGGAGCTTTGTTCTGAAGACATTGCTAATAAAAGAGATTATTATGGAAAGGATTTGAAGAATGAGAAAATGAAATGTACAGTTGTTGTTGAAGGTGTAGTGTTGATGGGGTAGGGATTTATATTGAAGATTTGCTTGGAAAGATATTGACGAGTGTTGGCAAGTTTGGGGAAGAAGGAAAGGGATTGTCCATAAGAAAGGAGGCTAAGGTTTGGTATTCTTCAAAAGGGATTGTCCGTCAATGGTGATTCCACCACATCAACGGACAACAGACATAATAAAATTGGGACATAGATTAACCACAAACAATAATTTATCTTGTTAAAATAATTTTTTTGTGACGGAAATTTCTTCCATTGTTATTTTCTTGTTTTCTTACTCTACATAATTGTAAGCAAATATGAAAATGACGCGATCTTGGTGCGTGTAACTGTTGCTGGGTGAATTATTATTGTGTTTTTGAGGTTTGAAAAACTGAAGTTGTGAGTTTTTAAAAATCATTTGAGATTTCAAAGAAGCTTGCGGAGAGTGGAAGTGAGTATGGACAGTTCGGTGCACTAAACTCTCACTATGCGTGTAGTTCGAAGAAGGACAGGACCACAAAGGTCTATTGTACGCAGTGTTACCTCACATTTCTGCGAGTGGTTATTTTTATGGTTAGAACTCATGACCTCCTAGACACATGACAACAATTTTACTAGTTATTCCAAGATTCTCTGTTACGTCTCCATGAAAATATAGCTCGATTAAATGAAACAAATAGGGCTTAAAGAACCCATTAGATTTTAAGAGAAAACCAAATCCTCTGTCGAATTAGTAGTTATTTTACTTTACATTCATTCACTGATTAATCGGTTTGTATGTTTATGCTTTAGTTTTGAATTGTTAGAATAATATTAATTACTATTAATAATATAATTATGTAGAATTTTTTTGTAAATGATAAGTAGTATTATGTATTAAATACAATAGTATTAATATAGGGAATAATAATATATTATGGGATAGGATTTTAAGGAAGACTTAATCTTCCTATTAATTGTTACTTAGTGTATATATTGTGACCATTTGGACATGAATAAAATTAAGGAAGATTTTCCAATTTTAAATAATTCTTACATGGTATCAGAAGGTAATTCAAAGATCCTATTCTAAATAAAATTTTCCTTCCAAATTCGGTCATCTTCTCCATCCTTCCAACCGAATTTGTCTTCTCCATTGTTATACTTTATTTTTCTCCATTATTGTTGTCAACCATGTCTGAATCAAAATCTTCGTTTCACTCAGCTCTTACGATTTCCAACATCAAAACACATATTTCTGTCAAACTAGAGATGGAAACTGTTCACTACGCAACATGGGCGGAGTTGTTCAAAATATGTTGTAGGGCTCACAAAGTTCTTCATCATATAATTCCACCAAAAAATGGTACAACAACGGAACAATCGTGCAGGCGGACAAAGAATTGTGGGATACCGCGATGCGCGATTCTTGGTTGGATTTATGCAACAATATCCATGCATTGCATCTGATAATGGAACCATTCTCGCCATGGCGGCGTAGGAACGGCAGAGACATTTTTCAAGATAATCAAAACTCGTGCGTTGCGTTGGAACAAGAATTTTCAACCATTGTCATGGCGGACTTCCCTAACGTTTCAACCCATCAACGCGTCTTAAAGTGGTGGCGGTCAATCGAAAGCGTAGGTTCACGGTTCGAAAACCGGTTAGTTTCTGATTAGTTATCGGTCTCACGGATGCTTATAGTGGCGTGGGGACACTAATCCGCCAAAGTAATCCCTTACTAAAGTTTTATCAAGCAAGATTCATGCTTGTTCTTGAAGAATCGGGTTTGATTAAGAAGGTTTCAACAAATTCGCCATGGTTGCCACGTATTCAAATGAAGGTAATTATTTTGACTATTCTTCACAAAATAAGAGTCAAAGGGCGTGGTAATAATAATAAGAAGGGTGGAAATCGCGGAAATAATAAAGGTGGTCACGGAATTCGGTGGCGGCGAAAATGGCGGCAACACAACTCGGCGGAGGCTATGGCGGCGAGTAACTCGGCGGCATCGCGGCAACCACCGCGCGTGGCGGCGCCAGAATCGCGGCGGCCAGCTGGCGGCGGCAATGGTCGAGCAGGTATTGGGCGAGTAAACCAGCAGCCCGATGGCGATGGCGGCAACCCGTTCAGAAGCAGCAACAACACATTTTCATGAGCGGCCACCAAGAGCCAGTCATTGGACATACTTCAAGCGGCGATCAATTTTGGCGAGCGAGCTGGAAATGCTTGTGACGGCCAAGATTTTGGGCCTCCTCCGGCCCAATGGCAGGAGGCCCATTCAACCACGACCCATCCTACGGATATTGGCGAGCTATGCACACTTGGACTCAATCCACCGGATTCTAATTGGTATATGGACTCGGGCTCGCCACATACGTGGCGTCCCAGTACACTCTCACCCTATTATAATTTGAGCAAAGAAAATGGTATTATTGTCGGAAATTGCCATTCAATTCCAATAAAGGTTATGGGTCGAACACATCGTCACCACATCATCGCCACTAGTTTTAAAAAATGTCCTGCATGCTCCCAAATTAATAAAAAAATTGGTTTCTGTTAGGAAGTTTACTAGTGATAATTGGGTTTCTGTTAAATTTGACCCATTTGGTTTTTCCGTACATGACTTTCAGACGGGGAAGCTTCTCATGAGATGTGATAGCAAGGGGGAGCTCTATCCAATAAGTTTACCAAATCCACAGTCTAAAGTTCCTTCCACTTTTGCAGCCTTGGCTCTATCACTATGGCATGAACGATTGGGACATCCGGGGGAGTCCGTTTTGGCCTCTCTTAAACAAAACAATTTTATTTCATGTACTCAAACTCATGTTTTGAATAAGCGTCAGGCTTGTGCCCTTGGTAAACATGTTAGGTTGCCATTTACTTCTTCTACTTCATGCACTACTATGCCATTTGATATTTTACATTGTGATATTTGGACATCACCTGTTTTGAGTTCCTCAGGTCATAGATACTATTTACTGTTTCTTGATGATTACTCTAATTATTTGTGGACATTCCCTTTGTCGAAAAAATCACAAGTGTTTTCCACTTTCCTAAACTTTAGAGCATTTATCCGAACTCAGTTTGAACGGGAGATTAAAAGTATTCAATGTGACAATGGGAGGGAATTTGACAATAATCAGTTTTGGGATTTTTTCAAAACAAATGGTTTACAATTTCGTTTATCCTGTCCTCACACATCTTCACAGAATGGGAAGGCGAAACGCAAAATTAGAATCATTAACAATATTGTGAGATCATCCCTTGCTCATGCTTCTATACCCCCCATTTTTTGGCATCATGCGCTTCAAATGACAACCTACATGTTAAATATCCTTCCCCACAAAAACATGTCTTACCAAGCTCCACTAAAAATACTTTACTTACGAGAGCCCTCATATTATCATTTGAGAGTATTTGGTTGTCTTTGCTACCCCCTATTTCCATCCACCACAATCACAAAACTTCAACCCCGGTCTACTCCATGTGTCTTCTTGGGATATCCTACGAATCACCGTGGTTACATGTGTTATGACATTTCTTCCAAACGTATGTTTATATGTCGTCATGTAATTTTTGATGAGTCACAATTTCCCTTTGCCAAGATACATGACACAGGGACAAATACTTATGATTTTTTGGATGATGATAGGCCCCCGTATCTAACTCATTTTCTCCACGGCCGGGACTCAAAGAATCTGATCCAAAGAACCGGTCCATCGGTTCCAAGGCCGATGAACAAGAACCCCTACTTTACACTGTGCCGCCCGGTTGGGCCAACCTCCACTCGTGCCCAACTACACACAAAATACTCGGCGGCCCGGTCTGACCGATGGAGAAATTAGCAATAATCGGGCGATGGCGTTCAGCCCACTGTCTCACTCCGGCGATGGCGTCGGTCCATCGCCCACTAAACCGGCGATCACCGTAGTCAACATGGAATTACAAAACCCAATGCCAAATCGATCTACACTCAAGTCTCCAAATCACCTGCGCCTTGTAACCCCGTATGCGCTCACAAAAGATCCTAATTGGAAAATGGCCATGGATGATGAATATCATGCTCTAATTAAAAATAGGACATGGGAGTTAGTACCTCGTCCATCTAATGCTAATATAATTCGTTCTATGTGGATTTTTAGCCATAAAGAAAAATCTGATGGTTCTTTTGAGCGGCATAAGGCTCGACTTGTAGGTGAAGGCAAGACTCAACATGTGGGATTAGATTGCGGCGAGACATTCAGTCAAGTGGTTAAACCAAAGACCATCGAATTGTTCTCGGTTTAGCCTCTCGAAAAGGATGGTTACTTCATCAATTGGATGTCAAGAATGCCTCGCTACATGAACATTTGAGTGAGGCGTATACATGCCAACCATTTAGAGTACAGAGATTCTCGTTATCCCAATCATGTGTGTTTACTTAAAAAATCATTATATGGACTCAAACAGGCTCCCAGGACTTGGTACAAGCGGTTTGCAGATTTTGTGTTCAACATGGGTTTCTCAAACAGCCGTTCGGATAATTCACTATTTATTTATCAACAGGGTAATCATACTGCTTATATTCTCTTATATGTAGATGATATTATCCTAACAGCCTCTTCAGACTCTCTTCGCAAGAATATCATGACCCAGCTGAGTTCCGAATTTGCTATGAAGGATCTTGGTCCACTTCACTACTTTCTAGGAATTGCGGTGACACGTCATGCAGGTGGTTTATTTCTTTTCCAGAAGAAGTATGCATCAGAGATCGTAGAACGGGCTGGAATGTCATCTTGCAAACCGTCTGCAACTCCAGTAGATACCAAGTCAAAATTGAGTGCCATATCCAGTAGGCGTTTTGCCAATCCGACATTGTATCGCAGCTTGGCAGGAGCTTTACAATATCTCACATTCACCAGGCCAGATATTACATATGCATTACAACAAGTGTGTTTGTTCATGCAATCGATGGAAGAACATACATGCACTCAAGCGTATTATACGATATATTGTGGCACTCGAATTATGGATTGCATCTGCACCGTCTTCCATGACCAAGCTTGTCACCTACGCAGATCTGGCAGGCGGGATGTCGGACACGCACGCTCCACCTGGCTATGCGTCTTCGCCGGTGATAATTTAATCTCATGGTCCTCCAAAGGCAACCCATCGTATCACGTTCAAGGTCTTTGAAAATGAATACGTCGGTAGCCAATGTTGTGTCGACTCACGCCGGATTCGGAATCTTTTACTGAGCTTCATTGTCTATTAAGCGGCCACCATGGTATCTTGTGATAACATTAGTGCAATTTATCTCTCGAAATCAATCCATCATCAACTCACTAAGCATATTGAGTTAGATATTCATTTTGTCCGTGAAAAGGTGGCTCGCGGACAGGTGCGAGTGTTACATGTCCCGACGCGACATCAGATTGCAGATATCTTCACAAAAAGGCTTCCGCTGATCTTATTTGAAGAATTTGGACGATCTCAAGATTCGCCCTCATAAACCATTGCGAGAGTGTTAGAATATTATTAATTACTATTAATAATATAATTATGTAGAATCTTTTGTAAATGGTAAGTAGTATTATGTATTAAATAGAATATTATTAATATAGGGAATAAGAATATATTATGGGATAGGATTTTAAGGAAGACTTAATCTTCCTATTAATTGTTACTTAGTGTATATATTGTGACCATTTGGGCATGAATAAGATTAAGGAAGATTTTCCAATTCTAAATAATTCTTACATGAATAACCGGGGGGGGGGGGGGGGGGGGAAGGGAAATGATATTGGCGAAAAAGAATTGGGTTTAATTTTTTTAGGTCAATGGTGGAATTTTGGTGAAGGACAAAAATATCCTTAAACTTAATGTTGAGGCAACCACTATAAAAAAAGACCTATCGTGACAGTTCGGGTGTGACGGTTTTAACCGTCACACATTATGACGGTTTTAGCATTGACTTTCTGGTCAATGGGCTTTGTGACAGGTATGTGACGGTTTTTAAAATATGAATTAATTACCCGACCCGACCCATTTTACTTATAAACCCAATATCCCTAAATCCTTTCCACAAAATCGATCGATAAGTTCCAAAAAACGATTTCAAATCCTTCCACAAAATCAGTTCGCCAGAAATCCTTAACACAAAAAAAAAGTTTTCTAATCCTTTGCCTTAAAGCGTGAAGCTTGCTGTCCCAAAAGGTGAAGATTTTTGAACAAATTTTGTTTTGACCTATTTCAAAATCTGAAGCAAAATCCCGCCCAAAGGGAACCCTAGCATTGTTTCAAAGTCTGTTTTTTTATTCAAAGGACCTTACCTCAGTTCGCCGCACCATATAAAAGTCGGTAATCTTCCCCTTATTGTTGGCTCTGTTATTTTTCTTGTGTTTATAGTTGTGTGTGTATTATAAAAATTCTATTCAATATTGTTCATTTGGTGGTTTAAATTTTTTTTGTGTTTAACAGCTGGCTTCCACGTAGCTACAGCTGCAGAGGATAGTCTCTAAAAGCTACAAGGTTCGTAATGTATGTATGGTTGGTATTTACTCGATTAATTTGGGGTTCGAAACTGTTTTGTGCCATATTCTTGTTCAGTGCGTTTGTTTTCAAAATGTTGATTTCTTTTTTAGGAACCTTTCCAACTGTTTTTTTCCAACCAAACGACTAAAGTTTTGCAACACACATTTAAAGTAGCTTTCATGCTTAAACTGAGAATTTGTCTCGATATGACGTTTAGTTGAAATGGAAAGACCAAGGGTCGCTGGCACTTCAGCCCTTATTTTGTGTTGAACACTACTTGGATAAATGGAGCTGATGATAAAAGAGTAAATATTTCAAAAGGTCATTGTATGAATCTGTTTTGGTGTGCGTTGTGTATATTAAATCTGATTATGTACTTTGTCAAGCTATTGTGAATTGTTTTTGTTGGTTAATTTTGTACTTTTAATGTGGTTGGATATGTGTGCATGTCTTTTGTTGTATGTCAGGTGTTGTTCTTATTACCCTTCATTGATGGATAAGTCCTGGATGACATGTTGTCGATTATCATATGAATATGATAAAGGGATTAAGAATTTTTTGCAATTTGAGGTAGCCAATGCTGTAGACAGTAGTGTGATTAGGTGTCCTTGCAATCAATGTGGAAATTTGTCTTTTCACCCCGTAAAAATTGTATCTGACATTTGTTCTTTAATGGGATAGATAGTGAATATAAAATCTGGTTTTGGCACGGGGAAAAGTGTAGAAGCATAGACTCTAGAATAGGTGACCAGTTTGAGTCTAACTACATGAATTACAATGATGAAGATACTGTAGATATGGTTAATAATGCTTTTATTAATGTGCTGATAATGAAGCTTTTAAAGAGCTGCTTGAAGATGCAGAGAAACCTTTATATAAAGGGTGCACAAATTTCACTAAGTTAGGTGCTCTAGTTAAACTTTTTAATATCAAGGGTAAGTTTGGTTTATCCGATAAAGGCTTTTATGAGATATTGAACATTGTATCTCAGATGTTGCCAGAGGGAAATGTATTGCCTGTGTCTTTTTATGATGCCAAGAAAACAATGACTGCATTAGGGTTAGAGTATATTAAAATTCATTCATGCCCTAATGACTGCATACTTTATAGAAAACAGTATGAAAAACTAGAAAAATATCCTACATGTTCTGTTTCAAGATGGAAAAAAAATGGGAGTGAAGAAGATAGAGTAGGGATGCCCTCTAAAGTTTTATGGTATTTTCCTATTATTCCAAGGTTTAGTTGAATGTTTCAGTGCTCTCAAACAGCTAAAGACTTAACTTGACATGCAAATGAGAGAATCAAAGATGGAAAGCTTCGACATCCCGCAGATTCTAAAGCTTAGGAGTTAATAGATGAGAAGTGGCCTGAGTTTGCAAAAGACCCTAGGAACCTCCGTCTGGCTCTATCAGCAGACGGAATCAACCCACATAGCTCCCTTAGCAGTACATATAGTTGTTGGCCAGTCATTCTTACAACCTATAACCTTCCCCCGTGGCTTTGTATGAAAAGAAAATTCATGATGTTATCTCTCTTAATTTCTGGTCCACAACAATCGGGAAATGGCATTGATGTTTACTTAGCACCTTTAGTAGATGATTTACAAATTTTATGGGAAGAGGGGGTTGAGTGTTTTGATTCTTTTAAGAAAGAGTTTTTCAATTTGCGGACTGTCTTGATGTGGACTATAAATGACTTTCCAGCCTATAAGAATCTAACCGGGTGTACAGTTAAGGGTTATTATGCATGTCCATATTGTGGTGTTGATACTCCCTGGTGTAGACTTCGACATAGCAAAAAAAATGTGTATATTGATCATCGACGTTGGCTTCCAGAAGGACATCAATACAGAGGCCAAAAATCTGCCTTTAACAATAAAATTGAAGAGAAGACATCCCCTGTACAGTTGAATGGTGAGGAAATATTATACTTAGTTGAATGTATTGACAATACATGGGGGAAGAAAAATGAGAAGAAGCGAAAATATGGGAATGATTCATATGATAGATCATGGTGGAAGAAGAAATCAATATTTTACAATTTAGAGTATTGGAAGCACTTACTTGTGAGACACCAATTGGATGTTATGCACATTGAAAAAAATGTGCGTGAGAGTTTGTATGGGACTTTACTTCATATTCTGGATAAGTCTAAAGATGGCTTGAAGTCGAAGATGGACCTTGTTGATTTGAAAATTAGGGGGAAGTTAGCACCACGAATAAAGGCAAAAAATAAGACTTGGCTTCCTCCAGCATCTTACACATTGACAAAGGAAGAGAAAAGGACTTTTTGTAGATGTTTAAAAAATATTAAAGTTCCAAAAGGATATTCTTCCAACATTAGGAGCCTAGTTTGTATGAAGCAACTGAAACTTCAAGGATTGAAGTCCCACGACTGCCATGTATTAATGCAACAAGTCTTGCCGATTACAATAAGGAGTTTGAAGAATAAGCATGTTAAAAAAACGATCATGAGGTTATGTCCCTTTTTAATGCTTTATGTGCAAAAGTTCTTGATGTCACAACATTGGATCAATTACAAAAGGATCTTGTAGTAACTTTGTGCTTGTTAGAAAAATATTTTCCTCCATCTTTCTTCGATATAATGGTTCATGTAACTATACACTTGGTGAGTGAGTTGAGACAATGTGGACCAGTTTTTCTTCGTTGGATGTATCCCTTTGAGAGAAATATGAAAACCTTGAAGAGTTACGTTAGAAATCATAATTGTCCGGAAGGTTGTATTGGTGAGAGTTATATTGCGGAGGAAGGCATAAAATTTTGCTCCAAGTACATGTCAGATATGAAAACTGTGGGTGTACCAGATGAACACATGCAAAGTAGATTAATTGAAAAATCTACGGGTAGACTCAATATATTCCAACCGAATTCAGAGTTACTATTCCAAGCTCACTTGTGGATTTTGGAGAATACAACTGAAATCCAACCGTTAATTAGGTTAGAATTGTTTTCTTAATTAAAATACATGTATTATTACTTGCTATTTTGAATATTAAAGTAATGTGAAATTCGTTTGTTTATTTAATGTGGAAGTGAGCATTTGGAGTGCATAACATTAAAACATTCAAAGAGATCCGAGAGGTGGTGTAAGACTGAACACAACAAACAATTTGTTGTCTGGCTCAAGAATAAGGTTAAGAATATATCATAATCAAATAGTTACAAGGTTATACTTTTTTATTTTAGTCAATATGTTGTTGATTACAATTTACTTTCTTAGGTATACGAATTAATACGTGATGGCATTGAAGTTTCAAAAATATTGCGTTGGTTATCTCATGGTCCTTCTCCAATTGTTTACAAACATTCTGGATATGATAATGGAAATCATTTCCAGATATGTGAGCAAGACGCAAGTCGAATGACTCAAAATAATAGTGTAACTATTGTTGCTTCAACCATGCAAGTTGCGAGTTCGAAGGATAAAAATCCAAAAACACATGACATGAGATTTTATGGAGTTATTAATGAGATTTGGGATATCAATTACAATATGTTTAGAGTTGCAGTGTTCAAGTGTGATTGGGTAGAGAATGTTGGTGGTGTTCTATTAAATGATGAGCTTGGATGCATACTTGTAAATCTCAAACGATTAGGCCATAAGTCAGAACCGTTCATTCTGGTTTCACAGGCAACACAGGTCTTTTACGTATCTGATCCAAGTGATGTAAAGTGGTATGTAGTGTGTCGTATGCCGAATAAAGGTACTGATGATGATATAGACATTACGATGGCTTCCATTGCGAATGAATTACCGGTGAATGATGATGGAGATGTTGGTGTATACATCGGTGATGGAAAAGAGGGAATTTGGGTGTAACTAATTGTACATTTTTCCAAGTAAGTTTATTTAGTGTTGTTGCTGGTTTGCCGCTGTTTTTTTACTTTTTATGTTGCTGTTTTTTACTGTTTTTGCTGTTGGTTTTTACTGTTATTTTGCCGAAGTTTTTTTACTGGTTTTTGCTGCTATTTTGCCGCTGATATTTACTCATTTTGCTGCTTTTTTTTTTACTATTTTTTTGCCGCTGTTTTTTACTGTTTTTGCTGTTATATTACCGCTGATTTTTACTGTTTTTGCTGTTGTTTTTACTGTTTTTTGCCGCATTTTTTTTTATTGGTTTTGCTGTTGTTTTTATGCTATTTTTACTGTAAAGTGGATGTTATTTCGCCGCTGATTTTTACTGTTTTTGCCGTTGTTTTGTATGTTTTTAGGCTCTAATTTTTACTGTTTATGCTGCTTTTTTACTGGTTTTTGCTGTTATTTTACCGCTGGTTTTTACTGTTTTTGCTGCTGTTTTTACCGTTTTTTGGTCTTTTACAGTTTTGTGTTGTTGTGTTACTGTTGTATAATTTTTGTTGTCTCTATGCAGATCTGAAATGGATAAGAAAATGAGTAAAAAGGAAGATGCACGTTCCGATAGTGAGGAAGAGCATGATGATACTCAAGTACAATGCAAACTAAAATCCATTGCTAATTTTAGTGATAGTGATCATGATGAAGAAGATGCAAGTGATGGAGATAAACCAACTGATAGCAGCTATAGAGGTGTTTCTATTGGGCATAGGCAAAATTTGAAGAGAAAACGAAGTGGAAAAATTGTCGTTAAGTACAATAATTTGGGTATTTGATCGG
Source organism: Przewalskia tangutica (assembly GCA_029844215.1). NCBI lineage: Eukaryota > Viridiplantae > Streptophyta > Magnoliopsida > Solanales > Solanaceae > Przewalskia > Przewalskia tangutica. The sequence goes on along the minus strand of CM056728.1, from coordinate 94,557,401 downwards.
TGTATTTTATATACACTTTTTGAGTCGTTTTTAGTTAGTCTTTTATCCCTTTTTGTACAAATAAGTGTCGTATTAGGATAGATTTTCTTTATTTTGAGTCAAGTTGGTTAAAATGGCCCAATGGCGGAAAAGGAGCTAAAAGAATGCAAAAGTGGAGGTTCCAGAGCTGAAAAGACAAGAAAGTGGCGAACGAGGCAGAAACACGGACCAGCACGGGCGCCATCGCAGACAGTCCAGGCCGCGACGCCGATATCCGTAAGGTCGCAGAGCGGCATGGCGCGCCATGCAACAGAGAGCAGGGCCGCGGCGCCAAATCATCCGAAGTATCGCAGAACTTCCGGCGCCGCGGCGCCGATAGCAGGGTCGCGGCGCCGACGCGGGAAAATCAGGTTTAATGACGATTTTCTGGGCCAGGCCTGAAGGGAAAAGTTAGAGGCGGTTTTTAGCCTATAAAAGGAGAACCCTAGGCAGTTTTTAAGGGTTCCCTTTCTTGCACAACACAAGGCTTCTTGGATTGAAGATTGAAGACCATAATTTAGTAACTTTCTTTTCTTTTCTTTTCTTTATTTCAGTTTTTATGATGAACATTGAATTAGTTCTTGTCATGTCAATGGCTAGGAACTAATTCTATTATAGGGCTTTTCATGTTAAATCACTAGAAACTTATGTTATGAATTGATGCATGGTTATGGTTATTCTTCTTCTTGTTGAGATTTATCCAATAATTGCTTTGAATGCTTGGTAATTAATTGATCACTAATTATCATTACTTCTATGATTTCTAATCAAACTTCGAAAGGAGGAGGTTGTGAATATGCTGTAAGTTGGGTAGACATATTTTGGATTGGGGATGAAAATACATCAATTACTTGTGTAGCGTTAACGAGAGGTCTAAACACCTAATTTTACGCATGACGCGTGACGGTTAACTAGGTTTTTGGTCTTAATCCTCCTATAGAGTCATCCTTATCACCGAAAGGTAGAAAGGAGCAATACTGGGGTTGAGTGTTTATATAGCCTTAACGGGAGTATAAAACGATTTAGTAAATCTGCTAGCTCCAAAAGAAGAAGAACCATAATTCATTGCATTAATAAGTAACATAAGCGGATAGTTGAGGAGACGTGGAAGCCCTATTCCCATCACTACTGAAGTAAACATATAGTTAATTAGCCTTTATAATTGTTAGTTATAAACAACAAAATCAATATCGGTTACCAAATAAATACCAAAAGATAGATAATTGGTACTTGAACACTAATCCTTGTGGACGATATTCGGTCTTACCAAGACTATATTACTTGTCACGATAACGTGCACTTGCGTTAAAGTGTGTGCATCTTTTCGCGCATCAAGTTTTTGGCGCCGTTGCCGGGGATTAGGCATAGTTCAATATCAAGTTATCTATTTTTAATTTCTAATTTGGTTTTTATTTTTGTTTTTTTCAAATTATTTATTTTATCTTATTTTCTTTTGTAAAAACAAGTGTGCCGTGATTCGTTGTTGGTTTTGATTCATCTCAGGGATCCTTAAGACATGAATTTCTACTGTCAATATGATAGAGCTCCAACTATAGAGGAAGAGAGGGAGGAATTACGAGAAGCCATACTCAGTTTCACTAGGTATCAAAATCAGTTCATGGATGAAACGAGAATGGCCATGAAGAAGTTGGAAACGCAAATAGGAGAACTCGCGATCATGTTGAACAGCGAAACGCAAGAAGAGCAATCTGCACTTGGGGTAGGCAATATGGAAGCACAATGTCAGGCAATTGACCTGAAGGGTGCCGAATCAGGGGAGATAGAAAGCTCGTAGCAGCAGAAGCGCCGCGGCGCCGATGAGCAGGGCCGCGGCGCCAAAGATTCTGAGACAGGGCAGGAGTTTGAGCGTGGCGCCAAGAAGGAATGCGCCGCGCGCCGTAACCAGGCGAGCCGAAAGTCGGTAGGTCAGAGCAAACGCACCCCAGGTGAAGGTACCATATCCCCAGAAGTTAAAAACATGTACTCTTGACAAGCAATTCTCTAGATTCGTGGAGATTCTCAAAAAATTGCAACTCAATATCCCGTTTGCTGAAGCATTAGAGCAGATGCCGAGCTACGTAAAGTTCATGAAGGATGTGCTTAGCAAAAAGAGGAGGATAGAGGACTACGAAATAGTGATGTTGACTGAGGAATGTAGTGCCATCCTACAGAGGAAACTACCTCAGAAGTTACAAGATCCAGAGAGCTTCACCATCCCATGCACCATTGGAAAGTTTAAATGTCAGAAAGCATTATGCGACTTGGGAGCAGGCATAAATCTGATGCCTTATCTAGTTTTCTGCAAACTGGGAATGGGAGAAGTCAAACCTACAAATATCACTTTGCAGTTAGCTGACCGCTCCATAGTTCATCCTAGAGGAGTCATCGAAGATGTATTAGTGAAGGTGGACAAGTTCATTTTTCCCGCTGACTTCGTTATCTTAGACATAAAAGATAACGATAGAATCCCCATCATACTTGGCAGACCCTTCTTAGCCACGTGATGTGCTCATTGATGTTCACAAAGGGGAGTTGAAGCTCCGGGTAGATGAAGAAGAGGTGACTTTTAATGTTTTTCGAGCAGCAACTTTTCCAGATGCCAAGGATAACTGCTCAGCCATTGATATTATCGAAGAAGCAGTGTCAGCCAAGGAGTTCGAACATGAGGATACACTTGAAGAAGTACTGACCAAATGGGATGATGATAGTAGAAACGATCCAGGTCTGATGGAGTATGCAAATTGGATGAATGTTTATGAGAAATGGGATAAGAGGAAGTATGAAGAGCTTGGACAGATGCCAGAAAGATCATTACCATCCACAGAGAAGGCTCCAGAGTTAGAGTTAAAAATCCTACTGTTACACCCGGAAATTCCAGGATATGTTTTTAAGAACGTACGTAAGAACTCAAATGTTAAGGTTTGAGACGAGTAAAATTTATCGGAATTTTGGATTTGTCGGAAAACAAAATATTGTGACGAATGGGAGGGCGACACGTGTCACCCCCCTTATGTTGTCTTGGACGAAATTTAACAAGGACAAAAGGGTCATTTGACCATTGTTAGGAAGACAAGTCTTGCAAATGAATTAGCTTGACATTGTTGACTAAGTCAATGCCACTTGGCTTGATCCATGTGAAACTCATCCGAACCACCCATTTGTTCTAATCTAGACCCTCCAATTATTTATATAAGCTTACTAAGTGCAAGACAAGGCTTAACACTTAGCAAATTTTTCAAGAAAACTTGATGAAAGCATAAGAGGCTCTCGGCCAAGGCTAGGGCTTGAAGGAGAAATTTTGCAATTTTTGTCCAATAATTCCCATACTTTAAACCAAGGTACCTAAGGGTATTGTAAGTGTTTCTCAATAGAAAGATCCCGGAAAAATGGTGTTTTCGTATTAGTCGCAAGGCAAAAACCTAAAGGGTTATTCAACTTTGAAGTTGAAACTTGAAGATGAGTTTTTCATAAGCCTCTAAGGGTGGCTTGGAGTGGATTGGAATGTCAAAAGGAGGAGCTAAAGGTGCTAGAGGTCGACTTGTACTCTTGGATCATATTTGGGCTAATTAAGGTATAATCTTCGTTTTACTTTTGTAATTGAAGACTTCATGTTATGATAAGTTATAAGTGGTCATGTGATATGTGTTATGAAGTTTGATAAGTGTTATGGAATTGGAAGCTCAAAATCCGAAAATGTCATATTTAGCCATTTGAAATTGAAATCCAATTTGATCGATAATTTGAATTGTCGCATGTTACCTACTAGGAGAATGTAGTAGTTTTAATCAAATGCGACTTGATATCATGTTATGCTACAAATTTGGATTGAAATGGAAATTGACAACGGTTGGTATTGATGAATTCAAGGTAGCCGATTGTGGACTTGTAGTCGTATTAGTTTAGTTAGTCATTTGTATTGGACTACCTTCTATATAATTGTGAGCCAATTGGGGCTGTTTAGTTAGTCATTTGTATTGGACTACCTTCTATATTATTGTGAGCCAATTGGGGCTGTTTAGTTAGTCATTTGTATTGGATTACCTTCTATATTGTTGTGAGCCAAGTGGGGCATTTGGTTATTGTATTTCGACCTTGGAAAAGGTGGCAAAGTTAGTAAAAACAAAGGAGGTGCTCCGATTTTCCGTAGAATTTAGAGACTTAACACTTATAATACTCTACGTTTGAAGTAAGGCCTTAATGGACGTATTGTGAATATTATAGGTTGACATACTACGGGCGGGAATTTGTACTTGACAAGTGGTTTGACCCGAAGAGGTATGTGGAACTTTTCCTATCTTTTGAGCATGACTAGTTTCACGTATATAGTACTGAGACGTACAAGATTTTGACAATCTAGTCCATTTGACATCCTTGGCTTATTTTAGGAATGTCCAAGTTGATTGAGTTAGGGAATTAACTCACTTGTTTAAATGTTAAGAATATCTTGGTTTTCAAAGTTAAGAGACTTTAAGTATGTTGAAAGTATTTTAATACTTGTTTTTATGGAAAGTTTAAAGAGTGGTTTACTCTAAGTAATTTAAGTATGTTAAGGGACTCAAGAGTTTTAAAGTATGTGATACTTGTTTCGTTTTAAACGTATAAGTCCTGGATAGGAAATTGTACTTGATCGATGCATAAAGTGAATATAACGACTTTATGGGAGTTGGTTATATTGGCTTTATGGAAAGATAAATGGCTTGATTTATTGAAAGGCAATTTGATTTAAGGCATCAATTGCCTAAGGTTTTAAAGGAAAGAAGTCACTTGATTTAGAAGCCTAAATGTATTTCTAAAAGGTATCGTGACTTGTCTTGAAAAGTAGTTATGACTTGATACTACGGTTATTAGTATCTTGGAAGTTATATATGAAAAAGAGTCATTTTTAAAAGAATAGAAGACGTAGTACTTTGGGTTAAATTCGGATTTTATAATGACATGTTAGTGCCTTAAGTAAACTAAAATGAGAATGTATATGAATAAGGCTAATAAGAAGTTAGGGATTTCTTAACTTGCTTATTTATTGTATGATAAGCGGTAGGGCTTATGTTATGTATGATGGCGGTTGAGCTAGGGTAAGAGTATAAATGAGGTAAACCCCAAGACGTTATACCACCGCCTGTGGTAAGAGTATAAATGAAAGGTAAACCCCCAAGACGTTATACCACCTGTTTCCATGGATTTGCTACCCATGATGCGAGGAATACCTCATGCGAGTCCTTATGGGCTTATGCGGGTGAAATAGTCCCATGCGGGCGGGTACAGCCTATGCGAGGAATACCTCATGCGGGTCCACGCGATCTATGCGGGTGAAATAGTCCCAGGAATAGGATTGCTTAATGATACTGCGGACGGGTGGTCCTGCTTTGATCGTGAGCCTCCTACTTTATATTGTAAGTATACTCCTATTTTACTCTCATTGTTAGTAAGGCACAGTGTACTGTTAATTGAGTAATCATACATGTCTCCTGTTTTATTTTAGACTTATGATTTCATTACAGTACTTTCAGTTTCACATATTTGGTACATGTTGTACTGACCTCCTTCGGGGCCGCGTCATGCCGCAGTAGTAAAGTTGTCGATCCTCGCTCTAGGATCACTGTCACCGCTTGAGAAGCTCCTTTACTCCGGAGGCTTATCCCTGGTATTGTCGGTTGTTGTACATTCAGGGGTATGGCGGGGCCCTGTCCCGCCAGAGTTGTTATTCTTAGAGGTCTGTAGTCACATTGTGGATTGGGTTGTAAAGAAAAAAAATGTGTACTGTTCTATTTCGGGATTGAGTATATTTTTACGTAAGGTGGCCTTATCGCCAGCCTGCTTTCTAATCTATGTTTAAGTATTTTCTTTTGTTGTGTATGTTTACCGCTATTCTCTCGATGTTTAAAAGGGTGCCTGTAGGGCACCGCGCCCGGTCGGTCGTGACAAAAGTGGTATCGAGCGATTAGTCCTCGGAAAGTGTCTACAGACCGTGTCTAGTAGAGTCTTGATTATCGGTGTGTTGTGCACCACATCTATAATCAGGAGGCTGCAGGACATTTAGGATTGGTTTCCATTCTTCTCACTCTAAGATCGTGCGATAGAGCTGTATGGTTAGGGTCGTCTCTCCCTAACAAGTTATGATTATTTGCAGCTACGAGAAAGGCAGCAGTGACCCAGGAAGGATTACGTGAATTGCGTATCCAGGTTGGTAATGGTTGTAGTTGGTATTGTGACATACAACTATGCGAATTTATGTATGAGGGTCAGACGCGAGTTGCCTAGAATGATTTAGATTACCAGGATTTGGAAGGGACTAAATAAATACCGGGAAGGTATGAACAGCTTTAATGAATTCTCATCAAGGTTTTACGTGCTAATTTGAGATAATTAGGAAATGATGAGTTATCGGAAAAGGTAATGGACCCTTAAGAAGTTAATTAAGAGACTAAGTGGAAGACTATGTTAGCAACTTAAGCTACGTGGTATGCTTAAGGGAATTGTACGGGCGAGATCCGGATGAAGAAAGTATGGTTGTTGTGGTCAAGACAACACGATTATGATATTACGAGAAGTTCTTGTACCCGGTTACGGGGGGCTGTAAGATAGGCTTGGAGCATGGAAATTGCGAGCCTAAAAATGTTGATAACCACCGAGACCTTAGGTATATAAGGTCTTCTCGGGTAGTAAAGAGTTAAGTACGACCTTGAGTCGGTTGGGGATCTATTTAGGGTCGCCCCATAACTTGAAAGGAAATGGGATCAGTTAGTAGTAGTCCCGCTATGTGACAGGGTCACGAGGGTGCAAGGCCCAAGTTTAGTTAGTCATTTTACGGGTTCGTGGACGTGTTCCACCGGAACCAGGTTGTGAGAGCCGGAATGGGCCTTGTATTGATTAATTTAGTAACTTCAAGAGTTGAGGCTTAATTAGTATGGAATTTTGTGTACGTATGCTAGTATAAGTTTGGAAGTACGGGAAGAAGTACGACCAGTGACAAAGAAAGCAACCAAGTGTAAAGAAATAAAGCCGAATCTATGAGAACCTTTCGAGGTGACTACATCCGTGAGTGTTGGGTGGTAGCTGAGCGGGTAGATGATTTCCGGTAACGATAAAGTCGTTGGACCCAGCAGAATCGTATATGACGCATATTGAGGTCATTATGGGTCGGGCTAGTTGGCCTCTTGTTATGCCAACGTGACTACATAAGAGAGATTGATTCGGTACGGTTTCCGATAAGTTTGTTATCAGTGGAAAGGAAGAGAAGTGGTGGTAACGATGAATTACTCTTCCTTCTTTGACATAATTGAATTTGAAGGAATTTATGTTAAGTGCCCTAGCAGGTACTTGAGTTGGTTTGGTGTGGCGTCGAGCCACGACCTTCCTGATAAGTTCAGAAAATGTCCAAGGCAAGAATAAAATAAGTATGAGTGCACATGAAAGTCGAGGCATCTTTGGTATGTTGGAAAATCTACACGAACTTAATGGCGGTGCGTGATGATTAGCTAATTCATCGACCGCAAGAGGACCCCGTGATTAGGGTTGTGATCGCAAGGAAAGTTCAAGATAGGAGATAAGTTCTCTTCCCACGAAAAATGACATTATGACATGGGGTTGCGGTACCCATGTTGTTAGACGCAGGTTATGACCAGAATAATGAAGGAGAATACGACTATGGTTAAAGATAGATTGTACGAGATATGTTTACCCCAGACGAGTGTAAAGACCATTAGTAGATAATGGGAAGTAAGAACATTTCGAGAAAATGTGGTAACACCTAGTTATAGGCTCTACAACCGGGAAGGAAAACGGTTACTACTGACGAGATCAAGGAAACCTCCCCCCCTAAATTATGATTGACAGTAAGTCTTAGCCGTGAGGCAAGTAAAGGAATCAAATCTAAGTTTAGTGACCAAGTTGGGTTGCAACAGAGAAAGGGAAACAGGAACCATAAGTGAGATTAAGGATACCCGAATATTTCGCAGGAATGAGAAAGGCTTTCAGTTATCGAAAGATAAGTTGACCACGACTACAGTTCTAACCCCTCATGGGAGACTAGAGGGTTAGGTTATTATGATAAAACGTTGGGTGTTGGGCTAGGTTGTGTGCTGACGCAACCCGATAAGGATAGAGCCTATGTTTTCCCGGTAGTTAGGGAAGCAGAGAAGAAATCGCGCCACTCACGATATAGAGTGGCGATTAAAACATGCCCGAAGATTTGGGGGCATGACGTATTCTGCACTTCATGTGGATAATTGCGGACCACAAAAGCCTCCGGTATGTCTGCAGACTGAGGCAGTAGAATTTGCGACACCGATAGTGGTTAGAGTTACTCAAGGATTGTGATATCGGTATCCTATACCATCCGGGGAAAGCCAAGACAGTTACAGATACTCTTTGTGGTGGACCTAAGGGTAGTCTGCCAGATGGGCAGCCATATAGACAGGATGCAGTCCGTAAGATTCTTCAGTTACCAAGCCTAGGGGTTCGATTATTTGCTCCAAGGTTAACGAAGTTCAGATCCGAGAGGTTGCCGAGTCTTCCATCGTTGAGGGAGTAAAGAGGCGACAGTATGAGGATCCAGTTATGATACGGTATAGAGATACGACTCTCCGAGGAGAGAAGAGCTCGTTGAGTAGCACGGATGGGTCTTTGTGAGATGAGGATAGATGCGTGTATCTGCGGCCGCAGACTAGTCAGCAGGTTTTAGGGGAGGCACGCAGTGCTTATTGCTCTAATTGTTTGGGGCCGACTAAGTCGTGTCGTGACCTCAGATGTATGTATGGGTGAGATGACCGGAAAATGGACATAGCGGAGTTTACTGCTTAGTGTCCGAGTTAGTAGAAGGTCATGGTTGTGTACCAGAAGCCCAGTGGGCTATTGCAGGCGATTGAAATCCCAACCTAGATATGAAAGGTAAATTATTATGGATCTTATTACAGGGTGGCATCGTACTCGGAGGAAGTGCGACTCCCTGGGGGTCATGGTAATTAGGCTGGCGAAACCAGCCGTGTTCTTTCGGATTGGGACCACTTATTCGGCTGAGGATTATGCTAGCTTGTATAGCAGGGGTATTGTGAGACTGCACGGGGTTCCTACGTTTATGATGACCGACAGATGAGCTCGGTTACGGATAACTTCTGGAGGTTTTTCAGGAGGGATTAGGGACACAGGTGAGTCTCAGTGTTGCATTACACCCTCAGACCGACGGACAGGCAGAGCGTACTATCCGTGCACTGGGGATAGGTAAATGGCCTGTGTTATTGATTCCGTGGGTAGCGGGAGGGTTAATTGTCTTTGTTGTGTTGAGTACACAATGATACCCTTCCAAAGATTCGATGACACTGTATGAGGCCTTGTATGTAAGAAAGTGTAGATCGCCGGTTGGTGGGTTCGGCATGGGCGAGGTTCAGTTATTTGGTCCAGACTTGATTCAGCGGGCTGTGGATAAGGCGAAGCTTATCCGGGAAAGATTATTTGTAAGCTTAGAGTCAGCAGAAGCTTTATGCAAATAACCGACGTTGACACATGGGGTTCAGGTTGGCATTTTAGTATGTGGCCACCTGTGGCATTATTGGTATGTAGGGGTTGTAAGGAGACTATGTCGCTATCTTTAAGTTGGACTCCCGAAAGAACATTCGGGGACGAATGTTTCTAAGGGGGGAAGAATGTTACACCCCGGAAATTCCAGGATATGTTTTTAAGAACGTACGTAAGAACTCAAATGTTAAGGTTTGAGACGAGTAAAATTTATCGGAATTTTGGATTTGTCGGAAAACGAAATATTAGACGATTTAATGGGAGGCGACACGTGTCACCCCCCCTTATGTTGTCTTGGACGAAATTTAACAAGGACAAAAGGGTCATTTGACCATTGTTAGGAAGACAAGTCTTGCAAATGAATTAGCTTGACATTGTTGACTAAGTCAATGCCACTTGGCTTGATCCATGTGAAACTCATCCGAACCACCCATTTGTTCTAATCTAGACCCTCCAATTATTTATATAAGCTTACTAAGTGCAAGACAAGGCTTAACACTTAGCAAATTTTTCAAGAAAACTTGATGAAAGCATAAGAGGCTCTCGGCCAAGGCTAGGGCTTGAAGGAGAAATTTTGCAATTTTTGTCCAATAATTCCCATACTTTAAACCAAGGTACCTAAGGGTATTGTAAGTGTTTCGCAATAGAAAGATCCCGGAAAAATGGTGTTTTCGTATTAGTCGCAAGGCAAAAACCTAAAGGGTTATTCAACTTTGAAGTTGAAACTTGAAGATGAGTTTTTCATAAGCCTCTAAGGGTGGCTTGGAGTGGATTGGAATGTCAAAAGGAGGAGCTAAAGGTGCTAGAGGTCGACTTGTACTCTTGGATCATATTTGGGCTAATTAAGGTATAATCTTCGTTTTACTTTTGTAATTGAAGACTTCATGTTATGATAAGTTATAAGTGGTCATGTGATATGTGTTATGAAGTTTGATAAGTGTTATGGAATTGGAAGCTCAAAAATCCGAAAATGTCATATTTAGCCATTTGAAATCGAAATCCAATTTGATCGATAAATTGAATTGTCGCATGTTACCTACTAGGAGAATGTAGTAGTTTTAATCAAATGCGACTTGATATCATGTTATGCTACAAATTTGGATTGAAATGGAAATTGGACAACAGTTGGTATTGATGAACTCAAGGTAGCCGATTGTGGACTTGTAGTCGTATTAGTTTAGTTAGTCATTTGTATTGGACTACCTTCATATAATTGTGAGCCAATTGGGGCTGTTTAGTTAGTCATTTGTATCGACTACCTTCTATATTATTGTGAGCCAATTGGGGCTTTAGTTAGTCATTTGTATTGATTACCTTCATATTGTTGTGAGCCAATTGGGGCTGTTTGGTTATTGTATTTCGACCTTGGAAAAGGTGGCAAAGTTAGTAAAAACAAAGGAGGTGTCATCCGATTTTCCGTAGAGAATTTAGAGACTTAACACTTATAATACTCTACGTTTGAAGTAAGGCCTTAATGGACGTATTGTGAATATTATAGGTTGACATACTACGGGCGGGAATTTGTACTTGACAAGTGGTTTGACCCGAAGAGGTATGTGGAACTTTTCCTATCTTTTGAGCATGACTAGTTTCACGTATATAGTACGGTAGACGTACAAGATTTTGACAATCTAGTCCATTTGACATCCTTGGCTTATTTTAGGAATGTCCAAGTTGATTGAGTTAGGGAATTAACTCACTTGTTTAAATGTTAAGAATATCTTGGTTTTCAAAGTTAAGAGACTTTAAGTATGTTGAAAGTATTTTAATACTTGTTTTTATGGAAAGTTTAAAGAGTGGTTTACTCTAAGTAATTTAAGTATGTTAAGGGACTTGAAGAGTTTTAAAGTATGTGATACTTGTTTCGTTTTAAACGTATAAGTCTCTTGGATAGGAAATTGTACTTGACTGATGCATAAAGTGAATATAACGACTTTATGGGGAGTTGGTTATATTGGCTTTATGGAAAGATAAATGGCTTGATTTATTGAAAGGCAATTTGATTTAAGGCATCAATTGCCTAAGGTTTTAAAGGAAAGAAGTCACTTGATTTAGAAGCCTAAATGTATTTCTAAAAGGTATCGTGACTTGTCTTGAAAAGTAGTTATGACTTGATACTACGGTTATTAGTATCTTGGAAGTTATATATGAAAAAGAGTCATTTTTAAAAGAATAGAAGACGTAGTACTTTGGGATAAAGTCCAGGATTTTATAATGACATGTTAGTGCCTTAAGTAAACTAAAATGAGAATGTATATGAATAAGGCTAATAAGAAGTTAGGGGGATTTCTTAACTTGCTTATTTATTGTATGATAAGCCGGTAGGGCTTATGTTATGTATGATGGCGGTTGAGCTAGGGTAAGAGTATAAATGAGGTAAACCCCAAGACGTTATACCACCGCCTGTGGTAAGAGTATAAATGGCGGTAAACCCCAAGACGTTATACCACTGTTTCCATGGATTTGCTACCCATGACGCGAGGAATACCTCACGCGAATCCTTATGGGCTTACGCGGGTGAAATAGTCCCACGCGGCGGTCTGACTATGCGAGGAATACCTCACGCGTCCACGCGATCTACGCGTGAAATAGTCCCGTGAATAGGATTGCTTAATGATATCGCGGACGGTGGTCCCGCTGATCGTGAGCCTCCTACTTTATATTGTAAGTATACTCCTATTTTACTCTCATTGTTAGTAAGGCACGATTATCGTTAATTGAGTAATCATACATGTCTCTGCTTTATTTTAGACTTATGATTTCATTACAAGATTTCGTTTCACATATTTGGTACATGTTGTATCGACTTCTGGGCCGCGTTCACGCCGCAGTAAAGTGCGTTCTTGATCCTCGCTCTTAGATCACTGCTCACCTGTTGAGAAGCTCCTTTACTCCGAGGCTTATCCTCGGTATCGGTTGCTGTTGTACATTCAGGGTATGGCGGCCCCGTCCCGCCAGAGTTGTTATTCTTAGAGGTCCGTAGTCACATCAGGATTGGGTTGTAAAGAAAAAATATATCGCTTCTATTTCGGGATTGAGTATATTTTTACGTAAGGTGGCCTTATCGGCTAGCCTGTTTCTAATCTATGTTTAAGTATTTTCTTTTTGTTGTGTATGTTCATTACCGCTATTCTCGATGTTTACCAAAGGGTGCCTGTAGGGCACGATGCGTCTGGTCGGGTCGTGACACCTACCCAATCATTTACAATACCAATACCTAGGTGAAGAGAAAACCTTACCAGTGATCATTTCACGCCACCTATCTACCGAAGAGATTGATAAACTGCTAAGAGTACTGAGGGATCACAAGCGGGCCATTGGATGGACATTAGCAGACATAAAAGGGATAAGCCCGTCAACGGTAATGCATAAGATCCGTCTAGATGAGGAGAGCAGACCATCCATCGAAGCCCAAAGGCGACTGAACCCAAACATGAAAGAGGTAGTCAGAAAGGAAATCCTGAAATGGCTCGATGCAGGAGTGATTTACCCTATATCTGACAGCACATGGGTGAGTCCAGTACAAGTGATGCCTAAAAAGGGTGGAATAACAGTGGTGACCAACGAAAGGGACAAACTCATTCCTTCTAGAACAGTCACTGGATGGAGAATCTGCATTGACTATCGCAAGTTGAACAAGGCAACCCGAAAAGACCACTTCCCTTTGCCATTTCTAGATCAAATGTTGGACAGACTTGCAGGGCACAAATACGACTGCTTTTTGGATGGGTACTCAGGGTATCACCAGATTGCAATAGCGCCAGAAGATCAGGAAAAGATAATATTCACTTGTCCTTTTGGTACATTTGCATTCAGAAGGATGTCATTTGGACTATGCAATGCACCTGCAACTTTTCAGAGGTGTATGATGGCAATTTTCTCAGACATGGTAGAGAGGACCATAGAAATCTTTATGGATGATTTTTCGGTCTTTGGAGCATCATTCGATGAATGTTTGAGGCACTTAGAAGCAGTGTTAAACCGGTGTGAAGAATCTAACCTTGTGCTAAACTGGGAGAAGTGTCATTTCATGGTAACAGAAGGGATTGTTCTGGGACACAAAATATCAAACCAAGGCATTGAGGTAGACAAAGCAAAGATTTCAGTAATCGAAAATCTCCCACCTCCAGTATCGACAAAAGGGGTCAGAAGTTTCCTCGGGCATGCAGGGTTCTATAGAAGATTCATCAAGGATTTTTCAAAAGTCTCAAAACCTCTTTCCACATTGCTAATGACAGGGGTTGCCTTCGACTTCAATAAGGAATGCTTATCCGCGTTTCAGACGCTGAAGGAGAAGCTTATTTCAGCACTCATAGTCATTGCACCAAACTGGGAGCTCCCTTTTGAACTAATGTGCGATGCAAGCGATTATGCAGTAGGAGCAGTGCTTGGACAGAGAATCGACAAGGTATTTAGATCCGTTTACTATGCTAGTAAAACTCTAAATGACGCACAGTTAAATTACGTGACTACCAAAAAGGAACTACTAGCAATAGTATATGCATTTGAGAAATTCATGCCATACTTGATTGGGAATAAGGTGATAGTATACACTGACCACTCTGCCATAAAGTACTTGATGACAAAGAAGGATGCAAAACCTCGCCTCATTCGATGGGTCTTGCTACTACAAGAATTCGACGTGGAGATTCGTGACAAGAAAGGGACAGAGAATTCAGTTGCAGACCACTTGTCAAGACTGGAGAACACAGAGAGTCAGAACACCAAGGATGTGCAAATAAATGATCACTTTCCGCATTTAACAACCGCTTTCAAGTAAGTATGAATTCTAATTTACCTTGTACGATTTTGTTAACTTTCTTGCGGCTAAGGTACTACCCGCAATTGACAAGGCAGAAGTGAAAAGGTTTTACTCAAGTAAGGCACTACTATTGGGAGGAACCTATGTTATACAAACATCAGGCCAAGTCATCAGCGATGTATACCGGAGAGGAGATGCACTGGTTCTCACCCATTGCCACACCCTATCACGCGTGGACACTTTGGGGCATCAAGAACAACGGCAAAGGCATCGCAATGCGGATTCTATCGCCAACACTTTTAAGGATGCCCATGCCTTTGTGAAGAGATGTGATAGTTGTCAGAGAACAGGGAACATCTCAAGACGAAACGAAATGCCTTCGCAAGGGATATTGGAAGTAGAACTATTTGATGTGTGGGGAATCGATTTCATGGGACCATTCCCGCCATCCTTTGGAAATCAATATATCCTTCTGGAAGTGGACTATGTGTCCAAATGGGTAGAAGCAGTGGCCACAAAAGAAAATGACGAAGACTGCTTCAAAAATTCCTTCAAAAGAATATTTTCACAAGGTTCGGCACTGAGAGCCATCATCGACGGCGAAGTCACTTTTGCAACAAGCTGAATTCATTGCTTTCCGATATGAAGTCTACCATCAAGATAACAACCGCTACCACCTCGCCGAATGGGCGCGGTATATCAAATAGGAAGTGAAGAGCATATTAGAAAAAGCGGTGAACGCTCGGAAGGACTGGTCTATCAAACTGGATGACGCATTGTGGGCATATCGGACAGCATTCAAAACACCAATTGGTATGTCACCATATAAGTTAGTTTTTGGTAAAGCATGTCATTTGCCAGTAGAGTTGGAACATAGAGCGTATTGGGCAATGAAAAAGTTAAACATGGATGCCAAGGCAGCAGGACAGATGAGGCTACTACAGCTAAGCGAGTTAGATGAATTCAGGCACAATGCCTATGAGAATGCAAAGATCTACAAGGAACGAACGAAAGTATGGCACGACAAGAGGTTGATACCGAAAGACTTCCAAGAAGGACAACAAGTGCTTTTATTCAACTCAAGGTTGAAATTATTTCCAGGCAAGTTAAAATCACGTTGGACAGGACCATACACGGTGGTAAGAGTATTCCCATATGGTGCAATCGAAATAAAAGGGAGAGAGGGAGCTTCCTTCAAGGTAAACGGACAGAGGTTAAAACCCTATCTGATCAATGAAATGGAATACATGAACTTAGTAACCTCTCACACCCTAGAATAATAAGGAACTTGCGTCCGGCTAAAAGACGTTAAAGACAGCGCTACTTGGGAGGCAACCCAAGGTATTTCAGTTATTTAGTTTAAATGCAATTAGTCTTTATTTAGAACAGTCTCACGGAGGTAGTGTCTGTGTTGTGTTGACAGGTGAAAGCCAAGAACTTGGAAGGCGAAAAACTGAAGAGAAACCAAGATTTCCAGAAAATCGCCAGAGCGCCGCGGCGCCCAGGAGCAGGGCCGCGGCGCAGAAGATTCAGAAGAACGCAGGAATTTGGGCGCCGCGGCGCCAATTTGCAGAGCCGCGGCGCCACAACGGAAAAATCTGAATTTCTTTAAGACGCCCCGATCCGAAGGCCCTGTCGCCAAATCAAAAATTCAGAGCTCTCATCCCCTCACGAAATTCAAAGTACTATCCACCGCCACTGCCACCATTTTTAACCAAAGTGTGTAAGTGTCTTGTTTTCTTTTATTGTCTTTGAGTCTTACACACATTGGGGACAATGTGTGATTTAAGTTTGGGGGTGTTTTATTTGTGTCTTATTGTTATAAGTATGTTTAAATCTTTTTGTTGTTTTTGTGTATTTTTGAGTCATAATTTTGTTTCTTTTGAGTCATAATTGTCTGTCAAAAGATCATGTATGTTGTAGTTACTAGAAACACCTAGTGAAGTAAGGTGGAATAATGTAACGGAATTAGAGCAACTATCTAAACACTTAGGTTTGATATGCCAAAAACTCACAAAATCTGTCTATTTGGAGTTTCCTGCTTAAATTGTGCATGATAAATGATTAAAATCTATGTGTTATGATTGCTTGCTATTCGAGGCGAAATAGTTAGGATATGCATGTTTAGGGAGATGACTCAGGCGTTTCTTTGTTAGCCAATTCTTACCACTCTTTTCTATCTCTGACTTTAAAAATGTCCCTAGTCAGCCCCATTGAACCTTAAAAATTGAATTTTTTCTTTGACATCCTATATTCTCATACTTGTGCCATAAGCAAACATGTGAAATAGTTGGAATAAAGTGTGTTAAAAAAAGAGACAAAAAGAGCAAGAAAAATTGATGCACCCCACTTAAAAAGTAATGAGAAATAGGCAAAAGCCTAAGTTTGGGGGTGCTTGCTATTATGATACACTTCACGCTCTCAAAACAAAAGAGGGGAAAGATAGATTTGAAGTGAAAGAAAAGAATCAAAAGAAAAGGGAAAAATTGAAAAGCTAAAAGAGCTTATGGTACACAAAAAATGAGCCTAAATGCCTATTTTTACCTACCCGTGCCTAAGCCTACATTACAACCCTTAAAAGTCCTGAAAATCTCTTAGATGCATAGCCATGATTAGTGGAGAATAACAAGTAAACATGCCATAGGAATTTTGAAATTAACATGCATGATTCAGTATTTGACTTCCTTTAAAGCATGATAAAAATGAGTTTGCGAAATATCTAGCTTAATGTGTTTAGTGTGCTAAAATTTCATGCTATATGTTCCTGCATATTATTCTGCTAATCTTCATGTTTTTCTAAGTAACATCGATGCAGCAAAAGTGATCAATGTCAATTGAGTCTGTTTATTTTTCTCTTTCTTGAGTCTTTTATTTCTTTCTTTCTATCTTTGCTCGAGGGCGAGCAAAGGTTAAGTTTGGGGGTATTTGATCGGTGTATTTTATATACACTTTTTGAGTCATTTTTAGTTAGTCTTTTGTCCTTTTTTGTACAAATAAGTGTCGTATTAGGATAGATTTTCTTTTGAATCAAGTTGGTTAAAATGGCCCAATGGCGGAAAAGGAGCTAAAAAAAGGCAAAAGTGGAGGTTCCAGAGCTGAAAAGATGAGAAAGTGGCGAACGAGGCAGAAACACGGACCAGCGCCGCGGCGCCTACTGCAGATAGGTCCAGGGCCGCGGCGCCCGATATCCAGAAGTCGCGAAGTTGCAGCCGCTGGCTACGCATGCGAGAGAGCGGCGGCGCCAAATCACCCGAAGTATCGCAGAACTTCCGGCGCCGCGGCGCCGACGCGGGAAAATAAGGTTTAATGACGATTTTATGGGCCAGGCCTGAAGGGAAAAGTTAGAGGCGGTTTTAGCCTATAAAAGGAGAACCCTAGGCAGTTTTTAAGGGTTCCCTTTCTTGCACAACACAAGACTTCTTGGATTGAAGATTGGAGACCATAATTTAGTAACTTTCTTTTCTTTTATTTTCTTTATTTCAGTTTTTATGATGAACATTGAATTAGTTCTTGTCATGTCAATGGCTAGGAACTAATTTTATTATAGGGCTTTCCATGTTAAATCACTAGAAACTTATGTTATGAATTGATGCATGGTTATGGTTATTCTTCTTCTTGTTGAGATTTATCCAATAATTGCTTTGAATGCTTGGTAATTAATTGATCACTAATTATCATTACTTATATGATTTCTAATCAAACTTCGAAAGGAGGAGGTTGTGAATATGCTGTAAGTTGGGTAGACATATTTTGGATTGGGGATGAAAATACCTCAATTACTTGTGTAGCGTTAACGAGAGGTCTAAACACCTAATTTTACGCATGGCGCGTGACGGTTAACTAGGTTTTTGGTCTTAATCCTCCTATAGAGTCTTCCTTATCACCGAAAGGTAGAAAGGAGCAATACTGGGGTTGAGTGTTTATATAGCCTTAACGGGAGTATAAAACGATTTAGTAAACCTGCTAGCTCCAAAAGAAGAAGAACCATAATTCATTGCATTAATAAGTAACATAAGCGGATAGTTGAGGAGACGTGGAAGCCCTATTCCCATCACTACTGAAGTAAACCTATAGTTAATTAGCCTTTATAATTGTTAGTTATAAACAACAAAATCAATATCGGTTACCAAATAGATACCAAAAGATAGATAATTGGTACTTGAACACTAATCCTTGTGGACGATATTCGGTCTTACCAAGACTATATTACTTGTCACGATAACGTGCACTTGCGTTAAAGTGTGTGCATCTTTTCGCGCATCAGTATTCCAATAGGCGGATCAGGAAATGATTTATTCACTCATTAGGAGTTTTGGCACGCACATCAGTTTCTATAACTCATGATGATTGGCGGTTGGTCCTGATGAAGAAAAAGACTGGCTTTGGGAAACCGTTAAGGTAAATTTCAATTTACTACTGCAAAATTTGAAGTTTCTATTTTTATGCAATTGGTGATATGTAAATGAAATTACAGGTACACTTTGTGGTTCATCCAAGAAGTAAGAAACAAGTCGTACAAGGAATTGGACAATTATTCCAAAACTTAAAGTACAGACTGGCAAAGAAGTATATTTTTTTCGTGTGTAGATGACAGTGAGTTGTTGTACACGCCTCCGATTGAACACAAACACATTACAAAATTTGATTGAGAGAAATTTGTGAAGTCTCGACTTTCTGCAGACTTCAGGGTGAGTAATTACTTAACTAATACAGTTGAATAAACTGAATTAATTTTTGTATTTAATTAAATTCCTTTCAAATGTTCTTTAATTAGCGAATAAGTAAAGATGCAAAGGAAAGAAGGGCAAACAATAAGTTCAATCATCTCTTGAGCAGAGTAAGATACAAGGGGCTTATCGAAAAAATTGTAAGTTCTATCTTTTCATTTAATATAGAATATCGAACTTAAACTACATCCGGCATTTCGGAGGAGGAGATTGATAGGAGCGAGCTTTGAAAGCAAGCTCGAATTAAAAGAGATGGTCAATTTGAACCAGAAGTAGCAGCTATTGTCAACGAAATCGTAAGCTATCAATTAATAAGTTTATGCATTAATTCAGTCCACAAATTGTGTTAATAATTTTTTATTGATAGGACACGATTAGAAAGGATGTAATGGAATGTAAACTCAAAGTTCGTGGCAAGAATGACATCCTTGCAAGAGCTATAAAGAAGATTCCAAATAATGGTCACATACAAGGAACATGTAAATTTTATAGTGCTACCTTGTACTTCAACACTTATGATGGATCTATGGAAACTACTAGTGAAGACAACAAGGTATTAGAGCGACACCTGTTAAATGTCGAGAGTGAGTTGAGTATATTGAGGAACCAAGTTAGAGCATCAACTCGTAGACATTCAGACATGGGTAGTTGTTCAGTTTCACCTCTATCCAACACTGATGATGACCAACAAAGGTCACAAAAAAAGATTGAAATGTCTGTCGTTCAGGAAGTGCAACAACCTACTACCCAAAAAGAGTTGCAGTATATTGATGTGGTGGTGATGAATGATAAAGTGGATGTTTTGGAAGAGAATAAGAAAGGGAAGAAGAAAGGGGAAAAGGATGTTGAAAGTCTTCCCCATCCAACGAGAAAAACAAGACACTCGGGGGTGCAACAACGACACCAAAATGAAGTTTTTGCCATATTTGGGGATATTGTGGATATAAGATTGCTATCAGACTATTCCATACCATACCTCGTAGATGATTCTGTGTTTGAGACCACCAAATCTGTCAAGACTTGGATTAGCAAGGATGATTGCGAGTCACTGCTAAAAATGGATTGGCTAGGTTCTAATCAAGTTTTGGTTTATATTTGGTACGTCTTCCCATTTTAATCAAATCTTTTTTACCTGTTTTGCTGTTGTTTTTCACCATTTTTAGCATTTGGCCTTTGACTACTGTTTTTCAGCATTTGGCTACTGTTTTTTGGCATGTTTTTCTGCATTTTTACACTATGTTGGTGACATTTCTTCTTTGTTTTTGGCACATTTTGTGTCTTTTTTTTTGACATTTCTTTATTTTTAGCACATTTTGTTGCAGTTTTGTCAGCATTTTTACACTGTTTTTAGCACATTTTGCTGATGTTTTTGGCCTGTTTTGCTGCAGTTTTTTGGCTTATTTTGTGTGCTATTTTTTCAGTATTTTTATAATGTTTTTAGCACATTTTGCTGCAGGTTTTTGGCTTATTTTGTGTGCTATTTTTTGGTATTTTTACACTGATTTAACCACATTTTGCTGCAGTTTTTGGCTTATTTTGTGTGCTATTTTTTCGGTTTTTTTGGCTTCTTTTTAACTACTTTTAATTTTAGCTTGTTGAATGAAAAATACAACCCTTTGGGAAGAGGAAGAGTCCGACCAGTTGGGTTTGTAAATCATGTTTTGGTGTGTGCAAATATAAATGATAAAGGTAAACCAAGCAGTTCACCTGAAAAAAGAGCAGCAACTGTATGTGATCGTTTGCTGAAAGCGAAAGACGGTCAAGTGTTGTTCATGACATATAATCCTCATTACGTCATTCTAGTTATATATATATTTAAAGTCTAAAAAGTCTCATTTATTTCGAGAAACACTAATAATACATGATTTGCAGGAATCATTGGGTAGTGATTGTCTTTGATGTGTCAAATTTTGAGGTATACTATCTTGATTACTTAATGTTGCACCACATCAAGACTTTGTCAGGTTGATCACACAGTATGTATCTATTATTTGTTATTATTTACTCTTGTGGTAATATTCTTATTCAATTATTTTTTATTAATGATGGCAAGTATGTTTTAATGTGTTGTCATTTTTGTAGTGTCATGTTGATGTATACCGCGCACAAATTTATAAACTAAAGTGGGTTTTTTCAAGAATGGTAAAAATTGTTAAGGTAATTCATTTATTCAAGTCTTTAATTGGTATGTAATGAAAGTTTAAATTTGCCTGTCAAGTTAATGCTTTGGTTAATTCTGTTTTAAGGTACCACAACAACCTTATGGATACGAGTGTGGTTACTATATGCTGCATTTCATTAAAGATCTAATGAATGATTTGTCTTTGCTTCATAACAATGTAAGTATTTAAAATTATGTTTGTTTATGTATTTTTCTTTAATGACTTATTTATGATTAGAAAATTTAACTGATCTCTATTGTGTCTTACAGTATAATGGCAAAGAATGTTTTTCGCAGCATGACCTTAATGAAGTTCGGATCGAGTGGGCGCAACATGTTTCAAAGATTCCCCGTGGTGCATAGTTGTGTCATTTTCATGATGATTTAGACAATATTTGTATTTTTTGAAGTTAAAGCAATATTATGCTTTTTTTTTTGTATTTGATGATAACATTAGATATTTTGCAAAACAATTTGTAATGTTTCAATTTAATGTATTAGAATAATTTCATTATGTGGGTGACATTTTAGTTATAATATATTTACAATTATAATTTATTTTTATTTAATAAATTATAATTAAAATATAAACAAAAATGTCAAAAACTAATTTTTCCGCCAATTTAAATCAAATTTAATAAAAAAAATCGCCAATTTAAATTAATTTTATTTAAAATTTTCCGCCAAAATATTATTTAATTATTATTTTCGCGGGAAAATTAAAAAAATATGAGGGAAAACTCAAAGTCAAACATCACATTTTGTGACGGTAAAAACCGTCACAACAACCGTCACAAACAACCGTCACAACAACCGTCACGAATTTGTGACAGTACCTACCGTGACACTTAGCAAATCCGTCACGAAAGGCCTTTCGTGACGGTTTTTAACCGTCACAGTAGGTCTTTATTTTGTAGTGAACAAATAATAAGGGCATTTGTGGAAATTAAAAAATGGGTACTTTGCTAACATACTACCTGAAGGTAGTATGCTAGCAAGACTATATATATATATATATATATATATATATATATATATATATATATATAGTATGCTAGCAAGACCCATATATATATATATATATATGGGTAGAGATATAGAGAGATATGGTATCCTTGTTGTCGCGCCCGTTTTTGACCTCGGGGTCTGAACGGTATCCGCAACGTTGCTCTTTGGCGCGGTTCCCTGGATGGAGCAATAATGCTGATTTTAAGGAGTCGCCACCTAATTAATTAAGTGAATTATGACATTTGATTTATTGCAATTAATCTCCATTTAATGGTCTGCGAAATTAATGAGATTCTGGATCAGGGTTCTTTATTATCCTAAAGGGAAGGGGTTAGGCATCCTTTAAGATCCGCTAACTTGCGGTTATCCGTTCAAACCTAGGTTAATTATTTATTGTCTTTCTATTCTACATACTTGCATAATTTACAATTAATGCAATACATAATAATACATCGAATAAAACTCCGGAACATCTTTTAGCCATTTTTAGGCCTTCTGCACAAGATGATCTCCGGATACCTGCATACACACTTAGTAAACGTGTTAGTAATAAAATAAATAATTTTAAGAATTAATTAGTAAAGCCAAAAAAATAAATTTGTCTTTTGCACAGAGGAGGCCTTGGAAATCAGACGGAGATTCTTTCATCGGCCAATATTGCTAGAAACAATAAAATAAATAAAACCTTCGGATCCGCGCCAAAACAGTAATAGTTTTAAACATGGAGGGCTCAGATATATAAAAATAAAGTGGGACAGCCTAAACAAGTGTGGCTGCGAGAATTCGCCCTGCCAACGCATGTTGGTTATCCGGTGTAAGTGGAAGAAATCATCATTGCCCTGAAAGCTTCATTTATTTTATTTTCCGTCTTTGCAACTGTGGAGGCCTAAAAAATCGACTGATAATTTTTTCATTGGCCAATCAAGCGTAGTATCTTGATAAAATCAGTGACATCTTTTCACAAGTATAGAAATTTGTCCATTTCAGTTTAGTAAAAAAAAATAAAAGGGCAAAATAGTCCAAAGTCAGTGCGGGACAAATAAATAGTAGCCAAGCCACAACAACATGACGAACACAATCAGTCCGCGAAATAGTGGAAGCAACAACAATATAGTTCACCGGAAACCTCATAACGTTGTCGGAGACAGTCCAAACATTATACAAAAATTGTTAAAGGGTCAAAGTGTCAAAACCAGTGCAAAAATGGTCGAAACAGTAGCCACCGATCGCCAAAAATTAGTAGAACGTCGCCACATATCCAAAATCAGAAAAAACAAACAGTCCATTAGCCATAACAGATGATAGATACCAAAATAAAGTCAAAAAACAAGGTCGCCGGAGTTTTAGAAACTCCGGCGAGATTCATTCGTAAAAAAAATAGTCCCAGCAGCCAAAGCACATAACATATACCAAAAATAAAACCAAGCCAAGGTAGCCGAAGTTCTTAAACTCCGGCGAGATCAAAATATCAGAAAATCAGTCCATAAATACCAAATCAGTCCAACAAACACAAAACATAGTCGCAGTAGAACGAGCAACAACTGCATCACCGGAGATGGTGAAGGGAGAAGAAAGGCGACGTCACTTTCATTGCTAACGCCAGAGCGACGCCGCTGTGGTGGCCTTGGTGGGGTCTGGAACAGCGGGGGTCGACGATGGGGTGTGGGGTAGTCGAGGGGTCTGGGAGTTCAGTGGCGTTGGTGGGGAGGTTGAGGTGATAGGGAAAGGTGTGTGGATGTTTGAGGGGGTTCGTTGTGTCTGAAGGTGTCACCGGAGTTTCGAACTCCGGTGGGGTTGGGGCGGCAACGAGAAAGGGGTGAAGGGGAGTGGGCCTGGACGAAAAGGGGATTAGGGTCCTTTTAATGTGGCGGCCGATGGTTAGATAAAGATGGAGAGAGGGGTATATGGTTGGTGGTCTTTTTTAGGGTAGGGAATTGTTTTATTTATAGTGTGAGATTAGGTTTAGGGTTTGGGTTTTGGGTATTGAGGGAAAAGATGAAAGGTGTACTGGGCCTCATTTTTGGGCCTCAGTTTTTGGCGGATTGGACTGATCCGGATTGTGCCTCGGGCTGGACTGATTTGACAAAAATGCAAAACGAGTTAATTATTTAAAAGAAAAATTATTTAAAAAGATGCAAAATTATTAAAATGCAAATGCCGATGTAATAATAATAAAAATAATATTTAACAAATATTTAATGCCTAATCAAAATAAAACGATGCAATGTCATTTTGTGAAGAAATAAACATAGAATATTATGTAAAAAATGCAAAAATATGATGATTAAAATGCGGTGTCCTAAAATGCTTAAAATTGCAAGAAATTACTAAAAATGAGTCAAAATTGGGTGTCAACACTTGTAAACTCCCAAAGATAGAGATATAGAGAGATATGATATCTAGATCAGGTGAAATCCCTGTTTAGATTTCCGGATAAATTCGTCCACGGATGAACCTTCTGAGTTGGTTAAATCATGTAATATCGAGCGATTAGGCCATAGGGTTACAATAAGTCATTGTGTGTAAGGTAGACATACACCCAGGGTATACCGTCTTGGTGGGGGTTGTAGGAAGGTAAGGGTATTTGAACTTGGATTCCATACACATAGATCCTTTTCTCCGTAGAACTACTTCTTATGATTTTGGATCATCTTCTTCCATGGATTCAAAGAATATAATAAATTCCGAAGAAATTGTTATACAAGATTTTGAAAAATCAATAGATAATTGGGAAATACCAAGAGTAAATAAAGATCAAATTTACAAAAATTCCAAATACCAATTTTTTAAAACAGATTTCACTATTAAAACAGAAGAAAGAGATATCCAATTAGTAAAACCATTTGAAACAATTCAATTACTTTCTCAAAATTTCTTGAAAAAACATAGAGAAAGAAACTACAAATATATTCATATTGACTTAGTCCAAGTAGGGATAAAACCCCTTACTAAGAAAGGACTAAACACCTCAATCATTGCTATCTTAAGAGATTCAAGATTCACAAATTTCGAAGATTCTCTATTAAGTTCAGTTGAGTCCAGTCTCTGCACATGATCAATCTCTTTTGATTGTTACCCAAACTTTTCAGTTTCTTTAAATGATAAAAATATCCAAAAATATCTTGTCTTTCAGATAAAGACACACAATTACCAAATGCTTGAAGGACCTATTCCTGTAGCAATAATTTTTCGAATCCATTATAAAGCTATGACATTTACTTTTTCAACAAAAGTCAGATACCACAGTAAAAAAGGTGAAACCCTACTTTTACAAACAGATTTTTCCAGATCTAGCATTGTAATACCACGGCCTATTAGATGGAAAAATATTACCCTACCAGAATAATGGATCCTGGAAGGTGTAGTTAAACTTGAACCCTTAGAATATGAGCAACCAAATACCTATCTTAGAGAAATAACTCAATACCAAGATGGTAGAGTCAGTCTCTCATTTTTATGAAGATCTATGAGTAATAGTTACGAAGATACAAGTTCTGAAGAGTCCCTAGATTTAGGAAGAGTTTCACAAACTCCTTCGGTAATAAATACCTCTTGTAAAATAAAATCTAGACATTCTATGTCAGATTTACCAAATCTAACAAACGTAGACTATACTAATCAAATACCCAGACCAGTATATATAAATTCCACTATTAAAGAAAAATAGATGACCAAGAACCTACAAGTCCGACATATTCATCAATAACTAGAGATGAATTAGCAAATGAATGTATTGTTTTAGAAAAAGAATTCCAAGTAAATAAAAAATTACTACAAAAGGAATTCTACGAAAAACAGAACTCAGTTTAAAGAATTTTGGTCTTTCAAAATTTCTTAAATACCAGGAAACAAATACAAGAAAATTTCTATGAATTTTTTCAAGAAAATAAAATTAATATTCCCTTTTTTTACTGATTTAAAATATACTCCTCCCAAAACTCCATAGGATACCCCTTTTATAAATCAGTAAACCCCACTATTAATAATAAAATAACAACATTAACGTATAAATATGATAACAGTGATACCTTAGAACAATCCAAAAAACCTCTCATTAATAATATGAATTGGGAACAACTCGTACAACAATTACAAATAATCCCTGCTCCAGACCTAGGAATAATAAAACCCCTAGCTCTATCCCGCTATAATGCCTCTTCCATTTACGATTGGAACCTAGATAGAATGACTGAATACAATATCCTCAGCTTCCTCCAACAAATGACCATGAGAACAAATGCCTATCAAACACAAAATAATACTCAAGATAAGACCTCTGCAGAACTACTAATCGCAGGTTTCTCTGATCAACTAAAAGGATGGTGGGATCATTATCTCACTGACCAGCAAAAAGAAGACATCTTAAATTCTATAAAAACCAATGAAAAATGAATACCAATTTTAGATGAACTAGGAGAACCCCTACAAGATGCAGTATCAACTTTGATACTAACAATATCTTTAAATTTCATAGGTGATTCTACACATGTAAATAATAAAAATGCCGAATTACTCTAATTTAAAATGCAAAAAACTAAGTGATTTTCAATGGTATAAAAATACATTCTTAACCAGAATAATAGTTAGGGAAGATTCTAACCAACCGTTCTGGAAAGAAAAATTCTTAGCTGGATTACCTACCCTTTTAGGAGAAAAGGTTAGGAATAAAATTAAAGAAAATTGAGGAAAACAAATAATACCCTACAATGAGTTTACATACGGAGAATTAGTTTGTATAACTCAACAAGAGAGATTAAAAAGCTGCCAAGATCAAAAATTACAAAAACACCTTAAAAGGGAACTAAAAAGAACAAAATGTGAATTAGGTACTTTCTGCAAATAATTTGAAACAAATCCCATAAAAAACTCTCAAAATTGCACAGAAGACTGTAGCAAAACTTATAAACCCCACAAGAAACCAACGATAGATTACAAAAATCATAGAACCAACGATGATTACTATAAAAATCCTTATAAAAATAATCGTTACAAAAATTACAAAAATATCAGAGATCCTAAAAAGAATAATTCTAATTACAAAAATCTAACATGTTATAAATGTAATAAAAAGGACATACATCAAAATACTGTAGAATGAATAAAAAATTACAAGAATTAAATCTCGACAAAGATGTAACTCAAAAAATCTCTAATCTCCTAATAGATTTCTCTGATTCTGAGTCAGATCCTGACTATTTTTCTCTTTCTTCAAAAGATAATAAACCCCTCCAAGTAGATGAATTAGTCACAAGTAGTTCAACTGAAAAATCTGAAAAAGCAAAAGGAAAATGAATATGTGTCTTGACCAAAGATCAAGAATTAACATGATTAAACACATAGATACTACCAAAAAGAATACTTAAATAAACTACTAAAAATATTTACAGAAGAAAAGAAAGAGATTAAAAATACAATGTTATCATATACTTCTAAAAATACCTACGACTTAACAAAAATCCTAGGAAGGAGTAAGAAAATAAAAGAAAGAAAAGAAACCCGATTAAATAAATACAAAAAGAAATCATACAAGTAAAATTAGATATAAAAGAATTAACAGAAAAATAGAAAAAAGATTGTGAATTAATTAAAATTATGCTTTAAAAAAATATAAAACAAAACTCCAGTCCTGAAAATTCTGATTCTGAAAAATCTGATTCAGAAAATCTCATAGAATCAGATAATAATGAAAACCAAATGGAAAATCTGGAAGAAGTCCCAGAATATTTTCTGACAGTCTTAAGACAAATCAAAACAAAGAAATACCTAATAAAAATAACACTAAAATTTTCAGATAATTTTAAAATAACAACTGTTGCTCTCTTTGACACATGAGCAGACTTAAATTGTATAAAAACATGTATAATACCTGAAAATTCTTAGAAGAAACACAAGATTCGTTAGCAGCGGCTAAGAATTCTAAATTAGAAATTAAGTCTAAAACAAAAGCGTCAATCATAAATGATAAAATTTCTATAGCTACATCATTTGTTCTAGTAAAAGAAATTCACAATTCCATAATCTTAGGAACACCATTCATGAATCTGATCACCCCTTATAAAGTAGAAAATGAATTTATATCATTTAAAAATAATGAAAAGAAATTGAAATTCCAGTTTATAAAGACACAAAAAACAAAAGATCTCAATCTCATAAAAATGTGTTCAATACATAAAGAAGAATCATATTATTTACAAGAATTAAAAAATGATTTTTCTTTAGGGGGAGAAGAAACAAGTATGCTTCTGACCACTCAATTGATACCAATTTTAAATTCATTTTTCAAAATGATTTTCCAAATCATGTATGTTTTCAAAACTCTGCATTAAAATGGATTTCTGTAAATTAATTCTTAAAGATTTTTATCCAAAAATTTTGGCCCGTGATTTCCTCAAAATCCCTATAAAAAGCCACCAAATCCCTGAAAATAGTCACATCAAGGAAATATCCTACCATTCTCCAAAATAATTGGTGTCTGGGCTACAATGACAAAATATCGAGGAAGGACATGCGTGAATGTGGGCAATATTGTCCATATGCAGTATGTGGATCCTTACTCCAAAAAAGAAAAGATGAAACTCCTCCACCAATAAATACTCCGATTGTGGCACCACAACAACAAACAAACTCCATGGCCTCCAAAAAACTCATAAACTCCAAACCAGTAAAAGAAAAAAAGGATAAAACCCCTGCCAAAATTCCGACAGAAAAAACCCATGTCATGGTAAGACACAGTCATGAAGGAAGAACAAGAAAATTCAAGCAACATGGAATTCGTGCAGAAAACATCAGTAAATCCCGCACAAGAGATAACTACTGAAAACCTTTTTCAGCTCCTTACAAAATCCCCAGAATTACAGCAGGCATTGCTACAACTTCAAATTCCTAAACAAAAAGTTGTCCAGAAAACATTAGAGGAAAAAACAACAAAATTTTTTACAAAAATCGAGAAAGAAGAATCTTCAAAAACTCTTTCACAAAAACAATTTTCAAATACCCAGCTTGTGCTACCACAAGCCCCTAAGAAACCAATTGCTGATTTTTTGTTATAAAACCCTTCTTTCAAAAAATCGTAACTATTGAAAAAGATTTTTTTATCAAGACCCTTTTCTAGCACTACAAAAATATTTTGGAAACTGATGGTTTTACAAATCATGGGACATTTTAAAAACTCCATATTTTTACCAGGCTATCCTTAAACAAAAGGGATCAGCAAAAATTAAACATAATTATTACAAAAATAAAACAGATCCCTCTTACTCAATTTGCAAAATATTAGGAGTAATTACTCCAAGTGATTGGGAAAATGATTTATCTCAACTCCTAAATTTCCCAAATTTCTATCAATATGATCCATTTTTTAATATTTCTTTTAATTACTGGGATTACCAACAAGCTTGGTTCAATTTTTTTTATGTTCAAAATACCGAGAAACGCCACACCTGGCTATTTCATTTTGACACCGCATGTGCTCCATCAAAATTTCCAATATGATGGAACTCATGGTGGGAACAATTTGGATCCACGCTAGAAATACAAAAATCCGAAGTCACTAAATCTTTCAGCCTCTTTAAATCCCTTTACAAACCCTCAGAGGAAGAAAAACAATTGTGCCATTACACTTGTTCTACAGAAAATTTCATTTGCCATGGTGTCCGCATGGTTCGTAGATTATTCTGAAGATAAATACTCAACTGTCCGAAGGAGATTTAAAATCAGATGGTGGGACAGTTTCAAAATACCAGCAAGCCTTACTCCACACAGAGTACAAGAATGGCTAAATGCTCAGAAATCCCTTGTATTGCAGGCGTCAATAAACACCGCACAAACAACTAGAAACACCAGAGCATACCCAGTTCCTTTCACATAAATCCAGGATGGCTTCCATGCTTGCAGCAACAAAAAATTCAGAAGAAATGCAAGCAATAATCCTACAGTTCGCTCAATCTTCATCAAAACAAGGCTCCTCCTCCTCAGAAGAAGAAGAACCCGTAATTTTAAACGAAGATAGTCCGGTTTTTGACAATAGTGAATTCTGAAAGTTGCCAAGAAAAGACAAAATGTCCGGAGTGGAGATTAGTCAAAATTCCGATAAAAGAAAATGGCCGACAAAAGCAAATGCCCGACAAAAGTAAAACAGTAAAAGCACAAATTCCAGCAATAATTCGAGAAGAGGACAAAAACAATGATGTCATGAATGACATCACTCTCCACTCGGATGAATAGTTAAATTATTAAAATACTATTTGTAATAGTTAAATTCCACTTTGTAATTCTCTTTTAAAAGGAGACCCCCTCTCCCTTAGTTAGATAAGCTTTTTCTTTCCTAATTTTCTCTCCCTTCTCTCCTTAGAAATATATCAAGTTAGGCCGAGGATCTAAAGGGGATAATAGATAGGAAAGGAATTGATATATAAGGGATTGAATAACGAAAAGATAATAGAAAAATACAGTAAGTAAAGAAATAGTAACTTACAAATTAATGTTCCAAGTTATGGAAACCATAATTCAAAGGTTCTGCAGAAATTTAAATAATGTAGGCGGTTGAACCAACCATAGATTTAATGCATGAATTTAAGGAATTTAAAAGCATGAATTTAAAAGAGCATAAGGTATTTAAAAGATTACGAGGTAGTACCATCCATAATCATATTTATTCAAATTATTAAATACTTACAAATAATTGAAAACATTCAAGGAGAACCTTGGGAGTTTACAAGATATTTGGAAATTTCGGGTAAGGTATTTGGATGAGAGGAATTGATGTTCATACGATATGAGTCATATGAAGGGATTTTGGAGAGGAATTTATGTTCATATGATATGAGTCATATGAAGGGATTTTGGAGAGGAATTTAGAATCCCTAACTAAGGGGATTGGTAGAGAGAGACTCTCAACTATTATAATCTGAAAATTATTTCTAAGGAGAGAAGGGAGAGAAAACTAGGAAAGAAAAAGTTTATCTAACTAAGGGAGAGGGGGTCTCCTTTTATAGGAGAATTATAAAGTGAAATTTAACTATTACAAATAATATTTTAATAATTTAACTATTCATCCGAGTGGAGAGTGATGTCATCCATGACATCATTATTTTTGTCCTCTTCTCGAATTATTGCTGGAATTTGTGCTTTTACTGTTTTTGCTTTTGTCGGCCATTTTCTTTTGTCGGAATTTTGACTAATCTCCACTCCGGGCATTATGTATTTTCTTGGCAACTTTTAGAATCCACTATTGCCAAAAATCATACTATATTCGTTTAAAATTATGGGTTCTTCTTCTGAGGAGGAGCCTTGTTTTGATGAAGATGGAGCGAACTGTAGGATTATTGCTTGCATTTCTTCTGAATTTTTTATTGCTGCAAGCATGGAAGCCATCCTGGATTTCTGTGAAAGGAACTGGGTATGCTCTGGTGTTTCTATTGACGCCTGCAATATAAGGGATTTCTGAGCATTTAGCCATTCATGTACTCTGTGTGGAGTAAGACTTGTTGGTATTTTGAAACTGTCTCACCATCTGATTTTAAATCTCCTTCGAACAGTTGGGTATTTATCTTCAGAATAATCTACGAACCATGTGAACACCCATGACAAATGGAATTTTGTGTGGAACTGGTGTAATGGCACAAATCTTTTTTCTTCCTCTAAGGGTTTGTAAAGGGATTTAAAGAGATTGAATGATTTAATGACTTCGGGTTTTTGTATTTCTAATGTGGATCCAAATTGCTCCCACCATGAGTTCCACCATATTGTGAATTTTGATGGAGCACATGCTGTATCAAAATGAAATATCCAGGTGTTGCGTTTCTCGGTATTTTGAACATAAAAGGAATTGAACCAAGCTTGTTGGTAATCCCAGTAATTAAAAGAAATATTAAAAAATGGATCATTTTGATAAGAATCTGGAAAATTTAGGAGTTGAGATAAATCATTTCCCCAATAACTTCGAGCAATTACTCCTAATATTTTGCAAATTGAGTATGAGGGATATGTTTTATTTTTATAATAATTATGTTTAATTTTTGCTGATCCCGTTTGTTCAAGGATAGCCTAGTAAAAATATGGGTTTTTTAAAATGTCCCATGATTTGTAAAACCATCTGTTTCCAAAATATTTTTGTAGTGCTAGAAAAGTGTCTTGATCACAAAATCCATTTTCAATAGTTACGATTTTTTGAAAGAATGGTTTTATAAAAAATTCAGCAATTGGTTTCTCAGGGGCTTGTGGTAGCACAAGCTAGGTATTTGAAAATTGTTTTTGGGAAAAAGGTTTTTGAAGATTCTCCTTTCTCGATTTTTGTAAAAAAATTTGAGGTTTTTTCCTCTAATATTTTCTGGACAACTTCTTGTTTAGGAATTTGAAGTTGTATCAATGCCTGTTGTAATTCTGAGGATTTTGCAAAGAGCTGAAAAATGTTTTCTGTAATTATCACTTGTGCGGGATTTACTGATGTTTTTTGCACAGATTTTGTGCTGCTTGAATTTTCTTGTTCTTCCTTCATAACTGCGTCATACCATGACATGAGTTTTTCTGTCGGAATTTTGGCAGGGGTTTTATCCTTTTCTTCTTTTACTGGTTTGGAGTTTATGAGTTTTTTGGGGGCCATGGAGTTTGTTTGTTGTTATGGTGCAACAATCGGAATATTTATTGGTGGAGGAGTTTTGTCACGCCCTTTTCCGGCCGCGACATTTTTAAAAGCGAACCCTGCTTAAAAGTGTTAGGAAATAAATAATGCTAAATAGTTAAAAAGGCTTAAAGGTTTTAAAATGCTAAAAGGTGCTAAAGTTTAAAAAAGTGTTAAATGCTAGAATGCTAAAAGTAGTGCTAGGGTTCGCGGAGTCGCCACCTAATTAGTTTGGGTGAATTAGGACACCTAAATGTCAACTTAGGTTAAAGTCAACACTAACTCCATTCTTTATGGTCTGCTAAATTTAGTGAGATTCTAGGTAAGAGTTCTTTATTAATCTAGAGGGAAGGGGTTAGGCACCCTCTAAGATCCGCTAACTTGCGGTTATCCTGCCAAACCTAGGGTAATTATTATGCTTGTTTTAAAAAGATGCTTCAGAATATTTTATAAAAAATGCATAAAAGTCTACAAGACTAAGGCCCAAAATGTAAGTGCTGCAATGGTTATTTATGGACCAATTATGTGTGCATGCAAAGATTATTTACGAACTAATTATGTATACTGCTAGCTAAATTAATCTTGCTTAACCTGCATATAATATTATATAAGAGGTACTTTAAGATGATTCTTGAGAGTTTAGGAAAAATCTGTTATGGATTTTAATAAGAAACAAAATGTTGGTTTTGTGATGCAAGTTAAGTCATTTAGATCATTTTTTTTGCAGAATTTAGACATGCCTAACAGTCCTAAAAGACAAATAAAGAAGAAATGTGTTTCTAAGTTTAAATTACTTTCCACCTTATATGTCTGAAACTTAATTGTTCTAAATATCCTAAATATTACAGAAATAGAGTAATTAAATTACAATAAACAAATAAATGAATAGCAAGTAAAGAGAGAGGATGGGATTTAAGAATGCTCTTTACGACGGATGACGACGTCCTATTTGTTTTTCTAGGAGTTTCTGAAGCGGGAATGCGAACGCGGATGCGGGTCGCCATTTGAAATGGCTTGCGATGAGTCTCGCCGTGAGACTCTTTATTTTGCTCCGATGCGTTTCATGCAAAAGTAAGAGAAGATAAGGATTAGTACATGTCCAAATTTTATAAAAAATAGTGAATAGGCACATAAAAGACTCCACACAGATAATTTGTACTCAGACATGTGTACCGTGATTAAGCAGCAGATAGCAAATAACGGGAAATAGGCAGATTTGACAATATTCCCTATTCTTTCTTAGACATGCATTTAATCTAGGTGTGTTAGGCTTGTACATCTCATGGAGAATATAGAATGCAGTCAATTTCAATAGATGCATTAGGCAAATAAGGATGCTGGACAGTGACAACATAGTCAGACTGAGACCCAGCCATAATCTTAACCATTTATAAGAAATAACCAGGTTTACATAGGTAAATTCAGAGGCCAAGACAAAA
Organism: Przewalskia tangutica; assembly: GCA_029844215.1. Taxonomy (NCBI): domain Eukaryota; kingdom Viridiplantae; phylum Streptophyta; class Magnoliopsida; order Solanales; family Solanaceae; genus Przewalskia; species Przewalskia tangutica. The sequence goes on along the minus strand of CM056728.1, from coordinate 94,523,158 downwards.
TAACACATACTCCTAGTAAGCAGTTTAGGCATGGATTTCACTGGACCAGAATTAAAGACACTTTTATTATTAAGTGAGACATCTTCAAATGATTTATTAGACCTTTCCATTCAAGTGCAGTTTCAACATTAGGCTATATTTATACATGCTTATTATATGAAACATGGTTGTAAGTTAAACCTAGAATGTGATTATGGCTTGATATGGCATAGGCTAGTTCAGTTAGTGCAAAAAGGCAAATGATATCCAAACAAACTGAATATCGAGGATGATACCAAATAATTGCCAATCATGTATCACTTAGCGGCCGTAGGCGAACAAGACACAAAATGACTAAGAAGGTAGTCGACTAATCACTAACTTGACCCCTTTCGACACATACTTAAACCACATATTTTGCTTACTATGTTAACTATAAACTCATGTCGATGACTTTAATAATTGAATCTGTTTATATATATACTAAGACATGCTAAACATTATACAACACTATTAACAACTAGTCCAAGTACATATGACAGAAACACATAAGTTCACATAACAAATTGAAATTCTGAGAGAAAAATGGGTTTACCTTCTCCGGACAGCGACCCGGGACAACGTATCAAGTCGTCGGTCCAATCGACGGGTTTTGGGTTTGCGATGCGAATGAAAGGGCGAAGTTTGTTTGCTGATTTTTGGCTGATATTGAAAAGAAAGATTTTAGGCTTCTTATTGGTGCGATGCTAATGGTCTGGGTTGTCGATTGCTGGAACTCCTAACCTCTTATGCCTGTCGACTATTGCTATTGGACTCCCCGTCTCTGCTCTATGTTCGATGGCTGCCGAGGAGTGTCCTCGTCGATGCTATGGGTCTCCTGTCTTCTTCTCCTCTATTTTTCGAATGCCTTTTCGAGTGCATGGAGATGGGTTTATATAGCCTCAATGTCGGTTCCCAATTAGGTAAGTAGTAAGAGTGATTAATGCGATTTGGGTGCTGATTTTAGAGCGATTTTAAGGAGATTTGGTGTGATTAGGTGTTTATATGGTAAGGTATCGTTGGATGCGGGTGCATGGGTAAGGAAAGCTGGCTAGGGTGCGTGGGTAAAGGAAAGCTCCCGGATTCTCCGGCGAGAATCTCGGGGCTGCTGGTGTTGCGATGGGGAGGGGAAGAGGCGAGGTGCGGCGATCGATTTCTAGGGTTTAGGTTAGGGCTGCGTTTAAAGGCTGCCTTTAGGTTTTGTTGAGGGAGATCAGCGATGGGCAAGGGAAGGGATAGGGGCTGATAAGTTAAAGGGGTATTGGGCTGCTGAATAAAAGGAAAGGGCGTGGGCCTGCGGGTGCGGGTCGACGGGATTTGGGCCACGCGGGTCACGGTTTGGGCTGGGTAGAAATAGGTTATTTAATTCTAGGAGTTTAATTAGTTTTAGGCTAGTTAATTAATTAGCTAATTAATTCTAGGCAAGTGTATTAATTAATTAGTGATAACTTAAATTAATAAATGTGATTAAATTACTTAGGTGCTTTATTAATCTAATTGTTGTAAATGCGGGTGTGCTATTTAATTAGTGCTTAAGTTTGAATTATTATAAAGAATAAAGACGGATGTGCTATTTAATTAATGCTTAATACTTTAGAATGCGGCGCTATTATTTAAAATCTTATTATTGTGCATTATTGCGAAGTTAAATTAAAATTGAATAGAGTTTAGATTAGATTATTTAAATGCTAAATGCAAGTATGATATTTAAGAATTATTTAAAGCTTTATAAATGCGACGCTATTAAATGCATGTATTAGATTTTAAATTACAAATGATTATGAAATTCTCTTGCGTATTAATAAATGCGACTACGCTACTTGACACGACGTCATTGCTAAATTATTTATTATTAAATAAGAATCATGACAGGGCTTGAAATTAATTAATGCGGGCGCGGGACTCTAAGTGCTTAAAACTCTACGTAAGACACGATGCCATTATTAAAATGTTTATTTATGCATGTATTTATGTTTTATCGCTGTATTTTATTATAAAAATCATAAAAATTATTTTACAAAATTAGTGTAATTTTATAGTTAATGACTGGACGGGAGGGTCAAAATTGGGTGTCAACAGTTGTCCCTCTTTGTATGGAGATGATGGAAGAATCTTCGGACAAAGACGTTGACTCATAGCCAATTTTGTCTCGATCTTCAGAATTGCAAAAAATGTTGGGCAGGTAGACAAGGCTGACGCAAAAAATCAAAATCTGTCCCAGTGTCGAGTTATGACGACACTGGGTTACCATGGTCAAAACACCAAGGCGGGCTAACGCGGACTCGCCGCCCCGGTGTCGAGTTATGGCGACCTTTGGACTACCCCGTCAAAACACCGGCGCGGCTAACGCGACTCAAATTGTCGGTGTCGAGTTATGACGACACTGGGCTGTGGTGTAAAGAATAAAATAAACGGGCTTGAACCTGGGGTGTACTGCTATGGCTTGTGGTGTTGGGTTCTATGGTGATGTGGAGCGAGTGGACCGACGCTTGAGGCCGCTTCTGCCATTCATTGGGAAGGTTGGCCCCCAACAAATTGCCGGTCAGAAGAGAAAATCCACGTTGTGCTCCTCGCTTCCTGCATGCTAAGACTTGAACAAGCGGTTAGTGCATAAATCATTAAGGCAAAAATGATGATGTATAATTTTAAAAGTAATGCAACCGTAGAAAAGGTTATCTGCAAAATGTGATGTCTGCTTTGTGTTGATGCGATCTGAAATGATGTGATTTCGCCGCACGGGCGTGTTGCGATTATGAATGCGGATCGTTGTCCTTGCCGCAATTGCCCCTGTAGACTAAAGCTCGAAAGAGTTAGTGCATAAGCTGTTAAGACAGAATAATAAAGCATGAATGAAAATGCAATTTTGAGAGCAGAGAAAGTCGTCCACTGTGTAGATGCGATATCTTGATGATGGCGTCGTTTCGGACTTCTTTGTCTTGATAACGCGTCGTTACTGGGCGTGTTGCCTGGCGTCATTGCGTAGACTTCTTTGTCTTGCGTCGTTACTGGGCGTGTTCTTCTTTGGCGTCGTTGCGTAGACTTCTTTGTCCGATAACGCCGCGTCGTTACTGGGCGTTCTTCTTGGCGTCGTTGCGTGAGACTTCTTTGTCTTGATAACGCGTCGTTTCTGGGCGTTCTTCTTTGGCGTCGTTGCGTAGACTTGCTGTCTTGATCACGCCGTCGTTATGCGGGCGTGTTCTTCGCTGGCGTCGTTGCGTAGACTTGTTATCGCGATAACGTCGTTGCACGGGCGTTCTTCTTGGCGTCGTTGCGTAGACTTCTTTGTCGATAACGTCGTTACTGGGCGTGTTCTTCTTGGCGTCGTTGCGTAGACTTCTTTGTCTTGATAACGCGTCGTTGCACGGGCGTTCTTCTTGGCGTCGTTGCGTGACTTCTTTGTCTTGATAACGTCGTTGCACGGGCGTTCTTCCGGCGTCGTTGCGTAGACTTGTTGTCGTCGCGTCGTTACTGGGCCGTGTTCTTCTTGGCGTCGTTGCGTAGACTTCTTTGTCTTGATAACGTCGTTCGCACGCGTTCTTCTTTGGCGTCGTTGCGTAGACTTCGTCGTCCGATAACGTCATTGCTGGGCGTGTTCTTCCGGGCGTCGTTCGTAGACTTCTTTGTCGCGATAACGTCGTTGCCTGGACGTGTTGATGCTGGCGTCGTTGCGTAGACTTGTTGTGCTGATAACGTCGTTGCCTGGACGTATTGCTGCTGCTCCTGTAGAATGAATGCTCCTGCAAGCTAAGCTTGAGAGAACGTTAGTGTATACCTGTTTAAACAAAATGATAAATATATATGAGAAGCGCAATTTTATGGGTAGAGATGTCGTCCCTGATACGCCTGATGAATACTGAGATGTTGCCCTTGCACGGACATGCTAAATGCCGCAACTGACGAATTGCCATGATGCCTTTGTTGGGTGCTATGCGTTGGTTGCAGATTTGACTTTATGCCCGCACTGATGCGCTAGGTTTTGTTGCGGAACTCTGAACTTTGACTGCTGATTATTGATGCCCCTTTCTGCTGCTGCTGCTTTTGATGCGGACTTTGAATTTTTGGATTGTTGTCATATCCTCTGCCTCTGCTGCTTCTTTCTGCTTTTGCGAAGAAACTTCTTGTCGTGCCTTCTGCTTCGGCTGTTGCACTTTCTGCTTCTGTTAATATGAAAAACCTGCGCTCAAAGAAAATTTGTGAGTTTTTGGGGGGGTCGATTCGTATTTGACTTCGCCGCCTTGTCCCTTGATATCCGCGTGCCTGGCCTGTTTGGACTTGCAACCCCTGTCTGGTTTCCTACATTGTCCCAGTTTTGAAAAGGGTGTCTGGCCTAAAGTGGGTCTCAATGTAGTTGTCGTATGCATTGCGAAGGTAGGTTTGTGGAGGCCCTTGGTTTGTGTTTGGCTGGAGTATGGTAGGCATTTGTGTGGGATATATGGGTGCATTGTATATTGGCTGAATGGGATATGCAGTAAGAAGGTACTGATAATAATTTGGAGGATTTTGGTTATTTGCAGTGACGAGTGCTTTAGTGATGTTTCTGAGCCTTCTGATTTCGGCCTGCAGGGTTGCCATTTCTTTGCGATGGCGAGGCGTTTGCTCGATCGGATCTATGCCACTTTTCTCTTCTGAGACCCCTGCTTTGCCTATAGGAACCAAGACAGGTTCCGACTCGTTCTGCTCAAAATGCCCTTGAATCAGTCATGTTGTTGACCGCGTGCCTTTGATGCGTGAAATATTCGCTCTGTCATTGCTTAGTCAAATACAAATCGACCTTTTGGGGAGATGATAAATCTTTCTAAAAATGCAACAAACGGTGTTAGCATAAAGCACATAATTTGCAGGTATGTAGCAGATATATTGCACATAGCACATTCAAACGTTTCCTAACATGCAAGGGGGGACCTCTTCATGCCAGAGGTAGGCCTAAACGTCACATATGCGAGGCCATGATAGATTTGTCCAAGTCGTCCAACTATAATCCCTTTGTTGGAAATGGCGACCAAATGACGGTGCACTTTTCCCAATTTCAGCATGTCATGATTAGGCTTGGGTTTGTCTGTCATTGCCACGCTACACATAATATGTTGGTTGGCCGTTGGGTTGAGAAACCGTCGACAAGTTTGGTGTCTTCCTAATTGTGGTGTCGATGCCAAGGACCGACCCACCTAAGGTAAATGCATGCATGCCCTAAAATAAAGGGTGGTATAGCTCTATCTTAAGTTTCTAAGATTTGGCTTTTCTAGACGCAAGGTTCCCGAGCGGACAACTCGAGTGAGAAGGCTACGCGGCCACCGGTTAGACCGGACACTCCACGTATATTACCAACTCTCCTAAATTTGGGTTTTGAAGAAAGAATTTTCTTTGATGCACTGCGCACCTCGCATGTAGTGTGTGATTGTGTGAATTTTCCAGAGTGGAAGAAATATGAGCGGAATGCCAGTTTAAGGAAAGCAGTAAAACAGGTAGCAATTAAAATAAATAAAACAAAATACATCACACAAAATTTAAATGCAAAAAGTAATGCCAAATAATAATCTTAGGTCTGTTGTGGTTAAGAACCTTATTCCCCAGCAGAGTTTCTAGAATGCTAAGGGTTCGCGGAGTCGCCACCTAATTAATTTGGGTGAATTAGGACACCTAAATGTTTAACTAGTTTAAAGTAAACATTCACTCCATTTTAATGGTCTGCTAACTTAATGAGATTCCGGGCAAGGGTTCTTTATTAATCTAGAGGGAAGGGGTTAGGCACCCTCTAAGATCCGCTAACTTGCGGTTGTCCTGCCAAACCTAGGGTAATTATTATGTTTTAAAAATGCAAAGTAAAAGCTCTTCCTGTTTAATAAAATGCTAAAAATGTTAAAATGTTTAAAATGTGCTTAAAAGGGCAAAAGTTTGCTAAAGGTATTAAATGCTAGAAGGGCTCCTACTTAGAAAAGTGTTAGAAAATGATAAAAGTGCTAAAATGTTTAAAAGACTTAAAGATTTTAAAATGCCAAGGGGTGCTAAATAGAAAAGCTGTAAATGCCAAGGGGGTGCTAAATAGAAAAGATGCTAAGGTGCTAGAGGTATTTATATTATTTATAAGAGATGGTGTAAAATTGATTTATCATAGATGCATGCATTTTATAAAAGACTTGTGCTACATGTAGAGTTTAAAAGTGTTCATTTACTTTTATTTATAAATAAGTGACGCGAAACTAATTTATAAGTTAAATGTATGCACTTACTTGAAAAATTTAATTTATGTGGCCTAGTGCAAGAGACGGTTATCATTTGGCAAAGTTTTGGTCGTGGCAAGCCTGCAAGAATTAAATTAAAGGGAATACATTTCTAATGTCCAACTACTTACTAATCTATTGGTTCAAGATTTAATTATTCCAACTATTCTACTAATTAGTGTAATGTTAAACAATTAATTTACAATAAATAAATGAATGGGGGCGGGGTAGAAAATAATATAAAGGACTCGAAGGATGGCGATGTCTTTACTTTCGCGACTTTGGAATTCCGATGCGGATAGAGATGCACGTAGACGCGGGTACTAATTTGCCACGATGAGTCTCGCCATGAGACTCTTGTTGCTCCAATGCGTTTCATGTAAAAAGAAAAGAAAGATAAAGATTAGTAAATGCCCAAAGTTATGGGATCATAAAATCTAAATGCACATATGCACGTGACAGTGATCTTTACAAGAATAAGCAAATAATAAGAGTTATTGCACGAATAAGCAAATAATAAGAGAAAATAATAAGAGCTTAGGCCAAATGGGCTTAGCCCCCTGCCAAACATACATATAGGAAAGGACTTTATTATTCTCTAGAAGAGAAATGCGGCTGAAAGGTTAAATAACCCCTGATGTATTGGTCATGCTTTAGGATCACTGTGTTAGTTTCTTAAATCAGACACTTAAGTAGATAGGATTAGATCAGAATCGATTTACATGTGACCTTTATCATAGCAACCATTTATATGCGAGTATGTTTTATCCCAATTGGCCTATACATCTTCATATCAAGCATGGATTTTATGAATGCAAAATAATCCTAATTAGACAAGAAATATGACATGCGATATAGCGGCGAATTACACTCACAAGAACCAGATTAATATCAAGGCGGAGGGAATAGGACTGCGTCTGCAGAACAGTGGCATGCCCAGTTCTGGCACCACCAATTCTTGATAAAAATATTAAGTTTGGAGAGAATATATGACTTAACCAAATACCAAGACATTTGTATAGATGCTGGGCAGTGGACAGTGGCAATATAGTAAGACTAACCTAAATACCACACCTAACCACTTATAAGATAATCCTACATAGCCAAACTTGAAGCCAAGACAAGATAATACACAAGCAATCTAGACATGTATACAATTAAACCAAGTTCTGATGCTTAAATGGGACATATTTAATAGCTATTTTCTCAATAGCATTTGATTACCGAGATTCATTACGCTAAACTAAGCATACACAAACACATTCATATTGTTCATCGAATAGAAGGACGCCCAAGCAGAATATAGTATTTGTCGATGATTATAAAATTGAATAATTCTCATAACATAGTTAATTTAAATTTGAACACTTAGGGGATAATAAATTAATAAGTAAGCCGAGATGGCATACACATTATGCAATTTCTGATATGTCCTACAAAGGCGTACAAACAATATGAATTTTCAATATGTTAAAGCAAGAAATTTTAACAGGGTTAGGCATTACCTTGTATTAAACATTAAGTTAACTAAATGGCTTCTATATGAACTGAACTAACACGTAATTAACCAACACAAACAGATGGCAAACCACAGTATGCAGATAGACTAAGATTAGGTGTGAGTCAAGTTTACCTTCTCCGGCGGCGAACCGAGGCAGCGTATCAAGTCGTCGAAGCCACTCGGAGGGATTGCTAATGCAATGGAAAGAGGAAGGGTTTCGCGAGAATGGTTAACTATTGATTCTCGATTGTTTTCTGAATCTCCTAATCGATGAACTCTTGCTGCTATTTGTCTCCTCTCTCTGCCCGAGCCCCCCTGTTTCGATGCTATCCCCCTCCATTGTGCTCAACTTGCATGTGCTTATATAGCCCTCGCTCGAGTTCTAATGTTGGTAAGTAAATAAAGGCTGATTCTGGAAGATATAGGTGCTGATTTGTATTGACTTGCTACTGATTTTGTGTGATTCGAACGGTTATGGTAAGGAAATGATTGAGGAACTCGGGTGATGGATATGGTAAGGATATATTCTGGTTTATGGTAGGGGAAGATGCGAAAGGAAGGCGAGATTTGGGCGTATGGGTGAGGGAGGCGGCGAGAAGGCTTAGGGTTTCGTTGTTTACGTCTTTTTGTTGAGAGGCGTGGGTAGGGAGAAAGGAAAATGGGGTCGGTCGTGGGATGGTTATTAATTTAGGGGATGGGCGTGTGGGCTTGCGGGTTTGGTAGGGATTTGTGTGAAATTTGCGGTGAAAAGGAGAAGTGAAATTTGGGTTAGTTAGTATTAGGTAATTAATTAGTTAGGTAGTTTTAATTAGGCTTTTAATTAGGAGTTAATTAAGTGATAAATTAATTTAATGAATTGTGCTTAAATTATTTAGGTGTTCTATTAGCCTAAGTTTAAATTTAAATTATTATAATAATACATGCGGGGGTGCTATTTGATTAATGCTTAATACTTTAGAACGCGGCGCTATTATTTAAAATCTTATTATTGTGCATTATTGCGAAGTTAAATTAAAATGAATTGAATTATTTAAATTATTTAAATGCTAACTGTGAGTACGATATTTAAGAATTGTTTAAAGCTTTTATAAATGCGACGCTATTAAATGCATGTATTAGATTAAAATTGATTTTAAATTACAAATGATTATGAAATTCTCTTGCGTATTAATAAACGCGGTTATGCTACTTGACACGACGTCATTGCTAAATTATTTAAGAATCGTTTGATAGAACTTAAAATTAATAAATACGAGCGCGGGACTCTAAGTGCTTAAAACTCTACGTAAGACGCGATGCCATTATTAAATTAATTATTTATGCTTGTATTTAATGTTTTATTCGCTGCATTTTATTATAAAAAATCATAAAAATTATTTTACAAAATTAGTGTAATTTTATAGTTAATGGCTGGACGGGAGGGTCAAAATTGGGTGTCAACAGCTGTACATTGTGTGTCTGGACACATAGAATAAGGAGAAGGTTCAGTAGAAGTGTATGGCAGCAACACAGTCTGTGGATGCAGGGACTTGGCACAAAAGATTATGTCATGTGCCCATGAGTGTTCTAAAGAAAATGTCATGTTTTAGGAATAATAATTCTTTTGTCTTGGACAGATGTGAGATATGTCCTTTGTCTAGGCAGACAAGAGTTCCATTTCCTATTAGTACTAGTAGAGCTACTAAAGCTTTTCATTTGCTACATGTTGATGTATGGGGTCCTTACAAAGTAGAGACATATAATGGAATGAGATATTTCTTGACTATAGTGGATGATTTCTCTAGATGGACTTGGGTGTTTCTAATGAGATTAAAATCAGATGTAGTTACAGTTTTAAAAGATTTTTTTGTTGAAATCAGAAATCAGTTTCAGACCAGTATCCAGAGGATAAGGTCAGACAATGGAGCAGAGTTCTTTAATCATAATTGTAAGGAACTATTCACACAACATGATGTGGTACATGAGAGTTCATGTCCATACTCACCACAACAAAATGGTGTGGTAGAAAGGAAGCACATTGAAAGCATTCAGCTATCAAATTGCGAGCCGACACGGATAGGTTTTGGGGTCTGCTGGTGATAGGAGCTGTCTACATTTTGAACAGAATACACTCTACTGTTATTGGGAACAAGTCTCCTTATGAATTGTTATACAACAAGCCTTTATCACTCTCTCATTTAAGGGTGATTGGTTGCCTATGTTTTGCAACCATATTGGTGAGACAGGATAAATTCAGTCCCAGGGCAGTGAAGGCTGTGTTTCTTGGCTATGGTGCTGCACAAAAAGGTTACAGACTGTATGACATGAAAAATGAGACATTCTTTATGAGCAGAGATGTGGTGTTTATGGAGAATGTGTTTCCTTACAAAGGAGGAACTGATGATGCTATTAATCATATTAGAGCTCATGAACATTTTAACTATGATGATCTAGTCCACCACACTGTCAGAGTTCCTCAGGAAGTTCAACATGAGACAGTTAATATACCATCAAATAGAACACAGGAAGATCCATGTTCAGAAGGCATTATTCAGAGTATTCAACAAGAGGAAATTGAACATCCTTCTCCAGCAGCAGATGTACCTACTAGAAGGTCTTCCAGGACTAGTAGGCCTCCCATTTGGCATAAGGATTTTGTTACCAGTCATGGATCAGCAAGCTGTCTGTACTCTATATCTGATAGGGTAGACTATACTAAACTTTCACCCAGATATCAGAGCTTTATAGCTCATTTATCAGAGAATGTTGAGCCTAATTCATATAAAGAGGCTGCAAGGGATACAAGATGGGTGGAGGCAATGTAGGCTGAAATAAAGGCTTTGGAAGACAATGGTACCTGGAAATTGATGTCTCTTCCAAAAGACAAAAAGGCTATAGGATGCAGGTGGGTTTATAAGATTAAGTACAAGGCAACATGAGAGGTTGAAAGGTACAAGGCAAGGCTTGTTGCAAAGGGATATAGTCAAAAGGAGGGATTGGATTACCAGGAGACATTCTCACCTGTAGTGAAGATGTCCACTGTAAGGGCAGTGATTTCCCTGGCAGCTGCAGAACAGTGGTCCATCCATCAAATGGATGTTTATAATGCCTTCTTACAAGGCGATCTATATGAGGAGGTTTATATGACAGTCCCTGAGGGGTTCAACATCCAAAGTGGGAAGAATCAGGTGTGTAGACTGATGAAGTCGTTGTATGGTTTAAAGCAAGCATCACGGCAGTGGAACATTAAACTTACCACAGCTTTGATTGCTTCTGGTTTTCAGCAGAGCAACAGAGACTACTCTTTGTTTACCAAGCACAATGATGGTAGCATTGTAGTCATCTTGGTGTATGTGGATGATTTGTTGATTACTGGAGATAATATGCCACTTATTCAGTCTACAAAAGACATTCTAAAGTCAGCATTCAAGATAAAAGATCTCGGAGAACTCCGATATTTTCTTGGAATAGAGTTTGCCAGGAGTGCCCAAGGCATACTCATGCACCAACGAAAATATGCTTTAGAGCTTGTCTCAGATTTGGGATTATCAGGGGCCAAACCTGTGTCATCACCCATGGATATCAATATGAAATATACCACCTTGGAGTTTGACCAACATATAACAAAACAGCAGCCTGATGAAGCCTGAAGCGCACGATAAGCCTCATGCGATCAGCTGCATATAGAAGATTAATTGGTCGATTGTTGTACTTAACAAATACCAGACCTGACATTGATTTTTCAGTGCAATGTTTAAGCCAATTCATGCAAGCTCCTAAAGATTCACATATGGAAGCAGGTCTTCGACTTGTTAGATATATTAAACAGGAACCAGGTCTGGGGATTCTCTTGCATAGGTCCAGTACACACGAGTTGAAGGCCTTACGTGATGCGGTGGGCTTCTGCATCAACGATGAAATCAGTGACAAGTTACATGATCTTCTTTGGGAATTCACTTGTTTCCTGGAAGTCCAAGAAGCAAACCACTGTCTCCAAGAGCTCTGCCAGAAATTTGCGAGGTAATAATGGTGGGGCGAGGTTATTTGGATTATTGGTCTTTATAAGGAAGTAGGAATCTCCCTGCAGACACCAGTTTCTCTGTTCACTGATAGCAGATCTGCTATGCAGATTGCGGAAAATCCGGTGTTTCATGAAAGAACTAAACACATCGATATTGACTGCCATTTTATTCGAGAACAAATTCAACAAGGATTGGTGTCTCCTACATTCTTGCCTACAACAGAACAACCTGCCGATGTATTGACCAAAGCATTGGGTCGACCTCAACATGTCTACTTGATGTCCAAGCTAGGGATGAAGAACATCTTCATGGTCCCTAGCTTGCGGGGGGGTGTAGAAAATATTAACAAACAATTAGAATGAAAATATCTAGTGTATTGTAATTAGAAATATCTTGAGATTGGGGATATTTTTGTCATTTCATAAATGTGTATATATACACATGTACTACTACACAGAACTTTTCAATAAGACATTTGCATTTTACAATACATTTAATTTTTCCTCTCTCTACTTTTGCTACTTTCTGCACTTCGTCTTCTCCATCTTCTTCATCTCCATTTTCTTTCTTTTCACTGCACTGCAACTTCCTTTCTCTTCTTTCCTTTTTCCTTACGTCTTAGTCATTAACCTTCGTCGCAACTCGCATCTGATGAAAGCGGATCGTTGCTCTGGTGAAATACAATTCTTTGGATGTGATAAATTACTGAGTTCATCAATGAATCAGTAATTTAACAAGATCGTTAGTGCAATCAACTAAATGCCAAATAAATCGGAATAAAACTTGCACAACTGAGATCATGAAGAATAGTTGATGAGGATATAAAAAGAAGTTTGGGAAACATGAAATATGACATTTTATGATAAGGTATGAGGAAGTAGGACTTTTTATGCGGTGCGTGTGAAGAGTCTTCAGTTACTCGACGGATCAGAGAGATAGTGCAAGGAATTCGAATAGATCATTTTAAATTATATGATTAATGGTGGATGTTAACTATTTCAAGTTGTGATGTATATTTCAGATGATTAACTGGGGATCAGTAAAATTAGTTGAAACAAAGAGCACTGAATTCACCGTAGGACTGGGGGGTATCAATATTGGGTTGTTCGGTACTTTCAAAGACGTGAAGAATTGTATATGTATTGCTTTTGACTCAGAGGAGTATTGTTTTTTAAGGTTCGAGTTAGACAAGGTAAACTTTCATGTGCTCAAGATTGTGGCTTACTACTATCTCCATAATTAGCTTAGCTATTTTGCAAGGATAATGATGTTTCAGTTTCTATATTTGACTGAGACAATTTGCACCTTTGTTAAGGTGTAGTTTGAACGTTATAAATGTTTGCACTCAATGAGAGGCAATGTACTCTTAATAGATGTATGCCACTTAGTTCTCACAGCATACTAGTAACACGATCTACTTCCCTGTATGAATTATTATTGAGATGAGAATATGTTTCTCAAATTAGATGAGTACTCTCCCATTATTTGTGAGTGGAAGAGTTGGAAATAAGTGTCCGACCACTTATGTAAAAACTCATTAAGGTAAATACAATCATTTTAGTAATTACTATTAACCCAATAGTTTACTATATAAATACACCTGTTATTTATAACTCGGACATAGAATTCTCTGATTTTCAGCGCTCTTTTTTTCACAATAAGATATAAGGGTTTAGACTGTGACATAGTAAATTTCTTCAACACATTGTGATAATCACCACCGATTAGTAACTCTAGTCGTGATGTAGGCATTTGTCGGGTTCGTACACGCAGCAGAGTTTGAAAATTTATGTTTTAAACCCGACATGACGGTCAAGCTATAGTATGATTATGTAATGTAAAATAACACAAAGCAATAATATAATATTTCGAACGAAGACTTACATTTATAGTTACCAATGTGAAAAATTTGAAGCTTTGTGTAGTCCGAGGGTGCACAGACAAATATTCCTCGATTTGCAAGTTCTTGAAACTTTGATGTAATTTATTAGAATGCTAGGGATTCCAGCACAGCTTTAGAAGAGATTAGTCTCTTGCTTTTGGTGTAATGAAATGGGAGGGGGAACCCTCTTATTTATAGCTGAAGAGGACAACTAGGGTTCCCCAATGGGCCAGCCCATTAAACCTCGTGACCGGGTCGTGATCGGACATTGGGCCAGCGCCTCGTATTTGCGTAAGTGGCGCCGCGGCTGACCTACGTTTTGGCGCGCGGCCCATTTTTCTACCTTGTTTCCATTTCTAATGTCCCGGTTATCAACCGAACATATATCTAATCTCTAATTACATCTTTCAATCGACGGAACATTTGACTTAGTGTTACCCTTCAGACCTTTAGATATCGACACTAACAACATTAGGGTCTTCACGGAACTCCTAGACTGCGTCGGAAGACGAACTTAATATGTAAAGTTTAGCTACACGAAACATGTGAACTGAACCTCTATGTGGGAAGATAAAATCTGTCACGCCCTTTTTCGACCGCGAAATTATTCTTAGCGAACCCTGCTTAATAGTAAGAGGTTAGAAAATAAAATAAAGTGTTAAAAGGGGTTGCTAGGGTGCTAAAATGCTAAAATGCTAAAAGGGTTCGCGGAGTCGCCACCTAATTAGTTGGGTGAATTAGGACACCTAAATGTCAACTAAGTTAAGTCAACATTAACTCCATTTAATGGTCCGCAAAATTGTGTGAGATTCTGGGCAAGGGTTCTTTATTATCCTAAAGAGAAGGGGTTAGGCACCCTAAAGGATCCGCTAACTTGCGGTTGTCCTGCCAAACCTAGGTTGATTATTATGTTGGAGAAAATGAGTGTTTTGAAAAATATAAAAGATGCTTCAAAGTATTTTATAAAAGGAGGCATGTTGATAAAAGTTTATAAGACTAATGCTGTAAAGTTTTAAAGTGTGCGTTTATACTATTTATAATGTAAACGATGCAAAGTTGATTTATGGACTAAATATATGTACTTGCTTTATAAAAATACATGTAAAGCTAATTTTGGATAAGTGCATTGTAAAATATATATAAAGTTGAAAGTATGCATTTATATTGTTTCTAAAATGAATATGCGCAAAGTCGGTTGATTTGACTAAGGATGTGCATTTATCTGCGAAATCAAAGAAGTGATGCGTTAGTTTCATGTTTGGATATGTAATTTTAACGGTTAGGCAAAAGATTAGACATGAATGACAAGCCTAAGATAAATAATTAGAAGTGCATTTAATTCTAAATCACCTTCCCACCTTATATGTTCAAAGACTAATTGAACTAGCTCTCCTATTAATTACAAGGTTAGATAATAAAATTGCCATAAACAAATAAAGGCATAAAATGAGGCAATGAGATTTAAAGAGTAAGAGGAGTTGAGATGGATGACGACGTCATCTTGTCCTATTTTGTTTTAGGAATTTCCCAAGCAGAAATGCGGATGAATGTGGATGCGGGTCCCATTTGAAGTAATTCATGATGAGTCTCGCCATGAGACTCTTCATTTTGCTCCGATGCATTTCATGTAAGAAATAAGAAAAAGAAAGGATTAGTATATTATCAAATAATAGACAACATCAGCATAAAATTTAAACGTAGAAAATCACTTTATTTCGGTAACCAACGGGTCCCAAAGTGACATTTATTAAGGCTAGATCTGCCCGGGACAAACTGAATGCAGTGCAAGCCAAATCGCATGCAGAGGGGTATACCAAAAACAAGTTCTAATTTAATAATCTCGATGCTATGTCTATCACATAATTAACTGGGAGTAGGATTTTAACAAAAGAACAAGGATACTTTAATTTCCAAGATAAGCAAGATCATACAGCGACCCAAAACAACATAAACATGCATCTATCTCCACTGTTTACTTCATATTCATTAGAGTTCTGAGTATTTAACACTTGAGCCCAACATGGAATGAAAACAGACATTCAATTCTTATGATAGTGTAGTCCAGAAAACAGTTAAAAGATATCATATTTACATGGATTGTCTGATAAGCCATCCATATTAAATCATAAGAGTAGTAGTGCGAAATTATATATTGCCGAACCAGAATACACAAATCTGAATATTACTACCTCAAGTTAATATAATCTTCTACACTCGAAATTAAGCATTCCACAATCGACAACGGAACTAACATCCCACATCAAAGATATCCCGAATCAATCTATATTACCCAATAAATCATATAGATCCAGATTTCAAATTTGATAATTGTGACACTTCACCTAATTAACGCAAACAAACAAAAATATATAGTAAAACAAGCGAAGAAGATGTATTCTACAGACACAGCAGTATGAATGAGCTAACACATATTTGACACCCGAACATACAGAAAAATACAAAATGAACTGAGAGGAATTCGGATTTACATTTGCAAATGTAGCCAAGGAACATTACAGTACTCACAAATACCCCAAAACATACAAGACCACTATACTCACATATTGTAAAGTATGCGAAGATATACAACCACGATATACATCCAGCAATATATCATGTATACTTCTATTAGATTCTCACAAATTCAGCCAGCTAAATAGAAAATGACACAAAAGAATACAAGATAATTTGAACGCCGTAAGAGGGCAAAAAACACCTGCAGATCTTTTATAAGCGAGTCAAACGACATTCGATTAATCGAGGCATGATAGACAATACGAATTTTTATGAGAAGGATATACGCAGCTAATCCTGAATAGATAACGTCAACGCCGGGTGCAATAGAAGCCTATTTAGACATAGAAAAACAGGCTACATATACAAAATGACTCCATAATAGACATACGTTTAATTGGGTTGAAATGCGTTAAACATTGTACAATGATGTTAACAATAATATAACACAGAACACACACAAAATTGCATACATAATTGAAATTTGCAAAGAGGAATGAATTTACCTTCTCCGGGCAGCGAACCGAGGCAGCGTATCAAGTCGTCGATCCACTCGGAGGTTTTGTGCTATGCGATTTGAAAGTGACCAACAAAGTTGCTTCCAAATTTCTATTTTTTGTGCTATCGGGGCTAAGGTTTGCGAAACTAGTGTTTCCATGTGTTCTTGCGATTCTTTCAATTGTATTTGCTACTGGGTTCCTGTTCGAAGACCCATCTTTCTGATTGCTGTTGTCATTTTCTCCATTTGTTTTTCTGAATATTTTCTTTTCCTCCTCCTCCTGTTGATTTTCCAATCTTCTCCTATTAATTTTCGAATCTTCCCATTTGCATGTGTATGTTGCTATGTTTATATAACCTTAATTCGGGTTCCAGTGTTGGTAAGTATTGATGTGATTCTCGACTGATTTTGTGCGATTTGGGTACTGATTCGGTATTGATTTTGAACGAGATTTGTGCTTGATTCTTACTGTCATCTGGTTATGGTAAAGATTTTAGACGATTTGGTGTAAGATTTTCGGGTGTATATTTGGAACGATTTAGTGCGATTTAGTGCTAGCTTTAGGTAAGGATTTCAGTGAGCTGGTATGTTGCGGGTAAGGAAAGGTCGTCGGATTCTCAGGCGAGAATCTGGGCAGGGGAAGGTGCGACGATGGAGTCCGGGGGGTAAGGCGGCGATGGCTAGGGTTCGTTAGGTTTTTTTTTTGTTTTGAAGAAGATGAATGAGGGTAAAGTATGTGGGCTGCTGGATATAGAATGGTGTGGGCCGGGTCAGCGGATCTGGGCCTTTGGGCTGGGGCGATGTGGGCTGCGAATTTAAAGGGTGGGCTGATTTTATTTAATTAGGTATTAGTTTTTTTAGGTGTTTTAATTTTGTAAAAATTAATTAATGGAAAATAAATGGGGGGTTTAAGTTATTATTAAATTATTTAAATGTTAAATGCAAATATGATATTTAAGGATTGCTTAATGCTTTTATAAATGCGACGCTATTATTTAAAACGCATGTATTAGATTAAAATTAATTTAAATTACAAATAATATTAATGCAATTGCTTGTTATTAAAATGACGAATGCGGACGTGAGACTCAAAAATGCTTAATGCTCTACGTAAGACGCGGTGCCATTATTAAATCATTTATTTATGCGTGTATTAATATTTTATTGTTGCATTTTATTATTATAACATTGTTAAACTTATTTGGAAAATTTAATGTAATTTTATAGTTAATGACTGGACGGGAGGGTCAAAATTGGGTGTCAACAACTTGTCCCTCTTTGTATGGAGATGATGGAAGAGTCTTCGGACAAAGACGTTGACTTATAGCCAATTTTGTCTCGATCCTCAGAATTAAAAATGTTGGGCAATTAAGATAAGACTGACGCGAAATTCAAAATTTGTCCCAGTATCGAGTTATTACGACACTGGGCTACCATGGTCAAGCACCAAGGCGGGCTAATGCGGACTTAAAATTTGTCCCAGTGTCGAGTTATGACGACACTGGGCTACCATGGTCAAAACACCAAGGCGGGCTAACGCGGGCTCCAAATTTGTCCCCAGTGTCGAGTTATGACGACACTGGACTACCATGGTCAAACACCAAGGCGGGCTGACGCGGACTCAAAATTTGTCCCAGTGTCGAGTTATGACGACACTGGGCTACCATAGTCAAACACCAAGGCGGGCTGACGCGGACTCAAAATTTGTCCCAGTGTCGAGTTATGACGACACTGGGCTACCATGGTCAAACACCAAGGTGGGCTGACGCGGACTCAAAATTTGTCCCAGTGTCGAGTTATGACGACACTGAGTTGACGTGATGTTAAAATAAACTAGCTTAAGCATGGGGGGTGTACCGGTATTGACTTATGAAAACACTGGGCTTATTGGCGATGTGGAATGAGTGGACCGACGCTCGAGGCCGCTTCTGCCATTTGCTGGGAAGGTTGGCCCCCCAACAAATTGTCCCGGTTCGCTGTAAGAGAAAATCCACGGTGTGCTCTTGTTCTTGCATGCTAAGACTTAAGCAAACGGTTAGTGCATAACTGTTACGGCAAAATGATAACGCATGAATTTATAGGTAATGTAACTGTGTGAGTAGAAAATGTTATCCTGTAAAAATGTGATGCTTGTTGTGTTGATGTGATGCTACAACTGCTTGTGATTTTCGTCCTTGAACGGACACGTTGCGATTGTGAATGTGGATATGTTGTCCTTGCTGCAACTGCCCCTATAGACTAAAGCTCAAGAAAAAGTTAGTGCGTAACTGCTAAGACAAAATAATAAAACATGAATATATAAGAAATGCAATTCTGAGAGTAGAGAAATCGTCCTTGAGTAGATGTGATATGCTGGCGTCGGACGTCGTTTTAGACTCGGCGTCGTTTTCGGACTCGGCGTCGTTTTCGGACTTGGCGTCGTTTTCGGACTTGGCGTCATTTTTCGGACGGGGCGTCATTTTCGGACGGGGCGTCGTTTTCGGACTCGGCGCCGTTTTCGGACTCGGAGTCATTTTCGGACTCGGCGTCATTTTTGGACTCGGCGTCGTTTTCGGACTTGGCGTCGTTTTCGGACTTGGCGTCGTTTTTCGGACTCGGCGTCGTTTTCGGACTTGACGTCATTTTTGGACTCGGAGTTGTTTTTGAATTCGGAGTCATTTTCGAACTCGGTTTCGTTTTCGAACTTGGTGTCGTTTTCGGACTCGGAGTCGTTTTCGAACTTGGTGTCGTTTTCGGACTCGGAGTCATTTTCGGACTTGGCGTCGTTTTCGGACTTGGCGTCGTTTTCGGACTTGGCGTCATTTTCGGACATGGCGTCGTTTTCGGACATGGCGTCGTTTTCGGACATGGCGTTGTTTTCAGACTTGGCGTCGTTTTCGGACTTGGCGTCGTTTTCAGACTTGGCGTCGTTTTCGGACATGGCGTTGATGCATACGTCATTGTGTTGATCCTACTGTTCTTGTGAATTAATGCTCATGTATGATGTGTAGGACGCTGCGAATGCTGATGTCATCTCTGCTCGGACTTGCGGGATACTGCGAATGCTGATGTTGTCATTGCGTAGACTTGCTGGATGCTGCGAATGCTTGCTGAATGTTGCGATCGCCGATGTAGTCTGCGCACGACTGGCCGGATGCCGCAAATGCTTCTTTGAATCTTTGTGATTCTTGATGTCGTCCGTGCCCAGACGTGATGAAACTGTTCTCTGATTTTGTGAGTAGGGATGTCGTAATGTGCTGAAGGTGTCATTGTTGCAGACACTGGGGTGTCGTTGTGTTGATACTAGCGATGTAATTATGTTGAAGCTGATGGCGTCAGGGTGTTGACGACGCTGATGGTGTCCTGGTATTGACGATGCATTCTGATGGCGTCATTGCGTAGACATAATGTCGATGACGTCGTTGCGTGGACGTAATGTTGATGACGTCGTTGCCTGGACGTGTTGTTGCTGCTCCTGCAAGCTAAGCTTGAGAAAAAATTTGTGTATGACTGTTAAAACAAAATGATAAATATATGAGAAATGCAATTATGTGAGTAGGGGTGTCGTCCCTGTATGATATGTGGGGTGTTGTGAATGCTGAGATGTTGTCCTTGGGCGGGCATGCTAGATGTTGCAACTGCTGAGATGTTGTTGTGATGCATTTTGTGAACCATATGGATTGTCATGATGTCTTTGTTGTGCGTTTGTGCACTGCATGGATTGCAATTTGACTATATGCCCGGGCTGATGCGCTAGACTTTGTTGCGAGATTTGAACTTTGATTGTTAATGTCTGTCTGCTTCTGCTGCTTCTTTCTGCTTCTTCTAGTATGAAGAACTTTTGTTGTATTTTCCGTTTCTGCTAATATGAAGAACCTGCGCTCAAAGAAAACTTGTGAGTTTGAGGGGGGGCCGGTTGATTCACATTGACTTTGTAGTTTTGACTCTTGATGCTCGGACGTTTGCCTTGTTTGGACTCATAACCCCTGCCTGATTTTCTACCTTGTCCCAGTTCTGAATATGCAAAGGGTGTTTGGCCTAAAGTGGGTCTCAATGGGGTTTCTTGTATATTATGTGTATTTTCGTCATTTTCAAAATAAGGGAAGGTTTCCTGATGGTGTGACCGAAGCCGATTTAGGCCGCCTACGTATCCCCACGAGGGAATCAGGTCATGACGTAGTTCATTACAAGCGAAATTTGGTAAAGCTAAAGGTGGGACCGAAGCCGGTATGGTCGCCTACGTATCCGCCAAGGGAATCAGGTCAAACGTAGTTCCATTTTACTACAGATAAAGGGAAAAATATATTAAACTAACTATTTTAGGACTCGGAGGGTCAAGGCAGAGGCACGAGTCCACTTGTTCAAAATGTCTTCTTGCTCTGCGTCTTCAATGGCTGAGTCTTCAGCAGGATCATCCCTTGCAGCATATAACTAGACGAATGACTTATTCAATGGTTAAACAATCTCCGGCAAGGAGCACCTCCTTTTCTCTGGCGGTTTGGTCGATGATTCAACTTTCTTCCCTTTTCGGGTTGGCGTAATAGTCCCTTCCATACTGTTTTCTTCATCTTTAACTATCATGTTCACATGAGCATCTTCATAATCGGAAAAAAGGTTATTGTTTACATTGAGAGGAGCATCTTTCAGCTGGATGACTCCCTCTTTGATTAACTCATCTACTCTGTCCTTGAGTGTATAACAATTTTCGATGTCGTGTCCCTCGGCACCGGAGTGGTATGCACAATGTTTGGTTTTATCGTGACCTCGGGAAGTAGGCCTAGGGGTATTTCTGGGAATTGGTTGGAGTATTCCTGCGGCTTTCAGCTTCTCATATACTTGGGCTATGGGTTCGGCTAAAGGTGTATATGTTTTGGTTGATTTTCTCTCAGCATCTATGCGGGGTTTGGGTCCGTTTGGTGTACGGGTTCGTGATTGTGGTGAGTATTTTGGATATGCTGGTTGGGTATGGTAAACAGGATATGGGGTAGCGCAGTGCTGATAATACGACTGTGGATTTTAAGTGTTTTGGTTATAGTAAGAAGGTGGTGAGCTTTGATACACTGGAAGTTGTTCTGGCCTATGTTCCTGAATGACCATGACAGAGGGTGATGCATCTCTTCTCCTCTGTGAGGTACCTCCGATGGAATCTGACTACATTACTCTGCTAGTTGCTTGTAGGGCTGCCAGGTTTGTAATCCTGCCGTTTTAATGCCTTCTTCCACGGAGTCGCCCATTCTTACGACTTCTGCAAAACTTCGCCTAATTACACTGATCATTCTTTCATAATACGTCGCGTCTCTTAAAGACTGCACGAACAAAGTGGTCATTTCGCTCTCTGCTATTGGAGGTTGGACCTTTCTCGCTTCGACCGCCACCCAGGCGTATTCCCTGAAAGTTTCTGTGGATTTCTTTTCTAGTTTCATAAGATAAAATCTATCCGGGACAGTGTCAGTGTTGAATCTGAATCTATCCATGAAATCTTGTGCCATGACATTCCAACCGTCCCATTTTCGAGGGTCTTGGCATGTGTACCAGTCCAGCGTCTCGCCGGTTAGACTCCTGATGAATAGTTTCATGATGATTGCTTGATTTTTCCCAACTCCAATCAATTTATCGCAATATGACCTTAGATGAGCTCGGGGATTCCCTTTTTCATCGAACATGTCAAATTTGGGCACCTTGTACCCCACAGGTAATTCAACGTCGGGGTGCATACATAAGTTTTCTTATTTTAACCCTTCATCCCCCTTGTTCATCTGAATGCTTTTGAATGCCTCTTTCAAGATACAGATTTCTTTTGCCACATTTTCATCAGCTCTAGCTCGAGTCTGCCGCTCCACTTCCTTGTATTGATTTGTCTCTTGAGAGGATACAAGCATAATAAATGGTTGGCTTTCGGTCGGATGCGCTAATGCCCCATATTGTTTGTTAGGACTAGTGATGTGTGTCGTCTGCTCGTATTGGGTGGCTTGGCAATTTGGACTGAGTGGGGAGATATAAGTAGGTGGAGGTTGGGATATGTATGTAGTAAACGGATCATTTTGGAGGTCGGCTTGCAAATTGACCGGGCGGGTGACATTTTGATGTGAGCTGGTATGTTGCGGCCTTTGCGGGGGGTTTTGTGGAAGTGGAGGCTCAAGGGCTTGTGATACGATTGCATTTATCCTTTGCTCCGGGAGTGGTGCATTCAAACTAATAGACAGGTTTGTCATATTCCAGAGCCTTTCTATTTCGACTTGCATGATTTCCATTTGTTGCAATAATTTGACGAGGTGTTGATCATTGGTGTTTCTCCTTTCTAACGCCTTTGCATCCTCTACAGGAACGGGGACGAGTCCTAAGCTGGTTCGTTCTGGTGCCTCTGGATTAGTCACTTATTGGATGATTGTGCTTCAACCAGTCAACGCGAATCAACCTTTTGGGGATAAACTAGGCAAAAATATGCAAAGAGTTGCAGGAAATATATAATAATAAGCAAATTGCAAATCAAGCGCGTGCTCTAACATATTTGTGACCTCTTTTATTCCAGAGGGAAGCCTAAACGTCACATATGCGAGGTTATGATAGATTTTTCCAAGTCGTCCAACTGTAATGCTTTTGTTGGAAATGACGACCAAATGACGGTGCACTTTTTCCAATTTCGGCACGTCATGATTAGGTTTGGAATGTCTATCATCATCACGCTACACATAATATGCTGGTTGGTCGTTGGGCTGAGAAACCCATCGACAAGTTTGGTGTCTTCCTAATTGTGGTGTCGATACCAAGGACCGACCCACCTAAGGTAAATGCATGCATGCCTTAAAATAAAGGGTGGTATAGCTCTATCCTGACTTTCTAAGATTTGGCTTTACTAAACGCAAGGTTCCCGAGCGGACAACTCGAGTGAGAAGGCTACGCGGCTGATCAGACGAACCGATCTAACTCCGCGCAGGCGCCAACTCTCCTAAAATTTGGATATTTTGAAAGAAATTTGTGGGTGCGCGAAGCACACCAACGCGTGAGTGTGTGATTGTGTGAATTTTCCAGAGTTGAAGAAGTATGAGCGGAATGTCAGTTTAAGGGAAGCAATAAAACAAATAACAATTAAAACAATTAAACATACAAAATTAAAGCAAACAATTTTAAGGCATTTAAAACAAATAAAAGCAAATAAAGCCAAGCAATAATAACCCTAGGTTTGCTATGGTCAAGAACCTCAAATCCCCAGTGAAGTCGCCATTTCTGTCACGCCCTTTTTCGACCGCGAAATTATTCTTAGCGAACCCTGCTTACTAGTAAGAGGTTAGAAAATAAAATAAAGTGTTAAAAGGGGTTGCTATGGTTCTAAAATGCTAAAATGGTTCGCGGAGTCGCCACCTAATTAATTGGGTGAATTAGGACACCTAAATGTCAACTAAATTAAAGTCAACATTAACTCCATTTAATGGTCCGCAAAATTGTGTGAGATTGTGGGCAAAAGTTCTTTATTATCTTAAAGGGAAGGGGTTAGGCACCCTAAAGGATCCGCTAAATTACAGTTGTCCTGCCAAACCTAGGTTGATTATTATGTTGGAGAAAATGCGTGTTTTGGAAAATATAAAAGATGCTTCAAACTATTTTATAAAAGGAGGCATGTTGATAAAAGTTTATAAGACTAATGCTGTAAAGTTTTAAAGTGTGCGTTTATACTATTTATAATGTAAACGATGCAAAGTTGATTTATGGACTAAATATATGTACTTGCTTTATAAAAATACATGTAAAGCTAATTTTGGATAAGTGCATTGTAAAATATATATAAAATTGAAAGTATGCATTTATATTGTTTCTAAAATGAATATGCACAAAGTCGGTTGATTTGACTAAGGATGTGCATTTATCTGTGAAATCAAAGAAGTGATGCGTTAGTTTCATGTTTGGATATGTAATTTTAACGGTTAGGCAAAAGATTAGACATGAATGACAAGCCTAAGATAAATAATTAGAAGTGCATTTAATTCTAAATCACCTTCCCACCTTATATTGTTCAAAGACTAATTGAACTAGCTCTCCTATTAATTACAAGGTTAGATAATAAAATTGTCATAAACAAATAAAGGCATAAAATGAGGCAATGAGATTTAAAGAGTAAGAGGAGTTGAGATGGATGACGACGTCATCTTATCCTATTTTGTTTTAGGAATTTCTGAAGCAGAAATGCGGATGAATGTGGATGCGGGTCCCATTTGAAGTAATTCATGATGAGTCTCGCCATGAGACTCTTCATTTTTCTCCAATGCATTTCATGTAAGAAATAAGAAAAAGAAAGGATTAGTATATTATCAAATAATAGACAACATCGGCATAAAATTTAAACGTAGAAAATCACTTTATTTCGGTAACCAACGGGCCCCAAAGTGACATTTATTAAGGCCAGATCTGCCCGGGACAAACTGAATGCAGTGCAAGCCCAATCGCATGCAGAGGGGTATACCAAAAACAAGTTCTAATTTATTAATCTCAATGCTATGTCTATCACATAATTAACTGGGAGTAGGATTTTAACAAAAGAACAAGGATACTTTAATTTCCAAGCTAAGCAAGATCATACAGCGACCCAAAACAACATAAACATGCACATATCTCCACTGTTTACTTCATATTCATTAGAGTTCTGAGTATTTAACACTTGAGCCCAACATGATATGAAAACAGACATTCAATTCTTATGATAGTGTAGTCCAGAAAACAGTTAAAATATACCATATTTACATGGATTGTCTGATAAGCCATCCATATTAAATCATAAGAGTAGTAGTGCGAAATTATATATTGTCGAACCAGAATACACAAATCTGAATATTACTACCTCAAGTTAATATAATCTTCTACACTCGAAATTAAGCATTCCACAATCGACAACGGAACTAACATCCCACATCAAAGATATCCCGAATCAATCTATATTACCCAATAAATCATATAGATCCAGATTTCAAATTTGATAATTGTGACACTTCACCTAATTAACGCAAACAAACAGAAATATATAGTAAAACAAGCGAAGAAGATGTATTCTACAGACACAGCAGTATGAATGAGCTAACACATATTTGACACCCGAACATACAGAAAAATACAAAATGAACTGAGAGGAATTCGGATTTACATTTGCAAATGTAGCCAAGGAACATTACAGTACTCACAAATACCCCAAAACATACAAGACCACTATACTCACATATTGTAAAGTATGCGAAGATATACAACCACGATATACATCCATCAATATATCATGTATACTTCTATTAGATTCTCACAGATTCAGCCAGCTAAATAGAAAATGACACAAAAGAATACAAGATAATTCGAACACCGTAAGAGGGCAGGAAACACCTGCAGATCTTTTATAAGCGAGTCAAACGACATTCGATTAATCGAGGCATGATAGACAATACGAATTTTTATGAGAATGATATACGCAGCTAATCCTGAATAGATAACGTCAAAGCCGGGTGCAAGAGAAGCCTATTTAGACATAGAAAAACAGGCTACATATACAAAATGACTCGATAATCGACATACGTTTAATTGGGTTGAAATGCGTTAAACATTGTACAATGATGTTTACAATAATATAACACAGAACACACACAAAATTGCATACATAATTGAAATTTGCAAAGAGGAATGAATTTACCTTCTCCGGGCAGCGAACCGAGGCAACGTATCAAGTCGTCGATCCACTCGGAGGTTTTGTTCTATGCGATTTGAAAGTGACCAACAAAGCTGCTTCCAAATTTCTATTTTTTGTGCTATCGGGGCTAAGGTTTGTGAAACTAGTGTTTTCAGGTGTTCTTGCGATTCTTTCAATTGTATTTGCTACTGGGTTCCTGTTCGAAGACCCATCTTTCTGATTGCTGTTGTCATTTTCTCCCTCTTTTTTTCTGAATATTTTCTTTTCCTCCTCCTCCTGTTGATTTTCCAATCTTCTCCTGTTGATTTTCGAATCTTCCCCCTTGCATGTGTATGTTGCTATGTTTATATAGCCCTAATTCGGGTTCCCGTGTTGGTAAGTATTGATGCGATTCTCGACTTATTTTGTGCGATTTGGGTACTGATTCGGTATTGATTTTGGACGAGATTTGTGCTTGATTCTTACTGTCATCTGGTTATGATAAAGATTTTAGACGATTTGGTGTAAGATTTTCGGGTGTATATTTGGAACGATTTAGTGCGATTTAATGGTAGCTTTAGGTAAGGATTTCAGTGAGCTGGTATGTTGCGGGTAAGGAAAGGTCGCCGGATTCTTAGACGAGAATCTCGGCAGGGTAAGGCGGCGATGGCTAGGGTTCGTTAGGTTTTTTTTTGTTTTTTTTTGTTTTGAAGAAGATGAATGAGGGTAAAGTCTGTGGGCTGCTGGATATAGAGGGGTGTGGGCCGGGTCAGCGGATCTGGGCCTTTGGGCTGGGGAGATATGGGCTGCGAATTTAAAGGGTGGGCTGATTTTATTTAAATAGGTATTAGTTTTTTTAGGTGTTTTAATTTTGTAAAAATTAATTAATGGAAAATAAATGGGGGGTTTAAGTTATTATTAAATTATTTAAATGTTAAATGCAAATATGATATTTAAGGATTGCTTAATGCTTTTATAAATGCGACGCTATTATTTGAAACGCATGTATTAGATAAAAATTAATTTAAATTACAAATAATATTAATGCAATTGTTTGTTATTAAAATGACGAATGTGGACGTGAGACTCAAAAATGCTTAATGCTCTACGTAAGACGCGGTGCCATTATTAAATCGTTTATTTATGCGTGTATTAATATTTTATTGTTGCATTTTATTATTATAACATTGTTAAACTTATTTGGAAAATTTAATGTAATTTTATAGTTAATGACTGGACGGGAGGGTCAAAATTGGGTGTCAACAAAATCCTTTCATTCATGACACACTCAATCAAGCTTAGCATTTGTCAAGTGTCTATCCAAATGACTTGATCATTACATCTCATCTATATTAGTTGACAACAGGACCATATCAAAGACATGTCCATTGCGTTGGACAACGACTTAGTCAACCTAATACCTTGTGAGTATCTGAGTGTTCACTCGAATATATATTCGAGGAATGAATCCTAATTTTGGCTCAACTACCACCTTTAATCTACTTCGTAATGCACCCAAAATAAGTCGTGTCTCAACCTATAAGACATTTGAGCTTAGGACAGGATCAAAGTACATTATTCCGTAAATAATATGGTATCAACCTCAAGTCTAAGGACTTCTATCTCCCACACGCCGATGACATTATAGACATATAACAAAGCAGTGCATCAGCAGGGTATACCAATACTTCAACAAGTATTCATGCGTCCATCACGAGTTTCCATAACTCGTAGAAAGTGAGACATACTACACCCCCTAAGGATATGATGCAGACCACATGTCGACGTATCGCAGATCATCGATATCCCAATCTCGATGATCATTAGTCGAGGCAATTTAAGAGTTACGTTATAATATTAATTCTCACATCATTAATAATCACGTAAACTCTAGGGATGCATTTATAGAATATTATAAACAATCAACTAATAATTCAACAAATGCAAATGTCATAATATTAATCATCATTAATATATATGAATGTGTATAAAGTACATTTTGTCCTAATACATATTGTCTCTAGGATATACATATACTTTCACTCTCCCACTTGGCCTAGAGCCAATCACCAACATATCTAATATCCATGTTATCAAAATGACCATTATGCTTGACCAAACTTAATAGTTTAGTAAACGGGTCTACTAGATTATTATATATGGGAACATAATCTATCTTAATATCTTCAGCTTCCACCATCTCTCGGAGAATGTGGTACTTCCTCGGCTCATGCTTGTTTCTGTTAGTTGATCTTGGTTCCTTTTTGTGTGCAATTGCACCAGTGGTGTCACAATAAATGGTTATTGGACAACTAGCACTCGGAACAACCCATAGTTCCTTCAAGAACTCAAAATCGTGATAGCTTCTTTAGTAGTCGAGTCAGCAGTAGTAGCTTGTTTGGAACTCTTCCAGCTCACTGCTCCACCATTGAATATGAATGTGTAACCAGACTGAAATTTGAAATCATCAACATCTGTCTGGAAACTAGCATCGATATACCCAGTGACAACCAACTTATTCTCTCCACCATATACTAAGAAGTAATCTTTAGTACGTCTGAGATACTTAAGAATACTCTTGACTGCCTTCCAGTTTTCCTCACCAGGATTCTGCTGGAACTTGCAAGTCATACTAAGTGCAAAGGCCACATCTTGCCTAGTACAGGCCATGGCATACATGATTGATCTTATAGTCGAAGCATATGGGATCCTCTTCATGCGCTCAAGTTCTACAGCACTAGAAGGGCAGTCCTTCTTAGATAACTTGATGCCTTGACCATTGGAAGACCGTCTTTGTCACGACCCAACCCCGGGGGCCGCGACTGGTACCCTACCGGGGTACCCTGTCAGGTATATATCAGAGAATAGCAGCGGAACATACATAACACATAACTTATAAAAAGGGTAAACATCACTGGCCAGCCGATAAGGCTGCCTTCTATAAAACATACTTAAACAAGGTATAGTAGTACAACTGGTTCTTATAGCCCAAAACATATATGTGACCACAGACCTCTAAAGATAACAAGCGTGACGGGGCCCGCCATACCCCTGAATGTACAATATACCTATAGCATCAGGGAATATCCGTACCAAAAAAAACAAGCTTCCGGAGGAATGGAGCTTCTGACACCTGAGTAAAAGATCCTAGGAATGAGGATCTACCACCTGCTTTCCCTTACCTGCGACATGAACGCAGCCCCCGAGGATGGGGTCAGTACACAACGTACCAAGTATGTAAAACTGGAAAATACTGTAGTAATATCATAAGTAAAAAATAAGCTGGAGTCATAGATAAAATCAATTTCCTTGCATTGTGCCTTACTAACAATGAGAGTAACAAGTATAAATCTTATAGCATAAAAATAGGAGGCTCACGATCAAAACAGGGTACCTCGCCCGTAGTATCATTAAGCAATCCTACTCCTGGGACTATTTCACCCGCATGGGTCCTGTGGACCCGCATGAGGTCATCCGCCTCGTCATGGGACTATTTCACCCGCATGGGACTATTTCACCCGCATGGATCCTGTGGACCCGCATGAGTACCATCGCCGTACTCGCATGAGACTATTTCACCCGCATGGATCCTGTGGTCCGGATTCGCATGAGTGCAAGCGCCGCACTCGCATCATGGGTAGCAAATCCATGGCATAAATAATAACCCGGGGTTTACCCCGTAATAATACAAATATATAACATAGCTCATCCGGCTATCATACATAACATAAGCACTACCGGCCTATCATATCATACATAAGCACTACCCGCTATCATATCACAACATAAGCACTACCGGCCTATCATATCATACATAAGCACTACCGGCTTATCATAACATAAGCAAGTTAAGAAATCCCCTAACTTCTTATTAACATTATTAATATATCCTCTCATTTTAGTATCCTAAGACACTAACATGTCTTTTAATAGAAAATCCGGGAATTCAACTCAAGTACCATGTACTTCTAACTTTTTAAGAAAAACTCTTTTTATACAAAGATTCCAAGATACTATTCACCATAGTATCAAGTTACGATTTCTTTTCAAGACGAGTCACATTTCCTTTTAGAAATATAATAGGCTTCTAAATCAAGTGACTTCATTCCCTTTAAAACCTTAGGCAACCAATGCCTAAAAATCAATTCACCTTTCTTAGTTTCAAATCCTTTACCCGTACTTGTTTTAATTAGAGTAAACCTTTCTTTGTGAATCTTTCAAGAAAACTAATATAACCAACTTCCCATAAAATCCTTATATTAGCGTTATCCCTTTGTCAAATACATTTTCCCTCAACCCAAGGGACTTATACTTTTGAAATGAAACAAGTATCATATACTTTAAAACAAGTGTAGATTATCAAATCTTGTACGTATATCGTATTACATAGATACAACTATTCATGCTCAAGAGATAGGAAAGCTCTACATACCTCTTCGGTCAATCCACTTGCTAAGTCCAACTACCGCAAGTAATATGTCAACCTATAATAACCATAGTGTGTTTATTAACCTCTAATTTCAATGTAGAAATTCCAAATTCAAGTTACCAATTCCTAAGGAAAATTGGGCAGCATTTCCTTTGTTTCTACTCACTTTGCCACCTTTTTCAAAGGCCGATTTTCAACACTCAACGCCTCATTATGGCCCAACATCCAAACCAACACAAAGGGGATTACACACCTAATCTTGGGTGTGTAAAATTCTGCCCCATAAGTTATAATAATACACTTAACAATTCTAAAGTAGTTTGTAGGCTACAACATGCTCATAATATCTCTTTAGCCAAATCCTTCATACCCAAACCACCTTTCTTGCATGCAATGACTCTAATAGCATTATTTACTACCACAAGTATTTTCTTCTTAACATGCAACACTAAAAACTAATAATAGAGGAAGAATCATTACCTTAGAGCTTTAGCCAAATTTATCCAACAATTTGCTAGTTTCTATTCCAAGAACACCACCACAACAACCTTCACAAGCTAGCCACAAGCTTTCTTCTTGCCTTTTACTTTTCAGATTTTTCCTAAGGCTAGAATATCTCTTGGAGTTTTAGAGAGAAGGAGGAGCTTTTTCTAAGAGAGAGATGAAAGATGACCAAGTCTTTAAGTCTTGGTCAATATAATGCATGCAAAAATTAGATTGGGGGACACTTGTCACCCACCCATGCCCTTTAAAAGAAAAGATCGATTTTCCTAAGTTTTTCCGCGATTTCGCCTCGGCGCTTGCGATCGGCCGCGCCACGCAACTCGCGACTCGAACTTTAGGCGCGCGGCCGATTTCCGCGCCGCCGATTTCGGTGTCGCGGCCATGAATTCCGCATGGCGCGCGTTCGCCTCGGCGCCGAGGCCTCGACAAGTTTTTCGATTTGAGTCCTAACTCCTTTCGCACGGCCCCATACGCACGGCCTGAACCACGGGGTATAACATTCTCCCCCCTTAGAAACATTCGTCCCGAATGTCCCTTCTAGGCTTATTCAAATCACAATATCGACATAGACTCAAATAAAGACGCTCCACACGGCCACAACAAAACTCAAGCATAAATACTAAATTTAAAGACCAACAATTTAGAACGTGGGTTACCTGGAGGTATAGGGAATAAGTGAGGATATTTCTTCATCATGTCATCCTCTGCTTCCCACGTCATCTCATCTCTGTTCTCGTTCCGCCATAAGACCTTGACGGAAGCCACATCCTTTGTCCTTAATCGCCTAACCTGACGATCGAGTATCGCTATGGGACTCTCCTCATACGATAACTCCTCTCATTACTGAACCTCATGAATCGGATGTACTGCAGATGGGTCTCCAATACATTTCCGCAACATAGACACATGAAACATCGGATGTCTCGCCTCTAGATCGGACGGCAGATCCAACTCATAGGCAACCTTGCCTACCCTCCGACAATCTGTAAGGCCCAATGTACCTTGGGCTAAGTTTTCCTTCTTCCCAAATCTCATCACGCCTTCATGGGTGACACCTTCAGAAAACCCAATCATGTACCTCAAACTCCAAGTGCCGACGCCACTGACCGCATCGACTTGCCGACTGGCCGCCAATAACCGCTCTGGATAAGCTTCACCTTATCCATCGTCACTGAACCAAGTGCGCCCGACTAATCAACTTCTCCTACCTCGAACCAGCCTATCGGTGACTGCACTTCCTCGTATAAGGCCTCATAAGGCGCGCTATCCGATACTAGAATGGTAGCTGTTGTTGTAAGCAAACTCCACAAGAGGTAAATGATCCTCGGCTACCACGAAATCAATAACACAAGCCCGCAGATATCCTCGTTGTCCGATAGTGC
Organism: Przewalskia tangutica; assembly: GCA_029844215.1. Taxonomy (NCBI): domain Eukaryota; kingdom Viridiplantae; phylum Streptophyta; class Magnoliopsida; order Solanales; family Solanaceae; genus Przewalskia; species Przewalskia tangutica. The sequence goes on along the minus strand of CM056728.1, from coordinate 94,490,594 downwards.
GCTCGGCCGTCCGTCACACCGAGGGTGAAATGCGATCGAGACTCACCTGTGTCCTTAATCTCTTACAAAAGACCTCGAGTTTAGCCGAGAACCGGGCTCTCTATTCGATATAATCGACACCGACTCGTGCGTCTCACAATCTCTCTAATATATAATCGCATAGTCCTCACCGAGAACGTCGTTCGATCGGAAGAAAATGGGCTGATTTCGTCGACTGTCGACAATCACCCAAATGGAATCATGCTTCCTCCGAGTGGTAGGTAGCCTGTAATAAAATCCATATTTATCACCTCCCACTTCCAAGTCGAATATCAATATCCCGCAATAGCCCACCGGCTTTTGGTGCTCAATCTTGACTGCTGTGACAATTAGGACATTTGTGCAACAAAACTCGCCACGCCCTCTTCGTGCCATCCCACCAATACACACACCGAGGTCACGGTACATCTTAGTCGACCGGGTAAAAAGAATAACGAGCACCTTTGTGCCTCCCAAAATCACGACGGTTCTCACACATCGGAACACAATCGCCCTCAAACCTTAGCACCCCATCAGCGCTACCTCAAATAGACTCTTCTCTCTCAAGGCGGCATCTCGATACCGTACCATAACGGATCCTCATCGCCGCCTCTTCACCTCTCGACGATGGAAGACTCGGCAACCTCTCGAACCCGAACTCCATCACTATCGGAATCAACCAAACGAACCCCAAGGCTTGCTATCTGACGAATATCTCGGACCATATCCTTTTCCCCCGGCTGTACATCGGATAGACTACCCATCGATCTGCGACTAAGGGCATGTGCAACTACATTGGCCTTCCCTGGGTGGTATAGAATATCAACATCATAATCCTTAAGCAGCTCCAACCACCGTCTCTGTCGCAAGTTCAGCTCCCTCTGGCTGAAGATATACTGGAGGCTTTTGTGGTCTGTATAAATATCCACATGAACTCCATACAAATAATGTCTCCAGATCTTCAAGGCATGAATCACTGCTGCCAACTCTAAGTCATGCGTGGGATAGTTTTTCTCGTGCTTCCTAAGCTGTCGAGATGCGTAAGCTATAACTCTGCCGTGCTGCATCAGCACGCACCCAAGTCCGACACCTGACGCATCGCAATAAACCACATATCCATCTAAGCCCTCTGGAAGAGTAAGGACTGGGGCGGTCGTCAATTTCTCCTTTAGTAATCGGAAACTCTCCTCACAAGCATCCGCCCACCGAAATGTAGCCGTTTTACGAGTCACCTAGTCAAAGCGCGACATGGAGGCAAACTTCTCCACAAACCTCCGATAATAACTCGCAAGGCCCAAGAAGCCGCGCACTGCGATTGTAGTGGTCTAGCCAAGTCTTGATCGCCTCAATCTTAGTCAGATCAACCCGAATACCATCGCCCCGATAACATGTCCTAAGAAAGCCACCGGCCACCAAAACTCGCGATTTCGAGAACTTGGCATACAATCGCGGTCCCGAGGACTCCAATACCGCCTCAAATGATCAGATGCTCCTCGCTCAGGCGCGAATACACCAAGATATCATCAATAAACACTATAACGAACATATCCAAGAATGGCTCGAACACCCTATTCATCAAATCCATGAATACCGTTGGGCGTTGTCAACCCGAAGACATCACCTCGAACTCATAGTGCCCATACCGGTCCCGAATGCGATCTTTGGGATATCTATCTCTAACTCGCACTGATGATAACTGCACCGCAGTCTATCTTAGAAAACACTTTGCACCTGCAGAATGGTCAAACAAATCGTCAATCACGGGAGGGATACTGTTTGATAGTTACCTTGTTCACCGTCAGTAATCAATACACATACGCGGCGTCCCATCCTTCTTTTTTTACAAATAACATTGGCGCACCCCAAGGAGAAACACTTGGCCTAATAAAGCCTTTCTCCAGCAAATCTTTCAGCTGGTCCTTCAATTCCTTCAACTCGGCAGGTGCCATCCTGTATGGCGGAATAGATATCGGCCGAGTGTCCGCGCCAAATCGATGCAAAACTCAATCTCCTCTCGGAGGGATACGAGCTCGCCTGGGAATACGTGCGAAATTCTCTAACAACCGAATCGATGAAGGTCCAGATCTCACCTCGATGATCGAATACCGAACCAAATGGTAAATATACCCTTCCGTACCATCTTCCTAGCCTTGAGGTAAGAAATAAACCTACCCCGGCGATGCAAAGATTCCCTTCCACCGATAACCGACTCACCAGAAACCGAACCGAACTAACCTCTGCGGTCCACGTTGGCATAGCAAGACGCTAGTCAATCCTTACCCATAATCACGTGAAGTGCGTCATATCCAACTCTATCAAGTCGGCTAGAGTCGGCGACCATCTATAGTCACGGGCAAGCCTTATATACGCTCGGCTACCATCAAGCACCTGGGCGTAGACACCTCAAAGATTCTATGGACTCGGGCTCTATCCCTATTCTACCAAAGAATATGAGGAGATATATAGGACAAGGTAGAACTCGGATCTATCAAAGCATATCATCACAAAGAAGAAACCAATAATGCGCGTGTGACGACATCGGGTGACGCCTTACGGTCTGACGATGGACATAACATAGATGCGGTTCGAGGCCACTGGAACTAGAACCCACCGCCACGACCTGCGCGGCTGCGGCCGTGAACACCGCCTCGGGCGCATGACAAGCGAAGATGAAGACCCGAAGCTGGGCGGTGGTGAGCCATAGCATTTCCGCCGCCTGCGGTGGACAATCTCTCTTCAAATGGCCTGCATCCAAGAGTAACAAGCTCACGGAGGAACACGACACTTCTATAATGGCAATCACCACATCGACCACACCGAGGCATAGGTGGCCTCATCCGATCGAACTCTGGTCCTCCGAAACTTCGAAGCCACGGAACCTGTCTGCTCCCGAATACTCAGACGTCCGAAGATGGTGGAGGAGTGCTCTGGACCGGCTGTGGTGCAAATCTGGTCTGCTGTTGGGGTTGTCTACCCCTAAAACTACGGAGGACCTGCTGTCCCGACCTGCTTGGCGATACAGTCGTCGTCGGCCCCTGCGTTCCTCACACCCAAGTGCATATGCTTGCATGCAGGCAATGTCCATGCCCGGCTGAAGAGCCACTCCCGTGAAACTCTCGGCCAAGTGATCATCGAGTCCTGTGACATAGCGGTGCACCCTGTCCTCCATGTCTGCTACCAAAGCGGGCACATACCGAGCTAATGAGTCAAACACCACATTGTACTCCCGAACCGTCCGCCCACTCTGTCTCAGTGTCAAAACTCTATCGGCCCGAGCCCTCCTCATCTGTGGAGGAAAGAAATGGCCAAGTAACGCCTCTGAGAACTCGTCCCAAACAATTTGAGCGCATGCTCCCGGGGCGGTTCATGAATCATACTGATCAGCTGCGGTGTCCGCAGCCGTCACGAACCTAGTACCACCGACTCGGTCTCGCCCGATCACCTCGTGATCATATGGCGTCGGATAAACTCACGAGATCATCCTCGGGCCTCGACCCATAAAACTACGGTGGTACGCAACTCAAAATTCCCTCGATCTCAAGCTAGCGACTCTGTCGAACTACGGTCTGGAGCTGCATCTCCGGCTATCCTCGTATGCAGCCCACGATCACGGCTAGTAATCGCCATCTCTCGTAGCCCATATCCTGCGCCTCAGCTGGATGGAGGCTCAGTCTGCGGTCTCGATGGCGCTTCTTCGCCTCGGACTCTGTTGGGGTTGGCGGCGTTGTAGAACTCGCCGTCAGAAACACCTCATCCGGTGGGGCCGGGCACGTGCCACGTAACCCTCGGTGCCTACTAGTAGTTCCTCTCGCCTTGCCGCCACGGGCGCGGTTGCACTGCGTGGAGGCATAAGCGATACATAAAGGAAAACATCAGAGGAGGTTCACTATAACTCGGCTACATTGCACGATCTTAGAGTGAAAGAATGAAACCAATCCTAAATATCCATGACCTCACGATTATAGATGTGGTGCGCGACACCGATAATCAAGACTACTAGACACGATGCGTGGACACTTTCCAGAGGACTAATCGCTCGATACCACTTTTGTCATGACCCGGGGCGCGGCGGTACCCTACCGGGATACCTCGGTATATGTCGAGAGAATAGCGTGAACATACATAACACATAACTTATAAAAGTGGTAAACATCGGCGGTAGATAAAATTTGTCTTCCATAAAACATACTTAAACAAGGTATAGTAGTACAACTGGTTCTTATAGCCCAAAACATATATGTGACCACAGACCTCTAAAGATAACAACTGTGGGGGACAGGGCCCCGCCATACCCCTGAATGTACAATATACCTATAGCATCAGGGAATATCCGTACAAAAAAAAACAAGCTTAGGAGAATGAGCTTCGACACTGAGTAAAAGATCCTAGGAATGAGGATCTACCACCGCTCTTTCCACCTGCGGCATGAACGCAACCCAGGAAGAATTCGATCTGTGACGTGCAGTATGTAAAACTGGAAAATACTTTAGTAATATCATAAGTCAAAAATAAGCTGGAGTCAAAGATAAAATCAATTTCCTTGCATTGTGCCTTACTAACAATGAGAGTAACAAGTATAAATCTTATAGCATAAAAATAGGAGGCTCACGATCAAAACAGGGTACCTCGCCCGTAGTATCATTAAGCAATCCTACTCGCGGGACTATTTCACCCGCGTGGGTCTGTGGACCGCGTGAGGTCATCCGCCGTCGGGGACTATTTCACCCGCATGGGACTATTTCACCGCATGGATCTCCGTGGACCGCATGAGTACCATCGTCGTACTCGCATGGGACTATTTCACCCGCATGGATCATGTGGTCCGGATCCGCATGAGTGCAAGCGCCGCACTCGCATCATGGGTAGCAAATCCATGGCATAGATAATAACCCGGGGTTTACCCCATAATAATACAAATATATAACATAGCTCATCCGGCTATCATACATAACATAAGCACTACCGGCCTATCATATCATACATAAGCACTATCGGCCTATCATATCACAACATAAGCACTACCGGCCTATCATATCATACATAAGCACTACCGACTTATCATAACATAAGCAAGTTAAGAAATCCCCTAACTTCTTATTAACATTATTAATATATCCTCTCATTTTAGTATCCTAAGGCACTAACATGTCTTTTAATAGAAAATCCGGAAATTCAACCCAAGTACCATGTACTTCTAACTTTTTGAGAAAAACTCTTTTTATACAAAGATTCCAAGATATTATTCACCATAGTATCAAGTTACAATTTCTTTTCAAGACGAGTCACATTTACTTTTAGAAATATAATAGGCTTCTAAATCAAGTGACTTCATTCCCTTTAAAACCTTAGGCAACCAATGCCTAAAAATCAATTCACCTTTCTTAGTTTCAAATCCTTTACCCGTACTTGTTTTAATTAGAGTAAACCTTTCTTTGTGAACCTTTCAAGAAAACTAATATAACCAACTTCCCATAAAGTCCTTATATTAGCGTTATCCCTTTGTCAAATACATTTTCCCTCAACCCAAGAGACTTATACTTTTGAAATGAAACAAGTATCATATACTTTAAAACAAGTGTAGATTATCAAATTTTGTACGTATACCGTATTACATAGATACAACTATTCATGCTCAAGAGATAGGAAAGCTCTACATACCTCTTCGGTCAATCCACTTGCTAAGTCCAACTACCGCAAGTAATATGTCAACCTATAATAACCATAGTGCGTTTATTAACCTCTAATTTCAATGTAGAAATTCCAAATTCAAGTTACCAATTCCTAAGGAAAATTGGGCAGCATTTCCTTTGTTTCTACTCACTTTGCCACCTTTTTCAAAGGCCGATTTTCAACACTCAAACGCCTCATTAAGGCCCAACATCCAAACCAACACAAAGGGGATTACACACCTAATCTTGGGTGTGTAAAATTCTGCCCCATAAGTTATAATAATACACTTAACAATTCTAAAGTAGTTTGTAGGCTACAACATGCTCATAATATCTCTTTAGCCAAATCCTTCATACCCAAACCACCTTTCTTGCATGCAATGACTCTAATAGCATTATTTACTACCACAAGTATTTTCTTCTTAACATGCAACACTAAAAACTAATAATAGAGGAAGAATCATTACCTTAGAGCTTTAGCCAAATTTATCCAACAATTTGCTAGCTTCTATTCCAAGAACACCACCACAACAACCTTCACAAGCTAGCCACAAGCTTTCTTCTTGCCTTTTACTTTTCAGATTTTTTCTAAGGCTAGAATATCTCTTGGAGTTTTAGAGAGAAGGAGGAGCTTGAAATAATTAAGTGAGAAGGAGGAGCTTTTTCTAAGAGAGAGATGAAAGTTGACCAAGTCTTTAAGACTTGGTCAATATAATGCATGCAAAAATCAGATGGGGACACTTGTCACCCACCCATGCCCTTTAATGAAAAGATCGATTTTCCTAAGTTTTTCCGCCAGATTTCCATGGCCTGAGTCGGCGGCCATGGCCATGACTCTGCGGACTCTGGAACTTTAGCGCGCGACCCGATTTCGGCGCGCGGCATGAATTCCGCGCTTAGCGCGCGGCCGCCTCCGGCGCGCGTACGAGCCCCGGCCAAGTTTTACGATTTCGAGTCCTAACTCCTTTCGCACGGCCCCATACGCATGGCCTGAACCACGGGGTAAAACAGTCTTTCTTGGAATTCTCCATTGAAAAGCGTCTAAGCACTTTGTCTATGTAGATTGATTGTGACAGCCCCAACAATCTATTAGGTCTATCTCTATAGATCCTAATTCTCAGAATGTAGCAGGTTTCACCTAAATCCTTCATCATGAAGGTTTTAGACAACCATTCCTTAACTGACTGCATGAGAGTCTTGTTATTTCTCATTATCAATATGTCATCAACATATATAATAATAAAGACAACACCCTCATCCATGCATTTGATATAAACACAAAGATCCTCTTTGCTTCTGACAAAATCAAAATATTTGATAGCCTTGTCAAAGCAAATATTCCAACTCCTAGAGGCTTGCTTAAGTCCATAAATGGACTTCTGTAGCCTGCACACATCATTTGGTCTGGACTTAGATGAAAACCCCTCGGGTTGTTCATATACACTTCCTCAACTAGATTACCATTAAGGAATGCAATTTTGGCGTCCATCTGCCAGATGTCATAATCATAATGTGAAGTTATCGCAAAAAAAATCCGAATAGACTTAATCTTAGAAACAGGTGAAAAGGTTTTATCATAATCCACACCAGGACGCTGAGTAGAACCTTTAGCCACTAGTCTAGCTTTATATGTCTGAATTTTGCCAGATGCATCAATCTTCTTCTTGAAGACCCATTTGCATCCTCTGGGCTTAACCCCATTTGGAAAATCAACCAAGTTCTACACTTGATTGATATATATAGATTCTATCTATGATTTCATGGCCTTTTGTCGTCTTTTCGAATCAATGTCTAGTATTGTTCGTTGTAGGTTCTAGGCTCATCATCATAGGGAATATCTATCTCATTTTGTGTTTCCATAAGTAGATTTAGTCTTTCCGTAGGACGATGAGTTCTAGTAGACCTACGGAGTTGAGTGTATTGCAGTTCAGTTACAGGTATGTTCTGGTTGTGAGAAGGTTCTTATGCGTTGGCTGATCCACCAACATTAGAGCTTTCAGGAATATCATTTACATGTCTTTCCTGAATGGGAGGAGGTGCAACTGGTGCACTTGCTCCCAAGGTCTGTGCATGAGGATCTTGTATTTCTGCATTACTCCTCGAAACACTTCCACTGGCCGAATGGCGTACCCTAAGTACCCAATCTTCTCCAAAAGCTCCCACTGCATTCTTGCCTTTATCATCTGGCAAGGATTCTACCTCTATGTTACTTTGTTCTTGAATTTCTTCAAGTTCTATCTCCGTGCAACTCTCTTCCTTGTAGACATACTCATCTTCAAGAAAAGTTACGTTCCTAGAAACAAATATCTTATGTTATCCAGGAAGATAGAAATAGTATCAATTAGTTTCCTTTGGATACCCAACGAAGTAACATTTCTCACTCTTTGACTCTAACTTATCAGTGATCAACTTCTTGACATATGCAGGACACCCCTAGGGCCTCATGTGTCTAAGTAATGGCTTCTTGCCACACCTACCTCATATGGCGTCTTTTCAACTGATTTAGAAAGAACTCTTTTCAGAACATATATCGAGGTTAGTATAGTGTATCCCCAAAGGTATGTAGGAAGAGCTGCAAAGCTCATCATGGATCGAACCATGTCAAGCAAGGTTCAGTTTCTCCTCTCGGCAACTCCATTCATCTGTGGTGTTCCATGAGGTGTCCATTCTGAATGAACTTCATGTAGCTTTAAGTATTCAAGAAATTCTTTACTTAAGTATTCACCTCCTCGATCAGATCGAACAGTCTTGATACTCTTTGAGAGTTGTTTCTCAACTTCACACTTAAACTCCTTAAACTTTTCGAAGGCCTCGGATTTGTGTCTAATAAGATACACTTATCCATACCTTGTCAAGTCGTCTGTAAAAGTAATGATGTAAGAGAAATCTTCTCTAGCTTGAGTCGAAAATGGTCCGCATACATCCGTATGTACCAACTCAAGCACCTCTTTGGCATGGATCCTCTTTCCAGAAAGAGGTTTAATGATCATCTTACCTTTCAAACATGATTCATAATTACCATAAGAATGTAAGTCAAATGGTTCAAGGTAATTTAACTTCCTCAACCATTCTATCCTCGTTTGATTGATATGACCAAATCTGCAATGCCACAAGTAGGTAGAATTTCTTTCACTTAACTTAGCTTTTTATTTTGTACATTGAAAATTTCCCTGCGGCAGCTTAATGTATATAATCCATTCACAAGAGGCGCAATTCCATACACAACATCATCATAAGTCAAAATCATATTGCTATTAGAAATGTTTGAGGAAAAGCCCTCAGTGTCAAGAACAAGAATGGAAATAATGTTCCTCGTCAATGAGGGAACATAATAACAATTGTTTATCATTAAAATTTTGACAGAAGGTAAATCTAATCTAAAATCTCACACGCGCTCAGCATCAACTCGTGCTCTATTTCCGACGTGCACGTCCACCTCTCGAGGCCCGACCTTCCTGCTATTAATTAGCCCCTGCATATTTGTACAAATGTGTGAGCCACAAGAGGTATCTAGTATCCAGGAATGAGAATCATTTATAGACAGATTAATTTCAATTACAAACATACCTTGTCCACTAGAGGATGGTGCACCAGGTGGCATCCCTCCTCCTGGATCAGTACAGTCATTCCTCCAATGCCCCTTCCTATTGTAGTTCATGCACACATCTGTTGTCGGGAGTTTCTTCTTCTTCGCCCCTCCTTTGGGCTTCATTGCTGCTGGCGCAGCAACAACTTTGCCCTTCCTCTTCTGTTGTCTCTTACCTTTCGGTTTGGGATGACTAGAGGAGCCAACTATGAGAATAGGTTTGCTTTTGGAGACCGAAGATTCGAAGGTTTTCAGCATATTATGCAACTCCGACAACTTCGCCTTAGTTCCATTCCTATTGTAGTTAATGATGAAACTCTCGAACGAACGTGGAAGTAAATACAGGATGGGTAGAGGCAACTCTATCGTGAAAAATTATATCGATCGAGGCCAACCTTTCTATCAACTCAATCATTTTCAACACATGTGGAGATACCTGACCCGCTTCATTTAGTTTACATTTTAAAAGTTCTGTGAGTAGCTCATACTCCATCGTCTGAGATTGAGAGTCATAGAGTCTCTTTAAATGTTCTAACATTTCGTTGGGCCCCATATGCTTATCCTGTCTTTGTAATGGAGGTGACATAGAAGACAACATCAAACATTGAGCTGAAGTGACATCATCATAATGTTTCTGGTTAGCAACCTTATCAGAGGTGGCATACTCGGCAGAGTTTTCTGCAGGCATAGTAGGGAATACTTGGTCCAATATATATATTTAATCTTTTCTTGTCTCAGGACAATTCTTACATTCCTGAGCCAATCTAGAAAATTGGGTCCGGTCAATCTGTTGGATTCCATTAACATTTTCAACGAGAAGTTCGACATTCTGAAGATCTGAAGATATAGATAGACAGGAAAATGCAATCAAAAATTCATTCTCCTAATTATACACATTCATTATATGCTAATTTAACATGGCATTTTGTTTAATTAGCTCCTACTATTTTGCATACTTCTACGACCCCAAGGTAGAATACAGACCTAAAACATTTTAAGGTCATAATGGGCCAAGATCTAAATATATGTTATATCCGCATTTGTTTTGGCTGATAACTTCAATAGCACATTTCGGTAGGTCCTCAACCAATTGCAAAGCTTATTTACAACTCTTGCTGTGATTAAATATCTTTCATTTTAATCTTACGTCTTTAGATTAATCCGACACTTTGGCGTCAAGATCATCTAAACAAGTCAACCCCATTACGCGACTGCGTTTAAGTACCTAAGTAAATTTGGCCTTTGCGAACAAACACTTTGGTGTAAATACCCACAAAAGTTTATCATCTACTTTTACTTTAACACATCTATGAAAGGGCCTTAGTCCTCGTAGACTTAGATCAAATGCTTTGGCATAAATACTTGTATCGCCGAAAAGGATTTTGCACCCTAACAATTATAATGGACGACGCATTTTAATTAGACTTGTATTTTAATGTTTGGGGAACATTTTCAGTTTTCGGGGATTTCAACCAAGATCAACAATTATGTCATACATCATATGACATCCTATCATGCAATTTCTAAACACATTTAGATGGGTAACCATCAAACCTATTAGGCATGATATAAGATGGTTTTAATCAAATACTGAGTGTCGTCTACCCAGACAGTTATTGCGTTCATTAAAAGTAAATAATTACTGGGCGCCGTATACCCAAACAATAATTGCGGACGCTATGCTAATAATTTAAATGCATCACATTCAAACACTTAGCACATTTGTATATTATACAATAATATACCATTAATGATAATCATAGGTCTATTTGTCTAAACTCTATAATCTATATCTATGTCCAACAGTCCCTAAATATTTTCTGATTTTAAAATTGATTTTCAGGAATTCTGAAAAAAATATTAAAATTTACATTTTAGTCCCTCAAGAATTTAAAAGTTCAATTCGAACCCCAATAAATTCATAAAATACAATTTTAACTCTCAGAAAATATTTTCAGGTTTCAGGGACCAGTTTGCAATTTCCAAAACTTAAAACAAATTTTCAGAAAGTCTCTTTAATTACTTATTTGGCCGAAAGGACCAAATCTGTCCAGTTAAACTTTATTTTCAGATTCTGACATTTTGAAAACTTCAGAACCAAATTCTGAATATTTCAAACTTCAGTTTCTGATTTCAATTTTTTTAAATCACCGCCGTCGGCGTCACGGCGCCTCAGAGGCAGTGACCACTAGTTCTGCAAAATGTTCATTAGCGTCGCGGCACCTCAGAAGCAGAGAGCAGGATCCGTAAAAATTCTCGTCAGCGTCGCGGCGCCTCAGAGCAGAGAGCAGGACCCGTAAAAATTCTCGTCAGCGCTGCGGCGCCTCAGATATCGTAAGTCCAAAATTTAATTTTAAGTTTTCTGGATGAACAGCGTCGCGATGCTCTAGAACAGAGTCACGACGCCTCTAGCATCATCAGGGCAGCATCGCGGCGCTCCATCATGGTGCCCCGGCACCGCCACTAAAACCCTACCCGCGCCGCGGCGCTCCATCGTGGAGTCGCGGCGCCTTACCTCCAGAAACACTAAATCCGAACATTCGAACTCCTAAAACTGGTTTAGGGTCGGATTTTCAGATCTATCACTTGCAAAGCCATCACCATTAAAAAATATGTCCATCGACCATCATTCCAATTTTCTTCTCGTTCTTCATTTCAAGGCATCATGCTCTAAATCGAGCCAGATAACGCATATTAACTTAGAAGAGTTATATATTATAATGACTTATTCGATTACATCATTGTTTTAACAGATTCGGGTGCAAGGACTATGTGTTCTAAAGATTTAGGATTTTAAAGCCTTTAACAACATAAAAAAATAGATCTAAACAATACTAACCCATATTATCATTAATATTCATCATATAATCACACAAAACAGCCCAAGCTCTGATACCACTGTAGGCGTTTTGTCAGGTTCGTACACGCAGCGAAATTTGAAAATTTATGTTTCAAACCAGACATGGCGGTCAAACTGTAGTAAGATTATATAATGTAAAATAACACAAATCAATAATATAATACTTCGAACGAAGACTTACATTTGTAGTTAGCAATGTAAAAAACTTGAAGCTTTGTATAGTCCGAGGGTGCGCACGCAAATATTCCTCGATTTGCAAGTTCTTGAAACTTTGATGTAATTTGCTAAGTCTTTGAATGCTAGGGATTCCAACAGAGATTTAGAAGAAATTAGTCTCTTGCTTTTGGTGTAATGAAATGGGAGGGGGAACCCTCTTATTTATAGCTGAAGAGGACAACTAGGGTTCCCTAATGGGCCAGCCCATTAAACCTCATCAGACTGGGATAGCAGTCGGACCCGCTGGATGCGCCGCGGCGCTCGACGCGCATTTTGGCACCGCGGCCCTGTCCCATTTTTTGCCTTGTTTTCATTTCTAATATTTCGGTTATCAACCGAACATATATCTAATATCTAATTACATCCTTCAATCGACGGAACATTTGACTTAGTGTTACCATTCAGGCCTTTACATATCGACACTAACAACATTAGGGTCTTCACGAAACTCCAAGACTGCGCCGGAAGACGAACTCAATATGTAAAGTTTAGCTACACGAACATGTGAACTGAAACTCTATGTGGGAAGATAAAATCCTTTCATTCATGACACATCAATCAATCTTAGGATTTGTCAAGTGTCTATCCAAATGACTTGATCATTATATTTCATCTATATTAGTTGAATAAAGGACCATATCAAAGACATGTCTATTGCGTTGGCCAACGACTTAGTCAACCTAATACATTATGAGTATCTAAGTGTTCACTCGAATATATATTCGAGGAATGAATCCTAATCTTGATTGAACTATCACATTTAATCTACTTCGTAATGCACCCAAAATAAGCCGTGTCTCAACCTATAAGGTATTTGAGCTTAGGACAGGATCAAAGTACATTATTCCGTAAACAAGGTGGTATCAACCTCAAGTCTAAGGACTTCTATCTCCCACACGCCGATGACATTATAGACATATAACAAAACAGTGCATCAACAGGGTATATCAATACTTCAACAAGTATTCATGCGTCCATCACGAGTTTCCATAACTCGTAGCAAGTGAGACATACTACATCCCCTAAGGATATGATGCAGACCACATGTCGACGTATCGCATATCATCGATATCCCAACCTCGATGATCATTAGTTGAGACAGTTTAAGAGTTACGCTATAATATTAATTCTCACATCATTAATAACCAAGTAAACTCTAGGGATGCATTTATAGAATATTATAAACAATCAACTAATAATTCAACAAATGCAAATGTCATAATATTAATCATCATTAATATAAATATGAATGTGTATAAAATATATTTTGTCCTAATAAATATTGTCTGTAGGACATACATATACTTTCAGGTGATTCATCCAATCTTCCTTTACATGAAGAATATGTAAGTTCTTATTTTACGATTACGCGCGTGTTATCTAATTGATTTTAATTAACATGTTCCTTCCGTTTTCTTCAATCTTGTTCTCTGTAACACGTTTTTTCATGACAAAACATTCACACCTCTTCATCAAGCCTTCTATGCATCTAAGCAAAAGAATCCCATTTTTTTAGCATGCAATGGTGCAAAAGGTCCGTGGATAAAGTGGAAAGTCATCCTGTCCTAACTTTGACTAAATCATGGGAATGTGTTACTTGTCATCAATATAAATAAGGTAAAATACATCAAATGCATTTTGAATTTGTCTCGAAAAGTCTGACTTCACTCTTCAACTAATCATGTGGCCTATTACTCTCTTACACATATAAAAAATAAATTTAGTACCACCCTAACACATATATAACCAGTCACATGATGAGCGGTATTTTACACTCACACCACATCATCGCCATGCCACTGTCATGTTAGATATCATGGGTGGCCGATGATACTATTCAGAGAAAAATAAAAGATTTATAAACGTAAGTATAAACTTGAAATTTTTAATTAGTTGATTTGGTTATTTCCACAGCAACATCAATATAAATAAGGCTAGATGAGAGATATGAACACGGTTCGAGCTTGATAGGAAAAAATGAAAGCTCAATAGAAAAAAATGGAAGCTCGCCGGAATGAGTTCGAAACAGTGGTGTTTTGAATGGATCTACTGCTGGGTTTTTATTGGTAGTTCAACTAGTTTTAGGCGGAGAGATGGAAGGGTACGGTGATGCCATGATATCTGTTACATCCATAGTTTTTCTCATTGAAAGATAAAGGCAAAACGAATGGCAAAGTGTGCGAGTAAGGAAACTTTGGCCGTGTGACACAATGTTAAGAATTAGTACATTGTCCCTTGACATTCGAACCAATGCGAGTTAGGTATTGAAGTGGAAACAATATTGGGATGAAAGGCAATACTTCCGAGTGAGGGAATGATCTTGAGTGGGAACTGTGTGGTGAGGATATCATGCTGGTTAGCAAAAGGGACGTGGAACATAACACAACAAGACATGCGGGATTCAATGACATGATAAATGCAAGAGAATTTGGCTAAGTGTGGAAGAAAGGTCAAAGAGTTGACAAGGTCCAAGTGGTTAGCCAAAGTTTGAGAAAAGAGGAACGTGTATTGTTTCTTGCGGGTGTGGCCAAGGTTCGTGTGAGTGTGAGGAACGTGAGGGAAGTGTTTCAAGACATGTATGAAGAATTGAGGCAGAGTGTTAGCACGAGGAGGTGTGGTAAAAACACTTGACCAAGTCATACACACGCGGAAGGCACAAAGAGGCAAGTTGATAAAGTCCAAGTCACAAAGTTATGTCCTATGATTAAGGGGCTTAATCGGGTGTGTGAGGGTGGTTCCTTAGGAAATGGGAGATGGTACAAGACACATACAAAGTAGTTTGGTCCATTGAAGACGGGTTGAGCTTGAACAAGTCTCCAAAGACCAAGTCAATCCTAGTTTCTTGGAAGTTTGTTGCGGGTTCGGGTTCAAGGATGATTCCGGGTCAAACTATGGCATGGAAGTGTGTGCGGGTTGTTTGGGGGTGTCCTAAAAGTCTTGGGGGACCCTACCAAACCAATACCAAGTCAATATGACCATTGTAGTTGCTTGTGGACAAGTCTTACCGAAACTGAGTTGAGGTAAAACAGAATTGTACAAAACGTGTGGTAAATAGTTGGTTGTGTGCAAGTGCGGTTGAGTTAAGGGCTAGGAACTTGAGGAGAAGACCAATTCAATACCATGAGGTGTAAAAATTAGAGGAAATGAATAAATATATGTGGATGTGTCTTCCCCTGCCTTTCGGCCAAAGAAACAACATGTGAAAGACAAAAGCTAGCACATTTGTGTGTAATGTGTTAATGTGTTGTATGTAATTTTGTGTTTCCCTTTGTAAGAATTGTGCTTACCCTCCCTTTTAGTGTAAATATACTAGGAGTTAGTCTAGTTTAAGCACCCTAAATGTGACCCAAAACGGGATTGTATCACAAGGAGGATACAATCCACACTTGAGAGAAAATTTGTAAGGTTCATTAGAGAGTTGAGTCTTCCAATGGAATTCCGAGTTAGGAATTCCAAATATGCAGAGTGTTAGTTGAGTTTTGTCCCTTCGACTAATTCATGTGTAAAAAGCATAAAAGTGTTCTTTATACTTGTTTGAGTGAGAAATAAAACAAAGGTTGGACAATTGTTGCCCGTAAACGTTTTGTGTATTGGTCTTTCATTTCCAAAGTATATATTCTAAATGTCAATGTGTGTAAATGCTTCCGCAAAGCTTAAGTGCACTTGATGTTGGATGTACTTGAAGGACGGCTTGGGTTGACAAGCGTAGTTGCTAACTGCCGGGCATTATCGTAGGCGAAAATTTTTACTGGTGGTGTTACAGTGTCTATGGCAAAGAAATAGATCCCAAAAAATTATTTTGCAATTATTTAAAAGGAATAAATAAATAAATAAATAAAAACTAGAAAGAAAAAAAATTGGGGGAGGGGAAAGTGACATTCTTTGTCTTTTTTTTCTTTCTATTTTTTTGGCCGTGTATTTCGACTCTCACTCGCCCCTTTTTCATTTTTATTTATTTTGTTGTCACATAGGGTGTTAGGGTGGTATTAGTTTCACAAAAAATAAAGATAAGGAGGTAATAGATCGTTGATTAGCTGGAGTGTGAACTCAACTTTTCGAGTTTAATTCAGGGGTGCAATATATATATTTTGCTATAAATATTGGATATATTTCTTCACTAAAATTTATCCAAATAATAATAAAAATTACTTACTCGTGATTCAATTTGTTTGTCTTCGTTTGATTGCGCACAAAATTTTAAGAAAGCAAAGAAATTTTTTAATTTTGTAGTCTTAAAGTAAAGAAATGTATAAAGTATCAAAATGATTTTTAATGTTTTGGTCCTAAAATTTCACATGGGATCTTAAATTAAAGGGTTGTCAAATTAGGAAAGATGCATTCTCTTTTATATAGACTAAAAAGGAAAAGTAACACAAATAAATTAAAATAAAGAGATAGTATTCTCTGTGTCTACTTATTAAATCCGATTTTAGGTTACGCTATTTTCTGCTTCATAAATCACACCCTAGTTTGTATTCCGTCGAAGATAGGGCTGGACATATAACTGGAAAATCAATCGAACTGAATTTTTCTAAAATTTGGTTTTGGTTTTTTGGTTCGTTCGGTCCGTTTCGATTTTCATTTTCTAGAATTCGGTTATTCGGTTCAATTTTTGGTTTACAAAAAAAAAAATTGTTAAACCAAAAAATCAAAATTCTTGGGTTTTTATTAAAAAATTATCGGTCCTATTAGAAGATAGGTGAAATGTAAAAGTTAAAATTGTTAGTTTAAGCATTTATATGGCATTTATCGTGATCATTTATCTTAGAATGTTATGGAATTTTTTGGGTTCAAATATTATATATATTGTTCGTCAAAATTTGTTTGAGAGCCACATTGTTGTTTCAACAAAATTAATCAAGATGTTGAGAAATAACACTTCAATATAATATGATTTATTTTTAAATTTATTTGTAAATAAACATGAACCAAATGATATATTGAGTGAGATGTTGATAATGTGATTGGTTAAAATATGTTTATTTTCAAAAAAAAATTAACTTCCAAATCACAGATCTGAAAAACTCAAGATGATAATACCCAAATTAAAATCAAACTGAATTTGAAAAAACTGAACCAAATTGAATTAATTTTGATTCGGTTTCGATTTTTATTTTTACCAAATCGAAATAAAAAAACATAATCGAATTTCTCAAACAGAAATGAACCGACCGAATGTCCACCCCCTGGTCGAAGATGTTCTCATATATATACATGCCTTAATGAACTTTGGATAATGAAGATAAAAGATATGAAGTCTAATTCAACAATCATATAGGTGTGCTTGTTTTGATTTTTGGTAAATGCTTTTCATAATTCAAATGACACAGTGGAGATCTAGTAGCTCAGTTGGTTGACTAATGAACGTTTATCTTATTAGTGAGGGTCAAAATCCCAACGTTGTAATTTCCTCCCTCATTTCCCCTTCCCTTACCTCTATGTTCAACAACAACAACAATAACATATCTAGTGAAATCCCACAATGTGGGGTATGGGAAGGGTAGAATGTATGCAGACCTTACATCTACCTTGGTAGGTAGATTGACTATTTCTGAGAGACTATCGGCTCATGACAAGCAAAGCAGAAAAAATAGTCAGACTCGGTCAAAAATTTAAAACAGTATGAGAATACTGGTATCAAACGCGAATACGCCATGATAGCGCATCCTAAAAAAATAAGCAGTAAATAATGCAGGTAAAAAGATAAACAAAGTACCCTAAAGAACACATAGCAAAAGAAATCAAACTACAGGGGACTATAAAGCAATATTGCGCCTATTCGTATTATATGCTAAGCGGGCTTACAGTAATAACACTATAACTACCAGTTTGTAAGCATAAGTAGGACTACACTCGACTCCCTACTACCTTCTACCCTAATTCGTATCCTCCACAACCCCCTATCTAAACTGATGTCCTCAGTAAGTTGTGCATGCTCCATATCATGTCTAATCACCTCTCCTCAATATTTCTTAGGCTTACCTCTACACCTCATAAACCTATCCATAGCCAACCTCTCACACCTCCGCACTGGGGCATTTGTGTCTCTCCTCTGCACATGCCCAAATCACCTGAACCTCGTTTCCCGCATCTTATCCTCCACCAAGGCCACTCCCACTCTACCCTAGATATTATTATTTCTAATCTTATCTCTCCTTGTATGTCCACACATTCATCTCAGCGTCCTCATCTTCTCCACTCTCATCTTTTGGATGTGCGACGTCTTGACTGACCAACACTCTGCCCCATACAACATAGTCTATCTAATCACTGTTGACACCCAATTTTGAACCTCCCGTCCAGTCATTAACTATAAATTACACTAATTTTAAAAAAAAATTAAAATAATAAAATGCAGCAATAAAACATTAATACAGGCATAAATAAACAATTTAATAATAAATAATAAATACATAAAATAATAATCTAACACACGCGTTTTAATAATAGCATTCATAGAAGAATTAAGAAGTCCTAATTTTTATTTAATAAGTCTTAATAACAACATCACATTCTAAAATATTAAGGACTAATTAAGTAGCACGCCCACACTTATTTCTTTTTTAACAATTAGGTTAATAAAGCACCTAAATAATTTGAGCACAATTTATTTAATTTACTACTAATTATGATAATTAGATTAATAATACACCTAATTAAAACTAACCTAAAACTAATAACCCACCTAAAATACCTAATTAATTAATAATACACCTAAACTAATACACTTAAAACTCTACCCTTAATTAATAAAACCAGCCCACTATCTACCCAACCCAAAAACGCTGACCCGGCCCACATCTTTATCAGCCCACCAGCCCTTTACCTATCCCTTATCAGCCCTTATCACTTCTCCCTCATCGTCTCCCTCACGACGAAACCTAAACGAAACCTAGTAGAAGCAAACAGTCGCCTCCCTCACGCCACCTTCCTCGCCGAGATTCTCGCCTGAGAATCCGGCGACCCTTACCTTACCCAGCGTAACCAACATACTCACCCTCATCCTCAAAATGGTAACATAATCCTAACCCCAGTCATCTCCCCTCTTTTCCAACGATTTCTTACCATAACCAGCACCCAAATCTTACTCAAAATCAGTAACAAATCGCACAAAAATATCCTTAAAATCATCCACGAAATCACACCAGTAGTTTACCAAGTTTAGAGTCAAATGGAAACTATATAAGACAACCAACTACACATGCATAAGCATCCCCGCGGTCAATGGAAAAATCCAGTAGAAAATACAGCATATACACTCAATAGAGACCCCAGAAAGACAGAGCTCAGTTAGGGGAAGGGGGCATCTGTTAGCAGTAGTTAATAACTCAATCGGGGGTTAGGGGCTCAGCACCCAGATAATTAGCGTCATAAAAACAGGGATCTCGAAACCCTTTCTTTCAATATCAGTCAGAAATCAGCAACCAAACTCCGCCCTTTCATTCGCATCGCAAAACTGAAACCCGAGCGAGTCGACGACTTGATATGCTGCCCCGGTTCGCTGCCCGGAGAAGGTAAATCCAAACTCTTTTCAGTTCATTTGGCATTTCTGTGCATTTTCTGTATTAAACATGTAGTAGTTTAGTTTTGTTCGCATAATCTGAGATTAGTATAGGTTCAGTGATGCCTAAATGTGATGTCAGTTACTGTTTAACTGTCTGTTAGCCTATCTATTATTCAGTGTTAAGCAGATACAAATTTAAATTCCTCCATGACTTATATAATGTTGTGTCCTGTTTTTTTTTATATGTTATAGCGAGTTGCGCAACTGTGTTTGTTAATGTGATTAAGCCAACGTTTAGCCCCCCTGTCGTATGTCTTTATACATCAGTCACGATTTGAGTTCATGAGGTCGATTCGAGTTATATTAGTTATGTTTAGTAAGTCCAGATTATTATGGTAACCGTTGTGTATTTAAGGGCTCATCATAGTAAAGGCTTAAGCAGTACCAACTCTCGAAGTTAAGAATTGGTTTAGATCACCCATGAGTTATTTTGTGCTGAAATTGGCCATAATTATTAACTACTGATTCCTCAGGTGTGATCTGGTCAGTGGATGCTTAACATGTTGTTTTAAGGCTAGCCTTGTTCACATATAAGTCGTATAATCTATCTAATGCCCAGTTGAGACTTGAATGATCATATGAAATCTGCTTGAGTGAGTGTTGGTCATATAGTACACATAGGGGGTAATTAAGTATCAAAGATTATTTAAATCGACAAGAAGGGATAAAATGTATTTGCTTCTTATCAAAACTATATTCTCATGTCTAGTTCCATGCTTCAAAGTATGCCTATCAACAACATATATCCAGTTCTAAAATATGTCTAAAAGGAATAAGAATGGAAAGCTCCCTTCTAAGCCTTGATTATTAAGCATGCCTATCTAACTTATCATCGCATCATTTTTTCTTGGTCGTATATTTGGCCCATTCTTTAACTTCTCTGTATTGAGGTCTGCTCATGTCACGTAAGTAAGGCATGATTGGGACGTAATCTATCATATAATGTTTGCATAAACATAAATTTTGTTCGTCTTGTTTAAAACTGCCCCTGTTATTGTTTCATTCTAAACTTAAAAATGTTAGCATGTCTTCTTCTCCTCCTAGATATAGCATACGTGAGGTATGCCTGATTCAAGTTTCAATTTGAGCGTGTTAATGTGTGTCTCTGGTGTGTCATTATGTACGTGATTCATATCAAAGTTCTGGTATTTACCTTCTTATGCACACATTAATTGTTGCTGTGTTTGTGATCACTTGCTCAAATGTTTATCATTTCGTGGGCCTGCACTTTTTTTTACTGCTGGATGTATTGTGAAGACTGTCTACATCTCGTTACCTATAAAGGCCACGATCCAAGGCCTAGGCTGGCCTGCTTCCTGCTTTTAAAAAATAAATAATATGAAAGATTGTTTTTTTTTGGGGACTGTCTTCCTACTGTTACTCCTAGGCCTGCCTTCACGTTTCAGTTTCACCTGAAACTGTATGTGTGGGCCAACATATTTTCATAATCTGGAATTTTACTGTCTCGGTCCCTTTTCTCTCGAAATGAAATGATTTCAATGTGTTAAATCCTATATCAATGTGCATTTATTATTTGATAAAGTTTGAGACATATACTAATCCTTATCTTTCTTTTTTTTTGCATGAAATGCACCGGAGCAACAAAGAATCTCATAGCGAGATTCATCGTGGCAAACGTGAAGACCCACATCTATGTGCATCCTCTCCGCATCAGAAATTCCAAAGCCATAGGCGAAAATGACTTCGCCATTCCTTAGAGTCTTTATTATTGCCTCCCCTTTCCCTATTTGTTTATTGTAATTATTTGTCTAACATTACGCTACTACTAGAACATAATATTGAAGCAATAAATTAGAAGATAACGTCCCCCTTTAAGCTCTAGGAAACCATTTAATAATTTTCATTTGCATAATTATTTAGATAGTTAATATACTAGTTCAACAGAGACTCTTTTGCTACAAATTCTTATTAGCGCTCACATAAGAATAATCATTTTAAATCAAAGGTTTGTTGGCAGGATCCATTTTACACCTTATCTCATAATCAAGTACCTTGTCATAATAGGTTCTTTTTCGCAACATATATCTAATATAGTACTTAGGTACCTTAATTGCATATTTTTCAAAACTGACTTTGACTTTTATACACAAATCTTGCAAAAATATTTTAGAAAATGTATCTTATACTTAAAAAAAAAAAAAAATCTCTTTTGCTTGAGCGTTTTTTTTAAAGCATACCTTTTCTTAGCATAATAATTAACCCTAGGTTTGAATGGACAGCCGCATGTTAGCGGATCCTTTAGGGTGCCCGACCCCTTCCCTTTAGGATAATAAAGAACTCTTGCCCAGAATCTCATAAGTTTTGCAGACCATAAAAATGGAGTTAGTGTTGACTTTAACCTAGTTGACATTTAGGTGTCCTAATTCACCCAAACTAATTAGGTGGCGACTCTGCGAACCCTCTTAGCATCTTTTAGCATTTCTAGCACCTTTTAACACTTTAACATTCCTTTTAAACATTTAACATTTTTATTATTTATTTTCCTAACATTTCTTACTTAAGCAGGGTTCGCTTTTTAGAAAGTCGCGGTCGAAATCGGGCGCGACAGAATGGCGACTCTGCTGGGGAATAAGGTTCTTAACCACAACAGACCTAGGGTTATTATTTGGCATTACTTTTTGCATTTAAATTTTGTGTGCTGTATTTTGTTTTATTTATTTTAATTGCTACATGCTTTACTGCTTTCCTTAAACTGGCATTCCGCTCATATTTCTTCCACTCTGGAAAATTCACAGAATCACACACTACATGCGAGGTGCGCTTGGTGCATCAGCAAAATTCTTTCTTCAAAACCCAAATTTAGGATAGTTGGTAATATACGTGGAGTGTCCGGTCTAACCGGTGGCCGCGTAGCCTTCTCACTCGAGTTGTCCGCTCGGGAACCTTGCGTCTAGAAAAGCCAAATCTTAGAAACTTAAGATAGAGCTATACCACCCTTTATTTTAGGGCATGCATGCATTTACCTTAGGTGGGTCGGTCCTTGGCATTGACACCACAATTAGGAAGACACCAAACTTGTCGACGGGTTTCTCAACCCAACGACCAATCAGCATATTATGTGTAGCGTGGCAGTGATAGACAAATCCAAACCTAATCATGTCATGCTGAAATTGGAAAAAGTGCACCGTCATTTGGTCGTCATTTCCAACAAAAGCATTACAGTTGGACGGCTTGGACAAATCCATCATGACCTCGCATATGTGACGTTTAGGCCTACCTCTGGCATAAAGGGGTCCCCATGCATGTTAGGATTCGCTTGCAATGTGACAATTTATGTGCAATATGTACTTGCTAAATGTTTTTACACTTCTGCAAAATCACGTGCTTTACACTAACACAGTTTGCTACATGTTGTCTAAAGGATTTACCATCCCCCCAAAGGTCGATTTGTATTTGACTAAGCAATGACAGAGCATCGATATTTCACAAGATCAAAGGCGCGGTCCAGCGACATGACCGATTCAAGGGCATTTGAGCATAACGAGTCGGAACCTGTCTTGGTTCCCATAAGCAAAGCAGGGGCCTCGGAATTTGGAACTACGTGTGACCTGATTCCCTCGGCGGATACGTAGGCGGCCACATCGGCCTCGGTCCCACCTTTTAGAAAATCCCAATTTCTCTTTTACACCAATGAACTACGTTCGACCTGATTCCCTCGACGGATACGTAGGCGGCCACATCGGCCTCGGTCCCACATTTAGAATTTTAAATTCACCCCAAAATTTACTTGTAATGAACTACGTCATGACCTGATTCCCTCATGGGGATACGAGCGCCTAAATCGCTGGCCACACCATTAGGAAACTTTCCTTCGCTCAAAATAACAAGAATACACATAACATACAAGCAACTCCATTGAGACCCCCTTAGGCCAAACACCTTTTTCAAAACTGGGACAATGTAGGAAACCAGACAGGGGTTGCAAGTCCAAACAAGCCAGGCACGCAGATGTCAAGGAACAAGGCGGCGAAGTCAAATACGAATCGACCACCCCCCCAAAACTCACAAAATTTTCTTTGAGCGCAGGTCCTTCATATTAGCAGAAGATACAACAAAAGTTCTTCATATTAGCAAAAGCAGAAAGAAACAACATAAGCAGAGAGAGGCACCGACAATCAACAGTCAGAATTCAAAAGTCCGCAACAAAATCTAGCGCATAAGCTCGGGCATAAAGCACACAACAAAGGCATCATGGCAATTCGCCAGTTGCAAGGAAACATCTCAAGGACGACATCTCTACCCACATAATTGCCTTTCTCAAATATTTATCATTTTGTTTTAACAGTTATACACTAACTTTTTCTCAAGCTTAGCTTGCAGGAGCATTTATTCTACAGGAGCATCAGCAACACGTCCGAAAACGACGCCACGTCCGAAAACGACGCCCGGTCCGAAAACGAAGTCGAGTCCGAAAACGACGTCGAGTCCGAAAACGACTCCGCGTCCGAAAACGACGCCACGTCCGAAAACGACGCCACCAAAACGACGCCGAAGTCCAAACGACTCCGCCCAAAACGACGCCACCAAAACGACGCCGAGTCCAAACGACTCCCAGTCCGAAAACGACTCCGCGTCCGAAAACGACGCCACGTCCGAAAACGACGCCACGTTCGAAAACGACGCTAAGTCCGAAAATGACTCCGCGTCCGAAAACGACGCCACGTCCGAAAACGACGTCGAGTTCGAAAACGACGCCGCGTTCGAAAACGACTCCGCGTCCGAAAACGACGCTCAAGTCCGAAAACGACGCCGCGTCCGAAAACGACGCCGCGTCCGAAAACGACGCCGCGTCCGAAAACGACGCCGCGTCCGAAAACGACGCCGCGTCCGAAAACGACGCGTCCGCAGACGCGTCAAAACGACGCGCGTCCTCAAAACGACGCCGCGAAAAACGACGCCAAGTCCCGAAAACGACGCCAAGTCGAAAACGACGCCAACGCCAAGTCCGAAAACGACGCCATCATCAACATATCACATCTACGCAGGGACGATTTTCTCTGTTCTCAAAATTGCATTTTTTCTCATTTCATGCTTTATTATTCTGTCTTAGCAGTTATCCACTAACTCTTTCTTGAGCTTTAGTCTACAGGGGCAGCAGCAACACGTCCAGGCAACGACGTCATCAACACAACAAGTCCAAAAACAACGACAAGTCCAAAAACAACGACAAGTCCGAAAACGACGCCAAGTCCGAAACGACGCCAATAGCAACATTCCAATACAACAGATTCGCTCACAAAGTCAAACTGCAACAAGTCTACATCAAATACATCTTGCAAAAACCACAGGCTACATCATTTACACTTTAATTATTTCATCTAGTTTTGATTACGCATGAATTACGACACAACTCCATATATAGAACAAATTTTATCTATGCCCTAGGAGGCGTCATTTGCATCTCGTCAGTACAACGACGAACATTCGCATTTCGTCTATACAACGACGACAACGCCCATACAAGGCGTCATTTGCATTTCGTCTACACAACGACGAACATTTGCATTTCGTCTACACAACGACGACAGCGCCCATACAAGGTGTCATCTGCACAAGACGGCGTATCATCACATCATTTCATTATATAGTATATACAATCTGACTACAACCACAGCACAAATTCACATTCTTACATTGTTTTGTTTTGACAGTTGTGCACTAATGCTTTTATCTTAGCTTCAATCTACAGGAACTGCAAAAGATGGAGCACAACGTGGATTTTCTCTTACAGCGAACCGGGGCAATTTGTTAGGGGGCCAACCTTCCCAACGAATGGCAGAAGCGGCCTCAATCGTCGGTCCACTCGTTCCACATCACCATAAAACCCAGCATCATAAGTCGACACCGGTACACCCCAGGTTCAAGCCAGTTATTTTATTTTTTATTTTTTATTTTTATTTTTTAGCACCACATACCCAAAGGTCGCCATAACTCGACATCGACAAATTTTGAGTCCGCGTTAGCCCACCTTGGTATTTTGACCATGGTAACCCAGTGTCGTCATAACTCGACACTGGGACAAATTTTGAGTCCGCGTTAGCCCGCCTTAGTGTTTGACCATGGTAGCCCAGTGTCGTCATAACTCGACACTGGGACAATTTTTAAATTTTGCGTCAGCCTTGTCTATTTGCCCAAACCTTTCAATTCTGAGGATCGAGACAAAATTGGCTATGAGTCAACGTCTTTGTCCGAAGATTCTTCCATCATCTCCATACAAAGAGGGACAACTGTTGACACCCAATTTTGACCCTCCCGTCCAGTCATTAACTATAAATTACACTAATTTAAAAAAAAATTAAAATAATAAAATGCAGCAATAAAACATTAATACAGGCATAAATAAACAATATAATAATAAATAATAAATACATAAAATAATAATCTAACACACGCGTTTTAATAATAGCATTCATAGAAGAATTAAGAAGTCCTAATTTTTATTTAATAAGTCTTAATAACGACATCACATTCTAAAATATTAAGGACTAATTAAGTAGCACGCCCACACTTATTTCTTTTTTAACAATTAGGTTAATAAAGCACCTAAATAATTTGAGCACAATTTATTTAATTTACTACTAATTATGATAATTAGATTAATAATACACCTAATTAAAACTAACCTAAAACTAATAACCCACCTAAAATACCTAATTAATTAATAATACACCTAAACTAATACACTTAAAACTCTACCCTTAATTAATAAAACCAGCCCACTATCTACCCAACCCAAAAACGCTGACCCGGCCCACATCTTTATCAGCCCACCAGCCCTTTACCTATCCCTTATCAGCCCTTATCACTTCTCCCTCATCGTCTCCCTCACGACGAAACCTAAACGAAACCTAGTAGAAGCAAACAGTCGCCTCCCTCACGCCACCTTCCTCGCCGAGATTCTCGCCTGAGAATCCGGCGACCCTTCCCTTACCCAGCGTAACCAACGTACTCACCCTCATCCTCAAAATGGTAACATAATCCTAACCCCAGTCATCTCCCCTCTTTTCCAACGATTTCTTACCATAACCAGCACCCAAATCTTACTCAAAATCAGTAACAAATCGCACAAAAATATCCTTAAAATCATCCACGAAATCACACCAGTAGTTTACCAAGTTTAGAGTCAAATGGAAACTATATAAGACAACCAACTACACATGCATAAGCATCCCCGCGGTCAATGGAAAAATCCAGTAGAAAATACAGCATATACACTCAATAGAGACCCCAGAAAGACAGAGCTCGCCAGGGAAGGGGCATCCATAGCGTGAGTTAATAACTCAATCGGGGTTGTGGCTCAAAGACCAGATAATTAGCGTCATAAAAACAGGGATCTCGAAACCCTTTCTTTCAATATCAGTCAGAAATCAGCAACCAAACTCCGCCCTTTCATTCGCATCGCAAAACTGAAACCCGAGCGAGTCGACGACTTGATATGCTGCCATGATTCGCTGCCCGGAGAAGGTAAATCCAAACTCTTTTCAGTTCATTTGGCATTTCTGTGCATTTTCTGTATTAAACGTGTAGTAGTTTAGTTTTGTTCGCATAATATGAGATTAGTATAGGTTCAGTGATGCATAAATGTGATGCTGCCATCGCTTAATCGTCATAGCCTATCTATTATTCAGTGTTAAGCAGATACAAATTTAAATTCCTACATGACTTATATAATGTTGTGTCCTGTTTTTTTTATATGTTATAGCGAGTTGCGCAACTGTGTTTGTTAATGTGATTAAGCCAACGTTTAGCCCCCCTGTCGTGTGTCTTTATACATCAGTCACGATTTGAGTTCATGAGGTCGATTCGAGTTATATTAGTTATGTTTAGTAAGTCCAGATTATTATGGTAACCGTTGTGTATTTAAGGGCTCATCATAGTAAAGCAGTTAAACAGGTACCAACTCTCGAAGTTAAGAATTGGTTTAGATCACCCATGAGTTATTTTGTGCTGAAATTGGCCATAATTATTAACTACTGATTCCTCAGGTGTGATCTGGTCAGTGGATGCTTAACATGTTGTTTTAAGGCTAGCCTTGTTCACATATAAGTCGTATAATCTATCTAATGCCCAGTTGAGACTTGAATGATCATATGAAATCTGCTTGAGTGAGTGTTGGTCATATAGTACACATAGGGGGTAATTAAGTATCAAAGATTATTTAAATCGACAAGAAGGGATAAAATGTATTTGCTTCTTATCAAAACTATATTCTCATGTCTAGTTCCATGCTTCAAAGTATGCCTATCAACAACACATATCCAGTTCTAAAATATGTCTAAAAGGAATAAGAATGGAAAGCTCTCTTCTAAGCCTTGATTATTAAGCATGCCTATCTAACTTACTGTCTGCATCATTTTTTTCTTGGTCGTATATTTGGCCCATTCTTTAACTTCTCTGTATTGAGGTCTGCTCATGTCACGTAAGTAAGGCATGATTGGGACGTAATCTATCATATAATGTTTGCATAAACATAAATTTTGTTCGTCTTGTATAAAACTGCCCCTGTTATTGTTTCATTCTAAACTTAAAAATGTTAGCATGTCTTCTTCTCCTCCTAGATATAGCATACGTGAGGTATGCCTGATTCAAGTTTCAATTTGAGCGTGTTAATGTGTGTCTCTGGTGTGTCATTATGTACGTGATTCATATCAAAGTTCTGGTATTTACCTTCTTATGCACACATTAATTGTTGTTGTGTTTGTGATCACTTGGTCAAATGTTTATCATTTCGTGGGCCTGCACTTTTTTTTACTGCTGGATGTATTGTGAAGACTGTCCACATCTCGTTACCTATAAAGGCCACGATCCAAGGCCTTGGCTGGCCTGCTTCCTGCTTTTAAAAAAAATAAATAATATGAAAGATTGTTTTTTTTTGACCGCCTTCCATCGTTACTCCTAGGCTCGCTTTCACGCTTTCGGGCCACTGAATCGTATGTGGGCCAACATATTTTCATAATCTGGAATTTTACTGTCTCGGTCCCTTTTCTCTCGAAATGAAATGATTTCAATGTGTTAAATCCTATATCAATGTGCATTTATTATTTGATAAAGTTTGAGACATATACTAATCCTTATCTTTCTTTTTTTTTGCATGAAATGCACCGGAGCAACAAAGAATCTCATAGCGAGATTCATCGTGGCAAACGTGAAGACCCACATCTATGTGCATCCTCTCCGCATCAGAAATTCCAAAGCCATAGGCGAAAATGACTTCGCCATTCCTTAGAGTCTTTATTATTGCCTCCCCTTTCCCTATTTGTTTATTGTAATTATTTGTCTAACATTACGCTACTACTAGAACATAATATTGAAGCAATAAATTAGAAGATAACGTCCCCCTTTAAGCTCTAGGAAACCATTTAATAATTTTCATTTGCATAATTATTTAGATAGTTAATATACTAGTTCAACAGAGACTCTTTTGCTACAAATTCTTATTAGCGCTCACATAAGAATAATCATTTTAAATCAAAGGTTTGGTGGCAGGATCCATTTTACACCTTATCTCATAATCAAGTACTTTGTCATAATAGGTTCTTTTTCGCAACATATATCTAATATAGTACTTAGGTACCTTAATTGCATATTTTTCAAAACTGACTTTGACTTTTATACACAAATCTTGCAAAAATATTTTAGAAAATGTATCTTATACTTAAAAAAAAAAAAAAAACTCTTTTGCTTGAACGTTTTTTTTAAAGCATACCTTTTCTTAGCATAATAATTAACCCTAGGTTTGAATGGACAGCCGCATGTTAGCGGATCCTTTAGGGTGCCCGACTCTTTCCCTTTAGGATAATAAAGAACCCTTGCCCAGAATCTCATAAGTTTTGCAGACCATAAAAATGGAGTTAGTGTTGACTTTAACCTAGTTGACATTTAGGTGTCCTAATTCACCCAAACTAATTAGGTGGCGACTCCGCGAACCCTCTTAGCATCTTTTAGCATTTCTAGCACCTTTTAACACTTTAACATTCCTTTTAAACATTTAACATTTTTATTATTTATTTTCCTAACATTTCTTACTTAAGCAGGGTTCGCTTTTTAGAAAGTCGCGGTCGAAATCGGGCGCGACAACCACCACCTTATAAAACTTGCCTTTTAGTTTTGGTGGAACTTTTTTATCGCACAAGACTCCAGTATGAGCCTTTATTTCATCCACCCTACCCCAATTTGATGTGTAACTTTGTCATCAATCTCTCCATTCCCTTGGATAATAGACGAGGTACTTGAAGCTTTCTTTCTTAGGAATGTCATGAGTATCAAGCCTCACCGCCACGCCTATCTCAAAGTTGCTCCTGTTGCTGAACTTGAACTCCAAGTATTCTGCCTTGGTCCTACTCAGCCTGAACCCTTTAGACTCCAAAGTCTATCTCCAAATCTCCAGCTTAGCATTCACTCCACTGCGAGTCTCATCAATCGAGACTATGTCGTCTACGAATAACATACACCATGGCACCTCCCTTTGGATTTGTCGCGTCAGTCTATCCATCACCAATGCAAATAAGAATGGACTAAGAGATGATCCCTGGTGCAACCTCATCATCACAGGAAAGTGCTCCGAGTTTCCTCCCACTGTCCCTACCCTGGTCTTGGCTCCATCATACATAACCTTTATCACCCTAGTGTACTCCATAGGTACACCTCTAGCCTCCAAACATTTCCAAAGAACCTTCAGAAGGACTTTGTCGTATGTCTTCTCAAGGTCGATGAAAACCATATATAAGTCTCTCTTCTTCTCCCTATACTGCTCCACCAACTTTCTAATAATATAAATGGCTTATATAGTCAAATGTCCCAGCATGAATCCAAACTGGTTCTCAGAAATAGACACGCTTCTTCTCATGCTCATCTCCACGACCCTTTCCCAAACTTTCATAGTGTGTCTCAGCAGCTTGATACCCCTATAATTGTTGCAACTCTGGATATCACCTTTGTTCTTGTACAAAGGAATTATTGTACTCCGCCTTCATTCTTCGGGCATTCTCGCCATCTTAAAAATAACATTAAACAACTCAGTCAGCCACTCTAAACCTTCTCTGTCTGCGCTCTTCCAAAATTCAACTAGGATCTCATCAGGCCTAGTCGCTTGTCCCATGTACATCCTGCGACCCCTTAACCTCATCAATCTGAATACTTCTACAATACCCAAAATTCCAGTACCTACATATTGCTCCAGATCTCCCAGCAAAATGTCTCTATCTCCTTTTTCGTTCAAGAGTTTATGGAAGTAAGACTGCCACATCCGCCTAATATGCGCGTCCTCCAACAGTACTTTACCGTCCTCGTCCTTGATGCACATCATGTGATCCAAACCAAAGCCTTCATACACATCATTATAGCCCCCGGAAGTGACCCGATATGTCTATTGAAATTCCCTCATACAAATAATTTCTCAGTGGGTGGTACACCTGTCACCACCTCGTCCAAGCCTCCCAAAAGCGCATTTTCTCCTCATCATCCAATCCCATCTGCAGCGCATAAGCACTAATAATGTTCATGGTGGACCCTCTAACTACCAACTTAATTACCAACATCATATCGTTGACACTCCTAACTTCTACCATCTGGTCTCTTAGCTCGCTGTCTATCAAAATGCCTACCCCATTCCTATACCCCGACCTACCCAAAAACCATAACTTATACCCGTTTACCTCCTTAGCCTTAGATTCTACCCATTTGGTCTCTTGGACACAAGATATATTAATTCTCCCCTTATTAAGAATCTTAACTAGCTCTATGGACTTCTCTGTTATAGTCTCAATGTTCCAAGACCCTATTCTCAACCTAGCATCTCCCTTACCCCGCTTACCTCCCAAACCCTCGGCCCCTTCCCCAACCGATAACATAACCCTAGTCTACCATCAGTCTCCAAAGCCATTAAAGCGACTATAGATTAATCGGCTATTTACCCTAAAAAATAGATATAAATGTGAAAAACACAAATCAATGCGAAAATCAATGCTAAAAATACAAATTAACAAGAATCTAGATGCAAGTCTAGCCACTACAATAAGAATGATATAACTAAGGAGAAGACTAGTAACGATAAGAATGTAAAGTTAATATACAATACAGCAAAGCAGAAAAAATGTAACTATGGAAGTAAGGATAAATAAAGAATACGGACACCTGGAGGTACCAACTCTAGGTAAATATAACCTGCTCGCCGCCAAAAATCATTGTTCAGCTGTGCAAATGTCTGTTTTCTTCCGAAAAAATCTTTTTCACTGCCGGAAGTTACTGTTCAATGTTGAAACTTGCCTGAAACTTGCGTAACTATGTAAATCTTCTCGAAATCCACTATATGTTTTCTGTTTTAAGTTTGAGAACCCGAAAAAACCTGGTCTTCTTTGTCATCGGCGGCCGCCGGAGGTGGTGGTCTCTAAAGGTCCTTACTGACCAGATCTGTTCGTTAGTGGTACCGAGTGACGGGTTACGATTGATAGTCACCGGTGACGATACAACTCCGATCGTCGATGGTGGCGAAAATATAGAGGAGTAGAAAGGGGGAAGAAAGAGAAAGCGAGAGAATGAGAGAGGAATAAGCAGCGTACCTGGTCTCCTGTGGTCGGCGAATGATGCAACATTGACAGTCGGTGGTGGTAGTCACCGACGACAATACAACTTTGGCCACCAGTGATGGTGGGAAGATAGAGAAAGAATAGCAAAGGGGAAGAAAGAGAAAGAGAGAAAACAGAGGACAATAGTAATAGGGTAGCGTACCTGGTCGTCAGTGGTAGGCAGATGGTGCAGAGTCGGTGGTCGATGGTGATGGTGATGGTGGTGGTATGCCGATGTGGGTGGGGGCTGGGATGGGTGGGGGCTGGGATGTTACCATTGGTTTCTGCGATAAAAAGATAATCTTCTTATTAAACCTACTTTGCTATAAACCTCGAAAAGTCAGTGTCCATTGCCTCCCCAATGTTATAATAATACAGAGACCTTTATTACCCCTATGTAATAAAAATAATCAAGATGACACCTAGTCTTATCCTATCCCAATTGGTGAGTTTCATATACATCCCACCTTGCAAACGTCAAGCTGTAAGAGGAGATGATAAGAAGTATCATTCAAATGGTAAGTTTTGGATGGCCAGGCTTGACCATACACTTATGGAAATAGTGAGGAATAAAAAGGAATCTAGGATGTATTTTCTTTGTTGACACGACTGGAAGACAAATCACTAATTTGAAAGTTGGACATGTTCTGCTGCAGCCAAAGTCATGTCATGCAAAATGATCTTTCTTCTTTTATTTTCACTTTAATTGACAATTGAAATTTACGAACCTAATTGAAAGATAATAATCTATTGATTATTTTCATTAATGTAAAGGTAAATATATATGATATACAATTTCTAATTATAAAATTAAATCTACCTTTTCCTAATATAAGACTACTGCATTTTCCTAATATAAGACTACTATCATAATTATACATGTACAAGAATTCTACAAATTATATACCAAATATACACGAGTATGTGTATATTTTGTCACACCCCCTCAGTCATAGCGGGCGGTTGTCGTACGCTGAGATTGTCCCTAAAATCTTCAAATAGAACTAAGGGAAGATCCTTAGTAAAGATGTCAGCAATTTGATACCGTGAAGGGACATGCAAGACATGTACTTGTCAATGAGCTACCTTTTCACGAACAAAGTGAATATCCATCTTGATATGTTTAGTGCGAGGATATTGCACCGAATTCTCAGAGAGATACACCACACTAAAATTATCGCAATTGACCAATGTAGCTTTCTGAATAGAAAAGTGAAGCTCTAACTAAAGATTATGTAGCCAACATGACTCAGACACCACATTGTCTACCCCTCGATACTCAGTCTCTGCACTGGATCATGATAAAGTAGTCTAGCGTTTAGCCGACCAAGAGACCAAGTTATCACCGAAAAACATACAACAACCAGATGTCAAACGTCTGGTATTCGTACATCTACCCAATCAACATGTGTATAAGACACGAGAGTAGATACGGAGGATGGATATAAGTGCAAACTATAATCAAGAGTGATCTTAATGTAACACACAATGCGTTTGAGAGCATGTATGTGCTCGTCCCTCGGATCATGCACAAATAAATACATCTGATGTACTGCATAAGTAATATTAGGCATCGTGAATGTAAGATACTGAAGAGCTCATACAAGACTGCGACAGTGGGAGGGATCCTCGTAAGGTGTGCTTGAATTAGCACTCAGCTTCAGTTTGGTGTCAACCGGAGTAGGAGATGACTTATAGGATGACATGTCAACCCGTTCAATAATCTTAGATGCATACTACCCCTAGGATAGAAATAGACCACCAGTATGATGAGTTACAGCTATACCCAAAAAATAAACTCAAAGGCCCCAAGTCTTTCATAGCAAATTCGGAACTGAGACGAGACATGATAAACTTACGCAGTTTATCAGAAGAGGCAGTCAATATCATATCATCCACATATAAAATAATGTATGTGAAAAAACCCAATAGTATATACATATAGATTGTTTCCTTGATGCATGTAGACTGTTTCCTTGAGGTCACTATGTAAGAAAGCATTTTTTACATCCAGATGATGAATGATCCATGCTTTCGAGAGAGCCGGACTAAGAAAAGTGTGAATGGTTGCCGATTTTACCACCAAACTAAATGTCTCTCCATAATCCATGCCAACCTGTTGAGTTTTGTCATCACCTACAAGAAGAGTCTTATGTCTTGCAAAAGATTAGTCAGAATTATCCTTACGAGTGAAAATCCAAATAATATATTAACACCAGAAGGATAGGGCAACAACTCCCACGTCTTATTTTTAATAAGAGCATTATATTCATCATTCATGATCATTTTCCAATTCGGATCATGAAGGGCAGACACTGGGTTATGTGGTAGGGGTGATTTAGTGACATTAGAATTGAGATTAAATTATTATTTTGGTTTAAAAATACCCTGTTGGCTATGAGTAACGGGATCTTGATGCGGAATAAAAGTGAACTGGACCTGGGTCGATGTTTGAACATCTCGATCGCCGCAGGTAGTAGACCTATCGGCGATGGGTGACCGAGGATGTAGAAATCATGCCAAAGAGCTGATGGTCCCGATGATGAAACTAGACCCGAATGGTGATGACTTGGGCCAGCAAGCAGTGGGCCTACTGACCGAGAAGTTAGATCGAGAGGAATCATGGATGGGCGAAGCAGCAGACGCAGGATCCGAAATCGCAATCGGCCGGTGCATGCCGGCCTACCGCGCATGGAAGCGGGGTCACGGGAAGTTGGGCAGCCCGGTGATTTGGGCCATGGGTCTACTGGTCAAGATCCCGAGGTGGGAACTGGACTAAACGGTGGACCACATACTGTAAGAGTCCATCATCCAAAATATTATAAGAATTAGAAATGAAATTACACAATTTAGCAAATGAAAATTAGGTTTCATAAAAAATGACATAAGGACTAATTATAATTTTATTAGAGGATAAATCAAAACATTTGTAGCCATGATGATTAGATGGATAACCCAAAAACAAACAAGCAGTAGAACGGACTTGAAGTTTGTTAATTATAGTGGATGGGAAAAGAGGATAGCACAAACACCCTAAGATGAGAATACGAAGGATCTTTATGATAAAGAATTTTTAATGGAGATTGGTATGCTAATCTTTTTTTAGGGAGTATGTTAAGAAGGTAAGTAGTCATTTGTAATGCATGATGCAAAAAGAAAGGTAGTAATGAAGCATGGGCTAGTAAAGTCCGAATAATATTATTAATGATATAAATTTTTCTTTCGGCTTACCCATTTTATGAGGACGTATGAGGATAAGAAAATCAAAAAGATATGCCATTAGCGTTACAAAATTTCAGAAACGGCCCATTATCAAATTTCCTTCCATTATCATATTGAATATTTTAAATTTCCCGTGCAAATAGGGTACAAATGAATGCTCTAAATGATAGGAATGTGGAAAAAACTTTAAAAAAATTAGATATTGGAAAGGTCCACAAAAAAATAGAATAATCATCCAAAAATAACACATAATAACGGTGGCCCAAAGAGATCAAACAATAATTTAACATGTTTTCCAAGCGGACAAGAAGGACAAACATTAGTACTACGCATACTATTACATTCAATAAAATTATTATTTTTAAGAGAGGAAATAACAAACGCCCCCGGATGACAATAACACGCATGTCACAAGGAAGGTGCTAAAGCGGCAAACGTTGACGATGTAGCTTGATTAGTGGAAGTGGTGGTGATTGGATAAAGCTCACCCCGATTATTACAACTCATTAGAGGTATACCCGTCGTGAAATCCTTCACAGAAAATTCAAAAGGGTCAAAGTCAACAGAAACCCAATTATCAGTTATAAATTTTCAAACATACACCAAATATTTAATTAAGTGAGGAGCATGAAGGACATTTTTCAAGGTTAAAGATGGGTTCGGGGGAGATAAATTTGTGTGACCATAAACACAAATTGCAATTGAATTATCATTACAAAAAATTATGCCATAATTTTTACTTAAATTAAAATAAGACGAGAGATTACATGGCACGGATGTCATATGAAAAGTGGCATCGGTGTCCATGTACCAATTTGAATTCGGAAGATTTAATCCAAGTGTATGAATTACTTCCTCGATATCTGTGGGAATCGGAGCTATCGTTGGACCCGCAGCAACGAATGCCTGTTGAGGCTGAGGCCCAAGCAAGCCAACCAGCTGCCAGGGCCCATTCTGTCGTTACCTAGAATGTTAAAAGGTGTCGGGCCTAGCCCAAATCGCTAGACTGCCTACTGGAAAAGGTGGACTGAGACACTGCCCACTGGCCCATCCCCACGACCATTGTGCACCGGCCCAAGGTTGCGGCCAATGGTGTCGCGGCCTAGTCTGTTGGCCGCTGCCATAAGGTCCTCTACCTCTGCCACCCCCGCTGTCGCTGCGGTTGCCGCCACTTCTACCACCACCGCCGCAGCTGTTTCCACCATTTTTCTGATTTTGGTCCTTTTTACCGCCACTATTGTTACGGTTTTGGCTAGAATTTTCCAAGAAGGAGTGAGGGTCATCAGTGTCGCGGGATGTGGCTATCATTATGGTGAAATTTGCTACGGTTGCTGCCTTTTTAGACTACCTGGCTTCTTCTAAGGATAGCATGGAAGGTGTTTGGTATAATGGCGGGAGAGGATTGTTTTGATGAAGAAGAGTTCCAACGCAATTATAAGCCTCAGATAGGCCTGCAACCATCTACAGAACAAGACGATCATTCGTGACGGGCGCACCAACGTTCTTGAGTTGATCCGACAACTCCTTGAGTCTTTGACAATAGGCTGAGGCATTCGGAAAATCCTCCATGTTGATGTGGAAGATTTCCTTCTCAAGGGTCACAACACGAAATTTTTTGTTATCTTGGAATATATCACGTAACATATTCCAAGCTTCCATTGTCGTGGTATCAAGTTCAATAATAGTCTGCAAGAGGTCCGCAGAGATGGTGGAATAAATCCACTGGAGTACCGTAGCATCAAGAGTTGTCCACAACTCTTTTTCATCATCGGTGGTAGGCACCTTCTCCTTGCCTTTTTCTGGTGAGACGATGTGATGGAGGACTCTATTAGACCGTGCGTGAATTTTAAATAGTTCTGCCCACGTCGCGTATTGGACGTTTTCCATCTCAAGAACAGTATGAATGTTGTTCTTGATATTGGAGACTGCAAGGGCAGGATGAAATATGTTCTTTGTGGTAGACATGATGAAAGAACAAGAAGAGAAGTAGGGAGTCGGAAAAAAAATTTGAAGGGGAGGGGGGGTAGTCACGGCCAACGAGAGTATGGCGGCGGAAGCTACAAATCTTTGAAGATGGAAAAGTTTGCCCTAGACTGCTGATACCATGAAAGAGAATAATCTCTTGATTATTTTCATTAATGTAAAAGGTATATATACATGATATACAATCTCTAATTATGGAAATTAAATTTACATTTTCGTAATATATGACTACTACATTTTTCTAATACAAGATTACTACCATAATTACACTTGTACAAGAATCTTACAAATTATATACCAATTATACACGAGTACCTGTATATTCTGTCACTAATTAATTCGAGTTCACAGCATAAATTCATTAAGCAGTAAAGTACTTCATACTAAAATATTCTCAATTTCTTGATTCAAAATGGAGACTTCCCATTGATGATTATAAGATTTACCTAGTAGTACTAAATAGGTGAGTTGAAATAAATTTTGAGCTAAGTGGTAATGATTGAGTTAATAAATGAATATATGATTGGTTATCTGATTAGAAATGAGGGTCAAGACGAGTTAAATAATGGGTTAATATCCAACTCAATCAACTCTTACATAATTTTAATTTCTTTATTTGCTTT
The DNA here is from genome assembly GCA_029844215.1 of Przewalskia tangutica. NCBI lineage: Eukaryota > Viridiplantae > Streptophyta > Magnoliopsida > Solanales > Solanaceae > Przewalskia > Przewalskia tangutica. The sequence continues at coordinate 94,452,269 of CM056728.1, read as the reverse complement.
TTATGATTTATTTCATTACATAATAATTATTTTTCCTTATATTATGATCGGTAGCGGAGCTAATAAGGGGCAACGGGGTTCACCCAAACCACATTCGGCGAAAAATTACATTTTATATAAGTTTAAAATTATTTTTTATGTATATATATAATAGATGTTGAATTTTCTTGACTTTTTTATCTGTTTACTTCTTTAAATTTTTGAATCCGTTAGTAAAAATTCTGGTTTCGCCATTCATTATGATTATATAAGAAATAAAATATTAAAATATTTTGATAAAGTTCTGATGAGTCAATTTGGCTACATATGAAACCCCACTTTCAAATAGGCTGAATGGGGGGGGGGGGTTAAATAGGCTAAATTAATGAATGAGCCAGTCAACGTTGGATGAGTCACATTTCATTAACTAATTTTGTCCCATTGTTATCCATCCCACCACATTTTCCGTGATGAATATGATTGTACCAAATTGGCTTTGCTTGCTGTATTGTACTATAATAATTAATAGCTACTAGAATTGTTGGAAATCAGTTTATGCAAATTATTTTCCTCTGCGATTGGCCGTGACAATTGGTTACAGATATCTTCTGCCATGAACAAATGCTTACAAACCCGCATACAGAATTTCACGGCTCTGGTGGCGAGAATTCTCCTAAGCATGGCAGGCGTCCTGATATGGGCAGATGAGTTCATTTTCCTCGCTGTGGATGACTCATGCAAGACAGACATCGCATTTCCCACCTAGTGTACGGAAGACTACGATTTACTCTCCTCCATTAATCTGGCTGGCCGAATGCGCGCATGAGCAAGGGATTTCGCCTTTTTTGCTCCCAACAAATGCTTACAAATATTGCCCCATGTGACCTATTCCAAACCAGATTCGAATTTCTTGGGACCACTTCCATGTGTCACTTGCAGTAGTTTCTTTTCTTGCTTCTTCTTCTAAACCCTTCTATGGTTCCCTTATCCCCACACTTGTTGTAAATCCCCAAACCCCTTTTGGTACATCACACTCATGCTACTTTTAAGGTTCATTTATAATTTTGTTAACTTCTACTTGGTTGTTCCTTTTCTGCCATGCCCAAAATAAACCTCCATACAAGATGTTGCAACAGTTTGACATTATACACAGCCTTACTCTGCATTTCTGTAAGAGGTTGTTTTCACGGCTCGAACTCGTGACTTCCTGATCACATAACATCAACTTTATCAATTACGTCAAAGCTCCCCTTCAACTTTATTAGTTACTATTAGGGGTGAGCGGGTCCGGGTATCCTACCATTTTTGAACTACCCGGACCCTACCCTGTAAAAGATCGATTCCTAAATTTACTACCCGGAACCTACCCATATCAATCATTACCCGGAACTTATCCGGACCCTGCGGTTCCGGATAGGTTCCCGGGTACCCTGTAACATAAACACACATTCAGAATGCAGTAGCTATTTAAAACAGTCCAGCAGTATTTAAAACAGAAAACAGTCCAGCAGTATTTAGCCAAACTAATTAAATCTAAACTAACAAAAATTAAACCAATACATTAATTTCGTGTTAACAGATGGAACCCAATATTTTGGGACAACAAAAATCCAGCTAAATTACACGATATATTATCTGTCAGATAGCAAATTAAAAAATTAAAAAAAATTGTAAATGAAGAAAGAAGATATTAGATATTGCAGATCTATATATGAACTTACCCAAAAAAAATAGGAAATTGATTTTGTGTTTTTTCGGTAATAAAGGAAAAATTAATTTAACTTGACGACAATTGAAAATGGAAAGACAAGTTACGAATCTGATAAAGCACTATTATAATACCTATAAGAGAACTTTGAAGTGTGGCTCGTGAATGAAGTTTGAGAAGGTTTGAAGTTTGAAGTGTGAGGCTGGAGATTGGAGAAGGTTTGAAGTTTGAAGTGTGGTTGCGCTGCGTAATGAAAGAATGAGATGAATACAAAATTAGGGTGTGGAAGAAAAGAAAAGTAGTGGTAGTCGTACTGGGCCTAAAATGGATTGGCCCAAAATTAAATAATTTAAGGGGTGAGTTCATAGGGTCCAGATACTGATTTCGATTTCGGGTACCCGGTCTCTATTTTCCAGAACCGAAACCGGACCCGATATTGACCGGTTCCTACTTTTACTATCCGGAACTTACCCGTTATTCTAATATATCTATCAAGAATCTACTCATTAATGTCGGTTCCGATCGGGTAACTGGGTATCTTGTACCCGTGCTCATCCCTAGTTACCATGTAAGCAAGATGAAGTTGGAATTTCAAGTTTATGGGTTTTGTAACTTCGCCCAGGTAGCTAGGCCTCTTTAATTTTCCATTTATTATATTTTCAAATATGGAACACTAGTAGAAAGAATGAAAGAAAAGAAGAGAAATACTATCAAACATCATTTCTCTTTAATTGGAAGATATTTTTGATACTAGTGCAACTCAACTCAATTGAGCCTCCACCCGCCAACCATCCATCCACTATCCGACCCATCCATCATCTTTTTTTTTCATCAACATCCGATCCATTCATCATCCACGTATGAATCGGGTGAATCAGGTGTTTCACGAATGAAAATTATAGCACAATCAGTCAATCACCTAAAATCCTTGGTAAAACGAAAAAAAAGTATATCATACTATTTTTACAAGCCATGTCTATGCTCCAAACATGCAACCTATAAAATGGAAAGGAGTCAAAGCCAATAATAATCCGAAGTAACTAAAGTTTAAAAGACCAATTACATGTCACTTCTAATAATACTAATAATTGAGTTTCTAATTAGCAACAATCTTAATAGACTAAAACATTAAAATTCATCAGGGTGAAATATCAAAGAGTCGAGACAGAGCGAGACAGAGAGTCGAGAGAGAGGAAGAGAGGGTAAATGATGAAACGCTAGAATTTAGTTGTACATTAAAAAAAAATTAATTTATAAACAGGTGATGGGTTGGATGTATGTCTAAACGAAAGATTGCCTAATGCTAGATCTCTTCTGGATTCTAGTCCACCCGAATCCGACCCGATCCGTCACCCGATCCATTCGTCACCCGATTAAAATCCGTATTTTATCGGATTTTTATTTATATAATTGGATCGGGTGGATCGAATATTCATCGGGTCAGAGTAAAATTATAAGCCGTAGCCCAAAGGTAGATCTGACGCAGTAACAAATACATATATAGAAGTGGGAAAAGAACATGCAAAAATCTCTTTTCCATTTGAAGAAAAAGGCATAATAATTCAGATAAAAAAATAACTTTGATACAATCAAATTCAACCGACCGAAATTACACTATAGAAGACAAAAGACTCGATTATAAACCAAAATTCAAGCGCAACCCAACCTCAAAAAGAACAATATTGAAACTCTCACAAGACCAATGATGAAAATTTTAAAGTACCCTTCTTGTTGGAAGGCTGCTGGCTATTATGTTGTGACATTAATAGAATTAGCGGTGACAAACACATTTGTAGTGGTAAGGGCTATTCATTGGGTCATTCCCCTCAATTGGCACTTGCTCTGCTCTGCATTTGTACTTGCATCCTCTGCATTCATTGTAAGTACAAGTTGGAGCCACTGATCCTATCATCAACCTTCGTGAATTCTTTTCAACCCATTGTTTTCCACCACCCTTTTCCCACCAAAAATACAATTAAATTCACAATTTAAGTTTAAAAAAAAGGAAATGAAGAAAGAATGTCTTTTCTCACCAAGAATAAAGTTGAATTCACAAATTATTTAAAGAAAATAAGGAAAGGACAAAAAAGCAATACTTCATCCGTCTCAATTTATTTGAGGGTCTTCAGATTTTGAGAGTCAAACGACTTATGATTTTACCATAGATTTTCAAGTGATTTTTAAATATTTTGAATTATTAATTATTGTAACTTAAGTACTTGTACGTAGTTTACAAATGTATAAATTTTATTTATATGTCTAAATATATTGTCAAAATGAACAATTTTAAATGTAAAAAAGCCGAAAAATGTGACATAAATTGAAACGAAGAGGGTATATCTTTCTCTTACCTCATAGTGTAAAGCACCCTGGGATACTTGAAACGTTTGATATTCCCTTTGAGGAATTATGGCTTGATTTCTTGACCCTGCGGGCAATGGAAATCAGAAGTTCAAAGCTTTATTTGTTAGCCAAGTATTTGAATGACAAAAAAAAAAGAAAATTAATGCAAATGGTGAATGTGACCTTGTAAAAGTGCAAGTGAAGAAAGTAAGATGAAGAGCAAGTAATGGAGGAGTAAAAGGAGTCTAATTTTGGCCATTGTGGACTAACACAGAATGGCGATAAGTTTGTTTTTGTGAGGGCGAAACAAAATGGCAGTAAAATACACTATTAAAAAGATATGATAGGAAGAAAAAGGAGAAGCTAAGGATGATGGAAAAATTGTGGCTGAATTTACGAATATTAGAGATAGACTGGCTACTTATTCAGTACTGTCAAGTGTGAAGAGCATAAACAATTGAGGGGAGGTTCCCAACTGACAACCTTCCCAACCAGGGTCGGCCCTGAGATTTGGAATGTATTAATCCATCACAAATATTTTTGCCCTCTCCCTTCAAAAATAATTAACAAGGCTAGACTTACTTAAACACGTGAATAAAAAAAATTAACATGATTATTAACCTAATATAATAAAAATAGAGGTTGCAATCTTATTCAAAATTATATAGCTAAGTAACAAGAATATTAACGATACTGAAAGATCGCTATTGACACATTATCCTTCTCGCCTTTTTGCTAGCAAAATCATTTATCAAGCTTTCGAAATTGGAATTCACTAACATTTCCTTCTCAATTGATATCATAGCTAGTCCATTCAACTTTTCTTGTGACATAGTCGAACGAAGATACGACTTGATCAACTTCAGTTTTGAAAAGTTTCTTTCTCCGGAAGAGATTGTCACTGGTATAGTTACCAAAATTCTATAAGCAATTGTGGCATTCGGGTAGCAACCTTCCATACTCTTCAAAAAGTTCAACATCTCAATTGCTTTTTTTATTTCCGCGTGTATGCATTCTTTTAGAACTCATTACTCAAGAAATAAGACATTCCCATCGATATCAGAAACAAAATCACGCTTCAAAAAAAATTCCAGATTAATGCACGAAGCCTTCAACATGTCGTTGCTCGCGAACTTCAATTTTCTCCGCCCTCAACATTATTAATTGGATTCACAAACCTATAAAGACCACCGCTTTTAGCATATTCTTTTGTGAATTCATCCCTGTCTTTTTTCTTCTGTCTATTTTGAGCACCGGATGGTTGTTTTCTCATAATTACGGATTGAACAACACAAACATAAATCATTGTGGTTATGTCGTCCTGATTGAACAACAAAAAACATATAAAAAATTCATATTATTATTAAACAACAAAAAACTTAGTAATCTAGTTACATACTGCTCATGAATCTTCAACAAATCCAACAACAAAAATCTAAATTAAATAGAGAGCAAAAACAAAACAAACAGATAATTTAGATTTAGAGTTATACCTGGCAGAAAACTTTAAAGTGCTAGGGACCTAGGATTTTAAATTCTTGATTTTGTTTGACTTCCTATCGGCACAGAAGTTCAGGTTGATATAAGAGAGTTGGGAGAGACTCTTAACTCATCTACAAATGTGATGGAAATGAAACATAAAATTTATTTTTGAACTAGCTAGGGTGAGTGGTGGAGAGAAAACTTTTATAAACTAGTGCATAATGATTTGTTATTTGAGTTTATATGAGGGGTTTTATTATAGATTCTTTAGAATCTAAAAGATGTGAGGAATGTGTATTTTGACCCCTAAAGTTTTAGTTATTATTGTATTTAATAGTGAATTATTTCCAAAAAAATATGCCCTAAATTTTTTCCAAAAAATGATGCCCTAAGCCATTGCATTGGCTGCTTTGGCTGAGGGTCGGTACTGTTCCCAACTCAAATTACAAATTACTACTTGTACAAAATAAGAGGAGGTGAGGTATTCATGCTTTGCAAATATGATAATAATATAATGGGAAATTTAAAATGCTTCTGAATGCAAATGAGAAATTATTTATCGTTAGACCTCTCTATAATAGCATTTCACTATAACAACTAAGTTTTTTTAAAATTGATTTTCATGTTACTGTATATTATATATTCTTTATGTTAGCATTCCGTATTCATTAATAACTTAAACAGAATGCTAACAGTCTTAAGGAAGAGTTTTGAATTACTTTCTCTTAGGATAGAACAAATATATTTGTTATTGGAGTAGCAGTGCCTCAAACTCCAATAACTTCATTGAACTCAACAAACGGAACAAATCACTCACCATTTTTATTTTTGAAAAAAATGCAGAGAAGAGGGGAGAAATTTTATAATTTTTCAATCTTTCTTTTTAAAAATCTGATGGAAATGACTAAGTATTTATAGCCAACAAAATAAAGGAATGAAGAGTTGTGAAGTCTTTTCCATGAAAAGTACAATGGTCCATTTCCGTTCACACCCATTTATAAAATCCAACACTTATAATGACATTTCACTATAACAGTCAAGAAATATCAAGCGAAATGATGCAGTTATAAAGAAATTTTACTATACACTTTGAATTTAGCCGAAATTGAAGGAATTTGTAGATTCAATATTGATAAAGGTTTGACGAAACAACTTTTGAAGTTTCTAATGTGTGAAGTTACATATTAATAAAATGAAGTTTAATTACTTGTAAAAGCATATCAACTGGTTGAACTATTGATAAAGGATACACGAAGTGGAGGTACTTTTGCGTTATCGACCTTTACTAAAAGTAAAATTGACTCTTTCGTTATTTGTATGTATCAGACCATAATGGATAATGAATTTAATAGAACGAAATACGATATTTGTAGCCGGAGTAAGAAAGATTCAAGGAGTGTAGGGAGATCCGCTTTTACGCGAATCGAATGTGTAAGATAGGTGAGAGATAGTGACAAAGAATAGAGATGATGTGTATAAGTCACTCACATTGGTGAATAGTAACATATATGATCCAGATAATTACACTTATAATCATATAATTGTTTCATCTACTTCATTATCATCGATAATTGTTCGTATCTCTATTGGACAAGGTTGTTCCTATACTTTTAAGGGTCCGGTGCGAGAACAAATGTCATTTTTATTCACATGAAAAATTAAAATTAACGAATTAATCCATATTAAAAAAAATTATTGATCAAAACATCAAATAAATGTATAGTAAACATTATATTTGATTCAATGTTTTCAATTTTAGTACAATAAATTATAATGCTACGAAAGAGATACCTTAATGTCATTACATGAAAGATTTATAAGAAAAACTATCATTACCCGACATAAGTTTTGGTGATGGATTTGGAGATCAAGTTGGAGAAGAAAAAGAGGGTGATAGATGACAGATTAAGAATCAAATGGGGAAGTTTGACCATGGCTAGTGCAAATGAGATGGGGGAGAGGCTTATGGCCAGTGGGGCTTAGAAGAGTAGTGGAGATGTGACCGGTATGTGGGACAAGATGGTCAGTTGCATTCGGGAGGTAGCTAGAGAAGTGTTAGGGGTCTCGCGAGGTAACAATGGTGGGCGGCGAGGGGACTGGTGGTAGAATGGTAAAGTCCAAGAGAATGTGAAAGCGAAGAAATTGGCGTATGTGAGATTGATAGAAAGCAAGGATGGGGTGGAGAAGTGGACGAATAGAGAACTGTATAAGATAGCGAAGAAGGAGGCAAAACAAGCGGTTACGGCGGCGAAAATGATGGGTTTTTAATGCATGTATGTAGAATTATAGGAGAAAGACGGGGATAAGAAATTGTACAGACTAGCCAAGGTAAGGAAAAGGAGGGCCCGTGACTTGGATCACATGAGGTGCATCAAGGACGAGAACATCAAAGTACTGGTGGAGGAAGTGCATATTAGGCGGAGGTGGCAGTCTTACTTCCATAAACTCTTGAACGAAAAAGAAGATGGAGATATTGTGGTGGGAGATCTGAAGCATTATGGTAGGTACCAGAATTTTGGGTATTGTAGAAACATTAGGGTTGATGAGATTAAGGGTGATATTCGCAGGATGCGCAGGGGACGAGTGACTGGGCCTAATGAGATCCTAGTTGAATTTTGGAAGAGCGTAGACAGTGCAGGTTTGAAGTGGTTGATTGAGTTGTTTAACATCATTTTTAAGATGACAAGAATGCCCGAAGAATGGAGGTGGAGTACAATGATTATCTTGTACAAAAACAAAGGTGATATACAGAGTTGCACCAACTACATGGGTATTAAGCTGCTGAACCACACTATGAAAGTTTGGGAAAGGGTCATGGAGATGAGGGTGAGGAAATACGTGTCTATCTACGAGAACCAATTTGGATTCATGATGGGACGTTCGACTATCGAAGTCATTCATCTTATTAGGAGGTTGGTGGAGCAGTATAAGGAGATGAAGAAAGATTTACATATGGTGTTCATCGACCTCGAGAAGGCATATGACAAAGTCCCTAGAGAGATTCTATGGAGTTGTTTGGAGGTTAGAGGTGTACATATGACGTACACTAGGGCTATCAAGGATATATATGATGGAGCTAAGACTAGGGTACGGTCAGTAGGAGGAGACTCAGAGCACTTTCCAGTAACGATGGGGTTGCACCAGAGATCAACTCTTAGCCCATTTCTATTTGTCTTGGTCATGGATGGACTGGCGCGACAAATCCAAGGGTAGGTACCATGGTGTATGTTATTCGCGGATGACATAGTCCTGATTGATGAGACTCGCAGCGAAGTGAATGCCAAGCTGGAGGTTTGGAGACAGACTCTGGAGTCTAAAGGTTTCAAGTTGAGTAGGACCAAAACAGAATATTTGGAGTGTAAGTTCAGTAATGGGAGCGATCCTGAGATAGTCATGGAGGTGAGGCTTGCTACTCAGGTCATTTCAAAGAAAGGAAACTTCAAATACCTAGGGTCTATTATTCAGGAGAATAGAGAGATTGATGACGATGTCACACATCATATTGGGGCAGGGTGGATGAAATGGAGGCTCGCATCTAGAGTCTTGTGCGACAAAAAAATACCAACTAAACTTAAAGGCAAGTTCTATAGGGTGGTGGTTAGACCAACTATGTTGTATGGGGCAGAGTGTTAGTCAGTCAAGACTTGACACTTACAAAAGATGAGAGTTGCAGAGATGAGTATGCTGAGATGGATGTGTGGGCATGTAAGGAGGGATAGGTTTAGGAATGATGATATCCGAGTAAAGTGGGAGTGGCCTCGGTGGAGGATAAGATGCGGGAAACGAGGCTGAAATAGCTCGGGCATGTGCAGAGGCCTTTCTTGCTTGACTGCCTTTTCACACTCATACTAGGAAGAGCAAAATGAACTATTTACTGATCTATTGCATAAGAGAGAGAAAGACACAGATGTCCTAGTGCGGAGGTGTGAGAGGTTGGTTATGGACTAGTTCAGGAGGGGTATATGTAGGCAAAAGAAGTATTGTGGAGAGGTGATTAGATGGGATATGGCGCAGGTGCAACTTACCGAGGACATGACCTTAGATATGGGGTTGTGGAGGACACGAATTAATGTAGAATGGTAGTAGATAGTCGAGTGTAGTCCTCTTTACACTTACAAAATGATAGTGTAGTGTTATTACTGTAGGCTCAATTAGTCTGTCACACTTATAGGCGTATTATTGCTCTATAGTACTCTGTAGTTTGATTTCTGCTGCTATATGTTCTTTAGTGTAGTTTATTTATCTGATTTAGTTGTGTTAACTACTGTTTCATGTTAGATATTGATTCATGTTGTTAGAATGTGCTACCATTGCGTATTTGATTTTTACCATCTGCATGTCCACAATGCTTTAATTTCTCGTCTGAGTCTGGCCATGTCTCATACTTTGTTTTACTTTGCTTGATTATGTTTTGTCTTGAGCCGAGAGTCTTTCAGAAACAACCGCTCTACCTACCAAGGTGGAGGTGAGGTATGTGTACATTCTAGTCCTCCCAGAACCCACATTATGGGATTTCACTAGGTATGTTTGTTGACACCCAATTTTGACCCTCCCGTCCAGTCATTAACTATAAAATTACACTAATTTTTTCAAAATAACTTAACAATTTTATAATAATAAAATGCAACAATAAAACATTAATACATGCATAAATAAGCGATTTAATAATAGCACCGCATTTTACGTAGAGTATTAAGCACACTTTGAGTCTCACGTCCGCATTCGTCATTTTATAACAAGCAATTTCATTAATATCATTCATAATTTAAGCCATATTTCCCATTAAGTAAAACTCAAACAATTCTTAATAATAAATAAATACATAAAATAAATTTTTTAACAATGACGTCGTGTTAAATAGCATATTCGCATTTATTAATACGCAAGGTAATTTCATAATTATTATTTGTAATTTAAATTAATTTTAATCTAATACATGTGTTTTAATAATAACATCGCATTTATAAAAGCATTAAGCAATCCCTAAATATCATATCTGCATTTAACATTTAAATAATTTAATAATAATTTAAATCCCATTCAATTTTAATTTCACGGCATCGCATTATAAAATATTAAGCAGCACGCCCGTCTTTATTTTTTGTAATAATTTAAACTCAAGCTTAGACTAATAAAACACCTAAATAATTTAATCACAATTTAAATAATTTAATTTACCATCAATTAAATAATACACCTAAAACTAATAACACACTACCCAAATTAAATACCTAATACCTAAACTCTACCCAATCAAATTCGCCCAAAGCCCAACACTAAATCCAAACCCGCGGCCCAAATTCACCCTCCAGCCCTTTATTATACCCCTCCTTCAGCCCATTTTCAGATCACCCTCCCCCTCACTAAAAAACCGAACACAACCCTAAAACCCTAAATCACCGCACCTCGCTCCCCATCGCCCCAGCCGAGATTCTCGCCTGAGAATCCGGCGAAATCACCTACCAAATCATCCTATCTTACCATAACAAATCCAGTACAAAATCTTACCATAATTTTACACCAAATCGTCCTAAATAAGCACTAAAAGCATTACGAAAACAGTACCAAAATCACGCCCCAAATTTTATATCATTAACCCGTCGCTGGTTTTGGCAAGAAATTAACCAAAATCGATACCAAATCGCAGAAGAAATCGCACCATAAAAGGTTTACCTAATTTGGAACCAAAATCGGGACTACATATAGAGTCGTTTATACATGCAATAGTGCAGTAGTTTTTCGAGAGAGAAAAAAGGAGTAAAATAATCAATTTGAAAATCAGCATTCTAGGGGCTAAGCATCGGTTTCTAGGGAGAAATTCGAAAGGACAGAGGGAGTGGCTCTAAAGACATTTTCTTGTCGGTACAGTTTTTACTTCCTTCTCATCCTCGCAAACAAGTTACTGGAAACTCTTCTTTGACGATTTGAAGGTACGCTCGCCGTCGCCTCAGATTCACCACACATAAAAGGTAGTATTGATTGTTATTGGCTTTCGTGATTGCGACTACTGATGAGCTTCACTAATAGTTGTTGGTATCTGTATACATGGTTGAATATACTGTTTATCGTCCATGTTATAGGGTCGACTGAGTGGTATTACTAATGCTTGTTATCTATGGTCTTTATTGGTATTATAACAGTCGTTTGTGCATATTAATCATATTGAAACCATTGAATGTACAAATTCTGAAAGACATGGAACTAGCTGATTCATTATGTTAAAACTAGCTATGAATCCTCTATGTGCAATATGGATAGCTGCAAATCTGTATGAAATTTCATTGCCTTATATGATTAGTTAAATCAAGGTGCTTGGCATATTACTTCAGGAGTGGTAGTAATCATGTGTGAACTGTTTCTTATAACTCTCTCTCTATAAATAAATATTTCTCCTAGCAAATAGTTAGCGGGAAGTAAAAGGGATTACGAGGTCTAATCCCAAATTTTTAAATTAAGCTAACGCGCTCCCGGAAATAACAACATCAAAATTCAAAAGGATTATGTGTGTCTATGTGTATGTATATTTAGGTGCCTATATTCAAAAGATTTCAAATCTTTACTTATTTTTCTAAAATATCACTATTGTATTTTAATAACTTAAGACCGACCTCCAATCAAATTATTACTAAGATCAAGGATACGCGATTTACAATTTCGTGTTATCATTCCGATAAAGTAACAAACATTTTAATTTTAAAATAAAATCTCTACGTTCTCATCCTTTAAGGTGGCGAATATGTTTTACTTTTAAGCTAACTACACTAGTTAATATCTATCACAATACGTTTATATAACCCCTCACATTTTATTTCATATTGGTGATCTTAGGTGTCTGAGTAGGTGACCTTAAGTGTAAAACTTATGTATGCTGGTTTGGATTATTTTGGACCATTGCTGGACTAAAAACGTTGAAGTGTTTATTTGTGTGCTAATACTATTGTGTATTTGTCACTTGACTAGTTGACTTGCGATAGTCAGCCCAATCATGTTGTGCCCTGTTCTAAAGTGTCGTCTTGAAGTGGTTGTTTAGCCATCCTTGTTTATCTAATATAGCCACAGAATTGACTATATACTTGTTCCTACCCGAGTCTTACACATGAACTTGTTAAGTGCCTGCTTAGTCTAATGTGAAGATGCTTGTATATCACCTCCTGGAGATGACTGTCCACAGTGCCAATATTGACCCAATGTTTGATTCCTGATGAATAGGTATTATTTGATTTTTGACTGTGAAATCATTTCTCTTTATGCTTAGATGCAGAATGTCATCCTATAGTAGTCTGATATGCCCTTCATGACATTCAAATACCTACGTCCTACTCATTTGCACTAGCATGTATCTATGTGATTGTCACTGTCTAAAGACCATAGTTGAGTTGCCCAAGATTAGTTTGCTTTCTCATTTTTATTTATTCAAGACGGTATACATCAGGGATATACAAAGTATATAGGCATGGACATACACCAAATGTATGTTTAAGTTATATATTCTAGCATTCATGTATACCATATCTTTAGTAGTCAGTCTCTTGTCAAACAAATACGGGTTAGAATGCTTATCTAATATTAAAAGAATGGATCAATAACTGTTTGGGGCCTGCACTGTTATCTGTTATCTGAAGACCAATTTTAATTAAAACAATTTGATTGTCGTTTTGGGACTAATGGGCCATTCCTTTCAAATATCTGAAAATTCATTTTTGGCCGGCTTTTCTCTTGCCTAATGTGCTGTCTCGTTAGGCCTTCTGCCTTTTTGTTTGACTGCTTGTATGGAGTATGGGTGGGATAATAATGTGTATGTCATGTTCAAATGTTTGATCTGGTGGAACCAACACACTTAGAATCTTGAACTATATCGTGTGCTAAGTCACAAAATAATTGCATGAATCTGTTGTCAAATGAAATTCTAAAGTTCCTATTCTGTTCAAAGCCCTGAAGTGTATGTCGAATCTTGCTGTTGTTAGAACTAGGATGGATCATTACTTCTTTCCTTTTACTTGATAGATCACATAAGATTTGATGTTATAAGTAGGCTTAATTAACTGAATGTTATACCATCAAGGAATATCATATATATTAGTCTTTCTATGTGGATGTTTTGACATGCTTGTACCCGACATATCTTCCTTTTAAAAACCTGATGCCTTCAGGAATAGTATATCTTAAAGAATATATAAGGTATACAGATTAGGGTTATACACGCATTTGCATATTCAGGTTCTCTGATCTCATACTGACGTTTGTGCCTGTTTGTGCCTGTTTGTTTCCAATTTCTTTTCTGCTTCATTCTCGTTACTGTTTGTTGTTCAGCCTCTTGGCCAACATTCCTTTTATCTTTTTTTTACGCATATATTTTCAGATTTCGTCATTAATCCTTTTCCTTTCTTTTATTTTACATGACATGTATTGGAAACAACATCGAGTTTCATTACGAGACTCATCATGATCTCCGCATCGGCGTCAGCATCTCCCGCCTCTGAATTCTTAAACAAAATAGGACGAGACGATGTTGTTATTCATCCTAAATACCCCCTCTAACATCTCAATCTTCATTCGTCTTCTATATGTTTATTTATTTGTTGTAATTTTATCTAACTCTGTAATTAATAGGATATCTAAGAATCATTAGCCTTCGGATAGACAAATTGGGAGGATAGTTTAAAAAACGAAAATATACTTCATTTGCCTTTTAAAAGTAACATACGTATTTAAGATTTTGTCAAAATCATCCAATCATTTTCATTTTTTTGCAGATCCAATGATGCAACCAAAGTTTCGTTGCTTATCAATTGCATAAAAAATATTAATTTCCTTTACTAACATTATTTATTATTTATAAACACCTTTTAACATTTTTTCAAAACATACATCTCTTAGCCAAATAATTTAACTTAGGTTTGATTGGGTAACCGTAAGTTAACGGATCTTAAAGGATGTCTCACCCCTTCCCTTTAGGATAATAAAGAACTATTACTCTGAATCTCACATAAGCTTTGCAGACCATTAAATGGAGTTAATGTTGACTTTAACTAGTTAACATTTAGGTGTCCTAATTCACCCAATTAGTTAGGTGGCGACTCCCTTAAACAACACATTAACAATATTTAACATTTACATTTTATTTTATTTTGGAGGGATAACCATTCCGTCGCGTATTTAAGTCTGAGAGTTCAAAATCGGGTGCGACAATGTTGTTGTTGTTGCATTTTTATCTGCAAAGTCATCAAGCAATCTTTCATAATCAAGAATACCTAGAAATTCACTCTCAATTGAAATCAAAGATAACGCATTCAATCGTGTATGCGTCATGGTTGATCTCAAATAAGATTTCAACAACTTCAATCTAGAAAAACTTCTCTCTATAGATGCAACGCTCACCAGAATAGTCAACAATATCTTATATATAAGGAATGAATTGGGAAAACAATTCATTTTGTTTGAAAAGTTTATTATTGAACTAGCTATTTTTGCTTCCTGTGGTAGAATATGTTCCAAATCTAAAATATTTGGTCTTGTGCCCTCTTTGATTTGTAGTTTTCTTTCAAGATTCTTGTAACGAGTCTTCAAGTCCTCATCATTCAATGAGCTCAACTTATCAGTTGTGAAAATAAATCCAAAAAGATCTTCATATTCCTCAAACCTTTTCTTCAATGACTCAATTATTTGATCAACTATGTATAAAAAGTAATGAACTCTAATAGCTTCCTCCGGAGATTCTTGTTGCATTTGGGAAGACTCACAATAGATCTCATCAAATGTTTCTTTCTATATATTTGTCTCTTTTTAGGAAAAATAAGATCAATCTCCAATGATAAAGCAAGTTCTTTTGCGGTATTGATTGTTTGTTTGAATTCAATTTCTCTATACTCTTCAAAAAGAAGCAATTAACCCCTTAATCTTGGCTATAACAACATCAATAAGCATATTCTCAGATTGTAAGTCTTTTCTAACAATATTAACTTTAGACAATATGTCATACCAAATAACTATGCCTACTAAGAACTCAAAGTTTTTTAGTTCAAATGTTGCCAAAGACTTAGCTTCACTTCTTATTTTGGAGTCAGTATCTATTTCTTCGGCAAGTTGAAGTAAAGCTTCTCTAATTTATTGAGGTTGAAAAACTATTGCTTTCACCCTTTCAATGTGACTTTCACATCGAGTAGTTGACAATGGCTTAAGAGTTAAACTCTTAGTCATTATATTATCAATCAGAATCTTCCACCTCTTTGTAGAATGAGAAAACAATGTAAATATCCTTTGTATCACTCCAAAGAAGTTTTTTTTTGCTTTTCCACATGAATTTGCAATATCACAAAAAAGTTAAGTTCAAACAATGACAACCACATGGAGAATATTATGCTCTAGGATTTATATCCAAAAGTTTCTTTTGTACACCTTGGTGTCTCCCCTTCATATTGGCTCCATTATCATATCCTTGACCTCTTACATTATCAATATCAAGACCACGACTATTCAATACATGTTGTAACTCTTCAAACAATTCTTGTCCAGGTGTATCATTAACTTTTATAAATCCCAAAAATGTATTCTTCGACTTAGAGTTTCAAAAACATCAACGCATCTTATATCCAAAGACATTTGCTCTTGGTTACTAATATCAGGAGTGCAATCAAGTATCACAGAAAAGAATTTAGCTTCTTTAATATTTTTAAGAATATAACTCTTGATTTCAGAAGCTAACAAACATATCAAATCATTTGAATTTTAGGACTAAGATAATGATGATATACCTTACTTTCAAGATGCTCCTTCATAATTGAATCCCATTCAACAATCATCTCAATCACATACATAAAATTTTCATTGCTATCTTCGTATACTTTCACATTACTACAACGAAATGTCAAGGTTTGTTTATCCAAAAATTTCACAACAGAAATTAATCGATGTAATACCAATCTTCAATGCACTTTTGCTTTCTTGATTTGATCTTGAACGGCATGATCAATTGTTTTACCCTTCTCTAATCGGATATGCAACTCAATCCAACTTGTGTAATTTTTTACATGTTCAATACTTATTTCATGCTCTTTAAATCTACTATCAAGATGCCCCCAATCACAATATCCCTCATTTGTCAATTGATTTTGTTGAGGGCCTTTTTAAAATAATTTGCAACAAAAATAAAATGCTTTGCCAAGTGCTTTTAAATACACCAACCAATATTTATGGTGTTTTTGATAATTTGGTAAAACTCAGATATATAATTCTGAAGAGAAACATCTATTTGTTACATCTTTTGGACCTTTTCCGATTAATACATCTCTTATAGGACTTTTTTCCACTAATTGATCCTTCCACTTAAGATCTAAATCATCCCAATTTCTTGGATCAAATATGTCAAATGGAATTGATGTATTTTGTTTTTCATTCACACCATCAGATTCAGAATGGATAATTTCATCTCCATCACCATCATCATCATCGTCATGAGCTTCACCAACATTATCAACATGTTCTATGATTAAACATCACCACTTTGATTGTCCTCAATTTCATTCACATGTTCATCCACATCATTTTCAAATGTCAAGTCATCATGTAATTCACCACCATCATTTTGTTATTCATTAGCTAAATTTTCAAGTGATGAATTTGTCGGCTTCACAACAAATCTATCTAATGCCCCTCTTTGAGACTTGATGAACTCTTCTTCGTATTTTTTTTTACGTTTTTCATGTCCAGACGAATATTTTCGGGTAGGAGACATTTGTAATTCTCCTATTGAAACAAAAAGACATACCAAATTTAATGTAATCATGTAAAATACAAGTCATCCATTACCAATAAAAGTAATGTAAAATCTAAAGTTAAACACAATTAATTTAATGTATTATTGAGAACCATAAATTAAATATAATATTGAGATTTGAGAAATTTGAAACTCTAAGCTAAATGAAATAAACATTGATGCAATCAATCCATGTTAATAATGAATTAGAGCAAAATAATTCTTAAAGAACAATAACTTACCAAAAAGATCTTTACTTAGAAGTTGAGATTGTTTTTTTGTTTAAAGAGGGAGGGGGAAGGGAGCGAATGAGACTTGGAACTTGGCCCCAAAGTTGTTTTGGGAGGGGGCTCAACTGGGACTTGGAACTTTGGCCCAATTTGCTTTTTGTGTTTAAAAAAAAGGTTTCACTGCTCATTGAATTCAAACATGTGATATCTCACTAGAGAATGATTTTTGAAGGAAGTCCTCAACCGCTAGGCTACATCTCTCACTCTCACTGATAAGATTGGAGACAATTTTAATACATATTTTAATATTTGAAACCAATAAAAGAAAAAGAAAAATTTTAGAGCGGAGGCCCCGCCTACCGGGGTGCCCTGTGCGGTGGCGCCGCGTCAACCGCCCGAGGGACGGCTCTGCTATTGGATTGAAGCTGCGGCTTAATTTTCGCAACGTTAACTTACATCGATTAGCTACTCTTTTCCCTTCCAATTCCACTTTCACGGATTCCCTCTCCCTAACAATGTTTTTGTTATAAATTAGAAATAAAAGAAACATGTTATCTTATTGTTGGACTTTTTAAGTAGTAATTAAATTCTTCAAATAGAAAGAAGGAAACGACATTTTGCCTGTGCATCTCAAAAGTGTCTAGACCATGACAAAATCAAAGCTTTCACTAAAAAAAATTAAAATATAAAAAAATAATGAAATTTAAAATTAAAAAATAATTTTAAATATATGTAACGTAATTTCTCGACCGAAACACTAGCTCCGTCATATATCCAGAATTAGAATTAGGTGTTGGCTACACAAGCGGTCTCACCTAGGGTTGTTCATAATAATCCGATCGATCTGATTCGCGATCCGGTCGATCTGATCCGAAAAATCGGATATTCAGTCCGCTTTTTTGAGTTTCGGATATTTCGGATCGGATATCCAGTCCGCTTTTTTGAGTTTCGAATATTTCGGATATCTGGAAAAAAAATCAGATCGGGTACGGATCACAATTTCTCTATTTTCGGATATCCGTAATATCCGATTTTTTTTAATTTTCTTTTGATTTTCCCTTGGGTATGTTGTTGTTGTTTTGATTTTTCCTGATAGTTAGGTTGAATTTGTGCTTTTCGGTTTTCATTTGTTTGATTCTTATGTTTCTTCCATACCTTCATCAAAAAACAAAGAGAAAGAATTAAGTTCTTCTTCTGACAAACTTTAATATTGTTACTAATTATATAATTACTTTTAAGTATTACAGTAGATAAGGAGATTGGAGTGGTTTCGAAATAAATGATACAATCTTTCAACTAAGTATTACAAATAGATAAAGAGATTTTAGAAGTCAATCAATTCAAAATGAAACAAAACTTCAATTCCTCCATGTCTTCACTATTTATTTTCCTTTAAAAAAAAGTAGTAAGTGAATGAGCTTGATTTTATGTCATGGCAATGTAAACAATGATATTTTAAGACAATGCATAAATCCTTTTCATATCGTATAACTTGGTAGAAATATTTGATGTGGGTGGACGATTAACGATATTATTATGCTAACTATAATTATTTTTCTTTCTACTCCAACCTTTGTGTGGATTTTAAGATAAATTAAAATAGAATTTAAATAACATGTTAGTAAAGTTGTTGACACACGGTATTTCAGATAAATTAAAATAGAATTTAAAATATTTTAAGATAAATTAAAATAGAATTTAAAATATGAAAATTCCGAATATCCGATTCCGATCAGAAATTTTCAAATATCCGAAATGAACATCCCTATCGAATATCCGGAATTTTGGAATCAGATTCAGATCATAATTTTATCGATCTGAAATAATCGAATATCCGAAATGAAGAGCCCCAGTCTCACCCACCAACAAACAGCATTAAGGGCGTTCGTCCAAGCGTAGGAAATGGCTTTATCTATTCTATTCTATATAATAAATGAAATTCCTAGAAGTGCGTAGAATTATATGCACGTGTTGAAAGCTCACCGAATGGTTGCCTGTTCTGCATTTGTGCTCACTCGAAACTTCGGCCAATAATTCCCAATTTACTGCTCATATGATTAGTATAACCGACCCAAATGCGAATAAACACGTCAAAGACTTGGGAAATGATAATGTCTAAACTAGGCAGTTTTGCTACTCAATCAGTCCCATGTCAATTGTTCACCTTCTTAAAAATATTTATTAATTTATAAAATTAAGATAGAACTAATTAATTATCTCATTTTCATTCTTAACATTAATTATTAATAAATATAACTAATATTGATTAGAGTGCAATTTATTAGAGAGAGATAAGAGTAATGTTGTAAAAATGTACACTTTTATTTATAATTTCTTAAGGAGCATGTAAAGGGGAAAGTTGACAAGTAATATGGGACGGAGAGAGTATAGTTTAGTTGAAGTTCAAAAATTATACTATGTCTATCCCAATTTATGTGATACTTTTCGTTTTTCGAGATTCAAACTGTATGAATTTTGATTAATATTTTAAGATTTGATTTTCACCAAATTGATATGAGAAAAGTTGTAAATTATAGTCTTTTCATGTAGTTTTCAAATATATAAAATTTAGTCTTAAAATATGAGATCTAATTCAGTTTAGCTTCAAAATTTAATTAAATTAACTCTCGCAAAGCGAAAAATATCACATAAATTGAGACGGAGGGAGTATATATTAAAGTTGAAACTAAAAAAAAAGTTTTGAATTGTTGAGCATGAATTTTGTTTTGATTTTTTTTCTTGTGAAAATTTGAAAATATATGAGTGGAAGTCAACTTTTTACTTAAACTGCACCTTGAAATTAGAATTTTAATATTCCGGTAGATGTTAACATTTTACTAATTGTTTCTATTACTGTAAATCTTTTTTTTTGTACTTAGCTTGTATATAAAGTCTTGTACCACTGTCACAAAACAAGTGGGTTCGTATTCTCTACATACTGTTGATTTTAGATCACGGATTCATCTTAATTAGTACTTAAAAAATAATCTGGTGTACTAAGCTTCATGGCCTATATGAATATGTTGTCCTGGTAGCAAAGCTTTAGTCAGCATATCTGTCGGCTGCATCAGAGTCATGATGTATCGTGTAGAAATCAAGTCTGATTGCACCTTCTCCCTGATAAAATGGCAATCGATCTCGATGTGCTTGGTTCGCTCATGAAATACTGGATTGGTAGCAATCTGGATTGCGGACTTGCTGTCACAATGAGTCGAAATGAAAAGTTGCAAGGACACACCAAGCTCTGCAAACAATCTCTTGATCCAGACAATTTCTGCCATGCCAAAGGCGCAGCTCGAGCGAGGATCAATGTCTTATTAGTTTTCGCTTACATTTCTGCGAAAAATGTTTCGCGGTTTGAGCTCGTGGCCTCGCAGTCGCATGTGTAATTGTCGATTCTTGAAACTTAATCTTAATTAGTACTATTTCCCCCCCCCCCCCCTTCTTTTTTGGTTGATCCAATTGTTTAAACATATCATATTCACCGTATAGTAATATTATATTAGGAAAAAATATTAGAAAAATGTAGATTTATATACAAAATCCTTAACTTTATAGGCGTGAAGTGAGGTTGTGGTAACAAGAACCCAACTTCGCAAACGTGGCAAACTGGCAAGGCATGCGTTAAACTATGCCCACATACTATTTGTAGATATAGCGCCAAAACAGGCATGTCCGCTACTCGCTACTATTTTGTCTCTAACTATTGACACAGTCAGTAATCACTAATCGGTATGATGTTGACGACGACGGTAGGCTAGGTCTTGCTCGATAGATCCACAGACAGTGCATGCCTTTGGCATCTCAATTTGAATCGGTGCAATTAAGAGGAGTTGTCTTTATTCTACATCAACGAAATGATGGCAGATTCCTAACATTGTGTTGGGTGTTGGCATGTATATATTTGGGGCCCAGGCGGGGGAGAGCTCATCACTCGTGCTCTCCTATACAAGACTAGACATTATCTTTTTTCCCTTCAATTGGGTGTTCATACTCCCTGCCGCTCATATATTACTACACCCGTTCAATTTTCCTATGATAGCTATTTTTTTCTTTAATCAAATTCATGAATCACCACATGTGCGAAAGGGTAGAAGGAAGGCTATGCCTAATTGTTGTTAATTCCCCATGCAATTAATGAGGAAGAATCCTAATCAAACGAGAGAAAAAGAAGAAGATGAGAGAGTAAACAAGGGCAACTTTTTAGGCTAAAATATGGGGCACCCAACTTGTGGTCTGTAAAACTGTATTTTATTTATATGTTTTTTAAAAGTGATATAATATTAATTATAAGAATACTAAATGGTGCACAGCGATTCGACGGAAAACCTAATAAATTAATTAGCTCCTAAACATTGTCATGCTAAGAACTAAATTACAATCCAACATAAACTGAATAATAGTAAAGAAAAGAGAAAGAACTTGAACAAAAGTCTTCAATTGTGTAGCATGTAGTCACCGTTCTCCTCTCCAAACTATGATTTTTTTATTATGGTATATGGTATCTAATATGAGTAGGGTTTAGGGATTTTATACTTGATAAAAGTTGCATTTCGGACCATAAAAACCCTCTCCAATTCGGCCCAGGAAATCTGGAAAATACGCGTCGGAGCCGCTTATCTGCAAAATCACCGGAGCATTACCTTACGGCGTCGCGGCTCTTGGCACGATGAATATTTTTCTTGCTCTCTGGAATTTTCACGCCGCGGCCCTAATTCCTTAAGCCGCGGCTCATAAGCGTTGCGGCCCTTCCTTGCCTTTCGCCGCGGCCCTTAATCTATTTTCGTCCGGATTTCTCCTGATTTCTTCTATTCTTCTTGGGACATTTTAGGCTTCATTCCTTGGGTTGTGCTTGTGCAAATTTCATCTTCATTGAGCCCATTTCATCCTCAATTCTGTATTTCCTCCTTTGGAATCGATGTGACTCAAAAGAAAGAAACAACCCTAATATTATACTAAACACAAACGAAAAGAGTAAAATACTAACTAAAAATGACTGAAAAGAGTGTACCAAAATATACTCAACAACTATCCCGCCATGCTTTGATTATTTTACCTGATTAGCCTGAGAGGTTGAGGAGTTTCACTAATGGATTGATATGTCTTATTCATTTGATTGCAGCACAGATGGCTGCCACATGTTCCACATTCTAGCAGATTGTTCATGTAGTGAGAAAGGCCGAGTTTATTAAGCGAAAGAGAGTGGTCAAGAGGCCTTATTTTAGCACTCACGTGGTTGCCTTATCTGGAGGTAGGGATCATTATGGTGGAGGTCATCACCATTCTAGTGTCATGTCTGTTATTGATGTTATGCCTACATCTGAGGGAGGCCAGTCCTTACGTACTTCTCATGGTTCAGGAAGTTGACCCTTAGTTTTTACTGAGCATATGGTTGTGGTGGTCATTCTGGTGCTACTTCTCCTTCTCAGTCGTCGAAAGCTCCTAGAGGGTGTTTTGAGTGTGGTGATCTTGGGCATTTCAAGAGGGGTTGTCACAGGCTTAGGCATAATGGTCAGTCTTAGGTTTCTAGACCGAGAGATGTGAGGCAACAGGCTAGAGGTGGTTTTCAGGGCTGCAGGGGTGACTCTCAAACAGGTCAAGGGGTAGCTCAGTCCGGTCGAGATGGTGGATGTGGGGCTACTCAAACTTGGGTGATCGTGGTTATTTCTATGTGTTTCCAAGCAGACCCGATGCAGAGGCCCTCCGATGCTAGGATTACATATACTCTTTTAGTTTGCCATCGACTTGCTATAGTTTTTTTATCCAGGGTTTATCTATTCTTATGTGTCTGACTACTTTGCTTTGAGTTTGGATTTGATGTGTGAGTCTCTAACCATGCCTATTTATGTTTCTACACATGTTGGGGATTCTGTAGTGGTAGATCAGGCATACTTGGATTGTGTAGTTACCTTGATGATCTATGATACTCAAGTAGACTTAAAAGTTTTAAGTATGGTAGATTTTGATACTATTTTAGGTTTGGATTGGTTAGCTTCGTGTCACGACCCAAATTGGAGGGCCGCGACGGGCGCCCGAATCTCAACCATCGGGTACCCCAAATCACCCTATCACCATATAATCATAATAAGTACGGACTAAGCCGAAAAAGATTATGAAAGCTCTAGACCAGAAAATTTACTTATACATATATACATGTCTACGCCAAAGCCGACAAGGCCATAAAAAACCACTATCCACAGGACACCTTTCTACAAGCCTCTAAAGAGTATACGATATCAAGATATCATACTAAGACTAAACTATAATTCTGGAATAAATAGAGTGCTCCAACATCAGCTGAACTATCAGTCAACCAGCGTGAACCATCACTCTCTTTAACTGAACCTGCGGGCATAAAACGCAGCGTCCCCCGATAAAAGGGATGTCAGTACGACTGATGTACTAAGTATGTCAGACATAAGAAATAACATAGCCAAGATATACCATAATCTGAAACAGAAACACTGACCAACAATACATGCCTCTTAGGGCCCTAATATATATGTCTAAATGTTATGCAATACCACTGCAGTATACTGATGGTCACACATGCGTCTTTCTTTTCATAACAATCTCTGTGGGCATAATATACATAAATGTCATGCATGATGCAAATGAGGTATACATTCTTATATATATATATTGGCCACACAATGAATCTTCCTGTCCATAACTGCCTCTGTGGCATCTGGTTATATTTGCCACACAAGTATTTATATCATATAATCTTAGCAACACAGACATCCATTTAGGCCACACAGGCACAATATGTGGCCTCTTAGGGTTCTTTTGTGATAATCTGTATCAGCTGCAGGTGGTGTGCGTATATAACACATTTTCCTATTTTTCTATATCCCCTACATATATATAATATATAATAGTGTGCATAGCACAAGTGGTACAGGGTAATATAGGAATGCAATGCAAATGAAAATGCATGAATGGTAAGATCATATTCCAACCTCAACGGGTGACATATTACCCTTATACCTTTGAGGACGATGTGAATATCATTATCATCTTTTTCATATGCCTCACTAAGGACTTAAAAACAATTTAGATATGCTTTCATTATAGGAATCAATAACATGATTATTCTTAACTTCTAGGAGTAGAATAAATTATGAAACCATATCACGGTTTATATTTCATTATATGAAACATGACAAAAGGAAGAAATTACTTGTGTTAACATACCTTGTTTTGCTTCTGTTTCGTTAGTAAGAGGGGTTGACCTTTGTTTTTATCAAATTGAACCAAGTTACTGTAATTTTATCGCCCACAATGTGGACAACCAGGATGATATGAAGAAGAGGGAGAAATTACCAGACATACCATCCAAATAAAAAATGAGGGTGACATGCACTTTTGCTGCCCCATTTTCATACATAACTAACTTTGAACACCATGTTTTTGGGTTGTTTGGTGAATAAGTTGATAAAAGATGAAAAAGTCATAAAAGAAGATAACAAGGTGCAAACAGTGACTTTGTCATAATTGTTGCATGAGAAGGGGGTATGTTTGCTTTGTTACCTCACATATAGATGTCACGACATTACTTAGCTAGCTTAGTCATTTCTGTTAAAACTCCACGTGATAATCTCAATCCACCAAATGTTTTCCCCCTCCATTAATTAATCAACCCCACAATTAATCAATTACATACGTAATTAATCAATTCCGTGATCCCAATTCACTTAAATCTTGGTGACCTATAAAACCTTCATATCCTTAATGTCATAATCTTTGTATTATGACATTAGTCCATAACCTCTTTATGCATACTCCCAATAATATTTTCGATCCCCATCATCACATTTATTATGTCCAAAAGTATTTCGAGGTTGAATCATTTTATATACTAATCTCCTTACTAGCATACGTAAATACAACAAACACTTCACAGGGTCCTGGTCTACTTTCCTATGTTAAAGTGCTCAAACTATTATCCAAAAATACGAGGTGTTACACTTCGTATCATGCTATCTCGGATTATTATGCCAAGATTGTTACCTTAGCCATGATGGGTATTCCTCAGTTAGTTTAGAAGGGTACTCTTAGCCAGTGTCCAAAGAAAGTGATTTCATTCCTTAAAGCTCATAAGATAGTAGAGAATGGGTGTCTTTCTTATTTGACGTATGTTAGTGACACGAGTGTGTTAGCGATATTTCGAATTCTCACGCAAGCGTTGATCGGTGTATTTTATATACACATTTTGAGTTAGTCTTTTGCCCATTTTTGTACAAATATGTGTCTTGTTAGGATAAATTTTCTTTCTTTTGAGTCACGGTGGTTTAAAGTGGCACATTGGCGAGAAGGAGCGAAAAGAGGGCAGAAACAGAGGTTCCAGAGCTCAAAAAGCTAAAAAGTTGGAAATCCGGGCGAGAAACAGGGCGGCGCCGCGGCGCCAACCAACCAGCAGCAGCAGAGCGCCACGACGCCCAAAAAAGCAGAGAGCCGCAGAAGTTTCGGCGCCAACGCGGAAAAATTGTCAAATCCGAATAGGAATGGACCAAGGCCAAGAAGGAAAAGGGTTGAGACGTTTTTGGTGATATAAAAAGGACCTTTAGGTCAGATTTTGGGAGGTTCCACACTTTACAATTCATCACAACTTTGAGATCAAGATTAGAGACTTATTTTTGAGTAATTTCTTGTTCTTTATTTTATTTTATTTTTTTGTATGTTGGATATTAGTTTAGTTCTTGGCATGTCTATGGCTAGGAACTAACTTAATTTAGGGTTTTTCATGTCGAATCACTTGAACCTCGTTCTTATTAATTAATGCATGTTTTGGTTTCTTCTTATTATTGTTGAGATTTATTCAATAATTGTTTTGATTTCTTGGTAATTAATTGATCACTAATTATCATAACTTATATGATTTCTAATCGAAAGCCGAAAGGGGAGATTGTGAATATGCTATAGTTGAATAAACATAGGTTTAAATCGTGGACGAAAGTACCCCGATACTTGTGTAGTTTGATAGGTTATTGTTCTTAATCCTCCTTTGTAGTCAATCTTGTCATCGAAATATAGAAGGGTTCTACATTGGGTTGAGTGTTTATATTACCTTAACAGGAGTATAAAACGGCTTAGTTAACCTGCTATCTCGAAAGAGAAGAAGAACCATAATTATTTGCATTAACGAGTAAAACGAGCGGATAGTTGAGGAGATTTGGAAGCCTTATTTCCATCATATCTGAAGTAAAGTAAAGTAATTTAGTTAGCATCTATAATCATAGCTATAAATAATTCATCAAATTATCGGTTACCAAATAGATACTACATAATAGAGGTTGATAATTGGACATTAATCTCTGAGGACGATAACTAAGTCTTCTAGACTATATTACTTGTCACGACACGTGTACTTGAGTTTAGTGTGTGCATAAATCGCGCATCAAGTTTTTGGCGCAGTTGCCGGGGATTGGCGTAGTTCGATATCATTCTATCTATTCATAATTTCTAATTTGGTTTTAATTTTTTTTTTCTTTTTATTATTTTGTTTTTATTAGTGAAACCGTGCGTCGTGATCTGTTTGTTGATTTTGATCTGTTGCAGGCATCTAGTTTATGCGAAGGAGAAGATGAGCAGATACACTTGTTCCCTTCAACCCGAAAATTGAAAAGACTTGCAAGCAGAACCGGAGAAACAAACGAATCTTGGCCTTAATAGCAATGAGAGGCTTGCAGAATAACAATGAGATGAACGAAGGGTTAGGTGATCATCAACCTAACCAGAGGATGCCCCAGAGGTTACCAATGGATGTGGAAGAAAGGGTCCAGTCAGTGAGAGAAGCTTGGGAGATTATGTCTTTGCGAGGTGAATGGAGCACGAGACTTGCATCGAGCTCCCCGATAGGAGCAAATAATTTGAAATCAAGCTGCGATCCCGAGTATGGTGCATGTCTGATTCAATTCGGAGGGTTGCCATCTGAAGACCCTCATATGCGCATAGCAAATTTCTTGGAGCTATGTGCAACTTTCAAGTATAATGGTGTTACTGACGCCGCCATCCGATTGAGGCTCTTTCCCTTCTCACTCAGGGATAAAGCAAAAGTTTGGTTGAATTCCCTGCCTACAGATTCTATATTCATATGCAGGATTTGGCACAGAAGTTCTTGGCAAAGTTCTTTCCACAGTCCAAAGCCGCTAAGCTGAGAGGAGAGCTGAACAATTTTTACCAGGCTGATGGAGAGTCACTCTATGAGGCTTGGGAGAGATTTAAAGATCTGCAAATAAAGTGTCCACATCATAGCATTGAGCTGTGGAATTTGGTCCATATTTTCTACAATGGGCTAAGTGGGACCCCAAGAACCATCATTGACGCAGCCGCAGGTGGAACCTTCATGAAGAAGACAGCACATGAGGCCCATGATTTGCTAGAAGGCATGGCCACCAATAACCATGTGACAGATGATAGAGGGGTAAGTGAAAGGAGAGCAATATGAGTTCATGAGATCGATGTCATTACAACGTTAAATGCACATGTTGCTCTCTTGACCAAGCAACTGCAGCAGAACACAGTGTCAGTGAATGCAGTTCAGATGTCATTGAGTTGTGAGATGTGTGGGGGTCCTCATACCTTTGATAGGTGCCCATCAGCAGACCCCAACAACATCCCTATTGAGCAAACAGAATGTCAGGCAGTGAGGAATTATCAAAGGCCCCAGAACAATCCCTATTCAAATACCTACAATCCAGGTTGGAGGAATCACCCTAACTTTTCATGGAGGGGTGATCAAGGGCAACAGAACCAGTTCCGAGGCCAATACCAAAATCAGCAACCATTTAACAAGACCTCATCTTCCCAACAGTTTAGTACACCTGCTCCACAAGAAAAGCCAGACAAATTGCGAGCAGCTTTGTTGACACTTACGAATTCACAAACCCAGTTCATGGCAGAGACAAGATCCTCTATCAGGAACTTGGAGACGAGTGGGACAGTAGCAAAGATGGCAAATAACGAGCCACGAGGAACTCTTCCAATGTCTGAGAGATGAACCCAGAAGCGGTGTCGGCGGTGCGGTGAGAAGTTGGAAGCAGATAGAACAACCTACACCTCAGCCCGTGGTAGAACAGAGAGTTGAGCAGAGAGTAGATGCAGAGAAGGAGGGGGTTACTGAGTACCACCCTATTTTAGAGAAGGCTCCAGTTCGGTGAGGAATACAGAGAAGATTCCTTACCCTCAGAGGTTGCAAAGAAAAGCAGTTGATAAGAAATTATCCAAGTTCTTGGAGGTATTTAGAAAGCTGCACATTAACATCCCTTTCATTGAGGCGTTGGAGCAAATGCCTACTTATTTCAAATTTATGAAGGAAACTCTTGGGAAGAAGAAGAAGCTAGCTGAGTATGAGACAGTGGCATTGACAGAGGAATGCAGTGCCATCTTTGTCACGACCCGATCCCGGGCCCGTGACTGGTGCCTTACCCCGGGCACCCTAGTGATACAACATCAGAGAAAACCAGCGGAAAATAAAACTTTAAACAAGAAACAAGATATATGATCATAAAACAGGCCAACCAAACGGTTACCTTCCAATAAAATATATATAAACAACTCTTTCAAACGAACAGTTTAATCCTTTTTACAAACCACGCTTACAACGATACTACGGACCTCTAGAGTTTTTATACAACATGGCGGGACGGGGCCCGCCATACCACGAATGTACAAGAACCTCTGACTCGGGTAACATACCAAAAGATAAGTCTCGGAGAAGCGGAGCTTCCTAACGCTGTGATCCTAAGGCGAGGATCAACTACGATGTACTCACCTGCGGCATGAACGCGGCCCGAAGGAGTCGATACAAGTACAGTATGTGGCGAAAATCTGCGGTGAAATCATAACGATCTACATAAAGCGGGAGACATGTATGATAACAAAAATCTGACGCAACATAAAGCGATCAGTCGGGGACTCACGCCTCAACGTCATCACTCGATATAACTATGGGTCTCACGCCCAACATCAATCATGTTCGCATCATGGCGCATGCCGGAATCTGCGACGGTGTAGACATGTCCATGATGCAACAATAATAACAATGCGCGTAGCGCGTACCGAGTGCGCCTCGGTGTAGGCGTGTCCATGTAACATCAACAACAATATCTTGGGTGATCAACCCCGCGCGTAGCTACATGCCCCGGAGTGCGTCGGTGTAGACATGTCCATGTAACCACAATAACACTATATCGGGTAATCAACCCCGCCGCGTAGCCACATGCCCGGTCTGCGTCGGTGTAGGCATGTCCATGTAACCACAATAACACTATATCGGGTAATCAACCCCGCGCGCCACGTGCCCCGAGTCTGCGTCGGTGTAGACATGTCCATGTAACCACAACAACAATATACCGCACACGGGCTATCACAAACAAGCTCAAGCAAATTACCATACTTACAGACTTTTATAAAAGATCCACTCTTTCTCGAAGTCACATGATATCAACATTTGCACAACAAAGGCTATCTCAACAAACATAGGCGAGTTACACAACAACAAGCATAGGCAAGTTATACAACAACAAGCATAGGCAAGTTATACATAACTCAAGTACTTCCATTTTATATCAAGGTCGGGTTTTAACCTAAAAGTACTACGACGTTAAATTCCTTTTAAAGAGATCCATTCCTTTTATAAAGGTCACGATACGTAGTATAAAAATAGAGTGACTCACATTTTTAGGTAAACCAAAACACTTTCCTTTTCAACAACATTCTTTCCCTAAAGTTCGGTTTGCCTAATTTCAATTACTCGGATCTCTTTATTTTAGAAAAGTTTCATAGTTCATAGTCTTAATCATTTAAGAATATAATTCTCTTTTAAACAATCGAGAAGCATATGTCTTATACGTGAGCGTTTATTCTTGTTTACAACAATCTTATTACTGACCATGATCTAGGAAATGTAATACAATTTTGTCTTATCTTAGCTTCATGCAGATGGAGGTTTCTCTTGGTTTTAATAACAATTAGTTATTTGTCAATACACTTTCCTTTATTAGCATTTGTTGTGGTTTGCTCGACACTTATTCTCATTTAGAGATTAGTAAAACATTATTCTTTTAAAACCAAGTACTCATTTCTCGCGAATGAGGTTTCACAACACTTTTAACAAAATGTTAATAACGAGTAAAACAAGTTAAGTCTCTTATCTTTCAAGATCAAGTCTCTTAACTTCTGATCAATAAACCAATCTTTTACCTACATAGAGTCGTTATAACTAACTTCCCATAAAGCTATTATAACACGCATGTTTTAAACCAACCAACTCATTTAGCACGTATGACGTACCGTACTACATAGTTTACAAAGCATCATGCTAGAAAGGATAGGAAGAGGTTCACATACCTCGCGATGATTATCGACAATAAGCAAGCGCTCGCAAGATCGTAACGGCTAGCCTTTTCCACTCTTCAAGTAGAATACGCTACTCGTAGTACTTCCACCTATAAGGCCACAAACGCTCATTAACTTCTAACCTGGCGGTTCCATATTCTGAAAAATTCGGCCATACGCATGACAGCGTAAATCTCCTCTCTATCGGCGGCTACCAAGCCAACCGGGGGTTATACGTCTAAGGGCGTGTACAATTCTACTACGGTAATACCACACAAGCTCTTGTCATACGATCTATGTAACTCTGATTGAGTTCTCTTCTTTATTCAGCTTAAGTCAAAAGACATTGCCGCAAAGCTATGTTCAGATCTATATATAGTATCTTTCACTATATAATCCTACAACATGTAATTTCCAATTACAATAAGAGACAAGTATTTACCTTGATAAGCCCAAAATTATCCAAGTTATAATGTCGATCTGAGCAAGGTTTAGCTCACCTCGTGCGCTCGATCCGCTCCAAACAACCGCCAGAAGTTCTAACCAACTTCTATTTAAATACTTGACCAACTATGAAGATTTCCTTGGGTTTCGGTTTGAGACTAAAGGACAAAAGGTAGTATTTCCGGGCTCTACGTATAGAGGTAACTTTTGGAATACTACAAGGTAAAGGCTAAGGTATTTTGGGCATTATAACAATACTTGGAGAAGTATTTCAATACCTCAAGGGAGGGGGTATTAAACGAGAACAACAAGGCAAGAGGGGGTGTACCCCTCGGCCAACACAACTAGGAGGGGTACCTGCCGCCTGAGCCTCTCAAAGGGGAGGGTGTGGCGGACGAACACAAGAAGAGGGGAGATTTCAAGACTTGGAAACATTTGTGGATGAATGAAGTCTTCACAAAGGGAGGGTATTTATAGGAAGCGAGGGCGACGATGGACAAGATCAAGCCATGTGCAAGGCAAGTGTAAGGCCTTGATCGCCAAGTGCACCCTAACCCTACTCCACAAACAAGGCACCAAACAAGCCATAAAACAAGGCACAAAACAAGGCCAAAACAAGGAGCGATCGGCCATGGCGTGACCCAATCGGCCCAGCGTCGGCAGGGGTGACAAGTGTCACCTCCCGTTGGTCCAAAACATTTCGTCTCTCGAAAAATCCGCAAAAATCAAAAGGACATAGCGGAATTTTCCGCCATGAAGCTTTGTAAAGCGTTTAGTCGAAAAACGACTCTAACAGGTGTTGTGCACAAAATTCGATCCAATGCCTAACTTAAGGCTCAAACTTTCGTGCGTCGTCTCCACGCATACTCGAGAAAATACGGTATAACATTCTCCTCGCCGAAACATTCGTCGAATGTTCCTTCTCAAGACGGATATCGATGAAGTTCCTCACAACAAGTTGCCAGCGCCACGGCAGCGCGAAATAACACGTTCTCTTCCTTACTCGTCGTGCCCCGCCGAACACTTGAACTCTCCCAAAGATATCGTACCTACTTGATCATCGCCTGATTTCCAAAGCGTGGAGTCACTACCTCCAACTTGGTCATCTTACTAGCTTCACTTTCCGCGAAGGCCATTCCCGCTTCACGAACTGATTCTGGTCGAACGCGTCCATGAACTCATACGATGGTTAACTAAACTCGCCTAGCATCCTCGTGACCCTACCTGGCGGGACCACCTCGAACCGACCCGCACAACCGGGCGGGTTGACCCGATGAACGTCTCAACCCGACCCGTCGCGCCAACTCTTGCTCGCCGATACGGAACAATCTTACTAATTCACATTATGGAAGCCACCACTTTCATTTTACACAACCCGTGGACTTATCACACAAATATCTCCCGTATACTACGCACTCGATAAAGGTCAAACATAAAATAAATCTTTTACAAAGCGACCTTACCTCTAAGGTCTCAATCGTGAAATAGTCTAAGGTTCACACTTACCACGCCCAGGCTTACCGCTACACTAACGGTTTCTAAATCACATTTTAGCACAAAGCTATCCGAACATAACACTAAACACATCAGATACAAAACTCAGAGGTTAAGGATATACTGTCTCTACCGCTTTTCTAATCACGATCACGCCTGCAGTACGCATAGTAGTGAAGGTGATGAACCACCCATCGATCTGAAGGCTGAGTCGTAACATCCGTGCTACCGCTTGGTGGACGGTTCCTCGCAAAATGGCCTGCCGCCAAAAATAACAAGCTCCTTGGCACCACGACACTTCCGAAACGCGGTCTACCACATCGACCAGCGAGTAGGGGTGTGCATCCGCCAACACCCTACTTCCTCGAAACTGAACTGGAGCCACGACGCTCCCGAATACTCTGGATGCCACGAAGGTTGTGGAGGACCACTCTGCTGGCGGAGGTACAAAACTAGTCTGCTCTTGGCGGTCCGCCTCGAAAGTCACCAAAGGACCTGTTGTTGCAGCCTCTTGCTGATCTTGGTCATTCCGTCGACCTCTCCGCCTCACACCAGTCATAAGCATGCGTGCACGGGCAATGTCCATGCGGTGAAGAGCTACACGAACAAGCCTACGCCAAGTAATCATCTAACCCGATAACGTAGCGGTGTACTCGTCCTCCATGTCCATTTACTCTGGGGCATCTGAGCGATGAGTCGAACTCGCATTGTACTCCGAATGCGCGCTTCGCCTCAACATCAAGAATGTCGGTCCGAGCCCTCGCCATCTGTGGAGGCAAGAAATGTGCAAGAAATGCCCGAGAACTTCCCCAAACGGTGGAAGTGCATTCTCCCGGGCGGCTCACGAATCAAACGATCATTGCGGTATCACGCGCGGCCGATGCGAACCTAAGACCACCGACTCGGTCTCGAAGCCTTGATCACTCTCGATCCACAGAATCGCGTCGGATGAACTCCTGCGGATCATCCTCGTGCCTCGACGTAGAACTCGGCGGGCTACATCTCGAAAGTCCCGTAGCCTCAAACTATCCGTCAGGGTGAACGGCGCTACTTTGGGCTATTGCGTCGGCTATCCTCATGTATGCACGACCACAGCCAATAAGCGGCCAACTCGCTTGTAACCCGTCTCCTGCTCCGGTGTGGGGTGGAGGCTCAGTCTTGTGGTCTCAGCGGCTGCTGCGGCTCTAAACTTCTTTGAAATGGCGTCGCTGGCTTCGCCGTCTGGCACAATCTCAGTCTTGGCCGGGACTGCGTCCTCGTACTCCTCGTATCTCACTAGCACCTCTGCTTGCTCTTGCCTCTCGGTTGCGCTGCGCAGGCATAGCGGTAAAGCGAGATACGTCGGAGGGTCGACTTACAACTTACGGCTACAGGCACGATCTCGGAATGAGAAGAATGGAAACTAATCCTAAATGTCCTGCGACCTCACGATTATAGATGTGGTGCACACAAATCGATAATCAAGACTACTAGACTGCGATGCAGACACTTTCCGAGGATTAATCGCTCGATACCACTTTTGTCACGACGATCTGGGCGTGGTGCCTACCGGCACCCTGGTGATACAACATCGGAAAAACCAGCGGAAAATAAAACTTTAAACAAGAAACAAGATATATGATCATAAGCAGGCAACCAAGCGGTTACGCTTCGATAAAATATATATAAACAACTCTTTCAAACGAGCAGTTTAATCCTTTTTACAAACCACTTGCAAAGATTACGGACCTCTAGAGTGTTTATACAACATGTGGGACGGGGCCGCCATACCACGAATGTACAAGAACCTGACTCGGTAACATACCAAAAGATAAGCCTCGGAGAACGGAGCTTCCCAACGCTGCCTTGATCCTAGGCGAGGATCAACTACCGATGTACTCTACTGCGGCATGAGCGCGAAGGAGGTCGACAACAGTACCAAGTATGTGGCGAAAATCTGCGGTGAAATCATAACGATCTACATAAAGCGGGAGACGTATGATAACAAAAATACGACGCAACATGTTAGCGATCAAGTCGAGGACTCACGCCTCAACGTCATCACTCAATATAACTGGGTCTCACGCCCACAATATCAATCATGTTCGCATCATGGCGCGCCCGGAGTGCATCGGTGTAGACATGTCCATGATGCAACAATAATAACAATGCGCGTGGCCACGGGATTACGCCGGTGTAGACATGTCCGTATGTCAACAACAATATCTTTGGGTGATCAACCCGCGCGTACATGCCCGGAGTCTGCATCGGTGTAGACATGTCCATGTAACCACAATAACACTATATCGGGTAATCAACTCTGCCGCATGGCCATATGCCCCCGGAATTCTGCATCGGTGTAGACATGTCCATGTAACCACAATAACACTATATCGGGTAATCAACCCCGCACGTTGCCACATGCCCCGGTGTAGACATGTCCATGTAACCACAACAACAATATACCGCGAACCAGGCTATCACAAACAAGCTCAAGCAAATTACCATACTTCTAGACTTTTATAAAAGATCCACTCTTTCTCGAAGTCACACGATATCAACATTTGCACAACAAAGGCTATCTCAACAAGCATAGGCGAGTTACACAACAACAAGCATAGGCAAGTTATACAACAACAAGCAGGCAAGTTATACATAACTCAAGATACTTCCATTTATATCAAGGTCGGGTTTTAACCTAAGTACTACGACGTTAAATTCCTTTTAAAGAGATCCATTCCTTTTATAAAGGTCACGATACCGTAGTATAAAAATAGAGTGACTCATTTTAGGTAAACCAAAACACTTTCCTTTTCAACAACATTCTTTCCTAAAGTTCGGTTTGCCTAATTTCAATTACTCGGATCTCTTTATTTTAGAAAAGTTTCATAGTTCATAGTCTTAATCATTTAAGAATATAATTCTCTTTTAAGCAACTGAGAAGCATATGTCTTATCGTGAGCCGTTTATTCTTGTTTACAACAATCTTATTCTGACCGTGATCTAGGAAATGTAATACAATTTTGTCTTATCTTAGCTTACATGCGGATGGAGGTTTCTCTTGGTTTTAATAACAATTAGTTATTTGTCAATACACTTTCCTTTATTAGCTTTGTGGTTTGCTCGACACTTATTCTCATTTAGAGATTAGTAAAACATTATTCTTTTTAAAACCAAGTACTCATTTCTCGCGAATGAGGTTTCACAACACTTTTAACAAAATGTTAATAACAAGTAAAACAAGTTAAGTCTCTTATCTTTCAAGATCAAGTCTCTTAACTTCTACAATCAATAAACCAATCTTTTACCTCATGAAGTCGTTATAACTAACTTCCCATAAAGCTATTATAACACCCTATGTTTTAAACCAACCAACTCATTTAGCACATGTACGTCTACCGTACTACATAGTTTACAAAGCATCATGCTAGAATGGATAGGAAGAGGTTCACATACCTCGCGACGATTATCGACAATAAGCAAAACGCTCGCGATCGTAACGGCTAGCCTTTTCCACTCTTCAAGTAGAATACGCTACTCGTAGTACTTCCACCTATAAGGCCACAAACGTCTATTAACTTCTAACCGCACGGTTCCATATTCTACAGAAAATTCGGCAGCACCTCCCCCCCCGCAACAGCGTAAATCTCATCCTCTATCGAGGCCGGCTACCAAGCCAACCAGGGGGGGGGGGGTTATACGTCTAACCGGACGTGTACAATTCTACTACACAGTAATACCACACAAGCCTACTGTAATACAGTCCTATGTAACTACAGTTGAGTTCTCTTCTTTATTCAGGCTTAAGTCAAAAGACATTGCCGCAAAGCTATGTTCAAATCTATATATAGTATACTTCTACTTTATAATCCTACAACATGTAATTTCCAATTACAATAAGGGGACAAGAGTATTTACCTTGATAAGCCCAAAATTATCCAAGTTATAATGTCGATCCTGAGCAAGGTTTAGCTCCTACTCCGTGCGCTCCAATCCGCTCCAAACAACCCTTAGAAGTTCTAACCAACTTCTATTTAAATACTTCAACCAACTATGAAGATTTCCTTAGGGTTTCGGTTTGAGACTAAAAGGACAAAAGGTAGTATTTCCGGGCTCTACGTATAGAGGTAACTTTTGGAATACTACAAGGTAAAGGCTAAGGTATTTTGGGCATTATAACAATACTTGGATAAGTATTTCAATACCACAAGGGAGGGGGTATTAAACGAGAACAACAAGGCAAGGGGGTGTACCTCGGCCACAACCAGGAGGGTACCCTCGGCCTGAGCCTCTCAAAGGGAATGTTATACCGTAGTTCCGAGTATGTATGCGAGGGGCGTCGTGCGAGAATCTGACGAAAGATTGGAAAGGAAGAAAGAGGCGATTTTTCCACGGAAAAGTTTAGGTTTTGTGAAGGAAAAGGTTCGTTTATGGAATTGGATTCCCAGTTTGGTATTCGGACTTCTGGAATATTAGAAAATTATGGAATTTTATTTTGAAAATGGTCACGTGGGGCCCACGGGAGAAATTCTGGGTTTTGTGGGGCCGCTTTGATTTTGAGATTTTGGCGTTTTGGATATTTTGGAAGGCGAAATATTTTGGGCGAATCGGGGCGACACGTGTCACCCCATGTGGCACCTTTGGGCGAAATATGTTTGTGCTGACACGGTTAGAGTCGTTTTTAAAGCGTTTTCCACGACTTTCGTAGGGAATTTCGGCTATGTCATTTAGTATTTTTGCGGATTTTTCCGAGAGGCGGAACATTTTAGACCAACGAGAGGCGGCTGGCACCCTGCCGTTGGTGGGCAAAGTGGGCGCCTGATGGACGATTAGGAATGGCAAGTGGGAGATATTTTTGGTAGATATTTTGTGTGCAAGTTGGCTAGGTACACATGGGTGAATCTTGGCCTACACTTGCCTAACACTTGGCTAGATCTTGGCCATTGGTTGGCCTTGGCTTGTCTATAAATACCCTCTCCTTTGATGAACTTCTGTCAAAATGCCTAAGTCTTGAGAGCCTTCCTCCGCACCGTGAGGCCCCTTGGCGAGAGTTCCCCACAGTGGGGTAGGCCGAGGGTAGCCACCCCTCCTTTGTGGTGTGGCCGTGGGGTACCCACTGCCTAGTTGCTTTCGTATAATACCCCTTTGTGGTATAGAAATACTCTCAGTATTGTTATAATGCCCAATTACCTTAGCCTTATACCTTGTTGTATTCTAAGGTTATACCTTTCTGAAAAGCCGAAATACTATTATACTTCCGTCGATCCACAAACCGAAACCACAGGAAAATCTCCATAGTCAGTTGGAGTATTGTGTAGAAGTTGGTTAGAACTTCTAAGGGTGGTTTAGAGCGGGTTGGGCGCTCGGAGTTGGAGCTAAACGATTGCCCAGGATCGACATTATACTTGGATAATTCTGGGCGTATCGAGGTAATTATCTTGTCCCCCTATTGTAATTGGATATTACATGTTGTAGTAGTATATAGTTGAAGTATACTATATAAAGTACTGAACTGTAATTACATAGGATCTGATGAGACTTGTGTAGTAGTGCAGTGGAGTAGAATTGTACAGTTAGGGTTAGATGTAATACCCACTGGTTGGCTTGGTAGCGGCCTCGATAGAGGAGGAGATTTCTGCTGTTGCGGGGAGAGTCTGCCGAAATTTACGTAGAAAGTTCTACGATGAGACCTAAATGTTAATAGCGCCTTGTGTCCTTATAGGTGGAAGTACTACGTGTGGCGCGTTCTACTTGGCTTAGGAGTAGCGGCGGCGAGGTACTCGGAGCATTTTGCTATTAGTCGATAATCGTCGCGAGGTATGTGAACCTCTTCCTATCTCTCTGGCGTGATATGTGTAAACTATGTAGTACGGTGAGCGTCATGTGCTAAATGTGTTTGAGTGGTTTAAAACATAAAGTGTTATAACGGCTTTACGGGAAGTTGGTTATAACGACTTTATGTTAGTAAGAAAAATACATGTGGTTTTAAAAGGTAATCGATTTGAACTATAAGCGGCTTGTTATATGGTAAGAAAGAACTTGAAGTATTTTCAAAAGATTTTTGAATCATTTTGAAAGGAGAAGTAATACTTGGTGTTTGAAAACTTAAGAGTTATACTAGCTTTATGGGAAGTTAGGTATAACGGCTTAAGAATGCTTTACTGATTTCGGAAATCAGAATGTGTATCGACAAACCACTGCAGCGTTAATAAAAGGAAATGTTTTGAATAATTAAGTATTATGAAAATCAGTAGAAACTTCCATCTGCATAGAAGCTAAGATGAGACAAAATGATATTTCCTAGATCATGCATTTCTTTGTAATAAGATTGTTATAAACAAGAATATCCTACTCACATAAGGCTTATGTTTCTCAGTTGTTTAAAGAGAATTATATTCTTAAATGAATAAGACTATGAACTACGGAACCTTTCTAAAATAAGAAACGTGAACATTTGAAATTAGGCAAACTTGGGCGTTTGAAAAATAATGTTGTTACTTGATTTTACAAAGGTAAGAGTTTTAGTTTTCTTAAAAGGGCGATCACTCTCTATTTTATACTACGGGTATTGTGTGACTTATGTGAAAAGCAGATCTTTTAAGATTTTAATGTGTGAAGTACTTTGGGGATAGACACGAACTTGTTAGTAGAAAGTACCTTGTGTGAATAACTTGATTGTATTGGTTTGTGATAGCCTTGTAATACTTTCTTGTTCTTTGTGATAAGTAAGCGTGTTAGGATGCTACGTGTGTTAGTATCTTGTGATGTTTGTGTAAAGGGTTTCCCTTGATTGTGATTATTAACTATCGGTCGTTATGATAGTATGGTGGCATTCATCTCTTGAGATGATTAGGGGTTAAGCGCCCTCCGTCGCGGGGGTAGACTCGGTGATGCAGGACCATGATTCGAGAATACCTCATGCGGGTCACGGGGCCTATGCGGAGCTACGAGAGTTCGAGGTTAGTGTCGTCCTTTATGGGCATGCGGTCGCGTGGCCGTGCGGTGCGAAGTCGGGGCGATCTGGGGAGTAGCTACCCTCGACGCGGGAATACCTCATGCGGGCGATGAGATTGGCCTATCGCGAGTGCGGGAAGTTCGGGACTAGGACGCGCATTAGATAATGCGGGCAAGTGGCGGCTTTGATCATGTGGCGGTGCAAGCGAGATCTTATGATACGATTTATGACCTTGTTGAGTACGGTGAGTGTTAGTAGTCGGCTATGCCTTCGTACTTACCATGCTGTTTTATTAGGACAGGTGGGACTGGTGTTCATGTGTATTCCTTGGTGCTTGTATATCATAAACTGCCGGCAGTGAGGAAGGTATTCCACGGGCACGATTGATGTTGTGGCGTGAGACCCATTGTTAAATTGAGTGATGACTTGAGGGTGTGAGTCCCTGACTTGACATGACTGCTTATTTATGGTGAATCGTAGTTTGGTTATCATACATGTCTCTGCTTTGTATAGACTACTATGATTTCATTTCTGATATTTATTTTAGTTTCACATACTCGTACTGTTATGCGACCTCGCCCGGCTGCGTTCATGCATGAGTTGAGGTACATCGATCGTTGATCCTAGCTCGTGGTCACGATTCGGCGTTTGGGAAGCTCCGTTTCTCGGAGGCTTATCGATGGTATAGTCCGTCGTAGTAAGTGTTTACATTCGGGGTTTGGCGGGGCCTGTCCGCCATTGTGTCGTATCATTCTTAGAAGTGCAGTAATCTTGTTGTGTGGCGGGGTTGGTAAAAGGATTAAGGCATTCATTTGTAAAAGAGTTGATGGTTATATATATGCCGAAAGGCAAGTTTTCCTGATTATTGTTTTATATTTACGTTATCTCGTATTTGTTGTTTTATGTTCAGTGATTACTGCGATGTTGTGTCACTAGGGTGCGGGGTAAGGCACGATCCAGGCGATTTGGTCGTGACAAAAGTGGTATCGAAGCGATTAATCCTCGGAAAGTGTCTAGCCGTATCGGTGAAGTCTTGATTATCGGTGTGTTGTCGCGCACCAATGTCGAGGAGGCTATAGGATATTTAGGATTGGTTTCTATTCTTCTCACTCGAGATCGTGCCTTAGAGCCGTGTTGTAAGTTGGACCTCCGACGAAATTCATTCCACTTATCGTTATGCCTCGCGTAGGGCAACCCGGCCCGGGAGGCGAGGCGGCCGAGGCGAGAGTTGAGTTGGAAGGTTGCGAGGCACAGCCCAATCATTACCTAGGGTAGTGCTTCATTCGGGGATTTGCGGCGTCACTAGCCCACAGAGTTTAGCACGGTGGCGGTTCCTCTGCGTCCACGATATTTGAACCTTCGTTCCACGGCCAGAGCGGTGAATATAGATTGCGAGACAACGCATTACTAGCTATGGATTTGGCTACGGAGAGTATACCGATGTATCGCGAGTCTTGATGACTACCTAAGAGAAGGTTGTGCAAGAGTAATTCTTGATTGGGCTTGAGCATGGCACGTATGCGGGCTTATGCAATGGCGAAAACGTAGAGATTGTGGGTTAACCAGGGCGAGAAGAGGGCGGCAGCGTGAGTCCTTGGTAACTTTCAAGGTGAGTATACCTTAAGTGCTATGTTACGATAGCGATGTGTTAGTTGTGATTAGAAATCATGGTGGGTTAACCGAGTAAGATTTTGGAGGATAGAGAAAGTGTGAGCCTTAGAGCTTAATACGCAAAGACCTTAGAGGTAAGGCCGTCTCGGGTAGAGGCGTATGTTTATGTTTGACCACTTATCGGGTGCATAGTGCACGTGGTGTGTTTGGGATAAGTCACATGTAGTATGAAATGAAAGAGGGTAGTTGAGCTAAGAAGACCGCTAGGTTTTCGTAGCGTGTTTAGTAAGATTGTTCCTTGGGAGCTAGTGTTTCGCAATCTGGGTCGGGTTGAGGCCATGTTGCGGGTCAACCCGCGGCAGGTATGGTGGTGGGTCAGTTTGTGGTGGTCCCTCTTTGTGTTAGGGTCGTGAGGGTGTTAGGCCCATGTTTAGTTAGCCAGCGTGCAAGTTCGTGGATGCGTTCGACCGATGGTCGGGCGATGAAGCGACCTATCGTGTTCTTGGTCGGTCGTTCCTCGGCGGTGTTGATGTTATCGAAAAGGTTGTGAGGTTGCGGGGTGCCTACCTTCACCTTATGACGACGATGGAGCCAGTGCGGTGTTTCTCTTCTGGGAGTTGTACGAGCGGGGCTAGGAACTCGGGTGAGTCTCGTATCGCGTTCGCCACCGGGCGGTGTTTTGATTTGAGGGTAGGCTGTGAGGATCGTTGTCTCGGTTGAAGTGTTTAAGCTACCATGTCGGTGTTCGGATGTCGTCTTGTGGCGCTTGTAGAAGCGAAATGCAAGTTGCGGTCGATTGGTTCGATGTTGGCGGGTTCGAATAGTTAGTTCAGCTTGTTCCGGTGATCGTGGATAGTGAAGCTTGCAGAAGAAGTTACGGCGGCTCGGAGGAATCGTGCGGATAATCGGCGGCACGCAGAGTTCGAGTTGTGGTCGGTCTTCTTGAAAGTACCACCCGGACGGTGTAGCGAGTTTTGGAAGCGAAGGAACTTAGCGAGTTACTTTGGGCCTTTGTGAGTTCATGTGAAGAATAGGCGGGTTCTATATGTTAGCATTCTTGTCCGACTTAGGAAGAAGGACGTCCGGTCTTTCGTATTGTTATGTTCGGGAAAGTATCGAAGATCCATCCAGAATATTCCCAGTTAATGATGACCACGTTAGAGATAGTAACCCCGAGTTTTGGGAACTGAAGCCGTATCAGAATGTGGTAAGAGTTCGAGTGTACGAGATCCTCAGGGATCATGGCGACCGGTACCATTTGTTGGGTCGTCGGAGCAAGGCTCGCGACAGAGTGACAAAAGTGGTATCAGAGACTAAGGAAGTATATTTTGACCCCGGGAAGAGGTATTTGTGGGGATGTAGAGGTGTTTCCTCGTGGACTTAGATGTCAGTTTTGCGCGGTGTTTCCGTGGCGGTGTGGCGGGATTGTTTCGTAAGTATAGTAGTGAAGACTATCTTTGTCGCGTGTTCGTTTTGAGACTTAGAAAGAACATTGGACGAATATTTCTAAGGGGAAGAATGTTATACCGTAGTTCCGAGGTATGTATGCGAGGGCGTGCGTGCGAGAATACTGAGAAAGATTGGAAAAGGAAGAAAGAGGCGATTTTCCACGGAAAAGTTTCGGTTTTGTGAAGGAAAAAGGTTCGTTTATGGGAATTGGATTCCCAGTTGGTATTCGGACTTCTGGAATATTAGAAAATTATGGAATTTTATTTTGAAAATGGTCACGTGGGGCCACGGGAGAAATTCTGATTTTGTGGGGCGCTTTGATTTTGAGATTTTGGCGTTTTGGATATTTTCGGAAGACGAAATATTTTGGGCGAATCGGGGCGACACGTGTCACCCC
Organism: Przewalskia tangutica; assembly: GCA_029844215.1. Lineage (NCBI taxonomy): Eukaryota > Viridiplantae > Streptophyta > Magnoliopsida > Solanales > Solanaceae > Przewalskia > Przewalskia tangutica. The sequence continues at coordinate 94,409,105 of CM056728.1, read as the reverse complement.
ATGTGGCACCTTTGGTAGAAATATGTTTGTCTGTGACACGGTTAGAGTCGTTTTTCGAAAGCGTTTTCCACTTTCGTAGGGAATTTCCGGCTATGTCATTTAGTATTTTTGCGGATTTTTAGAGGCGGAACATTTTAGACCAACGAGAGGCGGCACTGGCACCTCTCGTTGGTGGGCAAAGTGGGCGGCCTGATGGACGATTGGGAATGGCAAGTGGGAGATATTTTTGGTAGATATTTTGTGTGCAAGTTGGCTAGGTACACGTGGGTGAATCTTGGCCTACACTTGCCTAACACTTGGCTAGATCTTGGCCATTGGTTGGCCTTGGCTTCACTATAAATACCCTCTCCTTTGATGAACTTCTTCATCCAAAATGCCTAAGTCTTGAGCCTTCCTCCTCCACCGTGAGGCCCCTTGGCGAGAGTTCCCCACAGTGGGGTAGGCGAGAGTAGCCACACTCGCTTTGTGGTGTGGCCGTGGGGTACCCACTGCCTAGTTGCTTTAGTATAATACCCCCTTTGTGGTATAGAAATACTCTCCAGTATTGTTATAATGCCCAAATTACCTTAGCCTTATACCTTGTTGTATTCTAAGGTTATACCTTCTGAAAAGCCCGAAATACTATTATACTTCCCGTCGATCCTGGCAAAACCACAGGAAAATCTCCATAGTCAGTTGGAGTATTGTGTAGAAGTTGGTTAGAACTTCTAAGGGTGGTTTAGAGCGGGTTGGAGCGCTCGGAGTTGGAGCTAAACGATTGCCAGGATCGACTTTATACTTGGATAATTATGGGCTTATCGAGGTAATTATCTTGTCCCCCTATTGTAATTGGATATTACATGTTGTAGGAGTATATAGTTGAAGTATACTATATATAGTCTTGTTGTAATTACATAGGTGTATTCTGATGAACTTGTGTAGTAGTGCAGTGGAGTAGAATTGTGCAGTTAGGGTTAGATGTAATACCCACGGTTGGCTTGGTGGCGGCCTCGATAGAGGAGGAGATTTCTGTTTGTTGCGGGGAGAGTCTTCGAAATTTACGTAGAAAGTTCTACGATGAGACCTAAATGTTAATAAGCGCCTTGTGGCCTTATAGGTGGAAGTACTACGTGTGGCGCGTTACTTGGCTTAAGGAGTAGCGGCGGCTTGAGGTACTCGGGCATTTTGCTATTAGTCGATAATCGTCGCGAGGTATGTGAACCTCTTCCTATCTCTCTAGCATGATATGTGTAAACTATGTAGTCGGTGAGCGTACGTGCTAAATGTGTTTGAGTGGTTTAAAACATAAAGTGTTATAACGGCTTTACGGGAAGTTGGTTATAACGACTTTATGTTAGTAAGAAAATACATGTGGTTTTAAAGGTAGCGATTTGAACTATAAGCGGCTTGTTATATGGTAAGAAAGAACTTGAAGTATTTTCAAAAGATTTTTGAATCATTTTGAAAGGAAGTAATACTTGGTGTTTGAAAACTTAAGAGTTATACTAGCTTTATGGGAAGTTAGGTATAACGGCTTAAGAATGCTTTCTTGATTTGGAAATCGAATGTGTATCGACAAACCAACTGCGGCGTTAATAAAAGGAAATGTTTTGAATAATTAAGTATTATGAAAACCGAGAAACTTCCATCTGCATAGAAGCTAAGATGAGACAAAATGATATTTCCTAGATCACGGTCTTTGTAATAAGATTGTTATAAACAAGAATATCCTACTCACACATAAGGCTTATGTTTCTCAGTTGTTTAAAAGAGAATTATATTCTTAAATGAATAAGACTATGAACTACGGAACCTTTCTAAAATAAGAAACGTGAACATTTGAAATTAGGCAAACTTGGGCGTTTGAAAAATAATGTTGTTACTTGATTTTACAAAGGTAAGAGTTTTAGTTTTCTTAAAAGGGCAGTCACTCTATTTTATACTACGGTATTGTGTGACTTATGTGAAAGAAACAGATCTTTTAAGATTTTAATGTGAAGTACTTTGGGGATAGACACGAACTTGTTAGTAGAAAGTACCTTGTGTGAATAACTTGATTGTATTGGTTTGTGATAGCCTTGTAATACTTTCTTGTTCTTTGTGATAAGTAAGCGTGTTAGGATGCTACGTGTGTTAGTATCTTGTGATGTTTGTGTAAAGGGTTTCCTTGATTGTGATTATTAACTATCGATCGTTATGATAGTATGGTGGCATTCATCTCTTGAGATGATTAGGGGTTAAGCGCCTCCGTGCGGGGTAGACTCGGTGATGCAGGACCATGATTCGAGAATACCTCATGCGGGTCACGAGGGCCTATGCGGAGCTACGAGAGTTCAGTTAGTGTACGTCCTTTATGGGCATGCGGTCGCGTGGCGTGCGGCTGCGAAGTCGGGGCGATCTTAGAGTAGCTACCCTCGATGCGGGAATACCTCATGCGGGCGATGAGATTGGCCTACGCGAGTGCGGGAAGTTCGAGGACTAGACGCGCGACATTAGATCTGCGGGCAAGTGGCGGCTTTGATCATGTGGCGGTCAGAGCGAATCTTATAATCTGATTTATGACCTTGTTGAGTACGGTGAGTGTTAGTAGTCGGCTATGCCTTACTTACCATGCAGTTTTATTAGGACACCGGTGGGACACGGTGTTCATGTGTATTCCTTGGTGCTTGTATATCATAAGCTAGCGGTGAGGAAGGTATTCCACGGCACGATTGATGTTGTGGGCGTGAGACCCATTGTTAAATTGAGTGATGACTTGAGGTGTGAGTCACGACTTGACATATCGCTTATTTATGGTGAATCGTAGTTTGGTTATCATCATGTCTCTGCTTTGTATAGACTACTATGATTTCATTTACTGATTTATTTTAGTTTCACATACTCGGTACTGTTATCGACCTCCTTGGCTGCGTTCACGCCGCAGTTGAGGTACATCGATCGTTGATCCTAGCTCTCGAGTCACGATTCAGCGTTTGGGAAGCTCCGTTTCTCGGAGGCTTATCGATGGTATAGTCCCGTCGTAGTAAGTGTTTACATTCGGGGTTTGGCGGGGCCTGTCCGCCATTGTGGTCGTATCATTCTTAGAAGTGCAGTAAATGCTTGTGGCGGGTTGGTAAAAAGGATTAAAATTTGTTCATTTGTAAAAGAGTTGATGGTTATATATATGCGAAAGGCAAGTTTTCCTGATTATTGTTTTATATTTCATTTATCTCGTATTTGTTGTTTTATGTTCCTGATTACTACGATGTTGTGTCACTAGGGTGCAGGGTAAGGCACGATCCCCGATTTGGTCGTGACAGGAGGAGTGGCGGGCGAACACAATGAAGAGGAGGAGATTTCAAGACTTGGAAACATTTGTGGATGAATGAAGTCTTCACAAAGGGAGGGGTATTTATAGGGAAGCCAAGGGCCAACCAATGGACAAGATCAAGGCATGTGCAAGGCAAGTGTAAGACCTTGATCAAGCCAAGTGCACCCTAACCCTACTCCACAAAACAAGGCACCAAACAAGCCATAAAACAAGACACAAAACAAGGCCAAAACAAGGAGCCAATCGGCCATGAAAACGTGACCCAATCGGCCAACCCAACGTCCACTTGAGGGTGACAACTGTCACCCTCCCGTTGGTCCAAAATATTTCGTCTCTCGAAAAAATCCGCAAAAATCAAAAAGGACATAGCCGGAATTTTCCCTTCGCAAGCTTTGTAAAACGTTTCGTCGAAAAACGACTCTAACAGGGTGTTGTGCACAAAATTCGATCCAATGCCTAACTTAAGGCTCAAACTTTCGTACGTACGTCTCCACGTACATACTCAGGAAAATACGGGGTATAACAATCTTGTAGAAGAAATTGCCCCCCAAGCTTAAGGATCCAGGGAGCTTCACATTGCCTTGCACAATTGGTAGGGTGACATGTAACAGGGCCCTGTGTGATTTGGGGGCCAGCATAAAATCTCATGCCTTTGTCCGTTTTCAAGAGGTTGGGTTTGGGAGAAGCCAAACCAACCACTATGAGCTTGGAGTTGGCGGATAGGACAGTGGTGCATCCTAGGAGAATAATTGAAGACGTATTGGTTAAGGTGGGAAAATTCTTCTTTCCTACAGACTTCCTCATCCTTGATATGGAGGAAGATGATGAAATCCCTATCATCTTGGGAAGACCATTCTTGGCAACTGGGAGAGCCTTGATTGATGTGGAAAAGGCGAGCTGAAACTCAGAGTTGAGGAAGAAGAGATGGTGTTCAAGGTGTTTAAACACACTGTTGAACCCCCAGTCATAAGAAAATGTTTTGCAGTCAGCACCGTTAGCACATCAGTTGAGACAGCACAGGCCAAATCAAAGGAAATCAGTCCGCTAGTACAGGTGAGCAAAACTAAACCTTTTCTTGAGAAAAAAGAGAAAAAGAAAAACATAAGGCGAAAGAGAAAAATGATTATGAAATGGGTAGGTTGTGGGGTTAAGTTACCCCATGCCTCTTGATAAGGAACCTGCGTCCGGGTAAAAGACGTTAAAGACAGCGCTACTTGGGAGGCAACCCAAGGTTTTTAAATTTATGCAATTTAGTTTTAGTTAGAACAGTCTCGCGGAAGGTATTATTTACATGTTGTGATGACAGGTACAGGGCTAAAAAGTGGAGGACGAAAAATGTGAGAGAGGAGAAAAATTAGCTCGGCGCCACGGCGCCCAGCAGAGGGCCATGGCTCCGAGAATGCGAAGCGCGCAGGAGTTGGCGCCACGGCCACGGTGCAGGCCGCGACGCAAAGTCCGAAGGTCTCAAGTTTGGCGTCGCGGCTCAAATCAGCCACTACCGGAAGTTCAGAGGGTCGCAGATGTTTGGGCGCCACGGTGCCGATCTCAGGGCCGTGGCACCGCGACGAAAAAACTGAAATTAAAAGAGCCCTAATTCGATTTTCCCCTCTCCAATTCAAAAACCCAAAACCTTTCCTCTCTCCAAAACCCACGAAATCAGCCTCCTTTACTCAAAATATTCCACATACTAAACTCAATCACAACCAAAGTACTTCAATTCCTTGCACCCTTAACCATCTCAAACAACAACCCTCATTCCATTGCCTCAATCCATCATTAGGAACAAAAAAAATCTTGAAGAACACCGTCCAAGGTAACTTTCATCACTTTTCTTGAAATTTTCAAAGCAATTAGGGAGGTAATTCATAAGTTTGTGGATGAGCTTTATTGGTGGATAATATGGGGTGTGTTGAAGTTTGGTGTGAAAATTTCGCGGTAAGATTGTACGTAGTGATCGTGGGGTGTTACCTGTGCTTTGAGTGAAGTTTGGGGGTTGAATAGTGTGGTGGTTTGCTGATTACGTTGTGTGTTGATTGGTGCGATTGAAAGTTGTTGGGTAATCTAATTAAAATAGAGGAAACGCTGCTAAAAAAATTCCAAAATGTCTGCCAGAAAAAAAGAGCTTCCACATCCGCCTCCGTTCCATAATATGACGCTACTAGGTTTGTCAGTAAAAAAACAGAAGACAGATATTACAAACTTAACACTAGACCCTTGATCCCTGAGAGAGGAATGAAGTACCAAAGGGAGTCATTTGAGGATGGAGATGTCTATGAGCCTATTCGGGCAATGATAAAGGCCATTGGGTGGAAGAGATTTGTTAATCCGAAGAGAATTGTACCACAGAACACCGTAATGGTGAAAGAATTCTATGCTAACTTTCCGGAAAGAATAAATGGTAGATGCTTTGTGAGAGGACAGTATGTGCCTGTGACGGCTGAGGTGGTGAATGAGCTATTAAGAACAACCGATGTTGAAGAAAGAGGCGATGATCGAAGCTATTTCAGAACATGATCTAGAGATGTTGACAACATCGATTGGGATATCGTCGCAAGCACATTATGCTACCCTGGGGCTGAGTATGATATTGCACGAAATGGATCAAGAGGACTGAGCAGGTGTCAATTCAACAAAACAGCCAAGGGTTGGTTATATTTCGTCAGTGCCCACCTGATTCCATCGACGCACTTCACCAGAGTGTCAGCGGATAGAATAAAAATGATATATGGAATTATGGAAAGGAAGACGATTGATGTTGGAAAGGAGATATTGCAAAACATTGGAGAAAACAATAGGTTGGTCACTATAGATGGGTTGGGACACAGATCACTTATTTGCAGTTTATGTTCTAGGCATGGAGTTCCAACCCTAGCTACTGATACATATGAAAAAGGCCAACCTCCTGTGACATATGGGATAGTGCATGCCTTCCCAGAACCAGTCCCTCTAGCAGCAGCGAGAAGGAGACCAACAACAACAGCAGTATATGTTGCTATGGATGGGGATGAGCCTGAGACAGAGGCTCAGTATGAGGCAGGTAGCAGCCGCCAACAGCCCCTGAAATTGGAACCCCCAGTGCCTATGATGGAGTAGTTGCTCATGAACCAGCGGAGGATGATGCATAGTTTTGAAACAATGATACAAGGTCAACAGGACCTGAGGCAAGGACAACAAGAAATAAGGCAGGAGCAACAACAGTTGAACCTGAGATTTGATGAGATGAGTTCCTTGTTCAACCAGTGGTCCATGCATTATCCGCCGCCACCGCTACCATTTTAAACCAAGTTTGTAAGTTGTCCCGTTTTCTCTTTTATTTTTTAGTCTTGCACACATTGGGGACAATGTGTGATTTAAGTATGGGGGGAGTTCTTAGTTATTTTTTATATGTTTTTTTGAGTCTTTTTGTGTTATTTTCTATGATTAGTTGAGTCTAATTTTTTTTATGATCATGCATGCTGTAGTTACTTGAAACGCCTAGTGAAATAAAGTTGAATAATGTAATGTAATTAGAAGCAACCATCTGAACACTTAGGATAGATATGTCGAAAATACATGAAATCGGACTATTTGGGGTATCTTGCTTGATTTATGCATTGTTAGTGATTAAACATATGTGTCTACTTGCTTGCTATTTGAGGCGAAATAGTTAAGATATGCATGTTAGAGAGATGACTCAGACATTTCTTTGTTAGCCCTTTCTTACCATTTTTTTACCTATCCATGACATTAAAATTGTATCCCTAGTCAGCCCCTTTGAGCCTAAAATAAGATCTTTTCTTTGACACCCTATAATTCCATATTTGTGTCATAAGTAGAAAAATTGACTTGTTTGGAATATAAAGTGTTGAAAAAGAGACAAAAGAGAGTGAACAATTTTGATGCACCCCAATGAAAAAGTAATAATAAATAGGCAAAAGCCTAAGTTTGGGGGTGCCTACTATTCATCATACACATCATTCTCTCAAAACAAAAGAGGGGAAAGATAGGTATGGGGTTAAAAAGAAAATCAAAAGAAAGGGGAAGAATCGAAAGCAAAAGAGTTTATGGTACGTAAATTGAGCCTAAATGCCTATTTTTACCTACTCCTGCCTAAGCCTACATTACAATCCTGAAAAGCTCTGAAGATCTCTAATATGTGTACACATGATTAGTGGAGAATAGCAAGTGAACAGGCCATAGGATTTTGAAATTGGTATGCATAGTTAGGTATTCTTACTTCCATTGAGCATGATTAAATTGAATTTGTGAAATATCTGACTTGATGTGTTTAGAATGCTAAAAAGTCATGTTATATATTCCTGCATATTATTCTACTAACCTTCATACTTTTCTAAGTAACAATGATGCAGCAACTTGATCAATTTCTTTGAGTCATCTTATTTTCGTTTCTTTCATGTCTTTGTTTCTATTTTTTATCTTTACTCGAGAGCGAGCAAAGGTTAAGTTTGGGGGTGTTTGATCGGTGTATTTTATATACACCTTTTGAGTCATTTTTAGTTAGTCTTTTGCCCATTTTTGTACAAATATGTGTCGTGTTAGGATATATTTTCTTTCTTTTGAGTCACAGTGGTTTAAAGTGACACATTGGCGAGAAGGAGCGAAAAGATGGCAGAAACAGAGGTTCCAGAGCTCAAAAAGCTAAAAAGTTGGAAATCCGGACGAGAAACAGGGCGGCGCCGCGGCGCCAATCAACCAGCAGCAGCAGAGCGCCACGGCGCCCAAGAAGCAGAGAGCCGCAGAAGTTTCGGCGATGCGGCGCCGGTTGCAGGGTCGCGGCGCCAACGCGGGAAAATTGCCAAATTCGAATAGGAATGGGCCAAGGCCAAGAAGGAAAAGGTTTGGGACGTTCTTGGTGATATAAAAAGGACCTTTATGTCAGATTTTGGGAGGTTCCACACTTTAAAATTCATCACAACTTGGAGATCAAGATTAGAGACTTATTTTTGAGTAATTTCTTGTTCTTTATTTTATTTTATTTTTGTGTATGTGGATATTAGTTTAGTTCTTGACATGTCTATGGCTAGGAACTAACTTAATTTAGGGTTTCCATGTCGAATCACTTGAACCTCGTTCTTATTAATTAATGCATGTTTTGGTTTCTTCTTATTATTGTTGAGATTTATTCAATAATTGTTTTGATTGCTTGGTAATTAAGTGATCACTAATTATCATAACTTATATGATTTCTAATCGAAAGCCGAAAGGGGAGATTGTGAATATGCTATAGTTGAATAAACATAGGTTTAAATCGTGGACGAAAGTACCCCGATACTTGTGTATCTTGATAGGTTATTGCTCTTAATCCTCCTTTGTAGTCAATCTTGTCATCGAAAGATAGAAGGGTTCTACATTGGGGTTGAGTGTTTATATTACCTTAACAAGAGTATAAAACGGCTTAGTTAACCTGCTATCTCAAAATAGAAGAATAACCATAATTATTTGCATTAACGAGTAAAGCGAGCGGATAGTTGAGGAGATTTGAAAGTCCTATTTCCATCATATCTGAAGTAAAGTAAAGTAATTTAGTTATCATCTATAATCATAGTTATAAACAATTCATCAAATTATCGGTTACCAAATAGATACTACAGAATAGAGGTTGATAATTGGATATTAATCCCTGAGGACGATAACTCGGTCTTCTAGACTATATTACTTATCATGACACGTGCACTTGCGTTTAGTGTGTGCATAAATCACGCATCAAGCGTACGCATCGTTGACAAGTAATATAGTCTGATAAGACCGAATATCGTCTTCAAAGACTGGTTTCTAATTACCGTTCATCTATTTTATGTTATCTATTTGGCAATCGATATTTGAGTTGGGTTTTTGTTTAACTACTAGAATAATTGGAATAATTACTGAACTACTTAAGTTGTAATCAGTTATGAATGGATTAGGGCTTCTAAAATTCTCGATTATCCACTCTATTCAATCATTAATGCAACTAGAATGACTTCTTCTTCTACGTTAAGATAACGGTTAACTAAACTGTCTTATATTCCGGTTAGGACAAATATTCACTCAACCCCAGTGCAGAACCCTTCTATATTTCTATGATAGGATTTACCACATAGGAGGATTAAGAACAGTAACATATAATGCTACACAGGTATCGGGGTTACTGTCGTCCGCGATTTTAACATATGTCTAGTCAATTACAGTATATCCAAATCTCTCCTCTCGGTTCTTGATTCGAAATCATATATATTATGATAATTAGTGATCAATTAATTATCAAATATTCATATCAATTATTGACTAAATCTTAATCAAGTGAAGAAGAAATCAAACTACTGCATTAATTAATGAATAGAAGTTTCAAGTGATTCATAAAGAAAGCCCTAATAAAATGTTTAGCTCCTAGTCATAGTCACGCTAAGAACTAACACAAAATCCATACATAAACTAAATTAAAAATAAAAGAAAAGAAATTACTGCGAACTAAGTCTCCAATTGTAGTCTCCCTTGTTGTCTTGTGTTGTGCTATGTTGTAGAATGACCCCCTCTCATAGCATTAATCCCTAGGGCTTAAATATGTTCCAAATTTTGTGCCCTATGGACCAATCTGCCTTTAGCCAATTCTTCTTCGGAACTGAGATTTTCCGCACCGACACCGCGATTCTGCATATCAAGATCGCTGCGTCTGAAAGTCCCGCATCTCGGAAATAATGGCATCGCTCGTGATATTGGCACCGTGATCTTTGAAAATCCTCCGTCCTGATTTGCCAACTTTCGTCCTTTTTGTCTCGGGAGCACCTTTTCTGCCCAATTATCGCTCCTTTTCACCATTTTGCCTTTTTGCACCGTTGTGACTCAAAAGAAAAAATAACCTAACACGACACTTATTTGAACGAAAAATGAGAAAATACTAACTAAAAATGACACAAAAGGTGTATACAAAATACACCTAACAGAGTGCATAGACTCTTTCATTGGAGTTAGTTCTGGTAGTTCGGGAGTATCCAGAGGTGTTTCCCATAGACCTTCATATTGTTCCACCGGATTGTGATATTGATTTTTATATTAACCTAGAGCTGGGTGCTCAACCTATTTCTGTTCCGCCATGTCATATGACACGAGCCGAGTTGAGAGAGTTGAAGGAGTAGTTGCAAGATATTTTGAGTAAGGCTTCATTTGACCCAGTATTATACCTTGGGGTGCTCCTGTGTTGTTCGTAAAGAAGAATGACGAGTCTATGTGCATGTGTATCGATTATCGGCAGCTGAACAAGGTGACTATCAAGAATAAGTACATGATACCTCTTATTGATGACTTATTTGATTAGTTATAGGGTGCTTCGATTTTTTCCAAGATTGACTTGAGGTCCGATTACCATTAGTTGGGGATTAGGGCCGAGGATGTTCCTACAACGACCTTTCAGACCCGGTAATGGCATTATGAGTTTTTGGTAATGTCTTTTGGATTGACAAATGCACCTGCAACATTTATGGAGTTGATGAATTGGGTGTTCCGGTCTTACTTAGATTCATTTATGGTGGTATTCATTGATGACATCTTGATCTATTCTCGGAGCGAGGGGGAGCTCGAGCAGCATTTGAGGATAATGCTTAGTATTGTGAAGGAAAAACAACTCTATGCAAAATTTTCAAAGTGTGAGTTCTGACTTAATTCATTAGCTTTATTGGGGCATGTGGTGACCAAAGATGGTATTATAGTAGATCCCAAGAAGATTGAGGCAGTATCGGATTAGGTTCGGCCCGCTTCAGTCACTGAGGTTCAGAGTTTTGTCATCCTTACAGGGTATTATAGGCGATTCATTGAGGGATTTTCATCCATTGCAAGTTTGTTGACTAGATTGACCCAAAATGATGTAGTTTTTCAGTGTTCTGAAGAGTGTGAGGCAAGATTTTAAAAGATCAAGGCCTTATTGACTACTGCTTCGATTATGACATTGCTAGTTGAGGAAGAGAGCTTTACCGTGTATTATGATGCTTCTGGAGTAGGACTTGGATGTGTGTTGATGCAGAAAGGGAAAGTGATAGAATATGGTTCGAGGTAATTGGAGGTTCAGGAAAATAATTATCCCACCAATGACTTGGAGTTGGCGGCAATCATATTTGCCTTACAAATTTGGAGGCATTATCTTTTGGGTACATTGTGAGGTGTATAACGACTATCACAGTCTTTAGTACTTATTTAATCAGAAATATCTTAATTTGAGGCATAGTATGTGGTTGGATATTCTGAAGGACTACGACATGACTATCTTGTATACTTGGACAAAGCGAATATTATAGCGGATGCCTTGAGTCGCAAGGTGGTGAGCAAGGGTAGTTTGGCTATGTTGCATGTGAAAGAGCATCCTATAGCTATGAATGTTCAGTCTTTGGAAAATCAGTTTATTAGGATTGATATTTCATAATATGGTATGGTGTTAGCTTGTGTGGAGGCGTAGTATTTCTTATTGAAATGGACTAGATCCCAGCAGTTTGATGATGCTCAGTTGTGCAAAATCAATGACAAGGTGTTGCGGGGAGAGGCAAAAGCGGTTGTGATTGATAGTGATGGTGTTTTGAGTATCAAGGATCAAATTTGTGTTCCTAGGATGAGTGACTTGACTAGATTGATCATGGAGGAGACCCATAGTTCGAAGTACTCCATTCACCCAGGGACTACAAAGATGTACCGTAACTTAAGACATCATTATTTATGATGTAGGATGAAGAGAGACATATTGGAGTTTGTGTCCGGGTGTTTGAATTTCCAGTAAGTGAATTATGAGCACTAGAGGACTAGTGGTGTACTTCAAATGATGCACATTCTTGAGCGAAAGTGGTAGCGGATTGCTATGGATTTTTTGGTAGGATTGCCCCGTATCTTGGGCAAGTTCTATACTATATGGGTCATGGTAGACAGGTTGACCAAATTTGCACATTTCATTCCAGTTCAAACGATTTATAATTCAGAGATGTTGTTTAGGATCTATATTCAAGAGATAGACTGATTGCATGGGGAGCCTATTTCTATCATTTCTGACCGGGTACATAATTTATTTCTCACTTTTGGCGGTCTATGCAGAAAGAGTTGGGTACAATAGTGGAGCTCAGTTTAACCTTTCACCCTCAGACTGATGGCTAGTCTAAGCGGACTATTTAGGTTCTCGAGGACATGTTGCAAGCCTGTGTCATAGACTTTGGTGGTAATTGGGACCAGTTTCTACCCTATGGCAGGGTTCGCTCATAACAACAGTTATCATTCGAGTATTGAGATGACACCATTTGTGGTCTTATATGGTAGAAGGTGCTATTCTCTCGTCGGGTGGTTTGATGTTTTTGAGGCTAGACCTTAGGGTACTAATCTTTTGAGAGATTTATTGGATAAGGTTAAGTTGATCCAGGACTAGCTTCTTACAACCCAGAGCAGACAAAAGAGTCATACAGACCGAAGAGTTCGCCCTTTATAATTTATGGTTGGAGAGAGAGTTTTGCTGAAGGTTTTACCCATGAAGTGTGTGATGAGGTTTAGGAAGAAAGAGAAGCTTAATCCAAGGTTTATCAGTCCTTTTGAGATCACGGACAGAGTTGGTGAGGTGACCTATGAGTTGGTTTTACCTCTTGGTTTATCTACTGTCCACTATGTGTTTTATGTGTCGATGTTGAGGAAGTATGTGGCTAATTATTCTTATGTGATTAGATGCAATTCGGTGACGTTGGACCAGAACTTAGCTTATGAGAAGGATCCTGTAGCTATTTTGGACAGGCAAGTCCGGAAGTTGAGGTTTAAAGAGATATCTTCCGTGAAAGTGAAGTGTAAGAATCGCCCAGTGGAGGAAGCTACATAGGAGACTGAGTCTAATATGTGAGCTAACTACCTCGAGCTATTTGAGAGTCCATGTATTTCTTTTTCTTTATTCGAGGACGAATGCTATTTTAATTTGTACCTGATGTAACGTCTCCAATAGTCATTTTGCTTATCTTATCTGGAAAACCCTAAATTATCCTTGTCGAGTCTTTGTTGGTTTATTTGTGATTTGAGAGGATGGATGTCATAGTTCCCGAGGCGATCGAGTAGGTTTCAGATCCATTTTAGTAGGTTGAGATATCCCAAGTTAATAGAATAGAAGAGTTTGACCCATAATTGACTTTTGGATAAATGTGCTCCGTTCGTAGTTTCGTTAGTTACATTAACTCCGAAATAACATTTATGACTTAGTCGAGCCTTTAGTTCAGTTCCGAAGCAGCCGAGTGAGTTTTGAGGGGTAGGTTGTAAAATTATGGAACTAGAACTTAGGAGTTTACTTTAGTCAAAACTGAACCTTAGAGACCTTTTCTGGGAAATTAGAGTGCGTGAGCAGGTTTGGAATGTATTTTCTCATAAGAATGTATGTTTGGTTTGTGTCCGGGAGGTCCCGAGAGTATTCCGGGTGGTTGATGGAGAGTTGGGAAGAATTGGGCATTGCTGGTGTCTGGTTTTCGCCCCAGCGCCCTTAGTTCCGCTACAACATGTCTGCCTCAGTGGAGGCGTGGCTTGCCAAAGCGAGGTTCGCCCATAAGCTGATATTCTGCCTTAGAAGACATGTCTCGCCGGCAGTGAGTGCTCAACGACGTTTCCTTCGCCCATCGGTGGGTCGATATTTAAGTGGGTTCGCCAATGATAAGGTTTCAGCCAAGGTATACTATTGATTATAATAATTGAAGACATATAATTCTATTCTCATTCCCCAAATATTCACTTTGGGACTAGAGCTGGGCAGAGAGGAGTTATTGAAGGTTCAAGAGGATTTGATCATTAAAGGTAACCTTTATCCCTTCCATTAATGTGTTTTCATTAATCTTCATCCTAAGCATGATTCCTAGATGAGAGAAATAAGAGAAATTTATTGTTGAGAATAAGAGAGTTGTGATTGGGGATTGAGGATTGATTATTAGATTATTGTTGTTGATATTGTAAACTAGTGATGCATTAGACTAGTAGATGATAATTACTTGACCAATTGCATGATTAAAACACTTTTGGGACTTGGGGAAAATCCTAAGGTTAGAAAAAAGGGCTTTTGCCTATTTCATGAAATAGAAGATCCAAGTGGGCTTGGTTGTTTAATTAATTCAAGATTATGATTATCTAGCATGTATTGGTACTATTTGGTAGAAATATTCGTATTTTGATAATGTGGGTTTGGGGTTCCTTTGTAATCTAGGTTGGAGATTATGGGTATCGTTAGACTGTAATCTCATATATTGATATAATTGATCGTAGAGGGCTTGTGAGGAGGCTCAATGAAAGTGGGAGGCTATTGTGTGGTTTCTTCGGCTTTGATTCAGGCAAGTTGAGATGTTCTAGATTCTAGTGTAGTGTTTATGTGTTGGTATGTTATGTAATGAATTAATGTGAGTAATGGGAATTGGGGGTCCCCTAATAGTAATGTGACGAGCACTAATACAGGTATCAATAAACTTAATTGGGTAATTAATGAACTAGTATGATACATGTGAAGGAGTTTATGTGTTTAGCCTTCGGGTCACGAGCGCGGTGCATAAATCCGCTTAGGTTGGTATGATTGTTGTTTAATTTGACTTGTAGTCATGTTGATATGATATTCTTGATTTGACTTGTCATGTATTCATCACTCTACATCTCATATAAACACTTGAATATAATTTAATAATTATGATCATACTGATTATGTTGTTTGTATAGTGTACACATATTCATATCATTCATACATGTTATTATTGTCATGAAACTGTTGAAATATTACTGAGAGAGGCTTAGGAAGTTGGTTGTTAGATATGGTACATGATACGAGAGTGGTGACTGATGGTGACACTTCAGCCATAGAGCTGGTATTCGATGGGATTAGATAGGTATATGGATCTATTGGACCCACATCATTTCATACCACTCTCATATTAATATCTCAGAACTATGAGTGTATGAATACAAATGAATAAGGCAAGAAATAATTATGTAATAAGATACAACCAAATATAGAGATGAATATCACATGCTTCAAAGAATTCATCAATATAACAATCCAAATACAAATTAGGATATCATATCGGAAATAGGTGTGATGAATAAACAAACAATAACAAATATGGCGACAAGCCCATATATGGTGACAAACTCAATCAATTAGCAGTCGATATAAAATTGATTCCCCAAATTATCCATCATCACACTTCAACACCGGTACTCACTCAAATTTTCATCACAACCGGTTGAGTGGGACCTCCAAACACGTTCAATACCCCCTCAATATTTATAACTAATTACGTACCTCTATAAGAGTTTAGTGAAAGTAAACCGTAGTCTACCGCTAGGCAGAGCTGGAGCCTCGAACGGTCAACTCACTGTGACAGCCTTGCCTTTCCGCTGCGCCTCATGATAATCAAAGTCAAAACACACATATATTATTCATTAATATAAAGCTTATACACATACAAGGACATAATCCTTAACAAATCAAGCTTTCAAAACCAACCCCGTCTCACGTCGTTAAGACTCAAACTTTAATATTCAAAAAGCATCAATACACACTCGGTAATCATATCTTTAAGTTAATTGGAAACATATACTCATTTGGACATTCAATTGAGGAACCCTAAAATTTTCTCAAAATTTAAAGAGACTTCCATAATCAAATTAAACCTCATAGATAGTCTAGCATATTCCATCACTAATTCATAATATTAAAGAAATCTAATCCATAAAAAAAATCTAAATCAATGAAACAATTCTCTTAAACTCACATAGAAGTCATAACTCATCTTCCTCAATTTACATGAACATAATAATACCATTAAAGGATCTTAAATCGTGGAACCAAAACATAAATGAATGAAAATCTTTACCTCAAAGATGAATTCACTCTTGAACTTCAGAAATCCTCTCCGAAGTTTTTTTTACTTCTATTTTCGCATTTATATCTATTCTGATATATAATTTATGGGTTCGTTTACATGTTTAGGGTAGGTTCCCTCATGACACAAATGAAACTTTAGGTTCCAACATAACTTAAAAAAATGTAATAAGTCTATAGCCTCATTCAACAACAAATTTCTACTTTAATGACATTCATTATACTTATACTAAGTCACTAAAATTGCATTTCTTTATTGAATGAGGTTGTAAACAAACTTGACTTATACTCGGTAGTATTAGATTTGAGAGATTACTTTTTATCAAACATTTTAATAATGTTATAAAATTATGACAGTAAATATTATTTTTTATTAAAAAATGTAGTATATGATGTTCTTGCAAAATGTGATCTTAGTTATTATTTCTGTTAATTAATCCAATTGGAATACTATTTATTCGAAAACTATATATCAAAATTTATAATTATTTAAAACTATATATTTTTTAAAATAATATATATCTTGAATATATATCAGCAGTTAAAATGTATAGTAATATTTCTAATATAGATACATATTTGTCAAACATTAACATTTAATTTTTTGATATTTCAGTTTTAATTTAAAATTTTAAAAAATTCACTATGTAATTATATTTGTAGAACGAAACATCATACTATTCTAGTAATTATTACAAATAAATAGATTTTGATAATTATTCGTGAGATGTAATTACAAGATTGACTTTTCCAAAACACCCTAAACGTGTATATGAATGTGCCCCCCCAAACACACGCACCGATCAGTGATTGTAAATTCATTATCTCTCTCTATTTTGTCAAAAATCAAGAGATGTCAGGGCCTCAATGCTGTGAGAACCCACCGACTTTGAGCTCAAGTAGCGGACATGTTGGGTCTGTGTTAGAACTTGGAGGGTTCAACACATACGTCTCTGGTCCTTCCACTTCCAAACACGCCATCCTCCTTGTCTCCGACGTCTATGGTACCTCCTCTTTAACCCCTTATAACAGCCATCTTGTTCATCAACTTGGGGCAACTGGTTCTGCTCCAATTACACTTTTTTTTCGTTATTAGTATTGTTGTTAGAATTGACTGTCAATTTATTAGTACCAACAAAAATACTCACTCCGTCTCAAAATAGTTGTGTTTTCTATTTACATACATCTTAAGAAACAGGTAGCATTTTGACCATTTTACCCTTTTAAATCATGTTATCTCTCCTTAATAAATACTCCCTCCGTCCATTTTTATTTGTACAGTTTGAAAAATAAATAGATAATTTATTATTTTATACCTATTTTATCTTTATTATTAATTATTGGGTTGGAAACTTCAAGGGATTGTTAGTGGCTTTACCATTTTTAAAGTACGTCTGATTGATTCCAATTATTTAGACGATTTTTATAATTACGGGTGATATAGTATAATTGACATTTTAATTATTGCTCCTTAAGTACAATGATTCATTTGTACAAGAACAAATGTGACATTCAGAGTTGCAACAACTATAGGGGTATCAAGCTGTTAAGCCACACTATGAAAGTTTGGGAAAGGGTCGTGGAGATGAGGGTGATAAGAGGTATGTCTATTTTCGAGAATCAGTTTGGATTCATGCTGGTGCATTTGACTACAAAAGTCATGCATCTTATTAGCAGGTTGGTGGAGCAGTATAGGAAGAGGAACTTACATATGGTTTTCATCGACCTCAAGAAGGCATACGATAAAGTCCTTAGGGAGGTTCTATGGAGATGTTTGGAGGTTAGAGGTGTACCTGTGGCGTATACTAGGGCGATCAAGACTATGGTACGAATAGTCGGAGGAGACTTAGAGCACTTTTTAGTGATGATGGAGTTGCACCAGTGATTAGCTCTTAGCCCATTCTTATTTGACTTGGTGATGAATGGACTGACGCGATAAATTCAAAGGAATGTGTCATGGTGTATGTTATTCGCAGATGACATAATCCTGATTGATGAGACTCGCAGCGAAGTGAATGCTAAGCTGGAGGTTTGGACCGACTATGTTGTATGAGACGGAGTGTTGGCCTGTCAAGACTTCGCACATCCAAAAGATGAAAGTTGCGGAGATGAGGATGCTGAGATGGATGTGTGGGCATACAATGAGAGATAAAATTAGAAATGATGATATCCATGATAGAGTGAGAGTGACCTCGATGGAGGATAAGATGCGGAAAGCGAGGTAAGATGGTTCGGACATGTGCGGAAGAGGCACAAATGCTCCAGTGCGGAGGTGTGAGAGGTTGACTATGGACGGGTTCAGGAGGGGCAGAGGTAGGCGAAGAAGTATTGGGGAGAGGTGATTAGACGGGATATGACGCATGTGCAACTTACTGAGGACATGACCTTAGATAGGGGTTTGTGGAGGACACGGATTATGGTAGAAGGGTAGTAGATAGTTGAGCGTAGTCCTACTTACGCTTATATACTGGTCGTTGTAGTGTTATTATTGTAGCCCTTCTTAGCCTATCATGCTAGTAGGCGCAGTATTGTTTTATAGTTTCATGTCCTTTGATCTCTGGTGCTATATGTTCTTTCGTGTACTTTGTTTTTCTTATTTACCTGTGTTATTGTTTTTTTTTTCAGAATGTTTTATCAGAGCTTATTCACTTTTGTTACTCTCATTTTCATACTGCTCTAAATTTCTTGTCCGGGTTTGACCGTTTTCTCTTGCTTTTGCTTGTGCTTATGCTTTTTCTTGAGTCGAGGGTCTTTCGAAAACAACTTCTACTTACCAAGGTAGAAGTAAGGTTTGCGTACCTCTACCCTCCCCAGACCTCACGTTGTGGAATTTTACTGAGTATGTTGTTGTTGTTGTCAATTCCATCAATGATGTACTCGCTCTTAAGTGTTGTACTTAATACAAAGGATAAAATGAAAAAAATGAAAAACTACTTAATTTATCTTATTTTTTAAAATGACAAGTACTTTGTGATGAATATTTTTAGGAAGGACAATAAGTATTTTGACACTGAGAGAGTACAACAATTAATGCCCCAACGATAGAATATATGGAATGTTATTCAAGTTCTTTTAGGTACTCGTATTTTCCTAGTTAAAATTATTGGAAAGAAATGAGCAATAACCAAATTGCACGACAAGGTAAATGTAGAAGGATACCCAATCAAAAAAATTCCCACACTATTTGAGGTGAAGTCTGTGTACATTTTACCCTCTCCAGACCCCACATTGTAGAATTTCACTGGGTATGTTGTATTTGAACAAGAGGAACAAATTAATTTCAAACACAAACAGATATATGAACAACAACTATACCAACAATAAAATACCAAAGCAAGCAAAAAATAAATTGAATGCAAGAGACACCAAATTTACGTGAAAACCTCCCTTCAATTTGAAAATGAAACAACCATGAGACTTCCGCCCATAAAATCTCTATTAAAATCAACAAGAGTTATAACAATGTTCTCCAAATGGCAACAACATCAACGTCAAAGACGGAGCAACAATACATAAAAGATAACACCAAAACTAATGAAGAAATGAGAGAAATCACCCCCAAAAAATGAGCTATTGTTCGTGCTTGAAAAACTAGGGCTACAGCACACAAAATTCAATCTCCACCGTTGAAATCGAAGAATCAGATGTTGAGAACCCCCGGTTCAAATTTGAGCATGATCCAACGGTTAACGAAACGAAAAATGTTGTTTGAAGCAGGTTGTTGCAGATTTTCAATTTGCGAAAATTAGCTTCTCTCTTAAGTTTTCTCTCTATATGGTTGCTATGAATTCACTCTTGTGTATATGAAATAAGGCCTAAGTTGATCCTATATATAGTAGTTTTAGGGAAAAAGTGGACCGATCCAAATTGGATTGGGTTTTTTTTTAATTCAATTCCACATAGAAAGGGAAAACCCAAAATTCCACAATTCTCCCCTCCCGACTGTGTGGAAGACAATCCTCAAACTTCCCTCTTGGCAAGAATTTTGTCAACATATCCGAACCATTATCATCCGTGTGAATCTTCTCAAGTTCAAGCAACTTAGAATCCAATACATCTCTAATCCAATGGTATCTCACATCAATATGTTTCAACCTACTATGAAAAGTAAAGTTTTTGCAAAGATGAATAGCACTCTGACTGTTGCAATAAAGCACATACCTCTTTTGAGCAAAGCCAAGTTCCTCCATAAATCTCTTCATCCAGAGCAATTCTTTACAAGCTTCAACGACAGCAATAATCTCAGTTTCTGTAGTAGATAGAGCAATACATTTTACAACCTAGATTGCTAAGACACAACTCCCCCGCAAAAGTAATCAAGTGGCCTGAAGTAGACTTGCGAGTATCAACATCACCGGTCATATCTGAATCAGTGTAACCACAAAGAATAGGCTTTCCTGTCCCAAAATACAATCTCAGACTAGAAGTGCCACAAAGATATCTCATAATCCACTTCATAGCATTCCAATGCTCACTTCCTGAATTAGAAAGAAAACGGCTAACAATACCAACAACATGAGCAATATCTGGTCTAGTACAAATCATCGCATATATCAAACTACCAATAGCTGAAGCATAAGGAACTTTCTTCATATCTTCCTTCTCATCATCACTGGAAGGACACTGCTTTGTGCTCAATTTGAAGTGCATAGCTAAAGGTGTACGGACAACCTTAGCTTTATCCATGTTGAACATGCGAAGTACTTTCTGAATGTACTTATAATCACAACTTCTTGGCCTCTCTGTCACGGACAATCTGCATGCTAAGAATCTGTCTTGCTGGTCCCAAGTCTTTCATGACGAAAGATTTATTCAACTCTTGCTTCAACTTCTGAATTCTGCAAGCATTATGACCAACGACAAGCATGTCATTAACATAAAGCAATAAAATGATAAAGTCACAATCCGAAAATTTTTGCACAAAAACACAATAATACGAAGAAGTCTTCTTAAAGTCCTGTTAACTCATAAAAGAACCAAACTTCTTGTACCATTTCATTGAAATGGGAACTTGTTTCAAGTAAACTACCTTTTATTTGAATTAATGAGGAACGAAGGTAGCTCGCCGTTATGACTCTTAAGCACAAGCTTTTCTTCAATTTGCAAACATAATTCTCTTTCCTTTGACTTCAAAACCTTCTGACTGTCCATATAGATTTCTTCGTCACCAGGGAGAAAGACAGTTTTAATATCCATTTACTCAACTTCTAAATCTATACTTGCCACCAAGCCCAGGACAACCCGAATGGATGACATCTTCACAACTGGAGAAAAGATTTCATCAAAATCAACTCCCTTATTCTGATTAAAGCTCTTTACAATCAATCTAGCCTTGTACCGTGGAACTGGGTTACCATCTTCATATTTCACCCTGAAAACACTTGTTTTTCAAAGCTTTTCTATCTTTAAGAAGCTTAACCAGATCCAATGTATGATTATCATGTAAAGATTTAATCTCATCTTGTATAGCATCAAACTACCTTTCTTTTTCTTTACTAACCATGGCTTCATCAAAATTTTCAGGTTTCCCCCAGTCAGTCAAGAGTACAAACTCCTTAGGAGAATAACGAGATGAAGGTACTTTTCTCTCTAGTAGATCTTCTGAGAGCTCTCTCTGGAGCATCAATAGCAACTGGTTGCCGGCCAACCACATCATCTTGCACTGAAGCATCAACGACATCTGGTCATTCTGAACATGATCACCATCTTCATATCAACTTGATCTTCATTATTTTAAAGATTTTCTTCAGGTGCAATAGTCACAATAGTCACAGGAACTGGATCAACATTAACTAAGCTCTCACAGAATTAACCTCAAAATCTTCAATTGTCTCTTCTTCAAAGAACACAACATCACAACTTCTAACAATTTTCTTCTCAAGTGGATCATAGAAATGATAGCCGAATTCGTCTTGACCATAACCAATGAAGATACACTGCCTAGTTTTAACTTCTAGCTTTGACCTCTCATCCTTAGGAACATGCACAAATGCCTTACACCCGAAAACTCTTAAATGAGCATAAGAGACATCCTTGCCAAATCAAACTCTATCAGGGAGATTACCATCCAAAGCAACAATAGGAGATAAATTGATAACATAGGCAGCAGTATTATATGTTTCCCAAAATGAATCTGACAATTTAGCATCTGAAAGCAAACATCTAACCCTCTCAACTAGAGTTTTGTTCATCCTCTCTAAACTATTTAACCGAGGACTCTTGGGAAGAGTTTTCTGATGCCGAATACCCTGCTCTCTATAATAATTATCAAAAGGACTAATATATTCACCATCATTATCTGAGTGGATGCATTTTAGTTTCTTCCCTGTCTGTCTCTCAACCAGGGCCTGAAAAGTCTTGAACACACCAAGTACTTGATCCTTGGACTTCAAAGGATATACCCAGAGTTTGCGAGAATGATCATCAATAAAAATCACAAAGTAAAGTGCTTCACCAGGAGACCTTACTTTAAAAAGACCACACAAGTCAAAATGTACCAACTCCAACAAATCAAGTTTTCCCACTGTCTTCAATAACCAAAACATCGGAGTGTGAAGCTGAAGAAAATGAGGCTTAGAGATCTTCTTCGCATCTCTTCATAGAAGACACCACTCTTGACATATTCCATAGTCACAACACCACTAGGAGCAGAATTAGTCAAAGAAACCCGAAGAGTTTCCCAAGAGTCTGGCAGAGTATTAAGAAGCCAAAGTCCATGTACTTCATCATCAAACTTGACACCCATTCCAGATAGTTGGACAAGGACACCTTGGAAATCAGTAATATGATCAGAAATAGGATTGCCCTCTTTGAATCTGATATTCATCAATTGTTTCAGTAGGAACAACTTGTTATTTGCTAGTCTTCGAAGCATAAAGTGTCTCGAGTTTATCCCATAAACTTCTAGCATGTGTATCATTCACAATATGATTACGCACATTAATTTCAATCCGTTGTCTCATATAACTCAAACTTGTAGGTGCTCAAATTCCAATCTTCATCATTCATAGACTCGGACTTGTTAGAAGCAAACCCATGTAAATGCATTTTCTTGACAAATAGATCTTTCATCTTGCCTTTTCAAATATGGTAATTACTGTCATTTAAACAAACCATCTTACTCATATTTGCCTCCATCATTCAAATAAACAATCAAGGCAATCAAATACAACCACAAACTCTGATACCACTTTGTTGGGAAGAAACAAGCATTAACCAAATTGCAAGACAAGGTAAATGCGGAAGGATACCCAAGTCAAAAAACTTCCCACACTATTTGAACAAGAGGAGCAAACTAATTTCAAACACAAATGGATATATGGACAACAACTATACCAACAATAAAATATCAAAGCAAGCAAAAAATAAATCGAATGCAAGAGACCAAATTTACGTCGAAAACCCCCTTCAATGTGAAGAAGAAACAACCATGGGATCTCCGCCCACAAAAGCTCCACTAAAATAAACAAGAGTTACAACAATGTTTTCTAAATGACGACAACATCAACGCCAAAGACGGAGCATTAATACATAAAAGATAGCAGAAAACTAGTGAAGATTGGAGAGAAATCACCCAAAAACGAGCAACTGTTCGTGCTCGAAAAACTGGAGCTACATGCCCCTAAATTCAATCCCCACCGTTGAAATCGAAGAACCGGATGTTGAGAACCCCCAGTTCAAATTTGAGCACGATCCAACGGTTAACGAAACGTGAAACGCTGTTTGAAGCGGACTGCTGTTGCAGATTTTCAATGTTCGAAATTCTCTCTCAAGTTTTCTCACTATATGGCTGCTATGAATTCACTCATGTATATATGAAATAAGACCTAATTTGATCCTATATATAGTGAGTTTTAGGGTAAAAGTGGGCTGGTCCAAATTGTATTGGGTTTTATTAATCCAATTCCACATAGGAAGGGAAAACCCAAAAAATCCAACAAAAATTAATCGTGATTTGCTTTGAGTTTTTCAAAGTTGAAGCAAGTTGTATAACAGATGTTTGTTATGGAACTTCAATTAGGATGTTAAAAGACTTTTGGGATAAATAAGTCTTGTGGTATTCAATTAAGATTTTTAAATAATCTAAACAAGTCTTGTGGTATTTAATCAAGAATATTATGAATTTTAAAGAGGTGTCCAAATCCAGTGGTATTCAATTAGGATTTTAAACAAGTAATAAAAAGTCTTTTGGTATTCAAAAACTTGCTGATTTCAAAAGATTTTTTTTCTCAATGGAATTTTTTGTGGGACTTTTTAGTGAGAATGTAAATACCAAACTTTCTAAACAATCTTATCCTTCTGGACAAGATTTTTTTTCTCAAGACTATTTACTCTCTTCTCCCTCTCTGTGTATATTATTTCATTTTCTCTTTCTACCCCCACCATTTCACTTTCATCTCATCCCCCAAATTCCTTCAAGCAGTGGAATTTTTTGTGTGCAATCACGGTCCAATTTTCAGATGTTAGAGAATTAGGGTATATGAGTTTCTAAGGCAAGATTGTGGGTTTGTTGGGTGGGTGTGTGTGGGGTAGGGGGGCCCTCCGGATTCAATGCTGCTGTCAGGATCTGTGTGTGTTTTTCCTATTTAATACTAGTAAAATTTGTATTATTTTTTCTTTCATTTTCTTGATTGTTGATCCACTGAAAAATAATATAGTCATACCTATTTACAACATCATCTTTATATGATTGATCTACGCACATGGCAAGACAAAGGAGAAAATTCTCACTAAAAACCTAACATGAAAAAATTATGAAATTTGTGTTGAATTAAAGAAGTCTCACTCCGCTGTAGCAAAGAATACAAATCCGTGTGCTAATACCCATCGAAAGTACAAAAAATCACGAATTTGAATTTTTGGGCTTAGAAATGCAAAAATAATCGACGTCGGCCATGACGAAGTAATGGATTTCGATCACAAGCCTGTTTTTCATGGACCTGGTGAATTTCAGGCCAATTAGAGATAGTCCACATGATTTTAGAAAATCAGTGTGCTAATACCCACCGAAAGTGCAAAAAATCACGAATTTGAGTTTTTGGGCTTAGAAATGCAATAATAAGCGACACCGGTCATGACGAAGTAACAAAAAGTCTTTTGGTATTCAAAACTTGCTTATTTCAGGCCTATTTGGTATTCAAAATCTCATTTTAGCAAGGATATCTAGCTCCCCAAGCATGAATATGATTTGGATTGTGAAACACCTTAAAGTTATATTTGGGCTTTATACACGGTTCTTTGTTCAGCTGCATTGATTAGTTCTCCATGAATGCACTTGTATTTGTAGTTGTTGCAAGTCTTGATTCTATTAGAGAAAGAATGTCCCCTATGCAACTACATATTGTGCTTATGTGTGTAGAGTTGATTCTATATTGTTTCCATAGCAAGATCAGGGGAGTCATTTTCTCCAAATCTATGCATGCAAGTTGTTCGCTGAAATACCTGTTAGAGAAATTGACATGAAAAATTCATGTGGTTCTTTCAAATCTTTATAAATCTTTTAAAATCCAAACATAAAAATTTTTGATTGTCTTTTAAAATCAATTAAGTCATTACATTCCTAAATAGTCTTTTAAAATTCACTGGATTTATTTATCCCAAAATAGTCTTTTAAAATCTTAATTGAATACACCCCCTAAACGTATATCAGAGATTTTAACAACCTCCTGATTTCCTTGTTTTGTTTATAAAAGTTGATTTAACTTTTTATTTTGGAAGACAATCTCTTATGGTCTTAGTTCTTTGCAGGTTATGAAGCACCAAATCTGAGGTATGCACTGCTTCTCAAGTTCAGACTAGAGTTGTCGAATACCTTCTAAATTACTCTTATTTCCCACTTCACGTTTTTTTCTTATATATATATATAATTCTGTAAATATCCATTGCCAAACCTACTGGCCCCACCACATGGATGTGGCATTAGTAGGAAAGGCTTCCGAATGTACAGGTGGGAGTACAGAAGCTAAGTCCAAATTGAGCGGATTTGCATAGCTGACCTAACTAGTTCGGGATTAAGGATTTGTTAATTGATTGATTGGTTAATTCATGTCACCAATATATACTCTTAGAATGTTTCTGCTTCTCTGAAACTTTCTATTCTTACTTTGGAATATTCTTTACCACAACAACTCTTCCAGAAAATGGGTCTAATTGCGGGTGATTCAATGATGCCTCATCTGTGTGTCTTTTCGTTACATCAAGGGAAGAAGTGGGGGGTCAGCGTTCTTTGTGTTTTTCCAGTAATTAAGCTGCAAGTTCCTATTCTATCTTAGACTGATTGCAAAATTTAACTGCTATGTAGGAAGCTTGCTGACAAAGTTGCAGCTGTAGGATACTATGTGGTGGTTCCTGATTTTCTTTATGGTGATCCTTATAATCCTGAAAATACGGAGAAGCCTTTATCAATCTGGATACAATCACATAGAACAGTACGTGTTCAGGATTTGTTCAACTTACTGTCTTTTTAATAATATAACTATAGATTTGCCTCTCGAGAGTCAGAGGAGGCCATGCCATCGGTACCCTCATTTATCCATTCATTAAGCTTGGGAATGTTCCGTGACATTTGTAGCAGTAGACTTGCTACCATGCTACTCATTTTTTTATATGTTCTTGTTAGGATAAAGGATTTGAAGATGCAAAACAGGTTGTTGCAGCTCTAAAAGAGAAAGGCATATCTGCAATTGGAGCTGCAGGATTTTGCTGGGGTGGTATGTTTTGAACTATATGGTTTACGGTTATTTTAACCCTTGCCCATACTAGGATGTAAAGGGTCAATTTGTGATCCTGATCTCCAGTTTTCATAACAGCAAAGGTGGTTACTGAGCTAGCTAAGTCTGACAACATTCAAGCTGCAGTGCTATTGCACCCATCATTAGTCAAGGTTGACGATTTTAAAGGTATGGCTGTTATTACTAGGATCAGCTGTGATCAGATTGAGCTATTACTGCTGATTTTATACCGATTTGTTGCATATGCACCCATTTCATTTGATGTTCTCAATGTCACTTGAATCCTAAATTTTATACGCATTTGTTGCATATGCTATTACTGCCTGGGTGCATAGAGATCCAGATGATTTAGTACTCTGAGAATTTCATAAAGATGTTTTGTATTCGTTTACACCTCAATTCCATGATATTATGAATCTTGTTAATTCTTTTATGAATATACTTCGGTTTTAAGCAATTGGAATTCACTGTTGTTTGAATTCTGATGACTACCTTGAATTGCATCACCGTGAGATCCTTCCTTTTTCTCTCTTTTTTTATTTCTACATTTTTTCCTCCTCACCAACTGATGAGACATATTACTTGCAGAGGTGAAGGCCCCAATAGCTATTTTAGCTGCTGAGATAGATAAGATCTCTCCTCCAGAGCTTATTAAGCAGTTTGAGGAGATTTTATCATCAAAACCTGAGGTACATGAACATCAGAGTTGATTATTTGGCTTTTCTCGCCTTCTAAAAAGATTGATGTTTGAAATAATACTGTCCTGTTTATTCAGGGAATTTACCTTAATATGTAGGTAACTAATTTGATGTATCTCTCATTGTGTCTTGCAAGATTTTAGATTTACCCTTTGCTTTGCTTTGCTTTGCTTTCTTGCCTTCTGTAAATATAGGTGGACAGCATTGTCAAATTTTTTCCTAGTGCGAAGCATGGGTGGACAGTGAGATACAATATTGAAGACCAAGAGGCTGTGCATCGTGCTGAAGAAGCCCACAGGGACATGTTGGATTGGCTTACCAAGCATGTCAAGTGAGTGCAAAGATACCTGGCAGTTGCAATTTCCAGTTAAGAAGTCTAAAAATTTGCCATAAGAATAATTATGTAGCTAAATATTGATGAACTCTGTATTGTACATCTTGTTTGATGAGAATTATCTTGCTATGATCATCTGAAGCGTACTGCATGGACTCATATTCGTTATGCCTGAGAATGGCTCAAGTAACGTGTGATTCTGCTGCTGCTTGTCAAATGGATCTGTTTTGAGGGCTTTCAAGACTGCGTATGCTTTCAAATCTGAAACACTGGTGTAGCCTCCTCATTGTGTGGAAGCCAAAAATGAATTAGTACTAAACTATTATTGAGGATTTATCACTGATTCTGGCCGTTAAGCTTCTCTTGTATGTGTAATTTGCAGGTAAAATGATAATTCTTAGCTACATAAACCTACATACGCACCTGTCCT
Source organism: Przewalskia tangutica (assembly GCA_029844215.1). NCBI lineage: Eukaryota > Viridiplantae > Streptophyta > Magnoliopsida > Solanales > Solanaceae > Przewalskia > Przewalskia tangutica. Next base: position 94,380,795 of record CM056728.1, on the reverse strand, counting down.
TAGGTACAATAATATTAATGAATGTGACAAAAGGAGACGAGGAAGACGTAAAGTGAAGAAAGTTGTTTTAAAAGACCTTTAATCTCGTAGAAAACAATACCTACTTTGCTAAGAACAAAATACAGTAAACTTAAGGAATCCATATAGGTGATTCCAAGTAGTTGTGATAAATCTTAGTTCTTCTAGTTACATCTGATTTCATATTTGTTAGAAGCTTTTCAAGATTGTAATCTAATCTAACTAATTTAGAATATGAGACATGGTTGTGTTGTGTAATTTGTAGAGAGAAACTAGATGAAATCAAAATTCAAGCATATCTGATTCAGTCGTTCTCTAATATAAAGGCATTGCTTCAGGTACAGTCAGAAGGGAAGTGGATATAGCAGTGTCCAAGGTCCCCATTCCTCTCTGTGACTTGACTATTACATAGATGACGCAGGCAAACAACAACGATGAATTTTACCAGAGAAGAGGATTGTGCAAATTGGCTTTTTACCAGATAGCACAAAATGTAAAACCTTACTATGTTTAGTAATATAGGGTCTTATTTAGTTATGAGGGGTGATTTTTCCTATTTGGTGTGAGATTTCTTAGGAACAATTGTGCAGCTTGGCCCAAATATAACATTATCACACCATAATATTAACAGGGTCTGTGATTCGCTTAACAATACATTGAACACTAAGTCGCTTCATACCTAACTTTTACTTTCTTTTAATACGAGATAACTATGGTATGATGGAGGCGTCTAGAAACAAAAAATTGCACGGTTTTCCCTTCAAATGGATCCGTCTTCAATATTTGTCCCTCAAATGAAATTTATGCATTATGGGGCAAAAGTTCAACCTAATTTGTGTCGATTCCATAAGGAACTTATGCCCCGGAATGCATAATTTTCATTTGAGGGGCAAAAGTGCAGATGACCCGAAACAAGAAATAAGAATTATCACTAGTAAAATCCATTATCAGGTTATACATAACTCACAAGTAGTTAGATCGAAATTCCAAATTAATGAGTACTGGTGACTATCCAGAGAGTCTAAGCCGAAAAAGGAAAAAAAACATTGCGCATGAGAACTAAAAGGCACATTCGTTTTGACAATTTTACATCGTAGAGACTCTATTTATTCCTTGCACTTTTCATCATTGCTTTACATTTTTGCATTTCGATTTGTTCGATGTTTTCACCTCCTTGCAAGTTGCAAGTGCAAGCCCCTCTACTCTTTTTTTTAGGGAAAGGAAATACATCATAAAGAAACTAACTTTAGCAAAAGACGAGATGGTGTAGACTTCTTTTTCTTTAATTGACCATACTCACCCCAAGTTAGCTATCTAGCAGGATGCCTCAGCTGCATACATCACTGCACTTCCACTTGACACCTATCGTAATGATAAACGGCTCGTCTCGCCGTGACCTTCTCTTGAATTTTTCTTTATTTCCAATAAAGAACCACAAACTAAAAAACTAAATTGATGTAATTTAGAAGTCCCATCGATATTGACGGCTGAGGCAAATGAAGAATTTAGGGGGGTGCATCGTTGCTTTTGATGTAAGAAAAAAAATTATAGTGCACCAAGATTGCGAGATTTGGGGTTTTTTAAGACTTAATTTTAAAAAATATATTTAAACTTTAATAATTGAACAAGATATTGTAATAAAAACATTCCAAGACTTTTTTGTGTCTCTTATATTATTTAATAGAAATATGATTTTTTTTGTAATACAAGTTCAAAATTGCAACTTTATTTCGTTGTTCAAAAGTTGCAAATCATTAAGTAAAATTGACATTAAAAAAATTACATAGTTAACCATACTTTTTCTAATTTCCTCACAATATCTTGAGGATCTTCGGTTGGAATTGGAAGTTGTTGGTCAAATTGTTCAATGTTGTTCCTGCACCATTGGACAAGATTTCATTGTAGTTATAGTCGTCCTCTTCGTTGATCTCCGGTTGAACGCACCTTCTACGCTCCGCTTTAATTCAATCTCTGAATAAAACTGCAATCTTCAAGCTGTCTCCCGCTACCGAGTGTTTGTGCTCTCCTATTTGAAATCTTCCATTAGAAAAAAGCGCTTCCAAACGCTCTTGATGACGCTTGAATGTTCAACACATCTCGGGTCATCTTTGATAGTGTCGGAAATGTCTTCGCATTATCCCTCAAGTATCTCAGTAAGTCTTCACGGCCTTCTTCATTGACAATTGATTTGTATGGTACAACACCCTACAAAACATAAACATCAAATTTACTAACTTGTGAAGAAGTTGAACAACTAAACATTCTATTTCTAATGACTTGAACACTAGCAGTAGAAACCACATGTCTTTTATTAGGTTGCAGAGAAGTAGAAGAAGATGGTATCGAAAACGGTTATTTGCACTTTCTTGTTGGTAATACTTTTTTTTTTACATTCATCGTGTATGTTAGACTTAACATCTTCTTTAGTTGGTTTTTAAGTTGGATTTGTTGGAAGTATTTCTAAGTTTTCATAAATTATTTCAACAAGTGTTTTACAACCGTCTATTTTAATAGTCGGATTTAATAAAAAACCAATAAAATATTGTTATACCCCGTATTTCCAGAGTATGTACGTGAGGGCGTACGTATAAAAGTTTAAGCCTTAAGTTAGGCAAGGACCGAAAATTTTGTACACAACACACGAAAAGAATCGTTTTCCGACGAAACGTTTTCCAAACTTTGCGAAGGGAAAAATCCGGCTATGTCATTTATTATTTTTGCGGATTTTTCCGAGAGACGTAATATTTTGGACCAACGAGAGGGCGACACTTGGCCCTCAGTGACGCAAAGCCACGAGTCTTGGCACGTTTTTGTGTTGATTTTTGGTCAAGGATTAGGTAGGATATTTTGTGTAGTAGATGGATAAGGACACGTGGATAAATCCTCACCCTACACTTGCACCACACTTGTCTTGATTCGCCATTGGTTGGCCTATAAATACCCCTTAGTTGATGAACTTCTTCATCCACACTTAGACATTTCTAAGTCTTAAAATCCCTCCCCTCCCCTCTCGAGAGCTCTGGCAGAGCACCTCTCCCCTTCCTAGTTATGCTAGCCAAACCCTCCCCTTTGTGAGCCTTGGCGAAAACTACCCCCTTGCCTAGTTGTTTTAGTATAATACTCCCCCCCTTGGTATAAAAATACTCTCCAAGTATTGTTACTATTTCCAAATACCTTGGCCAAAATACCTTGTAGTATTCCAAGGTTATACCTATACTAAAAGCCCAGAAATACTATTATACTTCCTTTAGCCACTAAACGAAACCCTAAGGAAAATCTTCATAGTCGGTTGAAGTGTTAGGTAGAAGTTGTGTAGAACTTCTAAGGGTTTCTGGGAGCGAATTGGAGCGTTCAGAATAGGAGTTAAACGTTGCTCAGGATCGACATTAAACTTGGATAATTTTGGGCTTATCGAGGTAAATACTACTGTCCTTCTATTGTAATTGGAAATTACAAACTGTAGTAGTATAGAAATGAATATAAGATACATAGAAGGATAGTGAAGAAGAGATTTGAATTGATATCACATCAGAAGAATATTAAAGAGAAAATCAAGATTGTACTTACATAGAATTCTGATTTCTGAGACTTGTGTAGTTTGGTGGGTAGGAAGTCTTTGCCAAATTTTCCGTAGAATAAAGGAATCTGTATCTAGAATTATTTTACAGAGTAGTCTAGACGTTGATAGACTTGTATGACCATTATAGGGTGAAGTACTGCGAGTAGCGTATTCTACTCGAAGAAGTGAAGAAGACTAGCAGGATTACAGTACTTTGGAGCTATTTGCTAATAGTCGATAATCGTCGCGAGGTATGTGATTCTTCCTATCCTCTTGAGCATGATATTTTAAAAGAATATATATATATAGTACGGTAGACGTATGTGTGTTAACTGAACGTAGTTCTACGGCAATGTCTTTGACTTAAGCCTGAATAATAAGAATCTTGAAGTATTTCAAAAGAATTAAGAATCGTTTTGAAAAGAGTAATACTTGGTTTTGAAAGCTTAAGAGTTATACTAGCTTTATGGGAAGTTAGGTATAACGACTTAAGAGAGATAAAAAGAATGGTTTATTGATTGTAGAAGATAAGAGACTTGACTCAATTGAATTAATATGAATTTTGTTAAAAAGTGTAAAACCTCATTTCGTGAGAAATGAGTACTTGGTTTTTAAAAGGAATAATGTTTTACTGATTTCGGAAATCAGAATAAGTATCGAACAAACCACTGCAGCGCTAATAAAGGGAAATGTATTGAATAATTAAGTATTATTAAAACCAGTAGAAACCTCCATCTGCATAGAAGCTAAGATGAGACAAAATGATATTACATTTCCTAGATCATGGCTGCTTTAATAAGATTGATTATGAATAAGAATAACCTACTCACACGTAAGGCTTAATTGTTTTAAAAGAGAGTATGTTATTTGATTAAGACTATGAACTATGAAATCTTTCGAAACTAAAAGACTCGAGTATCTGAAATTAGGCAAATTGGAACTTTCGGAAAAGAATGTTGTTACTTGATTTTAAACCATGAACATATTTGGTACTACGGATAATAGTATCGAGTTGTTTTTACGTAAAAAGAGGTCTTTTTGAAAGGATAAAGGTATGTAGTACTTTGGGGTTAAAACCCGGATTGGTTGTAATAAAATAAATGTCTGTGAGTATGATTAAACTTGCCTATGCTTGTGGTGATTAGCCTTTGTTGTGCAAGTGTTGTATTTACATGCTATCGCGTCTCGGAGGGTCGCTATCCGATTGATTGATGGACATCGACACGATGGGTGGCCCACGAGTATGCTTCCACTAATCGATCCTTTTGGACATCGACACGATGGGTGGCCCGGGTATGCTTCTATTAGGAGAGTTATCTTGTTATCGGCTTGGACATACCGACACGATGGGTGGCCACGAGTATGCTTCCATTCGATGGTTATCTTGTTATTTCCTTTTGGACATACCGACACGATGGGTGGCCCGGGTATGCTTCCATTAGGAGAGTTATCTTGTTATCGGCTTGGACATACCGACACGATGGGTGGCCACGAGTATCTTCCATTCGATGGTTATCTTGTTATTTCCTTTTGGACATACCGACACGATGGGTGGCCCGGGTATGCTTCCATTAGGAGAGTTATCTTGTTATCGGCTTGGACATACCGACACGATGGGTGGCCCGAGTATGCTTCCATTCGATGGTTATCTTGTTATTTCCTTTTGGACATACCGACACGATGGGTGGCCGGGTATGCTTCCATTAGGAGAGTTATCTTGTTATCGGCTTGGACATACCGACACGATGGGTGGCCAGCGAGTATGCTTCCATTCGATGGTTATCTTGTTATTTCCTTTTGGACATCTTGACACGATGGGTGGCCGGGTATGCTTCCATTAGGATGGTTCCATGGCCATGCTTATACCGAGGTAAGATCTTGGCGTGCGGCCGTTGTCAGGAGTTATATTTGAGTGATGACTTTGAGGGCGTGAGTCCCTAACTTGACATGACTGCTTTTATATTGTGAACTGTAGTTTTGTTATCATACATGTCTCCTGTTTTGTTATAGACTACTATGATTTCATGTACAGTATTTTCTGTTTCACATACTTGGTACTGTTATCGACCTCCTTCGGCTGCGTTCATCCGCGGTAGAAGTACATCGATCGTCGATCCCCGCACAGGATCACAAATCGGCGTATTGGGAAGCTCCGTTTCTCGGAGGCTTATCTTTTGGTATGTTACCACACAGTGCAGGTTCTTGTACATTCAGGGGTATGGCGGGGCCCTGTCCCGCCATAGTTGTCGTTACATTCTTAGAGGTCTATAGTACTGTGTGGGCAGAGTTTGTAAAAAGGATTAAATTGTTCAAACTTTGTATTTATATATATGCCGAAAGACGACTTTCTCTCAGAAAATGCTTTTCATTTTACAGTTGTTTCATGTCTTGTTTTTATGTTGTGATTACTACGATGTATGACTACTTGGGTGCGGGTAAGGCACGATCCACGAACCGGAGCAGGTCGTGACAAAAGTGGTATCGAAGCGATTAATCCTCGGAAAGTGTCTGACCGTGTCTACAGTAAGTCTTGATTATCGGTGTGTTGTGCACCACATCTATAATCGAGGAGTGCAGGACATTTAGGATTAGTTTCCATTCTTCTCATTACGAGATAGTTCCTTAGAAGCGTGTTATAAGTTGGACCTCGGCGTATTGCGTTCTTACGATTATGCCTCCGCGCAACCCGACCCAGATGGGCAAGCGTGAGGCGCTAGTAGGATCTGAGAGGAGTGCGAGCGCGAGCGATCTTTACGAGATAGTGCTTGACGGCGAGTTTTGCGACGCGCCCGGCTGATTGAGTTTAGAGCGCGATGGTAGGCTGCGAGACCTGATACACGAGCCTCAGTCCCGCGGCTGGAGCGAGAGGAGATGGGTTACAAAGATGGCGATTCTGGCGGTGATCGTGGCGAACATGAGATAAGTGGGCCAGCAGCGATTCGATAGCGTGGTTCACCCGAGATCGGATAGTTTGAGGCTACGGGACTTTACGAGTTGTAGCGCTTGAGTTCGGGTCGAGGCACGAGGATGATCCGCAGGAGTTCATCAAGCGATTCTGACGGATCGTGAGTGATCGAGGCTTGAATCTGAGTCGGTGGTCTTAGGTTCGCATCAATTTGCGTGATCTGCGATCGGTGGTTTGATTCGTGGGGCTGTCGGGAGAGTATGCACTTCCAGCGATTTGGGGCGAGTTCGAGGCATTTCTTGCATTTCTTGCCTCGCATGAGAAGGGCTCGGTAGCCAGATTCTTGACGTTGAGGCGGCGGGCGTCTGGTTCGGGAGTACAATGTGGAGTTTGACTCATTAGCTTCGATGCGTCCCGCATTGGTAGCCGACATGGAGGGCGAGTGCCGCCACGCCACCGGGCTTGATGACTACTTGGCGAGGCTTGTTGGGTGTAGCTCTTGGTAGGGCATGGACATTGCCTACATCTGAGCTTATGCCGGGATGTGAGGAGCGGAGAGGTCGACGGAATGGCCGAGATCGGCGAGAAGGGCGGGACAGCGAGGTCTTTTGGCGACTTTCGAGGCGGACCGCCTCGGCCAGACTAGTTATGCGCCTCGCCCGATCTGAGTGGTCCTCGCAATCTTGAGCATCCAGTATTGAGGAGGCGGTCGGGGCTCGAGGTTGGATTTTCGGGAGAAGCGAGGTGTTAGCGGTGAAGCCACCCTACCTCGTTGTGGCGATGTGGTAGACTTTATGTTGGGGAGTGTCGTGCTAGTTCGGGAGTTTGTTTTACATGCGGCGGCGAGGCCATTTCTGGAAATCGTCCGGGAGGTAGCGGTGGGCAACCAGACTACGGGATCTATGGGTGGTTCATCACCTTCGGTATGCATACTGTAAGGGGATTGTGATTAGAGTAAAGCGGTAGATCTGGTATATCCTTAACCTCTAGAGTTTTGTATGCTTGTTATGATAATCTTATTGTGTGCTATGTACGGATAGCGTTGTGTTAATTGTGGGTTAGAAAACATGGTTAGTTGAAAGGGATAAGTATGGGGACAAGGAAGGTATGAACCTTAGAATATTGCATGTTGAGACCTTAGATGTAAGGTCGTCTCGAGTAAAGGCTTTTGCAAATGATCCTTGTCGGAGTGCTCTATATGCCTAGGGTGTATTAGCATGATAAGTCCTTGGGTAGTGTGAGATGGAAGTGGTAGCTTTCATGACGTGAATTAGTAAGATTGTTCGTATCGGGAACAAGTGTTAGCGCGATAGCGGAGTCGGGTTAGTCTGCGTCGCGGGTCAACCGCGGCTTTGTATTGTGGTGGTCGGTTAGGTGGTCGTAGGTGGTAGGGTCACGAGGGTGCTAGGCCCAAGTTTAGATGACCATCGTATGAGTTCGTGGATATGTTCGACCAGAATCGGATCGTGGAGGCCGGGAATGGCCTTAAAGAAGATCGAGGCTAGTAAGATGACCAAGTTTGGAGGTAGTGACTCAGAAATTTTGGGAAGCTGAGTAATGATGAAGTATGGACGATACTAGGAGAGTTCAAGTGTTGAGAAGAGTGCGATGAGTAAGGAAAGAAGTGAACATGTCTTTGAGAGAATAGAAATGATCATTACTTTTGTGAAGTAAAGGTGCGAAGGAATATCTTTTAGACCAGGGGTGGAAGCTTTTGTAATGCCAGAGGTGATTCCTCGTTGACTTGGGTTAAGTAATTGCGCTGTGTTATTTTGTGGCGGTGTGGCATTGTGACTTGTTAAGAGAAACTTTATCGTTATCCGTCGTGGAAGGAACATTCGGGACGAATGTTTCTGGGAGGAGAATGTTATACCGTATTTCGGAGTATATGCGTGAGGCGTGCGTATAAAAGTTTAAGCCTTAAGTTAGGCAAGGCCAGAAAATTTTGTACACAACCACGAAAAGAATCGTTTCCGACGAAACGTTTTCCAAACTGCGAAGGGAAAAATACGGCTATGTCATTTATTATTTTTGCGGATTTTTCCGAGAGGCGTAATATTTTGGACCAACGAGAGGCGACACTTGGCCTCAAGTGGGCCAAAGCCATGGGAGTCTTGGCATGTTTTTGTGTTGATTTTTTGTCAAGGATTAGGTAGGATATTTTGTGTAGTAGATGGATAAGGACACGTGGATAAATCCTCACCCTACTTGCACCACACTTGTCTTGATCTTGGCCATTGGTTGGCCTATAAATACCCCTTAGTTGATGAACTTTTTCATCCACACTTAGACATTTCTAAGTCTTAAAATCCCTTCCCACTCTCTTGAGAGCTCTGGCAGAGCACCTCTCCCCTTCCTAGTTATGCTAGCCAAACCCCTCCCTTTGTGAGCCTTGGCCGAAACTACCCCCACTTGCCTAGTTGTTTTAGTATAATACTCCCTTGGTAGAAAAATACTCTCCAAGTATTGTTACTATTCCCAAATACCTTGGCCCAAATACCTTGTAGTATTCCAAGGTTATACCTATACTAAAAGCCCAGAAATACTATTATACTTCCTTTAGCCACTAAACGAAACCCTAAGGAAAATCTTCATAGTCGGTTGAAGTGTTAGGTAGAAGTTGTGTAGAACTTCTAAGGGTTTCTGGGAGCGAATTGGAGCGTTCAGAATAAGAGCTAAACGTTGCTCAGGATCGACATTAAACTTGGATAATTTTGGGCTTATCGAGGTAAATACTACTGTCTTTCTATTGTAATTGGAAATTACATATTGTAGTAGTATAGAAATGAATATAAGATACATAGAAGGATAGTGAAGAAGAGATTTGAATTGATATCACATCAGAAGAATATTAAAGAAGAAAGTGACTGTCTTACATAGAATTTGTATTCTGATGACTTGTGTAGTTTGGTGGGTAGGGAAGTCTTGCCAATTTTTCGTAGAATAAAGGAATCGTATCTAGAATTATTTCTGAGTAGTCTAGGCGTTGATAGACTTGTATGACCATTATAGGGTGAAATCTTGTGAGTAGCGTATTACTCGAAGAAGTGAAAAAGGCTAGCAGGATTACAGTACTTTGGAGCTATTTGCTAATAGTCGATAATCGTCGCGAGGTATGTGATTCTTCCTATCCTCTTGAGCATGATATTTTAAAAGAATATATATATATATAGTACGGTGAGCGTCGTGTGTTAGCGAGCGTAGTTCTACGACAATGTCTTTGACTTAAGCCTGAATAATAAGAATCTTGAAGTATTTCAAAAGAATTAAGAATCGTTTTGAAAAGAGTAATACTTGGTTTTGAAAGCTTAAGAGTTATACTAGCTTTATGGAAAGTTAGGTATAACGACTTAAGAGAGATAAAAAGAATGGTTTATTGATTGTAGAAGATAAGAAACTTGACTCAATTGAATTAATATGAATTTTGTTAAAAAGTGTAAAACCTCATTTCGTGAGAAATGAGTACTTAATTTTAAAAGGAATAATGTTTCTTGATTTGAATCGGAATAAGTATCGAACAAACCACTGCAGCGCTAATAAAGGGAAATGTATTGAATAATTAAGTATTATTAAAACCAGTAGAAACCTCCATCTGCATAGAAGCTAAGATGAGACAAAATGATATTACATTTCCTAGATCATGGCTGCTTTAATAAAATTGATTATGAATAAGAATAACCTACTCACACGTAAGGCTTAATTGTTTTAAAAGAGAGTATGTTATTTGATTAAGACTATGAACTATGAAATCTTTCGAAACTAAAAGACTCGAGTATCTGAAATTAGGCAAACTGGAACTTTCGGAAAAGAATGTTGTTACTTGGTTTTAAACCATGAACATATTTGGTACTACGGATAATAGTATCGAGTTGTTTTTACGTAAAAAGAGGTCTTTTTGAAAGGATAAAGGTATGTAGTACTTTGGGGTTAAAACCCGGATTGGTTGTAATAAAATAAATGTCTGTGAGTATGATTAAACTTGCTTATGCTTGTGGTGATTAGCCTTTGTTGTGCAAGTGTTGTATTTACGTGCTCTGGCGTCTCGTTGGAGGCGTGCTATCGATTGATTGATGGACATCCGACACGATGGGTGGCCGAGTATGCTTCCACTGTCGATCCTTTTGGACATCTTGACACGATGGGTGGCCGGGTATGCTTCCATTAGGAGAGTTATCTTGTTATCGGCTTGGACATACCGACACGATGGGTGGCCGAGTATCTTCCATTCGATGGTTATCTTGTTATTTCCTTTTGGACATACCGACACGATGGGTGGCCACGGGTATGCTTCCATAGGAGAGTTATCTTGTTATCGGCTTGGACATACCGACACGATGGGTGGCCCACGAGTATGCTTCCATTCGATGGTTATCTTGTTATTTCCTTTTGGACATACCGACACGATGGGTGGCCGGGTATGCTTCCAGGAGAGTTATCTTGTTATCGGCTTGGACATACCGACACGATGGGTGGCCACGAGTATCTTCCATTCGATGGTTATCTTGTTATTTCCTTTTGGACATCGACCACGATGGGTGGCCGGGTATGCTTCCATTAAGAGAGTTATCTTGTTATCGGCGTGGACATCGACCACGATGGGTGGCCCGAGTATCTTCCATTCGATGGTTATCTTGTTATTTCCTTTTGGACATACCGACACGATGGGTGGCCACGGGTATGCTTCCATTAGGAGAGTTATCTTGTTATCGGCTTGGACATACCGACACGATGGGTGGCGCGAGTATCTTCCATTCGATGGTTATCTTGTTATTTCCTTTTGGACATCCGACACGATGGGTGGCCGGGTATGCTTCCATTAGGATGGTTCCATGGCCACGCTTATACCGGAGTAAGATCTTGGGCATGCGGTCGTTGTGCGGGTTATATTTGAGTGATGACTTTGAGGCGTGAGTCACGACTTGACATATCGCTTTTATATTGTGAGCGTAGTTTTGTTATCATACATGTCTCTGTTTTGTTATAGACTACTATGATTTCATGTACGATATTTTGATTTCACATACTTGGTACTGTTATCGACTCTCCCGAGCTGCGTTCATCGCCGCGTGTAAGTACATCGGCCGTCGATCCGACACAGGATCACAAATCGGCGTATTGGGAAGCTCGTTTCTCAGGAGGCTTATCTTTTGGTATGTTACCGAGTCCAGTAGGTTCTTGTACATTCACGGGCATGGCGGGGCCTGTCCGCCATAGTTGTCGTTACATTCTTAGAAGTGCAGTAATCTTGTGTGGCGAGTTTGTAAAAAGGATTAAACTGTTCAAACTTTGTATTTATATATATGCCGAAAGGCGACTTTCTCTCAGAAAATGTGTTTCATTTTACAGTTGTTTCATGTCTTGTTTTTATGTTCCGTTGATTACTCTGATGTATGACTACTTGGGTGCTCGGGTAAGGCACCAGTCACGGGCCCCGGAACGGGTCGTGACAAATATATAGTAGGAAAAGGAATTTTTTGTTTTGTTTTTATAAATATATTTTAATAGCTGGCTTGTAAGTTGATTTTGCATATATTCATTAAATAACAAAAATATTAGAGTTATATAAAATAACATAGTTAAAATAGTAGGATAATTAATTCAAAAAATTCTTTTGTAGTTAGAAAAAAATTCTCTAAAAATGAAACAAGTTCCAAAAAAAATTCCAATCATCATCTACCACCATATCTATTGGACTTTGATTATGTGCGTTAAATAATAAAGTTATACGTCTTTTATAATCGTGAGCAACAAGTAGTTTGAAACCTGGTCCCATCCCGAGTTCGAACCCCGACACCGTTTATTTTTTTTAAAGGGAATCAGGACGGGGTGGATATCGAGATAGGCGGGATCTGGCCGACACAGCTCACTGGCCAGCCCTAGTTTTGGCTAGTGTTGTCAATTAAGGTCACTGCAGAAGATAAAAACATAGTAGAAGAATTAAAAGAAGGAAAAAGCAGAGGCCACAGGCCAGACATCATAATGAAGACACGAGGGAGCCATCACTTTTTAAGCATGCAGTAATTTTAGCCTTTTGAATTCAATTATATAAGCAAAACAATAGTGCATTAGCTAGTAGTTGACACCGAAATACTTCCAAAAGGAAACATACTAGCAATAGAGTTGGAGAGTAGAGAAGGAATTCTCCGTTATGAGCATCATAAGATAATGATGGATATTTGTCTTCTTGGGCTGGCCAATATTCTATCTGTTTATATGCCACTTTTACTTGTAAAACCCCAAGAAAATACTTCAAACATCTATATACTAGTCCTATATATATGTTGTGAATTTTCTCTTGTTTGCAATTCCTTGAGGATCAAGACGCACAAGGCAGCAAGCAGCTCGAAAAGAATCCCCTAATGCCTTTCTGCAATGAGTTAGCAAAAGAACACAAAATAAAAAGCTATGCACAGCAAAGTCACATTAATACAGTAAGATTATTTTTTTTAAATTTGGTATTCAGAATCAACTAGTCCGACTACTTTAAATAATTAAAAAAATAAAATAATAAAAATATTACTCCCTCTATCCCAATTAGATTAGCTTACTTTCCTTATTAATTTATCTAAAAAAAATTGACATTTTTTTATATTTAAAAATAATTTAACTTTATACGATGATTTATAGCCACATAAATATTTAAGATTTATTGTTTACCACACATTTTAATTTTATTTTATTTCTTAAATTAATGGTATGACCAAGAAAAAGAAAGGCGATGACTTTCCGTTTGTAGGTAGTGATAGGATGGACATGTCCCTCTAATTATGGGAAAAGCAAGGATAGCACTAGGAGAAGAATGGCTTACCTTTGTAGGCTTAGAAGAATGGAGCAATTGAGGGGAAATCTTGTAGAGATCTTCATCTACTGCTTTGGGTGCTGCCCTTTTAGGTGGTGCTGAAACAGGACTTGGTGCTTCTTTCACTTCATCATATTCACAATTGCACACCACCCACCCCTCCTTCTTTCCTGCTTCATTACTAGTTGCTTTTGTCTGTAAATAAAATTTACATCACTTTACTAGTAGGAGTTATCAACCCATTAATTAACAGTAGCTGTAGGCACATCCCAATTAAAAGGTCATTTAATTGCTTGCATAAAGAACAAAAAGGTAGTGCCATAGAGTGGGCACAGTACATTCTTAAAAGATGAGGAGCGTGTGAAGTAGCACAACCAAAACCATTTAATGCTTTCACATGTTCAACTCTCTTTATTTACAGACCAAAATATCTCCCTCTTTAATAATGGAGGTAAATGACAATAGAGGTTTAAAAAAAGCCTAGTATAACAAGAAAATTTTGTCCCAAATAATTATTGCTTTAGAGCTAAAGCGATATTTATTTGGGCCAGAGGAGTAACAGACATAATAATATTTGTTAGTACCTTCCGACGAGGAACAACAATCATGGCTGGAGTGAGAATATCATTCTGGTAGAGGTCGCCGGCGACGTACAAATCACGGTCTTGAGAATAGCTGTAACGAAGCAAACCAGCTTGCCTAGCAGATTCAAAGCACTGTGTGAATGGAATTGGGAATTCATCATCGTTACAGTCCCAGCTACCAAATGCTGGAATATGGTTCCTATTCATCAAGTAATAATCGCTCTCCTATCAACAACAAATAAAATGTAGTCACCCACAAGAAAAAAATAATAGTAATTAACTATGAGTGCTTACATCCATTTGCGGTGGGGGGTTAAAGCCTGTAGATTGAGTTCAAATTAGAGAGTGTTTTTATTTGCTTTAAAACAACAAGGACTGTGAATTTATGGAATGGAGAGGGTGTATTAATAGAGGGGTGGATTTTTAAGTTCCGGGGCATAGCCTGATGAAAAAAAGAGTGTGATGACAAATCGGGTGAACTTAAAATTTAGCTGGAGGTCTGAAACGTGAGTTCGAACTTCGAATCGTGATGGAATCACTTTGCTCTCTTCTGGGATAGGACCTTGTAGATGATATCAATTATTCTGTTCTCAAATTATTTTTGAGTTAGGACCTTGTAGGTGATATCAATTGTTCTGTTTTTAAATTATGATCATTCGACACATCACACGATTTACTGATAGTAATATTGAGGGACCGATACTACTATATTCAGTATCATAACCCATAAGCCAGGAAGTTAAATATAAAAATAAATAAAAATTAATTAAGAGGTTGCTTTATGTGACGAGTCATTGTTTGCTGGTGGGTTTTTAAAGGGAAAGGAATGATAGGGGTGGGGAAGTGGTGGGGTACTGAGGGATTCAAAGAGATACTGGTATTAAGTTGTAAAAACAGAAAGGAAAAGGAAAAAAGTTAACAGGGAAAGCAAAAAGCCCAGATATCCAAAAACTGAGAGAAATAGACAACAGGCCACAGAGGTTAGGGCAAAAAGTTATTTAGACATGTTATTATTTTTATTTCAAAAATATATTTCTTTGAAGATGATTTTTAAATTTGAAAAATTAGTTAAGAATTTATTTTCTACTCACGAAAATTTTATTTTTTGCAAGTTAATTACACATCCAAAGTACTTATAGAGATATACCTTCTCAAATTTCTTCGAATATGTATCCTCTATAGCAGAACTCAAATTAGCATAAAATAACCTGACAATTTTATCAACATACGGTCCTTTCTCAATAACAGATCCTAGGAGCTGTCTTTTTTTTTTAAGAACTCTACCAAATCATATTCTGAACAGGAGGCAATGTCTAATACTTTTTCAAACCTAATAACTCTTTTCTTGTACTAGTCTCAATAATCAGAATTAGTTTTAGAATAGAATTTATCTGAGTATATAGATACCTCAAGGTCTGAATCAGATTCGATTTTGCTGGAGGATGTTGGTGTTTGTGTCTCTTCTGATATTGGTTGAAATGTTGCATGAGATGTTGTGGCATCAATGGCAACATTCAGAGCAGCACTCGATTTGGCATATCTGGAAATTTCCTTTTGAAAGAATTTCTTCAGTGGAGTTTTATCAGGAACTTCCTCGTTTTCTTGAGACACATTTTGCGGTACAGAAGTAATTGGTTCTTCTTCACTCTCTTCAGTTGAGAGCACAAAGTTCATGTCGTCAATGTCACTACTCGAGCAAGCAGGTATAGATGTATCAAATCTGGACCTTTTGTTGCTTGGCTCTTCACGAACTGTTCTCTCAAACATTCTACTCGATCGATTAGTAGGAAGGTGGAGGATCTTGGTCTTTTACCCAATGCTGAAATATCAGATGTTTTATCAACATTTATTGAATTATTGGCATCACCTGAGTAGCTAATGTCAGGTTCATCTAAACCTTTAAACACTATAGCCTTAGACAAGTCCTCTGCGGATGGTTAAGAAGATAATCATCAGTGTTGTTGCGGTTCATTTTGCTCAGACGATTCAGTATTCAAAGAAGGACTTGTACTCATTGGGGTGTTGGTCGGAGTGTTGGCTGACATTGGTGTTGACATTGGAGAGGTTTCCATCAGTGAATATTTTGAAGAATGTTTTGGGGATTTAGGATTTGAGATTGAGAATGGGGTTTGGAAAGGTGATGATTCCATCGGTAGGTAGGATTATACCCGAGGTGTGATGTGATTTCCCCTCATTTTTTTTAGTGAAAATCAGAAATGATAAAAAATAGCAAATGAGAAAAATATTTATATACATGGTAAACCTTTCTAAGCAACAAAAATTCTTTAGTTTTAGGAGTTTCGAATTTATCTAATAACTTACACCTAAAAATTTTGGATAAAAAGATAAACATCATGGTAGGAATTCAATTTAATCTTATCATTTTAAAGTTTGAAATTTCTATTAAAACAATGCATAAAAATAAGGAGAAAACATGATTTTTCTGAAATCAATTAAGAACAACATCCCAACAAATATCACATTTTGAAAATGTTGGCAACATTTTGGATGCCACAAGTATTTAGATCCCACAAGAATTTTTCATTTTGACAACAAATCAAGACACGTTTTATACGTATTTTATGAGTTTGACCACTGGACTAATGTAATATTTTCTCATCGTGTCCTTGATCTAATCATAAAACAGATATAGACCTCGATACTTTTGAAGCACTCGATACTCCTATAGAACATGAACGATACTTTTCAAGGGCATTGCCCATTTCGCACAATTGTCAAATATTTATAAAGTATTTGCCTTATTTTGCTACTCCATTTTATGATATATAATATCATCGCAGAGAATGGTATCACGTTGAAATCACATTCTTATTGAAGGATCATGCTTGTGTGATCAAAAGTTATGCACCATACAACAACAACAATCAGTTAGTGATATAACATAGGTAAATGTCACCCGAAATGTTAGACAACATTTTAGCCTACATTCACCAAAAATACCTTTTTTTAGAGATTACAAAGACTAAGAAATTTCTTCAAACTAGAAAATCTCTCATGGTCCAAAGCTTTTGTAAAAATATCAGCTAGTTGATGAAGAGTGTTAACATATTCAATTTTAACTAGCTGTTTTTTTAACTAAATCTCTTATAAAGTGATGTCTAAGAGCAACAATTTTCAGTTACTACATATTCAGATTCAGCAGTAGAAAGTGAGACACGGTTTTATTTACGACTATACCATGAAACAATGTTATTGTCAAGATAAAAATATCCTTCACTTGTACTTTCCTATCATCCATATCTCCAGCCCAATCTGAGTCACTAAATTCTATTAAGTTATGATTAGTGTATTTGAAATACCAAATTCTTAACTCACATGTGCCAGCAACATATCGAATAATATGGTTCATTGCATTTAAGTGGGACATGCTTGAAAATGCTTGAAAATTCTCAACTCACATGTGCCAGCAACATACCAAATTCTCAACTCACATGCTTGAAAATTCTCAACTCACTTGTGCTTGCTTGTGTTGTTGCAACAGTGCTCCATATAGATAAAGATTCATTTTCATCGTCTTCATCGAATCTTGCAGATGTAGACACAAAAGCAGAACTAGAAAAAATATTAGTAGCAGAGTTGTTGTTGTCATGTAATGTAGCATAATAATCATATAATTTAGCTAAATTAGTATCAAGTTTACATATGCAATCAAATGAAGATGGAATTTATGTTTCACCTACTTCGATATAAGTATATAAACTAAATATTAAATTATGACAATCTACTTTTTTAACCGAAGGATTTAAGACTGCACCAATACAATAAATATCAGGAATAGAAAAAAAATATTTTTTAAACTTTTGAAACATAACTGTAACTGCATCTTTATATTTATATTTGATTTTAAACCATAAAGTAAATATGAAATTTCAGCTATATGAGCTAAAGCATTACAAACTGTTGGGTAATAAGATCCCGAAAATTTAACAGTAGCAGTGTAAAATTTACGTAAATTTTTTAAAAGTTCAGCAATTGATTTCCAAACATCGTCGGTTAACATAGAAATCACGTTCTTACAATGAGCGTTTGAAACATGTGTTATGTGGTCTTTATACTTATAACATTCTTTTAAAAATAAATAAGTATAATTCCACCGTGTAATAATCTCTTGTGGCATGAATTTAGGTCTCAAATCAAATTGTTTACACTTTTCTTTAAATTCCATAAGTCTATTTTTTCTATTATTACCTTGAATAACTCCAACAACTCTTTTGACAATTTGTATTTCAGTTGCAAATAACTCAAGACCACTTTTAACAATTAAATTATAAATATGACAAGCACAACGAACATGATATATATCAGGAAGTGACGGTTCTAATTCCACTTTTAAAAGATCTACAGCAGCAGTATTATTAGATGCATTATCGAATGATATACAAAATATTTTTTTTATAAAGATTACAATTTTTGGCATAAGCACAAATAGTTTCGCTTATATATTTTTCAGTATGACTTTGATCCTCGTCATACGCAAAAGCAATAATACGTTTTTCCATTTTAAAATTTTCATCAATCCAATGACAAGTAATTGTTAAATAATCATAATTGTTTAAAACATGCCCAATGTATGCAGTAAAACTAACTAGGCATGAAAGATTAGTGAACAAATATTGCAAAAAAATAACATAATCATTATAAAGTCTAAAAACACCGGCTCTACAAGTACTACGAGGAACACCTGTAAAACAAGGATTATATACTCTTTGAATATATGTAATTAAATATGAAAAAGAAGCAAAAGAAAAAGGTAAACAACCTCCGACAATCATTTTTGCTAATTCAATGCGATCCTTCTTTGGATCGTACTTAGTCAACCCCCCGTTAATGGATTAAGTTTTTGTTGACCGGTTCTAAATCAGTGGCAACACCCCATTGTATCGGATGATCTTTCAATAAATGTCTACCTATAGTGCCCGTCCCCCCGTCACCATCCATCTCTTATGTTTGTAATTTTTCCCACAAATATTACATCTAACTCTATCAGTGTCCCCAACTCTATCATAAAAGAGCCACACTTTATTCATTTTTCTCCTTACTTCTGGTTCTGTAACTTCTGGTAAAGGAGGTCTACGACTACCACTAGCAGTACCAACATTGACAGAAGGAACACTAGTAGATGTAGGAGGTTCAATTTATTCAAGTTCAACAATATTATTTAATTGAACGTTATCATATTCATTATCTTCTATTCCAAAATCTTCTTGCATTTGATCATAATATATATTTTGATTAGATGGTGAAGAACCTACAGATTTTTTACCTCTTTAACTAGATTTACGGTGCAGTCCCAACACAATTTCCCTTAACGGAGACATTATAAAATATTTAAATAATCAACAAATAAATATGACAATTTAATAAAATAATTAGAGAATGAAACGAGTGTACCAAACTTCGGGATTCAGAATCAATTGAAACTCGTAGGCCGAAGCTCGAAGTCTTGCTACTTTGCAAATTAATAATAATAATAATAACTTTAGAATTGATAATATAGAGAATTAAGAGAGTATTAGAATTGAGAATTGAGAGAATTGTTGAAATAATTGTGTGATAAAAATGAAAAGAATGTATAGTAATTATAGATTTTTTAAAGGATAGAAATGTAATTAACAAAAAATTAAAAAAAAAATTAAGCCAAACGGTCCACTGACCGTTGGCCCTCCCCCAGCCCCTACCCTCAGCCCCAGTGGTAATGTTACTGTTGGGCACCAACAACCTTTTTTTTTAATTTGTTCCTTACCGGTTCGGACCGGACTGGTTAACCGATAAGGTTACCGGTTTTCCCTTACCGGTTCAACCGGTCCGGATTCTTACCGGATTTTTATATAATCCGTGCGGGCTGGGGTCAGGTCAAATCAACCCCCAACCCGATAAGCTTTGTCGGACCGGATTTTATACCGGATCGACCGATCCGGTTCCGGGTCAACCCGACTCCTTAGACAGATATAGTTAGATGTTATTTCGGATGTGACAATATTTGGGTCAACATCTTATTTTTGAATCACTCTTTGTTTGCACTTTTGCTAAGACGGTGCATATTCCAAGGTATACACAAAAACAATTAATTAAAGTTATTTTTTTACTGAAAATTCTGATTCTCCCGTCTCTAAGCAAAGAAAGGGCAAAAAGCAGCAAATGCCACACACACAGATATTAAATAGAAGTTCTAAATTTGAAGTAGACTTTTTAGCCCTACACGCCTCGTTAAATGCTTTGTGTTCCGTGCCCTATTTTCGTAACTAATTTACTGGGGAAAATTAAAATCCTTGAAACCACCACTCAAAATTAATAAAACAAAAAATACTGTGACAAAGTTGTTAGTGTTAGGTTCTGTGTCCTAACATTTTCCGTAACATGTCTCTTTTTGGTGTTAAGTAAAAACAGGAAAATGTCATCCAAATGTCATACATCTGGGAGGACATTTACGCAAGAAGTTTCCTATCTTCACGGCAGATTTACAGTGAGAAGATTTTATCACATGAATGTTTGGCTTGGTTAGGAGCTAAGGAAAACACGATAATACTTAACAAGACCAAGTCCAAGGAGAGTGCATAACGGAAGGAGCATTCTCAGGAAGACAAAGTCAAAACTGTTGAGAAGTTTAAGGCTGAAGAACAGCTCCAGCCAACCCTATTCTGCTCAACCTCCACCGAGAATCAAGGAGCCTCTCGGGTGAACTCTCCACTATAAATAGAGGGTTCACTCCAAGGCTTTCATATCCAGTTTTTGCAGAAGAAAATTCAGATCTGAGACGTCTCAAATATTGCCTCAAACACAATTTGGATCGAGCGGCTGTTTTTGTGATTACACTTGTTCGAAATTGCGGTGCTTTCTTAGATCTATACTTGTTCTTTCAACTCAAAGCAATTGTAATAGGGTGTTTTTCACTTCTATTTTAGATAGATTTTTCAGCTTAGAAGTTAGGATTTAACTTCTTTTAATCCCTTTTGTTTTACAGATTTTTATTCATTCTCGAGGATTTGTAAGATTGTATAATTTTTATACAATAAATTTTTGGTCATGAGACCACTATAAGTTATATACAATTATATAACTTATGAAAAACAACCTTGGGTGTCCTTGATTTATTTCCGCTGCATCTTAACTCATTTTTTAGTTCTGCGTTATTGTTAATGTTCCAGTTCATGTCACAGAATATTTTTGGGAACATTCCTTACTGTCTTTAAGTTTACCTCTGTTCTTCTTTGCTGAAATTATTTATTCCATAGTTTAAGTTCGACAATTCTCCTTTTCAATTGGTATCAGAGCCGACACTTGACATACTAAGTGCTAAGGTCCTTTTACTTAACTATGGATCCGGGTAATCCAAATATTGGTAGACTTCCTATTTTAGATGGATCAAACTATCCTTATTGGAAGATTCGCCTACGTTCTCACATCAAATCCATTGATGTTAGAGCGTGGAGATCTATTACAAATGGATACACTGTTGTTCTATCTTCCCGGACGAGGAAGGCGACATTTTGGTCAAGCGAGGCCGAATGGACTTTCGAAGAAACTAATAGTGCGAGCTTGCGAAAAGGCACTAAATGCTATTTTCGGATGGGTTGATCTTTATATGTTCAAACTCATCCAAAATTGCTCTACTGCCAAGGATGCTTGGGATACTTTTGATCGGTGTATTTTATATACACCTTTTGAGTCAGTCTAGTTAGTCTTTTGTCCCGTTTTGTACATACAAAGTGTCGTATTAGGATAGATTTTCTTTCTTTTGAGTCAAAGTGGCTAAAGTGGCCAAATGGCGGAAAAGGAGCGAAAAGAGGAAAAAGAGAGAGTCTTAGAGTGAAAGCGGAGAAAGTGGCAACGAGGTGAAATCGGACTGCGCGGCGCCTCCTGCGATCGAAGCGGGGCGCGGCGCGCTATTATTCAGAAGCTGCGAAGATTGTGCCATGGCTACCGAAGACGAAGCAGCGCGGCGCTAAACATCCGAAAGCCACGGAGTTGCGGCATGGCTCTCGACCAGCGAATATCGAGGCGCGCCAAAACACCCGTATTGCAGAACTTTAGCGCGCTTGGCCGAACGCTTGGCGCGGCGGAAAAATTAGGTCTTTTGACGGATTTTTGGGCGAACTGGAAGAAAAAGAAGGAGCGTTTTAAAACTATATAAGGAGAACCCTGGCGGTTTTGGGGTTCCTTTCTTGCACAACTCAAGATTCTTGACTTGGAGTTTGGATACCATTAGCTTAGTAATTTCTTTTTCCTTTCCTTTATTTATTTCGGTTTTGCATGATGAACTTTGAATTAGTTCTTGTCATATTCATGGCTAGGAACTAATTCTCTTATAAGACTTTACATGTTGAATTCTTGAACCTTATGTTATAAAGTAATGCATGCTTATGGTTATTATTCTTATTGAGAGATCTATCCAATAATTGAGTTGAATTCTTGGTAGCTAATTGACAACTAGTTATCACTATATGATTTCTAATCAGTTACGAAAGGAGGATTGTGAATATCTTTGTAAGTTGGGTAGCGGTCTTGAATTGGGGATGAAAATACCTCAATTAGATTTGTAAGCGTTGATGAGAGGCTTAACAACCCTAATTTTGCGCATTGTGCGTGACGATCAACTAGGTTTTGTGCTTAATCCTCCTATAGAGTTACCCTTATCGTGAAAGTTAGGTAAGGAACAATCGGGGTTGAGTGTTTATATAACCCTAACGGGAGTATAAAACGATTTCGTAAACCTGCTTTCTCCAAAAGAAGAACACCATAAGTAATGCATTAACAAGTAACATAAGCGGATAGTAAGGATACATAGAAGCCCTATTCTCATCACATCTGAAGTAATTCTTTACATTTAAATAGCTTTTGAAATTCTTAGTTATAAACAACCAATCAAATATTAATTCGCCAAATAGATACTAGAAAATAGATCACTGGTACTTGAACCCTAATCCCTGAGGACGATATTCGGTCTTATCTAAGACTATACTACTTGATACGATAACGTGCACTTGCGTTTAAAGTGTGTGCATATTACGCGCATCAAGTTTTTGGCGCCGTTGCCGGGGATTAGGCAATAGTTCAATATCAAATTATCTATTTTTAATTTCTAATTTGGATTTAATTTTTTATTTTTTTATTTTTTTTAGTTTCTACGAAAATCGAGTCCGTGATTCTTTGTTTGTTTTGATCTTTCTCGGGATATCGGTTTATGCGAAGGAGAAGAGTGACACTCTTGTTCCTTCAATCCGGAAGTGAAAGCACGCAAGCGAAACGAAAGAATCGGTAATTGCAACGTTGATAGAAATGGACGGTGCTCCCAACAATAACAGGATGAGAGAAGGGTTAGGTGAAAATCAACTTAACCCAGGAGATCCTCAGCAAGTGCCAATAGATATGGAGGATAGGGTTCGAATCGGCCGAGAAAGAATGCAGGAGATTATGTGCTACCAAGAGTGAATGGAGCACAAACTTGCATTAGGCTCACTCTGATAGAGCCAACAATTTCGAGATAAAACGATTACGAGCATGGTGCGGCCTGATGCGATTCGGAGGATCGCCGTGGAGGATCCACGTATGCATAGCAAATTTCTTGGAGCTATGTGCCACTTTCGAATATAACGGCGTTCGATGATGCCGTCAGTTGAGGCTCTTTCCGCTTCTCGGGGATAGAGCAAAAGTATGGTTGAATTCCTGCCGGTGATTCGATATTTACATGGCACGGTAGCACGAAATTCCTAGCCAAGTTCTTTCCACTCGTAAGCGGCAAAATTAAGAGGAGTTGAACAACTTCTATCGGTGATGGAGAGTCCTTATATGAAGCATGGGAGAGATTCGAGGATCTACAGAGGAAGTGTCCACACCATTGCATTGAGTTGTGGAACTTGGTTCATATTTTCTACAACGGTGGCGATACAACGGAACCATCATAGATGCGCCGCAGTGGAGCATTCATGAGGAAAGCGACCAGCGCCACGAGTTATTAGAAGATATGGCCACTAACAACCGTATCGCGAAGAGAGGCAACGGTGGGAGAAGAAGCGTGGGGTCCATGAAGTAGATGCTATTCTTTGCTTTGAGCGCATGAGTGGCTCTTCTAGCGAAACAATTGCGGCAACATCTGTGTCGGTGAATCTTTGTGCAGCTGAAAAAGCGTGAGATATGTGGCGGCCACATACATTTGATAGGTGTCCTTGGCGGATCCCAACAACATCCCGATGGAGCGGCGAGTGTCAGCGGTAGGTAACTACCAGAGGCAGAACAACCCCTACTCAAACACTTATAATCCGGGGTGGAGGAATCACCCAAACTTCTCATGGAAAGGAGATCGGGGCGGCAAAATCGATGCGGGGCGGCAAAATCGATGCAGGGGCAGCAGAACCAATATCGAGCAGCGAGAATCGGTATAGGGGCGATACGAGAACGATGCAGAATCGCGACCGCTTCACTCAAGCCCCGGCCTCAGCGGCTCGATGCACGGTCGTAAGAAAAACCGGATGAGCTTAGCGACCATGGCACTTGCGCAGCGCCTGACGCGGATTTATAACAGAATCTAGATCCTCGTTGAAACTTGGAAACACAGTAGGGCGGTATGAAGCGAGCAAACATCGAGCGAGGGCGTTGCGAAGCAATGCGAGGTAAATCAGGGAGCAATGTAAAGCGATGCGGTTGAGAAGTGGAAAACAATTGGAGCAACAACGCGCCGGCCCGATAGTTGAGAGAGCGAGTTAGAAAAGATAAGGTGGTGAACCTAGCCCGGTGATAGAGAAAACTCCGGAGAAGGAGTATCTGAGAAAAGATTCCTTTCCCCGGAGATTACAAAGGAAGGCGGTCGATAAACAATTTTCCAAATTCTTGGAGGTATTCGGAAGTTGCACATCAACATCCCGTTTATAGAGGCTTTGGAGCAGATGCCATCTTATTTCAAGTTCATGAAAGAAATCTTGGGAAAAAGAGAAGCGGCGAATATGAGATAGTAGCACTAACAGAAGAGTGTAGTGCTATCTTACAAAAGAAATTGCCACCAAAGCTAAAGGACCTGGAAGTGTACACTACCGTGCTGATTGGGCGAGTGACTTACAGAGCCTTGTGTGATTTAGGGGCGAGTATAAATTTGATGCCCTATCGGTTTTCAAAAGATTGGAGTTAGGAGAAGCGAACCCACCATTGTGAGTCTGACTGGCCGACGGGACGGTGGTTCATCCTGAGGAAGATCGAGGATGTGATTGTGAAGGTAGGAAAATTTTTCTTTCTGCAGATTTCCTCATTCGGATATGGAAGAAGATGCGAAATCCGATCATATTGGGAGGCCATTCCTAGCGGGTAGAGCCTTGATTGACGTTGAAAGAGGAGAGCTAACGCTAAGAGTGGAGAAACGAAGAGATGGTGTTTAAAGTCTTTAAACACGTCGTTGAGCAAGAAGCGTAAGTGGGTGTTTTGCAATCAACACCACCAAACCCCATGCGAGCCATTGCAATGCAACCAAAGAGTGATGAGCCAAGAAAGCAAGCATGGTTTCTTTGAGATGACACTAAATGAGGTAATTGTTAGGAACTCCTACTACCGATAATGCTAAAAGAAAAGGAGAAAAAGGAAGCGCCAAATGTGGCGGAAATGGATTAGTTGGGGACTTAATCCACGAGGCTAGTAAGTCTAAGGAACTTGCGTCCGGCTAAAAAGCGTTAAAAACAGCTTGTTGGGAAGCAACCCAGCGTTTTCAATTATGTTATTTTAATTTCTGTCTTTAAGTTTATTTTATTTTTGTCTCAGAACAGTCTCACGGTCTTGGAGTCTTGTGTTTTGTGATGGGATTGACAGTCTGAAATAAAGCAAGAAAGCGAGGATTTCGAAAAGCGGGTAGCGGCGCCAGGAAGCGAGGCGCGAAATATCTGAAAAGGTGCTGAAGTTTAAGAGCATGGCGCCAGGAAGCGGCGCGGCGAAATCGAGAAAAATGTGCGAAGATAGCGCCGTATTTCCATGTAGCGCGCGTGAAATCGATGGGCCTTGAGTTTAAGCGCATGGCTAAAGCGATGCGCGGCGGGAATCCAGAAACTTAAAACGCCCAAAAATCAGATTTTCCCCAATTCCAACTTCAAAACCCTAACCTTCCCTCTCCAAAAACCCACGAAATTTCAGAAACTTTCTCACAAATCCTCCACAAATCCAACCCAACCACAACCTAAACTCTTAGATTCCCTAAAATCCCCAACTATCTCAAACAACAAAAGCTCCATTCCATAGCCTCAACCCACCAATTGAAACAAGAACAAGCTTGAATCTTCTCATCAAAGGTAATCCCTATCTTTGTTCTTGAATCCTTTCTTGAAGTTATAGGAAGTAGTAGTTGGGAAGAGTATTGTAGTTGAAATAGTTTGGGCCTTTGAAAAGTTTGTTGTGAAGTTGGAGAAAAGAGTAGAAAAGGAGGTTGTGGGCATTGTTGAAGTTTGGGGGTGTTGTTTTCGCTGCTAGTTGTTGAGTGTATAGGAAACATTTGTGCACTTAAAATTGAAAGCCCGGAACCATGGCCACGGGGAAGAGAAGAGGCTCGCATCTACTGACCCAACGTCTGATGAAAATAGGTTTGTGAGCTATCAAGCCTACCAAAGATACAAAAGGCGATACGGACCGTAATTCGAAGGAATGGATTACCAAAGGGGATCATATGGGGAAGAAGGCGTTTATGAGCCCATCAGGGCTATGATTGAGCTAAGGGGATGGAAGAGATTTGTAAATCACGAGAAGATAGTACCGATGAATACAACAATGGTACGTGAATTCTATGCCAACTTTCGAGAGAGAATCGAAAGGGGTGCTTACGTAAGGGCGATATATACCTTAACGACAAGCGCGATAAATGCAGATCTCAAGGCGGTTGATGTTGAAGAAGGAAGTGATTGGAATCACTTTAGAACATGGTCTAGAAGCACAACCACATCTGGAATGCCGTTGCAAACACGATAAGCTACCGAGCTGCTTTTGATATAGGAAGAAATGGGTCGAGCCGGCGGTGCCAATTAACAAGCGGCAAGGCTTGGTGTATTTTGTCGATGCGCGTGATTCCATCCACGCACTTCACGAGTGCGAGAAGGCGAGATTAAGGCGATTTATGGAATTATGAGAGTGCAAATTGATGTTGGGAAAGAAATAGTGCGAGCATTGAAGAAATCAGCGGGATGGTGACAACGGTGGGTTGGGACATGGCTCACTTATCACAAATTTGTGCGGCATAAATGCGGTCCCAATCCTACCAGCGACACTCATAGAGAAACCGGTGCCGGTGTCCTATGGGATAGTGCACTCTTTTCCGGACCCGGCCCCGCGGCAGACGAAGAGCACCACGCGGCGGCAGCAGAGGCAACCATGGATGAAGATGAGCACGAAATAGGGGCTCAATATGGCGAGATCCGACCACCGGCCAACCACAAGAGCAGAACCTTGAGCCCACAAGGGGACAATTGTACCAACATCAGAGGAGATGATGCGGACCTTGCAAACATTAGTACAAGGGCGGCAAGAAACAAGGCAACAAATCGACGGCCAGTGAGTGCCTTGTTCAACCAATGGTCGATCATTATCCACCGCCACCACCATTTTAGCCAAAGTGCGTAAGTATCCTATTTTCGTTCATTGTCTTTGAGTCTTGCACACATTGGGGACAATGTGTGATTTAAGTTGGGGGTGTGTTTTGTGTTTTAGTTTTATTTGTGTGTCATGTTATGTTTTATTTAAGTCTTTTTATTTGTTTCATGTTTATTTTGAGTCACCAAAATTTTTCTTTTTTTTAGTCATAATTGCCTGTCAAAGATCATGTATGCTGTAGTTTCTAGAAACAACTAGTGAAGGAAGGTGGAATAATGTAAAGGAATGGAGCAGCTATCTAAACACTTAGGTTAGAGATGCCAAAAACTCACAGAATCTGTCTATTTGGAGTCTCTTGCTTGAGTTATGTATGCTAAATGATAAATGCTTATGTGTTATAACTGCTTGCTATTTGAGGCGAAATAGTTAGTATATGCAGGTTAGGGCGAGCACGCGGGCATTTCTTTGATAGCAAATTCTTACCTTTTTTTTCTAGCCCGTACTTTAAAATTATCACTCGTTCGCCCATTGAGCCTAAAATTTGAAACTTCTTCTTTGACACCCTAGATTCCCACAAAGTGTTCCATTAGTGAAATTATGAAACAGTAGGAGTACATTGTGTTAAAAGAAAACAAAAGAATGAATAAAGTCTGTTGCACCCCAATACAAAGTAATAAGAAATAGGCAAAAGCCTAAGTTTGGAGTGCTTGTCATTATTATATACTTCATTCTCCCAAAACAAAAGAGGGAAGGATAGAATTGAAGTGAAGTAAAGAATCAAAAGAAAAGGAAAATTGAAAAGCCAAAGAGCTTATAGTACAGAAAAATGAGCCTAAATGCCTATCTTTACCAACCCCTACCTAAGCTACATTACAACCCCAAAGTCTGAAGATCTCTTTTATGTATATCGAATTAGTGGAGAATAGCAAGTAAGCATGCCATAGGAATTTTTGAATTTATATGCATACTTGAGTACACCGACTTCCATTTAAGCATGATAAGTATGAGTTTGCGAAATATCTAGCTCGATGTGTTGAAATTCCATGCTATATGTTCCTGCGTATTATTACGCTAACCTTCATGTTTTTCTAGTTAACATTAAATGCGACAAAAGTGATCAATGGCGAAGTCTGTTTATTTTCTTTGTTGATTTTCTTATTTATTAGTCTGTCATTTTATTTCTTTCTTTTTATCTTTGCTCGAGGCGAGCAAAGGTTAAGTTAGGGTATTTGATCGGTGTATTTTATATACACCTTTTGAGTCGATCTAGTTAGTCTTTTGTCCGTTTGTACATACAAAGTGTCGTATTAGGATAGATTTTCTTTCTTTTGAGTCAAAGTGGCTAAAGTGGCCAAATGGCGGAAAAGGAGCGAAAAAGAGGAAAAAGAGGAAGTCTTAGAGGAAAGCGGAGAAAGTGGCAAGCAGTGAAATCGGACTGCATGGCCTCCTGCGATCGAAGCGAGGGCGGCGCTATTATTGAGAAGGCTGCAGAAGATCCAGCGCATGGCTACCGAAGACGAAGCAGCGCGGCGCTAAACATCAGAAGCCACAGGAGTTGCGGCCGCGGCTACCGAACAGCGAATATCGGCGCGGCGCCAAAACACCAAGTATTGCAGAACTTTAGCGCGCCCGGCTGGCAGCTGGCGCCGCGTGAAAAAATTAGGTCTTTTGGCGGATTTTTGGGCGAACTGGAAGAAAAAGAAGGAGCGTTTTAAAACTATATAAGGAGAACCCTAGGCGGTTTTGGGGTTCCTTTCTTGCACAACTCAAGATTCTTGACTTGGAGTTTGGATACCATTAGCTTAGTAATTTCTTTTCCTTTCCTTTATTTATTTCGGTTTTGCATGATGAACTTTGAATTAGTTCTTGTCATATTCATGGCTAGGAACTAATTCTCTTATAGACTTTCTATGTTGAATTCTTGAACCTTATGTTATAAAGTAATGCATGCTTATGGTTATTATTCTTATTGAGAGATCTATCCAATAATTGAGTTGAATTCTTGGTAGCTAATTGACAACTAGTTATCACTATATGATTTCTAATCAGTTACGAAAAGGAGGGATTGTGAATATCTTTGTAAGTTGGGTAGGCGGTCTTGAATTGGGGATGAAAATACCTCAATTAGATTTGTAAGCGTTGACGAGAGGCTTAACAACCCTAATTTTGCGCATTGTGCGTGACGGTCAACTAGGTTTTGTGCTTAATCCTCCTATAGAGTTACCCTTATCGTGAAAGTTAGGTAAGGAACAATCTGGGGTTGAGTGTTTATATAACCCTAACGGGAGTATAAAGCGATTTAAATAAACTGCTTTCTCCAAAGAAGAACACCATAAGTAATGCATTAACAAGTAACATAAGCGGATAGTAAGGATACATAGAAGCCCTATTCTCATCACATCTGAAGTAATTCTTTACATTTAAATAGCTTTTGAAATTCTTAGTTATAAACAACCAATCAAATATTAATTCGCCAAATAGATACTAGAAAATAGATCACTGGTACTTGAACCCTAATCCTAGAGGACGATATTCGGTCTTATCTAAGACTATACTACTTGATACGATAACGTGCACTTGCGTTTAAAGTGTGTGCATATTACGCGCATCAACTTTACAAACTCATTGTGAAGGTAGCTCAAGTGTTCGACGAACGAAGCTTCGCATGCTCATGAGTAAGTATGAACGTTTAAGGATGGAGGAATCGGAGGATATTAAAACCTATTTTGAAAAGTTGATTGATATCTCTAATGAATGTCAAGTTCTTGGTTCTCCATTGACCAACAATCAACTTGTTGAAAAAGCCCTTCGATCTCTTCCTGAAAAGTTCAACATTAAGATTTGTGCGATTGAAGAAGCACACAACCTTGCCTGATGGACCTACATACCTTAATGAGCATCCTCAAAACATATGAGATGAACATGGAAAATCAAAGGTCTTTATACAAAGGCAAGGATGTTGCCCTTCAAGCAAAATCCTTAGAGACGGAAGTCAATGAAGAGGATGAAACACTTGAAGAAATTGGGGATGGTGTCAACGTTGCTCTTCTTACTCGTAGGTTCAATACGATGTTAAGAAGATTCAACGAAGATAAGAATAAATCTAAGTCTAAAGAGCACCAAAACCAAGGACTCAATCCACGAATTACCAAGAATTTTCCCACCGCACAAAAAGGCAATCAACTTAGGAGAATAAATTCGGCCGAACGGGTTCGATCCTGGCGACTCGACAACATTCAATGTCATGCCTGCTCGGGATGGAGCCATTATGCCAACGAGTGTGCAAACACTCTAAGAAAGGTTGGCAAAAGTCTATGGATTTCCCTAAGTGATGATGAAGGTGAAGGGGAAGAGAATACGAAATAGAGTCACAAGCAATGCGACCGCTGTTTTTGAACATTCTCTGTCGGATGATGAAGGTTTAGCCGATCGTGATACACTAAATGTCATGACATTTCGGGAACATCATGTAACATCTGCAGAATCTGACAGCAATGACGGTATGAGTTTTTAATTCTTGGATGTCAATTGCTTCGTGGTTTTATTTCAAAAATGATTCTAATCCTAAGACTCGAAGACTACAAGGATGATATGATTAAGGAATTGCAAGCCCTTTGCAAGGACTTAATCATTGAATCTAATCAACTTGAATCAAAGGTGAAAACTCTAACTCGTGAGAATGCGGCTTTGATAAGTACCATTACCATTGGAAGTGACTCTTACCAAAAAGATCTTGAATTCGGAAAGATAAGTGCAAAGTTGGATCGCCAAGCAACCTTCAAAAAGCTTAACACAGGCACCTCCAAATTAGATGAAATCCTTAGTGTTAGTCAACCTCAATGTACTGGTTTGGGCTACAAGAATCCCATCAATACATTATGCTCCAACTTGTTTGTTAAAAATGGGGAAATGAACCGTAAGAAGGGTAGCAACTATGTGTGCAATTATTGTAATAAATCTGGACATTTAAAACCTTTTTGCTTTAAGTTACTAAAACTCAGAAAGAAAAGGTCTTCCAGAATGCTCTAAGAGACTCCTCTATCTACAAAAATCGTAAGGTAACAAAAAAGGTTTGGGTTCCCATCAAGAAAACAAGTTGTAATGTAGCCATAACCGCACTAAGGACGATATCTACGGATCGTGGTACTTTGTGGTCATTATTCCCGCCATATAGCGAACAAAAGGCATCTAAAGAACTACGAAGCTCTAAATGGAGGAAATGTTACATATGGAGGAGGTGGAAAGAGTAAGATAATAGGAAGAGGAACTGTTAATGTCCCTGGAATTCCAGCACTGAATAATGTCTTGCACGTTGATGGTCTGATGGCTAACCTAATTAGTATAAACCAACTGTGTGATGACAACTTAGAGGTAAGATTCAATAAACATGCATGTACGATGTTGATGAAACTAACAAATGCATAATGGCAGTACAAGAACAAGTGATAATTGTTATCTTGTCGGAGAACATAAGGTATGTAATAGTGTTAGGGTGATGACACTGACATTGTGGCATCAAAAACTAGGACATGTCAATTACCACAACCTTAGAAAATTGATATCTCGTGAAGCGGTAAAGGCATTCCTAAACTAAGTCCTATGAGTGAAAGCAGTGGTGTGTGAAGATTGTCTCAAAGGTAAGCAAACCCGTGTCCTCACAAAGTTGTTGAGTGATGGACATTTCTCGTGCACGTCTCATTGCTTTCAACTTTTACATATGGATCTTATGGGTCCAATCGAGGTAGATAGCCTAGGAGGCGTGAGGTACTCATTTGTGATTGTAGATGACTTTTCAAGATACTCTTGGATATTCTTTTGAAAGAAAAGTCTCAAACGTTTGACATGTTTAGAATATTGTACTCTAGAATTAGAAATCTATATCATTCCTCTATTTTTGGATAAGATCGATCATGGAAAGGAGTTTGAAAATAATCAATTTTCTACATTTTGTGAGAAAAATGTATTTTCCATGAATTTTCTGCTCCCAAAACCCCAACAAAATGGTGTAGAGAGGAAGAATAGAACCTACAAGAAATGGCTAGAGTCATGCTAAGTTCTAAAAAGCATCCAAAAGCGTTTTTGGCGAGAAGCCACTAAACACTGCAAGTCACATCTCTAATAGAGTCTATCTTAGACCAGGAACAAAAATGACACCTATGAGATCTTGAATGGAAAGAAACCAAATCTACGTTACTTTCATATTTTTGGGTGTGTATGCTATGTTCTAAATGATAGAGATAATCGAGCAAAGTTTGACTCTAAGAGTGATAAGGAATTTTCATAGGCTATTCTCAAAATAGTCATGCTTCACAAGTGTACAATCTTGAACCAAATCCGTACAAGAATCATTAACATTGTTTTTGGCGATAATGCAGTTATGCAGAAATACACGATGTGAATCTTGTCGTAACAATACGGGAGGCGGACCACGAGAAAATGCGGATGTTACACCAAATGTCACAACATCTGCGACACACCAGAATCAAGATGAGAACACTGCGAGGTTACGATGAGGATTCGAAGTGAACCGTGATCCGATGCGAGGATCCTCATCCGAATCGAAGAAACCATCCCACCTGAGCGGTAATAGGAGAAGTATTCGAAGGAATAAAAACAAGGAGAAAAGAGCCAAAACATTACCGAGACATGGTGAAGTATGCGTGTATGTCCACCATACATCACAAGGTAAGTCAATCTTGCTATGTTTCTACTTTGGAACATAAAAACATTAATGAAGCACTAAAAGACAGTTGGTGGATACAAGCCATGCAAGAAGAACTAGAACAGTTCACCAGAAATGAGGTTTGGGATCTAGTTCTCCATGATGAGACTAATGTAATAGGAACTAAATGGATCTTTAAGAATAAATCGTGAATCTGGGCTGTTATTAGAAATAAAGCTAGACTAGTGGCTCAAGGATACTCTCAAGTCAAAGGTATCGACTATGATGAAACCTTTGCTCCAGTAGCTAGAATTGAATCAATTAGATTATTACTTGCCATAGCTTGTTGTTTAAAGATAACTCTTCACCAAATGGATGTGAAAGGTGCCTTTTTGAATGGAGATATTGATAAGGAGATATATGTTGAACAACCCAAAGGATTTGAAGATCCTCACCATCCACAACATGTATACAAGTTAAAAAAGGCCTTGTATGGACTAAAACAAGCTCTACGTGCATGGTATGGTCGTTTAACTCAATTCCTTCTTGAATTTGGTTTCCAACGTGGTGTAGCTGATTGTACTTTATTTATAAAACACCATGGATCAGATATGGTTTGTCGCGCCCTTTTCCGACCGCGACATTATTTTCTAAACTCCTGCTTAAATAAAAGGTTAGAAAATAAAAATAAAAAAGTGCAAACAAATATTAAAGTGCTAGAAATGCAAAAGTGCTAAGGTTTAAAAAGGTGCTAAAATGCTAAAGGGTTGCTAGAATGCTAAGGGTTCGCGGAGTCGCCACCTAATTAATTTGGGTGAATTAGGACACCTAAATGTTTAACTAGTTTAAAGTAAAACATTAACTCCATTTGTAGTGCTAAACTTAGTGAGATTCTGGGTAAGGGTTCTTTATTAATCTAGAGGGAAGGGGTTAGGCACCCTCTAAGATCCGCTAACTTGCGGTTGTCCTGCCAAACCTAGGGTAATTATTATATTTTAAAAAAATGCAAAATGAAAGCTCCTCCTGCTTAATAAAAATGCTAAAATGTTAAAATGTTTAAAAGGTGCTTAAAGTATAAAAGGGGCGAAAGGTGTTATAAAAGAGCCAAATGCCGAGTTTAAAAGAATGCTAAAATGTTAAAAGGTGCTTAAAATTCTAAAGGTTGCTAAAAGGTTTTAAATGATAGAAGGGTGCTAAAGGTGCTAAGAGGTGCTTAAAAGTGCTAAATGCTAAAGCGCCGAATAATTAATAAAATGTTAGGAAATAAATGCTAGCATGTTAAAATGTTTAAAAGGTGCTTAAAGTATCAAAAAGGGCTAAAGGTGCTAAGGAATGCAAAATGTTAAGATGCTATTTTGAGAGTTTAAGAGAAAATCTGTTTATGGATTTTAACAAATTGTTGGTTTTATGATGCAAGTTAGATTATTATTTTTTTTGCCGCTTTTGAACATGCCTAATAGCCCCAAAAGACAAATAAAGTAGAAGCGTATTCCTAAAATGTAATTACTTCCCGTCTCATATATTTAAAGACCTAATTGCTAGAAGTTCTCCTATTAATTACAAAATTTAAATAATAAAATTACAATAAACAAATAAAGGCATAAAAATAAGACAAGAAAGTTAAGAGAATGAAGGGATTGGAGCGGATGACTCAGTCCTGTTTGTTTTTCTAGGAGTTTCTGAAGCGGGAATGCGAATGCGGATGCGGGTCACCATTTGAAATGGCTTGCAATGAGTCTCGCCGTGAGACTCTTTGTTTCTTTCCGTCGTGCCATGTAAACAAGGAAAAGATAAGGATTAGTATGCACTCCAAATACTTGAATCATGATAAATAAACATGGATTTAAGCATATAGGATTAAACTAGAAGAATAAACAATATGCTGCACATTTTATATATAATGGGCATATCATGTGCTGAAGTGCATAATAAGCGGAACAACTAACAGACAAACATGGCAATATCAGATGGGAAATAGTGCGGCGGTGGTAGAAAGAAACATGGATGGGCAGGTATGCAGCCAACACGCAGAGAAGAGGAAAAAGATAACAGGCCGGCCCAAAATGCATGCAGACATGTTCAAAACCAAACCAACACAATAGACACAGCAGTAGAATCTCAAGCAAACTCATCTTATCAAGATGTGATACCCACATACCTTAACCAAATGGCAACAAAACATTATAGGCATATGCAAACAGGTTCAAGGTCTCATGTATAGCTAAGTGTTCAAACAAGTGATCTAGACATAGACAGATACTATCAAAGGTATGGACTTTTTAGCTTAACAAAAGGCTTAGTCGGATTAATCACATTCAAGACACTTAGGCAATTTCAAAGTCTCAACTATACATATGCATACTAAAAAAAACAGAATTATAAAAATATGTATGCAAGCAGGGGCTTATAATTAACATGGTGTAGCTGTTTCGATAACAGAGATGCTAGTGCAGAGGTCATTTATTGACCCAGTAGACATGATATCACACAAAAGGACTTGGGGAAGGTATCATACATTGGCATGAGTTATTTATATGTAAACATGTGAGAGCAGGTAAGCGATTGTCCAGAAAAACATGAGACAAGCAAGGTGCAGAAAATGACTATTTAAGAGAATGGTTCTGGACTTATGACATGAATTATCCTAAACACATACAGTTATGATTAGGCTACATTAGGCATGCTGATATTTTAAAATCCAACCAGACCTAGCTCAGGAAGACATACATGGTTACATAAACATGTTAGGCCAGTAATAGGCTAGGCAGTTCAAACTATCTGCTGATTGATCTCGTACGGCCAGATTCGATCTGGTAAACATTTCTCTATCTAATCATGCTTATAGCTTGCAGTGATAAACAACAAATAATAATCTCAATCAACTAAGACATGCTATACTAAACCATGAGCATCTTAAGTCATAAATTATATAAGTTTAGAGACTTAGACATGATATGGCTGGTCATGCTCACTAAGATGACCCTAAATCAGTAACTCATCATTTCACAGGAACGCTAATCCAGTACATATCAAATCAAGTATAAGAGACTAACACACATACGACATATGACTCAACAGAGGTATTCATAGCAGCATGGAAATTGGACTTAGTTCCTAAGTGCACCAAACAGAATAACACACACAAATGTGCATGGACTGCAACATCAATCTGGATAAAACTCAGCAGACTAAGTAAATCAATTCAAACCAATATATAAACCAAAACTTAAAGGCAAAGGGGATTGATTTTACCTTCTCCGGACAACGAACCGGGGCAGCGTATCAAGTCGTCGGTCCACTCGACGGGTTTTGGGTTTTGCGATGCGAATGGAAGGGCGAAGTTTATTTGCTGGTTTCTTGGCTGGAGAAGAAAGGGTTCTTAACTGCTGCTAAGGGGGTGTTCGACAGTGAGGAAGGTGCTACCTCACTGAGCTCTGCCGTATTCCTCCTTGAGCTCTGTCGTCTATTGCTACTGGACTGCTTTCGTTGCTGTTTTCGAATGTTTCCCCCCCCTCTGCTCGTCTTGCATGTGCTTTTTATAGCCCCATTTGGGTTCCAAGTTAGGTAAACTTAAGGGCTGATTCTAGGCTTGATATTGGTGCTGATTTGTATTGATTTGCTACTGATTTCATATTGATTCTTACCATTTGTTGACGAGATTTGGGTAGGGATATGGTAAGGGAAAGCTGGCTAACGTTTGGCAGGTGTCTGATTCGACGAGATTTTAGAACGATTTGTGGTTATGGGAAACTCTGATTCTGCGATTTGGGTCACGATTTTGGAAGGGTTCTTGCTATGGTAGGCTCTAAGAAAGGAAACCTGGGATTTTGGTTGCGATTTGGTGGGATTTAGGGCGTGTGGGTAAGGAGGCGGCGACGGGAATTTAGGGTTCTAGGTTTTCTTTTCTTTGGGTATTGTCGACGAAGGGAGATAAGTTTCTTGCAGGTAGGTTAGGCGTAATGGGGTTTAGAGGAGATGGGCGTGGGTGGGAAATATATTTGGGGCGTTGGGCTTCTTGAGTAGAGGGGCGTCGGGTTGGGCCTGGACGACGGGTAGAAGGGGGACTGGGCCTTAGGCTATTTAGTTAGGGTAGTATTAAAATCTAGGAGTTTAATTAGTTTAATGTGCTATTTAATTAATAGTTTTTAGGCTTTTAATTAGTGACAAAGTAATTAATTAATTGTGATTAAATTATCTAATTATTATAAAATAAATGCGGGTGTGTTATTTAATTAATGCTTAAAACTTTAGAATGCGACGCTATTATTTAAAATCTTATTGTTATGCATTATTGCGAAGTTAAATTAAAATTGCATTGAGTTTATATTAAATTACTTAAATGCTGAATGCAAGTACGATATTTAAGAATCGTTTAAAGCTTTATAAATGCGGTGCTATTAAATGCATATATCAGATTAAAATTGATTTTAAATTACAAATGATTACTAATAAATGCGGCTATGCTACCTGACACGACGTCATTGCTAAATTACTTCTTTTATGTATTATTTAAGAATTACGACAAAGCTTAAAGTTAATAAATGCGGGCGCGGGACTCTAAGTGATTAAAACTCTACGTAAGACGCGATGTCATTATTAAATTAATTATTAATGCCTGTATTTATGTTTTATTGTTGTATTTTATTATAAAAATCCTAAAAAAATTATTTTACAAAATTAGTGTAATTTTATGGTTAGTGGCTGGACGGGAGGGTCAAAATTGGGTGTCAACATGGTTATTGCTCAAATCTATGTAGATGACATAGTTTTTTGTTCGACTTCAATGTCTTATCTTAAGACTTTTGTCGAAGCTATGTCCTCAACATTCGAAATGAGCATGATAGGGGAACTAACCTTTTTCTTAGGCTTGCAGATAAAACAAAATGAGGAGGGTATCTTCATTTCACAAAGCAAATATGCCAAGAACCTGGTTAAAAAATTTGGATTGGAGAATGCCAAACATATGAAGACTCCGATGGGATCAACCCAGACTATATCCAAAGATGATGTTGGGGAGAATGTTGACCCAACTTTATACAGATCTATGATAGGTAGTCTTTTGTATCTCACCGCGAGTCGTCCAGATCTTATGTTTAGTGTTTGTGTGTGTGCACGATTCCAAGCATGCCCTAAAATTTCCCACTTAAATGCTGTCAAACGTGTCATAAGATATGTTGCCGGCACATGTGAGTTGGGAATTTGGTATTCCAAAGACATTAATCCTAATCTAATAGGATATAGTGAATCGGATTGGGCTGGGGATGTGGAAGATAGAAAAAATACTAGTGGAGGATGTTTTTACCTTGGCAATAACTTAGTTTCCTGGTACAGTCGTAAACAAAATTGTGTCTCACTCTCAACCTTGAATCAATATGTAGCGGCGGGAGTTGTTGCTCTCAATTATTATGGCTAAGACACATGTTAGACGATTATGGTGTTTCAAAAAATATCTTAGTTTTGTACTGTGATAATATGAGTGCCATCAATATATCTAAAAATCCGGTTCAGCACTCTCGTACAAAACATATAGATATAAGACATCACTTTCTTCGAGACTTGGTTGAAAAACAGCTAGTTAGAATCGATTATGTTGACACTTCTCATCAACTAGCTGATATTTTTACAAAAGCTTTAGATCATGAGAGGTTTTCAAACTTGAAAAACTCTCTCGGTCTCTCGATATAAAAATTAAACAACTTGGGTGTGTTATCCGAAATGTCACGACATTTGTGGTAACATTCATCCAAAGGTAAAATCTGAACCGCTTCTTTCGGTAAATGTTAAAGTTGTTTTGTGTTTCTAACGGTCATGACTTCTCAAAGGAACATCTTTTAAAATGATACCGTTTCTGCGATGATATAAAAATCATAAAAAGGGAGTATCAAAAAATAAGGCAAAGCCTTAAATTCCTCGGCAATTGTAAAATATTGGGCAAAGCCCACAAAATTGATACCGTTCCTATTCTATAGGAGTATCAACATACTTATAATGTATATCATGATAGACACAAGATCTAATCTATTTGGACTCAATATACATTGTTCCACAAATTTAGAGACAAAACTCTATAAAGTGTCTTGTTTAGTTCTCAAAGCTTTGTTCCTATGAGAAAATGACTCCCGTGTTACACAAAATGTGCTAAACATTTCTGATAACACTCAGATTTCCAGATTTTTCAAAAGACGTGTGTCGATTAATGTTGAGTTGATTTTTGTTGAAAAATTTCTCTTGGTTTTGATGTCTATTTTGAAACAACCTCTAAACCTTAGGAACTAGTCTTTGTATAGAATTTAAACACTTATGTAGATAGTTTTTGCCAAGTGTATAAATACCCATTCACTAAATACTAATTCTCACTTCCAAAGAAACTTCCTCCGAGAAACAACAACAAAAAAACAAAAAAAAGGGCGGAACTAAATTTTCGCACATTACCCACGATGAATCCTCGCACAACACATCTCCTCACAAATTTCTCCCATTCCGTAATCTCAAAAACCCTAACTTTTCCTTCTCTTCTTCCCTTTCTCTCCAATGGATGTCTCACCCATGTCACGAAAATGTCACCACGGTCCCTAATGAGCACAAGTCCACCATTGTACAGATTTGGTGATAAGTGACTTCCAAGAACCTTTGGAAATCGCCTATCCAGGGGAGACAAATAATCCTATCAACTTAGAGGAAACCCCGGATGTTTCCGTCCTCCCAAAGAGGACAAATCAAGCAGCTTTTCCCACTCGCAGATCGGTCCGAAACTTTGAGAAGGCCTTTGGCAGTGGTGAATCATCCACCAAAAGGAAGAAATCAGCGACTCCTCCCTCTTCAAGCTCCAGGTCTACTGATTCAGAGAAGACTCGTTCGATTGAGTCCCAACCGGAATCCCCTGCTTCACCTTCCTTCACGAATCTGCAAGAATCCAGTGAGGAAGATGAAATTCCAGACGACACCCCGCTGAAGAAATTTTATCCCAAGAAATGCGTCATGCTTGCGGGAAACAAAATCATCATCAACCCCTCAAGATGTCACAGAAAATGTTATGACATCTTCTGGATCATCTATCCACAAAACTTCAGATTCCAGTGTCCGAGGTCTCACAAGCAGTAGCTCTGAATCTGCGTCTGAGGTAACCCCTTTCTCTCCCAAGTTTTTAACAGCCAATCACTCAAAACATTGGTCTTGGTTCAACGGTCGAGCCATTCGAACCGAGAAGGTGTTGGACATTGCGTCTTGTAGTAGCCACGGTCTGGTGGATTTCTTCACTTCAAGAAATCTACTAGACTCGGTAAATAACAAATGTCCTTATGAAGAAAAGGTAGTGAAGTTATTTTATGCAAATCTAACAAGTAAAATAGAGAAACCCAAGTCGAAACACTTTGGGAAAGTGTTTCTCTATAACAAATTTTATGACTTCACA
Organism: Przewalskia tangutica; assembly: GCA_029844215.1. Taxonomy (NCBI): domain Eukaryota; kingdom Viridiplantae; phylum Streptophyta; class Magnoliopsida; order Solanales; family Solanaceae; genus Przewalskia; species Przewalskia tangutica. The sequence goes on along the minus strand of CM056728.1, from coordinate 94,340,288 downwards.
CCGACTACAATTAACCAATGTTTGAATAGAGTGAATGATGATGAGAGGGCAGAATGGGAAGTGATAAATGACAGGGATGAGGTGATTTCATACCTCACCGGTGGAGTTGTGAAGAAATGGGTTTCAAGATGTCCAACCTCCAAACTCACTGCCTTATTTGCTGTTTTGCACAAGTTAATGATACACAATTGGTTGTGTTCTTTGAACAAATCAATTGTAACAATTGAACAAGCATTGTTCCTATACAAAATAGGAAAAGGTTTTAGTGTTGATATAGGAAAAACAATCTTTCAGCAGTTGTAAATATGATGTAAAAGGACACGTATCATCCTTCCTTTCCTCATTGATCTTTAAGGTACTAACCTCACAGGATTCCAAGCCCTGCGAGGATCCGCTCGGAAAGAACACGAAGTATATGTCGTTAATCGACGATCTGAAGAGCAAAAGCGAGTCATTGATCTTCCATGGGCGAATACGGTGGAAGTGCTAGTGTTACGAAATGTCCTGCACATCTCGATGAATATCTCACGCCGTCCTTGACAACCGCTGGCTGGTGCAAGAGATTGCAAAGCTCAATGCCCGGATCGCAGGAGTGGACTGTGCACGGTAGCCACGGTGGAAGCTAGGAACGTTACCTATTTTTGCTTTCTTCCCAAAAAGGGAGATGGGTGCAGTCGAGGGAGCAATCGACGTGAATGCTCAAACCAGAGGATCTTGTCTGGGAGATGAAACCAGAGGACAATCGGAGGCCGGTGAGCTGGGAAAGCTTCTAAGGTTCTTGTGTTTAAGCCGCTAAGTAGTGATTGTTGAATGTTTGTTGAATGCTTATTAGTTGTTAGTTGGAATGTAGTTATTTGGCTTCGATTTGAGACACTTTAACTCTGTTTATATATTGCTATTTATTCTATCTCGTTTATGTGTATATTGATGGTTTGATGCATTAATCTTTTAGATGTATACTCGCATTTGCATCATACTACGATTCGAGTAACTTACTGGCACATAGTGTATATATCGTGCTTTATAACTGCTTCAGGTTGAAGGTTGAGATATTTTGCCTGTGATAAAATCATTAACCTATTTAGTTTTGTGAAGAAAGGCAAAAAGGGGGAGATTGTTAGTGTTAGGTTCTGTGTCCTAACATTTTCCGTAACATGTCTCTTTTTGGTGTTAAGTAAAAACAGGAAAATGTCATCCCAAATGTCATGACATCTGGGAGGACATTTCTGGCAAGAGTTTTGCCTATCTTCACGCGATTTAAGCCGAGAAGATTTTATCACATGAATGTTTGGCTTGGTTAGGAGCTAAGAAAAACACGATAATACTTAACAAGACCAAGTCCAAGGAGAGTGCATAACGGAAGGAGCATTCTCAGGAAGACAAAGTCAAAACTGTTGAGAAGTTTAAGGCTGAAGAACAGCTCCAGCCAACCCTATTCTGCTCAACCTCCACCGAGAATCAAGGAGCCTCTCGAGTGAACTCTCCACTATAAATAGAGGGTTCACTCCAAGGCTTTCATATCCAGTTTTTGCAGAAGAAAATTCAGATCTGAGACGTCTCAAATATTGCCTCAAACACAGCTGGATCGAGCAGCCTGTTTTTGTGATTACACTTGTTCGAAATTGCGAATTGCTTTCTTAGATCTATACTTGTTCTTTCAACTCAAAGCAATTGTAATAGGGTGTTTTTCACTTCTATTTTAGATAGATTTTTCAGGCTTAGAAGTTAGGATTTAACTTCTTTTTAATCCCTTTTTGTTTTACGGATTTTTATTTACTCTCAAGGGATTTGTAAGATTGTATAATTTTTATACAATAAATTTTTGGTCATGAGACCACTATAAGTTATATACAATTATATAACTTATGAAAAACAACCTTGGGTGTCCTTGATTTATTTCCGCTGCATCTTAACTCATTTTTTAGTTCTGCGTTATTGTTAATGTTCCAGTTCATGTCACAGAACATTTTTTGGAACATTCCTTACTGTCTTTAAGTTTACCTCTGTTCTTCTTTGCTGAAATTATTTATTCCATAGTTTAAGTTCGACAATTCTCCTTTTCAAAAGTAAAGGTGATAACTATCTTTTATTCACTTATCACCTCTATTTTACCATGCATTCTTGTTCCCACTGAAAAATAAAACGGCAAAAGGCCAGATATGTCCTTCAACTATGATATTATGCGTATATGTCCCTTGTTTAAACGATGTTCCAGACGTATTCTTACCGGTATGTTTTACAGCCACTAGCATTCTTGATTTAACGAAAATTCAAAATAAATATTAAAGGGTATATTTGTTTAGTTTCACACAATATAAAATATTTGATCCCATTGAAATCCCTCAACTACATATTGTATCAATAGTTTTCAATTTTTTTTTATAGTGCGCTTTATGCTAGCCAATAATTTTTTGATACTGTATTTTGAAACTCCACACATATCGTGCAACTCTACATTTTACTCTCTTATTCTTTCACTTGCTTATGAAATGTCGGAAGGTTTGAGTTCTTCAAATAGTTGTGAAAGGGTTTGTGAATGTGAAGCTGCTCCAAATAATTGTACTAAATTTTTGTTATGCGTAAAATTCGCGAAAGGGTCAGATCATATTTATGTAAGAAATCGTATAAATACTTAAAATGTAATATTCTCTCTATTATTATCAATATGTTCATATTGTGAGAGACGGTTTTTCAGGTGTCATAAGTTTGATTTAAGTTATATCTTTTTTCTTGTGGTGATTTTTTTGTGGCAAATCTGTAATGATTTTTTTTTATGTTTATATTTATATTTTGTTGCGACATATATTTTTCCTTGTGATTTTGTTGCATTCATTATCGTGTAGATATGGGACTGGATAAACGAAATATTTCCAGAAAGAACTATCCAGGTCATCAACAAATTGAAAAATAAAAAGTATGTTATCATTAGTAAAAATAATCTTTTGAAAAAAGAAAAGTGGTGCTCTTATTAGTGAAAACAATCTTTAAAAAATGGATGAAATTGCATTTGATCTTTTAGTTGTATAATTTAGATGTAATGTAATGGTGGATGGATTGTAATTGCAAATATTTTTTATGTTTTGGAATTCAATGATATTTTATGTCATTGTTATTTTTGTGCCAAAATATTCAAGAATTTTCGTAGAGTAAACATGTCGCTATACTATGCGAAACTGAACAAATATGTCATTCAATATACTTTCGTTAAATCAAGGGCACGAGTAGTCCAAAACGTAATGATAAGGGCACATTTTGGATAACGTTTAAACGACAAGCAAAAGTGAATAATATCGTATAGTTAAAGGGTAAATCTGATCCATTGTCGTAAATAAAATATCAAAGGCGAAAAAACTTTCAACAACAATAACAATCATATTTAGTGTAATTTCACAAATGCGATTTAAAAAGATAGAGTATCCACACATTTTACCCCTACTTTAAGAATGGAGTAGTGTTATTTTTTTGGTGAAACGGTAAAAAGTGTATAAAGTAACCGACACCTTTTACCTGCAAATGCAATGTAGGCATTGGGTTCGGCAATAATGATATCCCCCAACCAACCGAAGGCGAACACACAGACAAAAGATATGGATGACGCTAGAAATATCATGCTTAGCCCACAAATCGGGTAGTCACAATATATCAAAAAAATTAGAAAAAATTATAGTAATAAAATTGTTTAACTTCCAAACTGATCAACCATCAAAAAATTTGAGACGGAGGGAGCACAAAAGAGAAAACGAAAAGGAATGGAATTAGGGAAGTCAACATATGGTATAGGGGAATTGGCAGGTTTGAATTGTTGTAGAGAGCAGTCACAGCTGTGATATTTATGCAGTTAAAGAAGCAGAGCTTTTAATAGATAAAAACGAACAGAGTATTTGAAAAATAAATATGAATTTAGGGAAAGTTTCATCCAACGAAGTTGATTTCTGTCAAATGAAATCTCAATACCCAAATGACGGATTCATTCTTAAAAAAAACTTAGAATGATACTCACTCATCCTCAAATTATTTATTATTTTAGAATTTCAAATCATAATTAATTATTTTACTTCATTTAATTATTTATTATTAATGATGACACATAAATAGAATAAATATTTAGTGAAAAAAGATAATAATTTAAACATAAAGTAAATTAAATATCTCTTATAATTAATATTTTTTAAAGTGTGTGTATACAAAAAAACACAAATAATTTGAGGCAGAGAGAGTAACGACTAGACACTAAAAAAAAAGGCTTAGACAAGGTTGTAAGCCCCACCGATATTGGCAAATGGAGATCGAAACTGGAAAAAGAAATATCAATGGAGCGAATAATCAATTGATCTCTAAAAAAACATCATACTTCTCTGATGGAAGCACTGAGGCCAATTAAGTAAATATTGACCATAATCAGGAATAAAAATTTGGGATATTTTCAAAAAAATATACAGCTTTTGAAAATAGTTACCACACTGATTAAGGTCAAATTTTAGGTCTGATACACTAGTATTTTTATATATAAAAAGATCTCCTTATATCACTACTACAATAGCTGTTGAATGTGATTTAAAAGGAAAGTTCGGTGCACCACAAGGGTCTATTGTATGCAGTTTTATCTTGCATTTATGCAAGAGACTATTTCCACGGCTTGAACCCGTGACCTCTAGGTCACAACTTTACCAGTTACTCCAAAAAAAGGACAGTCCAATGCATTAAGCTCCTTCTATGCGCGGGGTCCGGAGAAGGTACTAACTTTACAATTATGGTAATATTACACTACTAATTAAGGTACAAACCTAAGTCTAATATTTACCAAATATACAAAGGAAAGGGACCCACTCAGATGGGCCATTCTCGGCTAGGCCAATATACTTTAACAAACCCCAGTCAGAATGCAAGGTCGACCGACTTCTAAAATCTTCAAAAGGATCGAGGAAGACCTTTGTAAAGATGTCTACAATTTGATATAGAACATGACAGACGCGTACTTGTCCTTTTGATACCTTTTCTCGAACAAAATGAATATCCATCTCTATGTGTTTAGTACGCTGGTGCTGAACATGATTACCAGAAAGGTAGATGACACTTATATTATCACAATACACCAAGGTAGCTTTCTCAATGGGACAATGGAGCTCTAAAAGAAGATTTCGTAACCAACATGATTCGGAGACCACATTAGCTACCCCTCGATACTCGGCCTCTGCACTTGAACGTGAAATCGTAGATTGACGCCGCGCACTATGAGATCAAGTTGTTACCCAAAACATACAATATCCGTGACGTAGACCGTCGGTGTCGTGACAACCACCCCAATCAAGATCTCAGATATGAGAACAATGTAGACGTCGACGAAGGATACAAATGCAAACCATACTCAAGTGTTCCCTGAATGTACCTAAGAATGCGTTTGAGTGCATTCATATGTTCAACTCTGGGATCATGCATAAACAAACACACCTGCTGTACGACATATGTAATGTCTGGTCGCGTGAACGTAAGATACTGAAGGGCGCCTGCAAGACTACAATAGTTGGTCGGATCCTCATACAGAGAGTCAGTTGCAGCACCCAACTTGGGTTTAGTATCAACTGGAGTAGAAGTGGACTTACAGGATGACATCCCAACCCTCTCAATGATCTCTGCTGCATACTTTCTCTGTGATAAGAACAATCCACTTGCATGACGAGTTACAGCAATCCCCAAAAAGTAACTCAAATGGCCTAAGTCCTTCATGGCAAACTCAGAACTGAGCATTGTCATAATAGACTTGCGCAAAGTATCAGAAGAGGCAGTCAATATAATATCATCAACATATAACCGAATATAAGCCATGGAAGATCCTCGACGATATACGAATAATGAATTATCAGACCTGCTGTGAGAAAAACCTATAGTCGAAACAAAATCAGCAAATCTTTTATACCAAGCTCGTGGAGACTACTTAAGCTCATACAAGGACTTCTTTAATAAACAGACATGATTAAGATATCTAGTATCCCTAAATACCAAAAGCTGATGCATATACATTGTCTCCTGAAGATCACCATGTAGGAAATCATTATTCACATCTAGCTGATGAATGGGCCATGATTTCGAAAGAGCCAAGCTGAGCACAGTACGAATGGTAGCCGGCTTGACCACTGGGCTAAATGTCTCACCACAATCCACACCAACCTGCTGAGTCTTACCATCACCTACAAGTCTAGCCTTATGTCTTGCAAATGAACCATCAGAATTTTTCTTATGAACAAAAATCCACATAGATCGAATAATATTAACACTAGATGGACGGGGTACCAACTCCCACGTCTTATTATCAATAAGAGCATTATATTCCTCGGTCATGACAATTTTCCAATTAGAGTCATTTAAGGCAGACACAAGATTACGGGGTAAGGGGGATTTAAGAACATTATAATTCAAATTGAAATGTGTTTTTGGCTTAAAAATACCCCGTTGACTACGAGTGACTGGACTAAGACTCTGGGCTGGATTGAGTGAATTTTGGAAAGTTTGTGAAATGTCGGAAATTTCCGTCGACAGCGCTGCGGCGCGGGGAACTGGCTCCGCGGCGCCAGAACTACTGCAAGGCTCTCTGGACATTTGGCACCGTGGCGCCTCTGTGCAGGGCCGCGGCGCTGCCTCGCAGGAATTTTGGCATCGTGGCGCCTCAATGCAGGACCGCGACGCTGAGGACGGGTTTAACGGATTTTCTAGCAAACCTGAAAAATGACGGAGAATATAGGTGGAGATAACATCATCCAAAAAATCATAAGAAGTAGGTACGGGTTTTTCTACTTTAGAAAAGGAAAATTGGGTTTCATCAAAGAGAACATGACGACTAATGATGATTCGTTTAGAGGTCAAATCAAAATATTTATATCCACGGTGATTTGACGGAAAACACAAGAATACACAAGGATTAGAACGTGCCTAAAGTTTGTTGATTGTAGTGGATGGAAACAATGGATAACATAAAAATCTGAAGACCCTAAGATGAGTGTATGACATAGTCTTATTATATAACACTTTGAGAGGGGAGAAATATGTCAAACCTTTAGAGGGAAGAATATTTAGGAGATCGGTAGCCATTTGTAGTGCATGATGCTAAAATAATTGAGGAACTGAAGAATGAACTAATAAAGTGCGGACAATATTATTAATGATACGAATTTTTTGCTCAGCTTTTCCATTTTGTGAAGACGTATGAGGGCAAGAAAAATGAAAATTTATCCAATTTTTAGCACAAAACTCCCTAAATTCTCTATTATTATACTCTTTGTCATTATCACATTGAATGTTTTTTATTTCCCGTTGGAAATGCGTTCTTATGAAGGCTCTAAATTTTATGAAGATGAAAAAAACTTGAGATTTTTTCACAATTGAAAACGTCAATAAATATTTAGTATAGTCATCTAAGAATAGAACATAATAACGATGACCCATAGAACTGAGAACCGGAGATGTCCATATATCGCTATGAATAATTTCAAATGACATAGAAGTATTAGAATTTGAAGCTACAAATGGTAATTTAATAATCTATTCCAAAGCACATGATTGACAAAGTGGAGTACTACGCGTACCCTAACAAGAAATATACTTATGTCTATCTAAAGAAGATAAAATAGATGACCCCGGATGACCTAGACGAGCATGCCACAAGAAAGGAGCAAGAGCTGCAAAGGTGGATGACATAGCTTGACGCGAGATGCTGAGACTTGGTGTGATTGGATAGAGGTCCCCCCCACTGTTACACCTCATGAGATGACTCCCTTTTTTGAAATTCTTCACGGAAAATCCAAATGAATCAAAATTAATAGAAACTCAGTTATCAGTTGTGAATTTACGGACATATATCAAATTTTTAATTAATTTTGGGGCATGAAGGGTATTTTTCAGGATAAGTGATGGATGGGGAGGGGACAAAGTTTTATGACCATAACCCTTAATTGGAATAAAATTGTCATTACCAACAGTTATACCACGATTAATGCTCAAATTGGAATAAGACGAGAGAGTATCTTGATCGGATGTCATGTGGGTAGTGGCGCCGGTGTCCATATACCAATTAGGGTCTGGTGGAGTCAAGCCAAGCGTGTGCATCGCTGCTTCAATGTCGGTCTGAGTGTGCCCCACTGTGTGGTGGGCACGAAGTGAGGCCCAAGTATCTTGGATCGCTGGGACTACCCATAAACCGTATGTACTCGAGTGCGGGCGAGGAGGTTCGCCGCAGCGCGATGCGTACGTTGATATTGAGGCGCAGCAGCGCCAGAAGGTTAGCCGCGCGCTTTAAGGTCGAGCCGCGCGATTGCGCTGGGACCCACCGCCATGACGGCAGGCCCATGGGTTCGGGATTGCTGCTACTGACGGTTGCCCCCGTTGTTGCCGCCACGATTCTTGCCATTATTATTCCGATTTTGTCCTTTCTTACCACCCCCGTTGTTGTGATTTTGGATCACGTTGGCTGGATTGAAAGAAGAAAAATGGAAAGCAGTCATCATACCGATAGGACTGGCCCCAATCGCCACTTTCTTAGCTAATTCGACTTCTTCCAAAGTAAGCATAGAACTGGCTTGATAAAATCCTGGCAGAGGGTTACTCTGACGAATAATTGAAGCAACACCGCTATAGGCCTCTGACAAGCCTGCAACCATCTGAAGAACTAGACGACTATTAGAGATAGGAGAACCCACATTGCTGAGTTGGTTTGCCAAGTCCTTGAGGCGTTTGTAATAAGAAGAAACGTTTTGAAAATTCACCATGGCCACCTGTGAAAATTCCTGTTCAAGGATAACAATCCGAGAATGACTGTTATCTTGGAAGATATCTCGCAATCGATCCTACGCTGCCATAGCTGTGGAGTTGGGTTCCATAATCGTCTGCAAAATGTCCAAGGAAATAGTGGCATAAATCCACTGAAGAACCTTGGAATCAAACATGTCTCATAATTCTGGATCTGCTTCTTTAGTGAGAACAGTAGATGTATGTTACACCCCATAGTTCCAGGACATGTGTTTAAGAGAATGTACGTGAGAAGATACAACTTTAACTTTGAAACGAAAGAAGGATTTCTTTTTCCTACGGAAAATGATTTCGAGCCTCGGGAAGGAAAATTGCTCGTTAGTGAGAATTGGGTTCCCTAATTTGTTATTTAAGACTTTTAGAACTTATCGGAATTTTATTTTCAGAGTTGGATACGTGGGGCCCACCCGAGAAATTTTACGTTTTTGTGGGGCCCACGAGGTTTCCGATATTTTGGCCAATTATGGAAATTTCGGGAAACGAAATATTTTAGACCAACGGGAGGGCGACACGTGTCACCCTCCACATGGGCTTGTTGGATGAATAATAATGGACCAAGTCAAGGGGTCAACTTAGCTTGAGATAATTGACCACATCTTAGCCATCCAATTGTTTTGATCTAGACCCTTCATTGTAGTATATATCCTATACTAGTGCAAGATGACTTTCATACTTAGAAAAACTTTCAAGAACTTGTCTTGTGGAAGAAAAAGCTCTCGACTTTGTGCTATTTAGGAAGACAAAAATTTTCATTTGTGGTTCATTATTCACAAGACTTTAACCCAAGGTTCCTAGGGGTATTGTAAGGATATCTCAATAGAAAGATCTCGGAAAAACGACGTTTTTACGTTAGTCGCAAGGCGAAACCCTAAGGTGTTCTTCAACTTTGAAGATGAAACTTGAAGAGGAGTTCTTCATGAGATTCTAAGGAGTGCGTGGAGCAGATTGGAACATAAGAAGAGGAACTAAAAGTTGCTAAGGATCGACTTTTACGCTTGGACATTATTAGGGCTTATTGAGGTAAAATCTTCATCTTCTTATTGTAATTGAAGATTACATGTTATAGTAGTTAAGAGATGAGCATGTGGTATATATATTGAAGTTTGAAAAGATTCGGATCATGTCGACGTGTTAAAACCGAAAATGGACAAGTTAACCATTTATGTTGAAATCAATTTAATTGTTAGTTACGATCGTCACATGTTATAGAAAGAAGAGATTATAGTTGTTATAATCGATTGAGGTTATATAACATGTTAGAATAACAATTTGGATTGAAAAGGAATTGGAATGAACTTTATGTTGTTACACATTTTGAGCCGAGAATTGCCTTAATCTTTGGACACTTTTGTATTAATTATGGGGCAGAATTTTACACGTCCTGTTAAGGCGTGTAATCCCCTTTGGTTAGCTGATTGATTGAGCCTTAAATGTGGCATTTGGTTATTGATTTTTGGGCCTTTAAAAAGGTGGAAAAGTACGTAGAAACAAAGGAAGTGCTGTCCGATTTTCCGTAGAATTTGGTGACTTTACACTTAGAATATTCTACGCTTGAAGCTAGAGGTTAATGGACGTGTTATGACTAATATAGGTTGGAGTACTACGTATAGTGTATTCTACTAAAGGATGGAATAACTATCAAAGTTATAGTACTTTGGAGCATTTTGCTACTTGTCGATAATCGTCGCGAGGTATGTGAACCTCTTCCTTCTTTTGGCATGATTCTATGTATGAAATATACATGTGGTTTTATTTCATGATCCCTTCTAATCTTAGAAGTTAAGAGGTATGTATGTTGATTTACTCTATGAAAAAGTTACGTCTAAGTTATCCTAAGTTCTTACCAAGTCTTATGGGGGATGTTGGTAAGAGTCGTTAGGGAGTATTTGGAGTCGAGTTGACTTTGCTAAGTTACTGCACGAATGAGAATAAGTATCGAACAAGCCATTACATCGTTAATAAAAGAAAATGTATCGACAATCAATTAAATTAAAATGAGTAGAATTCTCCATCTGCATAGAAGCTAAGATAAGACAAAATTGTATTACATTTTCTAGATCATGACTGCCTTAATAAGATCGTTATAAACAAGTATAACATATTCATAACGCACAAAAGTATATGTTACTTAATTTAAAGAGTTTACGTTATGAAGTTTTAAGATTATGAACCTTAAATTCTTAAAAGGTTAAGAGACTTTATTTTTCAAGTTATGGACTTGATTCTTAAAGGAAGGAATGACTTGATTTAAAAGTATAGAATACTTGATTTGGAAAGTATTGATTTCTTGATATTCTAAAGATAAGAGACTTGAAATATTTTGAAAGCTATGTAACTTGATTTGAAAGTATAAGTCTCTTGGTTATAAAAAGAATGAATTTGTCTAAGACATAAAGAGTTATAACGGCTTTATGGGAAGTTGGTTATAACAACTTTATGGAAGTTTAAAAGAATGGGTTTCTCTAGTAATGTAAACAAAGAAATGACTTGAAATGAAGAAAGGCAAATTGATTTGAGGGCATCAATTGCTCAAGGTTTTGAAGAAAGAAGTCACTTGATTTAGAAGCCGATAAATGTATTTCTAAAAAGTATTGTGACTTGTCTTGAAAAGTAGATATGACTTGATACTACGGTTATTAGTATCTTGGAAGTTTTATATGAAAAAGAGTCATTTTAAAAGAATAAAGGTACGTAGTACTTTGGGTTAAATTCCCGGATTTTATAATGACATGTTAGTGCCTTAAGTAAACTAAAAAGAGAGCGTATGTAAATAAGGTTAATAAGAAGTTAGGAGATTTCTTAACTTGCTTATGTTATATATGATAAGCCGGTAGTGCTTATGTTATGTATGATAAGTCGGTAGTGCTTATGTTATGTATGATAAGCTGGTAGTGCTTATGTTATGTATGATAAGCCGGTAGTGCTTATGTTATGTATAATAAGCCGGTAGTGCTTATGTTATGTATGATAGTCGGTTGAGCTAGGTTATGTTATTCTTGCGGGGTAAACTCCCGGGTTACTACTTATTCCATGAAATTGCTACCCATGATGCGAGTGCGGCGTTTGTACTCATTGCGGGCCCACCGGGCCCATGCGAGTGAAATAGTCCTATGCGGGTGAAATAGTCCCATGCGAGGCAGATGACCTCATTGCGGGTCCACAGGACCTATGCGGGTGAAATAGTCTCAAGAGTAGGATTGCCAAATGATACTAGGGCAGGTGGCCCTAAGTTGGTCATAAGCTTCCTATTTTTATGCAGTATACCTTTATGGGTAGATTTATGTGACTTTATCGCGTCCCAGATTGGGCCGGACAGTAGACCTTTATGGGCAGACTTATGTGATTTTATCGCGTCCCAAAATGGCCGCAAGATAGGCGCCCTCCGAAGGGCCGGATTATGTTATGCAAGATAAGTAAGTTATATGGTTATGAACTTGATGATTTTTCCTAAGTATGTACGTACGAATTTGACTATAACTCTTATTAAAAAATGGGAAAAGATAATGATGTACGATTAAGTTCATGAGTTGTAATGGCATGGTAGGATATGATATTTACTTTTTTATACTTGCCCCTGTCATTCTTTTGTACAGTTGTGATCTGTTTACTATACCTTATTTCCGTTCCATATTCTGCACTGTAATCGACTTTCGGGCTGCGTTCATGTCCGCAGGTTTAGGTACACAGTTGTGGATCCGCGGGCTTAGGATCCTGGTTCAGCATTTTGAGATGGCTCAAATGTCCGAAGCTTGTCATAATGGCTACGTATATTCAGGGGTACGGCGGGGCCTTGTCCCGTCATAGTATTTGTCCAAAAATCTTAGAGGTCTGTAGTCATATCTTGTGGATTGGGTTGTGGAAAAAAAGAGAGGATGTAACTGCTTTTGGCTATATATGTATATATATGTTCAGGGAGGTAGCCTTATCGGCTAACCTGTTGTTTATGTCTTGTTGAATTATTTTATAAGTTTGATGTATGTTCCGCTGATTTTCTCTGATGTGTACCTGTAAGGGTGCCCAGGTAGGGCACCAGTCGCGGCCCGGGGTCGGGTCGTGACAATGTAGAAGCCTTATCACCCTCCTTTGAAGGAGTAGGAGGGATGATGTGGTGAAGAACTTTATGTGCTTTAACATGAATCTTGAATAACTCCGCCCACGTCCCATATTAGACGTTTTCAAGATCAAGAACAATAGGGATGACGCTATTGATGTTAGAAACTGAGAGGACATGATGAAAATTGTTCTTATCAGCCATAGAGAATAGAACAACAAGATTCGGAGAAGGAAATTTGAGAGAGAGAATTTTGGAAGAGAAGATACTCGGTTTTGTTAAAAAGAAAAAACACAAAAATTGAGAATTTGAGGATCCACAAATCCAAAAAAGAGAAGAAACTTTGAGGAGCGGAAGCGAGGTAAAGAGAACCTAGACTCTTGATATCATGAAAGAATGTAAGAAATAATCTCTTGATTATTCTCATTAATGAAAGACATATATATACAAGTTACAAGGAAGATCCTCTTCCTATTTTACCTAGGAATCTATATTCTATAAGAATACTAACTTTACAATTATGGTAATATTACACTACTAATTAAGGTATAAACCTAAGTCTAATATTTACCAAATATACAAAAGAAAGGGACTCACTCGGCTGGGTCATTCTCGGCTGGGCCAATATGGCCGATATACTTTAACACTTACCTCAAATTTCTGCAAGAGATTATTTCCACGACTTGAACTCATGACCTCCTAATCACATGACATCAACTTTATCTGTTACTCCAAGAGTCATCTTCGTGAATGTGATTTAAAGAACCTAAATTAGTAATAGTACTTGTTTACGGTATTAGATCACCATAACATATGTTTAAAGAGCCTATGGATATCGGAAAATAGTGAAATTAAAAGTTGGAAGACTATTAGTATTAATCAAAACTTTATACCTAAATCATGCATTATAAAAGTATAGAGTAACTATTAATTAAGCTGCATCTCTAATCATTCTAGCTATCTTAGAATGTTTTTGCTAATATTAGAGATATCTTCATAGAGAATTGTGAAGCAGAGAAAGGAATTAGCAAAGGCTTTTACACTGTAAAAAAAGCTTTTGTGAGGATTTAGGAGAGCAGTAGCCGGGAACTGAAGCAACAACCTAGTAGTATTTTGGAGAAAAAGATGGCACGACGTAAGGGAAGAGGATGACCAATGGTTTTTTACTTGGGTTTACTCAAATCCCAGAAGCTCGTCAAAATCTGAGTTTGACTTAACGTAATGTCTTGGGAATTGCCCTCTTACTACACACCACTGTTGGGTCACTTGTGTAATTGTGTTACAAAACCAGCTTACTTTTTAGGAATTGTTTGGGTATGAAAGAACTGCTTCAATTTTTTTTATCTTTGGGCCACCCCTTCCTGAAAAAACAAAAAGCTAATCAAAAGAAAGAGTAAATTTGCAATTGAACGTCTTTTTCAATGAGTCAAAAGAGCACGGGGATTTTGGCATTTGGTGTGACAAGACTGAATAGCAGTCACGGTCTTACTATGATACTTATACAAAGCTTTTAATAGATAAAAACCAACTTAGGGCTTGAAATTATAGAAACAAAGTCACATAATGTGAATCTAGAGAAGTTAAGGAAAAAACAAATCTAGATAAGTTCAATTATTGCTCAGTTAAATAATAATACACCATGTGACGAGCTATTTGGTTCGTGGCCTCATTCCCTAAAATGAAAGGTCAAAACTTGATACAAACTTTTTCTTGTCATCCTATGTGGTATATGTTTATATGTTGAGTTATGGAGCCCAATTTATTACCGACAACTGATATTATGAAGACCTGATCGGCAGCCGACACTATGAAGACCTGATCGACTAAGTTTGGAATGCTAATCGGCTAAGGTTATTTAGTGGCTAATGTTATTTAGTGTCTAATGTTATTTAGTTGAGAGTATTTTGGGAATTTTGGCTCATATATTGTACGCCCTAGTTTTCGCTATATAGACTAGGGCGTTGTTCTTCTAGGTAATTTTTATCACGGAAATTCATTAGAATTCATCACGAGTTAAAGATGAGGAATAACGAATTGTAAACTCAAAACTCCCTTTGATTATAGTGAACATCTGCAGCGACAAAGTGGACGTAGCTCTCACATTGAGAGTGAACCACTATAAATCTGTGTGTGTTATTTGTTCTTTGTTGATTTACTGTTTTCTGATAGTCGGATTTGGGTCGTTGATGTGGGATTTATGCACACACTAAACGCAAGTGCACGTGTCGTGACAAGTAATATAGTCTAGGTAAGACTGAATATCGTCCTCAGGGACTGGTTTTCAAGTACCGATTATTTATGCTTTAGTTTCTATTTGGTTAACGTTAATTGAGTTGGAATTCTAAACTAATAATGCAGGAAATAAACAAATTATGAAAATACTTTGATTTAAATCAGTTATAATGGCGAATTAGGGCTTCCAAGATCATCAACTATCCACTCTATTCAATCCTTAATACAATTAGACTAACTTCTTCTTCTACGTTAAGATATATCTCGGAAAATCAAATCTTTCTTCCTTTCCAATCTTAATGTCGTATTCTCGTACGTACGTCCTAACATACATACCCTGGAACTACGGGGTGTAACATTCTTCCCCCATTAGAAACATTCATCCCGAATGTTCCTTCTAGGTCTCCAAACACACATGCGCCGGTATAGTCCTTACTACTATACTTACAAAACCAATTATGTCACACATGGCCATAATAAAACACATGCGCAAAACTCAAATCCGAGCCAATGAGGAATCACCTCTAACATCACAAAAGCTCCCACCCATGATCTAAAGGATACTCCCTTCGCACCTTCACTTCACAAAAAGAAATGATCACTTCCATTTTCGTAACACATGTTCGCTTCCTGTCTTACTCGTCGTACCTTTCTCGTACACCCGAACTCTTTCTAGTATACGTACCACATTTCTGTCATCGCTTCTGTTTCCAACGCCTTGGAGTTACTACCTCCAAACTTGGTCATCTTACTAGCCTCAAATTCCTTTAAGGCCATTCCCGGCCTTCACGATCCGATTCTGGTCGAACACATCCGCGAACTCGTACGATGGTTACATAAACTTGGGCCTAGCACCCTCGTGACCCTACCACCTAGCGGGACCACCTCAAACTGATCCCACCTTATTCCGGGCTGCGGGTTGACCCGCGATGGCCTCAACCCGACCCACTTCGTACCAAACTCTTGTTCCCGGTCCGGAACAATCCCACTATTTAAGTCATGAAACCTAGTGGTCTTCTTAGCTCAATTACCCACTTTCATTACACACCACTCATGGACTTATCACACAAATATATCCCACGTATATTATGTACTCCGACAAGGATCAACCGTAAATCTTTTACTCAAGACGGCCTTGCATCTAAGGTCTCCACGTATAATATTCTAAGGTTCACACCTTCCATGTCCCTATACTTACCTTTTCAACTACCCATGTTTTCTAATCACAATTTACACAACGCTATCCGAACATAACACTTAATATATAATCATCTTATCACTCATACTAGTCTCTAGAGGGTTAAGGATATACCTGTAACTATTGCTTCACTTTCCCTTTGTCACTCTAATCATCATCCTGCTCTGCTGGGCGCATAACTATCAAAGGTGATGAACCAGCCATAGATCCCGAAGGCTGAGTCGTAACATCCGCGCTACCTCTGGTCGGACATTTCTTCGCAAAATGGCCCTGCCGGCCGCAAGTATAACAATCTCCCAACTTGCACGACACTCCCTATAATGGGTTCTACCACATCGACTACACCAAGGTAGAGGTGGCTTCCTCAGACTAACACCCCTACTCCCCCGAAACTCAACCTCGAGCCACGACCGCTCCCGAATTCCTGGACTTCAAAACTGCGGAGGACCACTGCATCGGGCGGAGGCACATAACTAGCCTGCTTCTGAGGCGGCCTGTCTCCCGAGTTACCAAAGGACCCTGTTATCCTGGCCCTCTTCTGCTGATCTTGGTTATTCCGTTGACCTCTATGTTCTCGCCATCTGTGCATAAGATCGCACGCGGCAATGTCCATGCCCGGCTGAAGAGCTACACCCGTGCAACCCTCTGCTAAATAATCGTCAAGTCCTGTGACATAACGGTGCACTCTATCCTCCATGCCTGCCACTAAAGCGGGACGCGTGCCAATGAGTCAAACTACACATTGTACTCCGAATCGCCCGCCTGCTCGCCTCAACATCAAAAATCTATCGGCCCGAGCCCTCCTCATCTGCGGAGACAAGAAATGGATAAGAAACGCCTCTGAGAACTCGTCCCACACAGCTGGAAGCGCATGCTCCCCCCGGGATAGTTCCCATGAATCAAACCAGTCGACTGCAGTATCACGCATCCGATGTGAACCCAGTACCACCGACTCTGTCTCCGAGGCCTTGATCACTCTAATGATCCGCTGCAACTGTCGGATAAAATCCTGAGGATCTTCCTCAGTTCTTGATCCATAGAACTCTGGTGGACTGCAACTCAAAAAAAAAGTCCCGAAGTCTCAAACTATCGGATCTAGGGTGAACCACTGGTACTGCCGGAACCACCGGCTCCTGTCCGTCCTCATACCTCGCCACGATCCTAGCTAGTAACTGGGCCATCTCCTTGTAATCCATATCCTCTGCTCCTGGTCGTGGAGCTGGAGGCTCAGATATCATGGCCTCAGTAGAAACTGCTGCCGCTGCGCTAAACTCTGCTGGGGCTGGCGGCGTCGCAGATCTCGCCGTATGAAGTACCACATCAAGTAATGACTGGGCCTGTGCCCTGATAACCCTCTGTGTTCTACTCGCAGCTCCCTCTGCTGCCCTGCCCCTCTGGGCCCCTGGTTGCCTTGCGTAGAGGCATAACTGATAAAAAGAATACGTCGGAGGGAGTCCAACTTATAACACAGCTCTAAGGCACGATCTCAGAGTGAGAAGAATGGAAACCAATCCTAAATATCCTGCAGCCTCCTGATTATAGGTGTGGTGCACAACACGCCGATAATCAAGACTCTACTATGTCACGACCCGTTTCCGGGCCCATGACTGGTGCCTTCCCCGGGCACCCAAGTAGATATACATCAGAGTAACCAACGGAATATAAACTTACAAACATAAAACAGTGTAAAATAAGAAACAGTCTAACCAAGAAAAAGTTGTCTTTCAGCATGTATATATAAATCAAAGTCTGACAGTTACATCCTTCACAAACCCATTTACAGCAGGACTACAGACATCTAAGAGTTTATAACAACTATGACGGGACAGGGCCCCGCCATACCCCTGAATGTACATAAACCTACAATGACAGGAAAATCATACCAAAAGATAAGCCTCCGGAGAAACGGGGCTTTCCCAGCGAGGGTGATCACATGGCGAGGATCAACAACCGGAGTACCTCTACTGCGGCATGAACGTAGCCTCAAGGAGGTCGATGCAACAGTACCAAGTATGTGAAGCGTAAAAATGCGAAATGAAATTATAACATTTTAAAACCAATTCACAAATACGCATTTAAACAACCAAATTTAACGCACATAGTACAAAGATAAACAAGAGCAAATAGATGTAACGCAACCGGTCTTTTCTAGGCCGCTAATGATCGAAGCAAGGCCATTCGCCCATAGTATCATTATGCGAGCCTAATCTCGACTATCAGTAGTCGCATAGTCCCGTGGACCCGCATAAGGTACTCCTCGCATCGGGGGTAGCTAACCCGCGGCATCATCCTGGACTCCCACAATCCGCATGGCCACTTGGACCGCATGAGGTATTCCTCACATCGGCGTTGTTACACCCCGTAAATTCAAGGAGTAAGATAAGAACATACCAAGGAATATAAGAGTTGAAAGTTGATAGATAAGTTGACAAACATGTGTTGGACGAATTTTGAGTTTACCTTTGAGTGTTGTACCCCAATTGTTAAGAGTTTCGAGGTGTTTAAAAGCCTAATATGTAGTTCGTTAAATTTAGATCCCAACGCAACAAACCGTTCGTCGATAGGACATCGGAGGCAAAAGTTATGGAAGTTTCAAGTTTGGTGCGTGACAGCGCAGCAGCTTTCGTTGAGTGCAGCGCCGCGGCCGAACGCGTGGCCGCGACGCCGGTTGTTCTGGGGTCCGCTGGGTTTCAGCGCGCGCCGACGCGTGGCGCACGGCGAATGCCGGAACTTTTCGGAAGTGGAGCGCTGGCGCCGCGGCATGGCCGCAGCCGCGCGGATTTTTCGCGATAAAAGGCTGAAATCAGGAGATATTTTGTTACAAACCTATGGGAGGGTGACAAGTGTCCATCCCACCCTTTTTGACCAGATTAGGGCCTATTTTAGGGCCAAGTCTTGGAAGACTTGGCCATTTCATTTCAAAACCCTTCCATGGGAAAACCCTCTCCCTTCTCTCTTGATTTTTGAAGAAAACCTAGCCTAAGAGGAAATTGTTGGAGCGGCGGCAAGAAGGAAAGTGTGGGTAAACTTGTGGGAAGCACTGGTGGGCGATTTTGACGGAAAGAGGTGGAAGAAAAAAGGGCTTTTGTGGGCTATTCCTTAAGGTAAAAGTTCCCCTTCTCTTGGTTATGAGTTATACTTGTTTAGTAGTATAGATGTGAGCCTGAGGCTGTTATATTTTAGTAGTATAGATGTGAGCACGAGGTCATTATATTTTAGTGATTTAGAATTGAGCCTAAGGCTGTTATATTGTAGTAGTATAGAGTTGAGCCTGAGGCTGTTTTATTTTGAATAGATTTGGGTCTTGTTGTCTTGTTGAAACCGAAGATGGGCATGTTAGCCTTAAGGTTTTAACTTGAATTGGATTTCTAATTGGGTCGTCGCATGTTGTAAAGGGGGAAATGGTATTTGTTGAGATGTCTAGGGATAGATATCATGTTAGGCCTAAGAACTTGGATTGGAAAGAGTTGAAAGGGGTTTAAGGTTGGTTTATTGTTGGCCAAGAATGGCATGGAATTATTGGTTTATTTTGCATTATTGTGGGAGTTTGGTTATTGAACTCGACCTTAACAAAGGTGGCAAGTTAGTAGAAACAAAGGAAGTGCCGTCCAAATTATCGTAGAATTTAGGGACTTTGCACTTAGTTTATTCTACGTTCGAAGCTAGAGATTTGATAGACGTTTTATGATCCTTATAGGATTGAAGTACTACGTGTAGCATATTCCTCTTAAGGGAGATAGTACTGTGGAGCATTTTGCTTATTGTCAATACAATGCATAAGGTATGTGATTCTTCTTATCCTCTCAGCATGACTATTTGTAAAATATATAGTGCGGTAGACGCGTGTTAAAGGAATTTGATTTCCCTTTTGTGTCTTGACTTGATATGAAGTGTTAAGGGCCGTTGTGTGGAAATAGTAGTAAAGTCTTATCAGTTAGTAATTTTCGATGGTTAAAGAATGAGCCCTATTGGTCTCATAAATGTTTATAGTGGTAATTGGTTGTTTTAAAATATAAAGTGTTATAACGGTTTTATGGGAAGTTTGTTATGACCACTTTATGTAGCTAAAAGAATGGGTTGTTGATTTCAAAAGATAAGAGACGTGACTTGTAATTAACCTAAAGGGTGTTGAAAAGTATAAAACCTAATTCGTGAGAAATGAATACTTGTTTTTTTTAAAGAATAACGTTACAAATTTCGGAAATGAGAATAAGGATCGAACAAGCCAATGCAGCGTCGATAAAGGAAAGAAGTAATGACAATTAATCATATTAAAACCAGTAGAAACCTCCATCTGCATAGAAGCTAAGATAAGACAAAATGGCATTACATTTCCTAGATCATGGCTGCTCTAATGAGAATTATTGAAATCAAGTTTTGATCTTCTTAAAAATTCCAAAGTAAGGAATTCGATTTCTAAAAGAAAAGAGACTTAAGAATTGGAAGTGTTTTGTTTTAAAAGAAAGGCATGGTTTTGTCTTGTATTGTTTTAAAACATAAAGTGTTATAATAGCTTTATGGGAAGTTAATTATAACGACTTTATGAAAATAAAGAAATGGTTTCATTATTAGATTTAAAATGGTAACTTGATTTTGGGAAAAGGGAAGTAACTCGTTTTCAAATATTGAACTCCTTGTGATGGAAAAACATAAGTGACTTGTTTATAAAAGGTAGGAGTACCTTGATCCTAAAGGGGTTAAGTACTTGGGTTTTAAATGGTATACTTGAGTTGTGTGTAACGGGCCTAATGCTTGTAGTGATTGCTTTTGTGTGCAAGTGTTGTATTTACGTACTCTGCGCCTCCGTTGGAGTAGGCTATCCGTTGATTGATGTACAAACCGACACGTTGGGTAGCCGGGTGTGCTTCCATTAGGGGTGTTATTATTGTTATTTGATTGGACATCTTGACCGCGTTGGGTAGCCGGGTATGCTTCCACGGTGAGTATTCTCTTGTTAGTTGTTTGGACATACCGACACGTTGGGTAGCCGGGTATGCTTCCACGAGATTGTTATCTTGTTATCTCCTTTGGGCATACCGACACGTTGGATGGTCCACGGGTATGGGCCCACTAGGGCGGTTCGGGGCCATGCTTATACCGAGGTGAGATCTTGGGCACGGCCTTTGTGCGGAGTTAAATTCGGGTTGTATTTGAGTGATGATTTCACGGGCATGAGTCCTATCTTGATATCGCTTATATGTTGTGGTGCTGTAATTTGGTTATCATACATGTCTCCTGCTTTATATAGACTATTATGATTTCATTTACAGTATTTTACAGTTTCACATACTTGGTACCTGTTGTACTGACCTCCTTCGGGGGGCTGCGTTCATGCCGCAGGTTGAGGTACATAGCTTGCTGATCCACTCTCTTAGGATCGCTGTTCGGTTCTCGGAAAGCTCCATATCTCCGGAAGCTTGTCCTGTGGTACGGTTCCCTGAAGTAGTAGACTTTTGTTTATTCAGGGGCATGGCGGGGCCCTGTCCCGTCATTATGGTTTCAAAATTCTTAGAGGTCTGTAGCACTGTTGTGGGCAGGTTTGTAAGGGATGTAACTGTTCAAGTTTTAATTTATGTACAAAAAGGTAACCGTTGGGTTAGCCTGCTTTCTTATTTCATCGCTTTTCTTGAGTTTTTATTTCATTGGTTTTTCTCCGATGTTGTATCACTAGGGTGCCCGGTAAGGCACGACCACGCCCGGGTTCGGTCGTGACAAAAGTGGTATCGAGCGATTAATCCTCGGAAAGTGTCTACTGACCGTATCTAGTAAGTCTTGATTATCGTGTGTTGTGCACCACATCTATAATCGTGAGGCTACATGATATTTAGGATTGGTTTCCATTCTTCACACTCGAGATCGTGCCTTAGAGCGGTGTTATAAGTTGGACTCTCCGGCGTGTTCTTTGTATACGGTGATGCCTCCACGCAAGGCAACCAGAGCCCAGAAGGGCAAGGCAGCGGAGGGAGCTGCGAATAGAGCAGCAGCGGTCTCTACTGAGACCACGGCTTTGAGCCTCGGTTCCACGGCTGGAGCGAGAGGAGATGGGTTACAAGAAATGGCGATTGCTAGCGAGTTGTGGCCAAACATGAGGATAAATTTGGATCAGGCGATTCGATTCGATGGTACCCATAGTTCACCCGAGGTCAGATAGTTTGAGGCTACGGGATTTTCTGAGTTGTAGCCCACCTGAGTTCTACGGGTCGAGGCCTGAGGATGATCCGCAGGAGTTCATCCGACAGTTACAGCGGATCATGAGAGTGATCAAGGCTTCGGAGACCGAGTCAGTGGTTTTGGGTTCACATCGGCTGCGTGATACTGCAATCGACTGGTTTGATTCGTGGGAGCTGTCCCGGGGGGAGCATGCACCTCCAGCTGGTTGGGGTGAGTTCTCAGAGGCTTTCCTTGGCCATTTCTTGCCTCCACAGATGAGGAGGGCACGGGCCGACAGATTTTTGATGCTAAGACAAAGAGGGTGCACACTTCGGGAGTACAATGTAGAGTTTGACTCATTGGCGGTATGTCCCATTGTGGTGGCCAATATGGAGGATAGAGTGCACCGTTATGTCACCGGACTCGATGATTATTTAGCGGAGGATGACGGTGTAGCTCTTGGGCATGGACATTGCCGCGTCCAGCCTATCGCAGCGGTGAGAACGTGAAGTCGGCGGAATAACCAAGATCGAGAAGAGGGCGGGCGGTAGAGTCCTCCGGTGACCTTCCGAGCGAGCATCCTCAGCAGCAGACTAGTTGTGCGCCTCTGCCAGTACGGAGTGCTCCGCCACGATCTTGGGGACGTTCAGAAATTCGAGGCGAGTCGGGGTTCCCGTGTTTGAGTTATTGGGAGCGAGGGCGTTAGTCGGATGGGACCACCCCTACCTCGTTGCTGTTGTGGTAGGCTCCATGGGAGTGTCGTCTTTGGAATGGGGTTTGTTTTGTATGCGGCCGCAGGTCATTTGCGAGGAATTGTCCAACTGAGATAGCGCGGATGTAGAGACTCGGCCGGGATCGATGGTGATTCATCTCCTCCTTTGGCGCCGTGCGGAAGAAACATGAGTAGAACGGCATGAAGGCGATGAAGTAATAGTTCTGGTATATTCTTAACCCTACAGAGACTAGTATGCATTGTTGTTATGGTGATGTGTTAATTGCTATGTTCGGATAGCCGTGTAAAAATGTGATTTAGAAATGGTTAGTGAAAAGGGTAAGTCTGAGGATGAGAAGTTTTGAACCTTAGAATTTATAACAATCGAGACCTTAGAGGTAAGGCCGGCTAGAGTAAAAGATTTTACAGTGATCTTTGTCGGAGTAAATAGTATGTGGGGAGTATTTTTTTTTTCGGGTGATAAGTCCATGAGTGGCATAACTGATTCTTGTGTGAGTGGAGTAGTGAAGACTATACCGACGTCTGCGTTTTGGAGACTTAGGAGGAACATTCGGGACGAATGTTTCTAAGGGGGGGGAGAATGTTACACCCCGTAAATTCAAGGAGTAAGATAAGAACATACCAAGGAATATAAGAGTTGAAAGTTGATAGATAAGTTGACAAACATGTGTTGGACGGATTTTGAGTTTACCTTGGAGTGTTGTACCCCAGTTGTTAAGAGTTTCGAGGTGTTTAAAAGCCTAATATGTAGTTCGTTAAATTTAGATCCCAACGCAACAAACCGTTCGTCGATAGGACATCGGAGGCAAAAGTTATGGAAGTTTCAAGTTTGGTGCGCGAGCGGCGTGGCGGTTCGGTTGAAGTGCAGTCGCGGCGGAATGCGTGGTCGCGGCGCCGGTTGTTCGGGGTCGCGGGGTTTCAGCGCGTGGCCGCCGAATGCAGGCCGCGACGCGGAATCTGGAACTTTTCGGAAGTGGAAGGGCGCGCGCGGCGGGGCCGCAGCGCCAAGGCGGGATTTTTCGCGATAAAAGGCTGAAATCAGGAGATATTTTGTTAAAAACCTATGGGAGGGTGACAAGTGTCCATCCCACCCTTTTTGACCAGATTAGGGCCTATTTTAGGGCCAAGTCTTGGAAGACTTGGCCATTTCATTTCAAAACCCTTCCATGGGAAAACCCTCTCCCTTCTCTCTTGATTTTTGAAGAAAACCTAGCCTAAGAGGAAATTGTTGGAGCGGCGGCAAGAAGGAAAAGTGTGGGTAAATTTGTGGGAAGCACTGGTGGGCGATTTTGACGGAAAGAGGTGGAAGAAAAAGGGGCTTTTGTGGGCTATTCCTTAAGGTAAAAGTTCCCCTTCTCTTGGTTATGAGTTATACTTGTTTAGTAGTATAGATGTGAGCCTGAGGCTGCTATATTTTAGTAGTATAGATGTGAGCCTGAGGCTGTTATATTTTAGTGATTTAGAATTGAGCCTAAGGTTGTAATATTGTAGTAGTATAGAGTTGAGCCTGAGACTGTTTTATTTTGAATAGATTTGGGTCTTGTTGTCTTGTTGAAACCGAAGATGGGCATGTTAGCCTTAAGGTTTTAACTTGAATTGGATTTCTAATTGGGTCGTCGCATGTTGTAAAGGGGGAAATGGTATTTGTTGAGATGTCTAGGGCTAGATATCATGTTAGGCCAAAGAACTTGGATTGGAAAGAGTTGAAAGGGGTTTAAGGTTGGTTTATTGTTGGCCAAGAATGTCATGGAATTATTGGTTTATTTTGCAGTATTGTGGGAGTTTGGTTATTGAACTCGACCTTAACAAAGGTGGCAAGTTAGTAGAAACAAAGGAAATGTCGTCCAAATTATCGTAGAATTTAGGGACTTTGCACTTAGTTTATTCTACGTTCGAAGCTAGAGATTTGATAGACGTTTTATGATCCTTATAGGATTGAAGTACTACGTGTAGCATATTCCTCTTAAGGGAGATAGTACTGTGGAGCATTTTGCTTATTGTCGACAATCGTCGCAAGGTATGTGATTCTTCCTATCCTCTTCAGCATGACTATTTGTAAAATATATAGTGCGGTAGACGCACGTGTGTTAAAGGAATTTGATTTCCCTTTTGTGTCTTGACTTGATATGAAGTGTTAAGGGCTTCATTGTGTGGAAATAGTAGTAAAGTCTAATCCGTTAGTAACGGGTACTGATGGTTAAAGAATGAGCCCTATTGGTCTCATAAATGTTTATAGTGGTAATTGGTTGTTTTAAAACATAAAGTGTTATAACGGCTTTATGGGAAGTTTGTTATAACCACTTTATGTAGCTAAAAGAATGGGTTGTTGATTTCAAAAGATAAGAGACGTGACTTGTAATTAACCTAAAGGGTGTTGAAAAGTATAAAACCTAATTCGTGAGAAATGAATACTTGGTTTTTTTAAAGAATAACGTTACAAATTTTGGAAATGGGAATAAGGATCGAACAAGCCAATGCAGCGTCGATAAAGGAAAGAAGTAATGACAATTAATCATATTAAAACCAGTAGAAACCTCCATCTGCATAGAAGCTAAGATAAGACAAAATGGCATTACATTTCCTAGATCATGGATGCTCTAATGAGAATTATTGAAATCAAGTTTTGATCTTCTTAAAAATTCCAAAGTAAGGAATTCGATTTCTAAAAGAAAAGAGACTTAAGAATTGGAAGTGTTTTGTTTTAAAAGAAAGACATGGTTTTGTCTTGTATTGTTTTAAAACATAAAGTGTTATAATAGCTTT
Source organism: Przewalskia tangutica (assembly GCA_029844215.1). NCBI lineage: Eukaryota > Viridiplantae > Streptophyta > Magnoliopsida > Solanales > Solanaceae > Przewalskia > Przewalskia tangutica. Next base: position 94,314,365 of record CM056728.1, on the reverse strand, counting down.
ATGGGAAGTTAACTATAACGACTTTATGAAAATAAAGAAAGGTTTCATTATTAGATTTAAAATGGTAACTTGATTTTGGGAAAAGGGAAGTAACTCGTTTTCAAATAATGAACTCCTTGTGATGGAAAAACATAAGTGACTTGTTTATAAAAGGTAGGAGTACCTTGATCCTAAAGGGGTTAAGTACTTGGGTTTTCTCTGATGTTGTATCACTAGGGTGCCCGGGGTAAGGCACCAATCACGGGCCCGGGTTCGGGTCGTGACAGGCGTAACACACCCAGAGTGACTCCTGGACTACCGTAGTCCGCATAGGTCATACAGACCCGCATGAAGTATTCCTCGCATCGGGGGTAGCTAACCCGCGGCTCGTAACAAGTCAGGGGGGGTAAGTGATATAATCATAAGCACAACCAGCTTATCGTAATCAATATAAGCACAACAAGAAACCCCCTTACCACAAAAGTCATAAGACACTAACACCCGTAGCATCATAACATGTTTACTTATTGTCACGACCCGAACCCGGGCCCGTGACTGGTGTCTTACCCCAGGCACCCTAGTGATACAACATCAGAGTAATCAGCGGAACATAAAGACAATACATGAAACCAGTGTAATAAGACAGTGAAATAAGAAGACAGGCTAACCAAAAACGGTTACCTTCAGTATATATATATAAATAACAATTTGAACACCGATTACATATCCCATCCAACTCGCACAACAAGCATTACCTGCACTCTAAGAATGACATGACAACAATGGCGGACGGGGCCCGCCATACCACGAATGTAGCACCTACCATGACAGGGACTATACCACTGATAATCCTCGGAGAAACGGAGCTTCCAAACGCTGAATCGTGACCACGAGAACTAGGATCAACGATCGGTGTACCTCAACTGCGGCGTAACGCGGCAAGGAGGTCGACAACAGGTACCAAGTATGTGAAATCAAAATATCGTAAATGAAATCATAATAGTCTATAAAGCAGAGACATGTATGATAACCAAACTACGATTCACAATAAATAGGCAAATATGTCAAGTCGTGGACTCACGCCTCAAAGTCGTCACTCAAATGTAACTATGGGTCTCACGCCCATAACATCAATCATGCGTGGAATACCTTCCTCACCGCCAGCTTTATGATATAAAAGCACCAAGAAATACACATGAACACGGTGTCCCACGTGTCCTAATAAAGCGATGGTAAGTACGAATGCATAACCGACTACTAACACCCACAAGATTACAGTGGTCATAAATCGTATCATGATATCTCTCTAGGCCACATGATCAAAGCCGTCACTCGCGCGCAGTATCAAATGCGCGTCTAGCCTCGAACTCTCCGTAGCTCGCGATAGGCCAACCTCGTAGGCGCGTGAGGTAATCCTCGCGTCGAGGGTAGCTACTCCGGCATCGCCCCGAGTCGCGATCCGCGTGGCCACAAAGACCGCATGACCACGAGGGCGCGGCTAACACGAACTCCGTAGTTCCGCATGGATCCCTGGACCCGCGTAGGTATTCTCGAATCATGGTCCTGCATCACGCTGAGTCTACCCCGCACGGAGGCGGCAACCTCGGAAACAAGACAAGGTGAGTGGTACAATACCAACATAACTACGAGAGTCAAAAAACTTTAAGCGCGATCGAGGAAAACCCCTTTACACAAAACATCACAAGATACTAACACACGTAGCATCTAGCATGTTTACTTATCAAATCAACAAGAAAGTATTACAAGGCTATCACAAACCAACACAATCAAGTTATACACACAAGGTACATTCTAATATATGATTAACAAGATCGGATATCTATTCCCAAAGTACTTCATACATTATCTTTTAAAAGATACGTTACGTTTACAAAAGTCACACAATACCCGTAGTATATGAAAATAGAGTGATTATCTTTTGAAGTAAATCAAAACACTTCTCTTCGTAAAATCAAGTAACAACATTCTTTTCCAAATGTTTCAAGTTTGCCTAATTTCAATTACTCAAGTTTCTCATTTTCGAAAGGTTTCGTAGTTCATAATTTTAATCACTTAATGATATAATTCTCCTTTAAAAGCAATTTGAGAAACATATGTCTGATACGTGAGTAGGTTATTCTTGTTTATAACAATCTTATTTAAGCAGCCATGATCTAGAAATGTAACATCATTTTGTCTCATCTTAGTTTCTATGCAGATGGAAGTTTCTACTGGTTTTACTAATACATTATTAGTCAAAACATTTCCCTTTATTAAGCGTTCTTTGTGGTTTGTTCGATACTTATTCGATTTCGAAATCAAGAAACATTATTGCTTTTAAAATCAAGTACTCATTACTCGCGAATGAGGTTTTACAACATTTTTAACAAAATGTTAATTACAAATAAAACAAGTTAAGTCTCTTATCTTTAAGATTAAGCCTCTTAACTTTTAAAATCGAAATCATTCTCTTTACCTCTCTTAAAACGTTATACCTAACTTCCCATAAAGCTAGTATAACTCTTCTTTATTATCACACATCAAGTCGTTACCTTTTAAAACCACGAGCATTTTACACGTATGCGTCTACCGTACTACATAGTTATACACATATCATGCTAGAAAAGGTAGGAAGAGGTTCACATACCGCGGCGATTATCGACTAATAGCAAAACGCTCCAAGTACCTCAAACCGTCGGCTACTCCTTAAGCCCAGTAGATCGCGCCACGCATGGTACTTCAACCTATAAGGCCCCAAGGCGCTTATTAACATCTAGGTCTAATCGTAGAACATTCTACAGACAATTCGCAAAGACCTCCCGCAAACCGCGTAAAATCTCCTCTCTAACGAGGCCGCTATCAAGCCAACGAGGGTTTATACATCTAACGGACGTGTACAATTCTACTTCACGGTAATGCTACACAAGTCTCTGTAATACTGATCTATGTAATTCTGATTCGATTCTCTTCTTTATATTCAGCTTAAGTCAAAAGACATTGCCGCAGCTGTTGATTCTATATATAGTATACTTCAACTATATAATCTTACAACATGTAATTTCCAATTACAATAAGGGGACAAGATATTACCTCGATAAGCCCAAAATTATCCTAGTTTAATGTCGCTCCTGAGCAACGTTTAGCTCGACTCCGTGCGCTCCAACCCGATCCAAACCACCCTTAGAAGTTCTAACCAACTTCTACTTAATACTCCAACTATCTATGGAGATTTTCCTTAGGGTTTCGTTTTTGTGACTGACGGGAAGTATAATAGTATTTCTGGGCTTTTCGTATATGTGTAACCTTGGAATACTACAAGGTATAAGGCTAAGATAATTTGGGTATAGTAACAATACTTTTGAGAGTATTTCTACCAAGAGGGGGGGTGTATTTTACGAGAACAACAAGGCAAGGGGGTACCCTACTACCAACCCTAAGGAAGGGGGGGTGGGTCTCGGCCACACCACAAGGAGGGGGGGTGCTACTCTCGGCCAAGGGGGGCCTCACGAGAAAGGGGGAGGGCTTTCAAGACTTAAGGAAGTGAGGAGTGGATGAAGAAAGCTTCACAAAGGGAGGGGTATTTATAGGGAAATCAAGGGTCAAGATCTAGCCAAGTGGGGGGCAAGTGGAGGGCCAAGATATGCCCAAGTGCCCCCTAGACCCTACTCCTTAAAACCCTCACAAATATCTACACAAATATCTACCATCAACTTGCCCACTTGACACCCCAATCGTCCAAGCCATTACCGCCCCACACTCCACCAACTTGAGGGTGACAAGTGTCGCCCTCTCGTTGGTCCAAAATGTTTCGTCTCCCGGAAAAATCCGCAAAAATACTAAATGACATAGCCGTAATTTACCCTCCGCAAGTTAGGTAGAACGTTTCGTCGAAAAACGACTCTAACCGGGTGTTGTGCACAAAGTGAAAATCGGCCAAGCCCACTTAGGGGGAGGTGACACGTGTCGCCCTCCTATACGTCCAAAATAATTCATCTTCCGAAAATATCCATAATGGCCAAAATCTCTAAAACAAAGCGGGCCCCACAAGACCGTAAATTTCTCCCGTGGGCCCCACGTGACCATTTCCGGAAATAAAATTCCATAATTCTCAAATATTCTAAGAAGTCCGAATACCCAATCTGGGAATCCAATTCCCATTAACGAACCTTTTTCTTTTACAAAAACCGGAAACTTTTCCGTCGAAAAATCACATCTTTCTTTCTTTCCAATATTTCTGTCGTATTCTCGTACGTACGTCCTCACATACATACCCTGGAACTACGGGGTATAACATTCTTCCCCCCTTAGAAACATTCGTCCCGAATGTTCCTCCTAAGTCTCCAAACGTACTTGCGTTGGTATAGTCTCCACTACTATACTTACGAAACAAACCTGCCATACCTGGCTACAGAAACACCCGCACAAATACCTCCATCCAAGTCCACGAGGAAACACCTCTAACATCACAAAAGCCTTTACCCGAAGTCTAAAATATAATTCCTTCGCACCTCCTTCTTACAAAAGGAATGATCACCTCTATGCTCGCCATACATGCTCGCTTCTTCCCTTACGTGTCGTACCCTTCTTGTACCCTCGAACTCTTTCTCATAACCTACCACATTTCTGTTGAACAAGTATAAACCAACTATCTGAATCCTTGCCAACATCGAACCAATCGATCGGCAACTTACACTTCCGCCCCTTAAGGCTTCATAAGGCAAAAACCGAATACTGAAATGGTAGCTATAAAACACTTCCTTAACAGGAGACAACAATCCTCACAAGTACCCCTGAAAACCAAACACTGTCCCGAGGGCGAATGCGATACGGAGACTCACCGGAGTTCCTATCCTGCCTGGTAAAACTCCCAGAAAACGAAATAGCCACAACCTGGGCTTCACTGCCTGCCATAAGGTGAAGGTAGGCACCTCGTGCAACCTTACAACCTTCTTAAAACAACATCACGCATAACCCTCTGCCGAGTAAACAGTCCTAACTGAAGGACAAGATGGGCTGACCTCATCGGCCCGACTACTGGTCGAACGCATCCACGAACTCGTACGATGGTTAACTAAACTTGGGCCTAACACCCTCGTGATCCTACCACAAAGCGGGACCACCACAAACTGACCTCACCATAAAACAGGTCACGGGTTGACCCGCAACATGGCCTCAACCCGACCCGACAACGCGCATACCACTTTTGTCACTTTGCCGCGAGGTTCTAGCGTCACTCCGGCGACCCAACAAATGGTACCGGGCTGCATGCGATCCCTAACACAGCGGACGTGCCATACGGAGAGCCACGGTTCGGGTCTGTTCCCGCGTGAGATGCTCTGGCCTCTTTATACGCTCAGCCCCCCGAACCGGTACAATCTCACTAATCCACGTTACGAAAACCTAGCAGTCTTCTTAGCTCAACTACCCTCTTTCCTCCCACACTACTCAAGGACTTATCACACAACATATCTCACGTGCACTATGCACTCTGATAAGGGTCAAACATAAAACACCTCTAAGGTCTCTACGTATAAGACTCTAGGGTTCACACTTTCTCTATCCCCCTCAATCATTCCTGGTTACTAACCATGATTTCTAATCACAATTCACACTTATGTTATCAGAACATAATACTTAAGATATACTCATCTTACACGTACTAATTTCTAGAGGGTTAAGGATATACTGCACTACCTCACTCCCTTAATCGTTCTAATCAAACTCGCCTGTGAGGCATAGCTAGGGAAGATGATGAACTACCCACCGATCCTGTAGGATAAGTCCTCCTACTAGGACATCCTTTCGACACATGGCCCTGACGGCCGCCAGTAAAACAAGTACCAACTACAAGACGACATTCCCCGGGATGGCGTGCCACATGTGAACCGGAAGCTCGGAGCTCACCAACTCCTGCATACCGAACGTTCGAACCACGTGGAGGACCACTGCACCTGGTGGATGTGCATAATCTAATCATTGGTGAGGTGACTCGCCTCGAAAGTTACCAAAGGACGCTGCTCGCCCTCTTCTGTCCCGTTAACCCGTCGATCTACGTTTCGGCTGCGTGCATAAGCCCGCATACGTGCCATGCTCAAGCCTAATCGAAGAACTACTCTTGCAGACAACCTCTCGTTGATATTCATCAAGACTCGCGATACATCGGTATACTCTGGTAGCCAAATCCATAGCTAGTAATGGTCGCCTTCTTGCAATCTAAATTCATCGTTCCCGGCCGTGAAGGTTCAAATATCATGGCCGCAGTAGGCACTGCCGCCGCCGTGCTAAACTCTGCTGGGGCTAGTGACGTCGCAGAACTCCCCAAATGAAGCACCACCCCAGGTGATGATTGGGCCTGTGCCCACGCAACCCTCTGAACTCTACTCGCAGCTCCCTCGGCTGCCTTGCCCTCCTGGGCTCGGGTTGCCTTACACGGAGGCATAACGGTAAGGGAAAGAAATACGTTAGAGGGGTCCAACTTATAACACAGCTCTAAGGCACGATCTCAGAGTGAGAAGAATGGAAACCAATCCTAAATATCCTATAGCCTCCTGATTATTGGTGTGGTGCACAACACACCGATAATCAAGACTCTACTGGATACGGTCTGTAGACACTTTCCGAGGATTAACTGCTCTGATACCACTTTTGTCACGACCCGAACCCGGGCCCGTGACTGGTGCCTTACCCCGGGCACCCTAGTGATACAACATCAGAGTAATCAGCGGAACATAAAGACAATACATGAAACCAGTGTAATAAGACAGTGAAATAAGAAGACAGGCTAACCAAAAACGGTTACCTTCAGTATATATATATAAATAACAATTTGAACACCGAACAGTTACATCCCATCCAACTCTGCCCACAACAGTACTACAGACCTCTAAGAATGACATGACAACAATGGCGGGACAGGGCCCCGCCATACCCCTGAATGTAAGCACCTACCATGACAGGGGACTATACCACTGATAAGCCTCCGGCGAAATGGAGCTTCCCAAACGCTGAACTGTGACCCTTAGAACTAGGATCAACGACTGGTGTACCTCAACCTGCGGCATGAACGCAGCCCCCCGAAGGAGGTCAGTACAACAGGTACCAAGTATGTGAAATCAAAATACGTAAATGAAATCATAATAGTCTATAAAGCGAGAGACATGTATGATAACCAAACTACGATCACAATAAATAGGCAAATATGTCAAGTCGTGGACTCACGCCTCAAAGTCATCACTCAAATGTAACTATGGGTCTCACGCCATAACATCAATCATGCGTGGAATACCTTTCCTCACCGCCAGCTTTATGATATAAAAGCACCAAGAAATACACATGAACACGGGTCCCACTGTCCTAATAAAGCGATGCAGGTAAGTACGAATGCATAACCGACTACTAACACCGCGCACTAACAGGTCATAAATTGTATCATGATATCTGTCTGGCCGTCACATGATCAAAGCCGGTCACTCGCCCGCAGATCAAATGCGCGTCTAGCCCGAACTCTCCGTAGCTCGCATAGGCCAACCTCATAGGCCCGCATGAGGTATTCCTCGCATCGGTAGCTACTCCCGGCATCGCCCCGACTCGCATCCGCGTAGCCACAAAGACCGCATGACCACGCGGCCGCGAACTAACACGAACTCCGTAGTTCCGCATGGATCCCCGACCCGCATGAGGTATTCTCGAATCATGGTCCTGCATCACCGAGTCTACCCCGACGGAGGCGACAACCTCCTAAACAAGACAAGGTGAGTGGTACAATACCAACATAACGGTGAGAGTCAAACAACTTTAAGCGCGATCGAGGAAAACCCCTTTACACAAAACATCACAAGATACTAACACACGTAGCATCCTAGCATGTTTACTTATCAAATCAACAAGAAAGTATTACAAGGCTATCACAAACCAACACAATCAAGTTATACACACAAGGTACATTCTAATATATGATTAACAAGATCGGGTATCTATTCCCAAAGTACTTCATACATTATCTCTTAAAAGATCGTTACGTTTACAAAAGTCACACAATACGTAGTATATGAAAATAGAGTGATTATCTTTTGAAGTAAATCAAAACACTTCTCTTCAGAAAATCAAGTAACAACATTCTTTTCCAAATGTTTCAAGTTTGCCTAATTTCAATTACTCAAGTTTCTCATTTGAAAGGTTTCGTAGTTCATAATTTTAAACACTTAATTATATAATTCTCCTTTAAAAGCAATTTTAGAAACATATGTATGATACGTGAGTAGGTTATTCTTGTTTATAAAAATCTTATTTAAGCGACCATGATCTAGGAAATGTAACATCATTTTGTCTCATCTTAGTTTCTATGCTGATGGAAGTTTCTACTGGTTTTACTAATACATTATTAGTCAAAACATTTCCCTTTATTAGCGCCTTGTGGTTTGTTCGATACTTATTCGATTTCAAATCAGAAAACATTATTGCTTTTAAAATCAAGTACTCATTACTCGCGAATGAGGTTTTACAACATTTTTAACAAAATGTTAATTCACAAGTAAAACAAGTTAAGTCTCTTATCTTTAAGATTAAGCTTCTTAACTTTTAAAATCGAGAAACCATTCTCTTTACCTCTCTTAAAACGTTATACCTAACTTCCCATAAAGCTAGTATAACTCTTCTTTATTATCACACATCAAGTCGATACCTTTTAAAACCACAGAGCATTTTACACGTACGTCTACCGTACTACATAGTTATACACATATCATGCTAGAAAAGGTAGGAAGAGGTTCACATACCGCGACGATTATCGACTAATAGCAAAACGCTCCAAGTACCTCAAACCGTCGGCTACTCCTTAAGCCAAGTAGATCGCGCCACGCATGGTACTTCAACCTATAAGGCCACAAGGCGCTTATTAACATCTAGGTCTAATCGTAGAACATTCTACAGAACATTCGCAAAGATTTTCCCCCGCAAATCGCGTAAAATCTCCTCTCTAACGAGGCCGCTATCAAGCCAACCGGGGGTTTATACATCTAACCGGACGTGTACAATTCTACTTCACAGTAATGCTACACAAGTCTACTGTAATACAGTCCTATGTAATTACAGTTCAGTTCTCTTTCTTTATATTCAGGCTTAAGTCAAAAGACATTGCCGCAAAGCTAGGTTCAGTTCTATATATAGTATACTTCAACTATATAATCTTACAACATGTAATTTCCAATTACAATAAGGGGACAAGATATTACCTCGATAAGCCCAAAATTATCCTAGTTTAATGTCGCTCCTGAGCAACGTTTAGCTCCAACTCCGTGCGCTCCAACCCGATCCAAACCACCCTTAGAAGTTCTAACCAACTTCTACTTAATACTCCAACTATCTATGGAGATTTTCCTTAGGTTTCGTTTTGTGGATTGACGGGAAGTATAATAGTATTTCTGGGCTTTTCGTATATGTGTAACCTTGGAATACTACAAGGTATAAGGCTAAGGTAATTTGGGTATAGTAACAATACTTTTGAGAGTATTTCTACCAAGAGGGGGGTGTATTTTACGAGAACAACAAGGCAAGGGGGGTACCTACTACCAACCCTAATGGAAGGGGGGTTGGGTCGCGGCCACACCACAAGGAGGGGGGGTGCTACTCTCGGCCAAGGGGGGCCTCACGAGAAAGGGGGAGGGCTTTCAAGACTTAAGGAAGTGAGGAGTGGATGAAGAAAGCTTCACAAAGGGAGGGGTATTTATAGGGAAATCAAGGGTCAAGATCTAGCCAAGTGGGGGGCCAAGATATGCCCAAGTGCCCCCTAGACCCTACTCCTTAAAACCCTCACAAATATCTACACAAATATCTACCATCAACTTGCCCACTTGACACCCCAATCGTCCAAGCCATTACCTCCCCACACTCCACCAACTTGAGGGTGACAAGTGTCGCCCTCTCGTTGGTCCAAAATATTTCGTCTCCCGGAAAAATACTAAATGACATAGCCGTAATTTACCCTCCGCAAGTTAGGTAGAACATTTCGTCGAAAAACGACTCTAACCGGGTGTTGTGCACAAAGTGAAAATCGGCCAAGCCCACTTAGGGGGAGGTGACACGTGTCGCCCTCCTATACGTCCAAAATAATTCATCTTCCGAAAATATCCATAATGGCCAAAATCTCTAAAACAAAGCGGGCCCCACAAGACCGTAAATTTCTCCCGTGGGCCCCACGTGACCATTCCCGGAAATAAAATTTCATAATTCTCAAATATTCTAAGAAGTCCAATACCCAATCTGGGAATCCAATTCCCATTAACGAACCTTTTTCTTTTACAAAAACCGGAAACTTTTCCGTCGAAAAATCACATCTTTTTTTCTTTCCAATATTTCTGTCGTATTCTCGTACGTACGTCCTCACATACATACTCTGGAACTACGGGGTATAACACTTATCAAGCCAACTTACCACACATTCAGAAATCACTACAAGGCTTTCATAATCAAGTAAGTAAACCATTCTTTTTATCTTTCTTAAGTTGTTATAACTAACTTCCCATAAAGCTAGTATAACACTTAAGCTTTATAATAAATCAAAACATTCACATTTGTTTGGAAAACCAAAAGAACTTATTCTTTTAAAACCAAGTATTAATTTCCTTCTGAATAATGATTCATAACTCTTTGTGAAATACTTCAAGATTCTTAATATTTAGAACTCAAGTCAAAAGACATCAAAGTGAAACCAAATTCAATTAACACCCGTACGTCTACCGTACTATATATATTTCACAAATATCATGCTCAAGAGGATAGGAAGAATCACATACCTCCTTGGCTAAATCCACTTGCCAAGTCGAATATGTCGCGCGCAGAGTGTCAACCTATAATAGACAAAAACACGCCTATCAACTTCTAGTTCTACGCAGGATTCTTCTAAGTAAGATATCTTATTCTACGGAAAATTGGGCAGCACTTCCCCGTTTCTACGCACTTTTCCACCTTTTTCAAGGCCCGATAACCGTAATCAACATGCCATATTTAAGGTGCAATAATTCGATAACTAAAGAAGGGGATCACACGCCCAAACGGACGTGGTAAACAATCTTCCCCTTAAAATAATAACAACTAAAGAAGGGGATCACACGCCCAAACGGACGTGATAAACAATCTTCCCCTTAAAACAATAACAACTAAAGAAGGGGATCACACGCCCAAACGGACGTGATAAACAATCTTCCCCTTAAAACAATGTAAATACAGTCCAAAGTAAATACAGTCCGTTAGTTGGGGTTCTTGGCCAATTATTACAATTTCACTTATCCAAGTTGGTTAGTATGCCGGAATTACCTCATTAATCTTCCAACTTATATTCCAATCTTTATATAAGTTATAGTTACTTTGTTATTAACTTCTTAGCAAGTAATGGATACATTTTTACCATTTTAATGGCTAACATGCCAATTCTCCATTTAAACAAGTTAACAAGATCCAAATCTTTCCAAACCTTACTCCACATATCTCATACTCCATAATATACTTCCAATATACATAATATTCAACTTCACAAAGAGGACAAGGTTCATTACCTCAAAGAGCCCAAAAATATCCAAGAACTTAAAGTCGCTCCTAAGCAATTTTAGCTCCAAATCCTAACGTTCCAAACCGCCACAAGTCACCCTTAGAAGCTCCTAACCAACTTCTCTTCAAGATTCAACTCCAAAAAGTGAAGAACACTTGGGTTTCAATCCTGACAACTCTCGGCCAAGGGGGTGTTTTGAGGCTAGGGGTGTGAAATCTTGTCTAACTCTTGGTTACTAATCTTCCTAACACATCAAGGAAGAACACTTAGAAGTTTAAGATTTATTGGACAACACTTGCTCAAGAAACTGAGGCTTGGACGAGAGCAACATGAAGGGAGAGGGAGGATATTTTCAAGTCTTGAAGTAATTCTAAGTGTGGAAGATTTCATCAACTAGAGGTGTATATATAAGACAACCAAGGGCTAGGATTGAATCATGTGTATGGTGTAGATTGGGGAAATGTGTGTGTGTGGGTCCCTCTTGTCCACTTGCCCCACAAATATCGTGCAAGACTTGGCCACTTGTCCTCTAAAAACGTCCAACATGGTCCACCTAGGGGTGACATATGTCGCCCTCCTATTGGTCCAAAATATTTCATCTCTCGGAAAATCCATAATTAGTTAAAATATTGAAACCCTAAAACGTAAAATTTTCTTCACAAAGTTCGGAATATTTTCCGTTGGAAATTCAAAATTTTCATCCTTAACCTAATTAGGGCTATACATTCGTACGTACGTCCTCACATACATACTCTGAAACTACGGGGTATAACATACTAGATACGGTCTGTAGACATTTTTCGAGGATTAACTGCTCTGATACCACTTTTGTCACGACCCGACCTCGGGCCCGCGACTGATGCCTTACCCCGGGCACCATAGTAATACAACATCAGAGAAAATCAGCGGAAAAAAAACTTAAACATGAAACAAGATATAAAATAAGAAACAGGCTAACCAAAACGATCACCTTTCTGCATATATATAAATATATACCTGAACAGTTACATCCTTTACAAACCCTGCCCACAACAGTACTACAGACCTCTAAGAGTTTTTACAACATCTATGACGGGACAGGGCCCCACCATACCCCTGAATGTACAAGTACCTACAATAACAGGAAATCTATACCAAAAGATAAGCCTCCGGAGAAACGGAGCTTCCCAATACGCAGAACCGTGATCCTATGAGCGAGGATCAACAACCGGTGTACCTCTACCTGCGGCATGAACGCAGCCCCCCGAAGGAGGTCAGTACAACAGGTACCAAGTATGTGAAACTGAAAGTACTGTAATGAAATCATAACATTTCCAAACCAAATCCACAGATATGTATGAAAAACCAATTAACCGCACATAGTGCCACAACATAAACAAGAGCAAATAGGTGTAACGCAACCGGTCTTTTCTAGGCTGCTAATGATCGAAGCAGGGCCATTCGCCCATAGTATCATTGTGCGAGCCTAATCCTGGACTTCCGTAGTCCGCATAGGCCACCTGGGCCCGCATGAGGTACTCCTCGCATCGGGGGTAGCTAACCCGCGGCATTTCCCTGGACTACCGTAGTCCGCATGGCCACTTGGACCGCATGAGGTATTCCTCGCATTGGCGTAACACACCCAGAGTGATTCCTGGATTACCGTAGCCCGCATAGGTCACATGGACCTGCATGCGGGGGTAGCTAACCCGCGACACATGTATCAAGTCAGGGGGGTAAGTGATATAATACCAGCACAACCGGCTTATCGTAACAACATAAGCACAACAAGAAAAACCCCTTAACATAACAAGTCTCAAGATACTAACGCCCATAGTATCATAACAGTCTATATATAAGCAGTCATGTCAAGTCAGGGACTCACGCCCTCAAAATCATCATGCCCGTGGAACTCCTTCCTCACCGCTTCAGCCTATGATATGATATAACACCAAAAAGTACACATGAACACCAGGTCCCACCTGGGCCATAAAACAACCGTAATAACTGGCCCTCCATCGAGAGACACGGTAGCATAGAAGTAAAATACTTGCACAACAAAGGCTATCACAACTAGCATATGTAAGTTTAACATACTCTTAGACTCTCATTTTATGCCAAAAATTCGGGTTTTAACCCCAAAGTAATACATACTTCAACTCTCTTAAAAAGAACCCTTTTTAAGTACAAAATCACACGATACTAATACCCGTAGTATCAATCATAGAGTAACTATCATTTTAAGTAAATCAAAACAATATCAAGCCTTCTTTTTAAACAAAGACACTTCTCCTTTTTAAAGTCAAGTAGCAATATACTTTTTAAACCAAGTGGCTTACACTTTTTAAAACAACGTCAAGTATATTTTTTAAAAACCCAAGTAACTCACTCTTTTCAAAACAAGTAACCTATACCTTTAAATCAAGTTACTTCTCCTTTCCCAAAATCAAGTGGTTTATAAGTCAAGTCTCTTTATCTTTCAAGATCAAGTCTCTTAACTTTCAAAATTAAGTCTCATAATCTTTAAATCAAATCTCATATCTTTTAAGGAAACCAACCTCCTAACTTTTAAAATGTCAAGTTATCATTTTAAATCCAATAATAAAACCATTCTTTCGTTTTCATAAAATCGTTATAACTAACTTCCCATAAAGCTATTATAACACTTTATGCTTTAAACCAACCAAGGACAACTACTCTCATTTCCGAAATCAAGATAACTTTATTCTTTAAAAGACCATGCACCCATTACTCACGAATGAGGTTTCACAACTTTTTAACACAATTCAAGTCCTTAACATTTCATAACAAGTCACTTAACTTTAGAATCAAGTCAAGGACACAAAAGGAAAATCAAACTCCTTTAACACACGTGCGTCTACCGCACTATATATATTTCACAAAATCATGCTCAAGAGAATAGGAAGAATCACATACCTCTTCAGCTTAATCCACAGTCAAATCGAGTATGTTGCGCGTAGAATATCCACCTATAACAACCAAACACGTCTATCAACGTCTAGACTTCTTCGTAGAACATTCTAAGTATACAGTTCCTTATTCTACGGAAAATTGGGCAGCACCTCCCCCCCCCCCCCCCCCCGTATCCACAAAAATATCCTCCTCTATCAAGGCCCGCTACCATGCCAACAACTTAAAGGGGATTACACGCCTACTGGACGTGTACAAAACTGCCCCACAGTAATACTACATAAGTCTATTGTAAATACAGTCAAATGTAAATACAGTTCAATTCTTTTTAATCATCCTTCCATATATCTTATACTCAATTCTAAACTACTACAATATGTAATCTTCTATTTCAATAGAAGGACAAAGATCATTACCTCGATAAGCCCAAAATTATCCAAGATTAATAAGTCGATCCTGAGCAACGTTTAGCTCCAATTCCTTACGTTCCAACCCTCTCCAAGCAACCCTTAGAAGCTCCTAACCAACTTCTCTTCAAGATTCAACTCCAAAAAGTGAAGAACACTAAGGCTCTAAATGTGGCAACTCTCGGCCAAGGGGTAGTTCTTAGGATAGGGGTGTGAAATCTTTTCCAACTCTTGGTTCACAATCTTCCTAACACCTTAAGGAAGAACTCTTATTAGTTTAATGATTTTTTGACAATATTTTGGTCAAGATATTGGCTCATTGCCGAGAACAACAAAGAGATGAGAGGGAGTATTTCAAGTCTTGGAAACTCTCAAGTGTGGATTAAGAAGTCTTGCAACTTAAGGGGGGTATTTATAGGACATTCAATGGCTAGGATCAAGGCAAGTGTGTGGTGAGATTGGGGGACAAGTGTGTGTGGGTCCCACCATCCACATGTTCAACAAAAGCTTGAGACAAGTGGCTTGCCACTTGTCTCCACATTTCGGCCAAGGGACAAGTGTCACAAGATTTCGGCCCTATGGCCACATGGGGTGACACATGTCGCCCTCCTACTCGTCAAAAATATTTCATCTCCCGAAAATATCCAAAATCTCGAAAACAAAGTGGGCCCCACAAAACCGTAAATTTTTCCCGTGGGCCCCACGTGACCAAATCCGGAAATAAAATTTCATAATTCTATTATATTCTCAGAAGTCCGAATACCAAATCTGGAAAACCAATTCCCATTAACGAACCTTTTGTTCTTCACAAATCCGGAAAATTTTCCGTCGGAAAATCAAATCTTTCTTCCTTTCCAATCTTAATGTCGTATTCTCATACGTACGTCCTCACATACATATGATCAGTGTATTTTATATACACTTTTTGAGTCATTTTAGTTAGTCTTTTGTCCATTTTTGTACAAATACGTGTCGTCTTAGGATACATTTTCTTTCTTTTGAGTCATATTGGTTAAAGTGGCTCATTGGCGGAAAAGTAGCAAAAAGAGGGAAAAAACGGAGGTTCCAGAGCTCGAAATGCGAGAAAGTGGCGAACCAGGCAGAGCGAATTCGTGGCCGTGGCGCCTCCGGCCAGCGAGGCGAGCGCCACGCAGCGGAAGATCGAAGGCTTGCGAAGTTCGGCGCGGCCTCTAGATAGCAGAGTTGCAGCACCGTGGCGCCTAATCTTCAGAGGGGTGCAGAACTTCGGCGCGCGGCTGATTCTGGCCATGCCGCGCGCGCGGAAAAATCGAGTTTTGAATGAATAATGGGCGGGCACGAGGAAAAGCTTAATGACGGTTTGGAGGCTATAAAAAGTGAACCCTAGGTCAGAATTAAGGGTTCCCTTTCTTGCCAATTCACAACACATCTTGGAGTTCAAGATTGGAGACCATTCTTTAGTAATTTCTTGCTTTTCTTTTACTTTATTTTCAGTTTTATGTTGGATATTGAATTAGTTCTTGTCATGTCTATGGCTAGGAACTAATTCTAATATAGGGCTTTCTATGTCAATTCACTTGAACCTTATATTTATGAATTAATGCATGTTTGTGGGTTTTCTTCTTATTGTTGAGATTTATCCAATATATGTTTTGGTTTCTTGGTAATTACTTGATCATTAATTATCATTACTTATATGATTTCTAACCGAAATCCGAAAGGGGAGGTTGTGACTATGATGTAGTTGGGTAGATATAGGTTGAATCGTGGATGAAAATACCCCGATTACTTGTGTAGCATTAATAAGGTTTTTGTTCTTAATCCTCCTCTAGAGTCAACCTTATCACCGAAAGGTAGAAAGGTGCTGTATTGGGGTTGAGTGTTTATATAACCTTAACATGAGTATAAAACGGATTAGTAAACCTGCTATCTCCAAAAGAAGATGAACCATAGTTAATTGCATTAATAAGTAAATTAAGCGGATAGTTGAGGAGATTTGGAAGCCCTATTTCCATCATCACTGAAGTAAACAACATAGTTTAGTTAGTTTTCATAATTAGAATCATAAACAACAACTCAAATATCGGTCACCAAATAGATAACAAAAAATAGAAGTTGGTACTTGAGCACTAATCCCTGAGGACGATAACTCGGTCTTCCAAGACTATATTACTTGACTCGACACGTGCACTTGCGTTTAAGTGTGTGCATGAATCGCGCATCAAGTTTTTGGAGCCGTTGCCGGGGATTGGCGTAGTTCAATATCAATCTTATCTATTCTTAATTTCTAATTTGGTTTTTATTTATTTATTTTTTTTTTTTTTTGTGAAAACCAGTATGCCGTGATCCGTTTGTTTGTTTTTGATCTGTTTCAGGCACTCAGTTTATGCGAAGGAGAAGAGGAGCAGACACTCTTGTTCCATTCAACCCAGAAATTGAGAAAACTTGTAAACAGAACAGAAGGAACCAATGAATTTCAGCCTTAATTGAGATGGAAGGCGTACCAAACAACAACCAGATGAATGAGGGGTTAGGTGATCATCATCCTAACCAAAGAATGTCTCGGAGAGTGCCAATGGATGTAGAGGAGAGAGTTCAGGTCCAAGCGGAGAGAAGCTTGGGAGATTACGTGCTGCCGAGGGTGAACGGAGCACAAACTTGCATTAGGCTCCCAACAATAGGAGCAAATAATTTTGAGATCAAACCGGCGATTCTAAGTATGGTGCAGAACACAGTTCAGTTTGGAGGATTGCTGTCGGAGGATCCTCACATGCACATAGCTAATTTCTTGGAGTTATGTTCAACATTCAGATACAATGGCTTTACTGATGACGCCGTCAGATTGAGGCTCTTTCCCTTCTCACTCAGGGATAGAGCGAAAGTGTGGCTGAATTCTTTGCCATCAGATTCGATATTTACATGGCAAGAGTTGGCGCAGAAATTTTTAGCAAAGTTCTTCCCACCATGCAAAGCAGCAAAGTTGAGAGGGGAGTTGAATAATTTCTATCAAGCCGATGGAGAATCATTATATGAAGCTTGGGAGAGATTCAAGGACTTGCAGAGGAAGTGTCCACACCACAGTATTGAGTTGTGGAATTTGGTCCACATCTTCTATAATGGGCTGAGCGGAACGACCAGAACAATTATTGATGCAGCAGCAGGTGGAACCTTTATGAGGAAAACAACCCATGAAGCTCATGACTTATTGGAAGACATGGCCACCAATAACCATATCACAGAGGATAGACAAGTGAGTGGCAGAAGAACAGTGAGAGTTCATGAGATTGATGCCATCACTGCCCTGAATGCCCAAGTTGCCCTTTTGACCAAGCAGCTGCAACAAAATACAATGTCTGTAAATGCAGTGCAACTGCCAATGAGTTGTGAAATGTGTGGTGGTCCACATACATTCGACATATGCCCTTCAGCTGATCCTAACAATAGCTCGATTGAGCAAGCAGAGTGCCAAGCTGTAGGGAACTATCAGAGGCCCCAGAACAACCCATACTCAAACACCTACAATCCAGGGTGGAGAAATCACCCAAATTCTTCATGGAGAGGTGAGCAAGGGCAGCAGAACCAGTTTAGAGGCCAGTACTAAAACCAGCAGCCATTCACTCAGGCCTCATCTTCTCAACAATTCAGTGGCCCTGCCCAACCAGAAAAGCCAGACGAGCTAAGAGCAACTTTGTTGACACTCACCAACTCCCAGACCCAGTTCATGGCGGAGACTAGATCCTCGCTCAGGAGCTTGGAAACACAGGTGGGGCAACTGGCAAAGCTAGCAACCAACAGGCCACAGGGTACCCTGCCGAGCAACACAGATATGAACCCCTAGAGAACAATGCGAAGATGCAGGTTGAGAGTGAAGCGGTTGGAGCGATGTGCACCTCGATGTGGTTGAGCAGAGGGTAGAAATAGAGAGAAAGGGTTGTTGAAGATCGCCTAATAGTAGAAAGCTCCAAAGAAAGGAGTACACCGAGAAGATTCCTTTCCCACAACGATTGCAAAGGAAAGTAGTTGATAAGCAATTCTCCAAGTTTTTGGAGACATTCAGAAAGTTACATATCAACACACCCTTCATCGAGGCGTTGCAGCAAATGCCTTCTTATTTCAAATTTATGAAGGAAATCTTGGGAAAGAAGAAGAAGTTAGGAGAATATGAGATGGTGACACTAACTGAGGAGTGCAGTGTCATCCTGCAGAAGAAATTGCCTCCTAAACTCAAGGACCCAGGGAGCTTTACATTGCCTTGCACAGTGGGCAGGGTAACATGCAATATGGCCCTTTGTGATTTGGGGGCAAGTATAAATTTGATGCCTTTGTCGGTGTTTAAGAGGTTGGATATAGGTGAATCCAAACCAACCACGGTGAGCTTGCAACTAGCGGACAGAACGGTGGTGCACCCCAGGGGGAAGATTGAGGATGTTCTTGTTAAAGTAGGAAAATTCTTTTTCCCTGCGAATTTCCTCATTCTTGACATGGAGGAGGATGCGGAGATTCCCATCATATTGGGGAGACCGTTCTTGGCAACAGGGAGAGCCCTGATTGATGTAAAGAAGGGAGAGCTGACACTGAGGGTAGAAAGTGAAGAAATGGTGTTTAAAGTGTTTAAACACGTTATTGAGCCCCCGGTCATGAGCAGGTTCTTTGCAATCAGCACCGTCAGAACTTCTTGTGAGCCAGTGCAAGCCACAACAAGGGAAATAAGTCCACCAAAGCAGGTACGTGATACTGAACCTCCGCCAAAGCAGGTATGTGATACCGAACAGTCTCTTGAAAATAATTATAAGAAGAAAAATCGAAGAAGAAAAAGGCGAATGTTAAAAAAATGGATTGGTTGTGGGGTTAATCTACCCCATACCTTTTGATTTAAAGAAGTTGCGTCCGTCTAAAAGACGTTAAAGACATCGCTACTTGGGAGGCAACCCAAAGTATTTTAAATTGTTTATTTTAATGCAGTTGATTTTTACTTAGAACAGTCTCACGGAGGTCTTGTTTATGTGTTGTGATGACAGTGCGAGGCGACAAATTTGGAGGCGGCGAAGATAAGCAAAGGATTTCAGAAAAATCGGGTGGCCGGCCTGATGCGAACGCGGCGCGCCAAAAGAGCAGAAAGACGCTGAAGTTTAAGCGCCGCGGCTAAAATCGAAAAAATTGAAGTCTAGCGCCGCTTCCATTTGCGAACGCGGCATGAAGTTGAGAATGGCGCGATAAATTGGCGCCGCGACGCCGATTCAGGCCGCGGCGCGGCTAAATCCAAAAATTAAAGACGCCCAAATCCGATTTTTCCCCAATTTCAAATCAAAACCTAAACCTTCCCCTCCACAAATACCACGAAAATCCACACTTTACCTAAAAATCTTCCATAAACCAAATCCAAACACAACCAAAGTTCTTAAATTCCCTAAACCCTTAACCATCCTAAACAACTACCCTCATCCCATTGCCTCAAATCACCATTAGAAGCAAGAAAACCTTGAAGAACACCGTCAAAGGTAACCTTCGTCTTTTCTTGAAAGCTTTACGGTAGGCAGAGGAGGTAGTAGATTGGAGGAGGTGTTGTATCTGTGAGGGTGTGTTGGGGTGTTGAAATTTGTCGTGAGATTTCGAGGAAGAGTATACGAGGTGAGTGTGGGTGTTGTGCAGAAGCTTCTTAAGTGAAGTTTGGGGGTGATAGGTGTTGTAGCTGTTGATTGGTGGGTGATAGTGTTGGTTAACGTTGTTGGTACAAAGGAAACGCTGCAAAAAGTTATCTAAAAATGTCTGCCAGAAAGAAAAGAGCTTCCACATCCACCTCAGCCCCTCAATATGATAATACTAGGTTTGTCAGCCAAAGAGCTCATGATAGATACCAAAAACTTAGTACTAGGCCCTTAATCCCTGAAAGAGGAATGGATTATCAAAGGGATTCGCTTGGGGAGGGGGATGTCTATGAGCCCATTCGGGCGATGATTGAGATGATGGGGTGGAAAAGATTTGTAAATCCGGAAAAGATAGCACCAATGAACACAGTGATGGTGCGTGAATTTTATGCTAACTTTTCGGAGAAGGTGGACAATAGATGCTTTGTGAGGGGAAGATATGTGCCTGTGACGGCAGAAGTTGTAAATGTGTTATTGAAAACAGTTGATGTTGAAGGAGGAGATGATAATTGGAGCTATTTTAGAACATGGTCTAGAAACACCACCAACATCGATCGGAATGCGTCGCGAACCACGATAAGCTTCTACAGGGCTGCATATGAATTTGCCAGAAATTGGTCAAGAGGACTGAGCAGGTGTCAGTTCAACAAAGCAACCAAGGGTTGGTTGTATTTCATCAGTGCCCGCCTGATTCCATCAACGCACTTTACAGTGCGGAAAGCGAGAATCAAATTGATATATGGAATTATGTCGGGGAAGACGATTGATGTTGGGAAGGAGATAGTGCAAAATATTGAAGAGACCAGCAGGTTGGTAACAACAGGTGGGTTGGAACATGACTCACTTATTACAAGTTTATGCGCCATAAATGGGGTCCCAACCCTACCCACTGATACTTATGAGAAAAACCAACTTCCAGTGTCATACGGGATAGTGCACTCCCTCCCAGACCCAATCCCTCCAGCAGCAGCGAGAAGGAGACCAGCAGCACCACCACCAGCAGCAGCAGAAGAGGCTGTCATGGATGGAGATGAGCCTGAGACAGAGGCTCACTATGAGGCAGGAAGCAGCCATCAGCCACCCATATAATCAGAACCTCCAGTACCTATGATGAAGCAATTGCTCCAAAACCAGAGAAAGATAATGCAAAATTTTGACACGGTGATACAAGGACAACAAGAATTGAGGCAGAGAATTGACGAGATGAGTTCCTTGTTCAACCAGTGGTCAATGCACTATCCACCGCCATTATTTTAAACCAAGTCTGTAAGTGTCCTGTTTCTTTTATTGTCTTTGAGTCTTGCACATATTTGAGACAATGTGTGATTTAAGTTTGGGGGGGGGGGTGTCTTATTTGTGTCTTATTGTTGTAGTATGTTTGAGTCTTTTTGAATTGTTTTGTGTATTTTTGAGTCATAATTTTTTTTCTTTTTGAGTCATAATTTTCTGTCAAAGATCATGCATGATGTAGTTACTAGAAACACCTAGTGAAGTAAGACTGAATAATGTAATGGAATTAGAAGCAACTATCTAAACACTTAGGTTAGATATGCAAAAAACTCATGAAATCTGTCTATTTAGGGTTTCTTGCTTGAATTGTGCATTGTTAAATGATTAAAACCTATGTGTATGATTGTTTGCTATTTGAGGCGAAATAGTTAGGATATGCATGTTAGAGAGATGACTCAGGTAATTCTTTGTTAGCCAATTCTTACCACTATTTTCTATCCCTGACATTAAAAATATCCCTAGTCAGCCCCGTTGAGCCTAAACATGAAACTTTTTCTTTGACACCCTATATTCCTACACTTATGTCATAAGTAAGAATGTGAAATAGTTGGAATAGAATGTGTTAAAAAAAGAAGACAAAAAGAGTGAACAAGGTTGATGCACCAAAAAAAAAACAATTAGAAATAGGCAAAAGCCTAAGTTTGGGGGTGCTTGTTATTCATAATACACTTCACTCTCTCAAAACAAAAGAGGGGAAAGATAAATATGAAGTGAAGGAAAGAAATCAAAAGAAAAGGGAAAAATTGAAAAGCTAAAGAGCTTATGGTACACAAAATGAGCCTAAATGCCTATTTTTACCTACCCATGCCTAAGCCTACATTACAACCTTGAAAAGTCCTGAAGATCTCTTATATGCATATCCATGATTAGTGGAGAATAGCAAGTAAAAATGCCATAGGATTTTTGAAATTGACATGCATAATTCAGTATTCTTACTTCCATTAAGTATGATTAAAATGAGTTTGCGAAATATCTAGCTTAATGTGTTTAGAATGCTAAAATTTCATGCTATATGTTCCTGCATATTATTCTGCTAACCTTCATGTTTTTCTAAGTAACACCAATGCAGCAAAGTGATCAATGTCATTGAGTCTTTCTATTTTTTTTTGTGTCTTTATTTCTTTCTTTTGATCTTTGCTCGAGGGCGAGCAAATGTTAAGTTTGGGGGTATTTGATCGATGTATTTTATATATATACTTTTTGAGTCGTTTTTAGTTAGTCTTTTGTCCATTTTTGTACAAATATGTGTCGTCTTAGGATAGATTTTCTTTCTTTTGAGTCATATTGGTTAAAGTGGCTCATTGGCGGAAAATGAGCAAAAAGAGGGCAAAAACGGAGGTTCCGGAGCTCGAAATGCGAGAAAGTGGCGAACCAGGCACAGACACGGGTCAGCGACGCGGCGCCTCCAGCCAGCAGGGCCAGGCGCCACGACACCGAAGATTCAGAGGCTTGCAGAAGTTCCAGAGCCGCGGCGCCTCTAGACAGCAGAGTTGCAGCGCCATGGCTAATCTTGAGAGTGCAGAACTTAGGCCATGGCTGATTCTGCGGCGCGACGCGGGAAAAATCAGGTTTTTGAATGAATAATGGGCCAGGCCTGAGGGAAAAGCTTAATGACTGTTTGAAGGCTATAAAAAGTGAACCCTAGGTCAGAATTAAGGGTTCCCTTTCTTGCCAATTCACAACACATCTTGGAGTTCAAGATTGGAGACCATTCTTTAGTAATTTCTTGCTTTTCTTTTACTTTATTTTCAGTTTTATGTTGGATATTGAATTAGTTCTTGTCATGTCTATGGCTAGGAACTAATTCTAATATAGGGCTTTCTATGTCAATTCACTTAAACCTTATATTTATGAATTAATGCATGTTTGTGGGTTTTCTTCTTATTGTTGAGATTTATCCAATATATGTTTTGATTGCTTGGTAATTACTTGATCATTAATTATCATTACTTATATGATTTCTAACCGAAATCCGAAAGGGGAGGTTGTGACTATGCTGTAGTTGGGTAGATATAGGTTGAATCGTGGATGAAAATACCCCGATTACTTGTGTAGCATTAATAAGGTTTTTGTTCTTAATCCTCCTCTAGAGTCAACCTTATCACCGAAAGGTAGAAAGGTGTTGTACTGGGGTTGAGTGTTTATATAACCTTAACAGGAGTATAAAACGGATTAGTAAACCTGCTATCTCCAAAAGAAGAAGAACCATAGTTAATTGCATTAATAAGTAAATTAAGCGGATAGTTGAGGAGATTTGGAAGCCCTATTTCCATCATCACTGAAGTAAACAACATAGTTTAGTTAGTTTTCATAATTAGAATTGTCACGCCCTTTTTCGACCGCGACATTTTTATTTTCTAAACTCCTGCTTAAAAATGCAATGTTAGAAAATAGAGTGCTAAATGTTAAAAGTGCAAACAAATATTAAAACGCTAAAGGTGCTAAAAGTGCAAAAGATGATAGAAATGCTAAAGGGTTGCTAGAATGCTAAAAATGCTAAGGGTTCGCGGAGTCGCCACCTAATTAATTTGGTGAATTAGGACACCTAAATGTCAACTTAGGTTAAAGTCAACACTAACTCCATTCTTTGTGGTCTGCTAAATTTAGTGAGATTCTGGGTAAGGGTTCTTTATTAATCTAGAGGGAAGGGGTTAGGCACCCTCTAAGATCCGCTAACTTGCGGTTGTCCTGCCAAACCTAGGGTAATTATTATGTTTAAAAAAATGCAAAATAAAAGCTCTTCCTGCTTAATAACATGCTAAAAAATGTTAAAATGTTTAAAAGGTGCTTAAAGTATAAAAAGGGCAAAAAGGTGTTATAAGTAAATAAAAGAGTTAAATGCTGAATGTTTTAAAAGTGCTTAAAATACTAAAGGTTGCTAAAAGGTATTAAATGCTAGAAGGGTGCTAAAGGTGCTAAGAGGTGCTTAAAAGTGCTAAATGCTAAAGTGCTGAATAATTAATAAAATGTTAGGAAATGAATGCTAGCATATTAAAATGTTTAAAAGGTGCTTAAAGTATTGAAAGGGCAAAGGTGCTATATGCTAAAGTACAAAGAATGCTAGGGAGATGTTAAAATGTTACTAAAGTTTAAAGAGGGGCTAAGAATGCAAAAATGTTAAGATGCTAGAAAGTGCTAAATGCTAGGGGTGCTTTATAGACTAATTATGTGTTCACGCAAAGGTTATTTACGGACTAATTGTGTATACTGCTAGCTAAATTAATCTTGCCTAACCTGCGTTCAATATTATATAAGAGATGCTTTAAGATGATTTTTGAGGGTTCAGGAGGAATCTGTTATGTATTTTTATAAGAAACAAAATGTTGGTTTTATGATGTAAGTTAAATTGTTTAGATTATTTTTTGCAGAATTTAGACATGCCTAACAGTCCTAGAAGACAAATAAAGTAGAAATGCATTTCTAATTATGAATTACCTTCCCACCTCTCATATGTTCAAAGAATAATTATTCTAGATTCCCTTTTAATTACAAAGTTAGAAAAATAATTTGCAATAAACAAATAAGGCATAAATGAGGTAATGAGGTTAAGGGAATAAAGGAGTTGAAGTGGATGACTCCGTCCTATTTGTTTTCTGGGAATTTCTGAAGTGAGGATGCACATAGACGCGGGTGAATGCAAATCTTCAATTGATGGATGCACAATGAGTCTCGCTATGAGACTCTTTGTTGCTCCGGTGCGTTTCATGTAAGAAAAAATAAGAAAAGATAAAGATTAGCATCCGTCCAAATAATATTAGACATGAATAATTAAGTGCTAAATATCACAGATGTCCTAACTTTATCCACTAATAAACAAGCCCTCAGCATAAGAATCGATACATGCCATACAAACAGTGGTGAGCAACAGACAGTTATCAACGAGAACTGGATAAGAATGGACTGGATCTAACACATTAATGGGTCAAAACTGATAATGCAGAGGCAGAAATGAGTATTTTATGGGCCCAGGTCAAGTAGCACACAAGCAGACAGCAGAGGAGAGCAAACAATGGACTAGGCCCAACACTCAATTATGAAGAAAATGATCGAAGGTTACCAGGAATATGTCAAGCCCAGCGACACATTTGAAAATATTTTTTAGCTAATATACAAGGGAGATATACACGGAATTGAGGATAGGTTACAGAATATGTGTGACCTCGACATACATCAAATGTATACTGAAGCATACATATCACATACATCACGAAATATACCCACGGATGGTCTACTGAAGAATGCAAAAATCAGAGGTAGTCACAGGCGATTCAGCGGTAAATACGGACAGGGACTAGGTTGAATACATAAGGCCACCTAATACTAAACAAAACCTGCAGATTCCAAAGACTATGTTTTTTCGGAGAATAAAGGACGTATCCGGCAGATTATTTAGTCTATTAGCTTGCGTGAATTCATACATACCGGAAGATAAACAGACAACTTCAAATCAGCAATATACTAGTCACAATTCCAAGATCTAAAACCATTGAGCCAAACTACTATAGCCAAACATTGTCAAGGTATAACCGATAAACAGGACAAGCAATGGACCAAGTAGACATCAAGCAACTATAAGAGTTCAATTTCAGATTCCGAATCCCCTTTCAACACAGATTTCAACAAGTAAACAATGTCACTTTGAACCAGCAACAAATCAGCCTAGAACATGTATTAACCCAAACTGGAAACTAAGGTTTTATAACATATGGAGATGAATATTAACAGTAAAAATAGACAAGTCGACTGTCAAGCAAATGGTATCGACACTAAACCAGTAATTTCGACCATACACAACAGCGACTAAAATGCTAAATATTACCAACAGAGCATATCAGTCAAACAGGTTACAAATTGTAAATCACATAAGAAAATCTGAAAGGGAATGGGTTTACCTTCTCCGGACAGCGACCCGGGGCAGCGTATCAAGTCGTCGGTCCAATCGACGGGTTTTGGGTTTGCGATGCGAATGAAAGGGCAAGGTTTGTTTTTTGCTGATTTTGACTGGAATTGAAGTAAGGAGATTCGAACTACCTATTCGTGCTATGGTAGTGATGCGGTGGCTCCCCTTTCGATGCTCTGTGCTCTCCGTCTGCCTCGGGTTATTGGCTCGCCGAGGAGTGTCCCTGTCGATGCTCTGTGTTCGACTGCTGCTGAGGAGTGTCCCCGTCAATCCTATGGGTATGCTCTGACTGAGCTCTGAATTCGACTCGGTTGTGGTGGTTCTTAACTGTTGCTCCGGGTGTCCTCCATCGATGCCTTTGCATGTGCCTTATATAGCCCTCGTTGGGTTCTAATGTTGGTAAGTAGACAAAGGCTTGTTCTTGACGATATTTGGTGCTTGATTCGTGCGATTTTGGACGAGATTTCCTATTGATTCTATATGGATTCTTACTGCTTTATTGACGAGCTTTGGGCAAGGATTTGGTTTATCTATGGTAAGAAGGGCTGGTTTCGTGCGCGTGGGTGAAGGGAAGCCCGGATTCTCCGGCGAGAATCTCGGGCGGCGACGAAAGGTGAGACTGTTAGGGTTTCGTTTCGTAGGGTTTTCTTGAGGGCTGCTGGTCTGCGGGAGACGAAATGAAGAAAGGGCTGAGTGGGCTGAAGAAAGGCTGAGGGAGTAATAAGGGAAATAGGGCCTGCGGGTATTGGGCTGGTCATGGTCAAGAGGTAAAAGGTTTGGGCTGGGTAGTTAAATTAGGGTATTAATTTTAAGTGGGTCATTAGTTATTTAATTAGTGTTAGTTTTAGGTGCTATTTAATTAATTAGTAGTAAATTAAATCAATAAATTGTGCTTAGATTATTTAGGCGCTTTATTAAAATTATTACAAGAATAAAATGGGCGTGCTATTTAATTAGTGCTTGAGTTTAAATTATTATAAAGAAATAAAGACGGACGTGCTATTTAATTAATGCTTACTACTTTAGAATGCGGCGCTATTATTTAAAAACTTATTATTATGCATTATTGCGAAGTTAAATTAACATTGAATTGAGTTTAGATTATTATTAAATTATTAAAATGCTAAATGCAAGTATGATATCTGGGAATTGTTTAAAGCTTTTATAAATGCGACGCTATTGAATGCATGTATTAGATTAAAATTGATTTTAAATTACAAATGATTATGAAATTCCCTTGCGTATTAATAAATACGGCTATGCTATCTGACACGACGTCATTGCTAAATTAATTATTTTATGTATTTATTATTAATTAAGAATCGTGACATGGCTTAAAATTAATTAATGCGAGCGCGAGACTCTAAGTGCTTAAAACTCTACGTAAGACGTGATGACATTATTAAATTGTTTATTTATGCATGTATTTATGTTTTATCGCTGCGTTTTATTATAAAAAATCATAAAAATTATTTTACAAAATTAGTCTAATCTTATAGTTAATGACTGGACGGGAGGGTCAAAATTGGGTGTCAACAAGAATCATAAACAACAACTCAAATATCGGTCACCAAATAGATAACAAAAAATAGAAGTTGGTACTTGAGCACTAATCCCTGAGGACGATAACTCGGTCTTCCAAGACTATATTACTTGACTCGACACGTGCACTTGCGTTTAAGTGTGTGCATGAATCGCGCATCAACATACCCTGGAACTACGGGGTGTAACAGCCTGGTATCTGGCCAACCACACCAATCATCATCTGTATATGAGATAAGCGTAGTCGTCGTCGAAGGATACAAATGCAAGCCATAATCAAGTGTGCCCTGAACCTACCAAAGAATGCGTTTGAGAGCATTCATATGTTTAATAATAGGGTCATGCATAAACAAACACACATGTTGTACGGCATATGTAATATTCGGTCGCGTAAACATAAGTTACTGAAGGGCCCCTGCAAGACTACGATAGCGGGTCAGATCCTCATACTGCAACACCCAACTTGGATTTAGTATCAACTGGAGTTGAAGTGGACTTACAGGATGACATCCCAGCCCTCTCAATGATCTCAACTACATACTTCCTCTGTGATAAGAACAATCCACCTGCATAACGAGTGACAACAATCCCTAAAAAATAACTCAATGGCCCCAAGTCTTTCATGACAAACTCAGAACTGAGCATTGCCATAATAGACTGACGTAATGCATCAGAAGAGGCAGTCAAGATAATATTATCCACATATAATAGTATATATGTCATCGAATAACCCCGAAGATATATGAATAATGAATTATCAGACCTGATGTTAGAGAACCCAATAGTCGAAACATAGTCAGCAAACCTCTTATACCAAAACCCGTGGAGACTGCTTAAGCCCATACAAGTACTTCTTCAACAAAAAAACATGATGAGGATATCAAGTATCCCTAAACCCCAAGGGCTGATGCATATACACTGTCTCTTTGAGATCACCATGTAGAAAACATTCTTCACGTCTAGCTGATGAATGAGACATGATTTCGAAAGAGTCAAGCTGAGCACAGTGCAAATGGTAGCCGGCTTGACCATCAGGCTAAATGTCTCACTACAATCTACACCAACCTGCTGAATCTTACTATCACCTACAAGACGAGCTTTATGCCTTGCAAAAGAACCGTCAGAATTATCCTTATGAGCAAAAATCCACATAAACCGAATAACATTAACGCCAGATGGACGGGGTACCAACTGATCGGTGTATTTTATATACACCGTTTGAGTCATTTTTAGTTAGTCTTTTGCCCATTTTTGTACAAATATGTGTCGTGTTAGGATAAATTTTCTTTCTTTTGAGTCACAATGGTTTAAAATGGCACATTGGCGAGAAGGAGAGAAAAGAGGGCAGAAACAAAGGTTCCAGAGCACAAAAAACTAAAAAGTTGGCAACCCGTGCGAGAAATGCGCGGCCATGCTGACAACCAACCAAGATAGCAGAGCGCCACGACGCCAAGCAGAGTCGCGAAGTTTCAGCCATGGCCGATTCTGCGACGCCAACGCGGGAAAATTGTCAATTCCGAATATGAATGGGCCAAGGCCAAGAAGGAAAGGGTTTGAGACGTTTTTGGTGATATAAAAAGGACCTTTAGGTCAGATTTGAAGAGTTCCACACTTTACAATTCATCACAACTTGGAGATCAAGATTAGAGACTTATTTTTGAGTAATTTCTTGTTCTTTATTTTATTTCTTTTTTGTGTATGTTGGATATTAGTTTAGTTCTTGGCATGTCTATGGCTAGGAACTAACTTAATTTAGGGATTTCCATGTCGAATCGCTTGAACCTCGTTCTTATGAATTAATGCATGTTTTGGTTTCTTCTTATTATTGTTGAGATTTATTCAATAATTATTTTGATTGCTTGGTAATTAATTGATCACTAATTATCATAACTTATATGATTTCTAATCGAAAGTCGAAAGGGGAGATTGTGAATATGCTATAGTTGAAAAAATATAGGTTTAAATCGTGGACGAAAGTACCCTGATACTTGTGTAGCTTAATATGTTATTGCTCTTAATCCTCCTTTGTAGTCAATCTTGTCATCGAAAGATAGAAGGGTTCTACATTGGGGTTGAGTGTTTATATTACCTAACAGGAGTATAAAACGGCTTAGTTAACCTGCTATATCAAAATAGAAGAAGGACCATAATTATTTGCATTAACGAGTAAAACGAGCGGATAGTTGAGGAGATTTGAAAGTCCTATTTCCACCATATCTGAAGTAAAGTAAAGTAATTTAGTTAGCATATATAATCATAGCTATAAACAATTCATCAAATTATCGGTTACCAAATAGATACTACAGAATAGAGGTTGATAATTGGACACTAATCCCTAAGGACGATAACTCGGTCTTCTAAACTATATTACTTGTCACGACACGTGCACTTGCGTTAGTGTGTGCATAAGTCGCGCATCACCAACTCCCACGTCTTATTATCAATAAGAGCATTATATTCATCAGACATGACAATTTTCTAATTTGGGTCATTTAAAGCAGACACAGGATTACAGGGTAAGGGTGATTTAAGAACAATAGAATTTAAATTAAAATATCTTTTGGTTTAAAAATACTCCTTTGGGCTCGGGTGACTGGTCCATGACTCGGGGCTGAATTGGGTGAATTTTAGGAAGGATCGGGATACGGGACGTGTGGGACAGCAAGCAGTGAGCCCGCTGGACACGAGAATTATTGGGTTTGGGCCAGTCGACGTACTGGAAACAGAGGGATGAACTGGGCTGGAAAGATGGCCCAGTTTCTGGACCCAGTGATGATGTTACTGCAGGGCCAGCGGGCAGTGGGTCCGCTGGCAGAGTCGGGGTGCGGGACATATCCGAAAAATGGTAAATATTATACGGGGATATATCATCATTCAAAAAATTGTACGAACTAGGCACATGACTATCTACCTTAGCAAATGAAAATTGGGATTCATCAAACAACACATGACGACTAATCATGATTCGATGATAAATTAAAATATTTATAATCTCGATTATTAGACGGATAACCTAAAAACACACAAGAAGTAGAACGGGCCTGAAGTTTGTTGATTGTGGTGGACGAAAAAAAAAAGGTAATATAAGCACCCAAAGACCCTAAGCTGAGAATACGAAAGAGTCTTATTATGTAAAATTTGAAGAGGGGACGAATATGTCAAACCTTTAGAAGGAAGAATGTTAAGATTATATGTAGCAATTTGTAGCGCATGATGCCAAAAAACTAGGGGTACGGAAGGATGAACCAATAAATTGCGTATAATGTTATTAATGGTACAAATTTTACGTTCGGCTTTCCCATTTTGTGAAGACGTATGAGGACAAGAAAAATGAAAATTGATCCAATTGTTAGCACAAAACTCCTGAAACTCTCCATTGTTATATTCTTTGCCATTATCACATTAAATATTTTTTATTTTTCGTTCGAATTGAGTTCTAATGGAAGCTCTAAATTTTAAGAAGATGGAAAAAACTTGGGATTTTTTCGCAATTGGAAAAGTACATAAAAATTTAGAGTATAATCATCCAAGAATAAAACATAATAACGATGACCCATAGAACTGAGAACGGAAGATATCCATAAATCGCTATGAATAATATTAAATAACATTAAAGTATGAGAAGTCGAGTCTACAAATGACAACTTAATAATTTTTCCTAGAGAACAAGATTGACAATTTGGAGTAGTACACGTACCCTTACATGAAATAAACTTATTTCTATCTAAAGTAGATAAAATAGACGACCTCGGATGACGTAGACGAGCATGCCACAAGGAATGAGTAAGAGCTGAAAAAGTTGAAGGCATGGCTTGATGCGTGAAATTGAGACTTGGTGTGATTGGATAAAGATCTCCCCTACTATCACACCTCATGAGAGGGCCCCCATATTGAAATTCTTCACAGAAAATCCAAAGAAATCAAAATTAATAGAAACACAATTATCAGTTGTGAATTTACAGACAAACACCAAGTTTTTAATTAGTTTTGGAGCATGAAGGGTATATTTCAAGACAAGTGGTGGATGGAGAGGAGACAAAATTGTAAGACCAGAACCCTTAATTAGAATTGAATTACCATTACCAATAATTATACCATGATTAGTTGATTACTGCTCAAATTGGAATAAGACGAGAGAGTACCTTGGTCGGATGTCATGTGGGTAGTGGAGCTTGTGTCCATGTACCAATTCGGGTCTGGTTGAGTTAA
This sequence comes from Przewalskia tangutica, assembly GCA_029844215.1. Classification (NCBI taxonomy): domain Eukaryota; kingdom Viridiplantae; phylum Streptophyta; class Magnoliopsida; order Solanales; family Solanaceae; genus Przewalskia; species Przewalskia tangutica. The sequence continues at coordinate 94,281,962 of CM056728.1, read as the reverse complement.
TCCAAGCGTGTGCATTGCGATTTCAATGTCGGTTGTGGGTCCCGCTGCGTGATGGGTTTGAGGGGGCCGAGGCCCGAGTATTCCGGACTGCTACCCCGACCCATAAACTGGTCTGACACTCGAACCGGCGAGCCAAGATTCGGAAACGGGCTTGGTGGCGATCGGGCCCGGTTCTGGTAATACATCGGCGTGGCTGGCGGCCGGGCCCCACTGCCACTACATAGGGACCCACTACTGGCCCCACGTCTGCTGATGTAGCTGACTTCCCCGAGGGGCACCACCGCCACTATCACTGTTCCGGTTGTCGTCGGTGTTGCCGTCGCGATTCTTGCCATTATTTTCCCAATTTTGACCCTTTTTACCACCACAGTTGTTGCGATTTCGGCTCAAGTTGGTGGAATCGGAAGGAGGAAAATTGGTCTCAGTCATCATACTAGCCCCTATAGCCGCCTTTTTAGCCAAACCCGCTTCTTTCAATGTGAGCATGAATCGGACTTGATAGAATTCTGAAAGGGGGTTACTTTGACGAAGGATTGAAGCAACAACGTTATAGCCTCAGACAGGGCTGTAATCATCTGTAGGACGAGATGACTATTGCTCACAGGAACCCCTACGTTGTGAAATTGATCCGCCAAGTCCTTGAGTCGTTTACAATAAGATAAAACGTTAGGAAAATTCACCACAACAACTTGAGAAAATTCCTGTTCAAGGGTGACAATGCGTCAATAACTGTTATCCTGGAAGATATCACGCAATCGATTCCAAGAAGCCATAGTTGTGGAGTTAGGTTACATAATCGTCTGTAAGAGGTCAAGAGATATAGTTGTATAAATTCATTGGAGAACTTTTGCGTCAAGAGTGACCTATGATTTTGGATCATCCTCTTTGGTGGGCACAACCTCCTCTGTATTAGCAGTCGGAGAGATTATGTGGTGGAGGACTTGATGTGCTATCACATGAATCTTGAATAATTCTGCTCACGCCCCATAGTGGACGTTTTCTAGGTCAAGAACAATAAGAAGAACACTCTTGATGTTAGAAACTGTAAGGGCAAGATGAAATATGTTCTTATCAGTCATAGTGAATAGAACAACAAGATCCAGAGTAGGGATTTGATGAAGGGATGAACAAACCGAGAAATGTCTCGGTTGTTTGGGAAAAGAGAGGTATCAGATTTTTGGAGTTTGCGGAAGCAAGCAAGGAAAAAATACCTAGACTTGTGATACCATGAAAGAAATAATCTCTTGATTATTCTTATTGATGAAAGGTGTATATATACAAGTTACAATAGGAAAATCTGTTTTCTATTCTACATCTAAATTCCTATTCTATATGGAGTCTAAATATACACTTATGATAATATTACAATACTAATTAAGGTACAAGACTAATATACTAAATATGGTACTGCTCCAGATGGGTATATACACGGACTGACTGGCCCAAGGCCTTTCTGCTTTGGCTTTGAAAATATACTCAAATGTACATAGAATTGTAAATACCATGTGTATATTATATGTATATTTAATATGTTTTTTCTTTTATATCTGGAGTTATTACAATACTTGGGCACGAAGCACCAAGCATTTCACCACGAACGAAGCGTAGAAGTTCATATTTAATAGAGCATTTGCTTCTTTTTGGCCTTTTCTTAGAGAAGGGAGAATCAGAATTCTGAGTAAGAGAAAGAAGCCATTTTAATTTATTGTCCCTTGGAATATACACCGTCTTAGCAAATGTCCAAACAAACGGTAAATAAAAAGTAAAGTTTGCTCAGGCCCCCCCTTCTATTTGCCCCTTGCCTCTCTGTTCCTCTTGTCAACTACTTGGATATCTGGGCCTTTTTTGCTTTCTCCTTTTTTCTTCTGGACCATTACAAGTTCATACCAGTATCTCTTTTAGTCCTACTGTCCCACCCATGCATGCATTCCTATTATATTTATACCCACCAACAACAATGACACATCCACATATACATGAGGTCCCTTTTAAAGAGCCTACCATTATACCATAAATTCCTAGTCCTTTGTTCATTTAAATCAAGGAGCAAATAAAAAGATTCGGTGTCCATTGTGAGGTCAATCTCCAAAATGGATGTAAGCACTCATAGTTAATTACTATTATTTTTTTCTTGTGGGTGACTACATTTTATTTGTTGTTGATAGGAGAGCGATTATTACTTGATGAATAGGAACCATATTCCAGCATTTGGTAGCTGGGACTGTAACGATGATGAATTCCCAATTCCATTCACACAGTGCTTTGAATCTGCTAGGCAAGCTGGTTTGCTTCGTTACAGCTATTCTCAAGACCGTGATTTGTACGTCGCCGGCGACCTCTACCAGAATGATATTCTCACTCCAGCCATGATTGTTGTTCCTCGTCGGAAGGTACTAACAAATATTATTATGTCTGTTACTCCTCTGGCCCAAATAAATATCGCTTTAGCTCTTTTCATGATCAGGTATAAACTCTCATTTAAAATTTTAATTAATTTATTTGGTTTAAGTTATTCTAATTTATGTGACATAATTAGAATTTCGAAGTTTTGATAGTAAATTTAAATATGAAATCTATAAATTATATTAAAAATAGTAAACCACAATTATTAATAATTTAAAATATTTAAAAGCATATGAAAAGATCACAGTTAAAAAACATTGTTTGACTTTTGAAATTAAAAGAATACCACAAATATTCGGACAGAAGAAATAATAATTTATACTATATATTAAATAACTGATAAAGTTGATGACATGCGACATGATATCACATGTTTAAGCCAAGGAAATTTTCTTGCAAAAATATAGGGTAAGGCTGATCACATAGACCTTTGTGATTCGGCCCTTTCCTAAATCCCACATATAGCGGAGCTTAATGCACCAGACTATCCTTTTTCTCTGCTCTTGAAATTACACGATATGTTATTGTGATACTCCATATTAATTAAAATTTAAACATATACAAAATTTGGACCAAAATTAGCTCACAGCCTCACCCTAGCTCCTGTTATTATTTCTGTAAGCCTCTATTGTCCTTTATCTCCATTTAAGACTTGTGGTAAGAGTATTAAAGAGAACAGTTTTTGGTCTGTAGAGTTGCATATGAGGCAGAACATGTGAAAGCATTCAATGATTTTGGTTTTACTCATGCTTGTTTTTTGATCCTCAAAAATGAAATCTCTCTAAATTTAATTAAGGCATCATCCTTTGTCATAAATTTAACCACTTTTTGCAAACAATTAATGAACTGAGTATTGAGATGTGATCCTTCAGGAAAAAGTTACTTCTATATTGAGTACATTATAATAATCTAAGATTATGATTCGATTTCTGGTAGTACTTTTTATTATTTCTTATACTTTAATTATTATATTATTTGGTGTAGTTATTATTTCTTTTGCATGTTTTCTTTAGTGTTTGTGTCATAATTTCTGTCCTCTCATTGTTTTCTTTTTCGAAGTACTTCTTTTATATGATTTTACTTGAGCGAAGATATATTGAAAACAATCTCTTTGAGGTAGAGGTAAGGTCTGCATACATTCTATCTCTCTAGACCCCACTCGTGGTATTACATTGGGTGTGATGATGTTGTCTTAATAATGTAAGGGGGTCGTTTGGTTCCAAGACAAATTATGCTGGAATTAGTTATGTTGAGATTAATTATCCTAGTATTATTTCTTATTGATTGTTTGGTTTATAGTACTAAAAGTGACATGCATTCCATAATTTTTAAAAAGAAAGTTATTTGTTTACACAAAATCCCTCAACTTATTTAGTAGAAAAAAGTATTTGAGGGACCTCATGACTATTTTTGTCATTTCATTGGATAAGTTATCCCCGTACTATTTTTAATCTAAAAGATGGATCACCGTTTCCTAAAGATTGACTAAACTGAGGTGCATCATGTGGATTTTGTCGACACAGAGAAATGCAACTACTGGTAAAGAAGGAAGAAAGGAGGGGTGGGTGGTGTGCAATTGTGAATACGATGAAGTGAAAGAAGCAGCACGTCCTGTTCCAGCACCACCTAAAAGGATAACTCAAGTAGTAGATGAAGATCTTTACAAGATTTCCCCTCAATTGCTCCACTCTAAGGCTAAGAGAGTATGCCAATTCTTAAACAAAAGTTGAATCCCACAGCATTATCTAAGTACACATATTATGTGATGCCTTTAGACTTTCTTGTGCTAAACGTTTTTGTTTATTTTGTCAACTCTTTGCAGAAAGGCATTAGGGGATTCTTTTCGATGTGCCTGCTGCCAACTTATGCTTCTTGATCCTGAGATAGAGCTCAAATCCTGCAAACAAGACAAGATTTAGGATTCATATTGAATAGTACTAGCTACTTTCTTGTAAAAACTATTCGTCCAGTGTAGAGATGTTTGAATTATTTCCTTGGGTTTATACAAGTAGTAAAAAAGGCCCATAACAGACAAGAGTGTTGGCTAGTCCAAGAAGATAATTATCCATCATTATTTTATGATGGTAACTAAGATGCCTTTTCATTTAGTAGCTACTCTATTGCTAGTATTTTTCTTCTTTTGGAAGTGTTTCGATGTATTAGTGCCGTGCGTTGGTTGAGTTTATGGAAAGCTTATAAGTAATTATTTTTTAAAATAAGCACTTATGAAATTTTTTAGATGTGTTTGGTTGAAAAAAGGAGTAGAGCTTATGGGTGTCATAAACGTTTATTTCATAAGCTCAAAATTTAGGCTTATGGGAGTAGAGTTTCTTTTGGCCTAATAACTTTTTTGTTTTTTATATAATTTTTTTTTTTATTGACAACCAAACACCTAACAATTTTTTAATAAAAACTCTACTCCTATAAACTCTTTTTAATAAGCTATATCAAACGGGTCCTTACCCCCTACTGCACTAGTGCTCCTCTTATGTAATTTAAAAATGTGTCAATATTGAAGATTGGGATGGGAAAAGGCTAAAATTACTTTATTTTCCTAATTGACAAACTGAAAGTGACGATAAGCCCAACATGCTTTTAGAGAGAAGGTACCCGATATTCATTTTTTTTCAATTCCTAACAACATAGAAAGGTTACGTCTTTTAACATCGTTGCAATATGCGATATGCGCTCCTGTAAATTAAAATAATTAAGTTCCATAGTTTAATATTTTATTCTTTTTATCTTATGTGACACTATTTTCTTTTTCAACTATAAAATTCAAACTTTTATAGTTACGGAAATATTATATCATCTTTATAAATGTCATGTTTAAGATCATAAAATATTTCTTTTTGTTTCTTAATCTCCGTATCTAGTAGAATAGAGGGAGTGATTTGCTAACAAGGGATTCTGAATTGGAAGCTTATGACTTGTTCATGTAAAACCTGAATATCGATTTACTTTTACTAGTCATAATTCTAAACGTCTCCATTCAATAGTAGAGTTATGAAACGATAGAGTGAAGCTACCAAATGCTAGTTTGTTTTTCTAAATGTCTCCATTCAATAGTAGAGTTATGAAACGAATAGTACTGCTGAGTGAAGCTACCAAATGCTAGTTTGCTTTTCTAAACGTCTCCCTTTTTATGTTGTTAGTTGAATGGTGTCAGTCTTCAATTGTGTTGACTGTTTGTTGCATTTGTTAGCCCAATTTGAGAAAATTCAATCTGCCATTGATTCAATTCCTTCCAATAATTTTAATTGAATTTGTATCTTCATCAATTATCGCTTGATATGATGAGCTTCGTATCTATCTTCGAGAGGTTATATGAAGTCTAGGAAAACTCTAATCTTTAATTCTTTATCGCGCGTACTTGATTCGAATAGTTTCCTTGTTTACTCTTATAAATGGTGAGGACCCGTTCAGCTGCAGTTGGAGATCAAGAGCCTGCACCTATGCTCGTACCTGCTGCCAGGACCGTTGCTCGAGGAGGAGGCAGGGGACGTGGTAGAGGTCGACGCAGGGCTAAAACACGTATTGCTACACTAGCTAGAGGCCGAGCACCAATTGCTACTCAGGTCCATGCTAGGGATTTGAGTCCGGATCCAGAGAAGGCTCCAGATGAGGAGCCAGTTCAGGTGGATGAGAATGGACCCACCCAGACACCAGAGGAATTCATTATACTCTTTTTCATGATACTTTGGCACGTATTCTAAGTGACTTTGAGGGTTAGGCCCAGAGGGCACACTACTAGCACTACAAGAAAAACAGGTTACGATGACAGTTCACACGTGACATAAATGCAAGTGTTACATCTTTTTACTAAATTTATGTTTTTTCTTGACATTGATATAACAAGTTTTTTAAGTGTCATATAATTATGACATTTGTGTGACGGTTTTTTTAAATGTCATTTATTTATGACGTTTGTGTGACGGATTTTTTAAGTGTCATTTATTTATGACGTTTGTGTGACGGTTTTGTGAAATGTCACATAAATAAGTGGCTTGTGTTTTAAATTGATAAAAAATGACTCGTGTGATTGATTAAAACGACACTGTTTTAATTATTTATTTAACACTTTTAATTCAAATTAAGACTTACACGATTTTTATTCTTTTTAAAATTTGGTTTTAATAAAAATAAACTAAACGTTGTCGTTTTAACATTATAAAAAATAAAAGATCAAAGACTCTATAAAAATACTAAGTGTCTTCACGCTCACACAATCTGCATTACGCCTGTACACCGGTGTCATCTTCATTACGCCTATGAAATGACGACATCTGCATTACGTTCAAGCAACAACGTCATCTTACATACGTCGGGGCAAGGACATCATTCACATTGCATCATGTCTGTGCAAGGGCATCATTTCGACTCACTTGAGTCACGTTTTTTTCATGTACTCACTCTCTATCCTTTGTGCATCGGTTGTGCATTAATTTTATCTTAGCTCTGGCCTACAGAAATTTGAATCGACGCCTGAATCTAATGTTGTTATGCTCTTGCTTAATATTTTGCCGCGCAATCAGGGCCATTATAACTCGACACTGAGACAATATTGAATCTGCATCATCTTGGTAATCAATTATCCTTAATCTTTATTCAAATTCCCGGTGATCGGGACAAAATTGGCTAATCAGTTAACATATTTGGCCGAAAACTCTTCCATCGTCTCCAGCTAAACAGGGACATGCTGTTGACACCCAATTTTGACCAATCTTTCCGATAATTTATTGCAATTTTAAATATTTTTGACACCACATTTTTATCATCACTTTTTGCATTTTTATATATCATAATCATAAATATTTCATGTTATCATATTTTCACAAAGTGATATTGCATTTTTTATTTTTAATTAAGCATTAAGCCTTAATATTATGTTTTTATTATTATCAGATCGTCACTTTCCCCCCAAAACTAGCGAAGACCCCTAGCAATATTCCCACAAAATCTGCCCAAATCAGTCTTCTCCTTTCTCACACTCCATCTCTGAAGATTGCAGGCTTGAACCACTACGATTTCAGCCAATTTGTGGTTAAGGTCCCATCCCCATTTTTGGGAGGCTGCTTGGAAATCCCAAAATAGTCTTAGCCGACACACCCATCAACCACCACCCTTCGTCGGAGCTCCGGGCTCCGGCGAATTCCAAACCCCGGTCCGCAACGCCCCTCTTTCCCTTCTGGCCGCACACTCTCCTTTCTAATACCCTAGCCCCTCTCTCACACCCCTAACCCCACTACTTCACCTCACGCACACACAAATCAGCATCTACACACAAAGAGAAACATAATACAGTACCTGCTGTGCAAAATGGCAAAAAAAATCTTCTTTCTTTCTCCTTCAACCGTCATTCTCAGGCACCAGGTAAGTCTCTCTCCATCGTTTTAGTTATGTCTCTCCCTCACTCGCTTTGTTTTACAGATTTTTCTATTCTCTTTTGTTTGTTTTTATGGTTCTTTTGATATGGAGTTTGAGAGCTCAAATTGTGAAATTCTTGTTGTTGGCTGATTGATATGAAAGTGTGATTCTTTAAAATATAATTACCATCAAACTGGGAGGGTAATTTATTTGCCTATTGTATTGTGGCTAAAGTTATGCACGTGACCTGTTTGACAAATTATCTGAGTGTCGAGTTCATTCGCTGGTGAAGTCTGAGTAACCGAGCGATGAAATGCATAGAAGTAAGTTTTGGCGTGTGGCTTTGGTCCAAGAGGGAGTTCGGAGCTGTTGTGAATCCTGTGATGGATGACAGTGGTGCTGCATTTTGGTTGGAAACAGTATGGCTGCATTGGGACTGATGTGCACCAATATTTAAGTTTCTTTTCTGGCTAATGTGCTGCCCTTGTTCTTCAATTTAGTATGTTTCACTGAACTAGTTCACTTGTTGATAGCTCCGCTGAAATTTTCAACTGTTGTTCCGGTGCTCAAAATGCTTAAAATATTGGCTTCTTGAGTGTTATGTTGTACGAAACCTGATTCTTATTTGAAATTGATTAAGAAAGTTGACGAAGTTTGTTTGCTATAGTTGTGAGCTGCATTGCTTTTTTTCGAATTTAGGAAGTCTGAGTACTAAATTTCAAGCTTAATTTTGATTCCAAGAAGTTCTAGTTTTGCTTTTCCATGTGTCTGTATATATGCCTCATTAAGTCTTTGAACAAAATCAACCCTTGTGACTCAGTCAGTAATGTGTGCATGATCTATAAGTTTCAATACTAAAAGGTTGGGTCTTTATGAAATTATTTGGGAAAGAAAAACTTGGTTTGGTTCTGAACTGAAATGACAACTTTTTGAGTTTGGTTGAACATGGCAGGGAACAATGCTTCATAGGAATACATTTTTCTTGTGCAATGACTTGATTATGCCTGATTGTTCTCTAATAATGGTTTTAATCTTATTTGGTGAATGAATTATAGCAAGTAAATGTACTGTATACTTTTGTGCTCATAAGGTACCTTGTGACACAAAATGACTTCTAGTTCATACGGAAAAGCTCAAGAAGGCTTGGAACAACTTCCTCATCCTTATGCTCTAGCTCAGCAACCCGTCTTTCAGGGAGTCCCTCTTATTTTGCCTTTATTGTGTAGCTACATTGAGGACAATGGAACTTTTTAAGTTGGGGGGTGACTTTATCTTGATAGATATTTTGAATATGAAATTGTTCATCAATTTTTTCGCAGCGGCATGCAAATGTTTACAACTACAATTGGTCAAAGAAAAAGTGGGCTTACTCGACTATGCTGAAATATGTTAAAGTATGACTTGTTTTATTTGGTATGCATACTTGAGTGATTATATATTTAGTGAATCTTTATAACTTTTGTTTTAAGTTATATTTACATGCTAATATTTAATTCAATGGCAAACACTACTACAATCTGGTGGTACCGAGTGTGGCTATTGTGTGATGCGTTTCATGAAAGAGTTGATGCTAGACTCGACTTTAATGATAAATAATGTAAGTATTATACTTAAATGATAGATCATTAACCATGCTAATTATTACATCATTTTAAGCATTACTAATTATTTTCTTTTTGTGGTTTATAGTTTTACGACAAATACATGTACTCACAAGAGGAACTTGATGATATTCATATCGAGTGGGGATTACATTTTTCGAAGATACTTGCTGAAATAGAAGTTCGTAAACTAAATGCTGATGAGTAAACATTTTAGATTGATAAGATACTTGATTAACATTATTTTAGTCATTAATTAAAAACTTTAATAGCACTTTGAATAATTATCCATTTTGGGAAGATTTTGTACAATAGATTCTAGTTATTTAATGTATACTTTTGGTGTTATTTAAATTTTCAGTTCATTGCATCGGTGCACTCAATTTGCAATATTGAAATTAAATTGACAAAAAAAATAATTCCCGCCAAATTTAATTTTCCCCGACATATTAAAATAAATTATTAATTTAATATATATATTTTTTAAAATTGAATATTTGGCGTCGGGAAGTTAAAATTTATGCGACCGGTTTGAACCGTCACATGTATGTGACATTTGTGTGACGGATTTAAACTGTCACATGTCATGTGACAGATACATCACTGTCATCTGTTTGTGACACTGACAAAGATGACACTTACAAGAACCGTCATCTTAGGGGTTAGATGACGATTTTTACCCGTCACCGTAGGATATTTTTGTAGTAGTGTAGTTACTCTAGAGGGTTCCCATGCAAGAGTTGGAGGTCAGACTCCCGATTAGATGGTTGCTGCAGGATATAACACTTCAGGGGCACATCCAGCTGCTTTTGTGGCTCCTAAGTTTTCGGTGTTCCAGCTCAGGGTGTTGTTATTCGATCAGTTTCTCAGCCCACTATGACCGTTAAGGAGCGGAAGAGGCGAGATAAGTTTGAGAAAGAGAAGCCACCATAGTTTGATGGGTATCCTAACAATAATGCTTATGAGTTTTTGATGAGTTTCCATGACAGGTTGGATAATTTGGGGTTGGTTGAGTCCAACGGTGTTGATTTCACTGTGTTCCAGATGATTTACCCTGCCAAACAGTAGTGGAGGGTGTTTATTGAGACTAGGCCAGTTGGGTCGCCTCCACTTACTTAGGTAAAGTTTACTAGTGTGTTTCTGAAGAAGTAGGTTCCCATAGCTTGATGGAGGAGAGGCTTAGGCAGTTTGATCGATTGGAGTAGGTGAGGATGTTTGTGACTGAGTATGAGATGAGGTTTCACTCCTTGTCTCACCATGGTTTGACTATTTTTCCAGATGAGGCAGATATGAGCATAAAGTTTGTTAGGGGTCTGTCTTATCCCTTTCAACTTGCAGAGACATATATGACATCTTCAAGAGGTACTTTTCAGGCAGTGGTAGATGCCACTAAGAGTGTCAAGTTTATTAGGCGTCAGGAGTTTGAGAATAGATTGGGCAAGAAACCTTGTAGCTCGAGCAGTTATTGAGGTACCTCATTCAGAGTATGGGTCATCATGTCAGGGGTCATCGACCTTAGTTCACAAGGTCAGTTCATGTAGTGATGCAGACTTCGACTGGTAGTTCTACGGGTCATTGTGGTTATAGTTCGGGACAGGGTTCCAGGGTTCATATTTCCTACCCGGAGGTCGAGGTAGTCATTCCATCTATTCTAGCTCTTCTTAGTAGCCTGTGTCCCATTGTGGATATTATGAATGTGGTAATGTGGGACATTTCATGGGGGACTGTCCTAGATTTAGGTAGAGTGGTTAGCACTCCGGTTCTTAGAGTTCTGTATATAAAGCAGCAATACAACAAACTAGAGGTGGTGCATGAAGTGGTAGATGTAGTTCTCACTCAGGTAGACGTGGTTCTCAGGTAGGCCGTGGTGGTGCTCGGGGGGTTCTCAAGCCGAGGGTGGCCGTACTATGTGCTATGCATTTTCGGGTAGATCAGTGACAAGATTCTGATGAAGTCATTATATGTACTATTTCAGCTTGTCGTTGGTCGACCATAACAGTATTATAATTCAGGCTCTACATACTCTTATGTGTCTACTTATTTTTCTTTAGGTCTGGGTATGATTTGTGAGTCACTTGACTTTCCTGTTAGTGTTTCTACTCTTGTTGGGGATTTCATTGTGATGGATCGAATGTATCGATCATGTATTGTGACTTTTATGGGGTATGACACTTAGGTTGACTTGATGATTCTAGACATGGTAGATTTCAACACTATTCTAGGCATGGATATTTCATCTCCTTATCATGCGATTTTGGACTATCATACCAAGACAATTACATTAATTATGCAGGGAATTCCTAGGTTGGAGTGGAATGGTGTCACTAGTCATACATCGATGAAGGTATTTTTTATCTTAAGTCTACACAGATGGTTGAGAAAGGGTGTTTGTCCTATCTGACGTATGTTCGAGATACTATCGCTGATACTTTTTTTCTTAAGTTAGCCTTTGTCGTGACATAGTTTCCTGATGTATTTCCAATAGATTTGCCTGGTGTTCCACCAGATCGTGATATTGATTTTTGTATTGATTTGGAGTTGGGAACCTATTTCTATTCCGCTATATCAGATAGCACCGACAGAGTTGAAGAAGTTAATGAGTAATTGCAGGACATGTTGATCAAGGGGTTATTAGACTTAGTTTTTGCCTTAGGGTGCTCCGATATTGTTTGGAAAGAAGAAAGATGAGTCTATGCGTATGTGTACCGATGATCGGCAGTTGAACAAGGTTGCAATCAAGATTAAGTATCCTATTCCTCGTATTGATGACCTATTTGATGAACTTCAGAGTGCATCAATCTTCTTTAAGATCAATTTGAGGTTTGGTTATCACTAGTTGAAGATTAGGGCGGAGAACATTTCTAAGACAATTTTCATGACCCGTTATGGTCATTATAAGTTCTTAGTCATGTCTTGGCTGACTGATGTCCCAACATCTTTCATGGATTTGATGAACATGTCTTCAAATCGTACTCGAATTCATTTGTGATCTTGTTCATCGATAAGTGTTGATATAATCTCATAGTAGAGTAGAGCATGAGCAACATTTTAAGGATCGTGCTTAGATTTCTGAAGGAGAATTAACTTTATGCCAAGTTTTCAAAGTGTGAGTTTTGGCTCAATCTTGTGTCATTTTGGGCCATGTGCTGACCAAGGATGATATTATGACGGGATCCCAAGAAGATTAAGGTAGGTGTATGATTGGATCAGACCTACTTCGGTTACCGAGATTTTGAGTTTTTTGGCCTAGCTAGTCACTATTGGCGCTTTGTAGAGGCCTTTTCATCTATTGAAACTCTCTTGACCAGATTGACTCAGAAAAATATTGTTACACACCGTAGTTTCAGGGTATGTATATGAGGACGTACGTAAGAGAATGCGACCTTAAGTTTGAAAGGAAGAAAGATTTCTTTTTCCTACGAAAAATGTTCCGAACCACGTGAAGGAAAAATGTTTGTTATTGAGAATTGGATTCTCAATTTTGGTATTTAAGACTTATAGGATTTATAAGAATTATGAAATTTTATTTCCAGATTTGGTCATGTGGGGCCCACCCGGAAAATTTTACGACTTTGTGGGGCCCACAAAGTTTTCGATATTTGACCAATTATTGAGATTGTGGGGAAATGAAATATTTTGGATCAATAGGAGGGCGACACGTGTCACTCCCATGTGGCCCATGTTGGGCGAGAATGAGAGAACAAGTGGCAAGTCAAGTGTCTCAAGATATTTGTTGGACAAGTGACTTGTGGGACCCGTACACACTTGTCCTCAATCTCAACCACACACTTGCTTTGATCCTAGCCCTTGATTGTCTTATATATACACACCTTGAGGTTGAAGACTTCAACACTTAGAAAAAAATTCAAGAACTATACTCCCTTCCTTGTTGTGCTCTCGGCACCCCCCCTATTGTGAAGAACAATTCTTCATTTGTTGTTGATTAATCCCATTGCTTAAACCAAGTGTCCCTAGTAGTGTTCTAAGGATATCCCAACACAAAAATCCCGGAAATACTACGTTAATCCGATAGTCGCAAAGTGAAACCCTAAGGTGATCTTCATATTTTTGGATGAAGTGTTAAGAGAAGTTGGTTAGGAACTTCTAAGGGTTGCTTGGAGTGGATTGGAACGTAAAGACTAGGAGCTAAGATTCCTAAGGGTCGACTTATAATCTTGGAAATTTTGGGCTTATTGAGGTAATAATCCTTGTCCTTCTAATGTAATTTGAGATTACATGTTATAGTAGTATATAAATGAGTATGAGATATGTGGAAGGAAGATTGAAAAGATTTGGACCTTATTAAGATGTTAAAACCAAATTGGAATGCTAGTCATTAAAGTTGTTAAAACATTACCTATTACTTGTTGACATGAAGGAATCTTGTTGATAACAAGTTAATATAACTTATATAAAGATTGGAATATAAGTTGGAATTATAACGAAGCAATGAAACAATTTTGGCATGCTAGCCGAAAACTGGACAGTTTTGATTGTAGTAGTTGGCCAAGAACACCAACTAAATCACTGGACTAATGGATTGTATTTGTCACGACCCGAACCCGGGCCCGTGACTGGTGCCTTACCCCGGGCACCCTAGTGATACAACATCAGAGTAATCAGCGGAACATAAAACAGTAAAATGAAATAACAAGAAGTATAAAACGATAATCTGAGAAAAATTGCCTTTCGGCATGTATAAATCAACTTTAAAACCGAACAGTTACATCCTTATTACAACTCTGCCCACAACAGTACTACAGACCTCTAAGAATGATACGACAATAATGGCGGGACAGGGCCCCGCCATACCCCTGAATGTAAATACCTACAACGACAGGGGACTATACCACTGATAAGCCTCCGGAGAAACGGAGCTTTCCCAAACGCTGAACTGTGACCCTAAGAGCGAGGATCAATGACTGGTGTACCTTTACCTGCGGCATGAACGCAGCCCCCCGAAGGAGGTCAGTACAACAGGTACCGAGTATGTGAAACTAAAAATAATTACTGTAAATGAAATCATAGTAGTCTATGTAAAGCAGGAGACATGTATGATAACCAAACTACAGTTCACAATAAATAAGCAGTCATGTCAAGTCAGGGACTCACGCCCTCAAGTCATCACTCAAATATAACTATGGGTCTCATGCCCACAATATCAATCATGCCCGTGGAATACCTTCCTCACTGCCGGCAGTCTATGATATAAAAGCACCAAGGAATACACATGAACACCAGGTCCCACCTGTGTCCTAATAGAACCGCATGGGGGTAAATGCGAAGGCATAGCCGACTACTAAAACCACAGTGCAACAAGGTCATAAATCGTATCATGAGATCTGTCTGCACCGTCACATGATCAAAGCCGCCACTCGCCCGTGATATCTAATGTCGCGTCTAGCCACGAACTTCCGCGACTCGCATAGGCCAATCTCATAGGCCCGCGTGAGGTATAACCCGCATCGAGGGTAGCTACTCCGGCATCCGCTGGACTTCGCGATCCGCATGGCCACATAGACCGCATGCCCATAAAGGACGCAAACTAACACGGAACTCTCGTAGCTCGCATAGGCCCACGGGACCGCGTGAGGTATTCTCGAATCATAGGTCACTAGACCCGCTGAGTCTACCCCGCGTGGAGGCGGCTTAACCTCGGAAGCGATCGGGGAGTGGTATAATACCAACATAACGGTGATAGTGAAACTATTTAAGCGCAATCGAGGAAACCCTTTACACAAACATCACAAGATACTAACACACGTAGCGTCCTAGCATGTTTACTTATCAAATAAACAAGAAAGTATCACAAGGCTATCACAACCCAACACAATCAAGTTATACACACAAGGCACTTTCTACTATATGATTAACAAGATCGGGTTTCTATCCCCAAAGTACTTCATACATTAACCCTTTTAAAAGATCGTTACTTTCACAAAAGTCACACGATACCCGTAGTATATGAAAATAGAGTGATTATCTTTTGAAGTAAATCAAAACACTACTCTTTGTAAAATCAAGTAACCATTCTTTTCCAAACGTTTCAAGTTTGCCTAATTTCAATTACTCAAGTTTCTCATTTTCGAAAGGTTTCGTAGTTCATAGTCTTATTCATTTAAGAATGTAATTCTTTTTTTTAAACAATCGGAGGAACATAAGCCTTATATGTGAGTAGGATATTCTTGTTTATAACAATCTTATTACAGCAGCCATGATCTAGGAAATATCATTTTGTCTCATCTTAGCTTCTATGCAGATGGAAGTTTCTACTGGTTTCAATAATACTTAATTATTCGATACATTTTCCTTTATTAACGCTGCAGTGGTTTGTCGATACACATTTCTGATTTCCGAAATCAGTAAAACATTATTCCTTTTAAAACCAAGTACTCATTACTCACGAATGAGGTTTCACACGAAATTCATATCAATTCATTTAAGTTAAGTCTCTTATCTTACAAGATCAAGTCTCTTAACTTCTAAAATAATAAATCATTCGTTTTATCTCTCTTAAGCCATTATACCTAACTTCCCATAAAGCTAGTATAACTCTTAAGATTTTAAAACCAAGTATTACTCTTCTTTTAAAAACAGTTCTTAATTCTCTTGAACTACTTCAAGATTATTATTATTCGGGCTTAAGTCAAAAGACATTGCCGTACAACTACGTTCAATTAACACACGTACGTCTACCGTACTACATAGTTATACACATATCATGCTAGAAGAGATAGGAAGAGATTCACATACCTCGCGACGATTATCGACTAAAAGCAAATCGCTCCACGGCTATAACCCGGCTAGTCTGGTCCACCTTCTCAAGTAGCACATGCTACTCGCAGAACATTCAACCTATACAGGTTATACAAGTCTATCAAAGTCTAGACTACTCGGTAGAATAAATCTAGATGCAAGATCCTACGGGAAAATTGGGCAGCCCTTCCCTACCCGTCAAACTACACAAGTCTACTGTAATACAGTCCTACGTAATTACAGTTCAGTTCTCTTCTTTAAATTCAGGCTTAAGTCCAAGGACATTGCCACAAAACTATGTTCAGTTCTATATATAGTATACTTCAACTATATATTCCTACAACATGTAATTTCCAATTACAATAGGGGGACAAGATAATTACCTCGATAAGCCCATAATTATCCAAGTAGATGTCGATCCTGGGCAACGTTTAGCTCCAACTCCGTGCGCTCCAACCCGCTCCAAACCACCCTTAGAAGTTCTAACCAACTTCTACATAATACTCCAACTAACTATGGAGATTTTCCTTAGGGTTCGGTTTTGTGACTGACGGGAAGTATAATAGTATAACGGGGCTTTTCGTATAGGTATAACCTTAGAATACTACAAGGTATACGGCTAAGGTAATTTGGGTATAGTAACAATACTTTTGAGAGTATTTCTACCAAGAGGGGGTATTTATACGAGACAACACCACAAAAAGGGGGTGTATACCCTACTACCCCACTGGAAGTACTCTCGCCAAGAGGAAAGCTCTCGACGAGGGCCTCACAAGGGGGGAGGATTTTAACACTTTAGGAAATTTAGGAATGGATGAAGAAGTCATCAAAGAGGGAGGGGTATTTATAGGTCAAACAAAGGCCAACCAATGGCCAAGATCATGCCAAGTGCAAGGCAAGTGTAGGGTCAAGATCATGCCAAGTGCACCTTATCCATCTACCACCAAAATATCCTACCTACTACTTGACAAAAACCAACCCAATTCGTCCCACTTGTTGCCGCCCAACGTCCCCAATGAGAGGGTGACAAGTGGCGCCCTCTCGTTGGTCCAACACGTTTCGTCTCTCGGAAAAATCCGTAAAAATTAAAAATGACATAGCCGGAATTTTCCCTTCGCAAGTTGTGTAAAACGTTTCGTCGAAAAACGACTCTAATCGGGTGTTGTGCACAAAAATAATTCGGCCTAGCCACTTTAAAGCCCAAACTTTTCTACGTACGTCCTTACGTACATACTCTGGAAATACGGGGTATAACATTCTCCCCTCCTTAGAAACATTCGTCCCGAATGTTCCTTCTAAGTCTCAAAACAAACGTGCGCCAGTATATTCTTCACTACTATACTTACGAGAACAAACCTGCCACAAATGGCCACAGAAACAACTGTGCAAAATGCTTACATCCAAGTTCACGAGGAAACACCTCTAACATCACCACAAACACCACTCTCCGGGGTCTAAAATATACTTCCTTCGCATCTAAGCTCGCCATACATGCTCGCTTCTTCCCTTACGTGTCGTACCCTTCTTGTACACTCGAACTCTTACCACATTTCTGTTACCGCTTCAGTTCCCAAAACTCGGGGGTTACTATCTCTAACGTGGTCATCATTAACTGGGAACACTCTGGTTGGATCTCCGATACTTTCCCGAACATAACATTTCGAAAGACCGGACGTACTGCCTCCTAAGTCGGACGGCAATTGCTAACATATAGGCAACCTGGCCTATTCTTCACATGAACTCCAAAAAGGCCCAAAGTAACTCGGGCTAAGTTCCGTCTGTTTCCAAAACTCGTCACACCCTAACCGGGGTGGTACTTTCAAGAAGACCGACCGTCGGCACAGAACCTGCGTCGTCGCCGATTATCCGCACGATTTCTCTGAGCTGCCAATAACCTCTTCTAGACAAGCTTCACCCTATCTACAGTCTACTGGAACAAGCCTGAACCAACTATCCGAACCTTGCCAACATCGAACCAATCGACCGGCAACTTACACTTCCGCCCTGAGGCTTCATGCGGCGAACATCCGAAATGGTAGCTTAAACACTCCCTCCACAGGAGACAACAATCCTTGCAACTACCCCTGAAATCCAAACACTGGATACCACTTTTGTCACTTTGCCGCGAGGTTCTAGTGTCACTCCGGCGACCCAACAAATGGTACCGGACTGCATGCGATCCCTGAGGCTCACCTGAGTTCTCAATCCTTCCTGGTAAAACTTTTAGGAAACGAATCATAGCCACAACCTGGGCTTCACTGTCTGTCATAAGGTGAAGGTAGGCACCTCGTGCAGCCTTACAACCTTTCTGATATAATCATCACTGCCGAGCAACGGTCCTGACCGAGGAACACGATGGGCTGCCCCCATCGGCCCGACCACTGGTCGAACGCATCCACGAACTCGTACGCTGGTTAACTAAACTTGGGACTAACACCCTCGTGACCCTATCACAAGGCGGGACCACCACAAACTGACCCCACCACCAAACAGGCCGCGGGTTGACCCGCAACGTGGCCTCAACCCGACCCGGCAATGCGCAAAACACTAGCTCCCCGATCCGGAGCAATCTCTCTAATCATGTTACGAAAACCTAGCGGTCTTCTTAGCTCAACTACCCTCTTTCATTCCACACTACTCAGGGACTTATCCCACAAACATAGCTCACGTGCACTATGCACTCCTATAAGGGTCAAACATAAGCATACGTCTTTTACTCGAGATGGCCTTACCTCTAAGGTCTCTACGTATAAAGCTCTAAGGCTCACACTTTCTCTATCCCCCAAAATCTTACTCGGTTAAACAACCATGATTTCCTAATCACAACTAACACACTGCTATCAGAACATAGCACTTATGATATACCCATCTTATCACACATACTGATCTCTAGAGGGTTAAGGATATGTCTGTATCTACTGCTTCACTCCCCTTTGTCGTTCTAATCAAACCGCCTGTAGGCGATAGCTAAGAAAGATGACGAACTACCCACCGATCCTGAAGGCTAAGTCCTCCTAGGACACTCTTTCGACATCAGACCCTGACGGTCATAGGTATAACAAGTACCAACTAAAAGACGACATTCCCCGGGATGACGTCGCCCATCTGTGAAGGAAGCCCCGGAGTTGACCCGACTCTGCGTACCCGAACGCCCCGAAATCCATGGAGGACCTCTGCGCGCGGTGGGTGTGCATAATCTAATCTGCCGTGAGGCGACTTGCCTCGAAAGTTACCAAAGGACCTCGCTGCTCAGGCCTCTTCTGTCGCCGTTAACCCGCCGATCTACGTTTCTCGGCCTGCTGCGCATAAGCCCGCACACAGGCCGTGCTCAAGCCTAACTGAAGAATTACTCTTGCACAACCCTCTCTTAGGTAGTCATCAAGACTCGCGGTACATCGGTATGCTCACTGGTAGCCAAATCCATAGCTAGTAACAGGGTCGCCTCTTGCAATCTAAATTCTCTGTTCTCGATGGGCGAAGGTTCAAATATCATGGCGCGATGGAATCGCCGCCGTGCTAAACTCTGCTGGGGCTAGTGACGTCGCAGAACTCTCCAAATGAAGCACTACCCTAGGTAAAGATTGGGCCTGTGCCCATGTAACCCTCTGTACTCAACTCGCAGCTCCCTCGGCTGCCTTGCCCTTCTGGGTCCGGGTTGCCCTACGCGGAGGCATAACGGTAAGGGAAAGAAATACGTTAGAGGGTCTAACTTACAACACAGCTCTAAGGCACGATCTCAGAGTGAGAAGAATAGAAACCAATCCTAAATATCCTATAGCCTCCCGATTATTGGTGTGGTGCACAACACACCGATAATCAAGACTCATCGGATACGGTCAGACACTTTCCGAGGATTAATCGCTTCGATACCACTTCACGACCGAACCTGCCCGGATCGTGCCTTACCTCGCACCCTAGTGATACAACATCGAGTAATCACGAACATAAAGCGAGAAAATGAAATAACAAGAAGTATAAAACGATAATCGAGAAAAATTGCCTTTGGCATGTATAAATCAACTTTAAAACCGAAACGATTACATCCTTATTACAACTCGCCACAGCGATACTACGGACCTAAGAATGATACGACAATAATGGCGGGGCGGGGCCGCCATACCCCGAATGTAAATACCTACAATGACAGGACTATACCATCGATAAGCCTCCGAGAAACGGAGCTTTCCCAAACTGACTGACCACTAGGCGAGGATCAATAGTGGTGTACCTTTACTGCGGCGTGAGCGGCCTCGAAGGAGGAGGTCTGACAACAGTGCAGTATGTGAAACTAAAAATAATTCGTAAATGAAATCATAGTAGTCTATGTAAAGCGGGAGACATGTATGATAACCAAACTACGATTCACAATAAATAGCGATCATGTCAAGTCGTGGACTCACGCCTCAGTCATCACTCAAATATAACTATGGGTCATGCCCACAATATCAATCATGCGGTGGAATACCTTCCTCACGTGGCGATCATGATATAAAAGCACCAAGGAATACACATGAACACCGTGTCCCACTGTGTCCTAATAAAACCGTGCGGGGTAAATGCGAAGGCATGGCGACTACTAAAACCACGCAGTACCAACAAGGTCATAAAGCGTATCATGAGATCTGTCTGCACCGTCACATGATCAAAGGCGGCCACTCGCGCGATATCTAATGTGCGCGTCTAGCCACAGAACTTCCGCGACTCGCATAGGCCAATCTCATAGGCCGCGTGAGGTATAACCCGCATCGGGTAGCTACTCCGGCATCCGCTCGACTTCGCGATCCGCATGCCCATAAGGGCGCAAACTAACTCGGAACTCTCGTAGCTCGCGATAGGCCCACGGGACCCGCATGAGGTATTCTCGAATCATAGGTCACTAGACCCGCTGAGTCTACCCCGTCGGAGGCGACTTAACCTCGGAAGCGATCGGGGTGAGTGGTATAATACCAACATAACGGCTGATAGTGAAACTATTTAAGCGCAATCGAGGGGAAACCCCTTTACACAAACATCACAAGATACTAACACACGTAGCATCCTAGCATGTTTACTTATCAAATAAACAAGAAAGTATCACAAGGCTATCACAACCCAACACAATCAAGTTATACACACAAGGCACTTTCTACTATATGATTAACAAGATCGGGTTTCTATCCCCAAAGTACTTCATACATTAACCCTTTTAAAAGATACGTTACTTTCACAAAAGTCACACGATACCCGTAGTATATGAAAATAGAGTGATTATCTTTTGAAGTAAATCAAAAACACTACTCTTTGTAAAATCAAGTAACCACATTCTTTTCCAAACGTTTCAAGTTTGCCTAATTTCAATTACTCAAGTTTCTCATTTTCGAAAGGTTTCGTAGTTCATAGTCTTATTCATTTAAGAATGTAATTCTTTTTTTTAAACAATCGGAGGAACATAAGCCTTATATGTGAGTAGGATATTCTTGTTTATAACAATCTTATTACAGCAGCCATGATCTAGGAAATATCATTTTGTCTCATCTTAGCTTCTATGCAGATGGAAGTTTCTACTGGTTTCAATAATACTTAATTATTCGATACATTTTCCTTTATTAACGCTGCAGTGGTTTGTCGATACACATTTCTGATTTCCGAAATCAGTAAAACATTATTCCTTTTAAAACCAAGTACTCATTACTCACGAATGAGGTTTCACAAAATTCATATCAATTCATTTAAGTTAAGTCTCTTATCTTACAAGATCAAGTCTCTTAACTTCTAAAATAATAAATCATTCGTTTTATCTCTTAAGCCATTATACCTAACTTCCCATAAAGCTAGTATAACTCTTAAGATTTTAAAACCAAGTATTACTCTTCTTTTAAAAGCAGTTCTTAATTCTCTTGAACTACTTCAAGATTATTATTATTCTGCTTAAGTCAAAAGACATTGCATAACTACGTTCAATTAACACACGTACGTCTACCGTACTACATAGTTATACACATATCATGCTAGAAGAGATAGGAAGAGGTTCACATACCTCGCGACGATTATCGACTAAAAGCAAATCGCTCCACGGCTATAACCCTATTAGCTGGTCCACCTTCTCAAGTAGCACATGCTACTCGCAGAACATTCAACCTATACAAGTTATACAAGTCTATCAAAGTCTAGACTACTCGGTAGAATAAATCTAGATGCAAGATCCTACGGGAAAATTGGGCAGCCCTTCCCTACCCACAACCACACAAGTCATCGTAATACGGTCCCACGTAATTCTGATTCTCTTCTTCTTTAAATTCGTGCTTAAGTCCAAGGACATTGCCACAAAACTATGTTGATTCTATATATAGTATACTTCAACTATATATTCCTACAACATGTAATCTCCAATTACAATAGGGAGACAAGATAATTACCTCGATAAGCCCATACTTATCCAAGTAGATGTCGATCCTGGGCAACGTTTAGCTCCAACTCCGCGCGCTCCAACCCGCTCCAAACCACCCTTAGAAGTTCTAACCAACTTCTACATAATACTCCAACTAACTATGGAGATTTTCCTTAGGGTTCGGTTTTGTGACTGACGGGAAGTATAATAGTATAACTGGCTTTTCAGATAGGTATAACCTTAGAATACTACAAGGTATACGGCTAAGGTAATTTGGGTATAATAACAATACTTTGAGAGTATTTCTACCAAGAGGGTATTTATACGAGACAACACCACAAAAAGGGAGGGTGTATACCTACCCCACTGTGGGGTACTCTCGCCAAGGGGGAAAGCTCTCGGCCAAGGGGGCCTCACAAGGGGGGAGGATTTTAACACTTTAGGAAATTTAGGAATGGATGAAGAAGTCATCAAAGAGGGGGGGGGGTATTTATAGGTCAAGCAAAGGCCAACCAATGGCCAAGATCATGCCAAGTGCAAGGCAAGTGTAGGGTCAAGATCATGCCAAGTGCACCTTATCCATCTACCACCAAAATATCATACCTACTACTTGACAAAAACCAACCCAATTCGTCCCACTTGTTGCCACCCAACGTCCCCAATGAGAGGGTGACAAGTGGCGCCCTCTCGTTGGTCCAACACGTTTCGTCTCTCGGAAAAATCCGCAAAAATTAAAAATGACATAGCCGGAATTTTCCCTTCGCAAGTTGTGTAAAACGTTTCGTCGAAAAACGACTCTAATCGGGTGTTGTGCACAAAAATAATTCGGCCTAGCCACTTTAAAGCCCAAACTTTTCTACGTACGTCCTTACGTACATACTCTGGAAATACGGGGTATAACAGTATTAGTGACTAATGGACTGTTTTTACATTGGACTATGGACTAGTTTTAGTGGACAATTTTGGTAGATTAAGGGGCTGAATTTTTACACGTCCAGTTAGGCGTGTAATCCCCTTTGACTTGCTGAATTATTGCGCCTTAAATGTGGCATTTGATTATTGATTTCGGGCCTTGAAAAAGGTGAAAAAGTATGTAGAAACAGGGGAAGTTCTGCCCAATTTTTCGTAGAATAAGAGACCTTATGCTTAGAAATATTCTACGAAGAAAACTAGAAGTTGATAGACGTGTTATGGTTATTATAGGTTGATATTCTACGTGCGGCGTATTCGACTTGGCAAGTGGATTAAGCCGAGGAGGTATGTGGAACTTTCCATCTCTCTTGAACATGATGTTTTACAAATATATAGTACGATTGACGTACATGTCTTAAATGAAATTGAGTTTCATTTTGGTACCCTTGAATAGATTTAAAATGTGCAAGTTTGGTTAAATTGGAAAGTATACTCACTTGATTTGAAGTATGTAAATGCCGTAGTTTCTAAAGACATAAAGTGTTATAATGACTTTATGGGAAGTTGGTTATAACGACTTTATGGAAAGTTAAAAGAGTATAAATGAATTGTTTTATAGAAAGGTAGCTTGATTTGAAAAGAACCATTGTCAAAGAATAGGAGTACGTATTACTTTGAGTTAAATCCCCGGATTTACATAAAATGGAAGTGCCTTGAGTTTATAAAATGATAATCCATTTTACATGTTAATGAAAGTCTAAAAATATGTTAAAATTGCCTATGCTAGTTGTGATAGCCTTTGTGTCACGACCCGACCCCGGGGCCGCGACTAGTACCCTACTGGGGTACCCTGTCAGGTATATGTCAGAGAATAGCAGCGGAACATACACAACACATACGCATAAAAAGTAACATCACCGCCGGTAGTGAAATTTCTTCCATAAAACATACTTAACAAAAGTATAATAGTACAACTGGTTCTTATAGCCCAAAACACATAGGTGGCCACAGACCTCTTAAAGATAACAACTGTGGCGGGACAGGGCCCCGCCATACCCCTGGATGTACAAAATACCTATAGCATCAGGGAATATCCGTACCAATAAATAAGCTTCCGGAGGAATGGAGCTTACGACCGGAATAGTGATCCTAGAACGAGGATCCTCAATCTTACCCACCTGCGGCATGAACGCGGCCAGGAAGGGTCGGTACCTGATATGTACCAAGTATGTAAAGTCGGGAAAATCTTGTAATATGATATCATAAGTCTAAAAGCAAGTGAGTCATGAATGACAATAAAATACCTTTTACTGTGCCTTACTAACAATGAGAGTGACAAGTATATCTGTATAATACTGCATAAAATAGGAGGCTCATGATCAAAACAAGGTACCTCTCCCGTAGTATCAATAAAACCATCCTACTCCTGGGACTATTTCACCGCGTGGGTCTGTGGACCGCGTGAGGTACTCTCGCATCAGTGTACTGTGGCGTGGGACTATTTCACCCGCGTAAGCCCATAAGGACTCGCGTGAGGTATTCCTCGCATCATGGGTAGCAAATCCACGGAGCAATTGGTATAACGATCTTGGGGACTTTCCGCCGGATATACTCTTACCAAAGCAGATGGTATAACGATCTTGGGGCGTACCTCGGATATACTCTTACTTGGGCGGATGGTATAACGATCTTGGGGCTTGCCGCCGGATATACTCTTATCTTGGTGCGGATGGTATAACGATCTTGGATCGCCTCGGATATACTCTTTGCTGAAGCGGATGGTATGGCGATCTTGGTGGCCGCCGGACATACTCTTACCGAAGGAGGTGGTATGGCGATCTTGGGGCTTGCCCGCCGGACATACTCTTACCCTATCTCAACTGTCATCATATCATAATAATAAATAAGTTAAGAAAACTTATAACTTCTTATTAGTCTTGTTCATATACCCTCTCATTTTAGTTTACTTAAGGCACTTAACCATATCTTTAATAAAAGAACACCGGGAGTTTAACCCAAGTACTACATACTTCAACTCTTTTGAAAATGACTCTTCTTGATACATAAAAACCTTTGGGCAATTGATACCTTAAAATCAATTTGCCTCTCCATATACTTATCTTATTTAGAGTAAATCTCTTCTCATTAACCTTTTATGAAGCTAATAAACCAACTTCCCATAAAGTTGTTATATTAACTCTACACTTTAGTAAAATCATACTTTTCCCCTAACTAAGGGAATTATACATTCTTAAAATGAAACAAGTCATTATATACTTAAAACAAGTAAGAATACCAAATCTTGTACGTCTACCGTACTACATAGTTTCATCTATTCATGCTCAAGAGATAGGGAAACTTCACATACCTCTTTGGTCAATCCACTTGCCAAGTCCAAACTACCGCAAGTAATATTTCAACCTATAATAACCATGATATGTTCATTAACCTCTAATTTCAATGTAGAACAATCTAACTCAAAAGCCACTAAATTCTATGGAAAATTGGGCAGCATTTCCTTTGTTTCTACATACTTTGCCACCTTTCTCAAGGCCGAATTTATCATCCAAATGCCACATTCAAGGCTCAACAATCCAACAATGCAAAGGGATTACACCTAAACTTGGGTGTGTAAAATTCTGCCCACAAGGTACAACAATTCACTTAATAATTCTAAGGTAGTTTTTAGGCTACAACATGCTCATAATCTCTTCTTAACTCATTCTCCATATCCAAACCACATTTTCTAGCATGCAATGACTCTAAGTGCATTATTTTACTACCACAAGATCTTTCTTCTAAGCATGCAACACTAGAACTAATTCTAAAGGAAGAAATGTTACCTTAAAGTTTTTGCCAAAACTTATTCCAAATATTGCTAGCTTCCTTGCCAAGAACACTACAACAATGCCAACAAGCTAGCTACAAGCTTCATTTTCTTGTTCTTAACTTTCAGATTTTTCTTGGGTTTTTAGAGAGAAGGGGGAGCTGATTTTTAGAGAGAGGAAGATGTTTTAGAGATGACCAAGTCTACAAGACTTGGTCAATATAAGCCATGCAAGCAAAATCAGATGAGGGACACTTGTCACCCTCCCATGGCCTTTTAAAAGAGAAATCGACTTTCCTAAGTTTTTCCGCCCAAAATCCGCGCCGCTGCCCAGCCTCAGCTCTCAACTTTCGCGCCGACTGGCTGCCTCTGCCAGCGCGCTGCAACTTCGCGACCTCTCGATTTTTAGGCGCGCTGCATCTGCATACGGCGCCGCCTCGCCGCTTTGCTGAAACGCATTTACGCCCGATCGCTGAACTTGTAACTCTCATAACTTTCTACTCCGATGCCCTATCGACGAACGGTTGGTTGCGTTGGGATCTAGACTCAACGAACTACGCCCTAGGCCTTTAAAATACTTAGGAACTCTCAACGAATCGGGTCATAACCCGCCTCAAAGTTGACTACAACCCGCCCGGAATAATCCGTCAGCCTATCATTTGAAAATTTTAAGTCTTACATGCTTTCGTACGCTCTCATACGTAGGTCGAACTACGGTCTAACATTCTCCCTTAGAAACATTCGTCGAATGTTCCTTCTAGGCGCACTCAAATCACAACATCAACATAGACCCTCTTAACTATTCTTTTGCAAATAAAGAAGCTCCACGAGCCACAACATACGAAGCGCATACGCTAAATCAAAACTAACAAACAGAAAGTAGGTTACCCGAGGCATAGGAATAAGTGAGGATACTTCTTCATCATGTCATCCTCTGCTTCCCACGCCATTTCCTCCCGTGCTCGTTCCGCCAGCGACCTTGACGAAGCCACGTCTTTCGTCCAAGTCGTCTAACTCGACGATCGAGTATCGCCATGGGACTCTCTCATACGATAACTCCTCCGTCACTTGGACATCCCGAACCGTGCACTCTAGATGGATCTCGAATACATTTCCGCAACATGGACACATGAAAATCGATGCACCGCCTCCAAATCGGACGGAAGATCTAACTCATGTAACCTTGCCTACCCTACGACAATCCGACACGCCCAATGTACCTTGGGCTAAGCTTCCTTTCTTCCCAAATCTCATCACGCCTTCACGGGCGATACCTTTAGGAAAACCCAATCATCTATCTCAAATTCCAAGTGTCGACGCCGATGATCTGCATACGACTTCGCCGACTCGAGCCGCCAACAACCGCTCTGGATAAGCTTCACCTTATCCACACTGCCGAACTAAGTCCGCCCGATTAACGGACTTCTCCCACCTCGAACCAGCCTATCGGTGACTGCACCTCCTCCCGTATAAGGCCTCATGCGCGCCATCCGAATCTGGAATGGTAGCTATTGTTATAAGCAAACTCCACGAGAGGTAAATGATCCTCCCACTACCACGAAATCAATAACACAAGCCCGCAACATATCCTCGTTGTGCGGATAGTGCGCTCGCCCGTCCGCTACCGAGGATGAAACGCCGCATCGAGACTCACCGTGTCCCTAATCCCTTCGAAAAGACCTCCGTAAATTAGCCGAGAACCGGCTCTCTATTCGATATAATCGACACCGAATCCTGCGCCTCACAATCTCTAATATATAATCCGCATAGTCCTCACCAAAACGCTGCTCGATCAGGAAGAAACGGGTGATTTCGTCACTGTCCGACAATCACCCAAATGGAATCATGCTTCTCCGAGTGGTAGGTAGCCCTGTAATAAAATCCATATTTATCACCTCCCATTTCTAAGTTGGAATATCAATGGCCTGCAACAGCCCACCGGGCTTCTGGTGCTCAATCTTAACCTGCTGACAATTCGGGCACTGCGCCACGAACTCCGCAACGTCCCGCTTAAGGCCATCCCACCAATACACGATCCGAGGTCATGGTACATCTTAGTCGACCGGATGAATAGAATAACGAGCACCGTGTGCCTCCTCGAATCTCCGACGAAGTCCTCACACATCGGAACACACAACCGACCCTCAAATCTTAGCACCCCATCGTGCTACTCAAACAGACTCTTCTCCTTCGAGCAGATCTCTGCATCGCACCAAAATCGGATCCTCATATCGCCGCCTCTTTACCTCCTCGACGATAGAAGACTGCAACCTCTCGAACCCGAATTCCTCACTATCGGAATCAACCAAACGAACCCCAAGGCTTGCTAGGCGATGTAACTCTGACCATATCCTCTTTTTCTCGGTGAACATCGACATACTACCCATCGATCGCGACTAAGGGCATCTGCAACCACATCGCCTTCCCCGGGTGGTATAGAATATCAACATCGTAATCCTTAAGTAGCTCCAACCACCGCCTTCGCCGCAAGTTCACTTCTCTGGCCGAAGATGTGCTGGAGACTCTTGTGGTCCGTAAATGTCCACATGAACTCCATATAAATAATGTCTCCGCATCTTTAAGGCATGAATCATCACGCTAACTCAAGTCATGCGTGGGTTAGTTCTTCTCATGCTTCCTAAGCCGCCGAGATGCATAAGCTATAACTCGCCAGCATCGCATCAAAGACGCACTCCAAGCCCGACACGACACGCCACAATAAACCACATATCCATCTAAGCCCTCGGAAGAGTAAGAATCAAGGCGGTCGTCAACTTCTCCTTTAGTAATCAAAACTTTCCTCACAAGTATCCGTCCATCAAACATAGCCGCCTCGAGTCGACTTAGTCAAAGGTGCCAAATAGAAGCAAACCTCTCTACAAACCGATAATAACTCGCAAGGCCCAAAATCGCGACCTCCGTCGGCGTAGTGGTGCGCCAAGTCTGATCGCTTCAATCTTCGATGTATCAACCGAATACCATCGCCCCGATAACATGCCCTAAGAAAGCCATCGACGCCACGTAACTCGCGACTTCGAACTTGGCATACAATCGCCGGTCTCGGAGGACTCCCAATACCGCCTCAAATGATCAGTATGCGCCCGCCTGCGCGCGAATACACCAAGATATCATCAATAAACACTATAACGAACATATCCAAGAATGGCTCGAACACCCTATTCATCAAATCCATGAATCTGCTGGGCGTTGTCAATCCGGAAAGATATCACCGAACTCATAGTGCCCATACCAGGGTCTGAATGCGATCTTTGGGATATCTATCTCTAACCCGCACTGATGATAACTGCATCCGCAGTCTATCTTGAAAACACTTTGCACCCCGCAATCGGTCAAACAAATCGTCAATCACGGGAGGGATATACTTCTTGATAGTTACCTTGTTCACCGTCAGAATCAATACACATACGCAAAGATCCCATCCTTCTTCTTTACAAACAACACCGTGCTCCCGAGGAGAAACACTTGGCCTAATAAAGCCTTTCTCCAAAGAAATCTTTCACTGGTCCTTCAACTCCTTCACTTCGGTGCCATCCTCGTATGGCGGAATAGATATCGGTCGAGTATCCGCGCCAAGTCAATGCAAAACTCAATCTCCTCGGGAGGGATACCCGAAACTCATCCGGGAATACGTGCGAAACTCTCTAACAACCGGAATCGATCAAGGTCCTGCACTTACCCGTGTCGAATACGAACCATATGATAGATGTACCCTTTCCGCACCATCTTCCTAGCCTTGAGGTAAGAAATAAACTTACCCTCGGCGATGCAAGATTCCCTTCCACTCGATAACGGCCACGGAAACCGAACCGAACTAATCTCTCCTACGGTCCACGTTGGCATAGCAAGATGCTAGCCCATCCATACCCATAATCACATCAAAGTCGTCATATCCAACTCTATCAAGTCGGCTGAGTCGGCGGCTATCTATAGTCACAGACAAGCCTTATACACTTGCTCGGCTACCATCGAATCACCATCGGGCGTAGCCACCTCAAAAGGTCTTATGGACTCGCTCTATCCCTATTCTACTGGCAATATGAGGAGATATGTAGGACAAGGTGGAACCTGGATCTATCAAAGCATATACATCACAGCAAGAAACCAACAATGTACTTGTGACGACATCTGGCGACGCCTCCTGGTCCTGCCGGCTGGACATAGCATAAATGCGGTTCTGAGGACCGCGAATCGAACTCCCTACCACGACCTTCGCCGCGCTCGCTGCCCATAAGTACTCGCTCCGGGCGTCTAACCATCGAAGATGAAGATCCAAAGAACATACCGTCGGCTGAACCGTAATTCCCGCCGCCTGGGCGGACAATCTTCAGATGGCCTCGCCGCTACAAGAGTAACATGATCTCGAACCCATACGGCACTCGCCCGGATGAGACCTACCGCATCGAACACACCGAGAGGTAGGTGGTCTCGATTGCGCCGGTCTCGCCTCGAAACTCGACGCCCCGAGCCCCGACCGCCTCCCGAATAACCTCGCTGATCGACCTCCCGCCGGAAATCGCGTGAAGGAGCACTCTGTCTTGGCCGGAAGGTGGACCTAGTTCGCCGAGGCCGCCCGCTAAAATCGCCTCGAACCCGATGTCTCGGCCCTCTGGCCGCCCAAATCTAGCCGATCCCGCCTCGCCCTCGATCCTCGCGCGTATGCTCGCATCTGGCAATATCCATCCCTGGCTGAAGAGCCACTCCTAAGCAAGCAGTAATCATGTGACGGTCTAGTCCCATCACGTATCTATGAACCCCATCGCCATATCGCCTACAATGGTGTGTGCATATCCGCCAAGGAGTCAAACTCAGTGTCAGACCGATAGTCCTCCCGCCCCGTCTCAAGGTCAAGAACCTATCACGCGGCTCTCCTCACCTCTGGAGGCAAGAAGTGGTCTAGAACGCCTCGTGAACTCCTCCCAATCACCGGGAGAGCATCCTCACCCTCGACAATACCCATGACTCAAACAGTTCAACGCAATATCGCAGAACGGTAAGCTAGTATAACGCACTCGATCTCGATGCCCTAAGAACTCGCATGGTCCGTTGTAACGGCCGACAAACTCCTCGGATCCTCATCAAATCTCGAACCATAGAACTTCGGTGGGTGACAACCCAGAAATCCGAATCAGAAATCGTCGGCTCTAGGGTTGCCGCCGCTTCCTGCGCCGCTCGCCACTACGCTTGGTCAAGAATCGACCGTTCTCGTAATCTCGTACTCAGCCCTCGATCGTGGATCGGGGCTCGTACCGCGGTCTCGATGAGCCGCGTCGCCGCCGAACTCGCTGAGGTCGGCGACGACGTGGAACTTGCCGCCTAAACATCATCTCTCGTAAGGATCGGGCTCGTGCCTCGTGACTCTCCGCGTCCCACTAGCAGCACCCTCAGCTGCCTTGCCCTTCTGGGCCGCAGTTGCCTTGCGTGGAGGCATATCTGATACATAAGGGAAGACATCAAGGGAGGTTCAACTAATAACTCAAATTTCATTGCACGATCTTAGAGTGAAAGAATGGAAACCAATCCTAAATGTCCTGCGACCTCACGATTATAGATGTGGTGCACGACACACCGATAATCAAGACTCTACTAGACACGGTCTGTGGACACTTTTCGAGGACTAACTGCTCTGATACCACTTTTGTCACGACCCGACCCCGGGGCCGCGACTAGTACCCTACTGGGGTACCCTGCCAGGTATATGTCAGAGAATAGCAGCGGAACATACACAACACATACGCATAAAAAGTAACATCACCGCCACGGTAAGGTCGCTTTCCATAAAACATACTTAACAAAAGTATAATAGTACAACCGGTTCTTATAGCCCAAAACACATAGGTGGCCTGCACTCTTAAAGATAACAAGCGTGGACGGGCCCCGCCATACCCCTGGATGTACCAAATACCTATAGCGTCGTGGAATATCCGTACTAATAAATAAGCTTCCGAGGAATGGAGCTTCGACACCTAATAGTGATCCTAAGAACGAGGATCCTCAATCGCTACCCTTACCGCAGATTTAACGCAGCCCCGGGAAGCGGGGTCAAGACACAATATGTACCAAGTATGTAAAGTCGAAAATATCGTAATATGATATCATAAGTCTAAAAGCAAGTCGAGTCATGACAGCATAATAAAATACCTTTTATCAGGCCTTACTAACAATGAGAGTGACAAGTATATACGTATAATCTCGCATAAAATAGGAGGCTCATGACCAAACAGTGGTACCTCGCCCGTAGTATCAATAAAACCATCCTACTCGGGACTATTTCACCCGCACGGGTCCCGTGGACCCGCATGAGGTACTCCCGTCAGATCTACTGCATCACGGCATGGGACTATTTCACCCGCATAAGCCCATAAGGACTCGCATGAGGTATTCCTCGCATCATGGGTAGCAAATCCACGAAGGTGGTATAACGATCTTGGGACTTTCCTCGATATACTCTTACCACAAACAGATGGTATAACGATCTGGGTTGTACCTCGATATACTCTTACACCGGAGCAGATGGTATAACGATCTTGGGGCTTGCCTCCGGATATACTCTTATACCGGGTGCAGATGGTATAACGATCTTGATCCGCCTCGATATACTCTTACAATCCGGATGGTATGACGATCTTGGCCGCCCTCGGACATACTCTTACACCGGGCGAGGTGGTATGACGATCTTGGGGCTTGCCCCTCAGACATACTCTTACCCTATCTCAACTGTCATCATATCATAATAATAAATAAGTTAAGAAAACTTATAACTTCTTATTAGTCTTGTTCATATACCCTCTCATTTTAGTTTACTTAAGGCACTTAACCATATCTTTAATAAAAGAACACCGGGAGTTTAACCCAAGTACTACATACTTCAATGTTACACCCCGTAAGTCCAGGACATGTAATAGAGAATGTACGAAAGGAAACAAGACTTGGAAATTGATACGAAAGGAAGAATTGTTTTTCCGACGGAAAATCTTCCGAACGCCGGAAAGGAAAAATGTTCGTTGTTGAGAATTGGATTCTCAAAAGGCATTATTTGAAGAGTATGGAACTCTTAGCATTATGGAAATTTATTTTTACGGATTTGGTCACGTGGGGCCCACCCGAGGAATTTTACGTTTTGTGGGGCCCACGAGGGTTACGGAATTTTATGGACGAATGAGAGGGCGACACGTGGCACCCCCACATGGCTTGGTCGAAATTTATGCAAGGGGTAGAATGGTCATTTGACCTATGTAGATGATAAGTCTTGCAAGCTTGACATATTTGACCAAGTCAACTTGTCCACATAGGCTCAATCCTTGTGATATTCATCCTAGCCTCACATTTGTTGATATCTAGACCCTCCAATGTGTTATATGTATCATACTAGTAGCAAGACTTGCTCTTCTAACACTTAGAAAATTTCACAACATTTTTCTTGTCCACTAAAGAGTGCTCTCGGCCAAGGCCCCTCTTGGAAGACAAAATTTTGTAGTTTTGATCCATTAGTCACAAGACTTTAACCCAATGTCCCCAAGGGTATTGTAAGGTTATCTCAATAGAAAGATTTCGGAAAAAATGTATTTTTACGTTAGTCGCAAGGCGGAAACTAAGGGAGTTCTTCAACTTTGAAGTTGGAACTTGAAGAAGGGTTCTTCATAGGCCTCTAAGGAATGCTTGGAGCGGATTGGAACTTAAGGAAAGGAGCTAAGAATTTCTAAGGCGCGACTTTGGATCTTGGAAATTTTAAGGGCTTGGAAAGGTATAAATTTTTGTCGTTTTATTAGTTAAGGCTTACTTATGATTGTAGCTATGGTTATTAGCAAGCATGTGTTATATAGTATGAAGTTTGATATGTTTATTGGCTATTGGAACCCTAATCCGGAAACTAGCATGTTTAGCGTTAAGATTACAATTCAAGTTGATTATTAGTCTAAGCGTCGCATGTTGTATAAAGAAGGAAATTGTAGTTGTTGAAGTTGTTTATGACTAGATAACATGTTAGACCTTAGAACTTGAATTTGGAAAAGGATTGGAAAAGACTTTGAATTGTTAGTATGTAGTCGAGAATGGCTTGAGTTTTAAGCTATTTCAGATGAATTGTGGGCGGAATATTACACGTATTGTAAGGCGTGTAATCCCCTTTGTTTGTTGTTGTTTGGAGCCTTAAATGTGGCTTGTTGGTTATTGTATTCGCCTTGAAAAAGGTGGCAAAGTGAGTAGAAACAAAGGAAGTCTTTGCCCGATTTTCCGTAGAATTAGAGACTAAATACTTAGTATTATTCTACATAGAGACTAGAAGTTGATAGCCTTGTTGTGACCATTATAGGTTGACACTTCTACGCACGTGTATTCGGCAGCTTGTGGATTTAGAAAAGGTATGTGAACTATCTCCTCTTCTAGCATGATTCCTTAGAATAAAGAAAGTAAGTTCTACTCCTTGAATGATCCATTCCTTGCTTGTATTTGGATTGCCTAAAATAGAATTTGTTCTATGTACTTCCTTGAGTGTACTTTGATGTTTAAATTGTAAGTAGTATAATCCATTTCCTTAGGGAAGTTTGGATTCTTAAAAGTGAAGGTATTTTTCTTAAAGTACATAGAAACTTGAAAAGGAAGTGATTTCCAAATCTTTTGGCTAGTGCCTTAGTTCTAAAACCTAAAGGTCATTATAATGACTTTAGGGGAGTCAAAGGAGTGATTTACTTATTTGATTTAAAAGAGGAGAAATGACATGATTTAAGAGAAGTAACTTGCGTTAAGGGTGAAGTTACTTGAGGTTTAAAAAGTAGAAGAAAACTTGTTTTCTAACTATTAAGAGACTTGAAGTATTTTTGAAAGTTAAGAACTTGATTTGTAAGTATGTGATACTTGGTTTTAATAGTATAAGTCTCTTGGTTATCAAGGAATGGATCGTCTAAAACCATAAAGGGTTATAACGGCTTTATGGGAAGTTGGTTATAACGGCTTTATGGAAGGTTTAGAAAGTTGTCTATTTTGATTAAATCGGCATAAGTTGCCTAGATTGTGAAAATTTGGAGTTATTTCAAGCTTTGAAATGAGTTTTCTGAAGTGTAGTAACTTACCTTGAAAATAGACACGCTGATACTACTTGTTAGTATCTTGGGGCTTTACATAGAAAGGAGTCTTTTATAAAAGAATGTATGTATGCCTTGCTAAGTACTTTGGCTTGATAAATTGAGGATTTGTCTAAGTGTGCCTTGATAAGTACTTTGACTTGTTAAAAGAGAATTATTCTATGTATGCCTTGATTAGTACTTTGGCTTGATAAATTGAGAATTTGTCTAAGTGTGCCTTGATAAGTACTTTGACTTGTTAAATGAGAATTTATTCTATTTGTGCCCGGATAAGTACTTTGGCTTGTTAAATGAGAATTTATTCTATTTGTGCCCGGATTAGTACTTTTGCTTGTTAAATGAGAATTTATTCTATTTGTGGCCGGATAAGTACTTTGGCTTGTTAAATGAGAATTTATTCTATTTGTGCCCTGATAAGTACTTTGGCTTGTTAAATGAGAATTTATTCTATTTGTGCCGGATAAGTACTTTGGCTTGTTAAATGAGAATTTATTCTATTTGTGTCCGGATAAGTACTTTGGCTTGTTAAATGAGAATTTATTCTATTTGTGCCCTGATAAGTACTTTGGCTTGTTAAATGAGAATTATCCTATGTGTGCCTTGATAAGTACTTTGGCTTGGTTAATTGAGAACTTGCCTATATGTGCTGGTAATAGCCTTTGAGTGCAAGTATTATGTTTTATTAAGTTGCCGCGACTCTCGGTTGAAGGGTACTGTCTTGTTATGAATTCTTGGACGTACCGACAGTGATGTGGGATTCCACGGGTATGCTTCCGTTACTTGTAGTACTTGGGTTAAATTCCCGGATTTTTATAGAAGACGCTATACCACCTGCTTTATGTGTTGTTTGACGGCCGGTTGAGATAGGGTAAGAGTATAAATGAGGGGCAAGCCCCAAGACGCTGTACCACCTTCTCCAGGGTAAGAGTATAAGTGAGGGGTAAACCCCAAGACGCTGTACCACCGCTATGTGTTGTTTGACGGCCGGTTGAGATAGGGTAAGAGTATAAATGGCGGCAAGCCCCAAGACGTTATACCACCTTCCGGGGTAAGAGTATAAATGGCGGCAAGCCCCAAGACGTTATACCCGCTTACCACCTCCTTCGTGGTCGAGTATAAATGAGGGTAAACCCCAAGACGTTATACCACTGCTCGTTTGCCTACTGCCCGCATGCTTTAGAACACAGTGGGACTTGGTGTTCATGTATGCCTATTGGTGTTATGTTATATCTCGGATCGCCGGTGAGGAAGGATTCCACGCACGATTGATATTATGGGCGAGACCCATAGTTATATTTGAGTAGTGACTTTGAGGCTGCGTCACGACTTGATATGATCGCTTATGTGCTATATCGTAGGTTGGCTATCATACATGTCTCTATTTTGTTTAGACTGTTATGATTTCATTACGACTCATTGTTCACATACTTGGTACATTCTTCGCATCGACCTCCTTCGGCTGCGTTACGCCGCAGTTTAGGTACGTTGTTTGGTGATCGGCAGTGTAGAATCACGCTCGTGGTTTTGGATAGCTCCTCCCGTGAGTTTATCTTTTGGTATATATCCTTCAAGATGTGCTTTATGCAGCTGGGTACGGCGGGCCTTGTCCCGTCATATTTTCAGTTTAACTCCTAGAGGTCGGGATTCATATGTGGGATTGGACTCATGTACGGTGGAGTGTCTTTTGTTTATGTATATATGGCAGCCTAGTCGGCTTTGCCTTGCACGTACGTTGGTTTTAAAAGAAAAAAATGAGTGTTATTAATTTCCGCAATGTACTTAGTTGTTAAGGTAGAAGGTGCCTGTAGGGCACGATCCACGCCCGGGTTCGGGTGTGACAGAGTGGTATCGAGCGATACCTCGGAATGTCTACGACCGTGTCTAGTAGAGTCTTGATTATCGGTGTGTTGCGCGCCACACCCATAAACAGGAGGCTACAGGACATTTAGAGTTGGTTTCTATTCTTCTCACTCTAATATCATGCCATGAGCCGTGTTAGTAAGAAAATTCCTCTGACGTGTTGTTGTGTTACAAGATGCCTCCGCGAGGGCAACACCGCCTGAAGGGCAAAGGAGTAGCAGGAGCTACTAGTCAGACTCAGAGAGTTGATAGGGCTTATGCCCAAGGGTATATCGGATGTTGTTCCGCAGTCGGCGAGTCCTTCTGCGCCAGGTTTGAGGCCCCAAAGACGAGCCTCCGCTTTGTTAGGAGAAGACTATAGGGTCATGAGAGAAGCAATTATGTTTTTGACCAAGATAGCGTTGCTAGCAGTTGTAAGTGATAGTACCCCAGAGGTAGGGATACTTTGAATAGTAAAGTGAGAAGTAAGAATGTTGATAAGAATGATAGGTGAACTGAGACTATAGTTGTGTAGAGTTCACAAGTTGTAATTACCCCGTATATGTGTAAGACCGATAGGGAAGATTGTACAGTAGAAATACTTTGGCTTATGTGACGAACCTCTAGTGAATAGGGGTAGGTAAGAAGTACCTTGAGATAAGAGAGAGATTTATTTGGACTAAGAATGAGAAGTTAAGCGTGACGCGATGAGTCGGGTTATGGACTCATTTCGGTCACCGATAGTTTGAATGGGTAATGTCGGTTAGAAATGGTCCCGCATGTGGTAGGTCCCGAGGATGCCAGCCCAAGTTTAGTTAATCGTTGTGCGAAGTTGTGGACGCTGTTCCACCGAACTAGTCGTAAGGACCGGTAAGAGCCTTAGCGAAATTCAAGTAGCTTAATGGCCGTGTTTGATTAGTAACTCCAAGGAGTGGAGAAGAGAAACGATATTGAGATTTTGTACGTGTACTAGATAAGTTTGAAAGCACGAAAGTATGACTAGTAAGGAAAGAAAGGAACCTCTAAGGATCCCGTGTTTTGGGAAGACTGTAACCTTCGAGTTTTGTGAGAAGGGGGTCCCGGACGGAAGGTCCATTGTTATGTTTACGTATGTTGTGGTGGCCATGTGTGGCATCGTTGGTCTTGTGCAGTTTTGATCGATAGGCATGATGTAGATTGTGCCGGAGTGTATAGCTTGGCAACCGACTAAGAACATTCGGGGACGAATGTTTCTAAGGGGGGAAGAATGTTACACCCCGTAAGTCCAGGACATGTAATAGAGAATGTACGAAAGGAAACAAGACTTGGAAATTGATACGAAAGGAAGAATTGTTTTTCCGACGGAAAATCTTCCGAACGCCGGAAAAGAAAAATGTTCGTTGTTGAGAATTGGATTCTCAAAAGGCATTATTTGAAGAGTATGGAACTATTAGCATTATGGAAATTTATTTTTACGGATTTGGTCACGTGGGGCCCACCCGAGGAATTTTACGTTTTGTGGGGCCCACGAGGGTTACGGAATTTTATGGACGAATGAGAGGGCGACACGTGGCACCCCCACATGGCTTGGTCGAAATTTATGCAAGGTGTAGAATGGTCATTTGACCTATGTAGATGATAAGTCTTGCAAGCTTGACATATTTGACCAAGTCAACTTGTCCACATAGGCTCAATCCTTGTGATATTCATCCTAGCCTCACATTTGTTGATATCTAGACCCTCCAATGTGTTATATGTATCATACTAGTAGCAAGACTTGCTCTTCTAACACTTAGAAAATTTCACAACATTTTTCTTGTCCACTAAAGAGTGCTCTCGGCCAAGGCCCCTCTTGGAAGACAAAATTTTGTAGTTATGATCCATTAGTCACAAGACTTTAACCCAATGTCCCCAAGGGTATTGTAAGGTTATCTCAATAGAAAGATTTCGGAAAAAACGTATTTTTACGTTAGTCGCAAGGCGGAAACTAAGGGAGTTCTTCAACTTTGAAGTTGGAACTTGAAGAAGGGTTCTTCATAGGCCTCTAAGGAATGCTTGGAGCGGATTGGAACTTAAGGAAAGGAGCTAAGAATTTCTAAGGCGCGACTTTGGATCTTGGAAATTTTAAGGGCTTGGAAAGGTATAAATTTTTGTCGTTTTATTAGTTAAGGCTTACTTATGATTGTAGCTATGGTTATTAGCAAGCATGTGTTATATAGTATGAAGTTTGATATGTTTATTGGCTATTGGAACCCTAATCCGGAAACTAGCATGTTTAGCGTTAAGATTACAATTCAAGTTGATTATTAGTCTAAGCGTCGCATGTTGTATAAAGAAGGAAATTGTAGTTGTTGAAGTTGTTTATGACTAGATAACATGTTAGACCTTAGAACTTGAATTTGGAAAAGGATTGGAAAAGCTTTGAATTGTTAGTATGTAGTTGGCCGAGAATGGCTTGGAGTTTTAAGCTATTTCGTATGAATTGTGGGGCGGAATATTACACGTATTGTAAGGCGTGTAATCCCCTTTGTTTGGTTGTTGTTTGGAGCCTTAAATGTGGCTTGTTGGTTATTGTATTCGGCCTTGAAAAAGGTGGCAAAGTGAGTAGAAACAAAGGAAGTCGCCTGATTTTCCGTAAGAATTAGAGACTAAATACTTAGTATTATTCTACATAGAGACTAGAAGTTGATAGCCTTGTTGTGACCATTATAGGTTGACACTTCTACGTACGGTGTATTCGGCTTAGCTTGTGGATTTAGCCGAAAAGGTATGTGAACTATCTCCTCTTCTAGCATGATTCCTTAGAATAAAGAAAGTAAGTTCTACTCCTTGAATGATCCATTCCTTGCTTGTATTTGGATTGCCTAAAATAGAATTTGTTCTATGTACTTCCTTGAGTGTACTTTGATGTTTAAATTGTAAGTAGTATAATCCATTTCCTTAGGGAAGTTTGGATTCTTAAAAGTGAAGGTATTTTTCTTAAAGTACATAGAAACTTGAAAAGGAAGTGATTTCCAAATCTTTTGGCTAGTGCCTTGTTCTAAAACCTAAAGGTCATTATAATGACTTTAGGGAGTCAAAGGAGTGATTTACTTATTTAATTTAAAAGAGGAGAAATGACATGATTTAAGAGAAGTAACTTGCGTTAAGGGTGAAGTTACTTGAGGTTTAAAAAGTAAGAAAACTTGTTTTCTAACTATTAAGAGACTTGAAGTATTTTTGAAAGTTAAGAACTTGATTTGTAAGTATGTGATACTTGGTTTTAATAGTATAAGTCTCTTGGTTATCAAGGAATGGATCGTCTAAAACCATAAAGGGTTATAACGGCTTTATGGGAAGTTGGTTATAACGGCTTTATGGAAGGTTTAGAAAGTTGTCTATTTTGATTAAATCGCATAAGTTGCCTAGATTGTGAAAATTTGGAGTTACTTGATTTCAAGCTTTGAAATGAGTTTTCAAGTGTAGTAACTTACCTTGAAAAATAGACACGCCTTGATACTACGGTGTTAGTATCTGGGCTTTACATAGAAAGGAGTCTTTTATAAAAGAATGTATGTATGCCTTGCTAAGTACTTTGGCTTGATAAATTGAGGATTTGTCTAAGTGTGCCTTGATAAGTACTTTGACTTGTTAAAAGAGAATTATTCTATGTATGCCTTGATTAGTACTTTGGCTTGATAAATTGAGAATTTGTCTAAGTGTGCCTTGATAAGTACTTTGACTTGTTAAATGAGAATTATTCTATTTGTGCCCCGATAAGTACTTTGCCTTGTTAATTGAGAATTTTTTCAATTTGTGCCTGATAAGTACTTTGGCTTGTTAAATGAGAATTTATTCTATTTGTGCCCGGATAAGTACTTTGGCTTGTTAAATGAGAATTTATTGTATTTGTGCGAGGATAAGAAGTTTGGCTTGTTAAATGAGAATTTATTCTATTTGTGCCCGGATAAGTACTTTGGCTTGTTAAATGAGAATTTATTCTATTTGTGCCCGGATAAGTACTTTGGCTTGTTAAATGAGAATTTATTCTATTTGTGCCCTAATAAGTACTTTGGCTTGTTAAATGAGAATTATCCTATGTGTGCCTTGATAAGTACTTTGGCTTGGTTAATTGAGAACTTGCCTATATGTGCTGGTAATAGCCTTTGAGTGCAAGTATTATGTTTTATTAAGTTGCCGCGACTCATGGTTGACCATTTGTCTTGTTGTAAGTTACCATCGACGCACCGACGTGATGTGGGATTCCACGGCATGCTCCGCATTTGTAGTACTTGGGTTAAATTCCCGGATTTTTATAGAAGACGCTATACCACCTGCTTTATGTGTTGTTTGACGGCCGGTTGAGATAGGGTAAGAGTATAAATGAGGGGCAAGCCCTAAGACGCTGTACCACCTTCTCCAGGGTAAGAGTATAAGTGAGGGGTAAACCCCCAAGACGCTATACCACCTGCTTTATGTGTTGTTTGACGGCCGGTTGAGATAGGGTAAGAGTATAAATGAGGGGCAAGCCCCAAGACGTTATACCACCTTCTCCAGGGTAAGAGTATAAATGAGGGGCAAGCCCCAAGACGTTATACCCCCTGCTTTACCACCTCCTTCAGTGGTCGAGAGTATAAATGGCGGGTAAACCCCAAGACGTTATACCACTGCTCGCTTGCCTACTCGCCTGCATGCTTTAGAACACAGTGGGACTTGGTGTTCATGTATGCCTATTGTGTTATGTTATATCCTCGGATCGCGGTGAGGAAGGCGATTCCACGCACGATTGATATTACGGGCGAGACCCATAGTTATATTTGAGTAGTGACTTTGAGGCTGCGTCCACGACTTGATATGACCGCTTATGTGCTATGTATCAGGTTGGCTATCATACATGTCTCCTGCTTTGTTTAGATCGTTATGATTTCATTACGCACTCATTGTTCACATACTTGGTACATTCTTCGTGACCGACTTCGGGGCCGCGTTCACGCCGCAGTTTAGGTACTGCTTGGTGATCGGCAGTGTAGAATCCTCGCCGTGGTTTTGGATAGCTCCTCCGTCCGTGAGTTTATCTTTTGGTATATATCCTTCAAGATGTGCTTTGTACAGCTGGGTACTGGCCTTGTCCGTCATATTTTCGCTTTAACTCCTGCAGGTCTGATTCATACGTGGATTGGACTCATGCGGTGTAGTGTCTTTTGTTTATGTATATATGGCAGCCTAGTCGACTTTGCCTTGCACGACGTTGGTTTTAAAAGAAAAAATGAGTCATATTAATTTCCGAATGTACTTAGTTGTTAAGGTAGGCGGTGCCTGTGTAGGCACTACCACGCCCTGGTTCAAGTGACATTCAACTCTTTGAAAATGACTCTTCTTGATACATAAAACCTTTGGGCAATTGATACCTTAAAATCAATTTGCCTCCATATACTTATCTTATTTAGAGTAAATCTCTTCTCATTAACCTTTTATGAAGCTAATAAACCAACTTCCCATAAAGTTGTTATATTAACTCTACACTTTAGTAAAATCATACTTTTCCCCTAACTAAGGGAATTATACATTCTTAAAATGAAACAAGTCATTATATACTTAAAACAAGTAAGAATACCAAATCTCAGACGCTACCGTACTACATAGTTTCATCTATTCATGCTCAAGAGATAGGGAAACTTCACATACCTCTTTGGTCAATCCACTTGCCAAGTCCAAATTACCGCAAGTAATATTTCAACCTATAATAACCATGATATGTTCATTAACCTCTAATTTCAATGTAGAACAATCTAACTCAAAAGCCAGTAAATTCTATGGAAAATTGGGCAGCATTTCCTTTGTTTCTACATACTTTGCCACCTTTCTCAAGGCCGAATTTATCATCCAAATGCCACATTCAAGGCTCAACAATCCAACAATGCAAAGGGGATTACACACCTAAACTTGGGAGTGTAAAATTCTGCCCCACAAGGTACAACAATTCACTTAATAATTCTAAGGTAGTTTTTAGGCTACAACATGCTCATAATCTCTTCTTAACCCATTCTCCATATCCAAACCACATTTTCTAGCATTTGATGACTCTAAGTGCATTATTTTACTACCACAAGATCTTTCTTCTAAGCATGCAACACTAGAACTAATTCTAAAGGAAGAAATGTTACCTTAAAGTTTTTGCCAAAACTTATTCAAAATATTGCTAGCTTCCTTGCCAAGAACACTACCACAACAATGCCAACAAGCTAGCT
This sequence comes from Przewalskia tangutica, assembly GCA_029844215.1. Classification (NCBI taxonomy): domain Eukaryota; kingdom Viridiplantae; phylum Streptophyta; class Magnoliopsida; order Solanales; family Solanaceae; genus Przewalskia; species Przewalskia tangutica. The sequence continues at coordinate 94,238,586 of CM056728.1, read as the reverse complement.
ACAAGCTTCCTTTTCTTGTTCTTAACTTGATTTTTCTGGGTTTTTAGAGAGAAGGAGCCGATTTTTAGAGAGAGGAAGATGTTTTAGAGATGACCAAGTCTACAAGACTTGGTCAATATAAGCCATGCAAGCAAAATCAGATGGGGACACTTGTCACCCTCCCATGGCCTTTTAAAAGAGAAATCGACTTTCCTAAGTTTTTCCGCCCAAAAATCCGCCGCGCTACCTGCCACTGAAACCTCCGCAGCTCTCAACTTTCGCGCCGCTGTCTGCTGCCAGCTGGCGCGCTGCAACTTGCGACCTCTCAAGATTTTAGGCGCCATGCCCTCGCATACGCCGCGCCTCGCCGCTTTGCTCAAACGCATTTCTGCCCGACTGCGCGCTGAATTTGTAACTCTCATAACTTTCTACTCCGACGCCCTATCGACGAACGGTTGGTTGCGTTGGGATCTAGACTCAACTAACTACGCCCTTGGCCTTTAAAATACTTAGGAACTCTCAACGAATCGGGTCATAACCCGCCTCAAAGTTGACTACAACCCGCCCGGAATAATCCGTCAACCTATCCTTTGAAAATTTTAAGTCTTACATGCTTTCGTACGCTCTCATACGTAGGGTCAGAATTACGGGGTCTAACACTTTGTTGTGCAAGCGTTGTAATTCTACGCTACCGCGTCTCTCAATTGGAGGGCCGGCCATCTTGTTGTATAATTTACTTGGACATACCGACAGTGATGAATGATTCCACGGGTATGCTTCCACTATATTGTTCCATGGACATGCCTGCACCGATGAAGGATTCCGGGGGCATGCGACCATGATGTGGGTTCAATTCCCGGATGATATTATTATTCCATGGGCTAGCTCTCCATGAAGACATGTACCTGAGATGCAGGATACCACAGACATGTTATATATTATTATTATTTCATGGACTAGCTCTCCATGAAGTCATGTACCCGAGATGCAAGATACCACGGGCATGATATATATATATATGTAGATATATATTACATTGGCGCCTGCCGACATTGACGAAGGATTCCACGGGCACGCTTTGTATTGCGGGCTTGAGACCCTTGTTTAAATTACGCAATGTTGAGGGCTTGTGTCCCTGACCTTGGGTGACTATTTACATGTGTTGAAGGGGTCTTTAAAAGATAAAATTTGACTTTCATTATTTGTACGCTGACAAGGCACGCATAAGATCTTATTAGTTTGATTATCATACATGTCTCGGCTTTATATATGCAGTTATGATTTCATTACAGTACTTTCAGTTTCACATACTTGGTACCTGTTGTACTGACCTCCTTCGGGGGGCTGCGTTCATGCCGCAGGTAGAGGTACACCGGTTGTTGATCCTCGACCATAGGATCACAGTTCTGCGTTTTGGGAAACTCCGTTTCTCCGGAGGCTTATCTTTTGGTATGGTTCCCTGTCATTGTAGGTACATGTACATTCAGGGGTATGACGGGGCCCTGTCCCGTCATAGTTGTTATGTCAAAAACTCTTATAGGTCTGTAGTCCTGTTGCGAGTTGGGTTTGTAAAGGATATAACTGTTCGGGCTTTTGATATTTATATATATGTTGAAAGGCGACCTTATCGGTTAGCCTGTTTTCTATTCTACATTGTTCCATGTCTATGAGTTTATTCCGCTGGTTTTCTCTGATGTATACCTACTAGGGTGCCCGGGTAAGACACCAGTTGCGGGCCCGAGATCGGGTCGTGACAAAAGTGGTATCAGTGCAGTTAGTCCTCGGAAAGTGTCTACAGACCGTATCTAGTAGAGTCTTGATTATCGGCGTGTTGTGCACTACACCTATAATCAGGAGGCTACATGATATTTTTGATTGATTTCCATTCTTCTCACTCTGAGATCGTGCAATAGAGTTGTGATATAGGTTGGACTCCCTCTGACATATTCTTATGTACCAGTTATGCCTCCACGCAAGGCAACCGCGGCCCAGAAGGACAAGTCAACAGAGGGAGCTGCTAGTAGGACGCAGAGGGTTACCAGGGCACAGGCCCAGTCATTGCCTGAGATAGTGCGTCAGACGGCAAGTTCTACGACGCCGCCAGCTCCAGAAGAGTTTAGAGCATCAACACTATCTACTGAGGCCACGGTACCTGAGCCTCCAGTCCCACGGCCAGGAGCAGAGGATATGGATTACAAAGAGATGGCCAGTTACTAGCTAGGATCGTGGCAAGGCATGAGGACAGACGGGAGCCGGTAGTACTGGTGGTGCACCCCAGAACCGATAGTTTGAGGCTTCGGGACTTCTTGAGTTGCAGTCCACCAGAGTTCTATGGATCGAGAACTGAGGAAGATCCTCAGGAGTTTATTCGACAGCTGCAGCGGATCATGAAGGTGATCAAGGCCTCAGAGGCAGAGTCAGTGGTATTGGGTTCTCATCGGCTGCGTGATATTGCAGTCAACTGGTTTGATTCATGGGAACTGTCCCGGGGGGAGCATGCGCTTCTAGCTGGTTGGGACGAGTTCTTGGAGGCGTTTCTTAACCACTTCTTGTCCCCGCAGATGAGGAGAGCCCGGGTGGATAGGTTTATGATGTTGAGGCAGAATGGGCGGACGGTTCGGGAGTACAACATAGAGTTTGACTCGTTGGCTCGGTATGCCCCCACTCTAGTGGCAGACATGAAGGATAGAGTGCACCGCTATGTCAGGGGTCTTGATGATTATCTAGTAGAGGGTTGCACGGGGGTAGCTCTTCAGCCGGGCATGTACATTGCCCGCATACTGGCTTATGCACAGGGGACTGAGGAACGTAGAGGTCGACGAAATGACCGAGATCAGCATAAGAGGGCCAAGGCAGCAGGGTCCTTTGGTAACTTTCGAGGAGGACAACCTCAGCAGCAGGCTAGATATACACCTCAGCCAGTACAGAGTACTCCTTCACAGTCTTCAGGACGTCCGGGGTATTCATGGGTGGGTCAGTGCTCCAGAGCTTCAGGGTTCCAGGGAAACAGGGGTGTTAGCCAGATGAAACCACCCCTACCTCGGTGTGTTCGATGTGGTAGATCCTATTTTGGGGAGTGTCGTGCTATTATGAGAGCCTGTTATACTTGCGGCCGTCAGGGCCATTTGGCGAGGGATTGTTCGACCAGAGGCGACACGGGTGGTATGGCGCAACCTACAGGGTCAGTTGCCGGGTCTTCATCTTCTGTGGTTATGAGCCCCGGAGGGCAGGGTGTTCACAGGCCAGCAGGTCGCGGCAAAGGTCGTGGCAGGGGTCCTAGTTCCAGCGATCCTCAGAACCGTATATATGCCTTATCCAGCCGTCAGGACCAGGAGGCGTCATCGGATGTCGTCACAGGTACATTATTAGTTTCATGCTGTGACGTATATGCTTTGATAGATCCGGGTTCTACTTTGTCCTATATATCTACTCATATTCTTTGGTAGAATAGGATGTAGAGCCCGAGTCCATAGAACCTTTTGAGGTAGCTACGCGATGAGGTGATTCGCAGAAGTGAAATGTATATAAGGCTTACCCGGTGACTATATACAGTCGTTAGACCCTAGCCGACTTGATAGAGTTGGATATGATAGATTTTGATGCTATTATGGGTATGAATTGGTTGGCTTCTTGCTACGCCAATGTGGACTGTAGGGAGAGATTGGTACGGTTCCAGTTTCCCGGTGAGCCGGTTATCGAGTGGAAAGGGAATACTGCGTCGCCGAGGGGTAGGTTTATTTCGTACCTCAAGGCTAGGAAGATGGTTCAGAAGGGATATATCTATCTTATTATTCGGGTATTTGATACAGAGGCTGAGTTGCCAGATCTTCAGTCAGTTCCGGTTGTTAGAGAATTTCCGGATGTATTCCCAGACGATCTCCTAGGTATCCCTCCTGAGAGGGAGATAGAGTTCTGTATTGATGTTCTGCCTGATACTCGGCCTATATCTATTCCACCGTACAGAATGACACCTACTGAGTTGAGGGAGTTGAAGGACCAGCTGAAAGATTTGCTGGAGAAAGACTTTATTAGGCCTAGTACTTCACCTTGGGGAGCGCCGATATTGTTTGTAAGGAAGAAGGATGAGACGCTGCGTATGTGTGTCGATTACAGGAAGCTGAACAAGGTAACCATAAAAAATAGATACCCCCTCCCCAAGATTGATGATTTGTTCGATCAGTTGCAGGGTGCGAAGTGTTTTTCCAAGATAGAACTGCAGTCTGGTTATCACCAGGTGCGAGTTAGGGAGGAAGATGTCCCAAAGAATGCATTCAGGACCCGGTATGGGCATTATGAGTTCAGAGTGATGTATTTCGGTTTAACTAATGCTCCAACAATATTTATGGATTTAATGAACCGGGTGTTCAAGCCATTTCTGAAAACGTTTGTATAATATTCGTTGATGACATCCTGGTTTATTCTCGCACGGAGCAGGAGCATGTGGATCATTTGAGGACGGTATTGAGAGTCCTCCAGAGCCGGCAGTTGTATGCCAAGTTCTCTAAATGTGAGTTTTGGTTGGCTTCAGTGGCATTCTTAGGGCACGTTATCGGGGCCGAGGGTATTCGGGTTGATACAACAAAGATTGAGGCAGTCAAGACTTGGCCTAGACCTACTACACCAACTGAGGTGCGCAACGTTTTGGGCCTTGCGGGTCATTATCGGAGGTTTGTGGAGAAGTTTGCTTCGATTTCAGCGCCTTTGACTAGGCTGACTCAGAAAGCGGCTAAGTTCCAGTGGACGGATGCTTGTGAAAAGGGCTTCCAGTTACTGAAGGAGAAATTGACGACGACCCCAGTTCTTACTCTTCCAGAGGGTTTAGACGGGTATGTGGTTTATTGTGATGCGTCGGGTGTCGGGCTTGGATGTGTGTTGATGCAGCATGGTAAGGTTATAACTTACGCGTATCGACAACTTAGGAAACATGAGAAGAATTACCCCACACATGATTTGGAGTTAGCAACTGTAATACATGCCTTGAAGATTTGGAGGCATTATTTATATGGAGTTCATGTGGATATTTTTACAGACCACAAGAGCCTCCAGTATATCTTCAGCCAGAGGGAGCTGAACTTGCGGCAGAGACGGTGGTTAGAGTTACTTAAGGATTATGATGTCGATATCCTATACCACCCAGGGAAGGCCAATGTAGTTGCAGATGCTCTTAGTCGTAGATCTATGGGTAGTCTGTCAGATGTACAGCCAGATAGAAGGGGCATGGTCCGCGAGATTCATCAGCTAGCAAGCCTTGGGGTTCGATTGGTTGGTTCCGATAGTAGTGGGGTTTGGGTTCGAGAGGTTGCCGAGTCTTCCATCGTTGAGGAGGTGAAGAGGCGACAATATGAGGATTCGATTATGACATGGTATCGAGATACGACACTTCGAGAGGAGAAGGGTTCATTTGAGGTAGCACCTGATGGGGTGCTAAGATACGAGGGTAGATTGTGTGTACCCGATGTTGCAGGACTTCGTCAGCAGGTTCTAGGGGAGGCACACAACGCCGCAGATTTATTCACCGGGTCGACAAAGATGTACCACGACCTCAGATGTATGTATTGGTGGGATGGCCTGAAGAGGGACGTTGCAGAGTTCGTTGCTCAATGTCCGAATTGTCAGCAGGTCAAGGTGGAGCACCAAAAGCCTGGTGGGTTGTTGCGCATTTATCGAGATTCCGACCTGGAAATGGGAGGTGATCAACATGGATTTTGTTACAGGGTTACCTCGTACTCAGAGGAAGTGTGATTCCATCTGGGTTATAGTAGATAGGCTGACGAAATCAACCCACTTTCTTCCAGTCAGGACGACTTATTCGGCCGAGGATTATGCTAGACTTTATATCTGAGAGATTGTGAGGCTGCATGGGGTCCCTAGATCTATTATATCGGATAGAGGAGCCCAATTTACGGCTAATTTCTGGAGGTCTTTCCAGAAGGGATTAGGGACACATGTGAGCCTCGATCGCATTCCATCCTCGCACGATGCAGCAGAGCGTACTATCCAGACACTTGAGGATATACTGCGGGCATGTGTTATTGATTTCAGGGGTAGCTGGGAGGATCATTTGCCTCTTGTTGAGTTTGCGTATAATAACAACTACCATTCCAGTATCCATATGGAGTCTTATGAGGCCTTGTATGGAAGGAAATGCAGGTCGCCGATAGGCTGGTTCGATGTGGGTGAGGTTCAGTTAGTCGGACTGGACTTGATTCAGCAGGTTGTGGATAAGGTGAAGCTTATCCAGGAGAGGTTATTAGCAACTCAGAGTCGACAGAGGTCGTATGCAGATAATCGGCGTCGACACTTGGAGTTTGAGATTGACGATTGGGTCTTCTTGAAGGTATCACCCATGAAGGGTGTGATGCGGTTTGAGAAGAAGGGGAAACTTAGCCCAAGGTACAATGAGCCTTATCAGATTGTCCGTAGAGTAGGCAAGGTTGCCTATGAGTTGGATCTGCCGTCCGATCTGGAGGCAGTACATCCGGTCTTTCATGTTTCTATGTTGCGGAGGTGTATCAGAGATCCATCCAGAGTGTTCCCGGTTAGTGATGTCCAGGTGACAGAGGGGTTATCGTATGAGGAGAGTCCCATTGCGATACTTGAGCGCCAGGTCAGGCGACTGCGGACAAAGGACGTGGCTTCCGTAAAAGTCTTGTGGCGGAACGTGAATAGAGAGGAGATGACTTGGGAAGCAGAGGAGGACATGATGAAGAAGTATCCTCACTTATTCCCTACACCTCCAGGTAACTCACTTTTCTACTTGTCGATTTTAATTGACATATATGCTTAAATGTTATTGTGGCCATGTGTGACATTCATGATTGTGTGGGTATAGTTAAGGGACTATGCCGATATCTGATTTAATTAAACTTAGGAGGAATATTCGGGACGAATGTTTCTAGGGGGGGGGGGGGGGGAGAATGTTACACCCGTAGTTTCAGGGTATGTATATGAGGACGTACGTAAGAGAATCCGACCTTAAGTTTGAAAAGGAAGAAATATTTCTTTTTCCTACGAAAAATGTTCCGAACCACGTGAAGGAAAAAAGTTGTCATTGGAAATTGGATTCTCAATTTTGGTATTTAAGACTTGTAGGATTTATAAGAATTATGGAATTTTATTTCCAGATTTGGTCATGTGGGGCCCACCCGGGAAATTTTACGACTTTGTGGGGCCCACAAAGTTTTTGATATTTGACCAATTATTGAGATTGTGGGGAGATGCACGTGAAGGAAAAAAGTTGTTATTGGAAATTGGATTCTCAATTTTGGTATTTAAGACTTATAAGATTTATTAGAATTATGGAATTTTATTTCCAGATTTGGTCATGTGGGGCCCACCCGGGAAATTTTACGACTTTGTGGGGCCCACAAAGTTTTTGATATTTTACCAATTATTGAGATTGTGGGGAGATGAAATATTTTGGACCAATAGGAGGGCGACACGTGTCACCCCCATGTGGCCCATGTTGGGCGAGAATGAGAGAACAAGTGGCAAGCCAAGTGTCTCAAGATATTTGTTGGACAAGTGGCTTGTGGGACCCACACACACTTGTCCCCAATCTCAACCACACACTTGCTTTGATCCTAGCCCTTGGTTGTCTTATATATACACACCTTGAGGTTGAAGACTTCAACACTTAGAAAAAAATTCAAGAACTATACTCCCTTCCTTGTTGTGCTCTCGGCACCCCCCCTATTGTGAAGAACAATTCTTCATTTGTTGTTGATTAATCCCATTGCTTAAACCAAGTGTCCCTAGTAGTGTTCTAAGGATATCCCAATACAAAAATTCCGGAAATACTAGGTTAATCCGATAGTCGCAAAGTGAAACCCTAAGGTGATCTTCATATTTTTGGATGAAGTGTTAAGAGAAGTTGGTTAGGAACTTCTAAGGGTTACTTGGAGTGGATTGACACGTAAAGACTAGGAGCTAAGATTCCTAAGGATCGACTTATAATCTTGGAAATTTTGGGCTTATTGAGGTAATAATCCTTGTCCTTCTAATGTAATTTGAGATTACATGTTATAGTAGTATATAAATGAGTATGAGATATGTGGAAGGAAGATTGAAAAGATTTGGACCTTATTAAGATGTTAAAACCAAATTGGCATGCTAGCCATTAAAGTTGTTAAAACATTACTTATTACTTGTTGACATGAAGGAATCTTGTTGATAACAAGTTAATATAACTTATATAAAGATTGGAATATAAGTTGGAATTATAACGAAGTAATGAAACAATTTTGACATGCTAGCCGAAAACTGGACAGTTTTGATTGTAGTAGTTGGCCAAGAACACCAACTAAAGGACTGGACTAATGGATTGTATTAGTGGACTAATGAACTGTTTTTACATTGGACTATGGACTAGTTTTAGTGGACAATTTTGGTAGATTAAGGGGCTGAATTTTTACACGTCCAGTTAGGCGTGTAATCCCCTTTGACTTGCTGAATTATTGCGCCTTAAATGTGGCATTTGGTTATTGATTTCGGGCCTTGAAAAAGGTGGAAACGTATGTAGAAACAGGGGAAGTTTTGCCCAATTTTCCGTAGAATAAGAGACCTTATGCTTGGAAATATTCTACGAAGAAAACTAGAAGTTGATAGACGTGTTATGGTTATTTTAGGTTGATATTCTACGTGCGGCGTATTCGTCTTGGCAAGTGGATTAAGTTGAGGAGGTATGTGGAACTTTCCCTATCTCTTGAGCATGATGTTTTACAAATATATAGTACGGTTGACGTACATGTCTTAAATGAAATTGAGTTTCATTTTGGTACCCTTGAATTGATTTAAAATGTGCAAGTTTGGTTAAATTGGAAAGTATACTCACTTGATTTGAAGTATGTAAATGCCGTAGTTTCTAAAGACATAAAGTGTTATAATGACTTTATGAGAAGTTGGTTATAACGACTTTATGGGAAGTTAAAAGAGTATAAATGAATTGTTTTATAGAAAGGTAGCTTGATTTGAAAAGAACCATTGCCAAAGAATAGAAGTACGTAGTACTTTGGGTTAAATCCCCGGATTTTACATAAAATGGAAGTGCCTTGAGTTTATAAAATGATAATCCATTTTACATGTTAATGAAAATCTAAAAATATGTTAAAATTGCCTATGCTAGTTGTGATAGCCTTTGTTGTGCAAGCGTTGTATTTCTATGCTACCGCGTCTCTCAATTGGAGGTCCGACCATCTTGTTGTATAATTTACTTGGACATACCGACAGTGATGAAGGATTCCACGGGTATGCTTCCACTATATTGTTTCATGGACATGCCTGCACCGATGAAGGATTCCGGGGGCATGCAGCCATAATGCGGGTTCAATTTCCGGATGATATTATTATTCCATGGGCTAGCTCCCCATGAAGACATGTATCCGAGATGCAGGATACCACAGGCATAATATATATTATTATTATTTCATGGACTAGCTCTCCATGAAGTCATGTACCCGAGATGCAGGATACCACGGATATGATATATATATATATATATATATATATATATATATATATATTTATATATGTAGATATATATTTATATATGTAGATATATATTTATATATGTAGATATATATTACATTGGCGCATGCCGACAGTGACGAAGGATTCCACGGGCACGCTTTGTATTGCGGGCTTGAGACCCTTGTTTAAATTACACAATGTTTATGAGGGCTTGTGTCCCTGACCTTGGGTGACTATTTACATGTGTTGAAGGGATCTTTAAAAGATAAAAATTGACTTTCATTATTTGTACGCTGACAAGGCACGGTAGTACTGTTAGTTTGGTTATCATACATGTCTCCAACTTTATATATAAACTGTTATGATTTCATTACTGATTTCTGGCCACATACTGTACTGTTATGCGACCTCTCGGGTGCGTTCATGCCGCAGTAGGTACACCGGTTGTTGATCCTCGCTCATAGGATCACAGTTCTGCGTTTTGGGAAGCTCCGTTTCTCCGGAGGCTTATCTTTTGGTATGGTTCCATGTCATTGTAGGTACATGTACATTCAGGGGTATGACGGGGCCCTGTCCCGTCATAGTTGTTATGTCAAAAACTCTTAGAGGTCTGTAGTCCTGTTGCGAGTTGGGTTTGTAAAGGATATAACTGTCCGGGCTTTTGATATTTATATATATGTTGAAAGGCGACCTTAGCGGTTAGCCTGTTTTCTATTCTACATTATTCCATGTCTATGAGTTTATTCCGCTGGTTTTCTCTGATGTATACCTATTAGGGTGCCCGGGTAAGACACCAGTTGCGGGCCCGAGATCGGGTCGTGACAAATATACCTTTTCAATGGTAGGATGAGTCTGAGGCGAGCTTTTAAATGCTCAAGACTTTATTGACTACAATCCTGATTTTGATCATTCACCGATTAAAGGTGCACGAGAACAACTACCCTACTTATGACTTGGAGTTGGCGGCGGTAGTGTTTGCATTGAAGATTTTGAGGCATTACCTCTATGTTGTTCATTCAACACATTTTCAATCGGAGGGATGTTAATTTGAGGCAAATAAGATGGTTAGAGATGCTTGAGGATTATGACTAGACGTGTACATCGGGTCGGGGACCTGACCCGCAAGGCCAGGGTCAGCTAATATCTGACATATGAGCCATCCGACCCAAAAAACGGGGACCCGATGATATATAGGGTCGCGCCAGGGTCAAAAGTTTTTAGCCACTGGGCCCGGCTCGACCTCTGACCCGACCTCGACCCGCCACTTAATCTTTTAAATATAATTTATATATTTTTTTTATTAATATTTACATGTTTAAAGAATATATGTGATGTAGACTTTATCTTTTAATGTGAAGCATTGACATAAAATATAAGGAGAGAAGAAAGTAGTTGTAAATTGGTGCAACTTTAAATGATCATAACTCTGCGCTCGGATGTCCGTTTTACCCAATGGGGAAAGGCCAATGTAGTGATTGATGTTTTGAGTAAGAAGGCGGTGAGTAAGAGGCATTGTCAAGCTCACCATACAAGTTGATTGATCACCAAGTACACATTACTCACGAATGAGGTTTCACACTTTTAACAAAATTCATATCAATTCAATTAAGTCAAGTCTCTTATCTTTTAAGATCAAGTCTCTTAACTTCTAAAATCAGTAAACCATTCTCTTTATCTCTCTTAAGTCGTTATACCTAACTTCCCATAAAGCTGGTATAACTCTTAAGTTATTAAAACCAAGTATTCTCTTCTTTCAAAAAGGTTTCTTAATTCTTTTGAAATACTTTAAGGTTCTTATTATTCAGGCTTAAGTCAAAAGACATTGCCGTACAACTACGTTCAGTTAACACACGTACGTCTACCGTACTATATATATATTCTTTTAAAATATCATGCTCAAGAGTATAGGAAGAATCACATACCTTGCGACGATTATCGACTATTAGCAAATAGCTCCAAAGTACTGTAATCCTGCTAGCCTTTTCACTTCTTCGAGTAGAATACGCTACTCGCAGTATTTCAACCTATAATGGTCATACAAGTCTATCAACATCTAGACTACTCTGCAGAATATTCTAAGCAGTAGGTTCTCTATTATACGGAAAATCGGGCAGCACTTCCCTACCCGTTAAGCTACACAAGTCTACTGTAAATACAGTCTTATGTAAGTACAGTTCAATTCCTTTTAACATCCTTCTAGGTAATTACAGTCCAATGCTCTTTTTTTTAATATCCTCTATACAAGTTAGAACATTGTCAAGCTCACCATACAAGTTGATTGATCACCAAGTACTCATTACTCACGAATGAGGTTTCACACTTTTAACAAAATTCATATCAATTCAATTAAGTCAAGTCTCTTATCTTTTAAGATCAAGTCTCTTAACTTCTAAAATCAGTAAACCATTCTCTTTATCTCTCTTAAGTCGTTATACCTAACTTCCCATAAAGCTGGTATAACTCTTAAGTTTTTAAAACCAAGTATTCTCTTCTTTCAAAAAGGTTTCTTAATTCTTTTGAAATACTTTAAGGTTCTTATTATTCAGTCTTAAGTCAAAAGACATTGTCGTACAACTACGTTCAGTTAACACACGTACGTCTACCGTACTATATATATATTCTTTTAAAATATCATGCTCAAGAGTATAGGAAGAATCACATACCTTGCGACGATTATCGACTATTAGCAAATAGCTCCAAAGTACTGTAATCCTGCTAGCCTTTTCACTTCTTCGAGTAGAATACGCTACTCGCAGTATTTCAACCTATAGTGGTCATACAAGTCTATCAACGTCTAGACTACTCTGCAGAATATTCTAAGCAGTAGGTTCTCTATTATACGGAAAATCGGGCAAAGACTTCCCTACCCGTTAAGCTACACAAGTTCATCAGAATACATCTATGTAAGTCTGATTCAATTCCTTTTAACATCCTTCTATGTAATTACAGTCCAATGCTCTTTTTTAATATCCTTCTATGTAATTACAGTTCAATTCTTCTCCATATTCATTCTATATATAGTATACTTCAACTATATATTACTACAACATGTAATTTCCAATTACAATAGGGGGACAAGATTATTTACCTCGATAAGCCCAAAATTATCCAAGTTTAAAGTCGATCCTGAGCAAGGTTTAGCTCCTACTCCGTGCGCTCCAATTCGCTCCAAGAAACCCTTAGAAGTTCTACACAACTTCTACTTAGTACTCCAACCAATTATGGAGATTTTTCCATAGGGTTTCGTTTAGTGGCTAAAGGAAGTATAATAGTATTTCTGGGCTTTTCGTATAGAGGTAACCTTGGGAATACTACTAGGTATTTGGGCCAAGGTATTTTGGAATAGTGACAATACTTGGAGAAGTATTTCTATACCACAAGGGGAGGAGGGGGGTGTATTTCTCAAAACCAACTAGGCTGGGGGTTTCTCGAAGGCCTTCTTGAGGAGGGTGTTTGGCTAGGGCTTGCTTTCGGGGAGGAGTGTTTGGACGAAACACTTCAACAAAGGGGGAGGGATTTCAAGACTTGGAGAAATGATTTTTGGAAGAAGAAATCCTTCAACTTAGGGGGGGTATTTATAGGACATTCAATGGCCAAGATCAAGCCAAGTGGGGGGCAAGTGGAGGGTCAAGATTTGGACATATGTTTGTGGGTCCCACTTGCTCATCAACTACACAAAATATCCTACCAACTCCTTGACTAAGGAGAAGGCACAAAAAACGTGCCAAAGAAGTCCCTTTGCCGTCCACTTTGAGGGTGACACATGTCACCCTCCCGTTGGTCCAAAATATTTCATCTCTCGGAAAAATCCGCAAAAATTATAAATGACATAGCCGGAATTTTCCCTTCGCAAAGTTTGGAAAACGTTTCGTCGGAAAACGATTCTTTTCGCTAGTTGTGCACAAAAATTTCGTCCCTTAGTCTACTTAAGGCTTAAACTTTTGTACGTACGCCCTCACGTACATACTCTGGAAATACGGGGTATAACATTCTCCCCTCCTTAGAAACATTCGTCCCGAATGTTCCTTCTCAAGACGGATAACGATAAGGTCCTCTTAACAAGTTGCCAATGCCACACCTGGCCACAAAATAACACACGCGCAATTACTTAACCCAAGTCAACGAGGAATCACTTCTAGCATTACAAAAGCTTTCACCCCCGGTCTAAAAGATATTCCCATCGCACATTTACTTCACAAAGTACTGATCGTTTCTATTCTCTCAGCACATGTTCACTTCTTTCCTTACTCGTCGTACTTTTCTCGAACACTTGAACTCTTCTAGTATACGTATCATACTTCAGTCATTACTTCAGTTTCCAAAATTTCTGGAGTCACTACCTCCAAACTTGGTCATCTTACTAACCTCGATCTTCTTTAAGGCCATTCCCGGCCTTCACGATCCGATTCTGGTCGAACATATCCACGAACTCATACGATGGTCATCTAAACTTGGGCCTAGCACCCTCGTGACCCCACCACCCGGCGGGACCACCCAGAACTGACCCCACCACAATACAGGTCGCGGGTTGACCCGCGATCGGTACTCAACCCGACCCGCTATCGCGCCAAACACTTGTTCCCCGATACGGAACAATCTCACTAATCAAGTTACGAAAACCTAGTGGTCTTCTTAGCTCAACTACCCTCTTTCATGTCACACCGCTCAGGGACTTATCACACAAGTATACCCCATGTATACTATGCACTCCGACAAAGGTCAATTGTAAACAAAATCTTTTACTCAGGACGACCTTGCATCTAAGGTCTCCACGTATAATATTCTAAGCCCCACAATTTCTAGGTACCCAACCTTACCCTTTACTAACCAGGCCTTTAAATCACAATTTAGCATAATGCTATCTGAACATAATACTTAGCACATCATCATATCATCAACGCATACTAGTCTCTAGAGGGGTAAGAATATACCTGTATCTACCGCTTTACTCTAATCACAGTTCTGCCCTGCAGGGCGCATAGCTGTAGAAGGTGATGAACCAGCCATAGATCCCGTAGTCTGTGCCGCCCACTGCTACCTCCTGGACGGATTTCTCGCAAAATGGCCCTGCTGGCCGCATGTAAAACAAACTCCCGAACTAGCACGACACTCCCCACTATGGAGTCTACCACAATGGCCACAACGAGGTAGGGGTGGCTTCAGCTGGCTAACACCCCTGCTCTCCCAAAAATCTGAACCCTTGGAGCCCTGACATGCTCCTGAATACTCTGGATGCCCTAAAGATTGTGGAGGACCACTCTGTACTGGCGGAGGCGCATAACTAGTCTGCTGCTGAGGCGGTCCGCCTCGAAAGTCGCCAAAAGACCCTGCTGCTCGCCTCTTCTGCCGATCTCGGCCATTCCGTCGACCTCTCCGCCTCACACCTAAGTGCATAAGCTCGCGTGCGGCAATGTCCATGTCCGTTGAAGAGCTACACCAACAAGCCTCTGCTAAGTAGTCATCTAACCCAAGAACGTAGCGGTGTACTGGCCCTCCATATCGCCTACTACGCTGGGACATACCGAGCCAAAGAGTCGAACTCACATTGTACTCGAATCAGACGCCTGCTCGCTCAACGCCAAAAACTGTTTACCAAGCCTCCTCATCCGTGGAGGCAAGAAATGTGCAAGAAATGCCCCGAGAACTCGTCCCATATAGCCGAAGTGCATTCTCTCCCGACAGCTCCCACGAATCAAACCGATCATGCGGTATCACGCACCGATGCGAACCTAGACCACCGACTCGTCTCCGATGCCTTGATCACTCATGATCCGTCAGAATCGCTTGATGAACTCCTGCGATCATCCTCGTGCCTCGACCCATAAAACACTGGTGTTATCGAACCGCCGGCCCAAATTTATCCTCAAGTCCGCCACAACTCGCCAATAATCGGGCCATCTTTGTACTTATCTCATCCGCTTCCAGCCGTGGACTGAGGCTCGTATCAGAGTCTCGGCAGCCACCGCCGCGTTTCTAAACTCGCCGGCGGCGGGCGTCGCAAAACTCGCCGTCAAGCACTATCTCGTAACGACCGGGCCTCGCGCCAGAACCCTCCGTGCTCTACTCAGCCTCGGCCGCTTTGCCCTTCTGGCCCGGCCGTTTTACGCGAGGCATAATCGTAAAGGAAAGGAATACGTCGAGGGTCCAACTTATCACACAACTCTAAGGCACGATCTCGAATGAGAAGAATGGAAACCAATCCTAAATGTCCTATAGCCTCGACGATTATAGATGTGGTGCACAACACACCGATAATCAAGACTCTACTAGACACGGTCAGACACTTTCCGAGGATTAATCGCTCGATACCACTTTTGTCACGACTGCCCGGTTCGTGGATCGTGCCTTACCCGCACCCAAGTAGTCATACATCGAGTAATCGGAACATAAAACAATACATGAAACAAATGTGAAAAGAGACACATTTTACGAGAGAAAATCGCTTTCGACATATATATATAATTACAAAGTTGAGCAGTTTAATCCTTTTACAAACCACACAACAAGATTACTACGGACTTAAGAATGTAACGACAACTATGGCGGGACGGGGCCCGCCATACCCCTGAATGTACAAGAACCTACAGACTCAGGGTAACATACCAAAAGATAAGCCTCCGGAGAAACGGAGCTTCCCAAAACGCTGATTTGTGATCCTAGAAGAGAGGATAGTCAACCGATGTACCTCTACCTGCGGCATGAACGCAGCCGGAAGAGGTCGATCTGGCAGTACAGTATGCGGCGAAAATCGTAGTTAAATCATAACAGTCCAAAACAAAACAGGAGATATGTATGATAACAAAACTACAGTTCACAATATAAAAGCAGTCATGTCAGGGACTCACGCCCTCAAGTCATCACTCAACCATAACTATGGGTCTCACGCCCACAACATCAATCATGTTCGCATCATGGCCACATGCCCCCGGAATTCTCCATCGGTGCAGACATGTCCAGGATGCAACAATAATAACAATGTACAATCAGAATGGAAGCATACTCGTGGGCCACCCATCGTGTCAGTATGTCCAAGCCAATTTACAAGATAACACTCCTAATGGAAGCATACCCGTGGGCCACCCATCGTGTCAGTATGTCCAAAAGGAAGTAACAAGTTAACAATCAAAAAAAAGGAAGCATACTCGTGGGCCACCCATCGTGTCAGTATGTCCCCAAAACAAATAACAAGATAACTCTCCTAATGGAAGCATACCCGTGGGCCACCCATCGTGTCAGTATGTCCAAAAGGATCGATTAGTGGAAGCATACCCGTGGGCCACCCATCGTGTCAGTATGTCCATCAATCACTCAGATAGCCGGCCCTCCAACGAGAGACGCGGTAGCACAGAAATACAATACTTGCACAACAAAGGCTATCACCACAAGCATAGGCAATTTTAATCATACTCACAGACATTTATTTTATTACAACGAATCCGGTTTTTAACCCCAAGGTACTACATACATTTATCCTTTCACAAAGACCTCTTTTTACGTAAAAACAACTCGATACTATTATTCGTAGTACCAAATACGTTCATGTTTTAGAATTAAGTACTTTACCCTATTTTAAACCAAGTGGCTTGCACTTTTTAGAACAACGTCAAGTAACAACATTCTTTTCCAAAAGTTCAAGTTTGCCTAATTTCAGATACTCGAGTATTTTAGTTTCGAAAGATTTCATAGTTTATAGTCTTAATCAAATAACGTACTCTCTTTTAAATCAATAAGCCTTATGTGTGAGTAGGTTATTCTTTGTTTATAACAATCTTATAAAAGCAGCCATGATCTAGGAAATGTAATATCATTTTGTCTCATCTTAGCTTCTATGCAGATGGAGGTTTCTACTGGTTTTAATAATACTTCATTATTCAATACATTTCCTTTATTAGCGCAGATGGTTTGTTCGATACTTATTCGATTTCAAATCAAGAAACATTATTCCTTCTAAAAACCAAGTACTCATTACTCACGAATGAGGTTTCACACTTTTAACAAAATTCATATCAATTCAATTAAGTCAAGTCTCTTATCTTTTAAGATCAAGTCTCTTAACTTCTAAAATCAGTAAACCATTCTCTTTATCTCTCTTAAGTCGTTATACCTAACTTCCCATAAAGCTGGTATAACTCTTAAGTTTTTAAAACCAAGTATTCTCTTCTTTCAAAAAGGTTTCTTAATTCTTTTGAAATACTTTAAGGTTCTTATTATTCAGGCTTAAGTCAAAAGACATTGCCGTACAACTACGTTCAGTTAACACACGTACGTCTACCGTACTATATATATATTCTTTTAAAATATCATGCTCAAGAGTATAGGAAGAATCACATACCTTGCGACGATTATCGACTATTAGCAAATAGCTCCAAAGTACTGTAATCCTGCTAGCCTTTTCACTTCTTCGAGTAGAATACGCTACTCGCAGTATTTCAACCTATAATGGTCATACAAGTCTATCAACGTCTAGACTACTCTGCAGAATATTCTAAGCAGTAGGTTCTCTATTATACGGAAAATCGGGCAGCACTTCCCTACCCGTTAAGCTACACAAGTCTACTGTAAATACAGTCCTATGTAAGTACAGTTCAATTCCTTTTAACATCCTTCTATGTAATTACAGTCCAATGCTTTTTTTTTTAATATCCTTCTATGTAATTACAATTCAATTCTTCTCCATATTCATTCTATATATAGTATACTTCAACTATATATTACTACAACATGTAATTTCCAATTACAATAGGGGGACAAGATTATTTACCTCGATAAGCCCAAAATTATCCAAGTTTAAAGTCGATCCTGAGCAAGGTTTAGCTCCTACTCCGTGCGCTCCAATTCGCTCCAAGAAACCCTTAGAAGTTCTACACAACTTCTACTTAGTACTCCAACCAATTATGGAGATTTTTCCATAGGGTTTCGTTTAGTGGCTAAAGGAAGTATAATAGTATTTCTGGGCTTTTCGTATAGAGGTAACCTTGGGAATACTACTAGGTATTTGGGCCAAGGTATTTTGGAATAGTGACAATACTTGGAGAAGTATTTCTATACCACAAGGGGAGGGGGGGTGTATTTCTCAAAACCAACTAGGCAAGGGGGTTTCTCGTGAAGGTCTTCTTCAAAGGGGAGGGGTGTTTCGGCTAGGGCTTGCTCAAGGGGGAGGGAGAGTGTTTGGACGAAACACTTCAAAAAAGGGGGAGGGATTTCAAGACTTGGAGAAATGATTTTTGGATGAAGAAATCCTTCAACTTAGGGGGGGTATTTATAGGACATTCAATGGCCAAGATCAAGCCAAGTGGGGGGCAAGTGGAGGGTCAAGATTTGGACATGTGTTTGTGGGTCCCACTTGCTCATCAACTACACAAAATATCCTACCAACTCCTTGACTAAGGAGAAGGCACAAAAAACGTGCCAAAGAAGTCCACTTTGAGGGTGACACATGTCACCCTCCCGTTGGTCCAAAATATTTCATCTCTCGGAAAAATCCGCAAAAATTATAAATGACATAGCCGGAATTTTCCCTTCGCAAAGTTTGGAAAACGTTTCGTCGGAAAACGATTCTTTTCGCTAGTTGTGCACAAAAATTTCGTCCCTTAGTCTACTTAAGGCTTAAACTTTTGTACGTACACCCTCACGTACATACTCTGGAAATACGGGGTATAACATTATTGGTGGTGTACATGAAGAGAGACATTGCGGGATTTGTATCTTGTTGTTTGAATTATCAACTTTGTGGTAGTGTTACCACAGACTTTGGAAAAGTTTGATGTCATTTGGGTAATTATGGATCGGTTGACGAAGTCGGCTCAGTTTTATACCGGTTCACACTACTTACAATTCAGAGAAGTTTGCTAGTATCTACATCCGAAAGATAGTTCAATTGCATGGAGTGCCAATTTGTATCATTTCGGATCTAGGCACACAATTTACATCCACCTTTCTCAGATCGATGTAGAAGAAGTAGGGTACTCGGGTGGAGCTTAGTACATCATTTCACTCTCAAACGGATGGTCAGTCCGAACGGACTATTTAGATCCTTGAGGATATATTGGGGGCTTGTGTGATTGATTTTGGTGGTCATTAAGATCAATTCTTGCCATTGGCTGATTTTTTTACAGCAATATTTATCATTCGAGCTCTGAGATGCCGCCTCAAGGAACAAACACCTTTGGAGGCACCTCAGGGAACAAACACTCTTAGAGACATTTTCAGTCTCAAGGAACAAACACCATTGAAGGCACCTCAGGGAACATACACCCTTAAAGACATTTCAGTCTCAAGGAACAAACACCTTTGGAGGCACCTCAGGAAACAAACACTCTTGGAGGCATTTTCAGTCTCAAGGAACAAACACATTTGGAGGCACCTCAGGGAACAAACACCCTTAGAGGCACTTAAACACATTTGTCCCCAAACACCATTGGAATCTACACTCTTTATTTTGCATGTAATGAAATACACTAATTTATTTGCCTTGTTAAGACATGTTTTCATATTGACAACAACCAGAAGGACAGTATCAGCCACGTGGCTCACAAACACAACACATTGATATAATGAATATATGCATAACGTCCAGAAACTACGTCACATGCATTACATCCAGAAACGACGCTATCTTCATTATGCCAAGAAACAACGTTATTTCATTACGCCAATGCAACGACTCCATCACATGATGTCTACGCAGGACAATATTCCCACTCACATGATTGTATTCTCATATTCATGCTTTACCATTTTTGTCGTCTTAACAATTATGCATAACTTTTCTTAAGTTTCAGCCGACAGGATCCCCAATTTATAGGAGCAGTTGCAGCACGTACATGTAAGGGCGATATCGCAGGATTTAGCAAGTCCGTGCAAGGACGATATCTCAGCATTTGCAGCATCACGTCAACAACGTCATCACATTACACAGGATGACATTCCTATTCGCAGAATCACATTTCTTACATATGCATGTTCTGTCATTTTTGTCTCAACAGTTATGCACTAACTTTTTTTAAGCTTTAGCCTGCAGAAACCTTAATTTACAGGAGCAGGAGCATAACGTGGAATTATTCCGCAGCGAATTGAGGCAATTTGTTGGAAGGCTGGACCTCCCGGCAAAGGTCATCGACTTACTTCGAACATCGTCCTACTCTTTCCTAAAATTTTGCCACAGGAACCAGTGTCATCATAATTCGACATTGAGACAAATTTTGAATCCACGTCAGTCGTGCCTTTAATTCTCTAGAATCATAATAACTCATTATCAACATAATTTGACACTGGGACAATTTTGAATCTGCGTTCGTCCTGCCTTTAATTTCCTAGCGTCACCATAGCCCAGTGTCATCATAATTCGACACTGGGACAAAATTTTAAATTTGAGTTAGCTGTGCTTTCTCAAAATTTTAAACAATTTTGTTTGATCGATTTTCGAAATCTTGAGAAGAAATCCCGCTCAAAATCAAGTCCGAGGAACCCTAAGTTTCATCCTATAAATTGAAGCATTTGGGGACATATTGAGAGGACTCTCCAGCCGCCTCCTTGATCTCTCTAAAAAAATACTTTACAAACTTAAAAGAGAGGCTTCTGGCCGCACCTTACCTCCTCTTTAAACCTAATCATATTTTTCATTTTTAGCCTTTGAAAAACATCCGAAAATCGCCATTTCGTTCCCATTTGAAAAGCCTTGGAATACTCTTAGTTCTATTTAACTTCGATATAGAAATCCGAAGTTCTTTGGGGCAGCTTTGGGTTGGCAGGGTTCGAAGTCGGGTTCGAAGGCCTGATCACGCCTCACCTCCAAATACTTCTCATTTTTCTTACCCTTTGAAATACAAGTTCTAGTCGTCGCCTTCTATTTTCCCTTAATCTTAAAACATAGTTCAAGCTCTTATTCAATTCATTAGATACAAGTTCCTTTTGAACAATCTTTTGATTCGGCAAAGTTCGGTAAGTCATCTTGAACTCGAAGGGCCTTTGCCTCAGTTCGCTGCACCTGAAGAAGGTAAACTCACTTCTTTTGTTTGAGTTTTGACTATTTAAAATGCATTATGTGATTTGTGTGATTCGGATTGCGTATCAATTAATGTTAGAGCTGATTAGCTTGGTTAAAAACTTGTTTAGATAAATGATGGGTATTACTGGAGTTTGTTAGGTTAGTTATTATGTACGTGGGCTATATTATGACTTACATGTATTTAGCAAGTTGGTGCTTACCGTTTAAAGTCACGATCTGTCTGGCCTTTGTTCAGTATGTATTCACATAACCTATCTAGACTCAAATATGGTAAAAGAGCCTAACTACATGTGTTATATGAGTTGTTTGTTTATCGTCTGTGATATAATATTGATCGGAGTCGAAGTTATGTTTTTTGAAAAAAATTTGTTAGTATAACTAGAAGTTAGCACCCCTTTTTTACAACCTCTAATACTAGTTTGAGGTCCTAAAAAAATGAATTTAAACACTTTGTGGATCGATTTTACTTGTTGAACTGACTTCACTGTTGTCGGGCTGATTTTACTGTCTGCCGGACTGGTTTTCGGTTCATTTCGCTACTGATTTTTAGCCATGTCATCGGACTGATTTAAACCATCTTAGCTAATGATTTCGGCTATTCTTTCAGACAAATTTTGACTATTTTCGGATTGAATGTTTATTTTTGGCTACTGATTTTGGGTATTTTCGGACTGATTTTGGGATGTCGTGAAATGATCTGTCCTTGGTATTTTCCACTAATTGGTTTCAGGATCTTGAATTCAACTTAACAGCAATTGTATTCTAATTCCTAAATGCTTTGGTTTTTAATTCCTAAATGCTTTGGTTCTGTCCTTGGTTAGCACTTGAATTTTCAATTTAACTTTCAGAACTTCTAATTCCTAAATGCTTTGGTATTTCTATGTTATGTCGTGGTCTGTTTTTCACAGTTAAGATCCGTCCAAAATATATTTAAGATTAGGCTTGTTCGAGACATTTATGTTTATGAGAGGATAATACCTTTCATAGAAATATTTGTTTATATTTCCTTGTGTGTATATTCTCTTATTAAATTCTACTAATCCTTTTCTTTTCTTTGTTTTACATGAAATGCATTTGGGAGCAATCAAGAGTCTCGCTACGAGACTTACCATAACTGCATCCACATTAATGGCATCTTCCGACTTCGGAAATTTCAAAACAAATAGGGCGGGTTGACAATGTCATCCGCTTCAGTCGTCTCTCTTCATTCCTTAATTTTTATTTTTATTTTTCTTGTTATAATATATAATCTTGCATAATTATTGAAATGTGTAGAATAGATAAACTTAGGATACTTAGAATAAATAAGACCAATAGATTAAAGGGGAGGGTAGCTTAAAAACGAAAATTTATGTTCCTATCTTTAAACATGCATTTTAATAATGCCTTACAAGTGCATATTTTACGTATAATTTTCAAACCAACTACTTTTCATGCATTTTTTAAAATGAATCTCATGCAAGTTTATCAAAATATATACTTCTTTCAAGTAATTATTTGCAACATGCTTTCTTAATTCTGTGCTTTCATAACATGTATTTTTAAATACAATAATTAACCTAAGTTTGACCGGACAATCGCAAGTTAGCGGATCCCGAAGGGTGCCTAACCCTTTCCTTTTAGGATAATAGAGAACCCTTACCTAGAATCTTATTAAGTTTTGCAGACCATTAATTGAAGTTTATTTTTAAGCAGACTTTTGCTATGTAGATGTCAATTCATCTTTAAAATAATTAGGTGGCGACTCCTTTAAATACAATTTAGAAATCAACCATATGTTGTATTCCATTTCGATTCCGGTTAAAATGGGGTGTGATAGTCTCTTCTCACCCTCATCTCCACAACCATTTTCCAAACATTCATAGTGTGGCTTAGCAGCTTGATACCCCTATAATTGTTGCAACTTTGGATATCACCTTTGTTATTGTACAAAAGAATAATTGTACTCCCCCTCCATTCTTCGGGCATTCTCACCGTCCTAAAAATGACGTTAAATAACTCAGTGTGCCGCTCCAAATTTGCCCTGTCTGTGGTCTTTCAAAATTTAACTAGAATCTCATCAAGCCCGTTCGCTCGTCCCCTGCGCATCAGGTGAACCATCCCCTTAACCTCCTCAACCTTAATGCTTCTACAATACCCAAAATCCTGGTACCTACCCGAATACTGCAAATCTCCTAGCACAATGTCTATGTCTTTTTTCTCATTCAAGAGTTTATGGAAGTAATACTACCACTTCCGCCTAATATGTGCATCCTCCACCAGTACTTTGCCATCATCGTCCTAGATGCACCTCAGGTGATCCAAGTCGCGGCCCCTTTTCTCCACCATCTTGGATAGTCTGTATAATTTCTTCTCATGTCTTTCTCATCTAATTCCACATATAGATGTTCAAAAGTCGTCGCTTTCGCCGTCGTGACCCTAGATTTGCCTCCTTCCTCACCATCATATATAATTCCATAGTCATCCACTTCATCCTTGCTTTTTACCAATTTCGCATACGCCAGTTTCTTCGCTTCCACCTTTTCTTGAACTTTACCATTCCACCACCAGTCACCTCGATGCCCACCACGGCTACCCTACAAGACCCCAAGCACTTCTCTAGCTACCTTCCGAATGCAACTGACTATTCTATCCCACATACCGATTACATCCCCACTACTCCCCAAGCCCCCTTGTCCATCAACCTCTCTCCCATCTTCTTTGCACTAGCCATGGTCAAACTCCCCAAAAGTTTATATCAGGTTGTAAGGTACTCTCTCGGAATGACCTTGTAGTCTTTACAAAGACCGCTGTCAACCTTCCTAAGGAGCAAAACATCTATCTAAGTCTTAGCCATCGCACTATGAAAAGTCACTAAGTGCTCCTCCTTCTTCAGTAACCTCGAATTGGCTATCACCATCCCAAAAGCTCTATCGAACCCCAAAAGTGAGACTTCTCCTCCGTTCCTATCCTCAAGGACAAAGCCTCCATGCACATTGTCATAACCCCCCCGGAGTGACCTGATATGTCTATTGAAATCACCTTCTACAACTAATTTCTCAGTAGGTGGTACCTCCCACCACTTCATCCAAATCCCCCCAAAAGTAACTCTTCCCCTCCTCGTCCAAGACCACCTGTGGTGCGTACGCACTAATAATATTCATGGTGGTCCCTCCATCTACCAACTTAATCGCCATAATCCTATCATTGACCCTCCTAAACTCTACCACCTGATCCATTAGCTCACTGTATACCAAAATACCTACCCTATTCCTATACTTCGACCTACCCGAGAATCATAACTTATACCCGTCTATATCCTTAGCCTTAGGCCCTACCCATGTGGTCTCCTGGACACATGCTATATTAATCCTCCTCTTATTAATAATCTTAACTAGCTCTATGGATTTCCCCGTTAGAGTCCCAATGTTCCAAGACCCTATTATCAGCCTATCATCTTTCTTACCCCATTTACCCCACTTACCCCACCTAACCCTCGCCCCCGTCCCCGGCTGAGAATAAGACCCTACTCTACCATCATTCACCAAAGCCACTGGAGAAAAAAAAACACAAAAAATACTAGTCCAAGGTTAACACCAACACACACGGACACCACTACTAAATCACAAGTTAGAAAGAATTGAGAGATATGTCAGGCTACTACAAGCCATAATGATAGAACAAAGGGAAACAAGAATATAGGCATTTAATCATACTGAATGCCCAAAATTCTCTCAAAACGATCTCCAGAATTTAATCATACTGAGCACCATTGCCAAAAGATATAGAACAAGAGACATCGTTGTTACGCATATTTTGTATACACTTTTTGAGTCATTTTTAGTTAGTATTTTACTCATTTCGTTTGTGTTTTAGTATAGTATTAGGTCTGTTTTTCTTTCTTTTGAGACACAACGGTCCCAAATGGAGAAATATCAAAAATAAGATGAAATGAGCTTAATTGAGATGGAATTGCACACTAAAAGGGACAAGAAATGAAGCCTAAGAAGTCCCGGTAAGTATAGAAGAAATCAGACGAAGTCCGGATGAGAAAATGATGAAAAACCAAAAAACGGGCAAATGAGGTCGCCGGCGCCGCGACGCTGAATGTGCTGCGTGCTCTGATTTGTTCTCAGTTTTCCCGGAGCCGCGACGCCAGCCTGTAGGGCTGCGGCGCCGAGGCGCGTTTTTCCAGATCCGAGGCGAAATTGGCCAGGGGCAGAAGGGTCCAGGGCACACAATTTTTGCAACATATTTAAACCCTTGTGACAGATTTTATAAGGGACACACCTCATAACTCATAACACACATCACAAGACAAGAATTAGAGAACACAATTGGAGACTACATTCAAGTTCTTTTCCTTTCTTTATTTCAATTCAGTTTATGTTGGATTTTATATTAGTTCTTGATATGACAATGTTTAAGTGCTAATTACTTTAGTAGGGTTTTCCAATTGGATCTTCTTGAAACTCTTTCATATAGTTAATGCATAGTTATTGATTTCTTCTTCAGCAGATTAAGATCTATTTAATATTGTTTTGATTGCTTGATAATTAACTGACCATTAATTGTCATCACTTATATGATTTCGAATCGAGATCCGAGAGGGGAGATTTGAATATGTTGTAGTTGTCTAGACATATGTTAAAATCGTGGACGAAATTACCCCGATACTTGTGTAGTATTTAGGGTTATTCTTCTTAATCCTCATGTGTAGTAAAATCTATCATAGAAATATAAAAGGTTTATGCACAAGGTTGAGCTCTTGTATGTCCTAACCAGAATATTATGACAGATTAGTTAACCTGCTATCTTAATAAGAAGAAGAATCATTAGCATTGCATTAACACGTGAAATAGTAGATAGTTGAGGAGATTGGAAGACCTATTTCCACCATAACTGATTTAAACCAAAGATTACTTAGTTTAACTCTTATAATTACTCTAGCTAGTAGTGTTAGATAAAAAACACAAACAAACTATCGTTAGCCAAATAGATAACATAGTGTAGATGTTCGGTAATTGAAAATCAGTCTCTGTGGATGATATTCGGTCTTACAGACTATATTACTTGTAACGATACGTACACTTGCGTTAAGCATTTGGAAAATCGACTAACAAGTTTTTGGCGCCGTTGCCGGGGACTGACGTACTTTCAATATCGAACTATCTATTCTTATTTCTACTTTGGTTTTTATCTTTATTTTACTTCTTTATTTTAGAACATTTTATCGTGATCTATTTGCTTATTTTTGATCACTTGCAGGAAGGACAAGGTAATTGCTGATCCTTTGTGCAATGAGAGATCAGCGAAACAACAATTTGGTGGATGATGAGTTACCTCATGTCTTAAGACAAGTCCCTGCAGAAAAGAGCTTGGGGGATTATGTGATGCCAACTATTACAGGGGTGCAGACTTGCATCAGGCTTTCAGTTGTTGAAGCCAATAACTTTGAAATCAAACCAGCCATATTGCACATGGTTCAAAGCTCAGTTCAGTTTGGGGATTACCGTCTGAAGATCCTCATTTGCATCAGCAAATTTCCTGGAGCTGTGTGCAACCTTCAAATACAATGGTGTTACTGATGACGCCATTCGGTTGAGACTCTTCCCATTCTCACTCAGGGATAGAGCAAAGTGTTGGCTGGACTCATTACAGGCGAACTCCATCACTACATGGCTAGAGTTAGCCCAGAAATTTCTCGCCAAATTCTTCCCCCAGCTAAGGCAGCAAGGCTTAGGGGAGAATTGAACAATTTCTATCAAATGGATGGAGAGTCATTGTATGATGCTTGTGAGCGGTTTAAAGATTTGCAAAGGAAGTGTCCACATCATGGTCTTGAGCAATGGAACTTGGTGCACATTTTCTATAATGGTCTAAGTGAGACTACTAGAGCAATTATTGATGCAGCTGCAAGTGGCACCTTCATGAAGAGAACAACACATGAAGCACATGACTTGTTGGAAGACATGACCACGAACAATCACTTGTCAGATGATAGAGGAATATGTAGCAGAGGAGCAGTTGGTGTTCATGAGCTAAATGCCATCACTGCACTGAATGCACAAGTTGCTCTCTTGACTAAGCAGCTCTAGCAGAATACCATGTTCGTAAAGGCGATCCAGATGCAAGAAGTTTGTGAGATTTTTGGGTGTCCACACACCTTCGATAGATGTCCAACAACTGATCCCAACAACATCCCAATGGAGCAGGCTCAATGTCAGGCTGTGGGAAATTTTTAGAGGCCCTTTAACAATGCATTCTCCAACACATATAATCAGGGGTGGAGAAATCACCCAAATTTTTCATGGAAGAATGACCAAGGGAAGAAACCACAGTTTCAGGCCTCATCTTCACAGATTTGATCCACCACACAAGAAGCGGATGATATAAAAGCAGCACTGTTGACCTTAGCCAACTCTCAGACTCAATTCATGGCGGAAACCAGGTCCTCAATTTCGGCCTTGGCCAATACCCAAACACAATTTATGACAGAGACCAAGCAGTTCATGACAGAAACAAGATCCTCTATTAGGAACTTGGAAACTCAGATGGGGCAGTTGGCAGGGAAGTTGAATGACAGACCTTAGGGGGCTCTCCTCAGTAATACAGTGATGAATCCAAGAGAGCAATGCCAGGCAATCAGTTTGAGAAGTGGGAAGCAGTTAGAGCAGGTTGGATCTCCACCCGTTAGGGAAAAAGAGAATGCGGCGGAGAAGACAACCGAGGTAGAGAAGGAGGGGATTACTGATGACCGCCGTATTTTAGAGAAGGCTTCACCGGCAGTCATGAGGGAATATGTAGATAGAATTCCTTACCCTCAAAGACTACAGAAGAAGTCCTTAGACAAGGAGTTTTCCAAGTTTTTAGAGATCTTCAAAAAGCTTCATATCAATCTCCCGTTCATTGAAGCTTTGGAGCAAATGTCAGCTTATGTAAAGTTCATGAAAGACATTCTGTTTAAGAAGAGGAAACTGGTAGAAAATGCCAGCTTCCCACACAACCGACACAGCCTCCAACTATTTCCACTCACCAAATGGAAACTCGTGCCAAGTATGGAATCATCAAACCCAAAGTCCAATTTAACTTGTCTACCCAAACCATTTCTCCAATTCCCAAGAACCCTATATTGGCTAAACAAGACCCTAATTGGAATGCGGCTATGTATGAGGAATTCAATGCTTTAACTAAACAACACACATGAGATCTAGTACCTAGACCTGAGGGGGTGAATGTGATTCGTTGTCTGTGGCTATTTCGTTACAAATTCAGAGACAATGGAGATCTTGAGAGGTATAAGACACGACTTGTGGCTAATGACACAAATCAGCAGGAGGGCATTGATTGTGGTGAGACCTTCAGCCCGGTTGTCAAACTGGTTACCATTCACACAGTTTTGAGCATTGCCATGGGCAAGAATCTAAGCCTCACTACCCTTACCTCTTAGAGGGTTACAAGGAATTTTTGGCCGGAACACTGGTCAATCCATCAGTTTGATGTGAAAAATGTATTTTTACATGAGGATCTGAGAGAGACAGTCTACATGCATCATCTGCTAGGGTTCACCCATCCAGCAGTTCCTCCGACGGGTTGAAAAATGAGATTGTTGCCTTGCTCAAGTCCGAATTTACAATGACTGATTTGGGAAAGTTGAGTTATTTTTTGGGGATATCAATGACCAGGTCTTCCGACCACATATTCTCGTGTCAGCGTAAGTATGCAGAGGAGATTGTGTATAGGGCTAAGATGGCGAATTGCAAAGTTTCACCTACTCCAGTTGATTCGAAATCTAAGCTCAGTGCTATAGATGGTGCTCCAGTCTTCGATCCTACTCTGTATAGGAGCCTTGCAGGTGCACTTCAGTACCTCACATTTACAAGGACATACACTGCTTATGCTGTTCAGCAGGTATGCCTATTCATGCATTCCCCCATGGAGTCTCATTTCACTGCTCTTAAGCGTATCATCCAATACATTAAAGGCACACTTGATTATGGGTTGCTCCTATAACCCTCTGCACAAAACATGTTGCTCTCTTATACGGATGCAGATTGGGCAGGGTGTCCGGACACGCGACGCTCCACCTCCGGCTTTTGTGTATTTTTAGGGGATAATCTGATTTTCTTGGTCTGTCAAGCGACATGCTACCCTATCTCGTTCCAGTATCGAGGCTGAGTACAGAGGCGTTGCAACTGTGGTAGCTTTTGTTGGCTCAGAAATTTACTGTTAGAGCATCAGTTTCCTTTGCGTCAGACATCTATTGTGTACTGTGATAACATCTCTGCCATCTATCTTTCTCATAATTCGGTTCAACATCAGCGAACCAAGAACATTGAGATAGACTTGCACTTCGTTCGTGAGAAAGTTGCGCTAGGCCATGTCAGAGTGTTACATGTTCCATCATCCTATCAGTATGCCGACATATTTACCAAAGGACTTCCCAGACAGTTGTTTCTTGACTTCAGATCTAGTCTCAGAGTCCGGCCTCCTCCCGCTCCGACTGAGGGTGTGTGTAAACGTGTATAGTTGTCATTATTTTATCTCTACCCATAATTAGAATATATTTCATATATTGTGTAAAAATAATTATGGTAAGACTAGGATTCCTCTTGTGATTAGGTTTATGATTCCTATTGTATAAGGGATGAATATTATACAATATATATTTGATATTAATGAGAAGACTCCTCAAGAGAAGTTAATATAATTCTACACGAATTATTTCACGCCTCCAGGTATTAACTTATATCTTTCAATGATTTTTCATATTATACCGATTCCCGTACTGGATTTCATATCGCCCCTCGCGATCCTTCACTCCTTTTCTTGTTCGGAATGTCTCGACAAAACATTTTCTAATTTCTTACTTTCTTTACATTTTTCAACTTTGAAACACCCTCCTTACTAAGCTTAAGGAAGCACTCTATACAACATGTCAACAAATGGAGACCCAAACAAATCGAAAGCGCATAGCAAAAGAATTTTCAGCCGGAGATTGTGTTTATGTTAAACTTCGTGCCTATAGACAAGTAACTCTACACCGTATCAACTCGGTAAAGCTCGCAAAAAAATATTTTAGGCCCTTTCGAGTGTTGCGAAAAATAGGTACAGTGGCGTATGAGCTTGACCTTCCCCATGGATGTCGGATTCACCCAGTTTTTCACATCTCACATCTCAAACCCCACTTCGGAGAAGCAATCGAGCCAAGTGAGAATTTACCAAATGTCGCCGAGGATGAACAATTGTACCTCAAGCCTGAAGCAATCATTGATGAATGCATAATTTGGAAGGATGGAAGAAAATAAACTCAAGTCTTGGTTCATTGGGAACACTCTACAGTAGTCGATCGAACATGGGAATCACAAGAGCTTATGAAGAATACTCACCCTCAGCTCTTCGAACACATCGATGATACCAAGTCGCGTATCAACTCACGAGCTACTAATCCTAAGGGCCTTGAGGACAAGGCCCAATGTGAAGGAGGGGGAATTGTTATGGGCCAATGCCCTGATTCTCAGATAAGCCCAATTGAAGGAAGAAGCCAGAGGCCCAAATGTGCATTACAATCCCCAAGTTGGGTCAAGGATTTTCAGCTTTAAGAGATCCCTTTTAATTAGACATTATTAATTAGTGAAAGTACACTATCACAGAATTTGGCTTGGGTAACAACACTTACATAGCGCTTATAATAAGCGCTTCTATGTGTTCACTTACATATCGCTTTTTCAAATTTTCAAATTAAAAAAATACAGCCATAGCGCTTTGCGTAAATTTTAATCGAAGCGCTAGACAAGTTACTCCTTGCATAGCACTTTTTAAAGAGCTATTAGAATTTATGTTACCTAATTATTTTATCCATATAAAAATATTAATATTCTCACTTAGATAGCGCTTTTGGAAGCGCTATTTAAGTGAAGCGCTATGTAAGATTTAAAGAAATACAAAAACGCAGTAATCGATCCCAATTCATTCAAAGCCCTAAATTAAACTTGTCCGCCAAAAAAGAAATTGCCGCCAATACCAATTCCATCTAAGCATAATTCTTTTGTCGTTTCTGTATTCTCCTACTTTGTGCATTATTAACCCCAAGTGTAATACCAATTTAGTTTGCAAGATTTGAGTTAGTGAATTGAAGGAAATTTGAGCATCAAGGTATGTTTCAATCTCTGTGTTCAGTAGAGTTTTCAAGGGTTTGAAGTGTATATTTGTTTGAGAAACAATACTTTGCATTCATTATATTTAGCCTCAATTTTGAGTTTATGATTGAAGTGTATATTGATAATTGTGAAGAACGAAACTCATTTAGCCTCAATTTTCAGATTATGATTGAATATTTGATGATTTCTGAATTTTGTATCTTATTTTATTAATTATTATTTAATG
Source organism: Przewalskia tangutica (assembly GCA_029844215.1). Classification (NCBI taxonomy): domain Eukaryota; kingdom Viridiplantae; phylum Streptophyta; class Magnoliopsida; order Solanales; family Solanaceae; genus Przewalskia; species Przewalskia tangutica. The sequence continues at coordinate 94,206,767 of CM056728.1, read as the reverse complement.
AGATCTTCTCGATTTTTTGTAGATTTTCAAAAATTTGAAAGACAAATTGCATGGATTGCATTCGGAAGGTATTATTGTACATTTGAAGTTAATTTATCTTTATTATGCTTTACGTGAGGGTAATTCGTGCCTTCAAGACTTCATATGTGTTTAAGATTCTTATATATATACTATGTGAGGAGAAGTCGAGCCTTGAAGACTTCAAATATGCTTTAAATTCATTATCTTTTTATCTGATTTTTGTAGTATTGTTCTTGATGAATCGAGACTGGGTAAATGCGAATCGATTATCTGAAGAGTATAAGAAAGGGGTGGAGGAGTATTGTGCTCATGCAACCAAGAATGCTAAAAATCCATTGTACATTAAATGTCCGGGTCGAAAATGTCTGAATGTAAAAGAGGTTAGTGGTCAAATAAAGTTGCACGAGCATTTAATATGTCACGGTTTTGACATAACATATATGGTTTGGACATATCACGGTGAGAGCAAAGAAAAAAGTAGTTCAAGTGGAAAACGTAAAAATAGTTCATTTAGTCAATCCGGCTCCCAATTTGAGTTTACAAATATAATGAACACAAGTAATATGGGAGATGGTAATGATAAATCCAGTCCTGTAAAGAATTCTCGAAGTGTTGTCAATGAAAAGTTGCGGGATCATCCTGATATGTGTGATGACTTAAGGGGAGATGTTGGGTTACCATTGTGGCCGGGTTGTACTAAGGCTTCAAAATAGTCAGTTGTGTTTTGTACAACTGAAAAGCTAGTCACCAAGTTTCCGATGTGTTCTTCACAGATCTATTGGAAGTTGTAAGTGATCTATTGCCAGATGGGAATGTGCTCCCTCGTAAAACCTATGATGCTAAACAATTGCTCAACTCTATAGGGTTAACACATCAGAAGATTCATGCTTGTCCGGATGATTGTATTTTATTTAGGGGAGAGTACGCAGAATTGAATGAATTTCCCAAATGTGGTATGAAGCAGTATAAGAAAAACAAATCCCCGGCCAAAGTTATGTGGTACTTTCCTATAATTCCTAGATTTAGGAGGTTGTATAGTAGCGCAACAGATGCTAAATGCTTGACATTGCATCATGATGAAAGAATTAATGATGGAATGTTAAGACACCCAACTGATTCGCCTCAATGAAAGACATTTGATAACAAATATCCAGAATTTGGCAAGGAATCAAGGAACTTATGCTTAGTACTTTCAACAGATGGAATGAACCCTCATGGTCTCCCGAGTACTTCCCATAGTACATGGACCGTAGTTTTGATGATCTATAACCTCGCCCCTTGGTTATGCATGAAGCGCAAGTATATGATGTTGTCTATTTTGATATCAGGACCTCGCCAACCTGGTAACGATATTGATGTATATTTGGCTCCTTTAATCGAGGACTTAAAGTTGTTGTGGGAAGAGGGTGTTGATGACTACGATGGAAACAGAAATGCTAGTTTTAGATTGAAGGCTATGTTGTTTGGAACAATCAATGATTTCCCAGCTTATGACAACCTTTCTGGATATAGTGTGAAGGGGAAGTGTGCGTGTCCATGGTGTATCAATGACACCGATTCGATTGAGTCACTGTAAGAAGTCTGTTTACATGGGGCATAGATGGTTTTTAGATCCAAATCATCGTTACAGATTGATGTCTGATTCATTCAATGGTGAAGTTGAAGATCGGTCTCCACCTCCTACATTATCAGGTGTTGATGTACTAAAAGATGTGGAAAATATTGAGACACAATTTGGTAAGTACTTTGCAAAGTCCATCCCCATTAGAGGTTTTAAGAAAAATCAATCTTTTTTCAATTAGTTTATTGGAAGGATTTGTTTGTTAGACATTTTATTGATCTCATGCACAATGAAAAAAATGTTGGTGCTAGTGTGATAAATATTTTGTTAGGTGACACATTAAAATCTAAAGATGGATTCAATGCACGAATAGACATAGTTGATATGAGAATTAGAGAAGAACTTGCACCTGTATTAAAGGATGGGAAAACACCTTACTTACCTCCTGCCGCTCACACTTTGTCTAAGCAAGAGAATAGATTGTTACTCGAGATACTTCACTCAGTGAAGGTTTCAGAGGGGTACTCGTCTAACATACAAAGTCTTATATCTTCAGACGGGATGAAATTTATGAATTTAAAATCACATGATTATCATGTCATCATTGAGAATCTGCTCCCAATTGCAATTCGTGCTATTTTTCCAGAAAATGTACGTAATACCATTACAAAGTTATGTTGGTTTTTCAAAGCCATGAGTGGCAAGGTCATAGACACGAGAAGTCTGTCAAGTCTACAAAAAGTGATTATAGAAACACTTTTTGAGCTTGAGATGTATTTCCCACCATCTTTCTTCGATATCATGATTCATTTGACTGTACACTTGGTTTATGAGACGAGGATGTGTGGTACTGCTCGTATGAGATGGATGTATGGCATGGAGCGGTATATGAAAGTGTTGAAAGGTTATGTGAGGAATAGGTACCGACCAGAAGCGTGCATCGCTAAAACTTATTTAGTTGAAGAAACAATATAATACTGGTCTGAGTATATCCCAAATGTCCAAGCAATTGGACTTCCGAGTACTCGTCACACTAATAGGATTGATGGTGAATGTGTAACGGGGGGTCAACCAATTTTGATCAGCCTCGAATAGCGGCGACGAGTGCACTTATGTGTACTACATAACACAATTGATGTTGTTCCTTATGTTGACAAACACAAGTTGAGTATCTCAAAAGATTTTCCAGATAAAGACCCTGATTGGATTGAAGTGGAGCACAGTTCTACCTTTATTGATTGGTTTAAGGATCATATTCATAAAAATATCTTAGAGAAAACTGTTATTTTGAAAAAGGCCCTGATTGGATTGATGTGGCATACAATAGATTCAGTTGGTCAAATATTCATGTATTTACTTTACAAATTTGAAAATTGTTATATATAAGATATGATAATAAATTAATATTGGACGTTATTTTCCATAGTGTCTAAGGCAGATAGATAGCATTCATTGTGGTCATTATATTTGTTGTTTCATTGAGGATATTTTGAGTTCGGGTGATACAAATATTCCTCTTTATGTAAGTATTTAGATCTTCATTTTATACTTGACAGTATGACAATATGAGGGGAAGTCGTGCCTTAAAGACTTCATATGTATTTAAGATTCTTATATATGCATTATGTGATGTGTCGTTATGCATTAAATATTTAAATATGCCAAAATTTCATACATGTGATATATGTGAGAGGAAGTCGTGCCTTAGAGACTTCATATGTGTTTAAAAATTCATATATATGAATCATGTGAAGTGTATACATTAAATTTTCAAATATGCTTAAATTTCATACTTATAATTTATGTGAGGGGAAGTCGTGCCTTAAAGACTTCATACGTGTTTAAGATTCTTATATATGTACTATGTGAGGGAAAGTCGAGCCTTGAAGACTTCAAATGTGCTTTAAATTCATTGTTGTATATATTATATGATTTGATGAATGGTATTAGTGCCTTGTTATGTATGCTGAAATTAGAGGATAGTTGTCCATGTTATTTTGTATCTTTGGAAAAACCAGTACAATGCATATTAAGAATGGTCCCTACCTTGCTATGTTGATTTTTCATCCCTTCCTGTCACCTCTGTTGGCTAGTATGATATCCTGCAGTAATTCAGATAAGCTTAATGTGCATAAAATACACATTAGAGTGTGATTTCTTGATTTTTTGCATTAACTGCGTCTGTTCCCTTTAAGTCATTAATTTAGATTCATTCCCCTAAAAACATGAATTGACTAGTGTATAGAGACTTTTGCTATGGCTTAGGCCTAAGATTGGTTGGTATTATGGTTTCCATTTGATTTGAGAAAAAAATCTGTTTCTGTCTCCCTCTTTGCAAAATGGATGAGTTTGAGTTTTGATTCTTTCTACACATTCTGAATATCTTCAAGTTTGGGCTTTGATTTTTCTCTCTTCTTCTAAAGAAAAATAGTTGTTTGGGCTTCTATTTTTAAATTTTCACCTCTGCATGCTTCAATGAAAATTATGTATTTGGGTTGTCTATTCTCTGGACTTGTGATGATTTGCTTAACTCAATGTAGTCAATGCAATTATATATCTGTGTGCCTTTTACATATGTTTTCATTTTTTGTGATTGACAATTTGGGATATTTTTTGGGATCTGTGGCCTGACTACCCAACCTAAGAGCGAACAACTAATGTGTTCCCGCGACATCCTCCTTCTAATGAACTTTTCATAGAAAATTGGTGAAAATAAATTGTTATGATTTAGGTCATTGTTCATACACAACCATATTTGTATGAGGTTATTTGTGTAAGTATATATGTTTATTTATTGGACGTTGCTATTCTAACTATGTTTTTGCAACATCTATGTTTTGCAGTTTGTTCATAGTTCACCACTCAAAGTTTATCCTACAAGCAAAATGAAGAATTTTCAAATTAATTGGGCAGACTACTTGTACAATCGATTCCTCAAAGAAAAAATGTAAGGTTGAAGCTATTAGTTAGTATTTTGATGTAATTATTGCCTATGTCGTATTGTTATTAGTTAATGATTGTAAGCTACTAATGATTGAGATACTATTTTTAAATATATTATTATGTTTTATGTGAATGATTATATTATATTATATTATATTATATTATATTATATTATATTTTTGAATGAGTATTCTTTTTGTTATCTTTTTGATATTTTATTTATTACGTGAAAAAATAGGGATATTTGTTAGGCGTATTTTGTATACGCTTTTTGAGTCATTTTTAGTTAGTATTTTTCCCATTTTCGTTTAAATAAGTGTCGTGTTAGAGTCGTTTTTCTTTCTTTTGAGTCACAACGGTTCAAAAAGGCAAAATGGCGAAAAGGAGCGAAAAGTGGGCACAAAAGGAGGGTCCTGAGGCAAAAAGGACGAAAATTGGCAATTCAGACAAAGACTACAAAGATCATGTGCCATTATTATCGAGAGGTCGCAGGACTCTCGGACCTGCATGATCGAGGCGTGAATTTTCAGATCCGAAATAGAATTGACAAGGGGCAGAAGGGTCCAAGGTACACGTTTTTTACAACAAATATAAGCCCTAGGGACAGATTTTGGATTCATTCTATTCTCATTCCTGACAACACAACGCTTGGCGGCTACAATTGGAGACATAGTTCTACATAATTTTTCTTTCTTTAGTTTTCAATTCAGTTTATGTTTGGATTTGTATTAGTTCTTAGCATGTCTATGGCTAGGAGCTAAACACTTTATTAGGATTTTCCTTTTGAATCGCTTGAAACTCTAATTCATGACTTAATACATTAGTTGATTTCTTCTTCACTTGATTAAGATTTATTCAATAATTGGTATGAATGTTTGATAGTTAATTGATCACTAATTATCATAATCTGTATGATTTCGAATTAAGAACCGAGATGAGAGATTTATATATGCTGTAATTGAATAGACATAGGTTAAAATCGCGGACGAAAGTACCCCGATGCTTGTGTAGCATTATTGGTTACTGTTCTTAATCCTCCTATGTGGTAAATCATATCATAGAAATATAGAAGGGTTCTACACTGGAGTCGAGCGATTATATATTCTAACATGAATATAAGATAGTCTAGTTAACCGCTATCTTAACGTAGAAGAAGAAGTCATTCTAGTTGCATTAAGGATTGAATAGAGTGGATAGTCGAGGATTTTGGAAGTCCTAATTCCTTCATAACTGATTACAACTTCAACAGTTTAGTTAATTCTTGCAATTATTCTAGTAGTTAGATAAAAACCCAAATCAAATATCGTTTGCCAAATAGATAACCTAGAATAGATGTTCGGTAATTAGAAACCAGTCTCTATGGACGATAAACTCGGTCTTACAGACTATATTACTTGTGAACGATACGTACACTTGTGTGAGAAATTGGACACGATCCTAACAAGTTTTTGGTGCCGTTGCCGGGGACTGGCGCACTTCTAATATCGAACCATCTATTTTTATTTCTACTTTGGTTTTATTTTTATTTTTATTTTTACTATTAGAACCATGTTGCCTTGATTTATTTGTTGGTTTTGGTCTTTTTCAGGGATTAGTGTATGCGAAGAAGGAGAGGAGAAGATACACTTGTTCCCTTCAACCCTGAAATTGAGAAAACGTGCAAGCAAAACAGGCGAAATAAAAGGATAGCTGATTCAGTGACCATGGACAACCAACCACCGAATCAGAATGAGGCAAACAACGAGGTTCCTGAACATGTAGAAGAGATAATACCTGTCCCAGCAGAAATAAGATTTGGAGATTATGTTCTGCCCACGGTTACTGGTGCACAAACATGCATCATGCTCCCAACAATAGGGGCAAACAACTTTGAGATCAAGCCATCCATCCTGAGCATGGTCCAGAACATAGTACAGTTTGAGGAATTGTCATTTGAAGACCACCACATGCATATTTCCAACTTTCTGGAGCTGTGTGTCACTTTCAAGTACAATGACGTCACTGACGATGCCATTAGACTGAGGCTCTTCCCGTTCTCACTTAGGGACAGAGCAAGAGCTGGTTGAACTCACTGCCTGTCAATTCCGTCACCACCTGGCAGGACATAGCCCAAAAGTTTCTTGCAAAGTTCTTTCATCCTTCAAAAGCGGCAAAGTTAAGGGGAGAGTTAAACAATTATTATAAGGTGGATGGTGAGTCACTCTATGATGCATGGGAGAGATTTAATGATCTGAAAAGGAAATGCCCACATCATGGAATAGAGAAGTGGATGGTAGTCCACATTTTTTATAATGGGCTGAGTGGTACTACTCATACCATCATTGATGCTACAGTAGGGGGAGCGTTCATGAGAAAGAGTGTCAATGAGGCACATGAGTTACTGGAAGACATGGCTGCCAACAATCATCAAGGGGAAGATGACAGGTCAGTGAATAACAAGAAGACTATGGGCATACAAGAATTAGATACCATCACTTCCCTGAATGCACAGGTGGCCCTTCTGACGAAGCAACTGCAGCAGAATACTATGTCTGCGAATGCAGTCCAAATGTCGGTAAATTGTGAGATTTGTGGTGGACCTCACTCCTTTGACAGATGCACAACGGTGGATCCTAATAATGTGCCAACGGAGCAGGTTCAGGCAGTTGAGAACTTTCAGCGACCTTATAATTCCAACACATACAATTCAGGGTGGAGAAATCACCCTACCTTTTCGTGGAGGAACGACCAGGCCCAATAGCAACCATATCAAGATAATTACCAGAACCAGCAAATACAGAATCAGGCTACCTCATCCCAGAAGTTTAGACCACATACACAATAGGAGAAGCCTGATGAGCTGAGGGCTGCATTGCTTACACTCACTAATTCACAGAATCAGTTCATGTCTAAAACCAGGTCCTCTCCCAGGAACCTAGAAACGCAGGTTGGGCAACTGACGAAGATGGTAACCAACAGGCCGCAGGGTACTCTCCCAAGCAGTATAGAGGTCAATCCAAGAGAGCAGTGTCAGCCAGTGTTGTTAAGGAGTTGAAAGCAGTTGGAGCAAGTTGCTCCCCAACCCGCAGTGGTTCATGAGAGGGGTTGATCGGTGTATTTTATATACACCTTTCGAGTCGATTTAGTTAGTCTTTTGTCCCGTTTTGCACATATAAGTGTCGTATTAGGATAGTTTTCCTTTCTTTTGAGTCAAAGTGGTTAAAATGGCCAAATGGCGGAAAAGGAGCTAAAAGAGGGCAAAAGAGGAGATTCCAGAGCTAAAACAGAGAAAGTGGCGAACGAGGCTGAAACCTGCACTCAGCCACGCGCCCCGCAGATTAAGCGAGGCGCGCGCCACTATCCGCAGAGCCGCAGGTTGCGTGCAGGCCGCGACGCCTAAACATCCGAGAAGCTACAGAGCCGCAGTACGCGCCTCGCATGCCAGTAAATCAGGGTCGCGGCGCCAAATCATCCGACGGATTGCAGAAGTTCCGGCGCCGCGGCGCCTGTCTGCAGGGCCGCGGCGCCGACGCGGAAATATAAAGTTTCCAGACGGATTTTGGGCCAGGCCTGCAGGGAAAAGTTGAGGCGGTTTTCAGCCTATAAAAGGAGAACCCTAGGCAGTTTTTAAGGGTTCCCCTTCTTGCACAACACAAGGCTTTCTTGCTTGGAGATTGGAGACCATAGTTTAGTAATTTCTTTTCCCTTTCTTGTTTTTATTTCAGTTTTTATGCAGAACATGGGATTAGTTCTTGTCATGTCAATGACTAGGAACTAATTCCTCTATAGGGTTTTCCATGTTGAATCTCTAGAAACTTATGTATGATTTAATGCATGCTTATGATTATTCTTCTTCTTGTTGAGATCTATCCAATATTTGAATTGAATGCTTGGTAGTTAATTGACAACTAATTATCACTATATGATTTCTAATCAGACTCCGAAAGGAGGGGATTGTGAATATGTTGTAAGTTGGGTAGACATTCTTGGATTGGGGATGAAAATACCTCAATTATTTATGTAGCGTTAATGAGAGGCTTAAAAACACTAATTTTGCGCATGGTGCGTGACGGTTAACTAGGTTTTTGTTCTTAATCCTCCTATAGAGTTATCCTTTTCACCGAAAGGTAGGTAAGGTGCAATATTGGGGTTGAGTGTTTATATAACCCTAACGGGAGTATAAAACGATTTCGTAAACCTGCTTTCTCCAAAAGAAGAAGACCATAAGTTATTGCATTAATAAGTAACATAAGCGGATAGAGAGGAGACGTGGAAGCCCTATTCTCATCACCACTGAAGTAACCCTTATAGTTAAATAGCTTTTATAATTCTTAGTTATCAACAACAAATCCAAATATCAATTTACCAAATAGATACCAAAAGATAGATAGTTGGTAATTGAACCCTAATACTTGAGGACGATATTCGGTCTTATCAAGACTATACTACTTGTCACGATAACGTGCACTTGCGTTAAAGTGTGTGCATCTTACCGCGCACCAAGTTTTTGGCGCCGTTGCCGGGGATTAGGCATAGTTCAATATCAAATTATCTATTTTTTTGTTTTTCTAATTTGGTTTTTAATTTTTATTTTTATTTTAAATTTTTTTTTTACGTTTTTTTTTTCCAGAAAATTCGAGGTACCGTGATTGGTTGTTTGTTTTTGATCTATTTCAGGAAATCAGTTTATGCGAAGGAGAAGAGGAGCAGACACTCTTGTTCCCTTCAATCCAGAGATTGAGAAAACCTGCAAAGCGTAATGAAAGAATCGGATTTCAACTTTGATAGAGATGGTCGGTGGTCAAAACAATAACATGATGAGAGGCGGTTGGAGAAAATCAACCTAACCCAGGAGTGCCTCGGCAAGTTCCAATAGACGTGGAGGAGAGAGTCCAAATCCAGCCAGAAAGAAGTCTGGGAGACTATGTGCTGCCAAGAATGAATGGAGCACAGACATGCATTAGACTCCCTACAATAGGAGCCAACAATTTCGAGATAAAACCGGCGATTACGAGCACGGTACAAAGACAGTGCAATTCTGGAGGATCGCCATCTGAGGATTCACATATGCACATAGCTAATTTCTTGGAGCTATGTGCAACTTTCGATATAACGGCGCATCGATGATGCCGCCGATTGAGGCTTTTTCCTTCTCACTCGTGGATAGAGCAAAAGTATGGTTGAATTCCCTGCCGGTCGATTCGATTTTTACATGGCAAGAGCTGGCACAGAAATTTCTAGCCAAGTTCTTTCCCCCGTGTAAAGCAGCAAAACTGAGAGGGGAGTTGAACAACTTCTACCAAGCAGATGGAGAGTCCTTATATGAAGCTTGGGAAAGGTTCAAAGATCTACAGAGAAAGTGCCCACACCATTGCATTGAGTTGTGGAACTTGGTCCACATCTTCTACAACGGCCGAGCAAGACAAACCGTAACCATTATAGATGCAAAGAAGTGGAGCATTCATGAGGAAAATGCCACGACGCTCATGAGTTATTAGAAGATATGACCACTAACAACCATGTCACAGAAGAGAGGTCGACAAGTGGGAGAAGAACAGTGGGAGTCCACGAAATAGATGCTATTGCTGCCTTGAATGCCCAAGTGGCCCTTTTAGCGAAACAGTTGCAAAGAACATACTGATGTCGATAAATGGTGCAAATGCCTAAAGTCATGAGATATGTGGTGGCCCACATATATTTGATAGGTGTCCTTCAGCTGATCCCAACAATATACCAATGGAGCAGGCAGAGTGTCAGGCCATAGGTAATTATCAGAGGCAACAGAACAACCCCTACTCCAACACTTATAATCCAGGGTGGAGGAACCACCCAAATTTCTCATGGAGAGGAGACCAGGGGCAGCAGAATCCAAAGACCGTAACCAGCAGAACCAATACCAGGCAACATAATCAATACCGGGCAGCAGAACCAATACAGGGCCGATCGTAACCAGCAGAATCCGTAATCAGCAAATTCTTCATTCAAGCCTCAGCGGTTCAATGCACCGTTCAAAGAAGAAAAGCCGACGAGCGAAAGCAACAGGATAAAGACTTCACAATGCCTGCACTCCGCTTCATGATGAAGCTAGATCCTCATTCAGAACTTGGAAACACAAGTGGGTCACTAGCAAAGCAGCAAACAAGAGCCAGTGGACATTGCAAAGCAACACAGAGGTAAATCCAAGGAGTAATGCCGCATGCTGCAATTGAGAAGCGACAAACAATGGAGCAAAGAAATACCTCACCAAGAGTTGAGAAAAAGGCAGAGTTAGAAAAAGAGAAGGTGATTGAGCCCAGCCCTGTAGTAGAGAAAACTCCGGAGAAGGAGTATACAGAGAAGATCCCTTTCCCAGAGACTACAGCGAAAGGCGGTTGATAAACAATTCTCCAAATTTTTGGAGACATTCAGGAAGCTGCATATCAACATACCTTTCATAGACGCTTTAGAGCAGATGCCCTCCTATTTCAAGTTTATGAAGGAAATATTGGGGAAGAAGAAGAAGTTGGCAGAGTATGAAATAGTAGCACTGACAGAGGAGTGTAGTGCTATTTTGCAGAAGAAGTTGCCACCAAAACTAAAGGATCCAGGAAGCTTTACACTACCTTGCACAGTGGTAACTTGCAACAGAGCTCAGTGGATTTAGGGGCAAGTATAAATCTAATGCCCTTATCAGTATTTAAAAGATTGGAGTTGGGTGAGGCCAAACCAACCACAGTAAGCCTGCAACTGGCCGACAGGACAGTGGTTCATCCAAGAGGCAAGATCGAGGACGTGATTGTGAAAGTAGGAAAATTCTTCTTTCCTGCAGACTTCCTCATTCTTGATATGGAAGAAGATGCGGAAATCCCTATCATATTGGGGAGGCCATTCCTAGCAACGGGGAGAGCTTTGATTGATGTTCAAAGAGGAGAGTTAACATTAAGGGTGGAGAATGAAGAAATGGTGTTTAAAGTTTTTAAACACGTCATTGAGCCACCAACCATGAGTGGGTGCTTTGCAATCAGCACCATCAAACCTCCCTGCGAGCCAATACAAGTCAACCAAAGAGAGATGAGCCCAAGAAAGCAGGCATGGTTTGCCGAAATTCCACTAAAGGAGGTATGTGTTCCTGAACTCCCCCTTACTGATAATTCCAAGAAGAAAAAAAGAAAAGGAAAACGCAAAATGTGGAGAAAATGGATTAGTTGGGGGCTTGATCCACCCCATGGTTATTAAAGCTAAGGAACTTGCGTCCGGCTAAAAGACGTTAAAGACAGCGCTACTTGGGAGGCAACCCAACGTTTTCAATCATGTTATTTCAATTCTTGTCTTTAGTTATTTTAATTTCTCCTAGAACAGTCTCACGGTCTTGGGGTCTTGTGTTTGTGTTATTGACAGGTACAGGCAAATAAACTGAAGGACGAAAAACTGAACGAAAGCCAGGATTTCCAGAAAGCGTAGGCCGCGCGCCATTTGGGCGCGCGCCAAAAGAACTGAATCGCGCAGTTTAAGCGCGCCATGGTGAGCAGGCGCGCAAAATTCTAGAAAATTTGCCAAGTTTAGCGCCGCGCTACCAGAATGGCCGCGCAGAAAGTCCCGGCGAGTGCAGAGATCAGCCGCGGCGCCAAAAGCAGGGCCGCGGCGCCTAAGCGGAAATCCAGAAACTTAAAACGCCCAGAAACCAGATCTTTCCCCAATTCCAATTTCAAAAACCTAACTCTCCCTCTCCAAAAACCCACGAAATTCCAAAAATTTGCCCACAAATCCAACCCAACCACAACCAAAACTCTTAAATTCCTAAAAACCCTTAGCTATCTCAAACAACGAAGCTCCATTCCATAGCCTCAAACCACCAATTGAAACAAGAACAGCTTGAATCTTCTCATAAAAAGGTAATCATTTTCTGTTCTTGAGTCCTTCATCAAGTCACGTGAGGTAGTAGTTTGAAGGAGTATTGTAGTTGAAGTAGTTTGCACCAAAAGTTGATTGTGAAGTTTGGAGAAAAGAGTAGAAAAGGAGTGTGGGTATTGGGTAGAAAAGTTGAAGTTTGGGGGTGTTGTGTTAGCTGCTAGTTGTTGATTGTGTTGGGGAACACTTGTGCTAATAAGTTGTAAGCTGCAGAAAGTATTTTTAACCATGTCCGCCATAAAAAGAAGAGCCTCCACGTCCACCTCAGCCCCACATTACGATGATACTAGGTTTGTGAGCTACGAAGCTTTCCAAAGATACAAGAGGCTTAGTACTAGACCCTTAATCCCTGAAAGGGGAATGGACTATCAGAGGAGTCGTTTGGGGAAGAGGATGTTTATGAGCCCATTCGGGCAATGATTGAGTTAAGGGAGTGGAGGAGATTTGTAAATCCGGAGAAGATAGCACCAATGAACACAACAATGGTGCGTGAGTTCTATGCCAACTTTCCGGAGAAGGTGGAAAGGGGATGCTTTGAAGGGACATTATGTGCCCGTGATGGTAAGATATAAATACACAATTGAAAGCAGTTGATGTTGAAGGAGGAATTGGTGATCGGAGCCATTTTAGAACATGGTCAGAGCACCGACAACATAAATCGATACCGTCAGAACATCGAAAGCTACCTGGGCCGCTGATATTGCGAAATGGGTCAAGAGCACCGAGTAGGTGCCAATTCAAAGCAGCAAGGGTTGGCTATATTTCGTCGGCCCGCGTGATTCCATCCACGCACTTCACCAGAGTGCCGTAAGATAGGATTGTCGATATATGGAATTATGGCGGGTTGACGATGATGTGGGAAAGAAATAGTGCAGAGCATTGAGGAAATCAGCAGGTTGGTAACAACAGGCGGATTGGGACATGGCTCAGTTATCACCAAGCTATGTCACATGAGTGGGGTCCCAATCCTACCCACGGATACTAATGAAAGAAACCAACTGCTTGTGTCCTATGGGATAGTGCACTATTTCCCAGACCCAAGCCCCCCAACAGCCAGAAGAAGAGTACAACCAGCAGCAGCAGCAGCAGCAGAGGCCGCAACGAACGAAGATGAGCCTGAAAGAGGGGCTCAATATGCGGCAGGACCTAGCCACCAGCCAACCACAGAAGCAGAACCTTCAGTGCCCATGATGAAGCAATTGCTTCAGAATCAGATGAGGATCATCCAGAGTTTGGACACAGTGATCCACGAACAACAAGAAACGAGGCAACAAATCAACGAGATGAGTTCCTTGTTCAGTCAGTGGTCCATGCACTATCCCATGCCACCGCCACCATTTTAGCCAAAGTTTGTAAGTGTCTTATTTCTTTTACTGTCTTTGAGTCTACACACATTGAGGACAATGTGTGATTTAAGTTTGGAGGTGTTTTATTTGTGTCTTGTTTTATTTGTGTCATGTTATGTTTTATTTAAGTCTTTTTGATTGTTTTATGTTTATTTTGAGTCACCAAATTTTTTTCTTTTTGAGTCATAATTGCCTGTCAAAGATCATGAATGATGTAGTTGCTAGAAACACCTAGTGAAGTAAGGTGGAATAATGTAACGGAATTGAAGCAACTATATAAACACTTAGGTTAGATATGCCAAAAACTCACAGAATCTGTCTAGTTGGAGTTTCTTGCTTGAATTATGCATGCTAAAGGATAAATACTTATGTGTTATGACTTCTTGCTATTTGAGGCGAAATAGTTAGGATATGCATGTTAGGGAGATGACTCAGACATTTCTTTGATAGCCAATTCTTACCATTCTTTTCTATCCCGGACTTTAAAAAGATCCCTAGTCAGCCCCATTGAGCCAAATATTGAAACTTCTTCTTTGACACCCTATATTCCCACAAATTGTGCCATAAGTAAAAATATGAATTAGTGGAATACATTGTGTTAAAAAAAAAGACAAAAAGAGTGAATAAACCTGTTGCACCCCAATAAAAAAAAAAGTAATAAGAAATAGGCAAAAGCCTAAGTTTGGGGGTGCTTGTCATTATTATATACTTCACTCTCCCAAAACAAAAAGAGGGAAAAGATAGAATCGAAATGAAGAAAAGAACAAAAAGAAAAGGGAAATACTGAAAAGTTGAAGAGCTTATGGTACACGAAATGAGCCAAAAATGCCTATTTTTACCTACCTATACCTAAGCCTACATTACAACCCTTAAAGTCCTGAAGATCTCTTTTATGCATATCCAGAATTAGTGGAGAATAGCAAGTAAGCATGCCATAGGATTTTTGAATTCTCGTGCATGATTTAGTATATTGACTTCCGGTAACCATGATGAATATGAGTTTGCGAAATATCTAGCTTAATGTGCTGAAATGTCATGCTATATGTTCCTGCATATTATTTTGCTAACCTTCATGTTTTTTTTAGTTAACACTAATGCAGCAAAAGTAATCAATGGCAGTGAGTTTTTTATTTTCGTTCTTTGAGTCTTTTATTTCTTTCTTTCTATCTTTGCTCGAGGGCGAGCAAAGGTTAAGTTTGGGGGTATTTGATCGGTATTTTATATACACCTTTGAGTCGCTTTTAGTTAGTCTTTTGTCCCGCTTTTGCACATATAAGTATCGTATTAGGATAGTTTTCCTTTCTTTGAGTCAAAGTGGTTAAAATGGCCAAATGGCGGAAAAGGAGCTAAAAGAGGGCAAAAAGGAGATTCCAGCTAAAAGCAGAAAGTGGCGAACGAGGCTGAAACCTGCACCAGCACGCGCGCCTCGCAGCTGGAAGCGGCCGCGGCGCCACTATCCGCAGAGGTCGCAGTTGCAGTGCGAGGCGCGACGCCTAAACATCCGAGATGCTACAGTTGCAGGCCGCGCGCCTCGCATGCCAGAAATCAGGGTCGCGGCGCCAAATCATCCTACGGATTGCAGAAGTTCCGACGCCGCGGCGCCTGTCTGCAGGGCCGCGGCGCCGACGTGAAAAAATAAGGTTTCCAGACGGATTTTGGGCCAGGCCTGCAGGGAAAAGTTGAGGCGGTTTTCAGCCTATAAAAGGAGAACCCTAGGCAGTTTTTAAGGGTTCCCCTTCTTGCACAACACAAGGCTTTCTTGCTTGGAGATTGGAGACCATAGTTTAGTAATTTCTTTTCCCTTTCTTGTTTTTATTTCAGTTTTTATGAAGAACATGGGATTAGTTCTTGTCATGTCAATGACTAGGAACTAATTCCTCTATAGGGCTTTCCATGTTGAATCTCTAGAAACTTATGTATGATTTAATGCATGCTTATGGTTATTCTTCTTCTTGTTGAGATCTATCCAATATTTGAATTGAATGCTTGGTAGTTAATTGACAACTAATTATCACTATATGATTTCTAATCAGACTCCGAAAGGAGGGAATTGTGATTATGTTGTAAGTTGGGTAGACATTCTTGGATTGGGGATGAAAATACCTCAATTATTTATGTAGCGTTAATGAGAGGCTTAAAACCCCTAATTTTGCGCATGGTGCGTGACGGTTAACTAGGTTTTTGTTCTTAATCCTCCTATAGAGTTATCCTTATCACCGAAAGGTAGGTAAGGTGCAATATTGGGGTTGAGTGTTTATATAACCCTAACGGGAGTATAAAACGATTTCGTAAACCTGCTTTCTCCAAAAGAAGAAGACCATAAGTTATTGCATTAATAAGTAACATAAGCGGATAGAGAGGAGACGTGGAAGCCCTATTCTCATCACCACTGAAGTAACCCTTATAGTTAAATAGCTTTTATAATTCTTAGTTATCAACAACAAATCCAAATATCAATTTACCAAATAGATACCAAAAGATAGATAGTTGGTAATTGAACCCTAATCCTTGAGGACGATATTCGGTCTTATCAAGACTATACTACTTGTCACGATAACGTGCACTTGCGTTAAAGTGTGTGCATCTTACCGCGCACCAGGGGTGAGAAAACAATTAAGGAAGGAAATGAGGGGGTCACTGAGGACCATCCACAGTTGAGAAAGCTCCACCAACACCTTCGAGGGAATACACTGATAGAATCCCTTACCCTCAGAGGCTCCAAAAGAAGGCCATAGACAAGAAGTTCTCCAAGTTCTTTGAGGTATTTAAGAAGCTTCACATCAATATCCCCTTCATTAAGGCGTTAGAACAAATGTCCGCATACTTCAAATTCATGAAGGAGATACTTTGGAAAAGAGAAGGTTGGCGGATTATGAGATAGTAGCGCTGACAGAGGAGTGCAGTGCCATCTTACAAAAGAAACTGCCTCCTAAGTTGAAAGATTTAGGAAGCTTCACCCTGTCCTGCACTATTGGCAAAGTAACATGCAACAGGGCACTTTGTGACTTAGGGGCTAGTATCAATCTCATGCCTCTGTCTGTGTTCAAGAGATTGGGTTTGGGGGAAGCCAAACCAACCACAGTTAATCTGCAGCTGGCTGACCGAACCGTGGTGCACCCTAGAGGCATAGTGGAAGATGTGCTTGTCAATGTGGGAAAGTTCTTCTTCCCAGTAGACTTTCTCATTCTTGACATAGAGGAAGATGATGAAAAAATACCCATCATTTTGGAGAGACCATTCCTTGCAACGTGTAGATCCCTAATCAATGTGGAGAAGGGATAGTTGAGACTCAGGGTTCAAGAAGAAGAGATGATATTCAAAGTGTTCAAATCTACCATTGAATCACAGGCCAGCAACAAGTGCTTCGCAGTAAGCACAACTGACACATCAGTTCAACAAGCACAAACCAAGACTAGGGAGATCATTCCTATAGCTGTGAACCCACAAGCTAGTTTGAAAGCTGCAATAAAAGTTCATGACATGAAAGCTGAGAAACATGTAAA
This sequence comes from Przewalskia tangutica, assembly GCA_029844215.1. Lineage (NCBI taxonomy): Eukaryota > Viridiplantae > Streptophyta > Magnoliopsida > Solanales > Solanaceae > Przewalskia > Przewalskia tangutica. Next base: position 94,189,527 of record CM056728.1, on the reverse strand, counting down.
CCTTACTGAACCCAATGATGTGAAAAAGAAAAATAGAGTGAGGAAGAGGAAAATAATTTTTAAGTGGATAGCTTGTGGGGTTAATTCACCTCAATGATTTGATAAGGAACATGCGTCCGACTACAAGACGTTAAAGACAACGCTACTTGGGAGACAACCCAATGTTTAATTTCTGCACTTAATTTAAATTGAACAGTCTCACTTTTGGTATTTTCTGGTTGTGATATGATGACAAATGCGGGAATCGGAGAATGAGCAGGAAGAAGATTGTGGAAAACACAGAATCGGGCCGGCATCGCGGTCTGCCATTCATGCAGAACCGCGGTACCGAATGTCCAGAGAGGTCACAGTACTTTAGGCACCGCAGTACCATTCTGCAGGACAGCGGTGCCTAAATGCGAATTCAAAAAATAAAAAAGCCCTAAATCACCAAATCCCTTCCCACAGATACCGTTTCAATGCAGTATCTGCCGCCATCACCACCATTTTGAGCTGATATTGTCTGTAAGTCGTCCTTTTATTATTTTTGAGTCGTTACATATTTGGGACAATGTGTCATTTAAGTTTGGGGGAGGGGGATACTTATGTTTTTGAGTCTTTGTGATTGAGTTTTTTTGTATCTTTTATTGTGTCTATATGAATAATTTTTTTTTTATGATCATGTATGTTGTAGTTGCTGAAAACGTCTAGTGAATTAAGTGGGATAATGTAATGGAATCAGAAGCTAAAATATGTGTGCTCAAGTTAGATATGCCAAAAATTCATGAAAATCTGATTATTTGAAATATTTTGTGCTTAGCCTATGTGGTGTCAATTGTGAAAAATATCTACGAGTCTTCTTGCTTGTTATTCGAGGCGAAATAGTTAGGATATACATGTTTAGGGAGATGATTCAGACATTTCTTTGTTAGCCCTTCTTACCTTTCATTATCTACCCTGCAATAAATTGTATCCCTAATCAGCCCCGTTGAGCCTAAAATAAGTTATTTCTTTGACACTCTGTGATTCCCTTGTGTGTCATAAGCAGTAATTAAAAAATTGGGATGAAGAAGTGTCAAAAAGAAATAACAAAAGAGAGTGAAAAATTGATGCACCCCAATGAAAAAATATATAAAAGCTTAAGTTTGGGGGTGCCTATGTGGATGTGTTTCATGCTCTAAAAAAAAGAGGTGAACGATAGGTATGAACTAAAAAAGAATACCAAAAAGAAGGACAAAATGGTTGAATGAGAAAAACGTTTATGGTACGTAAATTGAGCCTAAATGCCTACTCTTACCTACCTCTGCCTAAGCCTACATTACAACCTTGAAAAATCCTGAAGATCTCTAGAATATATGTCTATGATTAGTGGAGAATAGCAAGTCAACAGACCCATAGAACTAAATGAAATTGACATGAATAGGTTAGTGTTCATATTTCCATTGAGTGTGATTGAAATGAATTTGCGAAATATCTGGCTTGAAATTCTAGATTGCTATATTCATGCTACATATGTTCCAGCATATTATCCCAACCGACGTTCATGCTTTTCTAAGTAACCTTGTGCAGCTGCTTGATTTGAGTCATTGAGTCTTTTTTATTTTGTTTCTTTGTTTTTGTTTTGATTTTCGCTCGAGGGCGAGCAAATGTTAAGTTTGGGGTATTTGTTAGACATATTTTGTATACGCTTTTTGATTCATTTTTAGTTAGTATTTTTCTCATTTTCGTTTAAATAAATATCGTGTTAGTGTCGTTTTTCTTTCTTTTGAGTCACAGCGGTTCAAAAAGGCAAAATGGCAAAAAGGAGCGAAAAGTGGGCACAAAAGGAGGGTCCCGAGGCAAAAAGGACGAAAATTGGTAATTCAGGACAAAAGACTGCAACACCGCGGTGCCGTTCATACAGGATCGGTGCATTATTATTATTGAGAGTCGCAGACTCTGCACCGATGCCATCCTCGCAGAATCGCGTGCGGGCGTGAATTTTCAAATCCGAAATAGAATTGACAAGGGGCAGAAGGGTCCAAGGTACACGTTTTTACAACAAATATAAGCCCTAGGGACAAATTTTGGATTCATTCTATTCTCATTCCTGACAACATAACGCTTGGCGGCTACAATTGGAGACATAGTTCTACATAATTTTTCTTTCTTTAGTTTTTAATTCAGTTTATGTTTGGATTTGTATTAGTTCTTAGCATGTCTATGGCTAGGAGCTAAACACTTTATTAGAGTTTTCCTTTTGAATCGCTTGAAACTCTAATTCATGATTTAATGCATTAGTTGATTTCTTCTTCACTTGATTAAGATTTATTCAATAATTGGTATGAATGTTTGATAGTTAATTGATCACTAATTATCATAATCTGTATGATTTCGAATCAAGAACCGAGATGAGAGATTTGGATATGCTGTAATTGAATAGACATAGGTTAAAATCGCGGAGGAAAGTACCCCGATATTTGTGTAGCATTATAGGGTACTGTTATTAATCCTCCTATGTGGTAAATCCTATCGTAGAAATATAGAAGGGTTCTGCACTGGAGTCGAGCGATTATATATTCTAACATGAATATAAGATAGTCTAGTTAACCGCTATCTTAACGTAGAAGAAAAAGTCATTCTAGTTGCATTAAAGATTGAATAGAGTGGATAGTCGAAGATTTTGGAAGCCCTAATTCCTTCATAACTGATTACAACTTCAACAGTTTAGTTAATTCTTGCAATTATTCTAGTAGTTAGACAAAAACCCAAATCAAACATCGTTTGCCAAATAGATAACCTAGAATAGATGTTCGGTAATTAGAAACCGGTACTTTTGAACGATACGTACACTTGCGTGAGCAATTGGACACGGTCCTAACAATATTACCAAAAAATAAATAAAAAGTAAAAAAAAACCAGATTGGATAGCGCTTTTGTAAGCGCTATGCTAGCAATATTTTTAAATATAATGTTTAACGGAATTATACTATCATAGCGTTTTTTTAAGCGCTATGCAAGCAAAGCGCTATGGTAGTAGCCTGCTTTCTAGCGCTTTTTTAAGCGATATCTGAGCTACCATAGCGATAGCTTAGATAGCGCTTAAGCCAAAAAATAAGCGCTATCTAAGCGCAAATCTGTAGTAGTGGTAGTTGTTGTAATAATTTATGAACAGTAACTTAATGTTGTTATTAGTAGGTGTGGTTAGTTGATAATTAGTGGATAGAATATTAGATCATGGGAGTTAGTTCCCCACTTAGAGAATAGTGATAGTAGTGGGTAACTATTAATTATGTATATAAATAGGTGTTGAAAAGGCTCATCTTTTTTGTTTGGTCAAAAATATTGCGTACTTTCATTACGTATGTTTGGAGTGTTCATTACTCACTCGAATTTGGAATACCGTCCCAACATGCTCTTGCATTTCAGGAAAGAGAAATTAATGTACTTTCCCTTATCTCACCAGTACACTGTAGGTCAACCACAACCAAGGTGAGGTTGTCCCTCTACGTTTTCTTTATCTGTTGTCCTCCCAAACATGTTCTCCCACATTGGTTCAATCTCAAAACTTAGGGTTTTAGGGTTCTATAAATTGAACCCCAACCTTTTATTGTTATGGTCGACAATTGAATTTCTGAGCTTTTATATACTTTAAGAGCTTGATTTTAGATCAAAAAGTTTGATTAAATTCGAGTGAATTGGATTCTAATCTCTTTGGTGGAATACTAAGTCTCGATATTGTTCCATTAATTAAAACTATATCTTAATTCTTGTGTGTGAATGTGTGATCGAGTGCAAGAGTGGAGATCAAGTTCCAACCTCGACCAAGGCTTCCACCAAACAAGGTATTTCCATTTCCTTTTAATCGTCTGTTTAATTAAGTGTCAGTTAATATGTGTGATCTATACTGCATTATGTGTTGATTAAACATGTTTTTCCTAATTTAAGGGTTTTTTGAAGTATTATAATTGTTTGAGAAACATGTGATAACTTATAATAATTCATGTTTAACTAGTTTAGATAGGTGTTGTGCTTGTTATTTAGCCTAAAACTATTTTAAGCTCAATAAGTAGAATAAAATGCGACATTGTCGGTTTAATCAATCTATTTAGTTGAGAAAATGATCATATTCAGTCTTAAATAACTGCTACTACTGACCTAGGAAGATTTAATGTTATACAAGTGTGAAAAATGCCCTATTCTTAATATGTTGTGTGCTTAATGGCCTAAAAATGAAGTATGACTGTTGATCTACTTATTGTTGTAGTTAAGTTGCAGTTTTAAGTTGATGTTGTATAAGGTAGCCTAAAATGAGCTTGTCTAGGCCATTGTTTAACTGTTTGAATCGAGAAATGTTCCTCTTGGATTTGTTTAGACAAGCTTAGATTGAAAGCTGGCTAAAATGATAGTTTTTTGACATGATTCTTTGAGATAACAAACTAGTCTGAATTGGTGAAACATATGTATGTTAGGATCTGAGATTATATTAAATTTAAAATAGAAGTAATTTTGTTCTAATACAGTGAAACATATGTATGTAAGATGCATATTGGGATGGTTTGGGTTTGTTATATGATATAGTATAATCTAAATGACCAATTGTGTTCATCATGTGGTTTTTGTATTCATTATTGGCCCTATCTTGATCTCAATCTAAGTCAAAATTACTGTAGGGATCTGTAGTTCATATACGTGAACCCTGTTTAGGCCTAGTTGAGTTTTGTCAATATGAATTATAAGAAAATAATATGTTTGATTTGTTTGGGTTGGTAGTTCATATATATGAACTCTGTTCCAACATAACCAACATCTGAACATTGGTGATATGTTTGAGCTGTGAAGCACTCCTTTGACGATATTTTATTCCTGATTATATGAAATAGGTAAGAATGGATGGAGGGTGGAGCTTTCACATAATTCTAGAGAAGTCATGGGGGTCGAGGTCGCTCTGAACGCTCTGATTTGAAGTGCTACGAGTGCGGTGAGTCTGGTCATTTTGCTCGTGAGTGCAGAATATGTGGAGGTCCTGGAAGACGTGAAAGTCGGAGTCCTCCTAGATATCGAAGGAGTCCAAGTTATGGTCGTAGATAACAATGTTTTCGTCTTTAATTAAACACTTTAATAGCACTTTGAATGATTATCCATTTTGGGAAGACTTTGTACAACAGATTCTAGCTATTCAATGTATATTTTGATGTTATTTAAATGTTTAGTTCATTTCACCGGTGCACTCAATTTGCAATATTGAAATTAAATTGCAAAAAAAAATCCCGCCAAATTTAATTTTCCAGCCACATTAAAATAAATTATTAATTTAATAGATTTTTTTTAAAAAAAACGAATCAAATTTAAATTTATGTGACGGGTTATGTGACGGGTTTGAATCGTCATCTGTTGGTGACATTTGTGTGACGGTTCCAGAACCGTCATCTGTTTGTGACAGTGGCAAAGATAACACTTACAGGAACCGTCATCTTAGAGGTTAGATGACTGTTTTTACCCATCACCGTAGGGTGTTTTTGTTGTAGTGTAAAGTAAAGAAAAGGAAAAGAACTTGAACAATAGACATCTCTAATTGCCCTTTGGCCTTTTTTTTTTGCCTCCAATGTGTGATTTCCCTAAAATCTGCCTCCCCCAGCTTATATCACGAAAACCCCTGAAATGGACCATTTTTCCCTCATCAAAATTAGTTTTTTTCGCAGCTTTTAAGTCGTTGGCGCGCGGCTGTCGGTAGCCACGGCGCCGCTTGGCGTAATCAAATTCATTGTCGGCAGTGTGGCGTCGAGCTCGATGGTCAGCCACAGCGCCTTCAACGGTAATTTTTCTTCCAGCTTCTGGCTGCTTGGCGTCGCGACTCTTGCCTCCAGCGTCGTGGCTCTTCACCATTTTTTGTTCGAATTTTGTTTAGATGACTTCCTGAGCTTCCCGAGACTTCTTGACTGATTTCTTGTGACTCGATATGCATATTTGTCCTCCATAACCGCCTATTTCGTTTGAATTCACTTTATTCCTTTCTGAATCGCTTAAGACCTGAAAACACAAAACAACACGCGTAATATTATACAAAAAAATTAAAAGACAACAAAAGACTCCCTTAAACACACTCTAAAACAGTACTAAAAATAGACTCAACAAACACCCAAACTTAAACTTTACTCGTCCTCGAGTAAAGAACTCTAGACATCCTAAAAAGAAAACACAAAAACTCTAAAAATGTATCAAGTCAATCATAATAGATTATGCCTCGAAGATCATGAACAACATGCAATATAATCTTCAGGAACCTTCTAGCCACTAATTTGCTATCTAAAATTTCAAGTCAGGCATTCCTCAAATTTGCTTAAAGTTATTAAGGCATATGATGACTCAAATATGATTAGAGACTTAAACACGTATTCAATATTAGTTTATGCACAATGAATTCTCACCAACGGTCCATCAGGCCAAAATTCTATAGGCTTGCTTACTTGCTACTCTCCACTAATGGATGCAACACATGCTCATCAAAAATCAATAGGAATTTTATATGTTATATCGTTAGGCTTAGGCACGGGTAGATGAAATGTCATTTAGGTTTAAAATTATCATAAGCATAGAAACTACCCAACCAAACTTGATATTCACATTACAAACCAACAACAATCCCCAAATTTTTTTCTTTCTTTTCTAGATTGAGAAAATTCATAATTTCACATTTTTTTTCGAACTACACTCCCCCAAACTTGTTTTTCAATGTAAGTACAAGGAGAGTGTAGTATATATATTATTATTTTTTCAATGAATTTTTCTCAATGTTTTATACTTCTATTGATATCACTCAATCTAAAATACCAATTACAACAACCAATCCTCAATCATATACTTATATGCTTATGGTAAAATTTAAGGGAAGAAATTGTAACGGGTTTCAAGTAGGCTCAAAATAGGCATCAATCAACGAATGATCATTTAAGGCTCAAAAGGGGTAACTAGGGATTGATATAATCAAAAGTGGCTTGAAGGGCTTAATCATTCAAAAAATGGCCTAAATCATCTCCCTAAACATGCATCATCTAGGATTTTGTCTCAAGTAGCAAGCAAGCAAGTTCTAAAATTTTCCACCATCTTTACTCACTTCGAAATTCAATCATGCATAAACCCATATTTGATTACACGAAATTCACCAATCATGCTCAAGTTTTCATACTTATTAATAACCAAAAGCAAACTCAAGACCTATCCAACTCAAGTACACAGATTTATGCATTTATGATTAATAATTTCATCAAATTCTATCACATGTGTTCACTCAATCTCATGGACTATTATTATTAACTTGATTCATTGGCATAAGACACTCAAACACAGACACTAAAAAAAAGACAGTAACAATAAAAAAATAACTAAACATACAACTAACGACTACTAACACAAAACAACAAGACTCCCCCTAAACTTAGTTGACACATTGTTTCCAATGTGAAAAAAGAAAGCAAGGAAACGAAGACTTATATAATCAACAACAGCGATCTCAGAACGTTGGTGGCGGCGACGGCTGATAGGGCTGATACTGTGGATGATAACTTCACCCCAGAGTTGGCTCACAATTCACCTAACATAAAAAATATATAGACCAAGAAACAACAAGACAATTAGATTGTTCAAAACAAACAAATAAAATAAAATAACACAATTAATATGTTGGGTTGCCTCCCAATAGCGTTGTCGTTAACGTCATTTAGCCGGATGCAGATTTCCTCTTCAGATTGTTTTCAAGAGGATGACAGAATTTTTTTTGTTTATATTTCTTCCTATAGAAGGGCTCATCAGAGTTCACCCGTTTGGCATTTTCCACAAACTTAGTATCTTCCCTGTCATCTTTCCTGAATTGTGTTAATGCTACTTCAAGAGCCTCAGCACTCTTAAAGCTTTTCTCATACACATATTTTGCAATCACATTAATGGAAAAAAAGTCGTCACTTGCTCTTGGATCAGTTGTTGCCCTGAATACATTGAAACTCACTTCTTCTCCCGGGACTCGGAGTTTTAACTCGCCCTTTTCAACATCTATAAGTGCTCGCCCTGTAGCTAAGAAGGGTCTCCCTAGGATGATGAGCATATTTTCATCTTCTTCCATATCCAGAATAATAAAATCAGCAGGAAAAATGAACTTATCCACTTTTACTAGCACATCTTCAATGATGCCCCGTGGATTTTTAATGATCGGTCTGCCAGTTGTACTTTCACTGTTGTAGGCCTAGCTTCACCCAAACCAAGTCTACGGAACACAGAAAAGGGCATTAAATTTATTCTTTCCCCCAAATCACATAAGACATTCTTGAATTCAAAATTCCCTATAGTGCAGGGTATAGTGAAACTCCATCGATCTCTCAACTTCTGGGAAGCGTTTTTTGCAAAATAGCACTGCACTCCTCCGTTAATGCCACAGTTTCATACTCCTTTAGCTTTATCTTTTTAAAGAGAATTTCCTTCATAAATTTCACGTAATTGGGCATCTTCTCTAGGGCCTCAATTAAGGAAATGTTGATGCGCAACTTCTTGAACACCTCTAAAAACTTGGAAAACTGTTTATCAAGAGAATTCTTCTGAAGTCTTTGAGGTTATGAAATTCTAATTTGGGGGTCAACAATAACCGTCGGTGGTGCCTTTTATGTAATAGGGTGGTCTTTAGTAACCCTCTCTTTCTCTAAATCAGATGTCTCTCCTAAATTGTTTTTTTTATGAAAAGGTAAATGTGTATTAATAATAATCGAAATGTATAGGTTTTGTGGGCATACCTACGGGCATAATGATGATATAAATCTAGTGTGTACCTGCTGGGCAGATCAACACAAGATTTTAAGCTCGTCACTAACAAAAAACTCAAGCTAGCCCACAAGCCGGGTAGTCGTGAGTGCCCAAGCTAAGCAATAAAGAAATGCATCCCACAAAATAGTCTTAAACTATGACAATTCCCTTATGTAGAGCATAAGGTTGCAGTTGTGGGCCTCCTTAAACCCTTGCCATGGTAAACCCAAATGGGACAAACCCACGGTCCAGGGAAGAGTACCTATTCGGACATGGGTATCGACCCAACCTCGTTATTGATGCGCGATTTATGCACACACTTACACAAGTGCACGTGTCGTGTCAAGTAATATAGTCTAGGTAAGATCGAATATCGTCCTCAAGGACTGGTTTTCAAGTACCGATTATCTATCCTATGGTATCTATTTGGTTAACGTCAATTGAATTGGAATTCTAAACTAATAATGCAGGAAATAAACTAATTATAAAAATACTTTGATTTAAATCAGTTATGATGGATAATTAGGGCTTCCAAGATCATCAACTATCCACTCTATTCAATCCTTAATACAATTAGACTGACTTCTTCTTCTACGTTAAGATAGCAGGTTAACTAAGCCGTTTTATACTCCTGTTAAGGTTATATAAACACTCAACCCCAGTATAACACCCTTCTACCTTTCGGTGATAAGATTGATTATAGAGGAGGATTAAGACCAAAACCCTTATTAATACTACACAAGTATCGGGGTACTTTCATCCACGATTTAACCTATGTTTATCCAACTACAACATATTCACAACCTCCCCTTTCGGATTTCGGTTAGAAATCATAAGAATTATGATAATTAGTGATCAATTAATTATCAAGCAATCAAAACAACTATTGAATAAATCATAAATAAGTGAAGAAGAAACCAAACTAATATATTAATTCATGAATAGAGTTTCAAGTGAATCACAAGGAAATCCCTAATAAAGTAATTAGCTCCTAGTCATAGTCACACTAAGAACTAATACACTCTCCATGCATGAACTGAAATAAATAAAGCAAAAAGAAAGAAAAGAAAATACTCAAGAACGAGTCTCTAAGCCTTCTAGCATCCAAGGGTTGTGTTGTGGAATATTTACAAGATGGAATGGTGGATGGAATGTAGGATGGTGGATGTAGAATGGTGAATTGTGTGGAATGAATTCTTCTAATGATGTAGAGACTATTTATAGACCAAGAATCCTTTAGGTGAAGGGTTAAGGATTATGTAGGTAGGAAAAGTTATTAGAATCCTTTTAGGTAGGAAAAGTTATCCCTTTAGGTAGGAAAAGTTATCCCTTTAGGACTCTGAAGACATGTCAAATTCGGCCCAGAACTTCATAAATCCCGCGTCGGCACCGCGACCCTGCAGATCAGCCAGCGGCTGAAAATCAGCAACTTTCGAACATTGAGCATTGGCGCGCGCGCTCGAGGCGTTACAGCGGATTTTCGTTTTGTTGTCCTTTTTTCGTCCGGACTTCTTCTGATCTCCTCTATAATTCCCGGAACTTCTTAGACTTCATTTCTTGGCCCTTTTTGTGTGTAATTCCATCTCATTTATGCTCATTTCATCTCCTTTTCGCCATTTCTCCATTTCTGATCGTTGTGACACAAAAGAAAGGAAAACGACTCTAATACTATACTAAACATAAATGAAATGAGTAAAATACTAACTAAAAATGACTCAAAAGGTGTATATAAAATACACCGATCAGTCATGTTATGCCGCTGAGAGTAATCACCATAGTACCTACCATCCAGACAACCTACTATCTCATGCTTACCCACAGGTCGGGAAGTCATGATGTACAAAGCACAAAGGACTCCTGCCGATCCCATATTCCGGGTGGTCGGGAGACTCTAGCTGATCCCACAAGTTGGGTAGTCTGGAGATTTGCAATAGGTGAGCTGAGAAGGCTACAAGTCTGAACAAACCATCTATTGTCCTAGCTAGTGGTTAGAGAAACAAATCTATCCTGAAAAAGGGGGTATAATGCGAACAAAATTTTGTAAACGCTGGTCTTGATCCTAAAAAGAATAGTTTCCCTATCAAGTCTCAACCCGTAAAAAATAATCTTGTTCCTCTTAGTCCAAATGTGGTAGACGGTTGTGGCCAGCCCAACCCGCTTAGCTTTAGTTTGCCAACATGTACCATGCCCCTCTTTCTTAATATATTTCAAAGCACTATCTGTGGTGGTCATAGCCCTCCGGATGCCAAGCCATGTCTTGACCCTGGACCAAAGATAACTACTGACCGTGCAGCTGAAGAATAGGTACGCTATTGACTCATCAGAATGGCCGCAAAGGGAGCACATTCTATCATTGTCCATATAAGTGACTCTATCCTTCGTTCGTAATCTCTTCCTCGCACAAAGCCATAGAATGAAAGACTGCTTTGGAGTGATACAGGGACTCCAAAATCCTTCACCCAAATCACCGGCTGCCCATGTGTCCTGAAGTAATCATAGGAATTGTGATTGCTTCTATACCATGCCGCCATTGTAGTAGCCGCCCGAGCATGGGAACCTTCACGTTCAAGAATGATGTCACGAATAATGTGAAGTCGCTTGATCAAAGGTGAGTCGTTATTCTTTACACCCAACGTCCAAATGTTGTTGTTATTGCTAAGATACTTGTGATTGATCCATTTAATACAGAGTGTGCCCTTCTTTTGATAGATATTCCAAAGGCATTTAGCAAGCAAAGCAAGGTTCCAGGCCTTGAGATCTCTGATTCCGAGGCCACCCTCGAATTTCGGCTTGGTACACTCCTTCCAGGCTACAAGGGGGTGGTTGGAACACCACAGGAAGGTCCTACAAAGCCCGTAAACTTTCTTACAAACCGCTACAGGCACTGGAAGCATAGATAACCAGAAGCATTCCACACCTTGGAGGACATACTTTATGAGCTCAAGCCTGCCCGCGTAAGATAAAGTAGCGTTCATCCACGAGTTAGTGTACCCTGCAATTTTGTTCACAAAAGGGTCATGGTGTACCAGCCTCATCCTCTCCGCGGCTAGGGGTATGCCGAGATAGCGGAAAGGCATAGTGCCGGTGTCGAAGCCAGTAATCTGCTTAATATCATCAAGCTCGTGTTCCGTAATACCAGCCATGTACAAGCTGGACTTCAAGGCATTAGAACTGAGACCCGAGCATTTCTGAAAATCTCGAAGGCATTCCATGAGGATCCAGACGGATGTAGTGTCCCCTCTTGATATAAGAAGCAAATCATCGACAAAAGCAAGGTGGGTGATCCTTAAGCTTTTGCACTTGGGGTGATAGTGGAAAACCGGCGTCCGTGTGTTTTTGTTGATCATCCTCGAGAGATATTCCAGACAAATAACAAATAAGGTAGGGGAGAGAGGGTCCCCCTGTCTGAGCCCCTTTCGGCCATTTAAATGGGAGTGTAGACTCCCGTTGATAGAGATCGAATATGAAGTCGTGGAGACGCACTCCATAATCCAAGCAACCAGCCTTTCAGGGAAATTCAAACCAATCAAAATAGTCGTGAGGAATTCCCAATTCACCGAGTCGAAAGCCTTTCGGAGATCAACTTTGAGCATGCATCTACTTGAGACCCTCTTGTGGTTGTAACCCCTCAAAAGCTATTGAGCTAGGTGTATGTTGTCAGACATATTTCTGTCTTGAACAAAAGCCGCCTGGGCTGGATCAATGAGAAAGTCCAAAACCGACACCAACCGTGAAGTAATAATCTTGGTGATGACCTTGTACAAGATGTTGCAACATGAAATAGGTCTATAGTCACCCACCGTGAAGCAATAATCTTGGTGATGACCTTGTACAAAATGGACCAGGAGCTTTGTCATCCCCTATACCGAATAAATCCCCTTTAATCTCAGCATCCGTGACATCTCTAATAAGATTATCCCCTTGATCCGCCGAAAGACAATTTCCCTCGGATATGACACGAATATCAATAGGTTCACAAGCGTATCTAGTTCCAAGTAACCCTTTATAGTAATTGATAAATTCTGCCGCAACTTGGTCACCAGAGTTTGTAAGAGAACCATCACTCTTGGTAGTGACCGCAATGAAATTCCTTTTGGAGTTGCGCTTTACCATACCATGAAAGAACTTAGTGCACCTATCACTGTGCTTGAGATGCTCGCATTTGGCAAGCTGTTTAAGGAAGCTCATCTCCACGTCAATAAGAACCATGGACTTGTGCCTGAGCTCGGTAACCCGCGTGTGTAAGTGGTCAAGATGCGGATTGCTCAAAGCATCCTACTGAGCAATATCAAGCTCCTCCTTTGCCCTTTTGACCCGGGAAGAGATATGAGAGAAGTCCTTCTCATTGAGCTGCTTCAAGGGTTCTTTGAGGCTAAGTAACTTCTGGCATACCCGAAATTAAGCATTGCCATCAATATTCTGCTCCTAAGAATTCGTCACAATCCTTCCAAAGTGCTCATGGGTAGCCCATATGTTGAAGAACTTGAAGGGTCTATTATGCATTCTCGAATGATCCAAGATAGTGACTATGCACGACGTATGGTCCGAGAAGGGCCCGGACCGACGGAAATGTGCATTGCCATACCAACCCGCTTGTAACTAATGGGCGTTAATGAGGGCCTTGCCAAGCTTTCTCAAAGTATTGCTACGACTGAACGTGAACTCACAACCTGTCGAAGTCAAATCCGTGAGGCTCAAATCCCGACAATAATCAACAATGTCCTTCGTGTCGTAGCTGGAGATGGGTGCCATGTTAAACGCTCATCCTCCTTCATAACCGTGTTGAAATCACCAAGTACTAGCCACTGCTCAGTCATGGGGGTCCCGTACTCCCTCAACTTCTCCCATAACCCCCGTCTATCAACAACCGTGTGAAGCCGGTACACGAAGGTGACATGAAGCTTCTTGGAGGAGATAACACAAGTGAAACTGCAATGAATGGCTTGCGGGTTAATGTCAAGCACATGTAGTAAGACTTCGGCCGAGTTGAATAAAATAAATATCCTCCCCGCCAGATGATGGGCAAAGTTATCCAACACCTCCCAGTTGCGAAATTTGGAACACCAGAATCGATCAAGCAACGTGTTGTTGAGCTTTGATTCCAGGATACCGAAAATGTCAATATTGTTCTCATGCACCATGGAGCAAATATCCTTTTGCTTGGAGGAGCGGTGCAGGCCCCTTATATTCCAAGAAGCAATGATCATTTCGATAACGGATGGGGAATAGTCCCCTTCGTGCTCTCTTCATTGGTGTTAATAGAGCTGGTGCCACTATAAGGTCCCTTCTTTTTAGTGGGAAGGGTCGTCATTCTGCTCAAAGGTATGGGCAAGCTTTGTCCGCCATTGTTAGCCTTAGCTTTCGCCCTCATTCTCACGCCCTCGTGCCCCTCCTCCTTTTTGGTACCTACAGAGTTCCCACCTTTCCTAACCTTAGCCGATGGGCCGAAAGGTTGAGCTTCTAAATCTGTCCGACCCATGCCAACTTCGGTCTATGTCCCCGCAAGCTGGCCACAAACCCATCATCTGTCATGGCACCCTTATCTTTGCCCGCCCTTGTAAGTGTCCCCGAAGGCTGGCCTCCCTTATGATCATCCGGAATAGTATACAAATCATAACCTTGCGCAAGGACTGCCTCAATGGCAGATTTAGCTTTGTCGTCGACTGTATTTTGCACCAAGATATTACCGTGCATGCCCACAAGCTTCCGGAAGATCGCAGAATGTTTAACGACCAGGATCATAGTGCCCGTGTCATTAGCCATGGTGAAATGTGCCTTCACGCCCTTCACACGCGTACCAGCCCCGATTTGTGGTTCCGACGGTTGGTCATCGGCATCATTCGGACTCCCCTTAGCGCCAATCGTACTATGAGCATCCATAGGTTGGCCTGAGGGCTTTCGGGTCTCGTTCTTGCTTCCCTTAGATTCCGGGGGACCCCTATGGTCTCCCGGTGCTGAGTTCTGACCTTTGTCAACCCCGGTTTGTGTCCCCGAAGGTTTACCACCCGAATCCGCTTTCGCTCCCAAGCACATACCCAAGCCAACCTCTCTCTGAATCACAGGATGACTCTGTATTATGCTTGCCTCGCCAACACTCCCTTTAGTACCCGCGGGGCCCCTAAAGTCACCCGCAATAAAGTTCCGACCTTTGTCAACCCCAGTTTGTGTCCCCGAAGGCTGACCACCCGAATCCGCTACCGCTCCAAAACTCATACCCAAGCCAACCTCTCTCTGATTCACGGGTTGGCTCTTCATTATGCGTGTCTCGCCAATACTCCCTTTAGTACCCGCGGGGGCCCTAAAGTCACCCGCAATAAAGTTTCGACCTTTGTCAACCCCGGTTTGTGTCCCCGAAATCTGACCACTCAAATCCGCTACCGCTCCCAAATTCATACCCAAGCCAACCTCGCTCTGAATCACGGGTTTGCTCTCCCATATGCGTGTCTCACCAACACTCCCTTTAGTACCCGCGGGCCACCTATAGTCACCCTCAATAAAGTTCCGACCTTTCCCAGCCTTGGTTTGTGCCCCAGAAGGCTGGCATCCACACCCGTAATATCCAAATTCCGACCTGTGTCAACCACGGTTTGTGGCCCAAATGGTTGACCTCCTCATTCCACATTTTCCAAAATTCGACCTATGCCAACCCCGGTCTGTGCACCCGAAGGCTGGTGTCACGACCCGACCTCGGGCCCGCGACTGGTGCCTTACCCCGGGCACCCTAGTGATAATACATCAGAGAAAATCAGCGGAAATAAAACTCATAGACATGGAACAATATGAAAGAAGAAACAGACTAACCAATAAGGTCACCTTTCTGCATATATATATAAAACCCGAACAGTTATCCTTTACAAGCCCAACTCACAACAGTACTACAGACCTCTAAGAATTTTTATAACAACTATGACGGGACAGGGCCCCGCCATACCCCTGAATGTACAAGTACCCACAATGACAGGGAATCTATACCAAAGATAAGCCTCCGGAGAAACGGAGCTTCCCAATACGCAGAACCGTGATCCTATGAGCAAGGATCAACAACCGGTGTACCTATACCTGCGGCATGAACGCACCCGGGCGAGGTCGCATAACAGTACCAAGTATGTGAAATCAAAATATCAGAATGAAATCATAACAGTCTATATAAAACAGGAGACATGTATGATAACCAAACTACAGTACAAAATATATAAGCAGTCATGTCAAGTCAGGGACTCATATCCTCAAAGTCATCACTCAAATATAACCATGGGTCTCACGCCCAAAATATCAATCATGCCCGTGGAATTCCTTCCTCACTGCCGGTAGTCTATGATATTATATAATACCAAAATGTACACATGAACCCTGTGTCCCACTGTGTCATAAAACCGTGACGCCAAGTAGAAGAGCCAACTACGGATCCAATCCTCGCATCATAAAACTTTACGCCAAGCACGGAAGCCAACTACTGATCCAACTGCCACACAACCGATCGGCAAGTATCTTAAGCCAACGCATGCAGTCTACCGTCTCACGAGATATGACCGGGGCAAGTATCTTAAGCTATCTACCAGAGCCTACCGTACCAACTATGCTATAGAACTGACCGGGGCAAGTACGAAGGCCAACTACCAGGTACCTCCTGCGTCGCGCAGCCGACCGGGGCAAGTACGAGAGCCAACTACCAGATACCGCTCGCTAACAACCAGATTCCACTGCGTCTACGGTCGACCGGGGCAAGTACGAAAGCTAACTACCAGGTACCTCCTGCGTCACGTCGCTGACCGGGGCAAGTACGAAAGCTAACTACCAGGTACCTCCTGCATCACGAAACTTCATGGGGAACTACTCCGTGGAATACCATAACAATGGAAGCATACTCGTGGGCCACCCAACGTGTCAGTATGTCCAAGTAAATAACATGATAAAGAACTGACCGGGGCAAGTACGAAGGCCGACTACCAGGTACCTCCTGCATCACGCCAATGACCGGGGCAAGTACGAAAGCCAACTACCAGATATCGCCTGCGTCACTAAACCTCATGGAGAGCTAGTCCATGGAATAACAATCCTAATGGAAGCATACCCGTGGGCCACCCAATGTGTCAGTACGTCCAAGGAAATAACAAGATAACCGACCCTCCATCGAGAGACGCGGTAGTATAGAAATACAACACTTGCACAACAAAGGCTATCACAGCTAGCATAGGCAAGTTTAACATATTTTTAGACTTTCATTTTATGCCAACAATCGGGGGTTTAACCCCAAAGTACTACATACTTCAATTCTCTTAAAAAGATCCATTTTTACGTAAAAACCACACGATACTAATACCCGTAGTATCAAGACACTTTCATGTTTAAATCAAGTACTTTATACTTTTTAAACCAAGTGGCTTACACTTTTAAAACAACGTCAAGTATACTTTTAAAACCCAAGTAACTCACTCTTTTAAGATCAAGGCATTCGCACTTTTTAAAATCAAGCCACTTATACTTTTCCAATCAAGACAAGTTCAATATTTAAAAACAAGTTACTTACTCTCTTAAACTCAAGTAACTTACTCTTTTCAAAACAAGTAACCTATACTTTTAAATGAAGTTACTTCTCCTTTCCCAAAATCAAGTCATTTATAAGTCAAGTCTCTTATCTTTTAAGATCAAGTCTCTTAACTTTCAAAATCAAGTCTCTTATCTTTTAGAATAATCAAACCATTCTTTTATCTTCATAAAGTCGCTATAACTAACTTCCCATAAAGCCATTATAACACTTTATGTTTTAAACCAACCAAAGACAACCAAATTCATTTAACACACGTACGTCTACCGTACTATATAGTTCACAACAATCATGCTCAAGAGGATAGGAAGAATCACATATCTCCTCGGCTAATCCACTTTGCCAAGTCGAATATGCCGCGCGTAGAATACCAACCTATAAAAATCAAATACTTCTATCAACGTCTAGATCTCTTCGTAGAATATTTCTAAGTATAGCGTCTCTTATTCTATGGAAAATCGGGCAGCACTTCCCATGTTTTTACGTACTTTTCTACCTTTTTCAAGGCCCGAAATTCAATAACCAACATGCCACATTTAAGGCGCAATAATACAACAATACTAAAGGGGATTACACGCCTAACCGGACGTGTAAAATTCTTCCCCACAATAAACAAAATAGTCCACTAGTCCAAAGTAAATACAGTCCAATGTAAATACAGTCCAATATAAATACAGTCCAAAGTAAATATAGTCCAATGTAAATACAATCCATTAGTCCATTAGTTGGTGTTCTTGGCCAACTACTACAATCAAATTAATCCAATTTTCGGCTAGCATGCCGGAATTACTTCTTTAATCTTCCAACTTATATTCCAATCTTTATATAAGTTATAGTTACTTTGTTATTAATCACAATGGGTAATAGATAATGCTTACCATTTTAATGACTAACATGCCAATTTCTCCATTTTAGCAACTTAACAAGGTCCAAATCATTTCCATCTTCCTTCCATGTATTACATACTTATTTATATACTTCCAACATATATAATATCCAACTTCATAAAGAGGACAAGGTTCATTACCTCAAAAAGCCCAAAATAATCCAAGAACTAAAAGTCGATCCGTAGCACGTTTAGCTCCTAATCCATACATTCCAATCCGCTCCAAGCAACCCTTAGAAGCTCCTAACCAACTCCTCTTCAAGATCCAACTCCAAAAAGTGAAGAACACCTTAGGCTCAAACTTGGAAAGTTTCGGCCAAGGCAAGACTTTAAGGCTAAGGGTGTGAAATCTTGTCCAACACTTGGTTAACAACCTTCCTAACACATCAAGGAAGAACACTTAAAAGTTTAAGAATTGTTGGACAAATTTAGGTCATGTTAATGGCCCATGGCCGAAAGCTCTTGGAAGGGGAGGGAGTATATTTCAAGTCTTGAAATAATTCTAAGTGTGGAAGATTTCATCCTACTAGTGTGATGATATAAGACAACCAAGGGCTAGGATTAAAACACGTGTGTGGTTGAGATTAGGGAAAAGTGTGTGTGGGTCCCACAAACCACTTGTCCACACAAATATCTCACAAATATCTAGCACAATACTTGTGCTACTTGTCCTCATTTTCGCCCCACATGGGCCCGCTTGGGGTGACACGTGTCGCCCTCCTATTGGTCCAAAATATTTCATCTTCCGAAAACATCCATATTGGCCAAAATCTCAAAAATAATGTGGGCCCCACAAAATCGTAAATTTCTCCCGTGGGCCCCACGTGACCAATTCTGGAAAATAAAATCCATAATTCTATTATATTCCCAGAAGTCCAAATACCAAAATTGAGAATCCAATTCCCAATAATAAACCTTTTTCCTTCACGAGGTTCGGAATATTTTCCGTCGGAAATTCAAAACTTTCTTCCCTTTCGTACTTAGGGTTATATTCTCGTACATACGTCCTCACATACATACTCTGGAACTATGGGGTGTAACATTATTTCCCCCTTAGAAACATTCATCCCGAATGTTCCTTCTAAGTCTCCAAACACATATGCGCCGGGTATAGTCTTCACTACTATACTTACAGAACCAATTATGCCACATATGGCCATAATATAACACACGCGCAAAAACTTAAATCCAAGACAACGAGGAATCACCTCTAAAGTGTATAACATCACTATTAACTCCCACCCATGGTCTAAAGGATACTCTCTTCGTACCTTTACTTCACGTAAATAATCACTTCCATACTTGGCCATTCTCGGCCTTCACAACCCGGTTCTGGCCGAACGCGTCTACGAACTCGTACAATGGTTACTTAAACTTGAGCCTTGCACCCTCGTGACCCTATCACCTAGCGGGACCACCTCAAACTGACCCCACTTCATTCCGGGTTGCGAGTTGACCCGCTATTGCTCCTCAACCCGACCCATAAACGCACTAACTCCTCATTCCTCGTCCGGAACACATCTCACTATTCAAGTCATGAAAACCTAGGGGTCTTCTTAGCCCTACTATCCACTTTCATTTCACACCACTCATGGACTTATCACACAACTATACTCCACGTATACTATGTACTCTGACCAAGATCAACAGTAAAATCTTTCCCTCAAGACGACCTTGTATCTAAGGTCTCAACGGTTATCAATATTCTAAGGCTCACAATCTCCAGGTCCCCAAACTTACCTTTTCTACTAACCAGGTTTCTAAATCACAATTTACACAATACTACCCGTACATAACACTTAACATATAATCATCTTATCAACGCATACTAGTCTCTAGAGGGTTAAGGATATACCTGAACTATTGCTTCATTTTCCCTTTGTCGCTCTAATCATAATCATGCCCTGCACGGCGCATAGAAAAAGAAGGCGATGAACCAGCCACCGATCCCGAAGGCTGAGTCTTTATATCCGCGCTATCTCTGGTCGAACAATCCTTCATAAAATGGCCCTGTCGGCCGCAAGTATAACAAACTCCCAAACTAGCACGACACTCCCCGTAATGAAGTTTACCACAACGACCACACTGAGGTAGGGGTGGCCTCATCTGGCTAACACCCCTACTCCCTCGAAAACTCAAACTCGAGCCCCGACCGCCTCCCGACACCCTGCACGCCCCAAGATCGCGAAGAAGTACTCTGCATCGGGAAGTGTATAACTAACTCGCCGAGGCTGTCCGCCTCTAAAGTTACCAAAGTACCCTGCTTTCTTGGCCCTCTTATGCTGATCTCGGTCATTTCGTCGACCTCACGCTCTCGCCCCCGTATAAGCTCGCACGCGGCAATGTCCATGCCCTACCAAGAGCTACCTGCACAACCTCTCGCTAGATAATCGTCAAGTCCCGTGACATATCGGTGCACTCTATCCTCCATGTCTGCCACTAGAGTGGGGGCATACCGAGCTAATGAGTCGAACTCTATGTTGTACTCCCGAATCGTCCGCCCATTCTGTCTCAACATCACAAAACTATCCACTCGCTCTCTCATCCGCGAGGAAAGAAGTGGTTAAGAAACGCCCGAGAACTCCTACCAACCACCGAAACGCATGTTCCCCGACGCTTCCATGAATCGACTAGTTGATCGCTATATCCCGCACCGATACGAACCCTGTACACCGATTCGCCTCCGAGGCCCTAATCACTCTACGATCCGCTGCAGCTTGTCGAATAAACTCCCGAGGATCTTCCTCGCCTCGATCCATAGAACTCGCGATCGCAACTCAAGAAGTCCCGGCCTCAAACTATTTGCTCGGGTGCACCATAGGTACAACCGAACCTCCGACTCGCTCGTCTCATGCCTAGCCACACGATCCTAGCCGCACTGGGCCATCTCTTTGTAACCCATATCCTGCCGGGTCGTGGAACCGAGGCTCGATATCATGGCCTCGCAGAAATCGCCACGCCGCGCTAAGCTCAGGGTTAGCGGCCGCAGTAACTCCCGTATGAAGTACCACCTGTAATGATCGCCCGTGCCTCAGAACCTCTCAGGTTCTACTCGCAGCCTTCTCGCCGCTTGCCCTTCGGGCCTGGTTTGCGTAGAGACATAATCGTATATAAGAATACGCGAGGAGTCCAACTTATAACACATCTCTAAGGCACGATCTCGTGGGAAGAATGGAAACTAATCCTAAATATCTCGCAGCCTCTCGACATAAAGTGTGCACAACACGCCGATAATCAAGACTTACTAGATACGGTCTCAGTAGACACTTTCCGAGGACTAATCGCCTGATACCACTTTTGTCAAGACCGACTGCCCGCGATCGTGTCTTACCCTGCACCCTAGTGATAATACATCGAGAAAATCAGCGAAATAAAACTCATAGACATGGAACAATATGAAAGAAGAAACAAAGCAACCAATAAGGTCACCTTTCTGCATATATATATAAACCCAACAGCTTATCCTTTACAAGCCCAACTCACAACAAGATTACTGCACTTAAGAATTTTTATAACAACTATGACGGGACAGGGCCCCGCCATACCCCTGAATGTACAAGTACCCACAATGACAGGGAATCTATACCAAAGATAAGCCTCCGGAGAAACGGAGCTTCCCAATACGCAGAACCGTGATCCTATGAGCGAGGATCAACAACCGGTGTACCTCTACCGCAGATGAACGCACCAAGGAGGTCGATAACAGGTACCAAGTATGTGAAACTGAAAATACTGTAATGAAATCATAACAGTCTATATAAAATAAGAGACATATGATAACCAAACTACAGTACACAATATATAAGCAGTCATGTCAAGTCAGGGACTCATGCCCTCAAAGTCATCACTCAAATATAACCATGGGTCTCACGCCCAAAATATCAATCATGCCCGTGGAATTCCTTCCTCACTGCCGGCAGTCTATGATATTATATAATACCAAAATGTACACATGAACCCTGTGTCCCACTGTGTCATAAAAACCGTGACGCCAAGTAGAAGAGCCAACTACCGATCCAATCTCGCATCATAAAACTTTACGCTGGCACGGAAGCCAACTACCAGATCCAACTCGCCACACAACCGATCGGGCAAGTATCTTAAGCCAACGTACCAGAGTCTACCGTCTCACGAGATATGACCGGGGCAAGTATCTTAAGCTATCTACCAGAGCCTACCATACCAACTATGCTATGAACCGACCGGTAAGTACGGGCGCCAACTATCGTACCTCTCGCGCCGCACCGACCGGCAAGTACGAGCCAACTACGGATACCGCTCGCTAACAACCAGATTCCACCGCCACGGCCGACCGGGCAAGTACGAAAGCTAACTACCAGGTACCTCCTGCATCACGAAACTTCATGGGGAACTACTCCGTGGAATACCATAACAATGGAAGCATACTCGTGGGCCACACAACGTGTCAGTATGTCCAAGTAAATAACATGATAAAGAACTGACCGGGGCAAGTTCGAAGGCCGACTACCAGGTACCTCCTGTATCACGCCAATGACCGGGGCAAGTACGAAAGCCAACTACCAGATACCGCCTGCGTCACTAAACCTCATGGAAAGCTAGTCCATGGAATAACAATCCTAATGGAAGCATACCCGTGGACCACCCAATGTGTCAGTATGTCCAAGGAAATAACAAGATAACCGACCCTCCATCGAGAGACGCGGTAGTATAGAAATACAACACTTGCACAACAAAGGCTATCACAACTAGCATAGGCAAGTTTAACATACTTTTAGACTTTCATTTTATGCCAACAATGTTACACCCCTTAATTCCAGGACATGAATAAGAGAATAGATGCGAGAACACAAGACTTGAAAATTGGTACGAAAGAAAGAATTGTTTTTTCGACGGAAAATCTTCCGAACGTCGAAAAGGAAAAATGTTCGTTGGTGAGAATTAGATTCTCAAAATGCATTATTTGAGGAGTATAGAATGTATTACCATATTGGAAATTTATTTTTATGGATTTGGTCACGTGGGGCCCACCCGAGAAATTTTACGTTTTGTGGGACCCACGAGGGTTACGAAATTTTATGGATGAATGGGAGGGCGACATGTGGCACCCCCACATGGTCTTGTACGAATTGAGGCAAGGGTATTATGGTCATTGACCTAGGTAGAAGATCAAGTCTTGCAAGCTTGACATTATTGACTAAGTCAATAAGCCACTTGGCTAGATTTTATTAAATGAAACTCATCCAAGACACCCATATGTGTTAATCTAGACCCTCCATTGCTTTATATAATCATCCTAAGTAGCAAGACTTTCCTTTAACACTTAGAAAATATTAGAGACCTTGAGCCTTTGTGGAGATAGCTCTCGGGTTTGCTTAGAGGAACAAGAAAATATTTTCAATTGTTGTCCAATATTCACAAGACTTTAAGCCAAGGTTCCTAGGGGTATTGTAAGGATATCTCAATAGAAATATCTCGGAAAAACGACGTTTTCACGTTAGTCGCAAGGCGAAAACCTAAGGTGTTCTTCAACTTTGAAGATGGAACTTGAAGAGGAGTTCTTCATGAGCTTCTAAGGAGTGCTTGGAGCGGATTGGAACATAAGAAGAGGAGCTAAAAGTTGCTAAAGATCGACTTTTACGCTTGGACATTATTAGGGCTTATTGAGGTAAAATCTTCACCTTCTTAATGTAATTGAAGATTGCATGTTATAGTAGTTAAGAAATGAGCGTGGTATATATATATATTGAAGTTTGAAAAGATTTGGATCATGTCGACATGTTAAAACCGCAAAATGGACAAGTTAGCCATTAATGTTGTAATTAATTTGGACGGTAGTTACAATCGTCGCATGTTAAAGAAGAAAGAATTTATAGTTGTTGTAATTGTTATTATGTATATAACATGTTGGAATAACAACTTGCATTAAAAAGGAATTGAACGGAAAATTGACATTGTTGTTGATATGGATGGAAGCCGAGAATGGCTTAACTTGTAGGACAGTTTTATATTAATTGTGGGGCAGAATTTTACACGTCCTGTGAAGGCGTGTAATCCCCTTTCTATTTGCTGAATTGTTGGGTCTTAAATGTGGCGTTTGGTTATTGATTTTCGGGCCTTGAAAAGGTGGAAAAGTACGTAGAAACAAAGGAAGTGCTGCCCGATTTTCCGTAGAATAAGAGACCTAGCACTTAGTATGATTCTACGTTAATAAGTGAGGAGTTGATAGACATGTTATGATTAATATAGGTTGGAGTACTACGAGTAGAGTTTTCTACTTAAAGGATGGAATAGCTTAAGGTTGAAGTACTTTGTAGCATTTTGCTACTTGTCGATAATCGTCGCGAGGTATGTGAACCTCTTCCTTCTTTTGACATGATTCTATGTATGGAATATACATGTGGTGCTATTTCATGACTCCTTCCACTCTTAGAAGTTAAGAGGTATGTATGTTGATTTACTCTATGTAAAAGTTACGTCTAAATTATTCTAGGTTCTTACCAAGTCTTATGTGGGATGTTGGTAAGAGTCGTTAGGAAGTATTTGAAGTCGAGTTGACTTTGCTAAGTTACTACACGTATGAGAATAAGTATCGAACAAGCCATTGCAGCATTAATAAAAGAAAATGTATCGAGAATCAATTAAATTAAAATGAGTAGAATTCTCCATCTGCATAGAAACTAAGATAAGACAAAATTGTATTACATTTTATAGATCATGGTTGCTTTAATAAGATCCTTATAAACAAGTATAACCTATTTACAACACATGAAAGTATATGTTACTTAATTTAAAGAGTTTACGTACGAAGTTTTAAGACTATGAACCTTAAATCCTTAAAAGGTTAAGAAACTTTATTTTTCAAGTTATGAGACTTGATTCTTAAAGGAAGAAATGACTTGATTTAAAAGTATAGAATACTTGTTTTGGAAAGTATGGATTTCTTGACATTCTAAAGATAAGAGACTTGAAATTCTAAGTTAAGAAACTTGATTTCTAAAGTTAAGAGACTTGAAGTATTTTGAAAGTTATGTAACTTGATTTGAAAGTATAAGTCTCTTGGTTATAAAAAAGATGGAATTAGTCTAAGGCATAAAGTTAGTATAACGACTTTATGGGAAGTTGGTTATAATAACTTTATGGAAGGTTAAAAGAATGGTTTTCTCTAGTAATGTAAACAAAGAAATGACTTGAAATAAGGAAGGGAAATTTGATTTAAAGGTATCAATTGCTTAAAGTTTTAAAATAAGGGTCACTTGATTTAGAAGCCGAGAAATGTATTTCTAAAAATGTAGTGACTTGTTTGGAATGTAGACATGCCTTGATACTACGGGTGTTAGTATCTTGGGGTTTTAATATAAAAAGGTTTTTTTTAAAAGGAACGGAAGTACGTAGTACTTTGGGTTAAATTCTCGGATCTTATAATGACATGTTAGTGCCTTAAGTAAACTAAAATGGGGGTGTATATAAATAAGGTTAATAAGAAGTTAGGGGATTTTTTAACTTGCTTATGTTAGGTATGATAAGCCGGTAGTGCTTATGTTATGTATGATAAGCCGGTAGTGCTTATGTTATGTATGATAAGCCGGTAGCGCTTATGTTATGTATGATAAGCCGGTGGTGCTTATGTTATGTATGATAGCCTTTGGTGCTAGTGTTATGAGTATAAATGCGGGGTAAACCCCCAAGACGTTATACACCTCCTGAGTATAAATGCGGGGTAAACCCCCAAGACGTTATACACCTTCTGAGTATAATTGCGGGGTAAACCCCCAAGACATTATACATCTCCATGGATTTGCTACCCATGATGCGAGCATGGCGTATATGCTCATTGCGGGCCCGTAGGGCCTAAGCGGGTGAAATAGTCCTGTGCGGGTGAAATAGTCCTATGCGGGGCAAATCGTCCTATGCGGGTCCACAAGACCCTTGCGGGTGAAATAGTCTCAGGAGTAGGATTGCCAAATGATACTATGGGCAGGTGGCCCTAAGTTGATCATAAGCTTCCTATTTTTTGTTATGAAGTATACCTTTATGGGCAGACTTATGTG
The DNA here is from genome assembly GCA_029844215.1 of Przewalskia tangutica. Classification (NCBI taxonomy): domain Eukaryota; kingdom Viridiplantae; phylum Streptophyta; class Magnoliopsida; order Solanales; family Solanaceae; genus Przewalskia; species Przewalskia tangutica. The sequence continues at coordinate 94,163,321 of CM056728.1, read as the reverse complement.
ACTTTATCGCGTCCCAGATTGGGCCGGGCAGTATACCTTTATGGACAGACTTATGTGACTTTATCGCGTCCCAGATTGGGCCGGACAATATACCTTTATGGGCAGACTTATGTGACTTTATCGCGTCCCAGATTGGGCCGGGCAGTATAGGCGTCCCTCCATAAGGGCGGATTATGTTATGAAAGATAAGTAAGTTATATGCTTATGAACTTGATGATTTTTCCTAAGTATGTACGTAAGAATTTGACTATAACTCTTATTGGAAAAAAAAGATGGGAAAAGATAACGATGTACGATTAAGTTCATGAGTTGTAATGACATGGTAGGAGCTGGTATTTACTTTTCATACTTGCCCCTGTCATTATTTTGTACAGTTATGATCTGATTACTGTACCTTATTTCCGTTCCATATTCGGTACCTGTGTACTGACCCCCTTCGGGGGGCTGCATTCATGTCCGCAGGTTTAGGTACACAGTTGTGGATCCGCGGGCTTAGGATCCTGGTTCAGCATTTTGAGATGGCTCCAATGTTCCGGAGCTTGTCATCATGGTTATGTATATTCAGGGGTACGGCGGGGCCTTGTCCCGTCATAGTATTTGTCCAAAATCTTAGAGGTCTGTAGTCATATCTTGTGGGTCGCTTTGAAAAAAAAGAAGAAGGAGGTAACTGCTTTTGGTTTTACATACTTATATGTATCCAGGAAGGTAGCCTTAGCGGCTAACCTATTATTTATTTCTTGTTAAGTTTATGTATGTTCCGCTGATTATCTCTGATGTATACCTGTAAGGGTGCCCAGGTAGGGCACCAGTCGCGGCCCGGGGTCGAGTCGTGACAAACAATCCGGGTTTTAACCCCAAAGTACTACATACTTCAATTCTCTTAAAAAGATCCATTTTTACGTAAAAACCACACGATACTAATACCCGTAGTATCAAGACACTTTCATGTTTAAATCAAGTACTTTATACTTTTTAAACCAAGTGGCTTACACTTTTAAAACAATGTCAAGTATACTTTTAAAACCCAAGTAACTCACTCTTTTAAGATCAAGGCACTCACACCTTTTAAAATCAAGCCACTTATACTTTTCCAATCAAGACAAGTTCAATATTTAAAAACAAGTTACCTACTCTCTTAAACTCAAGTAGCTTACTCTTTTCAAAACAAGTAACATATACTTTTAAATCAAGTTACTTCTCCTTTCCCAAAATCAAGTCATTTATAAGTCAAGTCTCTTAACTTTCAAAATCAAGTCTCTTATCTTTTAGAATAATCAAACCATTCTTTTATCTTCATAAAGTTGCTATAACTAACTTCTCATAAAGCCATTATAACACTTTATGTTTTAAACCAACCAAAGACAACCAAATTCATTTAACACACGTACGTCTACCGTACTATATAGTTCACAACAATCATGCTCAAGAGGATAGGAAGAATCACATACCTCCTCGGCTAATCCACTTTGCCAAGTCGAATATGCCGCGCGTAGAATATCAACCTATAAAAATCAAATACTTCTATCAACGTCTAGATCTCTTCGTAGAATATTTCTAAGTATAACGTCTCTTATTCTACGGAAAATCGGGCAGCACTTCCCCTGTTTTTACGTACTTTTCCACCTTTTTCAAGGCACGAAATTCAATAACCAACATGCCACATTTAAGGCGCAATAATACAACAATACTAAAGGGGATTACACACCTAACCGGACGTGTAAAATTCTGCCCCACAATAAACAAAATAGTCCACTAGTCCAAAGTAAATACAGTCCAATGTAAATACAGTCCAATGTAAATACAATCCAAAGTAAATATAGTCCAATGTAAATACAGTCCATTAGTTGGTGTTCTTGGCCAACTACTACAATCAAATTAATCCAATTTTCGGCTAGCATGCCGGAATTACTTCTTTAATCTTCCAACTTATATTCTAATCTTTATATAAGTTATAGTTACTTTGTTATTAACTGTCAACAGGTAATAGATACGTTTTTACCATTTTAATGGCTAACATGCCAATTTTTCCATTTTTAGCAACTAAACAAGGTCCAAATCCTTTCCATCTTCCTTCCATGTATTACATACTTATTTATATACTTCCAACATATATAATATCCAACTTCACAAAGAGGACAAGGTTCATTACCTCAAAAAGCCCAAAATAATCCAAGAACTAAAAGTCGATATGTAGCACGTTTAGCTCCTAATCCTTACGTTCCAATCCGCTCCAAGCAACCCTTAGAATCTCCTAACCAACTCCTCTTCAAGATCCAACTCCAAAAAGTGAAGAACACCTTAGGCTCAAACTTGGCAAGTTTCGGCCAAGGAAAGACTTTAAGGCTAGGGGTGTGAAATCTTGTCCAACACTTGGTTAACAACCTTCCTAACACATCAAGGAAGAACACTTAAAAGTTTAAGAATTGTTGGACAAATTTAGGTCATGTTAATGGTCCATGGCCGAAAGCTCTTGGAAGGGGAGGGAGTATATTTCAAGTCTTGAAATAATTCTAAGTGTGGAAGATTTCATCCTAATAGTGTGATGATATAAGACAACCAAGGGCTAGGATTAAAACATGTGTGTGGTTGAGATTAGGGACAAGTGTGTGTGGGTCCCACAAGCCACTTGTCCACACAAATATCTAGCACAAGACTTGTGCCACTTGTCCTCATTTTCGCCCGTGGGCCAGCAGGGTGACACGTGTCGCCCTCCTATTGGTCCAAAATATTTCATCTTCCGAAAACATCCATATTGGCCAAAATCTCAAAAATAATGTGGGTCCCACAAAATCGTAAATTTCTCCCGTGGGCCCCACGTGACCAATTCTGGAAAATAAAATCCATAATTCTATTATATTCCCAGAAGTCCAAATACCAAAATTGAGAATCCAATTCCCAATAATAAACCTTTTTCCTTCACGAGGTTCGGAATATTTTTCGTCGGAAATTCAAAACTTTCTTCCCTTTCGTACTTAGGGTTATATTCTAAATGCGTCGCCCTCACATACATTGTTACACCCGTAGTTCCGGTATGTATGTGAGGATGTGCGTCTGAAATCTGACTAAAATTGGAAAGGAAGAAAGATGTGATTTTTCGACGGAAAAATTTCTGGATTTTGTGAAGGAAAAAGGTTCGTTAATGGGAATTGGATTCCCAGATTTGGTATTCGGACTTCTTGGAATATTAGAGAATTATGGAATTTTATTTCCGGAATTGGTCACGTGGGGCCTACAGGAGAAATTTACGGTTTTGTGGGACCCACTTTGTTTTTGAAATTTTGGCCATTATGGATGTTTCCGGAAGATGAAATATTTTGGACGAATAGGAGGGCGACACGTGTCACCCCTAGGTGGCTCTTGGCCGAAATCCATGTGATAAGTGGCAAGACAAGTGGCCTTGTCTTGCAAGATATTTTGTGTAGGACAAGTGGCTTGAGGGACCCACACACACTTGTCTCTATCTCAACCACACACTTGCCTTCATCCTAGCCCTTGGTTGTCCTATATATGCACTACTAGTTGATGAAATCTTCCACACTTAGACATTTCAAGACAAGAAAATTCACTCCCTTCTCCCTTGACATTGCTCTCGGCCATAGCTTGATTTCTTGACCTAAATTTGTCCAAAAATTCTTAAACTCTCAAGTGTTCTTCCTTAAGGTGTTAGGAAGATGGTGAACCAAGATTTAGACAAGATTTCACACCCCTAGCCTATTTATTTTGCCTTGGCCGAAAGTTCCAAGTTTGGAACCCTAAGTGTTCTTCACTTTTTGGAGTTGAGTCTTGAAGAGAAGTTGGTTAGGAGCTTCTACGGGTTGTTTGTAGCGGATTGGAACGTAAGGATTTGGAGCTAAACTTGCTAAGGAGCGACTTTAAGTTCTTGGATAATTTTGGGCTTTTTGAGGTAATGAACTTGATCTTCTTTGTGAAGTTGGATATTATATATGTTGGAAGTATATTATGGAGTATGTAATATGTGGAATAAAGTTTGGAAAGAATTGGATCTTGTAAGCTTGTTGAAATGGAAATTGGCATGTTAGCCATTAAAATGGTAAAAACGTATCTATTACCTGTCCACAGTAATAACAAAGTAACTATAACTTATATGAAGATTGGAATATAAGTTGGAGGATTAAAGAAGTAATTCCGGCATGCTAGCCGAAAAATTGGATAAAGTGTGATTATTGTAAGTTGGCCAAGAACACCAACTAGTGGACTAATGGACTGTATTTACATTGGACTGTATTTACTTTGGACTGTATTTACATTGGACTGTATTTACATTGGACTGTCTTTACTTTGGACTATGGACTTGTTCCATTTCGGCTTTTAAGTTGTTGTTTTAAGGGGAAGATTGTTTAACACGTCCGTTTGGGCGTGTGATCCCCTTCTTTAGTTGTTGAATTGTTGCGCCTTAAATGTGGCATATTGGTTACTGTTATCAGGCCTTGAAAAAGGTGGAAAAGTACGTAGAAACAGGGGAAGTGCTGCCCGATTTTCCGTAGAATTAGAGGGCTATTAATTGGTATACGTCTTCAATGGTAAGTAAGGTTTGATAGAAGTACTATGACCATTTTAGGATTGAAGTACTACGTGTGGCGTGATCTACTTGGCTTAAGGAGTAGCCAACGAAGTTGAAGTACTTGGAGCTTTTTGCTAATTTGTCGATAATCGTCGCGAGGTATGTGAACTTCTTCCTATCCTTTCTAGCATGATTGTTGTGAACTATGTAGTATGGTAGACGTACGTGTGCTAAACGAATTTGGTTGGTTTAAAACATAAAGTGTTATAATGGCTTTATGGGAAGTTAGTTATAACGACTTTATGTATGTAAAAGAATGGTTTGTTGATTTTAAAAGGTAAGAGACTTGACTTATATTTGACTTGATATGAAATGTTAAGAACTTGAATTGTGTTAAAAAGTTATGAAACCGCATTCTTGAGTAATGAGTATTTGGTCTAAAAAAAGGAATAAGTTATATTGATTTCGGAAATGGGAATAAGTATCGAACAAGCCATTGCAGCGTTAATAAAGGAAAAAGTAATGACAATTAATTATATTAAAACAAGTAGAAACCTCCATCTGCATAGAAGCTAAGATAAGACAAAATTGTATTACATTTCCTAGATCATGGCTGCTTTAATAAGATCATTATAAACAAGTACTGATTTTCTTAAATTCCAAAGTAAGGAACTTGATTTATAAAAGAGAGAGACTTGAGAAATTGAAGTGTTTTGTTTAATAGGAAGGCATGGTTTTGTCTTAAGTTGGTTTAAAAAGAAGGCATGGTATTGTCTTGGTTTATTCGAAAAGAAGGTATGGAAATTGTTTTGGTTTACTTAAAATGATAGTCACTCTATTTTGATACTACGGGTATCGTGTGACCTTTGTAAAAGAAATGGATCTTTTGAAAGAATTTAAGTACGTAGTACCTTGGGGTTAAAACCCGGATTTGTTGTCATAAAATGAAAGTCTAAAAGTAAGTTAAACTTGTCTATGCTAGTTATGATAGCCTTGGGTGGTATTACTATGTTACCGCGTCTCTCAGTTGGAGGGCCGACTGACTTGTTGTGAATTTACTTGGACATACCGGCCGTGACGGAGGATTCCACGGGTATGCTTCCATTATGATTGATCTTGGCCATGCTTATACGATGAGGATCGGGGCACGCGGCAGACGCGGGTTAGATGCCCAGCGTTTCATTACTCCATGGCCATGCTTATCGATGAGGATTCCGGCATGCGACCATGTTATATTTTTACTCCATGGGCTAGCTCCCCATGAAGACATGCGCCTACGATGAGGGATTCCGGGGGCATGTTATATTATTACTCCATGGGCTAGCTCCCCATGAAGACTTGCGCCTACGATGGGATTCCGGGGGCACGTTATGACCATGCTTATACGATGAGGGATTCCGGGGCATGCGGCCATGTTATATATATATATATATATATATATATAAATATATACAATATATATATATATAGAAATATACAATATATATATATATATATATATATATATATATATATATATATATATGTTGTATATGTATATATATATATATATATGTTGTATATGTATATATATATATATGTTGTATATGTGTACGCCGACAGTGAGGTAGGATGCCACGGGCGCGTCACCTGGGTATATGTTACACCTACTACGCGATGATGGAGGATTCCAGGCGAGGTATATATATATGTATTGTATATGTATGCGAAGCGGTGAGGTAGGATGCCACGGGCGCGTCACATGAGTATGATTTATGTCATAGACTGCCGGCAGTGAGGAAGGAATTCCACGGGCATGAGTGATGACTTTGAGGGCGTGAGTCCCTGACTTGACATGACCGCTTATATGTTGTGTACTGTAGTCTGGTTATCATACATGTCTCCTGCTTTATATAGACTATTATAATTTCATTTACAGTATTTTCAGTTTCACATACTTGGTACCTGTTGTACTGACCTCCTTCGGAGGGCTGCGTTCATGCCGCAGGTAGAGGTACACCGGTGGTTGATCCTCGCTCTTAGGATCACGATTCTGCGTATTGGGAAGCTCCGTTTCTCCGGAGGCTTATCTTTGGTATAGTCCCCTGTCATTGTAGGTACTTGTACATTCAGGGGTATGGCGGGCCACGTCCGTCATAGTTGTTATAAAAACTCTTAAGTGCTGTAATCTTGTTGTGGGCAGGGTTTGTAAAGGATGTAACTGTTCGGTTTTGATATTTATACAGAAAGGTGACCGTTTTGGTTAGCCTGTTTCTTATTTCATATTGTTCATGTTTTGAGTTTTTATTTCCACTGATTTTCTCTGATGTATTATCACTAGGTTGCCCCGGGTAAGGCACCAGTCGCGGGCCCGAGATCGGGTCGTGACATACATACTCTGAAACTACGGGGTGTAACAGCTGGCCACCATATTTAGCATGGCTACCATTCCCGTTAGTATCTGTAGTCACATCTTCCACCTCGGGTGAGTCTAAGTAGGTGTGTACCCCCTTTGCCTTGGCATTGGGGGTTTGTGTCACGTCTTTCCTTTGTACCCGCCTATTAGTGTTGGCGTAATGCTTCTCACAACCCGTAGTGGAGTGCCCAATCATATGGCATTTCTCACAATAGTCCGGTAGCTTTTCATAAACAAGCTTTTGGTCAATGATGGTGCCGTCCCAAAGTTTGAGTTCAATAGCATCAAGTGTACCTTTGGAGAGGTCTATATCGACTAGAGCCCGTGCATACGAGAGAAACCCTTTTTCACTAGTGAGCTTATCAGTTCCAATAGGTTTGCCAATACGTGACAAGATACGGCTCAAAGCGTTAATGTTCCAAAGCTCTAATGGAAGGGACATGAGCCTTTCCCATATTGGAATGGTACATATCTCATGTTTGTCAAAGGTGAAGCACTGAGGCATGTCCTTTAGTAGAAGTGGAGTGCTATAAACAAAATGTGACCCATTGGCCATGACCTTCTCTTTGTCAACTTCCGTGCTAAACTTGAAGACGATCCAACCTGAAGCGTGGACATTAAAGCGATATGCAACTCTCCATGAGCGACATAGCTTCCTTAATGCCAAGCTTCCCGGGTAGGACCCCGCGAAGTAGCCAACCAAAAGATGCCCAAAAGTTTCCGTAAGATCATCCAAATCACCCCTAGGTAAGTCTAGAGGACCCATATTACGGCAATCAGCGACAAAATGCAAACATTTTCCATTTGAAAGATCACGGTTTCCTTTGACTATGGATGCGTAAGACTTATTGTTGTTCTGGCTCACGTGATCCGTAGTATTGTGCTTTCCATCCGCGACATTCCCTATGACGGGTTCACAATTGTTGCCACTCGAAGTTGAAGCAGTGTCTTGAAAACCAAGGGTGCAAGAGGAGGGAATGAAGTCCGAAGTTCCCTCGTTGGTAGATAACACTTCGTTTCCAGCGTGAGCATCCCCCACTTGAAGATCATTGCTCACAAGCACGAATATGGTGGGTTTGTGAGCAATCGGGGGGGGGGGGGGGGGGCGCGATATTATTGTTGATTTCAATAGAAGCTTGACCCATCCGGATGGGCAGTGGCGTGAAGTTCTCATGAGTCCGCTTCTTTTTCTTTTTCACCATCCTCAAAGTTACCAAAGACGATTACAAGCAAGAAATGAATACAATTGAGAAATGCGTTAATTTAAATCCGGACAGGCCCGGTTTTTGAATTACAACGCTTCAACTAGTTATACAAACACTTGCCTATTTCAATATATAAACTAGGAAAGACCTTAAATGAAAGTAGTCCGGACAGGCCCGGAGTTTAAATTACAAGGCTTTCTAATTTATACAAGGTTTATCTAAGGCGTTAGTAAACATTCATTCATACAATTTATTCATACAATATGTCGTAATCCTAATATTTGCCTATCGATACTCTTAGGTTTGCCTAGCGAATATAGATAGTAAAATACTAAGTTAAGGAATGAAGTGTAATCAAGCAAGGATATAGGAATACCTCATTGTCGCGTGCCTTGTTGGTTCGAACGATTTTCTCCTTGAACAGATAAGGACGCTGAGCTACTGCGTGCGTGTAGCTATCCTTTTTCCAATGACTAAAATATGAGTATACCCTCGAAGTCAGGTCATATTACTTCGGTCCTTAAAACTCGCCTTGTGCCTTCTATAATCTGCACGACAAAGCCTAGCCAAGCCAAGATCACATGTATACAAAGGAACATATATGTATATGTATATATAAATAACGGTTATAATATATAATATATATAAGTACAGAAATACAAATATATAAAATATAATATAAGTTAGGTGTATATAACAAGAGTGAATCTTGTTCAGTTCTCCCCTTAGCTTAGTGACATTTGATGGAGGAAAGAACTTGGCAAGGAATTTCTGAACCAAATTTTGCCAAGTAGTAATAGAATTTGCCTGAAGAGAGTTCAACCATCTTTTGGATCGGTCCCTTAGGGAAATAGGAAGAGCCTCAATCTAATGGCATCATCAGAAACATCATTATACTTCAATGTAGCACATAACTCCAAAAAGATCGCCAAATGCATATGTGGATCTTCTGAGGGCAACCCACCAAACTGAACTTTGTTTTGGACCATCTGCAGGATTGCTGGCTTAATCTCGAAATTATTTCCCTCCATAGCTGGTGGTCTTATGCATGTCTTCACTCCTGTAATAGTTGGCAATATGTAGTCCCATAAGCTCCTGACAACAGGATTCTGGGCTGGTTCAATCATGTTTGCTGGTACTCCTCCATTCAACCCATTATTATCATGTTGATTTGCCATTGTTGTTGAATCAACACTTCTTTTGTTCTTTCGGTTTTGCTTGCACGTTTTCTCAATTTCCAGATTCAAAGGAACAAAGGTTGTCTGCTCCTCTTCTGCTTCACATAAAAAAATCTACCTAAAATATATTAAACACAATACACGCAGATCAAGGTAAACAAATATGTTCTCAGAACAACCAAATTAGAAATAAGATTAATAAATTTGATATTGATAATACACCTGTCCCCAGCAACGATGCCAAAAACTTGTTGTGGTATTCCTAGATGCTACGCAAGTGTACGTATCGCAATTTGTAATAATTTCGGTAAAACCGAGTATCGTCCACAGAGACTGTTCGTTTCTATTTAGCAAACGAATATAAGTGGTGATTTCTAAACTACAGAATTAACAAATTAAAATAGATTGCGGGAATAAAATGGCAGTGAACACACAAGAGTTTAATTTAATAATGAAGGAAATTAGGGTTTTCAATCTCATCAACTTTCCACTCTATCATTCTGTAATGCAAGACTAGGGATTCTTCTTCTTATTAAGATAGCAGGTTAACTGAGATGTTCTATATTTCGGTTAGGAAATATAAAAACTCAACCTAAGTGAGAATTTTCTATATTTCTATGATAAATTCAATCACATAGGAGGATTAAGATCAATATCCTAAAACGCTACACAGACAATCGTGATACTCTCACTAAAGATTAACCCTATGTCTAATCAACTATAGCATATTCAAATCTCACTTCTCAATTTAAACTAATATAGGTAATGAAAACTAATGGCCAATTAATTCTCATTCAATAAACACAAGTCGAATATCTATTAATAGATGAAGAAGAAATACTAGCAATGCATTAAATCATAGTAGAGTTTCAAGTGAATCAACGAAAAACCCTAATCAAAGTAATTAGCTCATAGACATGCTAAGAAAATTAATTAACTCAATATCCAACATGAACTGAATTAAAGTAAAGAAAAGGAAAATAACTTGAACAATAGACGTCTCTAATTGCCCCTTGGCCTCTTGTTTCTTGCCTCCAATGTGTGATTTCCCTAAATTCTTCCTCCCCCATCTTATATCACGACAAAACCCTAAAATGGACCATTTTGCCCTCGTCAAAATTAGGGTTTTCACAACTTTTAAGTCGTCAGCGCCGCGACTTTGTCAGGGTAGCGCCGCGACACCGCTTTGGCAGAATCAAACTTATCTCTCGGGTAGGGTGGCGTCGCGACTCTGATGGTTGCGTGCCGCAGCGAGTTCGATGGTAATTTTTCTTCCAGCTTCTGGCTGCATGGAGCCTCGACTCTTGCTTCCAGCGCCGCGACTCTTCACCTTTTTTCATCCGAATTTTGTTTAGATGGCTTCCTGAGTTTCCCGAGACTTCTTTGACTGATTGCTTGTGACTAAATATGCATATTCGTCCTCCATAACCGCCTATTTCCTTTGAATTCACCTTATTCCTTTATGAATCTCTTAAGACCTGAAAACACAAAACAACACGCATAATATAGTACAAAACAATTAAAAGACAACAAAAACTACCTTAAACACACTCTAAAATAGTACGAAAAATAGACTCAACACTAATCATATGTGTATAAGTAATTTATTACGAGCTGACGACTTGTGTAACTTATCAGTCTGGAAGTTACATGCTTATTAGTCTGGAAGATACAAGCTCATTAGTTTGACAGTTATAAGCTCACTAGTCTGGCAGTTATAGGCTTACTAGTCTATTAGATATCATATGTATACGAGACCCATTGTGGCTCGTCAGTTATTACAGGTATATGAGACCCATCATGACTCGACAAATTCTTTATTGTGTGCTCATATGGTTTATGTGTTCTAATGAGAGGTAACGAATGAATCAAACGTACTATAATCAAATTATGTGATCCCAAGTGTTACAGTAAACAATCTCAGAATGTCGCTCCACATAGCGACCCAAAGATAGCATCAGAAAGACTGAGAAGAATGTTCAGAATGACAGAAGTGCAGTAAGACTCATTATGTGTTCTTGTAGTATGTTTCAGATCCTTCTGATGTATTTGGTTGATTACATTTCTTTTATATCTTACATGAGCTTCAATATTTGCATATACTATCTTGTGTACCTTACATATGAGTACAATTCTTTCTGTACTCATCTCTCTTTTACCGGGGACACTATGTTCATATTGCAGGTTGAGATGTACAGGTTATGACAGACTTTTTTGTTAGATATTGTAGACATTCAGCGAATGTTTCTTAAGCTCCATTTCTATCCTGAGATGAGTCAAATATATTGTTTTCTTTGATGTATAGAGATTATAGGTCGGTCGGTCCCCCTATCCCGACAGTATGATAGTTCTACAGTTTCAGTTATCTTAGATGCTTCATAGACGTCTGTGGTTGATTTCAGTTATGTATAGATGTTATATTTTAGTTATACAGAGAGAAGTTTATCAGAATATCATGTTATCTCCTTTCCTTAGATATCTCAGAATTACATGATAAGTCATATGAGATGTTACATGTTGGTTCGTTTGGTCAAGTTAAGGCACCGGATATCGGTCCACCTCACCCAGGTTTGGAGCGTGACATATTCCCTCCTTTACTGATCCACACACCCACCACTGAAACAACCAATATCGTTCCACCCACTGCCACACCCCAAATCCAAATTTCCACCACCATCCTCTCAGGTTCTGACGTTCTGTCCCCTCGAAGAGAATTAATGCTAGCGCAGATTGCATAGGAGCCCATTGGCTCTGAGAAATTTCAATTCGACCCATCCCTTGTAACCACCTGTATTATCTCTAATGGTTATGTAGTAACCAATATAGAGGACTTGGTGGCTGAAAATACGAAAGATGAAGGAAAATTGGATGGACCTCATAGTGAGGGGAAAAATTGGGGAACCCCACAGCAGGACCTATCTCACCTGCTGGGCTAACTGGCTAAGGATAAGATTAGTTTCACTGAAAGATGCGATAGGATTACACTGGTTGGTGAGTTGATGAACACTGCAAACTCTGTAGACGATGATGTCTTAGGTATCTGGGGAATATTTGTGGAGAAAATATAGGGAACACATGTGCTACTGCTCAAATGGAATAAGTTGTCCAACCTATTTCACGAGTGCCTATTCTAAGGCATAAAATTAAATTACGGAGGAAATTATTGGGAGCACAGCCCTCTCAGGCCTAAAAATGAAATTACAGATGAAGTAGTTGAGAGGACAGCCCCCTCAGTCCAGATTATAACTCCCTAACACTAGGAGTAGAAAAAGACAAGATGAGGTAGAAATGGAAAAGAACAGTTGATGCAGAGCTGTAGCTAAAAACTCATCCTAGTTTCCCCTAGCTAGCCTGTCTTCTTTCAACACTTAGCCCCCATTTTGTTAAGTCCTGTCCTGACCTCATCCTTGTACCTTTTTGTTAAATGACCTATTTTGTATTTTGAAAATAATGATGTATTAAACTGTTAATGGAAACTATTTACTTCTCTTACATATGGTTGTGTATCTTTTAATTGACTAAAATATCTCAGATATATAATTGAGCTTTTGTTTCTAGTATGCATGTATATGTGATAATTCCAACATTCATGAGTATTATATTCACTTCCTTTCAACTAATCTCTTATAAAAATGGAGCAATTTTTTAGTGATACCAAAAGGGGAAATATGTATAATATGTAGGGCTGGCCAGTGGGCCGGGCCGACCCGACCCCGTCCCGGTCCCGACCCGACCCCGACCCCGACACGACACCGGTATTAAAAAAAAAAAAAAAAAAGCGGGGCTCGAATCGAGCAGGCGGGGCAGTATGGTCCCGCCAGCGACCCGCCAGCCGATCCCGCCCCGACCCCGCCCAAATCCCGCCTCGACCTTTCTGACAAAATAGCCGTTGTCCAACGGCCATTTTACATTTTCGTTGGACAACGGCCATTTTAGGCCTCCCTCCCCAACCCCTACCCCTTTATATTTATTTTTAACCCCGATCACTACCTCAGTCCTCCTCTTATTATTATCACACATCTTTCTACTCTAATCTCTCAATCAATCTCTAATTCTCTATACAACATTGTCTACATATTCAATCTATTTATTAATTTGAGAATTGGGAGTGAAGTTGGCAACTAGCTTGAGGATTATCTATCGAGCAAAGTTTCAATTTTCAACCTCTCGATTACACGTCGACTCTACGTCGGCGTTTGGTACATTCGTTCTCTCATTAAATTATTATTTTGTCTTTATTTCATTTAGCACATTTAATTTCATTATCTTTAACTATTTATTAGCATAATTAAAATGAAAGGACTAAGAGGCATGTTGGGTAAGGGTAAAGGTCAGGCTTCTTCTAGTAGGGGTGGTAACAAGGGCAAGGGTACTTCTTCTAGTATTCCTGTTCCAGTTATTCCTAGACAAGATGATTTTATAGATCCTGAAATGTTTCCTGAAATACCATATTGACACAAATGATTATCCTGAAATTGAAGAAGATTTTAATTTAGATGACACTCTAGTTGATGATACACCTATTAATGAAGATGATGATACACCCACTAGTGAAATGCCTCCTATCCCCTACTATGAGGCAGTCCCAAAACGACCATTAAAATCGGTTGTATGGAAATATTTTGATGAGGACGTAGCTAATCAAGTACTGTATGTAAAACTTGTAAAAATATTTATTCTTTTAAAAGCTGGACAAGGTCATGGTGGGACGGGGTTTAGGAAGACACACATTGCAAAAACACAAAGCCTTGCATGCCCAATACATGATTGAAAAAGCGGTGAACAAACGTCCTCTCAATCGGGACAAGGTTCACATACTATCGTCTGAGAAAGTACAGTCAAATTAACCCTATGTGGAGTTGTAGGCCTAAATATGATAAACATAAAGATAGGAAGACTAGCAAAATTAGTTCTTTGTGGAGGGTTTGCCTTTTTCATTTCTGAATCTCCCGGTTTTATTCATTATATTAGAGATATGTATAATCCGCTTATAAAGGTTTTCCTAGATCAAGTTAAAAGAGATGTATTTAAATTTGCACATGAATATCACCAATATTTAAGTTATGCATTAAATCATTTAAAATGCAAAGTTGCTTTAACTTCTTATATAGGTCTTAGTACAAACGGCCATGATTATTTAACGGTAACCAGTCATTGGATAAATTATAAATGGTCTATGCAAAACGTATTTTAGCATATAGATATATAGATAGTAGGCAATAATGGTGAGTTTATTTGGAAAATATTTATTGATCACGATTATTACGGAATAACCGATAAAGTTATGAGTATTACATTAGATAATGCATCTTCTAACAATTCTGCTATTAGTATTTTAAGAAATGTTTTAACTCCGTCTTTTCCAAAACATTTTCATATCAAATGTGCGTGCCATATTTATAACTTAGTTGTAAAGGATGGTCTTTCACTTTTTCAAGATATTCTTGAAAAAATACAATTTGATATACACTTTATTTTTAAAAATAATAGAATTCAACAAAGAAAAGAATATAAAAAAACTTGCCACGATTGTGGACTATCTTACAGAAAAATTCCCGAAGAAGTACCAACTAGGTGGAATTCTTTATATGACCAACTAGTTGTTGCTTATGACTATAGAAAACCTATTACTTTATTTTTTAACGCACATAATCAAAATCCAAATGATATGATTGTGGATACTGATTGGGAGAAAATTAGAGAACTTATTGTATTTTTAGAAAATTTTCAACGAGCAACAAAAGAATTTTCTACTTTATATTATCCTACTATTTCAACTATGTTGTTTTATATAGCTATAATATTTTTACTTCTTAAAGAATATATGGAAAAACACCTTATCTGCAATTTATTAAAAAATGTTTATGAAATTAAAAATATTTTATTCCTATTCCCTATTTATATTATTGGTCAGTATTAAACCCGACTATTAAAGTATAGGGTTGTAAAAGTCTTATTGAAAATATATATACTGTATGGACGTACTACCACCTCCAACTCCCAAAAATTTAAATGTTGAGCCACCTATTGAACTAACGCTAGAAGAAGTGTTGAATAGCGTAGAAGATGAATGCAAAAAAGTATATCGGCATTACCAGCAAGAAGAAAGTGCTAGTAACCAACCGACTTTTGTATCATCTTCTTCTTCAACACAACCTAAAAAACGACAAGCAGTTTCTGTGGCTAGGCCTAATATTAATTCTATTGAAAGCCTCAGAAATAAAATGTGCGGTGGTAGCAGTGCTAACCAAATTAGTGAGTTCGATGTTTTTGTTTTGCAGGGTAATTTACCTTACCAAGCAGTTATCAATGAAGAAGGAAAGGAAGACTTGCTGAAATATTGGAGCGAGAATGAGAAGACATTTCCGACACTTTCAATGATGGCGAGATATTTTGAACATTGGCGTCATATCGCTTCGAAGCGCTTTTTCCGCAGATTTCAAATAGGAAACCTGACACTCATTAGCGGGACGGCTTGGAGATGGCGGTACTATTCGAGAGATTGGATCTGAGCGGAGCGAAGGAGTCTGATCAACCGAGATTAACGAAGAAGATGACGACAACTACAACGACATTTTATCTGAAGGCATGAGTAGCGACGTGGAACAATTTGATCAAGATATACCAATTCCAACCGAAGAACCACAAGAAATTATAAAGAAATTAGAAAAAATATTTTCAAATTGGTAATTTATTTCATTGCAATTTTTAAATTTTTCTATGTCTTTCACTCTTTTGCAATTTTTTTCAACAACAAGATAATTACAATGTAATTTTGAATCTTGTATATTTGATATTTCAATGAAATTAATAATATAAAAGACAAAAACAGCCTTGGGATGTTTTTTTTACACTATTCTTGTCTTTGTTTAATTATTTAGTTTATAACTTTATACTTTATACTTTATAGTTTATACTTTATAGTTTATAGTTTATACTTTATACTTTATAGTTTATAGTTTATACTTTATACTTTATAAATATATTATAAATTATAATACTATAAGTCTATAATATGACAAGTATATGTTATACTTAATGTTACTTTGTTAGTACTTAGTAATTTATTATTTTTAATTTAGTGAAAAATTTAAAAAAAAAAAAAAACCATGACAGTCCGTCCCGAGGCGTCAGGCCGTCCAGCCCCACTGCCAGCGGGGCCGGGATCGGGGCGGGACGGTATGGTCCCGCCCGACCACTCCGGGCGCCCGGCTCGACCCCGCCTTTTCGGCCGACGCCCGCCACTTGACCGCCAAACCCGATCCGGTGGGCCGTCGCCATTTGGCGGCCTTAATAATATGTAATGTTTATAACCCAAGATAACTAATATGGTTTATCTTAGTGGTTCATGTGGTGTTTTTTTTACTGAGAAATGATCGGAACAGGTTACACAAAGGGCACAAAAGGAATATGGGTTTGTTATCATAAAAAAGAGAGAATTTGTTAAGCCTTAACGATTGACAAAATGAATGAATCAGGTCTACTATTTCCATTTTAGAGTCCAGTGGCATGTGTCTTGAAATAAAATGATTTCAAGATAAGAACTTGACAGACATGATCTAGGAGTCTTGCAAAAATTATCTCAGATAAACTTGGGACTCACATGAAGTACATCAAGTCGTGGTAACAAGAAGTTGCTTCTATCTTAAACATTATCTCTTCTCATGGTCCTTATGAAGTAAAGTTTTTGTGATCTACTGGACTGCTACTCATATGTTGCTATATATTGCAAGTTTTCTACAGAAGAAGGCCAAGCGCTCACATAGAGATAAAAGCAGAATTCGAGTAAATAAGTAATAGCAATAGTTGATAGACTTCTGATTGGCTATTGAAGTGCGACCTGATACGAATGATTAGATTGTAGAACCTGTTTGATAGTGTTATGCTTTACTGTCTTCAAGTCTAGTATTTTGTATTAGAATCTTTTATCAAGTTGTACCTATTTTAGCTTTGTTAGAAGCAGTGTTTAGGTGAAAACAATTTACCAATTCAACTCCAAGTTGAGGTAACTCGGAGTGGGAATCAACAGTCTAGGGAGATTGTTGATTTAGGAATTAGAGTTAGTTCCTTGATTTGCAGAGTTTGTAATTTGATTTTTTTGAGACGTTAGTGAAGTTTGAGATAAATTATGCAAAGACGTAGATCGTGGTTCTTCACCGTTGTGAGCCGAATGTTTTTCACATAAAAATATAGTGTCGTCACATTACTGCCTTTGTTATTCCGCAAACCAATAGCAAGAAACAAGTAAAGTAACATGGTACATCACTTAGGTTAAAATTAGGCACAATTCAACTCAATGTCTAGATTGGTATCTGGTCGTGCAAAATATCAATAATTCAACCAACTCAATTCTTATCATTGTTTTTTTCTAATTTTAAAAAATTTGATAAGATTTTTCATGGGTGGAATAAATATTTAACTCAATCAACCAAACTTCGAAATGAGCTTAATTGGAGGAATTATTTCCTAACTCAAACTAGTTGAACAGATCATGTTTTTATAGGTTTTTTTGACACATCAAATTACTTGTGTTTTCGTTCACTACAGGAAAAATAAGCTACGGTGACAGTTCGTGTGACAGAAATACAAGTGTCACATCTTTTTACTAAATTTATGTTTTTTCTTGACATTTATGTGACGATTTTTTTAAGTGTCATAAAATTATGATATTTGTGTGACGGTTTTTTTAAGTGTCATAAAATTATGACATTTGTGTAACAGTTTTTTTAAGTGTCATTTATTTATGATATTTGTGTGACGGGTTTGTGAAATGTCACATAAATAAGTGATTTGTGTTTTAAATTGACCAAAAATGACGCGTTTGACTGATTAAAACGACACCATTCTTATTATTTATTTAGCACTTATTTTAATTCAAATTAAGACCTACACGATTTTTATTTCCTTTTTAAAATTATTTTTAATAAAAATAAACTAAACATTGTCGTTTTAACATTATAAAATATAAAAGATCAAAAACTCTGTAAAAATACTAAGTGTTTTCACGTTCACACAGTTTCCAAATTGGACATGTCACGAATCTCGAGATTACTACTTTCAGAAATTAAAAATTAGTACTAGAGTATTCACATAATTATATATTTAAAAGAATTTATTAGCTTACGATAATTTTTTATTTGAAGTCATAAAATTTGTGAGGCAACATAAAGACCCAAATTGGTATTATTAAAGGGTCGCCCCATAAAACCCTAGTCCTCAACCCCTATCTCTTCCTCCTACTGTCTGATTCCCGTTGAAAATGTCGATGTCAAAGAGTTCAAAAATGCTTCAATACATCAATTACCGTATGCGTGTTACAATCCAAGACGGTCGTCAACTGATCGGTAAATTCATGGCCTTCGACTAACACATGAACCTCGTACTCGGCGATTGCGAAGAGTTTCATAAGCCGCCACCGCTTGGTGGTCAAGTTCCTGTTTATGGACCTCCTCGTCCTGGTATGTTGCCACCGCCTCCTGGTGGTCAAGTTCCTGTTTATGGACCTCCTCGTCCTGGTATGCCGCCACCGCCTAATTCTCCTCTACAACAGAATCAGTAGAACCGGTGCGTACTGTTTCTTTTTATGTTAATTTTTTACTAAGTTTTGAGTTTGATATGTTAATTTGAGTTATTATTATTATTATATTAGTGGTAATGTAATACGTTACCCTACTTTGTGAAGGTAGGGAGACTCTTTTCAAAGACCCCTAACTTTTAAGTTAAAAAGCTTAATAGATAGGAATTTGTGGAGATTACGAGATATTGTTTATAATATTATTAATAATGGAAGGATGTCAATATTACATAAGGTAGTGTCATGTAACATTGTAGTAGAGGGAGTATACTTTTTTTGACGAACTAATGCTTTCAAGCAGTGAAAGGAGTATAATATGATAGTTTAAGTAGTTCCAATTTCATATACTGCAATCTAACTTCAAACTTTAAATATAGTTCTCTAAATCTAGTTTATGTTCTGTGTACTGCTCCTCATACTAATTTGGAAAATCAACAGGTTCGTGGCATGTCCAGGACATATTTTTTTGGGATTGTTGGGGTTGATCTGCTTGTTATGTGAAGCATAGACCTGCTTGTATTATTGTTTAATCTTTACTGGTGGAGGAGTAATCTACTTAAGAAGTTTGGTTAGTAACAATGTTTAGTTGTTACCTTTATGTTGTATGGGTTAATGAATTTGTATCAGCTCCTACTGTTAAATCTTTCCAGGACTTTTAAATGCTTTGATGAGTATAGTACAATTGTTGACTTAAGCTGCCACATGATTCTGGACTTTGCTTATTTACTTCCAAATTTAGTACAATCTAGGCTCAAATGCATGAAGTGTTGTGAGTAAATTAGCTTTAACGGAGCTAATTTACCATTCTTGGTGGTCAGATGGAGTTGCTAGTCTATTTTGTTGTATGTAAGGATTTTTTTTTTAAATTGGGAGGAAAAGGTTTTGAATACATTTTATTCTTGCTTATTACATTTATAGGCTTGCTTAAATTCTTTCACTACTACAGATTTCAGCTTGCGTAACGCAGTTTAGATATCGCTTTTCAAATTTTCAAATTAAAAAAAAATCTAACAAAAAATAAAGCCATAGCACTTTTCGGAAATTTTAATCGAAGCGCTATGCAAGTTACTCCTTGCATAACACTTATTTAAAGCGCTATGCAAGTTACTCCTTGCATAGCGATTATTTAAAGCGCTATTATAATTTGAGTTACCTAAGTAATTTATTAATATAATAATATAAATATTTCCACTTAGATAGCGCTTGTGGAAGCGTTGAAGTAAATGTTACCAAAATTAATTGGCAAAATTTCTATACTCAGCCAAAAAAATCCGTTTTCTCTCAATTTTGGGCAAAAATGGCGCGTGAACAGTGATTCCGACAAAGATTTGAATTTTCCGGCCAATTCACGAAAGCTCAGGCGACGTGGTATATACCAAAAGCTTCATCTCTTCGAGCCCGTCATTTCTATACCAGCCACACACGTCAATTTTACCTAAATCGTCAGGAATTTAAGTTTGAAAAACACCCAGTTTTGTGATCTGGTTTTTCGCGATTTCCGGTTAATTCCGGCAATTTCAGAGTCCAGCGGTGGTTTCATTAGCTTCGCCATTACCTCCCCGTCATTTCTATACCAATCTCATAATTTGATTCACCCTCTATAGCCACTTTCACCAATTCGAAAGATTCGGAACCCTAGCTGCCGCCAAGCATTTTTCGGCGATCTGAGCAACTTTTGAGATTTGTGATTGGTACCACTACACTCACCTTCATCTGCTCTACATTTCTATACCATTCTCATCCTTCAATTCATTCACTACCATCAAGACGACCAAATCATTTTCGGTTTTGTCGAGGTCAAAATTCGTCGGTCAGCACATTGAAGGGGATTGAATAGCCTACATCTGAGATTGTTCAACACACCCCCATTGGGAATTACTCCTACAGGTATTTGGATGAATAAAAATGTTCTGTTACTTTATTACTCTTAGAAGTGCATATTGTCAGTGACTAATGCCAGTATAACACACTGCCATGTATTTTCTCTCAAATATACATGTTGTCGCTTGCTTCATAACAAGTTATGCTATTAGTCTTGCCTCGTGTTTCTATACAACGTTTGCATTTAAGGATCGATAGTCGATTGAATAATTTTGCAATCTTGTTATGACTTCGCCAAGCGAAGATCTACAGTCATGTTTGATGTCTTGATTACTTCAAATGATTGACTATTTAGTATTCTTTTACGTTGTTGGTTTGCTAAGAGATACATAGTGCGCTTGAGCCACAATTATGTTTGAGAATGCTTGCTATTTGCTTTGTTGTTGTTATTTTGGAGGTCCCTACTGTATTTTTAAAAGGGCAGCTAAGTACCTATTATGTTTTGAGGAACTGGTGTTATATTTGACTAGTTTATGGTTGTGTCCCTAGCTCTTGTTGAAAGCAGACGTCGCTACTATTTTTTTAACCCAATTCCTGTTGGTTTTTCAATCAAGAACTGATGCTCCAATGCTGTTTTGGACATCTGTGATATTTTCTGAAAATTCGTACTCGTTCGAACAAAATACTGCTCTTGGGGTGTCGACTATATTATTGTTTATTGCGGTTGTTGTCTCTATGAAATGAACAGATACTGCTCTTGGTTTCAGCTGTGTTTTCAAGTTCACTGCTGCTCTGTTTTCTAGTCTTTTACTGCTGCACTTTTGAGCATATTTGATATTCATCGTTGCTGTATTTTTATGCCTAACTGCTGGTGGCTTCCTGGCTAAAAGCCTGCTGCTTTAAGGCTGTTTTGGACAGTGTTGTGCTTCTGATATCCTACTGCTGGTTTTCTTGGCCGAAAACTGATGTTTAAAACTATTCTAGACAGCTATAATATCCCCGATATTCACTGATTCGAATGTGAGGCTACACTTAGGCCAATGAAATTGAAATTGAGGTC
The DNA here is from genome assembly GCA_029844215.1 of Przewalskia tangutica. Lineage (NCBI taxonomy): Eukaryota > Viridiplantae > Streptophyta > Magnoliopsida > Solanales > Solanaceae > Przewalskia > Przewalskia tangutica. Next base: position 94,141,566 of record CM056728.1, on the reverse strand, counting down.
GCGTCCCTTCGGTTTCGGTATAATACTGATTTGAACATGATACTACATGACCCTTCCGGAAAGGTTGTCCCTCGATTTTATTTCCTTCGAAAAAGGCGATGATGACACTTATGGATGTATTACATATATACTGGATACCAACATGCTTGGGGGGCGACTAGATTGACTGACAAGTTACTAGGACACACCCATGACTGGTTGAGATGTCCCTTTACAAAATATAGACCTGAGCCTTCCGTAATTATAACTCATATTGTTTTATTACAAATCCGAAGGTTTTACTCGTATTTATTTATTTTACTAAATCTTTTACTAAGTGTATTTTGCAGATACCCGGAGGCGTATCCTAAAGTTAAAACCCGCGCAAAAAAGGAAAATATCGCTAAGTTCTCTTCACTCCCTCTTTATATGATTTTAACTTTCATGTTAAATGCATACCCTACTGTGTTGTGGTTATATTGTTGTTGACTGATTTGGTTTTCTGTTTTGGCATCTCGCCGGAATTTTTAAAAATCCGGCGACCTTGATTTGGTTTCATTTTCGGATTTGATGCCCGCTTTGAGGGATGGACTGATTTTTTTTATTTGTTGGTATCTGGCGACGTTCTGGAATTTTCTGATGATGGCAGTTTGACCCTTTTATTATTTTATTAAACTGATTCAGCATAATTACTATACTTTTGGTACACTGATTTTGAACAGATACTACATTGGCCGATGAAGGAATCTCTATCTGATTTCCAATGCCTCCCATGTATAAAAGACGGGTTTTATTTTTAGTTTACTTATTAATTCTTGTCGCTATTTCAGATACTACACTTTATATTTGATGTTTCATTGATGATATTTTGAGTTCGGGTGATACAACTATTCCTCTTTATGTAAGTATATCGATCTTCATTTTATACTTGACAGTATGACAATATTTTGGATTTTCAACGGGTTTACTCCTACATCAATAAAATCATGCACATATCATATAGTAGGTATTTCTTAAAAAGTAAATGATCTGGGTCATTGTTCATACCTAACCATATTTGTATGAGGTTATTTGTGTAAGTATGTTTATTTGTTGGACGTTTCTATTCTAACTATGTTTTTGTAACATCTATGTTTTGCAGTTTGTTCTTAGTTCACCACTCAAAGTTTATCCTACAAGAAAAATGAAGAATTTTTGAATTAATTGGGCAGACTACTTGTACAATCGATTCCTCAAAGAAAAAATGGAAGGTTGAAGCTATTAGTTAGTGTTTTGATGTAATTGTTGACTATGTCGTATTGTTATTAGCTAATGATTGTAAGCTACTAATGATTGAGATATTATTTTAAATATATTATTATATTTTATGCGAATGATTATATTATATTATATTTTGAATGAGTATTCTTTTTGTTATCTTTTTGATATTTTATTTATTAGGTGAAAAAACAGGGGGAAAAAATAGGTACCAAAACAATAAATAAAAAGTAAAAAAAAAAGATAAAACACGTAGATATCGCTTTTTTAAGCGCTATGCAAGCTAGTATCATCAAAATAGAAGTATAACTTGCATAGCGCTTTTTTTGCGCTATCTAAGAAAAACGCTATGATAGTAGTAAAGCTTGCATAACGCTTTTTTGGTAGCTTAGATAGCGCTTAAAAGCGCTATGCAAGCCTTAAAAAAAATGCTATGCGAGCGCTTTTCTGTAGTAGTGTTTGTATATGAAGGCATAAGATATTTCATGTATCAAGATTTTAGCTTTTGGGGAGTTCTTTCAAAATCAGACTATTTTTTTATTGATAGTCAAACTGTGGCAGGTTTAGCATTTGTTGATTGTTCAGCTAGTGCTGAGACTATTGGAGTGCTAAAACAGGTTGTAGATCTTGGTTGTTGTGTGGTGCCGACAAACAAGAAGCCTCTTACTGTGCCAACGAAATTACAGTAACTTTTTCCGATACTTGTTCATTACTAATTTCATTAACCTTCTCTCTACCCCCATCTCTTGCATTTTTTTTGCTTAATGTTCTTTTTTGAATTTAACATAATTTGTCTATTGTAGTGGAGGAAATCCTGAATTTGCAGCAGTTTAACCATCTCCACCTCAGAAAAACTTTTCTCATATTAAAGTTGGAAACTCCTTTACCAAAATTATTTATTTTATCATCTGTTTGATATTTCCTGCAGAGGACTTCTTTGGGATTTGTTTGACATTTATTTTTGACCCTATTGTGTAGAAGTATTCTCATGTCTAATGAAGTATGTGAGTCCTATTGAGTTTTCAGTTCAAAGCATCTTGCTAGAAGTGATTTTAGTTGTGTAATAGTGGCTTGTTAATTCAGGTTTCCTTTTGTATAATGATTATATCATTTATGCCTATCCTGTGAGACTAAAATATTAAGAAGTCACTAAGTTAATATGTGAAATTGTCTCCAACCAGTTTTCATGCCCGCATTGACGTTTGTCTGGATTTGATTAATGTCTATCTTTTGACAAAGTACACAAATATATGTCATTGGAGTATATCAGGAGTATGTATTCACTATGTCTCTGTGATCTATAAGCTAACATGTTAACTATCATATTGACCAGTACTTTTTTAACCTCAGGCTTACTTCATTTCAGGAAGTCCTTCGATTCAATGGAGTATGATAATTTTTAACTTATGTCACAATTCACTGTATGAGGACCTGCTTGCTGGATATCTACCCAAGGCATTAATATTCTTCGGTTTTATTTGAACTCCTGCTTGTCTTAGAAGCTCTGTACAGATTATACATATAAACTACTATAAGTTGAAATATATTTTTGGTACTTTTATGTTCCACTTTATAATGCATCATTTGAGTTGTCATCCTCATTATATTAACATGAAAAATTTGTGGCTTTCTTCTTCTAATTTGTTGGAATCTTCTTCTGTCATATAGGTATCAAGAATATTTTGATCGAGAGCGGGTTGAAGGAGATGATGGTCATGGAAATATTTGAAGAGTTCGTGTTCGTATTTCATAGGAGATGGAATTTAACAATGTTTTAGTCTTGTATTAAGCACTTTATTAACACTTTGAATGATTATCTATTTTGGGAATACTTTGTACAACATATTCTAGCTACTTAATTTATATTTTTGGTGTTTTTTAAATTCTTAGTCCATTTCATCGGTGCACTCAATTTTCAATATTGAAATTAAATTGCTAAAAAAACAATTCCGCCAAATAAATTGCCAAAAAAAATTCAGCCAAATTTAATTTTCCCGCCATATTAAAATTAATTATTAATTTAATAGAAATTAAAAAAAAATTGAATCAAAATTTAAATTTATGTGACGAGTTTGAACCGTCATCTGTTTGTGACATTTGTGTGACAGGTAAAAACCGTCACATATTGTGTGACGGTTCCAAAACCATCATTTGTTTGTGACAGTGACAAAGATGACACTTACATAAATCGTTATCTTAGGAGTTAGATGACGATTTTTACCTATCATCGTATCGTATAATGTTTTTGTTGCAGTGGTTCAAAATATTGGGGTGATACTATATACTACCAGTTGAGGGTGCTAGCGGCCACTCCCATGATTGTGTTATTTGATATGATGTATCAGCTCTCAATTGATACAAAGTCGGCATAGAGACTTGGAAGGTAGCGCGGAATATTTGATTTTATTTCTATAAATACACGTTGAACTGTGGGTATTTTGTGTGGCAAGCTCATCCCAATCATATATCCTTGGGGGTTCTCTTATTTCAAAGTTAGTAAATAGTATTATTCTTTAAAGATAAACGAAGCTTAAGCAGAATTACGGAACACAAGACGGTGCTTAGAATGCCGTGGAAATCTTTTCTAAAATAGGAGTCATAATTCTTCTTATTTAGCTGGTTTATGAGAGAATACCGTGTATATATACACGATATATGTGAGTAATTACAATGGATGTACGGAAATAGTGTACAACTATCACTAGTACTTAGAAAGGATAACCAAAATGAGTTACAATACAATAGGCTTGAAGCCTAACAAGAGTTGTGACAACCACAACAAAGTTTGGTTATTGATCCGTCTTGAATTTACGTTCTTGAATAGTTTTTGAGTCTGTTTAAGTGTTTGCTCCAAGTGTAACAGACTTCTTGTCTTTGATATCCTGAAATCAATAGAAACTAAACAAGGAGAATGACTTGCTGAGTCGATTGATTTTTCAATCTTTCCTTAAGATAATATTGCCCTGTATTATTCTTTAACGGTGTAATGACAACTTATCTCCCGAGATAAAACAACATTCAAACAAATGAGCAAAGGATACTCAAGTGTTCGCTTAGGTAGAAAGATCTTTGAGTATATGAATATTGCTAGAGAGGAAGACAATTTTTTGAAAATTGTTAGTTGAGTGTAAGGTGTATTTTGCAAATGAGCCTAAGGCTCCATTTTATAGTGTGGAGAAAATGACTTTCCACATAGCCAAGTAATGGCCAATAAAGACCATGTAATAGCCTTGAATGTGGAGTTATAATTCAGCCAAATAATGGCTGAATTCATGAGCCAAATAATGGAGAATTAATACTCCAAAGTCAGTCCAAAAATCAATTTTCGTTCTTCTTCCAATGATGAAGCGATCGTGGCTGAGGCCCGCATGGTGGTGCGCGCGCGCAAAACTCGAGAGAGTTTGGCGTCGCCCGGCCGAGGCGTCGCGTCGCTCTGGCGCGACTCGAAGTTGAGTCTGAGGCCGCCGAGCTCCGTGGCGTTTTCCGACTCATTTCATCTTTTACACATCATACACGTCTTTCTTCATTTACCAACGTGAAACTATTTTCATTTGACCAATAACCATCTATTAACTTACGGCTCAAATAATTCGTATACGTACCAATATCTCTTCCATTAAGGAAATTACGATCCTTGACACATTATGTGCACGTGTGTGAAGACAATGTTTTTGACGTGCGGGGCCCTAATTGTTCGAGTCATAATTAATAGGATTAAATTTATTTCACGTTTAGTAAATTTCCAACAATCCCTATTGGAAGATATTTTGGCGCACGCACATGGTGCCTTTCTAGCAATCATTAGGCGGCTCGATGTTGCATCTGGAGAGGTAGTCGTAGCTTTGAACCTTCCATAGTAGAATACCATCGGACATATTTACTGCGCGGTAAACGTGATGTCTTAAACCGTCAGTGTTTTTTATATGCCAAGACAATTGTACCAACACAACACCTTTCCTACTCAATCCTTCTTTATGTTTTTGTCCGTCGTGGATCGTGGACACACTTGGATTCCTAAGTGCGTTCATTCGAGGCGGCCTGTCCTCCCACTTAAATAGGTGGTCTCCTACAAGGTATCCTGCAATACCCTGCTACACAAGCGTTAAGAACCATTAAAAGTTTCTCCAACCTAACCTCAACCATTGAGGATCATTAAAGGTTTGAAAACTTATCCTTTACCCCTCTACAGGTTGCAGTTTATGTCTATCACGGGAACGACCTTGGATTATGTTTCTTAATAAGAAATCATTATCCGAAGTGCTTGTGCTTCCACCGAAGCGCTCAACTGAACCTTTACAATTTAATTTTCCCATTTAACCTTATTCCTAGGATCTCCAGTCTGTAAGGTTGGGTGTCCACTATATCAATTCTTATTGATTGAGTTTTAAGTACATTACCCTAGACAGGCAGAACTCTTGATCTTCGGGTTACCCTTTATCTTTAAAGGGTCCGCTATATCATTTGATTAGTAATCAAGGATGTGTCACCCGATCAACTGTCATACAGTCTTATGTCTGCGACAGATATGTCCAGACGCCGTCATCCGTTCCCTTCAGTGTATAACTGACGAAGGCACGAGTTACTTTCGATAGGGACATTGTCACGACCCGACCGGGCATGGCGGTGCCCTACAGGCACTTACAGGTAAACATCAGAGATAATCAGCGGAACATACATGAAACTTATAAAATAAAACAACGAGAATTTAAACAACAGGTTAGCCGATAAGGCTACCTCCCTGGACACATATACATATACATAAACAACAGCAGTTATATCCTTTTTTTTTTTACAAACCGACCACAACATGTGACTACAGGACCTCAAGAATTACAAGCGTGGCGGGGCGGGGCCCATACGTACCCGAATGTACATAAATCTACAACATCGGAAACCGTACCAAAAGATAAGCCTCGGAGTGAATGGAGCTTCTTCCCAAAGCGAGCAGAGATCCTAGAGCAAGGATCACCAACCTGTACCTAACACTGCGGGCATTTAACGCAACCCGAAGAAGTCGATCAACAGTGCAAGTATGGAACAGAAATAAGGTGCAACAACCAAATCATAACTGTATAAAAGAATACCATTTTAACTCCTGAAATCAATCGTATATTAATCGTTCCTTTCCTTCTTTCAATAAGAATTAACATCATATTCTTACATACATACTTAAGAATTAAATCAAGTTTTTCCACATAACTTACATATCTTACATATCATAATCCGGCCCTTTATGGAGGGACTTCTTATTTGGAAGCTAACTTTGATTATTCATACGTGATAACGTAATCCGGCCCATTTGCGGGACACGATGTACTGATGAATCATGTGACATAATTCGGCCCGCCTGTGGAGCTCGGTGTACTGTAGAATCATGTAGCATAATTCGGCCCGCCTGTGGAGCTCGGTGTACTGTGGAATCATGTCGCATAATCCGGCCCGCCTGTGGAGCTCGGTGTACTGTGGAATCATGTAGCATAATCCGGCCCGCCTGTGGAGCTCGGTGTACTGTGGAATCATGTAGCATAATCCGGCCCGCCTGTGGAGCTCGGTGTACTGTGGAATCATGTAGCATAATTCGGCCCGCCTGTGGAGCTCGGTGTAAGATGACGTAACCCGGCCTATGTGTAGGCTCGGGGTAATATGGCGTAATCCGACCTATGTGTAGGCTCGGTGTATCTCATAACGTAATCCGACCTATTTGTAGGCTCGGTGTGATTTTTCTTACATAACATTTTTAAATCATCTTTTCACTTCTTCTTAAGTTGTCACAACAACTTCCCATAAAGCTATTATAACAACCTTTCATTTTAGGGAACTTAAGACACCTTATTCTTGCAACATTAGGGAAACTAAACCCAAAAATACTACGTACATACATACTTAAAAGAATCATAAAACTTTTTTCTTTTTAAAGCTCCAGTCACACACTCTTTTGGAAACCATCTTCTTAACTTTTGAAATAAATTAAGAAGTCATACTTTTTAAAGTTTAGTCATTTCCACTCATAAAATCAAGGCTTATAGTATTAACACCTCGTAGCATACACTCTTTAAAATCACGTCGCTTATACTTATAAAATCATGTCATCAATACTTTAGGAATCAAGTCCCATAACTTGAAAAATAAAGTTTCATAATCCTTAAAAGACGACCAAAGTTCATAGTCTTAAAACTTCATAACATACTTTCTTTAAAGTCCATTTACTTATACTTATAAAAAAAATATATAGTTCCATACACTTCCAAAACCAAGTAACTTATTCTCTTAAAATCATATAACTTCCACTTTTAAAATCAATTCCCTTTTCACATATAAATTCAAGTCATTTTCGAACGTAAAATACACTTACTTACTTTAAATAAATCAAGACACATAGCTTTAAATCAAATCTCATAATTTCCTAACCATTCTTACCAACATCCCCCATAAGACTTGGTAAGGACTTAGGACAATTTAACATACTTTAACTTAGGATCAACAATGTGAATACTTCTTAACTTTTAAGAGTAGAAGGAATCATGAAATACTATCACATGGATATTTCATACGTAGGATCATGCCAAAGAAAGAAGGGGTTCACATACCTCGCGACGACTAGCGACAAGTTGCAAAATGCTCCAAAGTACTATAACCTTACTAGCCTTTCCACCCTTCAAGTAGAATACGCTACTCGTAGTACTTCAACCTATAATAGTCATAACACGTCCATTAACCTCTATCTTCAATCGTAGAATATTCTAAGTGTAAAGTCACTAAATCCTACGGAAAATCGGACAACACTTCCTTTGTTTCTACTTACTTTGCCACCTTTTTCAAGGCCGAATTCAATAACCAAACATGCCACATTTAAGGCCTAATCAATGCAATTAACAATAGGGGATTACACGCCTACTACACGTGTAAAATTCCGCCCCACAAAAGATATCAAACTAATACAAACTACAAGTCCAATTCGGCCACATTGAGTACAATAACACCAATTCTTATCTAATTTCCATTTCAATCCAAGTTGTTAGCATAACATGATATCAAGTCGCAATCGATTATAACTACTATAATCTTCAAGTAAGTAACATGCGACGATTCTAATAAACGACCAAAATGTAATCCAACTTCACAAGGCTTAAATGACATTTCGGATCTAAGGCTACAATCAATCCATCATACTTATAAAACTTCAACACATAACTTCATGCTAGCGTATAAAGCTAACCACAATATATATAATCTTGTAACACTTTTAAGAGACAAGATTATTACCTCAACGAATCTTAATCCAACTCCAAATCCGAAGTCGCTCCTTAGCAACCTAGAGCCTCTTCAAGACACTTCAATCCGCTACTTGAGACCATTAGAACAATACCAACAACTTTCCTTCAAATTTCCAAACAAAACCTAGAAAAGTAACTAGGTTTTCATCTTGAGACTAACACGAAAACTATCTTTTTCCGGGATTTTTCTATAGAGATACACTCACAATACACTCATGAACCTTGGTTTAAAGTGTGGAGCTTAAAGGACAAGAAACAAATTTTTTTCCTTTCTTCCTTGAGTGAACCCGAGAGAAACCTTTGTGGTTCTTGAAATTCTTGTAAATTTTTCTAAGTGTTGGAATTAGTCTTGCTACTAGTAGTATAATATAGCACAATGGAGGGTCAAGATGTAAACAAATGGGTGGCTTGGATGAGGTCTTATTAAATATCAAGACTTTGTGGACCCTTTTACTTAGTCATTTCTCTCAAGCTCACAACTTGCAAGACTTGTCATCCTAAGACTATGGTCAATGACCATTTTGGCCATGACATATTTCGTCCAAGGCAACTATAAGGGGGGTGACACGTGTCGCCCTCCCATTCGTCACAATATTCGTTTTTCGACAATTTCATAATTCCGATAAATTTTTACAAGTTTCTAATCTTAACATTAGGAATTCTCACGTACGTTCTTAAAACATGTACTGTGAATACGGGGTGTAACAGACATCCTCTAAGAAGTCATGAAGTTACTCACCTTCTCATCATGCTTTGTACAAAGCAATAAACTCTGATTCTATCACGAATCAGCCGATGCAAGTTTGCTTAGAGTATTTTTCCAAAGACACACTATGCGCATCCACTTGTGGCTTTGGTGTTCTATAAGTCAGTTTGCATCACTATGTTCTCTCAGAACCATTGGACATACAGAATACCATAATGTATAGATAAGCGAATAATTCAGATGTCATCATATCTCATTTAAAGCCTTCTATCGATCATTACGAGTGAACCTTAGTTCAATCGATCTTCTTTCTGAGCGAATGCCAGGTGTTAGGATATTTTCGTATGCTTAACGCAAGTGTACGTATCGTTCACAAGTAATATAGTCTGTAAGACTGAGTTATCGTCCACATAGACTGATTTATCAATTACCAAATATTTAATCTATGGTATCTATTTAGTTGACGTTATGTTGATTTGATTTATGACTAAGACTAAAATTATAGTAAATTGCAGGAATTAAACTAAGAATGATAATACTCTGAGTTTTAAACAGTTATGACGGAAATATGGCTTCCAATCTCATCAACTATTCACTCTTTCACTTGTTAATGCAACACTACTGACTTTTTTTTTATTAAGATAGCAGGTTAACAAATATTGTTCTATGTTCCAGTTAGGACATATAGATACTCAACCTTATGCAGAAACCTTCTATATTTCTATGATATATTTTACCACACAGGAGGATTAAGAACAATAACCTTAATTACTATATAAGTATCAGGGTACTTTCATCCACGATTTTAACTTATGTCTAAACAACTACAGCATATTCAAATCTCCCCTCTCGGATCTCGATTCGAAATCATATAAGTTATGACAATTAATGGTCAATTAACTATCAAACAATCAATACAATATTGAATAGATCTTAATATGCTGAAGAAGAAAACAATAATCAATGCATTAACTATATGAAAGAGTTTCAAGAAGATTCGATGGAAAACCATACTAAAGTAATTAGCTCCTAAACATTGTCATGTCAAGAACTAAATTACAATCCAACATAAACTGAAATAAAGTAAGAGAAGAAAATAACTTGAACAATGAGATGTCTCCAATTGTGTCTTGCCTCCTTTTCTCCTCTCCAAAATAGTCTCTTTTAATAATGACAGGGTTTAGAGTATTTATATCTGAGAAAAACCTTGCTTCAGACCCTTTTACTCTTGTCAACAATCGACTCAGAATCTGATTTTTATGCGTCGGCACCACGGTTCTGTTGTCCGGCACCGCGGTGCTTATTCATCCAAAATCACTGTAGCTTCCTAGAAATATGGCACTGCGGTGCCTTCGACGGTATTTCAGTTTCGGACTTTCGGCAATTCTTACGCCTCAGTGCTAATTTTCCTGACCGCGGTTCCATGGCACCGCGGTGCTACTTGGCGAGCAGCGGTGCCTCTCGATTCTGTCGGATTGTGCGGGTTTCTTACATTCTTTTGACACTTCTTAGGCTTCATTCCTTGGGCTGTGCTTGTGCAGATTTCACCTCAATTAAGCTCATTTCATCCTCGATTAAGTACTTCTCCTTTATAATCCCTGAGACACAAAAATGAAAGAAAAACACACCTAACACTATACTAAACGCAAAATAAAAGAGTGAAATAATAACTAAAAAGGACTCAAACGTGTATACAAAATACACTTAACAAACACCCCCAAACTTACACTTTACTCACCCTCGAGTAAAGCACAAAACAAAAACACAATAAAAACCAAAAAAATAAAAACAAAAACTAAACTCAATGAAATAGATCAAGTAGCTATAACAATGCTTCTTCAAAATCGTGGATGAGAGTTAGGATAATATGTTAGAATATATATAGTATGCATAATTAGCAATCTAGAATTTCAAGTTAGATATTTCGCAAATTCACTTAGATCAAAATCAATGGAAATACAAATACCTAACCTATGCATTTCAATTTCATTCCATCTTTTTCAAAATGTTATAGACCTGTTTACTTGTTATTCTCCACTAATAACAGACATACACATTAAAGATCATCAGGACTTTTAAGGGTTATAATGTAGGCTTAGGCAGAGATAGATAAAAGTTGACATTTAGGCTCAAATTACGTACCATAAGTTATTTTCATTCAACTCTTCCTTTTTTTTTGATTTTCTTTTTAGTCTCATACCTATCTTCTCCCATCATTTGTTTTGAGAGAATGAGACACATAACAAGCACCCTCAAACTTAGACTTTTGCATATTTTTTATTGGGGTGCATCAAATTTTCATTCTCTTTTTATTTCTTTTTCAATACTTTTTATTCCAAGAATCTTCAATTATCACTTATGGCACAAACATGGAATCATAGGGTGTCAAACAAAAATATTATTTTAGGCTCAGCGGGGCTGACTAAGGATACAATTTATATCAGAGTAGGTAATGAATGGTCAGAAGGGCTATCAAAGAAATGCCTGAATCATCTCCCTAAACATGTACATCTTAACTATTTCGCCTCAAATAACAAGCAAACAGATTTTCTAGACCTTTTCAACCTTTCTTTCCATAACTGACAACGCATAGGCTAAGAACAAATATCTCAAATAATTAGATGTCATGAATTTTTGGCATATTTAACTTAAGCACACAGATTGTCACTTTTTATTTCATTACATTAATCACTATATCCACTCAATGTCTTTAGTAACTACAACCTTGATCCATACAAAAAATTATGACTTAAAAACACACAAAACAGTAAGAACACAACAAAAACAAAAAAACTCAATAACAAAACAATAAAATAATGTAACCCCTGACTTAACCTACACATTGTCCCCAATGTGTGAAAGCTAAAGAATAAAGGAACAACTTACAGACACAACACATCGGTCAAAATGAAGGTCTGGGAGGTGGATTACTTGGCTCGAAGGGTGGATATTGTGGCGGTACTCCAAAATGAGGCTCATACAGTGGGACTTGTAGTGACAGCTGGTCGAAAATGGAATTGAATTAAGTTGTGCGCTAGTACTCAAAATCGTATTTCTGTTGCTCCCATTGATACTGGTGGCTGTCACGCTCCCGCTGCGCCTGAATGTTGTACTCTCCTTGCTGTCTCAGAAACTGTTGCTACTGCATCATTTGTTGCTAATTCTACATCATATGCTGTTGATTTCGGAGTAGCTGGTCCAATTGGGATAATGGAGGCTCAATCATCAAAGGCGGTGAACCACTATTCTCTCCCGGCTCATAGTAAGTTGCTGCAGGTTCTTCTTATTGGACTCGCTGGCGGAGTCTAGGTGGGCGTTGGACGCCTTCTTCAGCATCTGGCACCTGAGCATGGGCCACGGGCACTGGGTCTGGGTAGCCAATTACCATTACTCGGGTGATGGCATTCTGTGTTCGGCCCATCGCATCACTAGCATGAGATGGCACTCTATGTTCAGCGCATAACTTGGTGATTAATGAACCATGTTCCAGTCCGGCAGTAGTCGTAAGTCGGCAAGTGAACTCAATGCTTTTCAGAATTTCCCGACCCACATCTATCGAGAACCCTCTCATTACGGCATAAACCAACTTGAGCCGGTTCGTTATTACTTTGGACAAATGCATGGAGGGTATAATTCTGGCGCTCACAAAGTATATCCATGCTCGAGATACCCTGTTGAATTGAGCACAAATCATCCATCGTGGCTTATTATAAACACTGTAAGTCACTCTTACCCCTCGAGCACACAAAGTTTCTGCCACCTCCACCCAATCAATTCTGTTGGAATTGCTCCAAGTAGTATACTGGTCCTCTTCCTCATCAATCATTTCATTAGGAAAACCATACACTACATTTATGTTCTCTATTGCGACAGACACCCACGTTCCTCGAACAAAGTACCTGTTCTCCACCCGCTCCAGAAAGTTGGCGTAGAATTCGCACACCACAAGGATATTGGGAAGCGAAAGATTGGTCGAAACAAACTCTTCCCAATTTCGATTGACAATCATTTCTCTAACCGTCTCATATGTATCATTGTAAGGTTCTTGTCGGAATTTCATGCCTCTTTCTGGGATTAAGGCGCGGTCGCTTAATTTTTCATATCGATCTTGGGCTACCTTGTTACAAAACATTGCAGTGTCATACTCAGGTGCTGCTGATCTAGAGGAAGAACCCATATTACTTGTTCTTTTTGGAGCCATGAGTAGTTAGGAAAAATTTGGACAGAGTTTCATTTGTTTGTCTTCGTTCCAACAACACCAACTTGGCACACAACAACACACAATCAACACAACAATAATATATTCGCACAACAACAACAACGACAACACCCCCAAACTTATAGCCTCAAATACCACCACACAATTCAGTACTACCCAATACACTACAACACCACAACAACCCGCAAGAACACCAAAAAAATTGAAGCTTTCTTCACTACAAGCCACGAAATTGCAAGACAAGTGAATAATATTACCTTTTTGGAGAGTATTTCTGCATAAATAACTTGACCCAAGTGAAGGAGTGATGGTGGTTTATGAGGGAGTGGGAGATTTATAGTGGGATGGTTTGTAGGAGGTTGAACTTCGAGGATTTCTGGAAAATGAGAGGTTTTTTTAGAGACTTGGGTAATTTTGGAATGAGGGAAAAGGAAAATGAGGCTAGGGTATTATTTCTAAAATTCGCGTAGGAACCGCGGTGCTAATTCATGATTAAATCGCTGGGACCTTCTGACGGAGAGGCACCGCGGTTCTTGGGACTGGAACCGCGGTTCTACTTCAGTTTTTTCTGAACCGAACTTACGGAAAAAATTAGGCCGCAGTCCTTCTTGGCTGCACCGCGGTGCTATTTCACTGAAACTGGAATCGAACTTACGGAAAAATTTGGGCCGCGATCCTTTTTGGCTGCATCGCGGTGCTATTTCACTGAAGCTGGAATTGAACTTACGGAAAAATTTGGGCCACAATCCTTTTTGGCTGCACCGCGGTTCCATTTCACTGAAGCTGGAATCGAACTTACGGAAAAATTTGGGCCGCAGTCCTTCTTGGCTGCACCGCAGTGCTATTTCACTGAAGCTGGAATCGAACTTACGGAAAAATTTAGGCCGCGGTGCTGAGCCTAAAAATTTGATTTCTCCAATTTTTCAGCGTTTTCAATCTCTTGCCCTTCGGAATTAGTCCCTAGTTCACATGCCATCCAAAAACACGCAAAATATACAAGATCGTGAGACTGTTCAAGACAAAATAAAAACTACTTTAACATAATTTAAAATGTTGGGTTGCCTCCCAAATAGCGTTGTCTTTAACGTGTTTTAGCCGGACGCAGATTTATCTTCATTGTGGTTGGAAGAGGTTATAGACTTTATTTGCTCCATGGTGTCACACAAGTAGGGCTTCAGTCGTTGCCAGTTTACTTTGAATGGTGCACCCTCTTTACCTCGTACCTCGACTGAGCCATAGGGAAACATCTTCTCGACAATGAATGACCCTGACCATCTAGGTTGGAATAACTTGCCTGGGAATAATCTCAGCCTTGAGTTGAACAGGAGCACTTGTTGCCCAGGTTAGAACTCCTTCGGGGTCAAATTATTGTCATGCCACGCCTTGGTGCGTTCCTTGTAGATTTTTGCATTCTCATAGGCATCATTTTGAAACTCATCAAGCTCATTCAGTTGCAATAGCCTCTTTTGCCCGGCATCTTTTGCATCCATGTTCAGCTTCTTCATTGCCCAATATGCTCTGTGCTCCAACTCTACTGGTAGGTGACATGCCTTTCCAAATACCATCCTATAGGGTGACATCCCAATTGGCGTTTTAAATGTAGTCCTGTAGGCTCAGAGTGCATCATCTAGCTTGACAGACCAATTCTTCCTCGAGATGTCCACTGTCTTTTCCAATATCCCCTTCACTGCTCTGTTTGAAATTTCAGCTTGCCCGTTTGTTTGAGGATGATATGCAAGAGCAATGCGGTGGTAAACTCCATAGCGAGCCAGTAGGGTGTCAAGATGCTTGTTGCAAAAATGGCTCCCTTCATCGCTAATGAGAGCTCTGGGAGTACCAAACCTTGTGAAAATGTTCTTCTGCAGGAATTTTAAGTCAGTCTTACCATCATTTTCTTTAGTAGCTACTGACTCGACCCATTTGGACACATAATCCACTGCGAGCAAGATATACTTGTATCCGAAGGATGGTGGGAACGGGCCCATGAAGTCAATTCCCCATACATCAAAAAGCTCTACTTCAAGTATTCCATTCAAGGGCATTTCATACTGCCTGGAGATGATCCCATCTCGTTGGCACCGATCACAGGCCTTCACAAAAGCATTGGAGTCTTTGAACAATGTTGGCCAATAGAACCCACTTTGTAGTACCTTAGCCGCTGTCCTCGAAGCACCAAAATGCCCACCACATTGCAAAGTGTGACAATGAGTGAGCATTTTGTTCATTTCATCCTCTGGCACACAACGTCTAATGATTTGATCAACACGTTGCTTATACAGAATTGGTTCCTCCCAATAATAGTGTTTTACCTCTGAGTAGAACTTCTTTACTTGCTGCCTTGACATCTCCGGGGGCACAACCTTAGCTACGAGGAAATTAACAAAATCAGCATACCAAGGTAAAGTAGAATCAACATTTATCTGAAAGAGTTGCTCGTCTGGAAAATGGTCATTGATCGGCACATCTTTAGCAATTCGGCACTCTTCTTCCTCGAGCCTTGACAAGTGATCAACCACCAAATTTTTTGTGCCTTTCTTATCTCGGATCTCCATGTCAAACTCTTGTAGCAACAACACCTATCGGATAAGGCGTAGTTTGGCATCTTTCTTGGTCATCAGATATTTGATGGCAGCATGATCAGTGTATACTATCACCTTGTTCTCAATGAGGTATGGCCTGAATTTCTCGAATGCATATACTATAGCT
The DNA here is from genome assembly GCA_029844215.1 of Przewalskia tangutica. Lineage (NCBI taxonomy): Eukaryota > Viridiplantae > Streptophyta > Magnoliopsida > Solanales > Solanaceae > Przewalskia > Przewalskia tangutica. Next base: position 94,125,425 of record CM056728.1, on the reverse strand, counting down.
AGCAACTCTTTCTCTGTCGTGGCGTAATTCAATTGTGCATCATTAAGAGTTTTACTAGTATAGTAAATGGATCGAAATATGTTGTCGACTCGCTGCCCAAGAACTGCTCCCACTGCATAGTCACCTTCATCACACATTAATTCAAATGGAAGCCCTCAATATGGTGCAATGACTATAAGTGCTGAAATTAACTTCTCCCTAAGTACTTTAAACACATTTAGACACTCTTCATTGAATTCAAACACAACACCATTCATTAACAGGGAAGAAAGATGCTTTGAAATATTTGAAAAGTCCTTGATGAACCTCCTATAGAAACCAGCATGCTCAAGGAAACTTCTAACCCCTTTTACTGACACCGGAGGTGATAGATTTTCAATGACTGAGATTTTTGCTCTCTCTACCTCAATGCCTTGTCTGTAAATTTTGTGGCCAAGGACAATACCATCTTTCACCATAAAATGACATTTCTCCCAATTCAGTACCAGATTGGATTCTTCACACCGCTGCAACACTGCTTCTAAATGCTTCAAACACTCATCAAAAGATGACCCAAACACAGAAAAATCATCCATGAAAATATCTATGGTCCTCTCCACCATATCAAAAAAAATAGCCATCATACAACGCTGAAAAGTGGCAGGTGCATTGCAAAGCCCAAATGACATTCTTCTGAAAACAAATGTACCATAGGGACATGTGAATGTGGTCTTCTGGTGATATTGCAATTTGATGATAGTCAGAATAACTATCCAAACAGCAATAGTAATTGTGCCCAGCAAGTCTATCAAGCATCTGATCTAGGAAGGGCAAAAGGAAATGGTCTTTCCTGGTCGCCTTGTTCAGCTTGCGGTAGTCAATGCAAATCCTCCACCCTGTAACTGTTCTAGATGGAATCAGCTCGTTCTTTTCGTTGGTTACCACAGTCATACCACCCTTCTTGGGCACCACCTGCATTGGATTGTGTTCTGAACCATGCACTATCAAAAATAGGGTAAATTACCCCAGCATCAAGCCACTTCAAAATCTCCTTCCTTACTACCTCCTTCATGGTTGGATTTAATCTCTTTTGTGCCTCAATGGAGGGCCTATTTTCATCTTCTAGGCGAATCTTGTGCATCACTGTAGAAGGATTTATCCTTCTAATATCGGCCAGTGTCCACCCAATAGCAAGCTTGTGAGCCCGCAGTACTCTCAATAATTTCTCGTCCTCCACCTTTGATAAATGAGCTGATACAATTACTGGTAATGTATTATCCTCACCTAGATACCTGTAATGTAGATGATCTGGTAAGTTTTTTAACTCTAGCTCTGGGGCTTTCTCTATGGATGGTAATGGTCTTTCTGGCATCTTCCATAGATCCTCAATTCTTCTCTTATAGAATGGCTCACCGGAATCCAATCAATTCGCATATTCCACCAACTCTGTATCGTAACCGGCCTCCTCATCATATTGTGGCAGCACTAACTCAAGAGCATTAGTACTCCTGAAACTGTTTTTAGAAACCGCTTCTTCAATCACATTAATAGCATAACAACTGTCACTTGCTCTTGGGTAAGTTGTGGCCCTGAATACATTGAAAATCACTTATTCTCCCTGGACTCTAAGTTTCAATTCACCTTTCTGAACACCAATGAGTGTCTGTCATGTGGCTAAAAAGGGTCTCCCAAGGATGATGGGCACAAGTTCATCTACCTCCATGTCTAGGACAATGAAATCAGCAGGAAAGATGAACTTATCTACCTTTACCAACACGTCTTCAATGATGCCTCGATGGTGGACTATGGAACGATCAGCTAGCTGCAAAAAATGATGGTTGTAGGCCTTGCTTCCTCCACTCCAAGTTTGCAAAATACAGAATAGGGCATCAAATTGATACTAGCCCCCAAATCACATAAAACTTGCAGACATTCATAATTCTCTATAGTGCAAGGGATTGTGAAGCTTCCTCGATCTTTCAGTTTCTGGGGCAACTTTCTTTGCAAGATAGCACTGCATTCTTCTGTTAGTGCCACTGTCTCATATTCCTCTAGCTTCCTCTTTTTAAAAAGGATCTCATTCATGAACTTAACATAACTTGGCATTTGTTCCAAAGCTTCAACAAACGGAATGTTGATATGCAACTTTTTGAAGACCTCTAAAACTTAGAAAATTGCTTGTCAAGAGAATTATTTCTAAGTCTCTGGGGGTACGGAATTCTGACCTGAGATGCCTCAATTACTGCTGGTGGCACTTCTTTAGACGCAGGATGATTATTAGTAGCCTATGCCCTTTCAGAATCCATTACCTCACTTGGCTCGCCCTTCCCCTCTGCAGATGGTGGTGGTGAACTAGATTCAACTTGTTTACCACTCCTCAATTTAATGGCCTGACACTGCTCTCTTGGGTTCACCACAGTATTGCTAGGAGATTCCCTGACTCTCTATTGTTCAGCATGTTCGCCAGCTGCCCCACCTGTGTCTCCAAATTCCTGATGGATGACCTAGTCTCTATCATGAACTGGGTCTGAGAGTTGGTGAGAGTCAATAAAGCTTCCTGCAATTCATTCTTCCATGGTTGTTGAACTGGTGGTCTGGACTGCTGTGAAGAACGAGCCTTGACTGCTCTGTTATTGCTGCGAAAACTGTCCCTGTACAGGCGGGTTGGCCTGCTGATATTGCCTCTGAAATTGAGGCTGCTGCGAATGGTTGTTTCTCCAAGAAAAATTGGGGTGATTCCTCCACCCTGGATTGTATGTATTGGAGAACGAGTTGTTGTATGGACGCTGAAAATTCCCCACAGCTTGCACTTGAGCTTTCTCCATAGGGATGTTGTTGGGATCCACTGCTACACATTTATCAAAGGTATGTGGTCCACCACAAATTTCACATCCCACAGGTGTTGTTAGCGATTTTGTTTATGCTTTACGCAAGTGTACGTATCGCTCAAGTAATATAGTCTTGGTAAGACCGAATATCGTCCTCAGGGACTGGTTTTTCAATTACCAAACATCTATCCTAAGTTATTTATTTGACTATCGATATTTTGTTTTGGTTTTATCTGTAAACTACTGAAGTAATTGCAGAAATTAACTAAAATACTTTATTTGAATCAGTTATGGTGGAAATAGGGCTTCCAATCTCCTCGACTATCCACTGCTTTAATCCTTGTCTGTGATAAAGATTCTTCTTCTATTTTAAGATAGCAGGTTAGCTAGACTGTTTAATATTCCGGTTAGGATATATAAATGCTCAACCCCAGTGCAGAAATCTTCTATATTTCTATGATAGATTTTACCACATATGAGGATTAAGAACAATAACCTATGAAGCTACACAAGTATCGGGGTACTTTCGTCCATGATTTTTAACCTATGTCTATTCAACTACAGCATATCCAAATCTCCCCTCTCGGATCTCGATTCGAAATCATATACGTGATGATAACTAGTGATCAATTAATTATCAAACAATCAAACCAAATATTGAATAAATATTAACTATAAGAAGAAACCAAATACTGCATTAATTCATAAAGATGAGTTTCAAGCGATTCGAAAAGGAGAACCCTAATTAAAAGTTTAGCTCCTAGCCATAGAAATGCTAAGAACCAAAATAATATCCAACATGAACTAAATTGAAATAAAGCAGAGAAAAGAAAATACTTTGAAACAAGTCTCCAATCTTGTAGCCTCCAAGAAAACTATGTTGTGTTGTGAAGAAAGGTTGAGTAACCCTTTAAAAAAATCTGCCCAAAGGGCTTTTTACATGCTCCAAAAACGTGTACTCTGGACCTCCTTGGCCTTGGCCAATTCCCATTCGAATCTGGGCAGTTTTCCGCCGTGGCCCTGCTGACTGGCGCTGAGGTGCCTTAACTCCTGTAGCCTCTCAGATCTTTGGGCGCCACGGCCCTGCCTTCTTGCGTCGCGGCTCTGCTTCTGCTTTTGTTCGAATTGTCAACTTTCGTCAATTTTGGCTCGGGAACCTCCTTTTCTGCCCACTTATTGTTCTTTTTCACCACTTTACCTTTTTAGACCACTGTGACTCAAAAAGAAAGAAAAATACCCTAACACGACACATATTTGAACAAAAATGGGCAAAATACTAACTAAAAATGACTCTAAAAGTGCATATAAAATATGTCTAACAGGTGTCTGAACCACATTTGCGGTCATAGTGTTCTGTTGCAGCTGTTTTGCCAATGATGCCACCTGTGCAGTAAGTGCGGTGATAGCGTCTAGCTCATGTACTCCTGCCACCTTCCTGTTTGCTGATCTTTCATCGGTCCCCTGATGGTTGTTTGTGGCCATGTTCTCGAGCAAATTATGTGCCTCATTGGCACTCTTTCTCATGAATGTTCCACCTGTTGCAACATCAATAATGGTACGAGTAGTACCACATAACCCATTGTAGAATATGTGGACCAACATCCACTTTTCAATCCCATGGTGCGGACACTTCCTCTGTAAGTCTTTGAACCGCTCCCACGCATCATAAGTTACTCACCATCCATTTGATAGAAATTATTTAACTCTCCCCTGAGTTTTGCTGCCTTCGAAGGAGGGAAGAATTTTGCAAGGAACTTCTGAGCTAAATCTTGTCATGTAGTGATGGAGTTTGTTGGCAAAGAATTCAACCAACACTTGGCTCTATCCCTGAGTGAGAATGGGAATAGCCTCAATCGAATGACATCATCATTAACGCCATTATACTTGAACGTTGCACAAAACTCCAGAAAATTGGCAATATGCATATGTGGGTCTTCAGACAAAAACTGTTACACCCCGTAAGTTCAGGACATGTGTAAGTGAAGGTACGTAAGGAACACAAGACTTGGAAATATGTATGAAAGGAAGAATTGTTTTTCCGACGGAAAATCTTCCGGACGTCGGAAAGGAAAAATGTTCGTTGTTGAGAATTGGATTCTCAAAACGTATTATTTGAAGAATATGGAACTCTTAACATTATGGAAATTTATTTTTTACGGATTTGGTCACGTGGGGCCCACCCGAGGAATTTTACGTTTTGTGGGGCCCACGAGGGTTACGGAATTTTATGGATGAATAAGAGGGCGACACGTGGCACCCCCACATGTCTTGGTCGAAATTTGTACAAGGGTAAAATGGTCATTGACCACCTTGGAAGATTAGTCTTGCTAGCTTGATTTTGTTGACTAGTCAACGTCACTGGCTTTTCATTAATTGTCTTTCATCCTAGACCACAAGTGTATTAATCCAAGCCCTTCATTGTGTTATATATGCTTCACTAGTGCAAGACAAGCTTATCTAACACTTAGGAAAATATCACAAAAACCTTGTTCTTCACTAAGAGACCTCTCGGGTTTGTGACCCTCCCACACAAAATAATTTGCAAATGTTTTCCATTAGCCACAAGACTTTAACCCAATGTTCCTAAGGGTGTTGTAAGATTATCTCAATAGAAAGATTTCGGAAAAAACGTATTTTTACGTTAGTCGCAAGGCGGAAACTAAGTGAGTTCTTCAACTTTGAAGATGGAACTTGAAGATGGGTTCTTCATAGGCCTCTAAGGAGTGCTTGGAGAGGATTGGAACTTAAGGAAAGGAGCTAAGAATTTCTAAGGCGCGACTTTGGATCTTGGAAATTTTAAGGGCTTGGAAAGGTATAAATTTTGTCGTTTTAGTAGTTAAGACTTACTTATTGTTGTAGCTATGGATTTTAGCAAGCATGTGTTATATAGTATGAAGTTTGATATATTTGGCTATTGGAACCCTAATCCGAAATCTAGCATGTTTAGCTTAAGATTTCAATTCAAGTCGATTATTAGTTAAGTCGTCACATGTTGAATAAAGAAGTAGTTGTTGAAGTTTTTACGACTAAATAACATGTTGACCTAAGAACTTGGAATTGGAAAAGGATTGGAAAAGACTTTGAATTGATAGTTGTAGTTGGCCGAGAATGGCTTGGAGTATTATACTATTTCGTATGAATTGTGGGGTGGAATTTTACACGTATTGTAAGGCGTGTAATCCCCTTTGTTTGGTTGTTGTTTGGAGCCTTAAATGTGGCTTGTTGGTTATTGTATTCGGCCTTGAAAAAGGTGGCAAAGTGAGTAGAAACAAAGGAAGTGCTGCCCGATTTTCCGTAGAATTAGAGACTAAATACTTAGTATTATTCTACATAGAGACTAGAAGTTGATAGCCTTGTTGTGACCATTATAGGTTGACACTTCTACGTACGGTGTATTCGGCTTAGCTTGTGGATTTAGTAGAAAGGTATGTGAACTATCTCCTCTTACAGCATGATTCCTTAGAATAAAGAAAGTAAGTTCTACTCGAATGATCCATTCCTTGCTTGTATTTGGATTGCCTAAAATAGAATTTGTTCTATGTACTTCCTCGAGTGTACTTTGATGTTTAAATTGTAAGTAGTATAATCCATTTCCTTAGGGAAGTTTGGATTCTTAAAAGTGAAGGTATTTTTCTTAAAGTACATAGAGACTTGAAAAGGAAGTGGTTTCAAATCTTTTGGCTAGTGCCTTAGTTAAAACCTAAAGGTCATTATAATGACTTTAGGGAGTCAAAGAGTGATTTACTTATTTGATTTAAAAGAGGAGAAATGACATGATTTAAGAGAAGTAACTTGCGTTAAGGGTGAAGTTACTTGAGGTTTAAAAAGTAGAAGAAAACTTGTTTTCTAACTATTAAGAGACTTGAAGTATTTTGAAAGTTAAGAACTTGATTTGTAAGTATGTGATACTTGGTTTTAATAGTATAAGTCTCTTGGTTATTGAAGGAATGGATACGTCTAAAACCATAAAGGGTTATAACGGCTTTATGGGAAGTTGGTTATAACGGCTTTATGGAAGGTATAGAAAGTTGTCTATTTTGTTTAAATCGGCAAAAGTTGCCTAGATTGTGAAAATTTGGAGTTACTTGATTTCAAGCTTTGAAATGAGTTTTCTAAAAGTGTAGTAACTTACTTTGAAAAATAGACACGCCTTGATACTACGGGTGTTAGTATCTTGGGGCTTTACATAGAAAGGAGTCTTTTATAAAGGAATGTACGTACGTAGTACTTTGGCTTGTTAAAAGAGAATTATTCTATGTATGCCTTGATTAGTACTTTGGCTTGTTAAAAGAGAATTATTCTAAGTGTGCCTTGATAAGTACTTTGGCTTGTTAAAAGAGAATTATTCTATGTATAACTTGATTAGTACTTTGGCTTGATAAATTGAGGATTTGTCTAAGTGTGCCTTGATAAGTACTTTGGCTTGTTAAAAGAGAATTATTCTAAGTGTGCCTTGATAAGTACTTTGGCTTGTTCCCAGAGCATTATTCTATGTATAACTTGATTAGTACTTTGGCTTGATAAATTGAGGATTTGTCTAAGTGTGCCTTGATAAGTACTTTGGCTTGTTAAAAGAGAATTATTCTAAGTGTGCCTTGATAAGTACTTTGGCTTGTTAAAAGAGAATTATTCTATGTATGCCTTGATTAGTACTTTGGCTTGATAAATTGAGGATTTGTCTAAGTGTGCCTTGATAAGTACTTTGGCTTGTTAAAGAGAATTATTCTAAGTGTGCCTTGATAAGTACTTTGGCTTGTTAAAAGAGAATTATTCTATGTATAACTTGATTAGTACTTTGGCTTGATAAATTGAGGATTTGTCTAAGTGTGCCTTGATAAGTACTTTGGCTTGTTAAAAGAGAATTATTCTAAGTGTCCCTTGATAAGTACTTTGGCTTGTTAAAAGAGAATTATTCTATGTATGCCTTGATTAGTACTTTGGCTTGATAAATTGAGGATTTGTCTAAGTGTGCCTTGATAAGTACTTTGGCTTGTTAAAAGAGAATTATTCTAAGTGTGCCTTGATAAGTACTTTGACTTGTTAAAAGAGAATTATTCTATGTATAACTTGATTAGTACTTTGGCTTGATAAATTGAGGATTTGTCTAAGTGTGCCTTGATAAGTACTTTGGCTTGTTAAAAGAGAATTATTCTAAGTGTGCCTTGATAAGTACTTTGGCTTGTTAAAAGAGAATTATTCTATGTATGCCTTGATTAGTACTTTGGCTTGATAAATTGAGGATTTGTCTAAGTGTGCCTTGATAAGTACTTTGGCTTGTTAAAAGAGAATTATTCTATGTATGCCTTGATTAGTACTTTGGCTTGATAAATTGAGAATTTGTCTAAGTATGCCGTGATAAGTACTTGGGCTTGTTAATTGAGAATTGCCTATGTGTCTGGAAATAGCGGTTGTGTGCTATTGGTATATCGGTCGTTTGGTCGTTCCGGGTTTGTGGCATTTGCATAATTAGTGGATTTGCTACCCACGATGCGAGGAATACCTCACGCGAGTCCGTAGGGCTTATGCGGGTGAAATAGTCCCACGCGGCGGGTCCACCTATCGCGAGAATACCTGTGCGAGTCCGTAAGGGCTTATGCGGGTGAAATAGTCTATCGCGAGGAATACCTCATGCGGTGCGAAAGGGCTTATCGCGGGTGAAATAGTCCCGTGCGGGCGGGTCCACCTTTGCGAGGAATACCTCACGCGGGTCCACGCGACTATGCGGGTGAAATAGTCCAGAATAGGATTGCTAAATGATCTGCGGGCGGATGGTCTTGCTTGATCACGAGCTTCCTAGTTTATATTGTAAGGATACTCTGTTTACTCTCATTGTTAGTAAGGCACAATGTGTTGTATTTTGATTATCATATATGTCCCGGATTTGTTTGTGTTACCCTATGGTCATGCTTTTACGAGCGGATTTGGGCATGGGACCACGAGGTATTGAGGACACAGGTGGGACTTGGTGTTCATGTATCCTTATTGGTGTTATTACATCACGGATCGCCAGATGAGGAAGGATTCCACGCACGATTGATATTATGGGCGTGAGACCCACGGTTATATTGAGTAATGACTTTGGCGGCTGCGTCCCGACTTGATATGATCGCCATGTGTTATATCAGTAGGTTGGATATCATACATGTCTCCCGTGTTATTTAGATCGCTATGATTTTATTACGCATTTCATCGCTCACATACTTGGTACATTCTTCGCATCGACTCCTCGGCCGCTGCGTTACGCCGCAGTTTAGTGCACGCAGATTCGGTGATCGGCAGTGTAGGATCCGCTCGGGTGGTTTGGATAAGCTCCTTCATTCCGAGTTTATCTTTGGTATATGTCCTTCAAGATGTGCTTTGTATAGTTTTGGGTACGCGGCCTTGTCCGTCATATTTCAAGAAACTCTTGAGGTCCGTATTCATGTGGATCGACTCACGACGGTGTAGTGTCTTTTGTTTATGTATACGTGGCAGCCGTGTCGGCTTTGCCGCTTGCACGCACGCTTGTTTTAAAAAAATGAGGTGTTATTTCGCCCGCAGCTTACTTGTATTGTTAAGGTAGCGGTGCCTGGTAGGGCACCGCCACGGCCCGGTTCGGCCGTGACAAAACCCCGAATCGATCGTGTTCTCAACCATGCTCGAATGGTGGTTTTATCTCAAAATTATCGCTTCAACAATGGAAGCTCACGATGTTTGCGCACTGCGATGACAGTAGGTAGAACGTAGTATCCCAAGCTCCTTTCTGCAGGACGCTGGACTCGCTCTATCAAGTCTGCTCATTCGTTCAAACCATTGTTGTTTTGTTGATTCTCCATTGCTAGCAAGTCAACAATTCTTTTGTTCTTCCTGTTATGTTTGCAAGATTTCTCAATCTCCGGATTCAGAGGTACAAGTGTGTCTGCTCCTCTTCTGCTTCGCATAAAACAAAGTTCTCTGAGGTTGATCAACAATAAGATAAACAGATCAAGGCACAAATGTGTTTTACTAAAAATAAAAACCAAATTAGAAATAAGATTAGATAATTTCGATATTAATAATACGCCAGTCCCCGACAATGACGCCAAAAACTTGTTAGGATATTTCCGTATGCTTAACGCAAGTGTACGTATCGTTCACAAGTAATATAGTCTGTAAGACCGAGTTATCGTCCACAAAAACTGGTTTATTAATTACCGAATATTTAATCTATGGTATCTATTTGGTTGACGTTCTGTTGATTTGATTTATGACTAAGAGTAAAATTATTGTAAATTGCAGGAATTAAACTAAGAATGATAGTACTCTGGGTTTTAAACAGTTATGATGGAAATATTACTTCCAATCTCCTCAACTATCCACTCTTTCACTTGTTAATGCAACTCTGCTAACTTTTCTTCTTTTTATTAAGATAGCAGGTTAACGAACATTGTTCTATGTTCCAGTTAGGACATATAGATACTCAACCTTATGCAGAAACCTTCTATATTTCTATGATAGATTTTACCACACAGGAGGATTAAGAACAGTAGACTTAATTACTACACAAGTATCTGGGTACTTTCGTCCATGATTTTAACCTATGTCTAAACAACTACATCATATTTAAATCTCCCCTCTCGAATCTCGATTCGAAATCATATAAGTTATGACAATTAATGGCCAATTAACTATCAAGCAATCAATACAATATTGAATAGATCTTAATATGCTGAAGAAGAAAGCAGTAATCAATGCATTAACTACATGAAATAGTTTCAAGAAGATTCGATGGAAAACCCTACTAAAGTAATTAGCTCCTAAACATTGTCATGTCAAGAACTAAATTACAATCCAACATAAACTGAAATAAAGTAAGAGAAATAAAATAACTTGAACAATGAGATGTCTCCAATTGTGTCTTGCCCCCTTTTCTCCTCTCCAAAATAGTCTCTTCTAATAATGACAGGGTTTAGGGTATTTGTCACAGCCCGAACCCCGGGCCCGTGACTGGTGCCCTACCTGGGCACCCTTCTACCTTAACAATACAAGTAAGTCATGAATCAAATAACACCTCATTTTTTTAAAACAAACGACGTAAGCGGCAAAGCCGACAAGTGCCATATATACATAAACAAAAGACACTACACCGCATACGAGTCCAATCCCACATATGAATACTGCACTTCAGGAGTTAAATCAACTATGACGACAAGACCGCCGCACTCCAAAACTATACAAAGCTGCATCAAGGACATATACCAAAGATAAACTCCTAATAGAAGGAGCTTATCCAAAACCCCGAGCAGATCCTACACTGCCGATCACCGAATCACAGACCTAAACTCGCGGCGTGAACGCACCCGGGCGAGGTCAAGACGAAGAATGTACCAAGTATGTGAATGTAAGTACGTAATAAAATCACAAAGATCTAAATAACACAGGAGACATGTATGATATCCAACCTACAGTACATAACACATAAGCAGTCATATCAAGTCAGGGACGCAGGCCCTCAAAGTCATTACTCAATATAACCGTTGTTGACACCCAATTTTGTCCCTCTCTTCCTATTATTCATCCAAAATTAAACTATTTTTCAACACCGCAAAATAACTTTAATATTTTTTAATATATGCATACACGTGCACATATTTATTATTTATTAAAATAGCCAATTTTATTATTATTAGTATCTTTACTCGTCTTTTTACCATTGTGGCATTTTTATCACAATCATAAATATTATCCTAATATTCTATTGCTATTACATTTTTATTAAACACTAAAACATGCTTTAAAAATAGTTTTTGTATTATTTATCATCACATTAGTATTTTGTCTTGTAATTTATACTGTTATATTTGTTCCACAACCCATTAATGAAACACTTAAACTAAAACCCATTTGTTTTCCCTTAAAAATCTGAAACCCAACCCAACTTCCCTTTTCTTAATTTTTCGCCCATCCCATTCCATTATTTCCTAGGCCCAAACACTATTCATCTTATTTCACCCACCATCTCCAAAATCTGAAGCCCATTGTCATTTCCTTCCAAAGAACAAATGAAAATCCTAACGTCTCTTGGCTCATCTTCCCAAGAATTCTGAACGCAATAGCCCCTACACCTCTCCCATCTCTCTTCCATTTTGGGGAAGATAACAAAGCCCTTTCCACCATGCACAGAAATGGTACACTCCATTTTTGTGTTAAGTCACTTCGATCACGTGAAGCTTTAAAACCCTCCTCAACGTTCAGATTTTGAATAATTTTGTTTGTTTCTATTTTAAAATTCGAAGAGAATCCCGCCCAAAAAATGCTAACCCTAGCAAAGTTTTCTCCTATAAATACAATACATTGAAGCTAAAAAAAGGAGGGATCTGGCCACCTTTGTATCCCTCAAACCTTCAAATATTTCTCATTCAATCTTCTTAATAAAAATTTTAAAAAAAGAACAACCTGAGAGCCGCCGCTTTACCCCTCTTTAAACCCTAAACTACTCTCTCATTTTCAGCCCTCTAAAAAAGAGGACTTTTGGGAGCCGCCGATTCACTTGTTTTGAAAAAAACGCTAAACTACTTTTTTCATCTTACTCAGCCTTTTCAAATACAAATTTAAAACCATTCTGTTTGATTCGAAAATTGGTAAGTCGATTTGAACTCAAAGGACCCTTTGCCTCAGTTCGTTGCACCCGAAGCAGGTCCGAAAACTCTAACTCTTTCTTGCATTGTAATTTCGTGTTTTGTAGTGTGTTTATCACTAAGTTGGTTAATAATGTAGTCTATTATGTTGTTATGTTAATGTTTAAATCTGTTAAGTTGGGTTAGTTCATTTACTTGTTTTGAGTTATTTACTGAATGGTTGCTGTCGTAAACTCGTAATATCGACGAACTAAAAATCTTGTGACAAATGTTGGTTAGTTTAGATACGCATGGCTTGGTTTATCCACGATTCAATAACATGAGACGTCTTGACGAATCTGGTTGTGCTTATTTTCTGAAGTTAAAAGATTCTATGGGTCCAACATGAAATAAGTTTTTTTTTTAGTCGTCTTTATGCTTAGCTTAAAAAATGAATCCATATATGCTATGTTTAATATGACTTTAAAAAATATTGTGTTAGAAGTAGTAATTCTAATATGATTCTCAAGAAGACATGTTATTGTAAGTTATATGATAGATTATGAGATATGTGTTAGCTAAAGAATGGGGGATGTTCCCGTTTGGTCCAGGGATTTCTAAGTTTCTGGGCTACATTAGGGATTATGCTGTGTATCTGCTGCAATGTGGTCTAAATGGCTAATGATATCCACCATGTACTGATTTGTTTTCATTATTTCCCATTATCCGAACTTGGTTTAAGTTAATAAGGGATTTTCAAAAAATGTTTAGTTAAATTTTGAACTCTGTGAGCCTACATTGTTGTGTCTAGGAAGTCCTTTTGCTATACCGTTTTCTCTATTGTGAATATGCATCATGTCCTTATCCAGTTAATCATGCCAGTTAATTCAATGCTTATGCACGTAAGTATGCTGTTGGATCGTGTCTGGTTTGGCCATTTTGGTTACTTTTTTACTGTTTTCAGACTGATTTGGCCAGTTCTTGTTAATGTTTTTTTTTGGGGGCCTTTACTATGCTTAAACATACGAGTAATAAAATACATGTGTTTACGTCTACATGAATACTTTATTTATTCACATTATCGTATACGGTCTCTGCGCCTATACTAATCCTTTCCTTTTCTTTTCTTTGTTTTACATGAAATGCGAGTATGTGAAGAGCCTCGGTATGAGACTCAATGCGCCTACGACGAAAAATGAAGATCCACATCAATGTCTGCCTTGCATTACCGACTTCAGAATTTCCAAAACAAATAGGGCGGGTTGACAATACCATCCGCTTCAGTCGTCTCTCTTTATTCCTTAATTTTTATTTTTCTTGCTATAATATATAATCTTGCATAAATATTGAAATGTATAGAATAGATAAACTTAGGATATCTAGAATAATTAGACCAGTAGATTGAAGGGAGAATAGTTTCAAAAATAGGAGACTCGCCGCTAGTTTATTTTATATGCAAGACATACTTCTTAAAAAAAATATATATGTTTTATCAAAACTAAATTTTATTAGCAATATGCGTTTCAATAAATTATCTTCCATGCATTTTTTTAGACAAGCGTTATGCAATTATATCAAATTATATATTTTCAAGTAGTTATTTGCAATATCTTTTCTTAACTCTAAAGCTTTCCAAAACATGCATTCTTTAATATAATGATTAAGCCTAAGTTTGAACGGATAACCGCAAGTTAGCGGATCCTTTAGGGTGCCTAATCCCTTCCCTTTAGGATAATAAAGAACCCTTACCTAGAATCTCACTTAGCTTTCACAGACCTTTAAATGGAAGTCATTTGTAGTATTTTATGCTACATTTTAGTGTCCTAATTCACTATAATAATTAGGTGGCGACTCGTAAATACACATTTAGGAATCCACCATGCGTAGCGGTAATCCGTTTAGACTCCGGTTGAAAATAGGGTGTCACAGCATGGCGACTCCACTGGGGATGTTAGGTTCTTAACCACAACAAACATAGGTTAATTTATTGTGCTTTATTTTCTTTATTTTGCTTAAATTGCTTCCTTTATGTTTTACACTTATTTGCTTTTATTGTTTTGCCTAAATTATTCTGCTTTACATATAAATATTTGCATATTGTATTAAACTGCTATTTGTTACCGCTTTCCTTAAATTGACATTCCGCTCATATTTCTTCCACTGGAAAATTCACACAATCACACACTACATGCGAGTGCGCAGTGCATCGGCAAAATTCTTTCTTCAAACCCAATTTAAGAGAGTTGGTAATAGGCGGAGAATCCGGTCAACCGGTGGCAGCGTAGCCTTCTCGCTCGAGTAGTCCGCAGGAACCTTGTGTCTAGTGAAGCCAAATCTTAGAAACTTAGGATGAGCTATACCACCCTTTATTTTTAAGTCAATGACGTTTATCTTAGGTGGGTTGATCCGCAGTATCGACGCCACGATTAGGAAAACACCAAAACTTGTCGACGGGTTTCTCAACCCAACGAATCGGCATACTATGTGTAGCGTGACAATGATAGACAAATCCAAACCTAATCATGACATGCCAAAATTGGGAAAAGTGCCGTCGTTTGGTCGCCATTTCGACAAAAGCATTCTGATTGGGCGACTTGGACAAATCAGTCATAATCTCGCATAAGTGGCGTTTAGGCTTACCTGCGGCATAAAGAGGTCCCAAACATGTTAGAGCACGCACTTGATTTGCAATTTGCTTATTGTTAGGTATTGCACGCAATTCTGCATATTATACTAACTTGGTTTTGCCGTTTATTAGAAGGTTATTTTGCTTAGCATATCCCGAAAGGTTGATTCGTGTTGGTGGTAGAAGCACGATCATCCAACAAATGACCAATTCGGAGGCA
Source organism: Przewalskia tangutica (assembly GCA_029844215.1). Taxonomy (NCBI): domain Eukaryota; kingdom Viridiplantae; phylum Streptophyta; class Magnoliopsida; order Solanales; family Solanaceae; genus Przewalskia; species Przewalskia tangutica. The sequence continues at coordinate 94,110,197 of CM056728.1, read as the reverse complement.
CAGCGAAACAACTTAGGACTCGTCCGGTTCTGTAGAGGATGCGGGCGTTAGAAAGGAGAAACACGATGATCAAAACCTCGCCAAACTATTGCGGCAAATGGAAATCATCTGGCAAGAAATAGAAAGGCTCAGAAATATCACAAACATGTCTATTAGTTTGAATGCACGGCTCCCAGAGCAAGGACAAATGCAATCATGTCACAAACCTTGAGCTTCCACTTCCCCAAAACTCCATGAAGCCATGGCATACCAACTCATACAAAATGTCACTCGCGGTCAATTTGCAAACCGACCTCAAAATGATCCGTTTATTACATACACATCTTATCCTCGCTACCTATATCTCCCGCTCGGTCAAATTGTCGGGCCACTGTCTGACGAGAGGACACACATCACCTGGTCCTAACAAACAATATGGGGATTAACACATCCGCCAAAGCCAACCATTTATTATGCGTCCTCACGAAACGGTCAATACAAGGAAATGGAGCGGCGGACTCGAGCGAGCCCGATGAAAATATGGCAAAAGAAATCCGTAGTTTGAAAGAGGCATTTAGAAGCATTCGGATGAACAAGGGAGACGGGTTTAGAATATGAAAACTTATGTATGCACCAGATGTTGAATTACCTATGGGATACAAGGTGCCCAAATTTGACATGTTCGATGGAAAGGAAATCCTCGAGCTCATCTAAGGTCATATTGTGATAAATTGATTGGAGTTGGGAAAAATCAAGCAATCATCATGAAATTATTCATCGAGTCTAACCGGTATTTGGGTGGTACACGTGCCAAGACCTCGAAAATGGGGCGGTTGGAATGCCGTGGCACAATTTCATGGATAGATTCAGTTGACAACGCGTCTTTGGATAGATTTTATCTTATGAAACTTGAAAAGAAATCCACGAAACTTTAGAATACGCGCGAGGTGGCGATCGGAGCGTGAGTCCAACCTCCGATGGCAGAGCGAAATGACCACGCTTGTTTGTGCGATCATTAAAAAGCGCGACGTATTATGAAAAGATGATCGGTGTAATTGGCGAAGTTTTGCGAAGTCGTGAGAATGGCGACCGTGGAAGAAGGCATTAAGGCGAGCGGGATTACAAACTTAGCGACCTACAAGCAACTAGCGAGCAATGCGATCGATTCCATGGAGGTACCTCGCGGAGGAAAAATGATCATCACCTCTGTCGTAGTCATTCGGGAACATAGGCGAGAACAGCAGGTGTATCAAAGCCCACGCGTTCTTACTATAACCAAAACACTCAAAATCCACGGTCATCGTACTATCGAGCTGCGCTACCCGTATCTGTTTATCATACCCAACAAGCATATCCAAAATACTCACCTGATCACGAACGTACACCAAGCGGACCCAAACCGCGTAAATCTTGAAAGAAAGCCAACGAACCTATACGCTTTAGCGAACCTATAGCCCAAGTGTATGAAAAGGCGGCGAGAATACTCGACCGATTCCGGAAATACCCGGGCCTATATCCAGGGGCACGATGAAACCAAACATTGTGCATACCACTCGGTGTCGAGGGCACGACGTATCGCAAATTGTTATACACTCGAGGACAAAATAGAGGAGTTAATCGAAGAGAGTCATTCGGTGAAAGATGCCCTCGGGTAAACAATAACCTTATTCCGGCTATGAAGATGCCCGTGTGAGCATGATAGCTAAAGATGGAGAAAGCGATGCGGAAGGGACTATTACGCCCGGCCGAAAGGGAAGAAAATTGAATCATCGACCAGTCGAGAGAAGAGGAGGTGCTCGCTTAGGAGATTGTTTAAGCGATGAATAAGTCATTTGTTTAGTTGTGTCTTTGCAGAGATGATCCTACGAAGACTCGACCATTGAAGACTCGGAAGCGAAGACAAGTGGACTCGTGCCTTGCGCGCCCGTAGAGTCCGAAAATAGTTAGTTTAATATATTTTGCCCTTTATATGTATTGGAACTACGTTTGACTGATTCCTTGGCGGATCGTGGCGGCCGTCTCGAGCCGGTCCGCGCTTTAGAAATTTTAATTTCACCCAATTTCGCTTGTAATGAACTACGTCATGACCTGATTCCCTCATGGGGATACGTAGGCGGCCTAAATCGGCTTCGGTCACACCATTAGGAAACTTTCCATTCGTTATGAAAATAACGAGAATACACATAATATCTGGCAACCAGTTTGAGACCCACTTTGGTAAGCACGCCGCGTATTCAAAGCGGGACAAGGTAAGAAACGGGCGGGGTTATGAGTCCAAACAAGTGACGTCCAGGCATCAAGAGTCAAAACTACAAAGTCAATGCGAATCAACCACCCGCCAGCTACAAATTTTCTTTGGCGCGGTTTCCCGTATTAGCGAAGCGTGACGGACATACATCAACAATCAAATCCGCATGACAAAGTCTAGCGCGTCGGCTCGAACCTAGAGTCAAATTGCAGTCATGCGATTGCACAAGCGCAACGAAGACATCATGACAATCCATATGGTTCACAAAATGCATTACAACAACATCTCGGATTCACGTCATCGACATATCGGGGGCGACATCCCACCCATAGAATTACACCTCCGTATATATTTATCATTTCGTTTAGCGGTATACACTAATTTTTCTCAAGCTTAGCTTGCGGGAGCATTTATTCTACGAGCACTATCAATGACATCCTTTATTACGCCTATTCAACGGCGTTCATCTTATTACGTCCACAGCGGCGTCCTCCTATTTTCGGCTATCAATGACATCATTTATTACGTCTATTCAACGGCGTTCATCTTATTACGTCCACGGCGGCGTCCTCCGTTACGTCTATTGGCGGCGTTCGTCTTATTACGTCCACACAACGGCGTCCTCCTATTTTCGGCTATCAATGGCATCATTTATTACGTCTATTCAGCGGCGTTCATCTTATTACGTCCACGCGGCGGCGTCCTCCGATTCGTCTATCGGCGGCGTTATTTCTTACGTCCACTGGCGGCGTCCTCCTATTACGACGTTTCTCTTATTACGTCTATTGGCGAAGTTCATCTTATTACGTCCACATAATGGCGTCCTCTTATTCGTCTATCAACGGCGTCTTCTTATTATGGTACTGGCGGCGTTAGCTCGATTACATCTATCAACGGCGTCCGTCTTATTACGCTGTCTGGCGGCGCCTTATCTATATTTCGTCTAAACAACGGCGACCCGTATATCGCGTCCACTCGGCGACCAATCTTATTTCGTCACATGCGGCGGCGACCTGCGTATCGTCGCGGACACGCGCGTCATCTTATTGCACACGAGCAGGTGTCATCTTCGTCACAATATGGCGTAAGGCGCTATCATCACATTTTTGCGGGATAACATTTCCTACTCACGATTACATTGCTTTTAAAATTATCATCATCATTTTGCCTTATGATTATGCACCAACCGTTTGCTTTAATCTTATCTTGCGGGAGCATTCATTCTACGGAGGCATCGATCAAGTCCAAAACGGCGCCGCGTCGAAAGCGATGCCACGTCAACGGCGCCACGTCGAAAGCGGCCTTCTTGAGTCAGAAAGCGGCGCCCGGTCGAAAGCGACACCGCGTCCAACGGCGTCGGTCGGCGACTCGGTCGAAAGCGACTCGGCGTCGAAAGCGGCGCCCGCGTCGAAAGCGGCGCCAAGTCGAAAGCGGCGCCACGTCGAAAGCGGCGACGCGCGCGTCAGAAAGCGGCGCCACGTCGAAAGCAGCGCCACGTCGAAAGCGGCGCCACGTCCGGCGGCGCCACGTCAGAAAGCGGCGCGATCAAGCGGCGACGCGTCAGCGGCCTAAGTCGAAAGCGGCGCCAGTCGAAAGCGGCCTTGGTCAGAAAGCGACACCGATCAACGGCGTCGGTCGGCGACTCGGTCGAAAGCGACTCGCGTCAGAAAGCGCGCCCGCGTCCGAAACGGCGCCAAGTCGAAAGCGGCGCCCGCGTCGAAAGCGGCCTGAAGTCAGAAAGCGGCGCCGCGATCGAAAGCGGCGCCGCGTCCGAAAGCGACGCCGCGTCAGAAAGCGGCGCGCGTCCGAAAGCGGCGCCACGTCAGCGGCGGCCGCGTCCGAAAGCGGCTAAGTCGAAAGCGGCGCCAGTCAGAAAGCGGCGCCCGGTCGAAAGCGACACCGATCAACGGCGTCGGTCGAAAGCGACTCGGTCGAAAGCGACTCGGCGTCAGAAAAACACGCGTCCAAAGCGGCGCGAGTCAGAAAGCGGCGCGCGTCCGAACGGCGCCAAGTCGCGGCGCCGCGTCAGAAAGCGACGCCAAGTCGAAAGCGGCGCCCGGTCAGAAAGCGACACGCGTCAACGGCGTCCGGTCGGCGACTCAGTCAGAAAGCGGCGCTACGTCCAGCGGCGCCACGTCGGCAGCGCGCCGCGTCCGCAGCGCCGATCAAAGCAGCGCCAGCCGAAGGCAGCGCCGTGGCGTATCACGTCTACGCGTGAACACTTTCTGCTGCAAAAAAATTGCATTTCTTATTCATGTGCTTTATTACTCTGTCTTAGCGGTTATGCACTAACTCTTTCTTGAGCTTTAGTCTGAGGCAATTGCGGCAAAGCGGCATATCGCGTCCACATCGCAACGCGTCAGTGCAGGGCGAAAATCAGCGATTCGCGGCGTCACATCGACACAACAAGCGTCACATTTTTATAGGAATGACACTCACTACTCCCATGATCACATTTCGTATATTCATGCTTTGTCACTTTTGTCTTATGATTTATGCACTAACTTTATTTTAAGTCATGTCTGCGAGAGCCTTTAATTTTACGGAGGCGGGAGCCTGGCGTGGAATTCTTCTGCGGCGAACTGAGGCAATTTGTTGGGAGGCTAGACCCCCGGAAAAGGTCATCGACTTACTTCGAACATCTTTCTACTCTTTCCCAAGATTTTGGCATTAGAACCCAGTGTCATCATAATTCGACACTGGGACAAATTTTGAATCCGCATCAGTCGTCCTGGTAATTCCCTAGCATCACGGTAATCCAGCTTCACCATAATTTGAATCCGCGTCAGCCCCGATTTTAATTTTCTAGCACCATGAAAACTCCAGTGTCATCATAATTTGACACTGGGACAAATTTTAATTTCGCGTTAATCGTGCCTAGATTTTCTAGCATCACAGTGATCTAGTGTCATCATAATTCGCCACTAGGATAAATTTTGAATCCGCGTTAACGTTGCCTTTAATTTTCTAAGCGCCATGAAAACCCAGTGTCATCATAACCCAGTGTCATCATAATTCAACACTGAGACAAAATTTTGAATCAGAGTCAGCTGTGCTTTCAATTTTCTCGCATCAGAAATCCATATCTCTTATTAGAAACTTCGTTTGCCCATGCATTTCCTAATCTTCGCAATCAAGACAAAGCGGCTCTGAGTCAGCGTCTTTGTGTGAAGACTCTTTCATCATCTCAATACTGAGAGGAATATTGTTGACACGATTTTGTCCCTCTCTTCCTATTATTCATCCAAAATTAAACTATTTTTCAACACCGCAAAATAACTTTAATATTTTTTAATATATGCATACACGTGCACATATTTATTATTTATTAAAATAGCCAATTTTATTATTATTAGTATCTTTACTCGTCTTTTTACCATTGTGGCATTTTTATCACAATCATAAATATTATCCTAATATTCTATTGCTATTACATTTTTATTAAACACTAAAACATGCTTTAAAAATAGTTTTTGTATTATTTATCATCACATTAGTATTTTGTCTTGTAATTTATACTGTTATATTTGTTCCACAACCCATTAATGAAACACTTAAACTAAAACCCATTTGTTTTCCCTTAAAAATCTGAAACCCAACCCAACTTCCCCTTTTCTTAATTTTTCGCCCATCCCATTCCATTATTTCCCTAGGCCCAAACACTATTCATCTTATTTCACCCACCATCTCCAAAATCTGAAGCCCATTGTCATTTCCTTCCAAAGAACAAATGAAAATCCTAACGTCTCTTGGCTCATCTTCCCAAGAATTCTGAACGCAATAGCCCCTACACCTCTCCCATCTCTCTTCCATTTTGGGGAAGATAACAAAGCCCTTTCCACCATGCACAGAAATGGTACACTCCATTTTTGTGTTAAGTCACTTCGATCACGTGAAGCTTTAAAACCCTCCTCAACGTTCAGATTTTGAATAATTTTGTTTGTTTCTATTTTAAAATTCGAAGAGAATCCCGCCCAAAAAATGCTAACCCTAGCAAAGTTTTCTCCTATAAATACAATACATTGAAGCTAAAAAAAGGAGGGATCTGGCCACCTTTGTATCCCTCAAACCTTCAAATATTTCTCATTCAATCTTCTTAATAAAAATTTTAAAAAAAGAACAACCTGAGAGCCGCCGCTTTACCCCTCTTTAAACCCTAAACTACTCTCTCATTTTCAGCCCTCTAAAAAAGAGGACTTTTGGGAGCCGCCGATTCACTTGTTTTGAAAAAAACGCTAAACTACTTTTTTCATCTTACTCAGCCTTTTCAAATACAAATTTAAAACCATTCTGTTTGATTCGAAAATTGGTAAGTCGATTTGAACTCAAAGGACCCTTTGCCTCAGTTCGTTGCACCCGAAGCAGGTCCGAAAACTCTAACTCTTTCTTGCATTGTAATTTCGTGTTTTGTAGTGTGTTTATCACTAAGTTGGTTAATAATGTAGTCTATTATGTTGTTATGTTAATGTTTAAATCTGTTAAGTTGGGTTAGTTCATTTACTTGTTTTGAGTTATTTACTGAATGGTTGCTGTCGTAAACTCGTAATATCGACGAACTAAAAATCTTGTGACAAATGTTGGTTAGTTTAGATACGCATGGCTTGGTTTATCCACGATTCAATAACATGAGACGTCTTGACGAATCTGGTTGTGCTTATTTTTCTGAAGTTAAAAGATTCTATGGGTCCAACATGAAATAAGTTTTTTTTTTAGTCGTCTTTATGCTTAGCTTAAAAAATGAATCCATATATGCTATGTTTAATATGACTTTAAAAAATATTGTGTTAGAAGTAGTAATTCTAATATGATTCTCAAGAAGACATGTTATTGTAAGTTATATGATAGATTATGAGATATGTGTTAGCTAAAGAATGGGGGATGTTCCCGTTTGGTCCAGGGATTTCTAAGTTTCTGGGCTACATTAGGGATTATGCTGTGTATCTGCTGCAATGTGGTCTAAATGGCTAATGATATCCACCATGTACTGATTTGTTTTCATTATTTCCCATTATCCGAACTTGGTTTAAGTTAATAAGGGATTTTCAAAAAATGTTTAGTTAAATTTTGAACTCTGTGAGCCTACATTGTTGTGTCTAGGAAGTCCTTTTGCTATACCGTTTTCTCTATTGTGAATATGCATCATGTCCTTATCCAGTTAATCATGCCAGTTAATTCAATGCTTATGCACGTAAGTATGCTGTTGGATCGTGTCTGGTTTGGCCATTTTGGTTACTTTTTTACTGTTTTCAGACTGATTTGGCCAGTTCTTGTTAATGTTTTTTTTTGGGGGCCTTTACTATGCTTAAACATACGAGTAATAAAATACATGTGTTTACGTCTACATGAATACTTTATTTATTCACATTATCGTATACGGTCTCTGCGCCTATACTAATCCTTTCCTTTTCTTTTCTTTGTTTTACATGAAATGCGAGTATGTGAAGAGCCTCGGTATGAGACTCGTCGCCTCTGACGAAAAATGAAGATCCACATCAATGTCTGCCTTGCATTACCGACTTCAGAATTTCCAAAACAAATAGGGCGGGTTGACAATACCATCCGCTTCAGTCGTCTCTCTTTATTCCTTAATTTTTATTTTTCTTGCTATAATATATAATCTTGCATAAATATTGAAATGTATAGAATAGATAAACTTAGGATATCTAGAATAATTAGACCGATGATTGAAGGGAGAATAGTTTCAAAAATAGGAGACTACGTAGCTAGTTTATTTTATATGCAAGACATACTTCTTAAAAAAAATATATATGTTTTATCAAAACTAAATTTTATTAGCAATATGCACGTTTCCAATAAATTATCTTCCATGCATTTTTTTTAGACAAACGTTATGCAATTATATCAAATTATATATTTTCAAGTAGTTATTTGCAATATCTTTTTCTTAACTCTAAAGCTTTCCAAAACATGCATTCTTTAATATAATGATTAAGCCTAAGTTTGAGCGGATAGCATGAGTTAGCGGATCCTTTAGGGTGCCTAATCCCTTCCCTTTAGGATAATAAAGAACCCTTACCTAGAATCTCACTTAGCTTTCACAGACCTTTAAATGGAAGTCATTTGTAGTATTTTATGCTACATTTTAGTGTCCTAATTCACTATAATAATTAGGTGGCGACTCCTTAAATACACATTTAGGAATCCAACCATGCGTAGCGGTAATCCCGTTTCCGACTCCGGTTGAAAATAGGGTGTCACAACCGTGGGTCTCACGCCCATAATATCAATCATGCCCGTGGAATCCTTCCTCACTGCCGGCAGTCCATGATGTAATAACACCAATAAGGATACATGAACACCAAGTCCCACCTGTGTCCTCAATACCTCGTGGTCCCATGCCCCGGAATCCCACCTCGTAAAAGCATGACCATAGGGTAACACAAACAAATCCGGGGACATATATGATAATCAAAATACAACACATTGTGCCTTACTAACAATGAGAGTAAGCGAGTATCCCTGATATAAACTAGGAAGCTCATGATCAGCGGGACCGTCCGCGCGATATCATTTAGCAATCCTATTCACGGGACTATTTCACCGCGTAGGTCGCGTGGACGCGTGAGGTATTCTCGCATAGGTTTGGACGCCCGCGTGAGACTATTTCACCGCATAAGCCGCTTCGGACCGCATGAGGTATTCGCGCATAGGACTATTTCACCGCGTAAGCCGCTACGGACTCGCGTGAGGTATTCTCCGCGTAATTTGGACGCGCGTGGGACTATTTCACCGCGTAAGCCTACGGACTCGCGTGAGGTATTCGCCGCATCGTGGGTAGCAAATCCACGGAATTATGCAAATGCCACAAACCCGGGAATGACCGAACGACCGATATACCAATAGCACCTGGCCGGCTATTTCCGACACATAGGCAATTCTCAATTAACAAGCCCAAGTACTTATCACGACATACTTAGACAAATTCTCAATTTATCAAGCCAAAATACTAATCAAGGCATACATAGAATAATTCTCTTTTAACAAGCCAAAGTACTTATCAAGGCACACTTAGACAAATCCTCAATTTATCAAGCCAAAGTACTAATCAAGGCATACATAGAATAATTCTCTTTTAACAAGCCAAAGTACTTATCAAGGCACACTTAGAATAATTCTCTTTTAACAAGCCAAAGTACTTATCAAGGCACACTTAGACAAATCCTCAATTTATCAAGCCAAAGTACTAATCAAGGCATACATAGAATAATTCTCTTTTAACAAGCCAAAGTACTTATCAAGGCACTCTTAGAATAATTCTCAATTAACAAGCCAAAGTACTTATCAAGGCACACTTAGACAAATCCTCAATTTATCAAGCCAAAGTACTAATCAAGGCATACATAGAATAATTCTCTTTTAACAAGCCAAAGTACTTATCAAGGCACACTTAGAATAATTCTCTTTTAACAAGCCAAAGTACTAATCAAGGCATACATAGAATAATTATCTTTTAACAAGCCAAAGTACTACGTACGTACATTCCTTTATAAAAGACTCTTTTCTATGTAAAGCCCCAAGATACTAACACCCGTAGTATCAAGGCGTGTCTATTTTTCAAAGTAAGTTACTACACTTTTAGAAAACTCATTTCAAAGCTTGAAATCAAGTAACTCCAAATTTTCACAATCTAGGCAACTTATGCCGATTTAATCAAAATAGACAACTTTCTAAACCTTCCATAAAGCCGTTATAACCAACTTCCCATAAAACCGTTATAACCCTTTATGGTTTTAGACGTATCCATTCCTTCAATAACCAAGAGACTTATACTATTAAAACCAAGTATCACATACTTACAAATCAAGTTCTTAACTTTCAAAATACTTCAAGTCTCTTAATAGTTAGAAAACAAGTTTTCTTCTACTTTTAAACCTCAAGTAACTTCACCCTTAACGCAAGTTACTTCTCTTAAATCATGTCATTTCTCCTCTTTTAAATCAAATAAGTAAATCACTCCTTTGACTCCCCTAAAGTCATTATAATGACCTTTAGGTTTTAGAACTAAGGCACTAGCCAAAAGATTTGGAAACCACTCCTTTTCAAGTCTCTATGTACTTTAAGAAAAATACCTTCACTTTTAAGAATCCAAACTTCCCTAAGGAAATGGATTATACTACTTACAATTTAAACATCAAAGTACACTCAGGAAGTACATAGAACAAATTCTATTTTAGGCAATCCAAATACAAGCAAGGAATGGATCATTGAGGAGTAGAACTTACTTTCTTTATTCTAAGGAATCATGCTAGAAGAGGAGATAGTTCACATACCTTTTAGGCTAATATCCACAAGCTAAGCCGAATACGCGTGCGTAGAAGTGTCAACCTATAATGGTCACAACAAGACTATCAACTTCTAGTCTCTACGTAGAATAATACTAAGTATCGATCTGCAATTCTACGGAAAATCGGGCAACACCTCCTTTGTTTCTACTTACTTTGCCACCTTTTTCAAGGCCGAATACAATAACCAACAAGCCACATTTAAGGCTCCAAACAACAACCAAACAAAGGGGATTACACGCCTGATACGTGTAAAATTCCGCCCATGATTCATACGAAATAGTGAATATGCGAAAAGCCATTCTCGGCAACCTCTAGAACAACACTAAGTCTTTTCAATCCTTCTACAATTCCAAGTTCTAAGGTCTAACATGTTATATAGTCTAAACAACTTCAATAACTACAATTTCCTTCTTTATACAACATGCGGCGCTTAGACTAATAATCGACTAGAATTGAAATCTTAAAGTTAAACATGCTAGATTTGGATTAGGGTTCCAATAGCGATAAACATATCAAACTTCATACTATATAACTCATGCTTGCTAAAACCATAGCTCTGATGATAAGTAAACCTTAATTGCTCTGACAAGAATATACCTTTAAAGCCCTTAAAATTTCCAAGATTCCAAAGTCGCCTTAGCAATTCTTAGCTCCTTTCCTTAGGTTCCAATCCGCTCCAAGCACTCGTAGAGGCTATGAAGAACCCATCTTCAAGTTCCAACTTCAAAGTTGAAGAACTCCCTTAGTTTCGCTTTGCGACTAACGTAAAAATACGTTTTCGAAATCTTTCTATTGAGATATCCTTACAATACCCCTAGGGACATTGGGTTAAAGTCTTGTGGCTAATGGATCAAAACTATAAAATTTTTGTGTGGGAAATTACACTAGCGAGAGCTTTCTTGAAGAACACAAGTCTTCTAATTTCTCTAAGTGTTAAAATGAGCTAGTCTTGCTACTAGTTAGTATATAACACATATTGGAGGGCTTAGACTTAAACAAATGTGAGGCTAGGATTAAAATCACATGGATCAAGCTTATGTGGCAAGTTGACTAGTCAATTATGTCAAGCTTTGAAGACTTATCTTCCAAGATGTTCAATGACCATATTACCCCTCCTCTAATTCGACCAAGACCACTTATGGGGGTGCCACGTGTCGCCCTCTCATTCGTCCATAAAATTTCGTAAACCTCGTGGTACAAAAATGTAAAATTTCTCGGGTGGGCCCAGCATGACCAAATCCGTAAAAATAAATTTCCATATTATTTATAAGTTCCATACTCTTCAAATAATGCATTTTGAGAATCGATTCTCAATAACGAACATTTTCCTTTCCAGGCGCCGGAAGATTTTCCGTCGGAAAAACAATTCTTCCTTTCGTACTAATTTCCAAGTCTTGTTTCCTTACGTACATTCTCTTATACATGTCCTGGACTTACGGGGTGTAACAGTATTTATATCTGAGAAAAACCTTGCTTCGGACCCTTTTACCCTTGTCAAAAATCGACTCAGAATCTGATTTTCTGGCGTCGACCATGATTCCATTGTCGGCGGTGCTATTCGGCCGAAATTTCTTGTAGCTTCACGGAAATATGGCAGCGGTTCCATGGGCGAGCAGCGGTGCCTTCGAATGTTTGATTTTGGACTTTCGGCAATTTTATGCCTCGGTGCTAATTTTCCTACTTAGCGGTTCCATGGCTTGTGATCTTTAACCGAGGAACCGCGGTGTCTCTCTGATTTCTGTCATAATTGTGCCAGATTTCTTCTGTTCTTTTTGACACTTCTTAGGCTTCATTCCTTGGACTGTGCTTGTGCAGATTTCACCTCAATTAAGCTCATTTCATCCTCGATTAAGTACTTCTCCTTTATGATCGCTGAGACACAAAAATGAAAGAAAAACACACCTAACACTATACTAAATGCAAAATACTAACTAAAAAGGACTCAAAAGTGTATACCAAATACATTTAACACCAGGTCAGTTGTAATGTGTAAAATACTTTGAACTACATGTGACCTGCGTCTATCGCTCCTGATATTTGGGTGCACCATGATTCCAATCAATTCTATCACTCATATACATTGGTGACTTCAACGATACTGTCAAAACTTCTCACAAGTGAGTTCGGTTTAGACCAGTCTATTAGATGTATTGGAATTCCCAATTCCTAAGATGTCATATGTAATACCCATATCATTCATGTCGAAATTTTATTTCAACATACTTCTAGGATCAACCTAGGATTACTCTTTAGTGATCAATATGTCGTCTACGTAAAGACATATCATAAATGAGTCAGAATTACCTTTTCATGTAAACACATTTGTCACATTCTTTAATGGAGAAGCCCTTCGATAGTAGAGTACTATCAAGGTTTTCGTGTCATTACTTCGGGTCCTGTTTCAGCCCGCACAGAGATTTGACAAGTCGACAAACTTTCTTCTCTTTCTTGGAGTCACATACCCCTCGGGTTGTTCCATAATACTTTCTTCTTCCACTTTTGGACCTTTGGTTTTCCAACTGTTGGCTTTTTAGCTTCAGAATCAATGTCTCTGTAGTCAGATTCATTGTTTCTGTTTTATCTGAAACTTCCAGGACGAAAATGTAAACATTTCAGGGACCATAATGGAAGTTTAGGAAGAAGCCCAACAGTTCATCAAACCAACTCTCAAGTTAGGAAGGTTGTCTCAACATTCATGTCATGCATGACTGCGGTGACCCTGGAGTTTAAGCTATTCACATGGGAGCACATGTACAAATAGGCCTTATACTCATCAATGGATCCATCAACTTTGTACTCAATTTGAGTATTCACTTTTACAACCAAGAGGTTCTTTTCCCGGAGGAAGATCAACCATCACAGAAGTGTGGTTCTATCTGATGGAGTATGTTGCTCTCTTTAGCTTATTTCCAAAGCAACGCTTCTGGAGATGACAATTCTCAATTTGTCCATGGTTCATTCTCAACCATATAAATCTAGAAGGCCTGAAACAAGTCTTTGTCCCCTCTTTTTGCTCGGTTTCGGTTCAACATCTAGAATCCCTGAGTTCTGCAGATCTGGAGCATTAAGCTCCAGATAGACAACAACATTTGAGTCCTATGGATCTAAAACGTCTAGTCCCGTACAATCAGGCACTCACGGGTTCTTGTTAACCTTGAACAATTACTTCATTTTCCTTCTCAAGGAAAGTTATCCTCAAAGAATTCAGCATTCTTTGTCACCAAGATGCGATAAGCACTACTGTTATTTGCAGATCTAATGGGTATGCAAACTACAGTCTTAGGTCCGACTTGACCTATTTTGGCTTTAATGTCTCAACACTTTCCACACTATCCCATATCACAAAATTTGTATATAGGATTCTTTCTATGTTTCACATGGAGGGTTATTCTTATCCTTATGCGGAATTTCGGTGAGAATTGCATTAGCGGTAAGGATCGCCTTGCTCCAAATGTCTTGGGCCTACGGATCTGCGCTTGGCTACCACCGTTAGACTGAGGTGAGTGAGGAACAGTCCTTTGATAAATAATGCTTCACATTTTCCCCCTCTATCCCTACGAATTCCTCAAACCGCAGGTTTTTCAGCTTTTGCATCAGAAGCATCGCGACCCTTCCTGGGAGGCGCTGCGGTGCTACTCAGTACCATCATCGGAGTTGTGGCTCTTGGTGGAGGCGTCGTGGCTCTCCGACGGGGTTTCATATTTGTTTTCCAATAAAGGATGCATTACGTTGTACCATCGTCGATGGAGATCACAATGTTCTTGTCCTCCCTCTCTATTTGTACAAGCGTCAAATCACCTACGTAGGCATGACTATGTTATAGAGGAGCGGTACTTCTTTCGCTATTCCTTTTGACGGAATGGAAAAGTGATTTTGCCTCTTCGCCTACCTCATATTCATTTGAGGGTTTAAGTCGAAAGACGACAACAATATCAACTTCGTTGGCTTTTGAGTGACTTTCTATTTAATGTGTCTTAATATATTATAGCATAGATGCACAGATTACAATTATATCATCCACTTGGCTACAAACTTACTGTACCACTTTTGGTTATTATCAACCTGCGGGACATGAGGCAAAAAACTCAAGCCATATTGTCCAGCAGCGTCCTTGAAACCAAGGTTAGGACATGTATCACCTTCTTTGAGAGTGATCCCATTCCCTTAAGTCCTTTTGAGGACAACCTCTTCAATTTCTTCTACTTTGAAGGTAGTGTTGCTTCGTATGAACAATCTCTTGCCCATAGTTAGGGCGTAACCAGATCAGATGTGATCTAGATACTCTGGCCCACTCCAGTTGCCTTGGAAGACTGAATGTCCATTTCTTTTCTGCCTCTCTTTTGGCCTTCAGATCATTCAATATCTAGAAACTCTTGACCCACTCCAATCGCCCATAGGCTTTGTGTGACTGAGTGTCCGCTACTATCCTGGAAACAGTGACAGGATTGTCTCTAGTCATCTAGTCCTTGTCTTTAGTCCTCTTCCCTTGCTTAGGATTGTCCATAAATCTAGTTTATTACAATCTAAGTCTGTTTATTTTAGGTCGTGGTTTATAACAGTCCAATTATAAATGGGAAGGAAAGTGAGATTAAACCTATGATTTTAAAGTGTAGGGAATATATGTTTTAATGAAAACCACTTCATATTCCTAACCTTGCTTTATTCACTTTTATTTAGAAATTATCTTTTAATCTCAATTTAGACAAGGAAGAATAATTTATTTATACCTTTGGAATCTGGCCCACGTCAGTGACGTATCCAAATTCTCCTTACCATAAGATGTAGGCTTTCTGCTACAAGATGGAACATCATCTTCAGTCAATTCCTCATGTCTTTGTTGACATCCTCAACCTCTTGTGGACGCTTGTTTCCATCACTCTCGGGAGCGGTGACAGACACTCTTCCTTGACCCATAGTCTTGCCAACATGACTATCAACCGTATTTTCAAGTTCAAGATCAACAACTGAGATCTCACTTTTGACGAAAATAGATTATAACTATCGTCAAAAAGAGACCCAAAACTTGGACCAGATTTGTTGGCACACATCTTTTGTCACGACCCGATCCCGGGCCCGTGACTGGTGCCTTACCCGGGCACCCAAGTAGATATACATCAGAGTAACCAGCGGAATATAAAAACAAAGACATGAAACAATAAAGAGTAAAACGATCTAAGAAAATGTCGCCTTTCAGCATGTATATATAAACCAAAACTTGAACAGTTACATCATTTACAAACCCTGCCCACAACAGTACTACAGACCTCTAAGAATTTCTATAACAACTATGACGGGACAGGGCCCCGCCATACCCCTGAATGTACAAGTACCTACAATCTCAGGGAATCATACCAAAAGATAAGCCTTCGTAGAAACGGAGCTTCCCAAACGTTGAACCGTGATCCTACGGCGAGGATCAACGATCGATGTACCTCTACTGCGGCATGACGCGGCCCGGAGTTGATCTGACAGTACGAAGTATGTGGAATCGAAAATCGTAAATGAAATCATAATAGTCTATATAAAACAGGAGACATATATGATAACTAATTTACGATATACAATATATAAGCAGTCATGTCAAGTCAGGGACTCACACCCTCAAAGTCATCACTCAAATATAACCATGGGTCTCATGCCCACAATATCAATCATGCCAGTGGAATTCGCCCTCACCGCTTGATCCGTGATATAAAACACTCAGAATACACATGAACACGTGTCCCACCTGTGTCATAATAAAACCGTACGGGGTAAGTACGAAGGCATAGCCGACTACTAGAACCTACCGTACCAACAATGCAAAAAAACTGTATCACGAGGTCTTTCTACACCGCCAAATGATCGAAGCTGGGCCACTCGCCCGCAGTATCATTGTGCGCGTCTAATCCTGGAACTCCGCGATTCGCATAGGTACATAGGCCCGCATGAGTATTCCTCGCATCGCAGCGGCTAACCCTCGGCAACATCACGGATTCCCGCAATCCGCGTGGCGCATGGACGCGTGAGGTATTCCTCGCACCACATTCTGGAACTCCGCGACTCGCATAGGTCCCATGGACCGCGTGAGTATTCCTCGCGTGAGCGGCAACCGGCGTCATAACAAGTCGGAGGGTAAGTGATATAATACCAGCACAACGGGCTTATCGTTAAACAACATAAGCACAACAAGAAAAACCCCCTTACACAACGTCACAAGACACTAACACACGTAGCATCATAACATGTTCACTTTATCAAGCCAACACGAAAGTATTACAAGGCTATCACAAAACATAGGCAAGTTACTCACACAAGGTACTTTTATTTCATGTCAACAAATCCGGGTTTTAACCCCAAGGTACTACATACTTTAACTCTTTAAAAAGATCCATTTCTTTCACAAAAGTCACACGATACCCGTAGTATCAAAATAAAGTAACTATCTTTTTAAGTAAACCAAAACTAGTTTTTAATGATCTTATTAAAGCAGCCATGATCTAGGAAATGTAATACAATTTTGTCTTATCTTAGCTTCTATGCGGATGGAAGATTCTACTTGTTTTAAGTTAATTATTAGTCATTACATTTTCCTTGATTAACGCTGCAATGGCTTGTTCGATACTCATTCCCATTTCCGAAATCAATATAACATTATTATTAAAAACCAAGTGCTCATTACTCACGAATGAGGTTTCACAACTTTCCACACAATTCAAGTTCTTCACATATCAAATCAAGTCAAATATAAGTCAAGTCTCTTATCTTTTAAAAATCAATAAACCATTCTTTTACCTACATAAAATTGTTATAATTAAGTTCCCATAAAGCCATTAAACACTTTATGTTTTAAACCAACCAAATTCGTTTAGCACACGTACGTCTACCGTACTACATAGTTTACAATAATCATGCTAGAAAGGATATGAAGAGGTTCACATACCTCGCGACGATTATCGACAATTAGCAAAACGCTCTAAAGTACTATAATCTTGCTAGTCCTTTTCCACCCTTCAAGTAGAATACGCTACTCGTAGTACTTCCACCTATAATGGCCATGAAACGTCTATTAACTTCTAGATCTCTTCGTATGATATTTCTAAGAACAAGGTTCCATATCCTACGGAAATTTCGGCAGCACCTCCCCCGTTTCTACTCAATTTTCCACCTTTTCCAAGGCCCGATAACCGTAATTAACATACTATAATTAAGGTGCAATAATACCGAAATTTAAAGAAGGGGATCACACGCCCAAACGGAACGCGATTAACAATCTCTCCTTAATAACAACAATAATTAAAGAAGGGGATAACACGCCCAAACGGAACGCGATTAACAATCTCTCCTTCATAACAACAATAATTAAAGAAGGGGATAACACGCCCAAACGGAACGCGATTAACAATCTCTCCTTCATAACAACAATAATTAAATAAGGGGATCACACACCCAAACGGAACGCGATTAACAATCTTCCCCTTAACAACAATGTAAATACAGTCCAAAGTAAATACGGTCCAAAGTAAATACATTCCTTAAGTAAATACGGTCCTTAAGTTGGGGTCCTTGGCCAACTTTTACAATTTTACTTATCCAATTACTTCATTAGTCCTTCAACTTATATTCCAATCCTTATATAAGTTATAGTTTCTTTGTTGTTAATTTCTTAGTAAGTAATGGATACATTTTTACCATTTTAATGGCTAATATGCCAATTCTCCTTTTAACATCTTAACAAGATCCAAATCTTTCCTTATGTCTCATACTTATAATATACTTCCAATATATGTATAATATCCAATATACATAATAATCAACTTCACAAAGAGGTTAAGGTTCATTACCTCAATTTAGCCCAAAAATATCCAACAACTTAAAGTCGATCCTATGCAAGTTTTAGCTCCAAATCTTTGTGTTTCAAACCACCACAAGTCACCCTTAGAAGTTCCAAACCACCACAAGTCACCCTTAGAAATTTCTAACCAACTTCTATTCAAGAATTAACTCCAAAAAGTGAAGAACACTAAAGCTCCAAATCTGTCCACTCTCGGCTATGTGAGGATTTTTGAGGCTAGGGGTGTGAAATCTTGTCTAACTCTTGGTTAATAATCTTCCTAATACATTAAGGAAAAACACTTATAAGTTAAGAATTTTTGGACAACATTTGCTCAAGAAAGGGGGGGTTTAGACGAGAACAAGAAGGGAGGGAGAGAAAATATTTTCAAGTCTTGAAATGTTCTAAGTGTGGAAGATTTTCATCAACTAGAGGTGTTTATATAGGACAACCAAGGGTTAGGATTGAAACATGTGTATGATATAGATGTGTTTGTGTAGGTTCCTTTCTCCACTTGTCTCACAAAAGCCATGCAAGACCTTGACCATTTGACTTGCCCACTAACTTGCCCAAAACCGTCCAAAGTGCCAAGCAATACCATGCAAGACTTTTGGCCACTTGTCTTGCCCACTAACTCTAAAAAAAACGTCCAACTATGCTCTTGGGGTGACACATGTCGCCCTCTTATTGCTCCAAAATATTTAACTCTCGGAAAAATTCCATAATAATATTGAAAACGTAAAATTGCCTTCTCAAGGTTCGGAATATTTTCCGTCGGAAAACAATTATTTCATTCTTACCCTAATTAGGGTTTATACAATCGTACGTACGTCCTTACATACATATTCCGGAACTACGGGGTATAACATTCTTCCCCCCTTAGAAACATTCGTCCCGAATGTTCCTTCCAAGTCTCTAAACATACCTGTGCCGGTATAGTTTTCCCTACTATACTTACGAAACCAATTATGCCACTCATGGCCATAATACAACGTACGCGCAAAAACTCACATCCGAGCCAACGAAGAATCATCTCTAAGGCGTATAACAATACTATTAGCTCCACCCATGGTCCAAAGGATACTTTCTTCACATCTTTACTTTATGAAACAGACACTTCCATCTTCTTCACACATCTTTGCCTCTTTTCTTACTCGTCGTACCCTCCTTGTATACTCGAACTCTTTCTACTATACGTATCACATTTCTGTCATTGCTTCAGTTTTTAAAATCCCGGGGTTACTATCTTCAACTTGGTTGTCATTAATCGAACACTGGATGAATCTCAGATACTCTTAGAATCATAGCATGTGAAAGACCGGACGTTCTGCCTCCTAAGTCGGACGGCAGTGCTAACTTATAGGCAACCTGGCCTATTCTACAAATGATCTGAAAAGGCCCAAAGTACCTCGGGCTAAGTTTCCCCTTCTTTCCAAATCTCGTCACACCGCCAGGGGTGGTACATGAAGACCACCGTCAACTGAACTCAGTGTTGACGCCGATTACCATGAGACTTACGGTGACTCACGGTGCTAATAACCTCTTCTGGATAAGTTTAGCCTTATCCACATTCTGCTGAATCAAGTATGGACCAACTATCTGAACCTTGCCAACATCGAATCAATCGACCGGCAACCTATACTTCCTCTCATACAAGGCTTCATAAGGCGCCATCCGAACACTGAAATGGTAGCTATTATAATACTCACTCAACACGAGGCAAATAATCCTCACCGCTCCCCTGAAATCAAAACACCGGCTCGTAACCTATCCTTAAATGTCTGGATAAAACGAGCTATTTGTCCGTCGGCCCGAGGGTGAATGCAATACTGAGACTCACCTGAGTTCCTAACCCTGCCTGGTAAAACCCCCAGAAAAAGAAAATAGCGGCGGGCTCGCTGCTGTCATAAAATAAAAGTAGGAACCGTGCACGCCTTACAACCTTCCCGATATATAACATCTCGCATAACCTCCGCGATAAACGATCTGGTGAAAGACAAGATGGGCTGACCTCATCGGCCCGACTACTGGTCGAACGCATCCACGAACTCGTACGATGGTTACCTAAACCTGGGCCTAACACCCTCGTGATCCTATCACCTAGCGGGACCACCTCAAACTGACCCCACCTCAATCTGGGCTGCGGGTTGACCCGCGATCTTGCCTCAACCCGACCCATTATCGCTCTACATTCTTGTTCCCATTCGGGACAATCTTACTTATTCTCGTCATGAAAATTACCACTTTTATCTTGCTCGACCTATGGAACTATCCCACAATACATTTCACGCATACTAAGTACTTCGACAAAGACTAACTGTAAAATCTTTTACTCAAGACGGCCTCACATCTAAGGTCTCAACTATTATAATATTCTAAGGCTCACAATTTCCCTGCCCCTAAACTTACCTTTTCAACTAACCATGTTCTCTAAATCACAATTTTACACAGTGCTTATCCAAACATAACACTTTAACATAAAATCATCATATCACGCATACAAATCTCTAGAGGGTTAAGGATATACCAGAACTCTTTGTTTCACTCTAATCATAGTCCCACTGCAGTGCATATAAGAAAGCGATGAGCGACCATCGATCCCGAAGTTGAGTCTCTACATCCGCGCTACCTGCAGTTGGACAATTTCTCGCAAATGGCCTCGCCGACGCATGTATAACAACCTCCGAACCAGACGACACTCCACATGGATTTTTCCACAATCGCCACATCGAGGTGGGGTGGCCTCTCAGCTAACACCCTTCCTCTCGAACCATGAAACCGCAATCGACTGGTAGGTGAGTCATCCCACCGGTATCCTCTTACTAGGACATTCTCTCACATACGGCGGACGCGAGTAAAACAAACATTAGTAAAAGACGACATTTCGAGATGACGCCTACCACATAGTTAACACCGAGGGAAAATCAATCTGGCTAGAACCTATGTAAATCGTGAACGAAACCACGGAGCTCGACCAACTCCTGCATACTCGAACGTCACGGCTGTGGAGGACCACTGCATCTTGGCGGAGGCGCATAACGATCTGGCTGCGAGGAGGTCCGCCTCGAAAGTCACCAAAGGACCTGCTGTTACGGCCTCTTCTGGCGATCTTGGTTAATCCGTCGATCTCACGTTCCTCGATCTGCGTGCATAAGCTCAGTATGCGGGCAATGTCCATGTACGATCAAGAGCTACTCTTGTACACCCTTTACTAGATAATCGTCTAGGCTCGTGATATATCGATGCACTCTATACTCTGTTTGCTAAAATCCTAGCTAGTAACAGTCCATCCTTTGTAATCCATACTCTCGGTTCGGCCGTGGGCGAAGGCTCATATATCGGCGCAGTAGGAAGGCTGCGCCATTGTGTTAAACTCTGCTGGGGCTGGCGACGTCACAGAACTCTCTAAATGAAACACCACCTCAGGTGATGGTGGGCACGCCCTCGTACTCTCGTGTTCTACTCGCGACTCCTTCGCCGCTTGCCGCCTTCGGGCCTGGTTGCCTTCGCAGGCATAATCGGTAAAAAGGAAATCGTCGAGAGGGTCCAACTTATAACACGGCTTTCTAAGGCACGATCTCGAGTGAGAAGAATGGAAACTAATCCGAAATGTCCTGCGACCTCACGATTATAGATGTGGTGCACAACACACCGATAATCAAGACTACTGCACACGGTGCGTAGACACTTTCCGAGGACTAACTGCTCTGATACCACTTTTGTCACGACCTGATCCCGGGCCCGTGACTGGTGCCTTACCCGAGCACCCAAGTAGATATACATCAGAGTAACCAGCGGAATATAAAAACAAAGACAAGAAACAATAAAGAGTAAAAACAGTCTAACCAAGAAAATGTCGCCTTTCGGCATGTATATATAAACCAAAACTTGAACAGTTACATCCTTTACAAACCACACTTGTGATTACTATGGACTTAAGAATTTCTACAACAACTATGACGGGACAGGGCCCCGCCATACCCCTAAATGTACAAGTACCTACAATCTCAGGGAATCATACCAAAAGATAAGCCTCCGGAGAAACGGAGCTTCCCAAAACGCTGAACTGTGATCCTACGAGCGAGGATCAATGACTGATGTACCTCTGCACTGCGGCGTGAGCGGCCGAAGGAAACGATCTGGCGGTACCAGTATGTGGCGAAAATCGTAAATGAAATCATAATAGTCTATATAAAACAGGAGACATATATGATAACCAATTTACGATATATAATATGTAAGCAGTCATGTCAAGTCAGGGACTCACGCCCTCAAAGTCATCACTCAAATATAACCACGGGTCTCATGCCCACAATATCAATCATGCGTGGAATTCCTTCCTCACCGGCGATCCATGATATAAAACACCAGGAATACACATGAACACGTGTCCCACTGTGTCATAATAAAACCGTACGGGGTAAGTACGAAGGCATAGCCGACTACTAGAACCCACCGTACCAACAATGCAAAAAAACTGTATCACGTGGTCTTTCTACACCGCCAAATGATCGCTCGCCACTCGCGCAAAGATTATCAGGCGCTGCCTAATCCTGGAACTCCCGCAGTTCCGCATAGGCCACATAGGCCCGCATGAGGTATTCCTCGCATCGCAGGGTAGCTAACCCTCGGCAACATCCTGGATTCCCGCAATCCGCATGGCCACATGGACCGCATGAGGTATTCCTCGCACCACATTCCTAGAACTCCCGCAGCTCCGCATAGGTCCCATGGACCCGCATGAGGTATTCCTCGCATCGGGGGGCAGCTTAACCCCCGACATCATAACAAGTCAGGGGGGGTAAGTGATATAATACCAGCACAACAGGCTTATCGTTAAACAACATAAGCACAACAAGAAAAAACCCCTTACACAACATCACAAGACACTAACACACGTAGCATCATAGCATGTTCACTTTATCAAGCCAACACGAAAGTATTACAAGGCTATCACAAAACATAGGCAAGTTACTCACACAAGGTACTTTCATTTCATGTCAACAAATCCGGGTTTTAACCCCAAGGTACTACATACTTTAACTCTTTAAAAAGATCCATTTCGATACTTATTCTCATTTCCGAAATCAGTAAAACATTATTCTTTAAAAACCAAGTACTCATTACTCACGAATGAGGTTTCACACTTTTTAACAAAATTCATATCAATTCAATTAAGTCAAGTCTCTTATCTTTTAAGATCAAGTCTCTTAACTTCTAAAATCAATAAACCATTCTTTTACCAACATAAAGTCGTTATAACTAACTTCCCATAAAGCTATTATAACACCTTATATTTTAAACCAACCAAATTCATTTAGCACATGTACGTCTACCGTACTACATAGTTTACAAAACATCATGCTAGAAAGGATAGGAAGAGGTTCACATACCTCGCGACGATTATCGACAATTAGCAAAACGCTCCAAAGTACTATAATCTTGCTAGCCCTTTTCCACCCTTCAAGTAGAATACGCTACTCGTAGTACTTCCACCTATAATGGCCATGAAACGTCTATTAACCTCTAGATCTCTTCGTAGGATATTTCTAAGAACAAGGTTCCATATCCTACGGAACATTCAGCAAAGACTCTCCCGCTTCTACTCAATTTTCCACATTTTCCAAGCCCGATAACCGTAATTAACATACTATAATTAAGGTGCAATAATACGAAATTTAAAAAGGGATCACACGCCCAAACTAACGCGATTAACAATCTCTCCTTAATAACAACAATAATTAAATAAGGGATAACACGCCCAAACTAACGCGACGATCTCTCCTTCATAACAACAATAATTAAAGAAGGATAACACGCCTAAACTAACGCGATTAACAATCTCTCCTTCATAACAACAATAATTAAAGAAGGGGATAACACGCCCAAACGGAACGCGATTAACAATCTCTCCTTCATAACAACAATAATTAAAGAAGGGGATCACACACCCAAACGGAACGCGATTAACAATCTTCCCCTTAACAACAATGTAAATACAGTCCAAAGTAAATACGGTCCTAAGTAAATACGGTCCTTAAGTTGGGGTCCTTGGCCAACTTTTACAATTTTACTTATCCAATTACTTCATTAGTCCTTCAACTTATATTCCAATCTTTATATAAGTTATAGTTTCTTTGTTGTTAACTTCTTAGTAAGTAATGGATACATTCTTACCATTTTAATGGCTAACATGCCAATTCTCCTTTTAACATCTTAACAAGATCCAAATCTTTCCTTATGTCTCATACTTCATAATATACTTCCAATATATGTATAATATCCAATATACATAATAATCAACTTCACAAAGAGGTTAAGGTTCATTACCTCAATTTAGCCCAAAAATATCCAACAACTTAAAGTCGATCCTATGCAAGTTTTAGCTCCAAATCTTTGTGTTTCAAACCACCACAAGTCACCCTTAGAAGTTCCAAACCACCACAAGTCACCCTTAGAAGTTTCTAACCAACCAACTTCTATTCAAGAATTAACTCCAAAAAGTGAAGAACACTAAAGCTCCAAATCTGTCCACTCTCGGCTTTGTGAGGATTTTTAGGCTAGGGGTGTGAAATCTTGTCTAACTCTTGGTTAATAATATTCCTAATATATTAAGGAAGAACACTTATAAGTTTAAGAATTTTTGGACAACATTTGCTCAAGAAAGGGGGGGTTTAGACGAGAACAAGAAGGGAGGGAGAGAAAATATTTTCAAGTCTTGAAATGTTCTAAGTGTGGAAGATTTTCATCAACTAGAGGTGTTTATATAGGACAACCAAGGGTTAGGATTGAAACATGTGTATGGTATAGATGTGTTTGTGTAGGTTCCTTTCTCCAATTGTCTCACAAAAGCCATGCAAGACCTTGACCATTTGACTTGCCCACTAACTTGCCCAAAACCGTCCAAAGTGCCATGCAAGACTTTTGGCCACTTGTCTTGCCCACTAACTCTAAAAAATCGTCCAACTATGCTCTTGGGGTGACATATGTCGCCCTCCTATTGGTCCAAAATATTTAACTCTCGGAAAAATTCCATAATAATATTGAAAACGTAAAATTTCCTTCTCAAGGTTCGGAATATTTTCCGTCGGAAAACAATTCTTTCATTCTTACCCTAATTAGGGTTTATACAATCGTACGTACGTCCTTACATACATATTCCGGAACTACGGGGTATAACATCTTTCTAGCACTAGTACAATATTATCTTAAGATTGTGAGTAATTACAATAGATGTACGGAAAACTTGTACAACTATCACTAGTACTTAGAAAGGATAACCAAAATGAGTTACGATACAATAGGCTTGAAGCCTAACAAGATTTGTGACAACCACAATAAAGTTTGGTTATTGATCCGTCTTGAATCTGCATTCTTGAATAGTTTTTGAGTCCGTCTTAAGTGTTTTATCCAAGTGTAACAAGCTTCTTGTCTTTCATATCCTGAAACCAATAGAAACTAAACAAGGAGAATGGCTTGCTGAGTTAATTGATTTTTCAATCTCTCCTTAAGATAATATTGCCCCGTATTATCCTTAAACGGTGTAATGACAACTTATCTCCTAAGATAAAACAACAATCAAACAAATGAGAAAAGGAGACTCAAGTCTTCGCTTAGGTAGAAAGATCTTTGAGTGTATGAATATTGTTAGAGAGGAAGACAATTTTCTGAAAATTGTTAAGTGTTGAGTGTAAGGTGTATTTTGCAAATGAGTCCAAGGCTCCATTTTATATTGTGGAGAAGATGACCTTCCATATAGCCAAGTAATGGCCAATAAAGACCATGTAATAGCCTTGAATGTGGAGTTATAATTCAGCCAAATAATGGTTGAATTCATGAGCCAAATAATGGAGAATTAATGCTCCAAAGTCAGCCCAAAAATCAGTTTTCGTTCTTCTTCCAACGGTCTGAAATAGTCGTAACGCCGTGGCCCTGCAGGGTGGCGCCACGACACCGAAACTTCAGATAGTTTCGGGCGTCGCTGGCACCGCGGCGCTGGCTAGAGGCGTCGTGGCATTTCGGCGCCCCGACTCCAAAGTTGAGGCGCTGCAGCCCTTCGAGGCTCCGTGGTATTTTTTCGACTCGTTTCATTTTTTACACATCATACACGTCTTCCTTCATTTACTAACGTGAAGCCATTGTCATTTGACCACTAACCATCTATTATCTTACGTCTCAAACAATTCGTATGCGTACCAATATCTCTTCCATTAAGGAAATTATGATCTTTGACATATTATGTGTACGTGTGTGGAAGCAACGTTTCCGACGTGCGGGGCCCCAATTGTTCGAGTCATAATTAATAGGATTAACTTTATTTCACGTTTAATAAATTTTCAACAGTATATACGGTTCAAAATATTACCGTATTTGTAGAATTCTTGTACATGTGTAATTATGGTAGTAGTCTTTTATTAGAAAAATGTATTAGTCTTGTATTAGGAAAATGTAGATTTATTTTCCATAATTAGATATTGTATATCATGCATATATACCTTTTACATTAACGAAAATAATTAAGGGATTATTCTCTTTCATGGTATCAGAAGTCTAGGGCAAATTTTCCTTCTCCAAAATTCACCCTTCCGCCGCCCTTTTCTCGGTTTCGAGCATCGATCACCGGCCGTACACCTCATCCTTCCAAAATTTCATTCCAAATACCTAATTATCATTTTGTTCTTTCATCATGTCTTCCACAAAAAATATGTTTCATCATGCCCTTACAGTTTCCAACATCAGAACAACATCCATATCATTCTTGAGATGAAAAACGTCCAATACGCGACGTGGATCACAATGGCCCAACCTCATCTCCTCCATCATCACCCTCTTCTAGTCTGGCCCATGGCCTACTGCCCCTATCCAGCACCATACTGGATAGGCCTAGCAGTCAGACATAGTCGAACCCAACAGCTAGTTAGGCCAGGCAGAACAAGAACCAGCAACGGCAGCCCAATTCAGTCATTAGGTCGAGACCTCCTCAGGTCTACATGACCAAAAGCCAGTCCACCCGAGTCCTACAGATATCGAGGCAGCAATACATTCATTTGGATTTAATCCTCCAGATGTAAACTGATATATGTACATCGGGGCCACTTCTCATATGACGTCCGCGCCAGGTAATATCTCATCTTATTTCAATTTGATAAAAAATCGTGGCATTATTGTTAGTAATCGTGATTCAATTCTAATTCGTGGTTATGGTCACACAAATTTATCTCCCCCAAACCCTCCTTTATCCTTGAAAGATGTCCTTCATGCTCCTCACTTAATTAAAAATTTGGAGTCCGTTCGAAAATTCACAACTGATAATTGGGTTTATGTTGACTTTGACCCTTTTGAATTTTCTGTGAAGAATTTCACGACGGGGATACCTCTAATGAGATATAATACTCGGGGAGAGCTTTATCCAATCACCACCACCACTGATTCCATCACTCCAGCCATACTGTCAACGTTTGCTGCTCTAGCACCTTCCTTGTGGCATGCGCATTTGGGTCATCCGGGGGTGTCTGTTCTCTCATCTCTTAAAAATAATAATTTAATTTAATATAATAGTACGCGTAGTAGTAATATTTGTCCTTCTTTTCCTCTTGGAAAACATGTTAAATACCATTTGTATCCTAAATTCTAGTACTTCGTTGCCTTTTGATATTATTCATAATGATTTGTGAACATCTCCCATTTTAAGCTCTTCGGGCCACCGTTATTATGTTTTATTTTTGGATGATTAGTCTAATATTTTGTGGACCTTTCCTTTAACTAAAAAGTCACAAGTTTTTCCACATTTCTAACATTTAGAGCATTCATCCGTACCCAATTTGAACGAGAAATTAAAAACATTCAGTGTGATAATGGAAGGGAATTTGATAATGGGTCATTTCAGGAATTTTGTAACACTAATAGCATATCTTTTTGGTTTTAGTTTCCTCATACGTCCTCACAAAATGGGAAGGCTGAACGAAAAAATCGTACCATTAATAATATTGCGAACTTTACTAGCATATTTCATTACCACCTTCTTTTTGACATCATGTACTACAAATGACTACTTACCTCCTTAACATACTCCCTAGCAATGGATTAGCATATCAATCTCCCCTAGAAAGTCTTTATCATAAAGATTCTTTTGTATTATCATTTTTGTTTTTTTTTGTTTTTGTTTTTTTGTATTATCATCTTAGGGTGTTTGTGCTATCCATTTTTTTCGTACACTATAATTAACAAGCTTCAAGCCTGTTCTACCGCTTGTTTGTTTTGGGTTATCCATCTAATCATTATGGTTACAAATGTTTTGATTTTTCCTCGAATAAAATCATAATTAGTCGCCATGTTATTTTTTATGAAACCCAATTTACGTTTGCTAAATTGTATAATTTTGTGTCTAGTTCTAATAATTTATTAGATGATGGGCTCTCACCCTACATCCTCCAATGGTGGTCCATTATTACCATGACCCACCTCTGCTAGCAAGCCCAATGTTCTCTTCCCGAGTCCCACTTCTCGGTCAGCAACCCATTGCCTGCTGGCCCATTAAATTTCACACCTGATCCAGATTATCGGACAGCAGGCCTACTGCTTGCTAGCCCAATACCGTGTCCTCCCACTCGTGATCTCGTCCAAAGAGCCCACTATCCGCCGGGCACATCTGCTCATGTCGTCACCCAACACTTCGCCAAGAGGCCTATCGCCACGCCACTCCCAAGACAATCTGACACCTTCCCAAGTCTATTCCACTTCTATTCCGAGTCAAGGGCCTGTTACTCGTAACCAACTGGGTATTTTTAAACCAATATGATATTTTAATCTCAATTCAAATGTCACTAAATTACCCTACCACATAACCCAATATCTTACCTTCACGATCCGAATTAGAAAATAGTTATGAATAATTAATATAATGCTCTTATTGAAAATAAGACATGAGAGTTGGTGCTCCGTCTCCCTGGTGTTAATGTTATTCATTCTATGTGGATTTTTACTCATAAGGAAAATTCTGAAGGTTATTTTGAGAGGTATAAGGTCCGCCTTGTAGGTGATGTGAAAACTCAGCAGGTTGGCATGGATTATGGAGAGACGTTTAGTCCGGTGGTCAAATCGACAACCATTCACACTGTTCTTAATCTGGCTCTCTCGAAAGCATGGCACATTCATCAACTGGATGTGAAAAATGCTTTCTTACACGATGATCTCAAGGAGACATTATACATGCATCAAACCTTAAATTTTAGGGACCCCGATCATCCTAAACATGTCTGTTTGCTCAAGAAGTCCCTGTATGGGCTTAAACAGGCTCCACGGGCATAGTATAAAAGGTGTGCAGATTATGTATCTACTATTGGGTTTTCTCATAGCAGATCTGTTTATCTATCGTCATGGTACTTCTCTAGCATACATTTTGTTATATGTGGATGATATTAGTGCAAGTCTATCATGTCTCTTCTCAGATCAAAATTTGCTATGAAAGACTTGGGGGCCTTGCGTTATTTTCTGGGTAGAGTTGTGACACGTCATGCAGGTGGTCTATTTTTATCAAAGAGGAAGTATGCGTCTGACATTATTGAGAGAGATGACATGTCATCGTGTAAGTTCTCTCCTACTCCGGTTGACACAAAATAGAAGTTGAGTGCTACGTCAAGTACACCTTATGAGGATCCCTTCCACTATCACAGTCTTGCAAGGATTTTTCAGTATCTTACTTTCATGAGGCCTTATATTATATAGCAGTACAGCAGATGTGTTTATTTATGCATGATCCAAGGGACGAGCACATACATTCTCTTAAACGCATTATGCGTTACATTCAGAGCACTCTTGATTATGGTCTTCACTTATATTCATCCTTTGTATCTACTCTCGTGTCTTATATAGATACTTATTGGGGTGGGTGTCCATATACTAGACATTCAACATCTGGTTATTGTATGTTTCTTAGTGATAATTTGGTCTCTTGGTCGGCTAAACACCAAGCTACTTTATCGCGATCCAGTGCGGAGGCCGATTATCGAGGGGTAGCCAATGTGATGTCCGAGTCATGTTGGCTGCGTAATATCCTATTAGACCTTCACTTTCCTATTCAGAAAGCTACCTTGGTCTACTATGATAATGTTAGTGCGGTCTTATCACTCTTGAAATCTTGTCCAACATTAGCGCACTAAACATATCGATATGGATATTCACTTTGTTCGCAAAAAGGTAGCTCGTGGACAAGTACGTGTCTTGCATGTCCCTTCGTGGTACCAAATTATTGACATCTTTACTAAGGGTCTTCCATTAGTTTTGTTTGAAGATTCTAGGGACAGTCTTAGCGTACGACAACCGTCCGCTATGATTGCGGGGGTGTGATAGAATACCGTGTATATTGGACTCAATACACGGTTCAAAATATTACCATATTTGTAGAATTCTTGTACATGTGTAATTATGGTAGTAGTCTTGTATTAGAAAAAATGTTTAGTCTTGTATTAGGAAAAGATAATTTTTTTCCATAATTAATATTGTATATCATATATATACCTTTTACATTAATGAAAATAATGAAGGGATTATTTTCTTTCCATTTATAAAATAAGTAGTGTGATAGAAAATTGCCAACAAGTGTTCTAACTTATATATACTTAAAAATGAGGGTTTTATTTGTAGGAGAAGGTTGTTTTGTGATGATGTTTAGGATTCAATGATCTGTTCTGAGCTATTTAATTTGAATCGTATGACGTGTTACATTATTATATCTCGAAGGGATAAGTTAAGAGTGTTACGTCAATTAAGAAAAAAATATCCTATCAATTAACTTTAATTGTAAATTGTATGTGATATATGCACCTTAAGACTTAAGTTGAAGAGTCTTCCTATCATTTTTCAATTATGCATTATACATTAAATGTTGGTATATGTTATTATTTCAAACAAGCTGTGTCACTTATCATGTCATGTTTCAAAATCTACTCGAATATTAATGAATTTATTTGTGTTATGAACTCATGGTCAATAACAATATATATTACCCCAATAACATTATTTATATGTACAAGTACAAAAGTGTGCAAATTGGTTATAGAATAAAGTTTTTGAATGTATGAGCATGTTCATACTACGTATATATGTATATAGCTTCTGCGTGACCTTTAATTCAATAAATACTACACAAATGAAATAAAATATATTGGTGTGAGAACTAGATTAATTATTTAAATGAAATTAAAATAGTTTAGTGCCGAAAACAAAAATAATACTAGTAAAAAAAGGGATAGAAATTAAGGACAGCTGTAGCTGAGTCAGTAGGCAATTCAGTGGTCCAGAAAAGGAAGGGGAAGGGGAAGGAAGCATGCATGTGGAAGGTTTCTTATCTGAAAAATAAGTGTAATTATGAGATTAGTTAGAAGTCTTAATTCGTCTTTTGTAAATATATGTGTATGTCAAGGTATAGGCATAACTTGGTCCTACCACCCATGTTCCTCCTTTGCTATTGATCGCAATAGTTCTAAATCATCTAATCAAGCGTGCGTTTCCATTTTTATTTGCATGTTGTTCTCTTTTTTTTCTTCTTTTTGTTCATTTATTGAGAGGTACCACAAACATTGTGATTGAGTGGCTGGTATATATTTCTTTATTCTTAAAAAAAACATTTGCTTAGAGCTTTGAGTATTTCACTTTATCTCTTAAAAGTAAAAAAAATCGGCGCTACTTGAATATTGAAACCGAACATTAGGTAACCTAAGACTAAAACAGAGGTCAAGTATATGTATGTCTTATAGACAATCTATATTAAGATATACACATTCGTATTTATATTAATGATGATTAATATTATGACATTTGCATTTGTTGAATTATTAGTTGATTGTTTATAATATTCTATAAATGCATCCCTAGAGTTTACGTGTTTATTAATGATGTGAAAATTAATGTTATAACATAACTCTTAAATTACATCGACAAATGATCATCGAAATTGGGATATCTATTATATGCGATACGTCGACACGTGGTCTGCATCATATCCTTAGGGGATGTAGTATGTCTCACTTGCTACGAGTTATGGAAACTCGTGATGGACACATGTATACTTGTTGAAGTGTTGGTATACCTACGATGTCTTCGTTTTGTTATATGCCTATAATGTCGTGTGACGCGAGATAAGTCAGACTTGAGGTCAATATCACCTTGTTTACTGAGTAATGTACTTTGATCCTGTCCTAAGCTCAAATGCCTTATAGGTTGAGACACGACTTGTTTTTGGTGCATTACAAAGTAGATTAAAGGTGGTATGTGAGCCAAGTTTGGGATTCATTCCTTGAATGTATATTCAAGTGAACACTCAGATACTCATATGGTATTAGATTGACTAAGTCATTGGCCAATGCAATGGACATGTCTTTGATATGGTCCTATTGTCAACTAATATAGATGAGTTATAATGATTAAGTCATTTGGATAGACACTTGACAAATCCTAAGCTTTATTGAGTGTGTCGTGAATGAAAGGATTTTATCTTCTCATTTAGAGGTTCAGTTCACATGTTTCGTGTAGCTAAACTTTACATATTGAGTTCATCTTCCGGCGCAGTCTAAAAGTTCCATGAAGACCCTAATGTAATTAGTGTCGATATGTAAAGGCCTGAAAGGTAACACTAAGTCAAATATTCAGTCGATTGAAGGATGTAATTAAAGAGAGATTATATATATGTTCGGTTAATAACAGAGACATTAGAAATGGACACGAGGCAGGAAATGGGACAGGGCCACGACGCCATTGATTTAGGGCTGCGGCGCCAAAAACGTGTGTCGGCACCACGGCGCCACTTATACAGGACCGCGGCGCTGAGGCATCCAGTGGGTCCGGCTCGCTGGCCCAATCTGCTGACTTGTTATATGGGCTGGCCCATGGGAAACCCTAGGTTGTCTTTTACAACTATAAATAAGAGGGTCTCCCCTCCAATTTCACTACACCAAAAGGAAGAGACTAATCTCTTCTAAAGCTCTGTCGGAATCCGTAGCATTCCAAGACTTAGCAATTACATCGAAGTTTCAGTACTTGTAAATCGAGGGACATTTGCGTGCGCACCCTCGGACTACACAAAGCTCCAGATATTCAAGTTGCTATCTACAATATAAGTATTCCATCAAAGTATTACATTATTGTTGTGTGCCTTTTACATTGTATAATCATCCTACAGTTTGATCGTCGTCGGGTTTGAAACATAAATTTTTAAATTCCGCTGCGTGTACGAACTCGACAAAACCCTACAGAGGGGTAGGTAGAGAGTGAGGTTTTTCTTCTTTTAAGGGTAAAACCACATTTTTAAATATCACATTTTTTGAGTTTTCTATCTGAACTATCAGGTGTCAGACTTTCCTACCTAAACTATCACCAACTAGTTAGAAAAACTACATACCTTAATTATCATTTGTTCATTTTTTTCCTACATGATAGTTGAGGCGTACGTTGCTAACTAGTAGATGATAGTTTAGATAAAAAACTCTCATACCTAATAGTTCGGACTCATCGCTCTAGCCGTACATTTCACTGTTAGGGCGCGGTGTCGATTTACGATAAAAAAATCCAAGATTAGAAACTTAAGTTTTAAATATTTTAGAATCTGATTCTGAAAGTTTTAGAATCTGAAAATAATATTTTGAATTGGACAGATTTAGTCCTTTCGGGCAAATTTGTAATTAAAAAAACTTTCTGAAAATTGTATTTTAAGTTCTGAAAATTGCAAACAGATCCCTGAAACCTGAAAATATTTTCTGAGGTTTAGAATTATATTTTTTTGAATTTAATGGGATTCGAATTGAACATTTAAATTATTGAGGGACTAAAACTATAAATTTTAAGAGTTTGCAGAATTCCTGAAAATCAAAAAATATTTAGGGACTGTTTGACATAGACATAGATGTTTAAACAAATAGATCCATGATTATCATTAATGGTATATTATTCTATAATATACAAATGTGCTAAGTGTTTGAATGTGATGCGTTTAAATTATTAGCATAGCGTCCGCAATTATTGTTTGGGTAGGCGGCGCCCAGTAATTGTTTACTTTCAATGACTGCTATAACTGTCTGGGTAGACGACGCCCAGTATGTGATTAAAACCATCTTATATCATGCCTATTGAGTTTGATGATTTCCCATATAAAATATGTTTAGAAATTGCATAATAGGATGTCATATGATGTATGACATACTTGTTGATCTTGATTGAAATCCCCAAAACTGAAAATGTTCCCTAAATATTAAAATACAAGTCTAATTAAAACGCGTCGTCCATTATAATTGTTAGCAGGTGGCCAAGGGGCGACGCCCACCGGATCGGGTTTGGCTCAAGTGGCTCGGGCCGAGAAAAGGGCTGGTCGAGTGGGCGGGCTCGGGAGTCGGGCCTGGGCGGGACCATACATGTTCCGCCCCGATCCCGCCCCGCTGGGTAGGGCCTGACGGCCTGACGCCTGCCTGACGGACTTGGCGGTTTTTTTTTTTTTTTTTTAATTTTTCACTAAATTAAAAATAATAAATTACTAAGTACTAACAAAGTAACATTAAGTATAACATATACTTGTCATATTATAGACTTATAGTATTATAATTTATAATATATTTATAAAGTATAAAGTATAAACTATAAACTATAAAGTATAAACTATAAAGTATAAAGTATAAAGTTATAATTTATAAACTAAATAATTAAACAAAGACAAGAATAGTGTAAAAAACATCCCAAGGTTGTTTTTGTGCCTTTTATATTATTAATTTCATTGAAATATCAAATATACAAGATTCAAAATTACATTGTAGTGTAATCGTTGTTGAAAAAATTGCAAAAGAGTGAAAGACATAGAAAAATTTAAAAATTGCAATGAAATAAATTACCAATTTGAAAATATTTTTCTAATTTCTTTATAATTTCTTGTGGTTCTTCGGTTGGAATTGGTATATCTTGATCAAATTGTTCCACGCCGCTACTCATGCCTTGGATAAAATGTCGTTGTAGTTGTCGCCATCTTCTTCGTTAATCTCGTCGATCGCACTCCTTCGCCTCCGCTCGTATCCAATCTCACGAATAGTACCGCCATCTCCAAGCATCTCCGCTAATGAGTGTACGTGCTTCCTATTTGAAATCTGCACAGTAAAAGCGCTTCGCATCACGACGCCAATGTTCAAAATATCTCGCCATCATTGAAAGTGTCGGAAATGTCTTCTCATTCGCTCCAATATTTCAGCAAGTCTTCCTTTCCTTCTTCATTGATAAGCGCTTGGTAAGGTAAATTACCTGCAAAACAAAAACATCGAACTCACTAATTTGGTTAGCCGCTACCACCGCACATTTTATTTACGAGGCTTTCAATAGAATTAATATTAGGCCTAGCCACGTAAACCGCTTGTCGTTTTTAGGTTGTGTTGAAGAAGAAGATGATACAAAAGTCGGTTGGTTACTAGCACTTTCTTCGGTAATGCCGATATACTTTTGCATTCATCTTCTACGCTATTCAACACTTCTTCTAGCGTTAGTTCAATAGGTGGTTCAACATTTAAATTTTTGGGAGTTGGAGGTGGTAGTACGTCCATACATGTATATATATTTTCAATAAGACTTTTACAACCCTCTACTTTAATAGTCGGGTTTAATACAACACCAATAATATAAATAGGGGGAATAGGAATAAAATATTTTTTTAATTTCATAAACATTTTTTTAATAGTCATAGATAAGGTGTTTTTCCATATATTCTTTAAGAAGTAAAAATATTATAGCTATATAAAACAACATAGTTGAAATAGTAGGATAATATAAAGTAGAAAATTCTTTTGTTGCTCGTTGAAAATTTTCTAAAAATACAATAAGTTCTCTAATTTTCTCCCAATCAAGATTCCACAATCATATCATTTGGATTTTGATTATGGGCGTTAAAAATAAAGTAATAGGTTTTCTATAGTCATAAGCAACAACTAGTTGGTCATATAAAGAATTCCACCTAGTTGGTACTTCTTCTGAATTTTTCAGAAGATAGTCCACAATCGTGGCAAGTTTTTTTATATTCTTTTCTATGTTGAATTATATTATTTATAAAAATAAAGTGTATAGCAAATTGAATTTTTTAAAGAATATCTTGAAAAAGTCAAAGACCATACTTTAAAACTAAGTTATAAATATGGCAAGCATTTGATATGAAAATGTTTTGGAAAAGACGGAGTTAAAACATTTCTTAAAATACTAATAGCGAATTGTTAAGATGCATTATCTAATGTAATACTCATAACTTTATCGGTTATTCCGTAATAATCCATGATCAATAAATATTTTCTCAAATAAACTCACCAAAGGTGCCTACTATCTATATATATCTATATGCTAAAATACGTTTTGCATAGACCATTTATAATCTATCCAATGACAAAGTTACCGTTAAATAATCATTGCCGTTATTACTACTAACTATATCATCAGTTAAAGCAACTTTGCAATTTAAATGATATTATGAATAACTTAAATACTGTTGTTATTCATGTGCAAATTTAAATACATCTCTTTTAACAGTTGATCTAGGAAAACCTTTATAAGGAGGATTATACATATCTCTAATATAATGAATAAAACCAGAGATTCAGAAATGAAAAGGCAAACCCTCCACAAAGAACTAATTTTGCTAAGGCTTCCCTATCTTTATGTTTATCATATTTAGGGCCTACAACTCCCCGTCATAGGGTTAATTTGACCTGATTTCTCCAGACGAAGAGTATGTGAACCTTGTCCCGATTGAGAGGACGTTTGTTCACCGCTTTTTTCAATCATGTATTGGGCATGCAAGGCTTTGTGTTTTGCAACAGTGTGTCTTCCTAAACCCCGTCCCACCGTGACCTTGTCCAGCTTTTAAAAGAATAAACATTTTTACAAGTTTTACATACACTACTTGATTAGCTACGTCCTGTCAAAATATTTCCATACAACCGATTTTAATGGTCGCTTTGGGACCTCGTCTCATAGTAGGGATAGGAGGCATTTCACTAGTGGGTGTATCATCATCTTCATTAATAGGTGTATCATCAACTAGAGTGTCATCTAAATTAAAATCTTCTTCAATTTCGGGATAATCATTTGTGTCAAGATCATATGGTATTTCAGAAACATTTCAGATCTATAAAATCATCTTGTCTAGGAATAATCGAACAGAATACTAGAAGAAGTACCCTTGCCCTTGTTACCACCCCTACTGAAGAAGCGACCACTTACCCTTACCCAACATGCCTCTTAGTCCTTTCATTTTAATTATGCTAATAAATAGTTAAAGATAATGAAATTAAATGTGCTAAATGAAATAAAGACAAAATAATAATTTAATGAGAGAACGAATGTACCAAACGACGACGTAGAGTCGACGTGTAATCGAGGTTGAAAATTGAAACTTTGCTCGATAGATAATCCTCAGCTAGTTGCCAACTTCACTCCCGATTCTCAAATTAATAAATAGATTGAATATGTAGACAATGTTGTATAGAGAATTAGAGATTGATTGAGAGATTAGAGAGTAGAAAGATTTGTGAAAATAATAAGAAGAGGAATGAGGTATTTATAGGGGTTAAAAATAAATATAAAGGGGGTCGGGGGGGGTGGGGGAGGGGGGGAGGCCTAAAATGGTCGTTGTCAATGACCAAATGTAAAATGGCCGTTGGACAACGGCTATTTTGTGCAAAGGTCGAGCGGGATTTGGGGCGGGTCGGGGCGGGGTCGGGGCGGGTCGGGCGGGATCGGGGCTGTGGTCGAACTGGCGGGACCATACTCCGCCTGCTCGAGCCCGATCCGCTTTTTTTTTTTTTAATCTGGGTGTCGTGTCGGGGTGGTCGGAATTGGCCGGCCGAGACGGTCGGTCGGCCCGACCATCGCCACCTAATTGTTAGGGTGCAAAATCCTTTTCGTAGACATATGTTTGGATCTTGGCCCATTATGACCTTAAAATGTTTTAGGTCCGTATTCTACCTTGGGGTCGTAGAAGTATGTAAAATAGTGGGAGCTAATTAAATAAAAGGTCATGTTAAATTAGCATATTATGAATGTGTATAATTAGAAGAATGAATTTTTTATTGCATTTTTCCTATTTACCTATATCTTCAAATCTTCAGAATGTCGAACTTCTCAATGAAAATGCTAATGGAATCCAATAGATTGACTGGACCCAGCTTTATAGATTGGATCAGGAATGTAAGAATAGTCCTGAGACAAGAGAAAATTGAATATACATTGGACCAGGTATTCCCTACAGTGCCTGCGAAGGACTCTGCCGAATATGCAACCTTTGAAAAAATGGCTTATCAAAAACATTATGATGATGCCATTTCATCTCAGTGTTTGATGATGTCTTCTATGTCACCTACATTACAAAGACAACATGAGAACATGGGGCCCAATGAAATGTTGGTACATTTGAAGAGTCTCTATGACTCTCAGTCTCAAACAATGGAGTATGAGCTGCTCATAGAACTCTTTAAGTGTAAACTCATTGAATGGGGCCAAGTGTCACCACATGTGCTGAAAATGATTGAGTTGATAGAAAAGTTGAAATCCATTGAAATAAAGTTTCATGACAGAGTCGCTACCACACTCATCCACCATTCACTTCCACGTTCGTTCGAGAGTTTCATTATAAATTACAATATGAATGGAACTAAGGTGAAGTTGCCAGAATTGCATAATATGCTGAATTTTTTTGAATCTTCGGTCTCCAAAAGCAAACCTATTCTGATGGTTGGCTCCTCTAGTTATTCCAAACCGAAAGGTAAGGGACAACAGAAGAGGAAGGGCA
Source organism: Przewalskia tangutica (assembly GCA_029844215.1). Lineage (NCBI taxonomy): Eukaryota > Viridiplantae > Streptophyta > Magnoliopsida > Solanales > Solanaceae > Przewalskia > Przewalskia tangutica. The sequence goes on along the minus strand of CM056728.1, from coordinate 94,071,054 downwards.
AAGTTGTTGCTCCGGCAGCAGCAATGAAGCCCAAAGGAGGGACGACGAAGAAGAAGAAACTTCCAGCATCGGATGTGTGCATGACCTGCAATAGGAAGGGGCATTGGAGTTGTTGACACCCAATTTTGACCCTCTCTCCCATTAATAATCAATAAAATTAAACTAATTTTTAAACACCGCAAAATAATTTTAAAATACGCATATATAAGCATAAACATACATGAATAAGCAATTTAATAGTAGCGCTGCATTTACATAGAGCATTAAGCATTCATTAAATAGTACATTCGCATTTATTATTTTTATAACTTTTAAAGCAATTTTGTAAATAATTTAAACCCCACTTATTTCCCACTAATTAAAACCCAAAAACTAAAATTCTATCCAACACCTAAAATTCTATCCAAATTCGGCATTGCCTACAAAATCAGCCCATTCTTACAATACCAATTAAAACCACAACCCAAAATCCTAGCCCTTTATTTTTGTCCCCTCTATTTTTCAGCAAGCCCATTAGCCCTTATTTTATTTACTCCCCTTAACCAAATACACCCTAAAACCTAAAATTCTCCATTACAAAAATAGAAAAAAACGCAGCAGCTGCACCCAACTCAAACTACCGCCTCCATCAATGCCACGCCCAAATCTTGCATTTTCCTTTCCAAAACTTACCATAATAAGCTTACCATACAAATCCCCTATGGATTTTGGTAAGAATCACCCGAAATCTCTCCCAATCTCGCAATTAATACACCTTAATACTTACCATAAAACTTCCTTATTTGATTTCTGTAGGAATCACCAAAATTAGGGCGAAAACGGTAACAAAACCGTGTCCAATTCGCAATAAATCACCACAAATCGTAACCCAAATCATCATCAAAATATTAGAAAATTACCAAAAGTAAACGCACAAATATGTATAACTTACCCAAAATTAGAACCCTAAATGGTGACTATATAAATCAAACGATTTACACATCAAAGGGGCATCCTTTAGCATCAGTAAAAATCTCAATCGGTAGGCATCAATCAAGATCCAAAAATTGGTAGTCCAAGAGCAAGAACATAAATTTTGAAACCCCTTTCTTTCCATATAAGTCGAGAAATCAGCAAACAAGCTGGGCCTTTTTCATTCGCATAGCAATACAATTCGAGTGAATCGATGACTTGATACGCTACCTAGGTTCGCTGTCCGGAGAAAGAATGTCGCGGTCGAAAAAGGGCGTGACAGAAATGGCGACTCCACTGTGGATAAACATGTTCTTGACCAAAACATGCCTAGGGTTATTATTTGGCATTATTTTTGCATTTAATTTTTGGGTTGTAATTTGTTTTATTTGCAATTGTTGTAATTGCTATTTTTTTACCGCTTTCCTTAAACTAGCATTCCGTTCATACTTCTTCCACTCTGGAAAATTCACACAATCACACACTGCACGCGTTGGTGTGCTTCGCGCACCCGCAAATTTCTTTCAAAATACCCAAATTTTAGGAGAGTTGGCACTTGCGCGGAGTTAGATCGATTCGTCTGGTCAGCTACGTAGCCTTCTCACTCGAGTTGTCCGCTCGGAAACCTTGCGTCTAGTAAAGCAAAATCTTAGAAACTTAGGATAGAGTTATATCATCCTTTATTTTAAGGCATGCATGCATTTACCTTAGGTAGGTCAATCCTTGGCATTGACACCACAATTAGAAAAATGACAAAACTGATCAACGGGTTTCATGACCCAAATGACCAAAATCAGCATATTATGTGTTGCACAAATCATGATAAATGGATCCAAGCCAAAATGACATGCCAAGTTGGGAAACACAATTTTTTTTTTTCGCATTTGTATTATGATTCAGGTAATATGACTATAAGCGCAATTTAGTTTTAGGCTTATTATTTCAATAAACTTTAGTTTTGTTTCCCAACCAAAACATCTCACTCCAATGGCTTGGACTTATTTATCATAATTTTGCATATGTGGCGTTTAGGCCTACCTCTGGCGCAAAGAGACCCAATAAATGTTTAGGAATCGCTTTGTGCAATATATATGCTTGATATGTGTTAATCATATGCCTGATACTAACATGATTTGCTGCATTTTAAAGGATTTATCACTTTCCCCAAGGTCAATTTGTATTTGACTAAGCAATGACAGAGCATCAGCACTTCACGAGGTCAAGGGCGAGGAACGAAGATATGACTGGTTCAGGGGCGTCCGAGCTAAATGGTTTGGGGCTTGTCTCTGTTCCACCAGCGAAGCAGAAACTTCAGAGAAGAGGAATGTTACCAATAAGGATGAGTACCTTGCACATTTATTACAACAGATCGCAGACATGCAAATCAAGATGGAAAGGCTCAAAAATTTGACCAACTTGTCCATCAGTCTGAATACCCTCATGCCAGAACAAAGAACCGAGCTCACTGCTTCCAAAACTTTTCCGGATTTACCTTCACCTCCACATATCTCTCAAAGTTCACCTCGGAAACCGCAGAACAACAGCTCATACCAAACCATCCCTCGCCCAGCAAACCAACAACCCAACCCGCAGACGACCCCTTCGCCATATATATAGCCCAACCTCCGCCTACCTATATCCCCGCTCAGTCCTAACCGCCAGACCACCCTACACCATCATATATACCCATTGCCAACCCTAATAAGCAATACAAACCACTAGCATATGGGGTCGAAACTCAGCCCTTCATTATCCATGTGCTTCCCCAAGAGACAAACCATCATGAAGAAATGGAGAGGCAGTCCCGAACCAGAATGGATGAGGATGTAGCTAAGGAGATCTATAGTCTAAAAGAGGCTTTCCGGAGCATGCGGTCAAACAAAGGTCATGAAGGATTAGATTACGAGGATCTTTGCATGCACGTCGATGTGGAACTACCTGCAGGGTATAAAGTACCCAAATTTGACTTGTTCGACGGGAAAGGGAATCCCCATGCGCATTTGAGGTCGTATTGTGATAAGTTGATCGGAGTGGGCAAAAACCCGATAATTATCATGAAGCTGTTTATTAGGAGTTTGACTGGTGAAGCACTAGACTGGTATACTAGCCAAGACCCGCGCAAATGGTATGGTTGGAATGCATTAGTACAGGATTTCGTGGAACGGTTCAAATTCAATACAGATACCGTCTTAGACAGATTTTACTTGATGAAACTAGAAAGGAAGTCTACTGAAACATTCAGAGAGTACGCCATGAGATGGCGTTCGGAAGCGGCAAAGGTACATCCACCTATGGTAGAGAGTGAGATGACCACTCTGTTTGTACAATCCTTGAAGGATGCAACCTACTACGAGAGGATGATAAGCGTCATTGGACGGAGTTTTGCAAAAGTTGTTAGAATGGGTGACTTCGTGGAGGAAGGCATCAAAACAGATCGGATTACAAACCTGGCAGCTTTGCAGGCAACTGACAAAGCAATTCAATCAGGTTCAATAGGAGGCACCTCTCAGAGAAAGAAAGACACATCCTCCTCCTCCATGTTCATACAAGAGCGCAAGCCAGAACCATTTATGACGTACCAAAACACATCCCCTCCATCTTCATACTACAACTCAAATAACCAAAATCCCGCACCTTACTACCCATATCCACCTGCTCCATACCCCAATTACCACACACAACCTATATACACCGCCTCTCAAGCACCTGTTTACCCTGCTCCACATCGACCTGCATATCAAGCCCATCTGCAAAATCGAATGCCTGACAGAAGACCGCCCAAAAATCGTATTCCACTAGCTGAGCCCATACCTCAGGTGTATGAAAGGCTAAGAGCTGCAGGTTTACTCCAGCCGATTCCAGGAAAAATTCCCAACCCCATCCCGAGATGGTATGATGAAACCAAGCGTTGTACATACCACTCAGATAGCCCTGGACATGACACCGAGAATTGCCACACCCTCAGAGACAAAATTGAAGCATTATCAAAGAGAGAGTGATTCAGTTGAAAGATGCCGCCCCAAATGTGCTTAATAATCCTTTGCCAAATCACGGCAATGCTAATGTGCATGTGATAACTCTAGATGAAGAATACAATTTGGAGGGGACTATCAGGCCAGTCCTAAGAGAAGAAAGAGTTGAGTATTCCGCTTTCATTACCCTTGTTGAAGAATTGATGCCCACCGATCTTGCAAAGAAAAGAGACATTCCTTTTGCCAAAGCTCATTCCGCCCCTGATTCAGTTCGTGTGCCGAAAGAAGACGATACTGACAGCGAAGCACAATCCCGCCAAAGAACCAGCCAATCGTGATGCAGAGCAAGGAGGCAATTTCAAAGATTTGGACTTGCATCCCTGTCTTGGCCCACATAGAATCTAGATAAAAATAGCATATTAGTTTAGCAGAATAAGTTCAGTCTAGACTCATATTTAAGTTTTAATAATGCTTTGCTTCCGCTTGTTTATTTGAACTACTTTGACCTGATTCCCTTGGCAGGGATACGTAGGCGGCCATATCGGCTTCAGTCCCACTTTTAGAAAAATCACAATCCCTCTTTGCTTGTAATTTGAACTACGTTTGACCTGATTCCCTTAGCGGATACGTAGGCGACCATATTGACTTCGGTCCCACCTTTAGAATTTTAATTTTACCAAGTCTTGCTTGTAACGAACTACGTTATGACCTAATTCCCTCGTTGGGATACGTAGGCGGCCTAAATCGGCTTCGGTCACACAATTAGGAAGCTTCCTCTTTGTTTAGAAATAACAAAATACACACTTTTGGTAGGATAGACAAACAACCCCCAAGAGACTTGTTTTAAACCAAGCACCCTTGCATGTTTTAAAGCTAAAACTGGGACAATTTTGATAAAATGTTCATTTAGTCAATCCGACAGAAAATTATCAAAATACTCACTTTGTCACAAGCAATAGTTAATAATTAGCCATGGAAGGAAACCAGACAGGGGTTACAGGTCCAAACAAGCCAGGAGTGCAAATATCAAAGGATCGAAGCTGCAGAGTCAATACGAATTGACTCCACACAAAAAAAAACTCACAAGTTTTTTTTGAGCGCATGTTCTTCACAATGGCAGAAGTAGAAAATACAATAGCAGAAGCAAAAAAACACAATAAGCAGCTCGTTCATACTAGAAGAAACAGAAAAAAGAAACATCAGTAGAAAAGACAATCACAACCAAAACTCAAATTTCGCAGTTGTTCATATTAGCAGAAGCAACATAAGCAGAAAAAACAGCAACCATCAAAGTTCAAATGCCACAGCAGAAGCAAAGACAGCAACAATCAAAGTTCAAATTCCACAGCAGAAGCAAAAAGACAGTAACAATCAACGTTTAAATTCCACAGTAGAAGCAAAAAGACCGCAACAATCAATGTTCAAATTCCGCAGCAGGAGCAGTATAAGCAGAAAAGACAGCAACAATCAACATTCGAATTCGCAGCATCTAGCAAGTCCGTGCAGAGACGACATCAGCATTCGCAACATCCAGCAAATCCGTGCAGAGACGACATCAGCATTCGCAGCATCTAGAAAATCCGTGCAGAGATGACATAAGCATTCGCAAAGATCCAAAGAAGTCCGTGCAGAGATATCGGCGATTCGCGTATCCGAAATCCGTGCGAGACTACATCGGCGATTCAAACATCCAAAGAAGTTCGTGCGAGACTACATCGGCGTTCGCGGCGATCCAAAGAAGTTCGCTCGAGACGATATCGGCATTTGCGGCGATTCGCAAGTCGATGCGTAAACTACATCAACATTCACATTATCCAGCAAATCCGTGCAGAGACATCAGCATTCACAGCATCCAGCAAGTCCGTGCAGAGACGGCATCATCATTCGCAGCATTTAGCAAGTCCGTGTAGAGACTACATCAACATTCGCAGCACCCAGCAAGTTCGTGCGGAGACTACATCAGCATTCGCACAATCCAGCAAGTCTGTACAGAGACATCAGTATTCAGAAAGTCCGTGCAGAGACTACATCAGCATTCACAGTATCCAGTAAGTCCGTGGAGAGATGACATCAGCATTCACAACATTCAACATTCACAACATTCAGCGTGTCTGGGCATGGACGACATCAGCATTCGCATCATTCAGCACATATCAACATTTACAACATCACATCGATATAATGACACCATCAACAGCGTCGACATTACGTTACATAAGACGATATTCCTAACCATCTAATCACATTTCTTATATTCATGCTTTATTACTTTTTCTTAGCAGTTATGCACTAACTTCTTCTTGAGCTTTAGCCTACATGATCCTTAATTTACAGGAGCAATTGCAGAACATCTATGCAAGGACGATATATCCGCATTCACAATGGAAGCATGTCCACGCAAAGATGACATCTCAACACCACATTAACGTCAGGACACCATCAATAGCATCGCCAGCACGCTACCTAGGATAACATATCTACTCTCAGAATCATATTGCTTATATATCCATGCTTTATCATTTTTTTCCTTGATAGTTATGCACTAACTTTTTCTTGAGCAAATCATGCAGGAGCAGGAGCGCAACGTGAATTTTCTCTTACAGCGAACCGGGAAAATTTATTGGGGGCCAGTCTTCCCAACAAAGGGCAGAAGCGGCCTCGAGCATCGATCCACTCTCCAATAACCCAGTGCCATCATAATTCGACACTGGACACATATTAAATCTGCGTCAGTCCCACCTTTAGTTTCAGACACCAACAATCCAGTGTCAGTTTCTATCACCACGACTCAGTGTCATCATAATTCAACACTGAGACAGTTTGTGAATCCGCATCAACCCACTTTTAGTGTTTTACCACGGCAGCCCAGTGTCGTCATAACCCGAAACTGGGACAAATTTTGAATCCCCTTCAGCCACCTTTAGTATTTTACCATAACAGTTCAGGGTCGTCATAATTCGACATTAACACAAGTTTTGAATCCGCGTCAACCCACCTTTAGTGTTTTACCACGGTAGCCCAGTGTCGTCATAATTCGACACTGGGACAATTTTTGAATCTGTGTTAGCTTCGTTTCTATTTGCACTTGTATTTCTTAGCCTTCATTCTAATTCCGAGGATCGAGACAAAATTAGCTATAAGTCAACGTCTTTGTCTGAATACTCATCCATCATCTCCAGTCAAAGAGGGACAAGTTGTTGACACCCAATTTTGACCCTCTCTCTCATAAATAATCAATAAAATTAAACTAATTTTTAAACACCGCAAAATAATTTTAAAATACGCATATATAAGTATAAACATACATAAATAAGTAATTTAATAGTAGCGCCGCATTTACATAGAGCATTAAACATTCATTAAATAGTACATTCACATTTATTATTTTTATAACTTTTAAAGCAATTTTTTAAATAATTTAAACCCCACTTATTTCCCATTAATTAAAACCCAACATCTAAAATTCTACCCAACACCTAAAATTCTATCCAAATTCTGCATTGCCTACAAAATCAGCCCATTCTTACAATACAATTAAAAACACAGCCCAAAATCCTAGCCCTTTATTTTCGTCCCCTCTATTTTTCAGCAAGCCCATTAGCCCTTATTTCATTTACTCCCCTTAACCAAATACACCCTAAAATCTAAAATTGTTCATTACGAAAATAGAAAAAAACGCAGCAGCTGCACCCAACTCAAACCGCCGCCTCCATCAATGCCACACCCAAATCTTGCATTTTCCTTTCCAAAGCTTACCATACAAATCCCCTATGGATTTTGGTAAGAATCACCCGAAATCTCTCTCAATCTCTCCCTTAATACACCTTAATACTTACCATAAAACTTCCTTATTTGATTTATGTAGGAATCACCAAAATTGGGGCGAAAATGGTAACAAAACTGTGTCCAATTCGCAATAAAATCACCACAAATCGCAACCCAAATCATCACCAAAAAATTACAAAATTACCAAAAGTAAACGCACAAATCTGTACCAAAAAGATTATCTAAAATCGTCCCAATAATAGTCCAATAATCGCACCAATAGCTTACCCAAAATTAGAACCCTAAATGGTGACTATATAAATCAAACTATTTACACATCAAAGGGGCATCCTTTAGCATCAGTAAAAATCACAATCGGTAGGCATCAATCAAGATCCAAAAATTGGTAGTCCAAGAGCAAGAACATAAATTTCGAAACCCCTTTCTTTCCATATCAGTCGAGAAATCAGCAAACAAGATCGACCTTTTTCATTCGCATATCAATACAATCCGAGTAGATCGATGACTTGATAGCTGCCTCGGTTCGCTGCCCGGAGAAGGTATGTCGCGGTAAAAAAAGGGCGTGACAGAAGGAAGGACTGTACAGCTCCAGGAGGAGGGATGACACTAGGTGCACCATCCTCTAGTGGAAAAGGTATGTTTGTAATTGAAATTAATCTATCTATAAATGATTCTCATTCCTGGGTACTAGATACCGCTTGTGGCTCACACATTTGTATAAATGTGCAGGGGATAACTAATAGCAAGAAGGTCGGACCTCGAGAGGTGGACCTGCGTGTCAGAAACGGAGCACGTGTTGATGTTGAGCACATGGGAGATTATAGATTAGATTTACCTTCCGACAATATTTTAATGTTAAACAATTGTTATTATGTTCCTTTTTTGACAAGGAACATTATTTCCATTCCTGTTCTTGACACTGAGGGCTTTTCTTCAAGCATTAATAATAGAAATATGATTTTGGCTTATGATAATGTTGTGTATGGATTGCACCTCTTGTGAATAGATTGTATACATTAAACTGCCGCAGGGAATTTTCAATATACAAAATAAAAGAGCTAAGTTAAATGAAAGAAATTTTACCTATTTGTGGCATTGTAGACTTGGTCAAATCAATCAAACGAGGATAGAACGGTTGAAGAAATTAAATTATCTTGAACCATTTGACTTACAATCTTATGGTAACTGTGAATCCTGTTTGAAAGGTTAGATGACCATTAAACCTCTTTCTGGAAAGGAGATATGTGCCAAGGAGGTGCTTGAGTTGGTACATACTGACGTTTGTGGATTATTTTTTACTAAAGCTAGAGAAGGTTTCTCTTACTTTATTACTTTTACAGATGACTTATCAAGGTATGGATATGTGTATCTTATGAGACACAAATCTGAGGTCTTCGAGAAGTTTAAGGAGTTTAAGTGTGAAGTTGAGAAACAACTCTCAAAGAGTATCAAGACTCTCTGATCTGATCGTGTGGGTGAATACTTAAGTAGAGAATTTCTTGAATACTTAAAGCTACATAGAGTTCATTCTGAATGGACACCTCCTGGAACACCACATATGAATGGTGTTGCCGAGAGGAGAAACTAAACCTTGCTTGACATGGTTCGTTCCATGATGAGCTTTTCAGTTCTTTCTGCATACCTTTGGGGATACGTTATTCTAACCTCGATATATGTTCTGAACAGAGTTCCTTCTAAATCAGTTGAAAAGACGTCATATAAGGTATGGTGTGGCAATGTCACGACCCAACCCCGGGGCCGCGACTAGTACCCTACCGGGGTACCCTGTCAGGTATATGTCAGAGAATAGCAGCGGAACATACATAACACATAACTTATAAAAGTGGTAACATCATCGCCACCGATAAGTGTCGCTTTCCAGAAAACATACTTAAACACAGTATAGTAGTACAACTGGTTCATATAGCCCAAAACATACCTGTGACCACGCACTTAAAGATAACAAGCGTGGCGGACAGGGCCCCGCCATACCTCGAATGTACAAAATACCTATAGCATCGTGGAATGTCCGTACTAATAAACAAGCTTCCGAGGAATGGAGCTTCGACACGGAATAGTGATCCTAAGAACGAGGATCCACACCGCCTACCCTTACCGCAGATTTAACGCACCCCAGGAAGGGGGTCAGTACACAATATGTACCAAGTATGTAAAGATGGAAAATACTGTAATAGTGATATCATAAGTCTAAAAGTAAGCTGGGGTCATAGAAGAAAATCAAAATACCTTTTACTGTGTCTTACTAACAATGAGAATGACAAGTATATATAATACTGCATAAAATAGGGGCCTTAGGATCAAAACAGGGTACCTCGCCCGTAGTATCGATAAGCACCCCTACTCCTGGGACTATTTCACCCGCATAGGTCCTGTGGACCCGCATAAGGTATTCCTCGCATAGGCTGTACCTGCCCGCATGGGACTATTTCACCCGCATAAGCCCCTAAGGACTCGCATGAGGTATTCCTCGCATCATGGGTAGCAAATCCACGGAACAGGTGGTATAACGATCTTGGGGACTTACCTCGATATACTCTTACCCCGGCCAGATGGTATAACGATCTTGGGACTTTCCTTCGATATACTCTTACATCAAGCGGTGGTATGGCGATCTGGGCTTGCCTCGACATATACTCTTACACCGAAGAAGGTGGTATGGCGATCTGGGGCTTGCCTCGCATATACTCTTACCCCGAGAAGGTGGTATAACGATCTTGGGCTTGCCTCGATATACTCTTACCCTAGCTCAAATCACATCATATCATAATCATAAATAAGTTAAGAAAACTTATAACTTCTTATTAGTCTTGTTCATATACCCTCTCATTTTAGTTTACTTAAGGCACTTAATCATATCTTTAATAAAAGAAAACCGGGAATTTAACCCAAGTACTACATACTTCAACTCTTTTAAAAATGACTCTTCTTTATACATAAAAACCCTTGGAAATTGATGCCTTAAAACCAATTTGCCTCTTCATATACTTATCTTACTTTAGAGTAAATCTCTTCTCATTAACCTTTTATGAAGCTAATAAACCAACTTTCCATAAAGTTGTTATATTAACTCTATACTTTAGTAAAATCATACTTTTCCCCTAACCAAGGGACTTATACATTCTTAAAATGAAACAAGTCATTATATACTTAAAACAGGTAAGAATACCAAATCTTGTACGTCTACCGTACTACTTAGTTTCATCTATTCATGCTCAAGAGATAGGAAAACTTCACATACCTTTTTGATCAGTCCACTTGCTAAGTCCAAACTACCGCAAGTAATATGTCAACCTAAAATAACCATGATACGTTCATTAACCTCTAATTTCAATGTAGAATAATCTAAACTCAAAGCCACTAAATTCTATGGAAAATTGGGCAGCATTTCCTTTGTTTCTACATACTTTGCCACCTTTCACAAGGCCGAATTTATCATCCAAACGCCACATTTAAGGCTCAACAATCCAACACTTCAAAGGGGATTACACACCTAAACTTGGGTGTGTAAAATTCTGCCCCAATAGGTACAACAATTCACTAAATAATTCTAAGGTAGTTTTTAGGCTACAACATGCTCATAATATCTTCTTAACCAATTCCTTCACATTCAAACCATAGTTCTTACATGCAATGAGTCTAAGAGCATTATTTACTACCACAAGTTCTTCCTTCTTAACATGCAACACTAAAAACTAATTATAAAGGAGGAATCATTACCTTAGAGCTTTAGCCAAATTTATTCCAACAATTTTGCTAGCCTCCTTTCCAAGAACACCACCACAACAACCTTCACAAGCTAGCCACAAGCTTCCCTCTTTCTTTTACTTTTTCAGATTTTTCTTTAGGCTTGAATTTCTCTTGGAATTTTAGAGAGAAGTGGGAGCTTAAGCTTTAGAGAGAGAGAGAAATTGGAAGATGACCAAGTCTTCAAGACTTGGTCAATATATTGCATGCAAGAAAATCAGATGGGGGGGGGACACTTGTCACCCTCCCAAGGTCTTTTAAAAGAAAAACTAACTTTTTCTAAGTTTTTCCGCCCAAAACTCTCGCCTCGGCGCCGCGGCCCCGCCGCCGGCGCTGAAACCTCCGCAGCCTCTCTGAACTTTCGCGTGCATCGCAACTTCAGCGACCTCAAGATTTCAGCGCCAAGCGCCAGATCCGCGCCGCAGCCGCGCTTTGTCCAAACACATTTCTGTCCGATCACAAGACCGAACTTGTAATTCTCATAACTTTCTACTCCGACGTCCTATCGACGAACGGTTGGTTGCGTTGGAATCTAGACTCAACGAACTACGCCCTAGGCCTTTGAAACACTTAGGAACTCTCAATGAACCAGGTCATAACCCGCCTTAAAGTTGACTAAGACCCGTCCGGAATAATCCGTCAACCTATCCTTTGAAAATTTTAAGTCTTACATGCTTCAGACGCCTCTCATACGTAGGGTCAGAACTACGGGGTATAACATTCTCCCCCCCTTAGAAACATTCGTCCCGAATGTTCCTTCTAGGCTTACTCAAAACACAACATCGACATAGACCCTTTCAACTATTCTTTTGCAAATAAAGAAGCTCCACGAGCCACAACATACTGAAGCGTAAATGCTAAATCAAAACTAACAAGCAGGAAAGTGGGTTACCTGGAGGTGTAGGAAATAGGTGAGGGTACTTCTTCATCATGTCATCCTCTGCTTCCCACGTCATTTCCTCCCTGTTCTCGTTCCGCCATAGGACCTTGACGGAAGCCACGTCTTTCGTCCGAAGTCGTCTAACCTGACGGTCGAGTATCGCTATGGGACTCTCCTCATACGATAACTCCTCTGTCACTTGGACATCATGAACCGGGTGCACTCTAGATGGATCTCCAACACATTTCCGCAACATGGACACATGGAAGATTGGATGTACCGCCTTCAAATCGGACGGCAGATCTAACTCATAGGCAACCCTGCCTACCTTACGGACAATCCGATACGGCCCAATGTACCTTGGGCTAAGCTTCCCCTTCTTTCCAAATCTCATCACGCCCTTCATGGGCGATACCTTTAGAAAAACCCAATCATCTATCTCAAATTCCAAGTGTCGACGCCGATGATCTGCATACGACTTGCCGACTCGCCGCCAACAACCGCTCTGGATAAGCTTCACCTTATCCATCGCTCACGAACTAAGTGCGCCCGACTAATCGAACTTCTCCCACCTCGAACCAACAAATCGGTGACCTGCACTTCCTCCCGTATAAGGCCTCATAAGGCGCCATCTGAATACTAGAATGGTAGCTGTTGTTGTAAGCAAACTCCACAAGAGGCAAATGATCCTCCCAGCTATCCCTAAAATCAATAACACAAGCCCGCAACATATCCTCGTTGTTCGGATAGTACGCCGCCCCGTCCGCTTGGCCCGAGGATGAAACGCCATCTTGAGACTCACTGTGTCCCTAACCCTTCTCAAAAGACCTCCGAAGTTAGCCGAGAATCGGGCCTCTATCCGATATAATCGACACCGACTCGCGCGATCTCACAATCTCTCTAATATATAATCTGGCATAGTCCTCAGCTGAGAACGTCGTCCTGACCGGAAGAAAATGGGCTGATTTCGTCAGCCTGTCGACAACTACCCAAATGGAATCATGCTTCCTCTGGGTGGTAGGTAACCCTGTAATAAAATCCATATTTATCACCTCCCACTTCCAAGTCGGAATATCAATAGCCTGCAATGACCACCGCTTCGTGCTCAATCTTAACTCGCGACAATTCCCGCATCGTGCCACGAACTCCGCAACGTCCCGCTTAAGGCCATCCCACCAATACACACATCTGAGGTCATGATACATCTTAGTCGACCCCGGATGAATAGAATAACGAGCACTGTGTGCCTCTGCAATCCGACGAAGTCTGCTACATCGGGAACGCACAACCGGCCCTCGAATCTTAGCACCCCATCAGGCGCTACCTCAAATAGACTCTTCTCCTTCTGGAGAGCTGCATCTCGGTACCGTACCAAAATCGGATCCTCTTCACCTCCTCGACGATAGAAGACTCGACAACCTCTCGAACCCGAATTCCATCACTATCAGAATCAACCAAACGAACCCCAAGGCTCGCTAGCTGATGTATCTCTCGGACCATATCCCTCTTCTGCGGTGAACATCGCACGGACTACCCATCGACCGCGACTAAGGGCATCTGCAACTACATTGGCCTTCCTGGGTGGTATAGAATATCAACATCGTAATCCCAAGTAGCTCCAACCGCAGTCTCGCCGCAAGTTCACTCCTCCGCCGAAGATATCCGAGGCTCTTGTGGTGCGTGTAAATGTCCACATGAACTCCATATAAATAGTGTCTCCGCATCTTGAAGGCATGAATCATCGCCGCTAACTCCAAGTCATGTGTGGGATAGTTCTTCTCATGCTTCCTTGCCGCCGTGGACGCATAAGCTATAACCTTGCCGCGGCCGCATCAAAGACGCACTCCAAGCCCGACACTGACGCGTCACAATAAACAACATATCCATCTAAGCCCTCCGGAAGAGTAAGAATCGGGCGGCCAACTTCTCCTTTAGCAATCGGAAACTTTCTCACAAGTATCCGCCCACGAACATAGCCGCTTTCCGAGTCACTTTAGTCAAAAGTCTTTGAAATAAGCAAACTTCTACAAACCTCCGATAATAACTCGCAAGGCCCAAAAGCCGCGCACTCCGCTTGTAGTGAGTTTGGGCCAAGTCTTATCGCTTCAATCTTGCCAGATCAACCCGAATACCATCGCCCCATAACATGTCCTAAGAAAGCCATCGGCCACCCAAAACTCGCATTTCGAGAACTTGGCATACAATCACGGCCCCTCGAGACCCCCAATACCGTCCTCAAATGATCTGTATGCTCCTGCTCTGTGCACGAATACACCAAGATATCATCAATAAACACTATAACGAATGTATCCAAGAATGGCCTGAACACCCTATTAATCAAATCCATGAATACTGCTGGGGCGTTGGTCAACCCGAAAGACATTACCCTGAACTCATAGTGCCCATACCGGTCCCGAATGCGATCTTTGGGATATCTATCTCTAACTCGCACTTTGATGATAACTGCACCGCAGTCTATCTTGAAAACACTTTGCACCCGCAACTGGTCAAACAAATCGTCAATCTCGGGAGGGATATCTATTCTTGATAGTTACCTTGTTCACCGCATGTAATCAATACACATACGCAGCTGGCCCCATCCTTCTTCTTTACAAATAACACCGTGCTCCCTGTGAGAAACACTTGGCCTAATAAAGCCTTTCTCCAGCAAATCTTTCAGCTGGTCCTTCAACTCCTTCAGCTCGGCAGGTGCCATCCTGTATGGTGGAATAGATATCGGTCGAGTATATGGCGCCAAATCAATGCAAAACTCAATCTCCCTCTCAGGAGGGATACCCGGAAGCTCGTCTGGGAATACGTCTGGAAACTACCTAACGATCGAATCGATCAAGGTCCCAGATCTCACCTCGTGATCGAATACCGAACCATATGGTAGATATACCCTTCCGCACCATCTTCCTAGCCTTAAGGTAAGAAATAAACTTACCTCTACGACGCAGATTCCCTTCCACTCGATAATCGGCCACGAAACCGAACCGAACTAATCTCTCTCTACAGTCCACGTGGGCATAGCAAGACACTAGCCAATCCATACCCATAATCACATCAAAGTCTGTCATATCCAACTCTATCAAGTCGGCTAGAGTCTGACGACTATCTATAGTCACAGGGCAAGCCTTATACACCCGCCGCCTACCATCGAA
Organism: Przewalskia tangutica; assembly: GCA_029844215.1. NCBI lineage: Eukaryota > Viridiplantae > Streptophyta > Magnoliopsida > Solanales > Solanaceae > Przewalskia > Przewalskia tangutica. Next base: position 94,055,536 of record CM056728.1, on the reverse strand, counting down.
TCACTCATCGCATAGCCACCTTAAAAGGTCTTATGGACTCGGGCTCTATCCCTATTCTACTGGCAATATGAGGAGATATGTAGGACAAGGTAGAACCTGGATCTATCAAAGCATATACATCACAGCAAGAAACTAATAATGTACACGCGACATCCGTGACGCCTCCGGTCCCGCTGATCGACATAGCATATATGCGTTACGAGGACCGCTAGAATCGAACCCCTACCACGACCTCGCCGCGCTGCTGCCCATAAGTACTTCTCGCTCCGGCGTCTAACCATCAAGATGAAGATCCAAAGAATGCACCGCCGGTGAACTGTAATGCTCCCGCCGCCTAAATACGACAATCTTCTTCGATGGCCTCGCTACACAAGAGTAGCACGCCTCGAATCCATACGGCACTCGACCGGATGAGACCTACCGCATCGAACGCACCGAGAGGTAGGTGGTCTCGATTGCGCTGGTCTCGCCTCGAAAACACGAAGTCTGGAGCCCGACCGCTTCCCGAATAACCATGATGATCAGACCTCCTACCGGAAAACTGAGAAGGAGCACTCTGTGCTGGCTGGAATGTGGACTCGTTCGCAGGCCGCCGCCTAAAACTACCCCGAGAACTCGCTGTCCCGCCCTCTGGCCGCCCAAATCTAGCCGATCCCGCTCTCGCCTCAATCTCGCGGCACGCCGCATCTCCGGCAATATCCATCCCTGGCTGAAGAGCCACCCCCAAGCATACAGTAATTATATGACGGTCTAACCCCATCACATATCGATGAACCCTGTCTGTCATGTCAGCTACTATGGTGTGCGTATATCTGGCCAAGGAGTCGAACTCCAGGCTGTACTCCCTGATAGTCCTCCCGTCCTATCTCAAGGTCAAGAACCTATCTACGCGGGCTCTCCTCACCTCAGGAGGCAAGAAGTGGTCTAGGAACGCCTCCGTGAACTCCTCCCAATCAGCTGGAAGAGCATCCTCACCCCTCGACAATACCCATGACTCAAACCAGTTCAACGTAATATCGCATAACCGGTAAGAAGCTAGTATAACAGACTCAGTCCCCGATGCCCTAAGGACCTGCATGGTCCGCTGTAACTGCCGGACAAACTCCTGCGGATCCTCCTCAAATCTCGAACCATAGAACTCGGGTGGGTGACAACCCAAGAAATCCCGAATCAGTAAGCTGGCTCTAGGTTGCCGCTCGCTCGCCGCCGCCGCCACTACGCTGTCAAGAATCGAACTGCTCTCGTAATCTCGTACTAAGACCGATCGTGGACTGGAGGCTCGTGCATCATGTCTCGCAGGCCGTCGCTGCTCGAACTCGCTGAGGCCGAGACGACGTGGAACCGCCGCCCTAAACATCATCTCGTAAGGATCGGGCTCGTGCTCGTGACTCTCCGCCCCACTAGCAAAGACTCTCACCGCTTTGCCCTTCCGGGCGCGTTGCCTTGCGCGAGGCATAATCGATACATAAAGGAAAACATCGAGGAGGTTCAACCTATAACTCACTCTATTGCACGATCTTAGAGTGAAAGAATGGAAACCAATCCTAAATATCCTGCAGCCTCTCACGATTATAGATGTGGTGCACAACACACGATAATCAAGACTTACTAGACACGGTGCGTAGACACTTTCCGAGGACTAATCGCTCGATACCACTTTTGTCACGACTCAACCCCGGCCGCGACTAGTACCTACCGGGTACCGCCGTATATGTCGAGAATAGTGCGGAACATACATAACACATAACTTATAAAAGGGTAACATCACCGCCACCGATAAGGTCGCTTTCCATAAAACATACTTAAACAAAGTATAGTAGTACAACCGTTCATATAGCCCAAAACATACGTGACCACGCACTCTAAAGATAACAAGCGTGGACAGGCCCGCCATACCCCGAATGTACAAAATACCTTTAGCATCGTGGAATGTCCGCACTAATAAACAAGCTTCCGAGGAATGGAGCTTCGACACCTAATAGTGATCCTAAGAACGAGGATCCACAATCGCTACCCTTACCGCAGATTTAACGCAGCCCCCGAGGAAGGGGGTCAGTACACAATATGTACCAAGTATGTAAAGCTGTAAAATACTGTAATAATGATATCATAAGTCTAAAAGTAAGCTGGGGTCATAGAAGAAAATCAAAATACCTTTTACCAGTGCCTTACTAACAATGAGAGTGACAAGTATATATAATACTGCATAAAATAGGGGCCTTAGGATCAAAACAGGGTACCTCGCCCGTAGTATCGATAAGCACCCCTACTCCTGGGACTATTTCACCCGTGATAGTCCCGTGGACCCGCATGAGGTATTCTCGTGATAGTCAGACTTCGCGTGGGACTATTTCACCCGCATAAGCCCCTAAGGACTCGCATGAGGTATTCTCGCATCATGGGTAGAAAATCCACGAGCAGGTGGTATAACGATCTTGGGACTTACCCTCGATATACTCTACCCCGGCCAGATGGTATAACGATCTTGGGACTTTCCCTCGGATATACTCTACATCAAGCGGTGGTATGACGATCTTGGGGCTTGCCTCGACATACTCTTACATCAAGAAGGTGGTATGACGAACTTGGGCTTGCCTCGACATACTCTTACCCCGGAGGTGGTATAACGATCTTGGGCTTACCCTCGGATATACTCTTACCCTAGCTCAAATCACATCATATCATAATCATAAATAAGTTAAGAAAACTTATAACTTCTTATTAGTCTTGTTCATATACCCTCTCATTTTAGTTTACTTAAGGCACTTAATCATATCTTTAATAAAAGAAAACCGGGAATTTAACCCAAGTACTACATACTTCAACTCTTTTAAAAATGACTCTTCTTTATACATAAAAACCCTTGGCAATTGATGCCTTAAAACCAATTTGCCTCTTCATATACTTATCTTACTTTAGAGTAAATCTCTTCTCATTAACCTTTTATAAAGCTAATAAACCAACTTCCCCTAAAGTTGTTATATTAACTCTATACTTTAGTAAAATCATACTTTTCCCCTAACCAAGGGACTTATACATTCTTAAAACGAAACAAGTCATTATATACTTAAAACAGGTAAGAATACCAAATCTTGTACGTCTACCGTACTACTTAGTTTCATCTATTCATGCTCAAGAGATAGGAAAACTTCACATACCTTTTGATCAGTCCACTTGCTAAGTCCAAACTACCGCAAGTAATATGTCAACCTAAAATAACCATGATACGTTCATTAACCTCTAATTTCAATGTAGAATAATCTAAACTCAAAGCCACTAAATTCTATGGAAAATTGGGCAGCATTTCCTTTGTTTCTACATACTTTGCCACCTTTCACAAGGCCAAATTTATCATCCAAACGCCACATTTAAGGCTCAACAATCCAACACTTCAAAGGGGATTACACACCTAAACTTGGGTGTGTAAAATTTTGCCCCAATAGGTACAACAATTCACTAAATAATTCTAAGGTAGTTTTTAGGCTACAACATGCTCATAATATCTTCTTAACCAATTCCTTCACATTCAAACCATAGTTCTTACATGCAATGAGTCTAAGAGCATTATTTACTACCACAAGTTCTTCCTTCTTAACATGCAACACTAAAAACTAATTATAAAGGAGGAACCATTACCTTAGAGCTTTAGCCAAATTTATTCCAACAATTTTGCTAGCCTCCTTTCCAAGAACACCACCACAACAACCTTCACAAGCTAGCCACAAGCTTCCCTCTTTCTTTTACTTTTTCAGATTTTACTTTAGGCTTGAATTTCTCTTGGAATTTTAGAGAGAATTGGGAGCTTAAGCTTTAGAGAGAGAGAGAAATTGGAAGATGATCAAGTCTTCAAGACTTGGTCAATATATTGCATGCAAGAAAATCAGATGGGGGGGGACACTTGTCACCCTCCCAAGGTCTTTTAAAAGAAAAACTTACTTTTTCTAAGTTTTTCCGCCTAAATCCGCCGGCGCTGCTGCCCACGGCGCCGGCAATAAACCTCCGCAGCCTCTTCAACTTTGGCGCGCCGCCCTGCACCTGGCGCTGGCTGCAACTTCAGCGACCTCGCATTTCGCGCCGCCTCGCATCCGCGCCGCTTCGCCGCTTTGTCCAAAACACATTCGTCCGATTGCGACCGAACTCGTAATTCTCATAACTTTCTACTCCGACGTCCTATCGACGAACGGTTGGTTGCGTTGGAATCTAGACTCAACGAACTACGCCCTAGGCCTTTGAAACACTTAGGAACTCTCAATGAACCGGGTCATAACCCACCTTAAAGTTGACTAAGACCCGTCCGGAATAATCCGTCAACCTATCCTTTGAAAATTTTAAGTCTTACATGCTTTCGTACGCTCTCATACGTATGGTCAGAACTACGGGGTATAACAGGAAAGAAGCCATCACTTAGACACATGAGGCCCTGGGGGTGTCCTGCATATGTCAAGAAGTTGATCACTGATAAGTTGGAGTCTAAAAGTGAGAAATGGTACTTCGTTGGGTATCCAAAAGAAACTAAGGGATAATATTTCTATCTTCCTGGAGAACATAAGATATTTGTTTCTATGAATGTAACTTTTCTTGAAGATGAATATGTCTACAAGAAAGAGAGTTGCACAGAGATAGAACTTGAAGAAATTCAAGAACAAAGTAACATAGAGGTTGAACCCTTGCCGAGTAAACAAGGCAAGAATTCAGTGAGAGCTTATGGAGAAGATTGGGTACTCAGGGTACGCCCTTCGGCCAGTGGGAGTACTACAAGGAAAGATGCAGAAATGCAAAATTCTCCTGCACAGACCTTGGGAGCTAGTGCACCAGTTGTACCTCCTTTCATTCAGGAAAGACATGAAAATTACATTCCTGAAAGCTCTAATATTGGTGGATCAACCAACACACAAGAACCCTCTAACAATCAGAATATACTTGTAACTGAACTGCAAGACACTCTACTCTGTTGGTCTGCTAGAACTCATCGTCCTCCGGAAAGACTAAATCTACTTATGGAAACACAAAATGAGTTAGATATTCCAGATGATGATGAGCCTAGAACCTACAACGAAGCAATGCTAGACATTGATTCGAAGCGATGGCAAGAAGCTATGAAATCTGAAATGAAATCTATGTATATCAATCAAGTGTGGAACTTGGTTGATTTGTCGAATGGGGTTAAACCCATAGGATGCAAATGGGTCTTCTAGAAGAAGATTGATGCATCTGGCAAGGTTCAGACTTATAAAGCTAGACTAGTGGCTAAAGGTTTTACTCAGCATCCTGGCGTAGATTATGATGAAACTTTTTCACTGGTGGCTAAGATAAAGTCTATTCGGATATTACTTGCTATAGCTTCACATTATGATTATGACATTTGGCAGATGGACGTCAAAACCGCATTCCTCAATGGTAATCTAATTGAGGAAGTGTATATGAAATAACCCGAGTTTTTTCATCTGAGTCCAGACCAAATGTTGTGCGCAGGCTACAGAAGTCCATTTATGGGCTTAAGCAAGCCTCTAGGAGTTGGAACAATTGCTTTGACAAGGCTATCAAATCTTTTGATTTCGTCAGAAGCAAAGAGGATCCTTGTGTTTATATCAAACACAAGGATGACGGTTTGTCTTCATTATTCTATATGTTGATGGCATATTGATAATGGGAGACAATAAGTCTCTTATGCAGTCAGTTAAGGATTGGTTTTCCAAGACCTTCATGATGAAGGATTTAGGTGAAGCCTGCTACATTCTGGGAATTAGGATCTATAGAGATCGACCTAACAGATTGTTGTGGTTGTCACAGTCAATCTACATAGACAAAGTGCTTATATGTTTTGTAGTGGAAAATTCCAAGAAAGGCGGTATTCCAATGGGTAAAGGCATCAAGTTATCTAAGAAGGGTTGCCCTTCTAGTGCTGTAGAACTTGAGCGCATGAAGATGAACCCATATGCTTCGGCTATAGGATCGATCATATATGCCATGACCTGTACTAGGCCAGATGTGGCCTTTGCACTTAGTATGACTTGCAAGTTCTAGCAGAATCCTGGTGAGGAACACTGGAAAGTAGTCAAGAGTATTCTTAAGTATCTCAGACATACTAAAGATTACTTCTTAGTCTATGGTGGAGGAGATAAGCTGGTTGCCACTGGGTTTACCGATGCTAGTTTCCAGACAGATGTTGATGATTTCAAATCTCAGTCTGGTTACACGTTCATTTTCAATGGAGGAGCAGTAAGTTGGAAGAGTTCCAAATAAGCTACTAATGTTGACTCGACTACTGAAGCGGAGTACATTGATGGATCGGAAGCTGTTAAAGAAGCTGTCGCGATTTTTGAGTTCCTGAAGAAACTAGGGGTTGTTCCGAGTGCTAATTGTCCAATAACCATTTATTGTGACAACACTAGTGCAATTGCATAAGCAAAGGAACTAAGATCAACTAACAGAAAAAAGCACAACAAGAAGGCTTACGCATCCATAGTCAAAGGAAACTGTGATGTTTCAAATGGAAAACGTCTGCATTTTGTCGCTGATTGTCGTAATGTGGGGCCTCTAGACTTACCTAGGGGTGATTTGGATGATCTTACTGAAACTGTTGGGCATCTTTTGGTTAGCTACTTCGCGGGGTCCTACCCGGGAAGCTTGGCATTAAGGAAGCTATGTAGCTCATGGGGAGTTGCATACCGCTTTAATGTCCACGCTTCGGGTTGGATTTTCTTCAAGTTTAGCACGAAAGTTGACAAAGAGAAGGCCAATGGGCGACATTTTGTTTATAGCACTCCATTTATACTAAAGGACTTGCCTCAGTGCTTCACCTTTGACAAACATGAGATATGTACCATTCCAATATGGGTAAGGCTCCCGTCCCTTCCATTAGAGCTTTGGAACGTTAATGCTTTGAGCCGTATCTTGTCACGTATTGGCAAACCTATTGGAACCGATAAGCTCACTAGTGGAAAAGAGCTTCTCTCGTATGCACGGGCTCTAGTCGAGATAGACCTCTCCAAAGGTACACTTGATGCTATTGAACTCAAACTTTGGGACGGCACCATCATTGACCAAAAGCTTGTTTATGAAAAGCTACCGGACTACTATGAGAAATTCCATATGATTGGGAACTTCACTATGGGTTGTGAGAAGCATTACGCCGACACTAATAGGCGGGTACAAGGGAAAGGCGTGACACAAACCCCCAATGCCAAGACAAAGGGGGTACACACCTACTTAGACTCACCCGAGGTGGAAGATGTGACTATGGATACTAACGGGAATGGTAGCCATGCTAAATATAGTAGCCAACCTTTGGTTTCACAGACCGGGGCTGGCATAGGTCGGATTTTGGAAAATGCGGAAGGAAGGGGTCAACCATTTGGACCACAAACCGTGGTTGACACAGGTCAGAATTTGGATATTTCGGGTGTGGGTGGCCATCCTTCTGGGGCACAAACCAAGGCTGGCAAACGTCAGAACTTTATTGAGGGCGACTATAGGGGCCTCGTGGGTACTAAATGGAGTATTGGCGAGACACACATATGGGATAGCAAACCCGTGATTCAGAGCGAGGTTGTCTTGGGTATGAGTTTGAGAGCGGTATCGGATTTTGGTGGTCAGCCTTCAGGGACACAAACCGGGGTGGACAAAGGTCGAAACTTTATTGCGGGTGACTTTAGGGCCCCCGCGGGTACTAAAAGGAGTATTGGCGAGACACGCATAATGGAGAGCCAACCCGTGATTCAGAGAGAGGTTGGCTTGGGTATGAGTTTGGGAGCGGTAGCAGATTCGGGTGGTCATTCTTTGGGGACACAAACCGGGGTTGACAAAGGTCTGAACGTTATTGCGGGTGACTTTAGGGCCCCTGCGAGTACTAAAGGGAGTGTTGGCGAGGCAAGCATAATGGAGATCTATCCCGTGATTCAGAGAGAGGTTGGCTTGGGTATGTGCTTGGGAGCGGAAGCGGATTCGGGTGGTCAACCTTCGGGGACACAAATCGGGGTTGACAAAGGTCGGAACTCAACACCGGGAGACCATAGGGGTCCCTCCGAATCTAAGGGAAGTGGTCGGTGTATTTTATATACAATTTTTGAGTCATTTTTAGTTAGTATTTTATCCATTTTGTTGATGTTCAGTGTAGTATTAGGGTCGTTTTTCTTCCTTTTGTGTCACAGCGGTAAAAAATGGAGAAATGACGAAAAGAAGACGAAATGAGCATAATTGAGATGAAATTGCACACTAAAAGGGCCAATAAATGAAGTCTAAGAAGTCTCGGAAACTATAGAGGAGATCAGACGAAGTCTGGATGAAAAAAGGACGACGAAACGAAAATCCACCAGAAAAACGCCTCAGCGCATGTGCGAATGTTCGAAAATTGATTTATTGCGAGTTTTTATTTGTGCATCGGACTGCAGGGCCACGGCGCCGACGCGGTATTTTTGACGTTTTGGGCCGAATTTGACACGTTTCCAGGGTCCAAAAGGGATAACTTTTCCTACCTACAAAACCTATATAATCCCTAAAAACCCTGCTCATTATTGATTCATCCATCATTGTACATACAACACAACTTAGGAAGCTAAGATTGGAGGCTTTTCAAGTATTTTCTTTTCTTTCTTTTTGCTTTGTTTATTTCAGTTCATGTATGGAGATTGTATTAGTTCTTAGCGTGACTATGGCTAGGAGCTAATTACTTATTTAGGGATTTCCTTGTGAATCTCTTGAAACTCTTATTCATGAAGTATTACATTAGTTGATTTCTTCTTCACTTGTTTAAGATTTATTCAATAGTTGCTTGATTGCTTGATAATTAATTGATCACTAGTTATCATTACTTATATGAGTTTTAATTGAAATCCGAAAGGGGAGATTGTGAATATGTTATAGTTGGATAAACATAGGTTTAAATCGTGGACAAAAGTACCCCGATACTTGTGTAGCTTAATAGGTTATTGCTCGTAATCCTCTTTTGTAGTCAATCTTGTCATCGAAAGATAGAAGGGTTCTCCATTGGGGTTGAGTGTTTATATTACCTTAACAGGAGTATAAAACGGTCTAGTTAACCTGCTATCTTAACGTAGAAGAAGAAGTTAGTCTAATTGTATTAAGGATTGAATAGAGTGGATAGTTGATGATCTTTGAAGCCCTAATTCTCCATCATAACTGATTTAAATCAAAGTATTTTCATAATTAGTTTATTTTCGGCATTATTAGTTTAGAATTCCAACTCAATTAACGTTAACCAAATAGAAACTAAAGCATAGATAATCGGTACTTGAAAACCAGTCCCTGAGGACGATATTCAGTCTTACCTAGACTATATTACTTGTAACGATACGTGCACTTGCATTAAGCGTGTGTATAAATTGCACATCAGGAAGCAAGGACTAGACCCGGCAGCCCTCAAGCCAACTTGTGGATGCTCATAGTGCGATTGGCGCTAAGGGGAGTCCAAATGATGTGGATGTCCAACTGTCGGAACCACATACCGGGGCTGGTACGCGTGTGAAGGGCGTGAAGGCACATTTTGCCATGGCTAATGACACGGGAACCATGAACCCGGTCGTTAAACAATCCACGATCTTCCGGAAGCTTGTGGACATGCATGGTAATATTTTGGTGCAAAATGCAGTCGACGATAAAGCTAAATCAGCCATTGAGGCAGTCCTTGCGCAAGGTTATGATTTGCATACTATTTCGAATGAGCATAAGGGAGGCCAGCCCTCAGGGACACAGACAGGGGCGGGAAAAGATAAGGATGCCATGAAAGATGATGGGTTCACAGAATTAAAGAGGAGAGAGAAGGTGAAAACTAGCATGGGGTCACAAACCGCGCCTAGTATAAGACCGCAAATGAGAGCCCAGTACCGGTATAGTGAAGGCAAGGGGTGCACACCTACTTGAACTCTCCTATGAAGGACGCGGGTACAACTGGGATTTGTATCTGTGATGATCAGCCCGCGCATGCTCAGATTCTTGATCCTCAGACTCATGGTGGCCAGTCTTCGAGGCCCCAAACCGAGGCTGGAAAAGGTCGTACTAAACCTAGGATAGAAGGGGGAATGCCGGAGGGATTTCGATCAGAAATGGGGGCCAGCCAACGAGGATACAACCTGTGGCTGGCACAGGACTGTCTATTGATAGTGAAGGTGTAGGACAATCCGTGGACAGAGCGGGTAGTCTAATGGTTGCGGATATTGGTGGCCAGCTTGCGGGAATACAGACCGAAGTTGGCATGAGTCAGACAGATTTGGAGGCTCAACCTTTCGGCCCATCGGCTAAGGTTGGGAAAGGTGGGAACTCTGTAGGTACCAAAAAGGAGGAGGGGCACGAGGGTGTGAGGACGAGGGCGAAAGTTAAGGCTAACAATGGCGGACAAAGCTTGCCCATACCTTTGAGCAGAATGATGACCCTTCCCACTAAAAAGAAGGGACCTTATGGTGCCACCAACTCTATTAACACTAATGAAGATAGAACAAAGGGGACTATTCCCCCTCCGTTATCGAAATGATCATTGCTTCTTGGAATATAAGGGGCATGCACCACTCCTCCAAGCAAAAGGATATTTGCTCCATGGTGCATGATAACAACATTGACATTTTCGGTATCCTGGAATCAAAGCTCAACAACATGTTGCTTGATCATTTCTGGTCTTCCAAATTTCATAATTGGGAGGTGTTGGATAACTTTGCCCATCATCCGGCGGGGAGGATATTTATTTTATTCAACCCGGCCATAGTCTTACTAGATGTGCTTGACATCAACCTGCAAGCCATTCATTGCGGTGTCACTTGTGTTATCTCCTCCAAAAAGCTCCATGTCACCTTCGTGTACGGGCTTCACACGGTTGTTGATAGACGGGGGTTATGGGAGAAGTTGAGGGAGTACGGAACCCCCATGACTGAGCCGTGGCTAGTACTTGGTGATTTTAACACGGTTATTAAGGAGGATGAGCGTTTCAACATGGCACCCATCTCCAGCTACGACACGAAGGACATTGTTGATTATTTTCGGGATTTGAGCCTCACGGATTTGTCTTTGATGGGTTGCGAGTTCACGTTCAGCCGTAGCAATACTTTGAGCAAGATTGACAGGGCCTTCATTAACGTCCATTGGTTACAAGTGGTTTGGTATGACTGCACATTTCCGTCGGTCCGGGCCCTTCTCGGACCATATGTCGTGCATAGTCACTATCTTGGATCGTCCGAGAATGCATAATAGACCCTTCAAGTTCTTCAACATGTGGGCTACCCATGAGCACTTTGGAAGGATTGTCACAGATGCTTGGGAGCAGAATATAGATGGCAATGCTCAATTCCGGGTATGCCGGAAGTTACTTAGCCTCAAAGAACCCTTGAAGTAACTCAATGAGAAGGACTTCTCTCAAATCTCTTCCCGGGTCAAAAGGGCAAAAGAGGAGCTTTATATTGCGCAGCGGGATGCTTTGAGCAACCCGTATCTTGACCACTTACACACGCGGGTTACCGAGCTCAGGCACAAGTCCATGGTTCTTATTGACGCGAAGATGAGCTTCCTTAAACAGCTTGCCAAATGCAAGCATCTCAAGCACAATGATAGGTGCACTAAGTTCTTTCATGGTATGGTCAAGCGCAACTCCAAAAGGAATTTCATTGCGGTCACTACCAAGAGTGATGGTTCTCTTACAAACTCTGGTGACCAAGTTGCGGCAGAATTCATCAATTAATATAAAGGGTTACTTGGAACTAGAGACACTTGTGAACCTATTGATATTAGTGTCATCTCCGGGAGAAATTGTCTTTCGGCGGATCAAGGGGATAATCTTATTAGAGATGTCACGGATGCTGAGATTAAAAGGGCTTTATTCGGTATAGAGGATGACAAAGCTCATGGTCCGGATGGCTACTCTTCGGGTTTCTACAAGAAAGCTTGGAATATTGTCGGCAGGGAGTTCTGTGAGGCGGTTAAAGAGTTCTTCAGTTCGGGAAAGCTTATCAAACAGATCAATCACACTACCATTGCCCTTATTCCTAAATCTACCCACTACTCAACGGTGGGTGACTACAGACCTATTTCATGTTGCAACATCTTGTACAAGGTCATCACCAAGATTATTGCTTCACGGTTGGTGCCAGTTTTGGACTTTCTCATTGATCCAGCCCAGACGACTTTTGTTCAAGACAGAAGCATGTCTGACAACATACACCTAGCTCAAGAGCTTTTGAGGGGTTACAACCACAAGAGGGTCTCAGTAGATGAATGCTCAAAGTTGATCTCCGAAAGGCTTTCGACTCGGTGAATTAGGAATTTCCCACGGCTATTTTGATTGGTTTGAATTTCCCGGAAAGGCTGGTGGCTTGGATTATGGAGTGCGTCTCCACGACTTCATATTCGATCTCTATCAACGGGAGTCTACACGACCATTTTAAGGGTCGAAAGGGGCTCAGACAGGGGGACCCTGTCTCCCCTACCTTATTTGTTATTTTCCTGGAATATCTCTCGAGGATGATCAACAAGAACACACGGACGCCGGTTTTCCACTATCACCCCCAAGTGCAAAAGCTTAAGGATCACCCACCTTGCTTTCGCCGATGATTTGCTTCTTATGTCAAGAGAGGACACTACATCCGTCTGGATCCTCATGTAATGCCTTCGAGATTTTCATAAATGCTCGGGTCTCAGTTCTAATGCCCTTAAGTCCAGCTTGTACACGGCTGGTATTACGGAACACGAGCTTAATGATATTAAGCAGATTACTAGCTTCGACACCGGCACTATGCCTTTCCTCTATCTCGGCATTCCCCTAGCTGCGGAGAGGATGAGGCTGGTACACTATGACCCTTTTGTGAACAAAATTGCAGGGTACACTGACTCGTGGATGAGCGCTACTTTATCTTACGTGGGCAGGCTTGAGCTTATAAAGTATGTCCTCTAAGGTGTGGAATGCTTCTGGTTATCTATGCTGCCAATGCCTGTAGCGGTTTGTAAGAAAGTTTACGGGCTTTGTAGGACCTTCATGTGGCGTTCCAACCACCCCCTTGTAGCCTGGAATGAGTGTACCAAGTCGAAATCCGAGGGTGGCCTTGGAATCACGGATCTCAAGACCTGGAACCTTGCTTTGCTTGCTAAATGCCTTTGGAATATCCATCAAAAGAAGGACACGCTCTGGATTAAATGGATCAATCACAAGTATCTTAGCAATAACAACAACATTTGGATGTGGGGTGTAAAGAATGATGACTCACCTTTGATCAAGCGGTTTCACATTATTCGTGACATCATTCTTGAACGTGAAGGATCTCATGCTCGGGCAGGCCTCTACAATGGTGACATGGTATAGAAGCAATCACAATGCCTATGATTACTTCAGGACACATGGGCAGTCGATGATTTAGGCGAAGGATGTTTGGAGTCCCTGTATCACTCCAAAGCAGTTTTTCATTCTATGGCTTTGTGCGAGGAAGATATTACGAATGAAGGATAGAGTCACTTATATGGGCATTGATAGAAGGTGCTCCCTTTACCGATATTTTGATGATTCAATAGTGCACCTATTCTTCAGCTGCACAGTCAGTAGTTATCTTTGATCCAGGGTCAATACATAGCTTGGCATCCGGAGGGTTATGACCACCATAGATAACTCTTTAAAATATATTAAGAAAGAGGGGCATGATACAGGTTGGCAAGCTAAAGCTAAGCGGGTTGGGCTGGCCATAACCGTCTACCACATTTGGACTGATAGGAACAAGATTATTTTTGACAGGTCGAGACTTGATAGGGAAGCTATTCTTTTTAGGATCAAGACCAGCGTCTACAAAATTTTGTTCGCATTATACCCCATTTTCCAGGACATGTTTGTTTCTCTAGCCACTAGCTAGGACACTAGATGGGTTGTTCGGACCTGTGGCCTTCTCAGCTCACCTATTTCAAATCTCCAGACTACCCAACTTATGGGATCAGCTGGAGTCTCCCGACCACCCGGAATGTGGGATCGGCGTGAGTCTTTTGTGCTTTGTACATCATGACTTCCCGACCTGTGGGCAAGCATGAGATAGTAGGTTGTCTGGATGGTAGGTACTATGGCGCTTACTCTCAGCGGCATAACGTAACGAGGGTGGTTCGATACCCATGTCCGAATAGGTACTCTTCCCTTGACCGTGGGTTTGTCCCATTTGGGTTTACCATGGCAAGGGTTTAAGGAGGCCCACGGCTGCAACCTTTACATAAGGTAATTGTCATAGTTTAAGACTATTTTGTGGGATGCATTTCTTTATTGCTTAGCTTGGGCACTCACGACAACCCGACTTGTGGGCTAGCTTGAGCTTTTTGTTAGTGACGAGCTTAAAATCTTGTGTTGATCTGCCTAGCAGGGACACACTAGATTTACATCGTCATTATGTCCGTGGGTACGCCCACAAAACCTGTACATTTTGAGGATTATTAATACACATTTACCTTTTCATAAAAAAAAACAAGCATGTACCGAGGAAGTACCACATTCTCCGTGAGATGTGTTGACACCCAATTTTGTCTCTTCTTTACTGAACATTTCATTCAGATCGTCCTTTTATTTTTAATTAATTTTACTATGCTTCTTAGTCTTGAAAATTCCCAATAAATAATTTTAATATTCTCACTAAATACAACATAATTTTAAAATATAGGGAATTATGTTTTGTGATTTAGATATAAGAAAAATAATTTTAATATTTCGACATCGACATTGACGATTGATTTTCTCTTAATATTTTCACCAATTTAATCATTTTCATATGAATATTATATTTTTACCATATTTTATGTGTGAGTGCACTTTTTTAAATTAATTAAGATGAAAGAAGTATATTTTAATTAATTCAGAGATTTGGACTAATTACATATTAATCTCCTAACTTTTTAGAACCCTTTTGTTTTCATTCCCCAATTCTGGCCAGCCCAAAATCATTTCCCTCTCCCCATTCGTTCAACCCAACACCCTGCTAAATCTCATTTTCATCAACACCCATTTAACTCTCAACCAAACCAGAACTCTCATCATCCTCTCCAACTAAACGCCAACCAGACACCCACAACGACCAACAAACCAGTCGACCACCCCCTCAGACCACTGGACAAACGCCATATCGAAGCCTCAGACACTTCTCATCACTCATTGCCTGTTTGTCCTCTTTTTCTAAGCACTCTGAATCGCGAAAATGGTTGACCCACTGATCAAACTTTTTCCCCTTCGATTCAGTGGACAAACAACCAATTCGAGTCCGTTTAAGCTTTTACCCAAAGAATAAACCCATGAATTTACCCAAACGGCTCTCAAGCCTGAAAATTCAATCTGAATAGACAGATTTTTATGTCCTTCCTCTGTCAAATGACAGAATCCTCTTGATTCATTCCTTTACTTTGGTTTGAAATTCAAAACCCTCAATTTCGAGCTATAAATATCCCTGTTAGCTCATATGCAAAAGGGGGATTTTCGGTGTCTTCAAAGAACAACGAAGAAAATTCTCTTACTCTCAATCGGGTTTTGAAAAGAAACCACAAAAACTCTTATACCTTTGCTCCTTCTAAATCGTAAAACAACAACATCCTTCGAGCGGATTCGACGAGTCGAGACGACGCCTCGGTTCGCTGTCCGGAGAAGGGTCTCGTTTATGTCTCTATTTACCCTCTTCTTTCTTTGCATGACTCGGGGGAATTCTCCACTCGTCAAAATGCCTTCGAGACGCTGCTAAAACTCGAGATGACATGTTGTTGCACTTTGAAGCCATGGCTGTTGTTCTCTTAAAATTACTGTAGTTACATTGATGTTGTTGCTGCATTCATGGTCAAGAGTTATTGCATATCGAGCTAAGTTATTTCTACATTTCGACCTTAACCATTGCTGCTCTTGGAGGTAAATAACTGGTGCTCTTTGGTACATTCTTGGGATTGTTTGTTTGGACACAACAGTTGTTCCCAATGCCCCTCTATTGTTGTTACATCTTAGGCTTTTGGTTATGAAAAGCAGAGGTTGCACTTGAGCTTTTTCTACAGCTTTGCTGCTGCACTTTTAGACTTTTGTCTCTAAAAAAACACTGCATTTTGGGATGAGAAAACACCATCTTTGAAAGATAGTTACTGTTACAGTAACATGAACAATTTTGGGCATTGTGGTGTTCACTTTGAGATTAGATCTGAGGCAAAAGTTGATATAATTAGGCCATTGTTGTCATATTGGGATGTTCCACTATGCCTGAAGAGTAAATGTTCCCCCAAGTTTTCACACTTAATGAGGGTTGTTGTTGTGTTCTTATGTTTGGCAGATTTGCTTACTACTGCTCCCTTCAACCACTGACTACTACCCTCTTTACATGAAGAACAGATGTTGCACTTAATTTACTGGGGCATATCGATTTCCACTGCTCCTATGTCCCTGGAAAATGGCCGCTACTGTTTTAAAGGAACATACACTACTCTTGATTGAAAATATTTGTTGTTGTGTTACACAGATCGCTACGCTTGTCATGAAATTGATTTGAATAGATACCGCCTTGGTTTCCGTTGTGTTTTAATGCCCACTGCTGCAGTATTTTTATGTCCCCTGCTACTCTTTTTTATTCCCCCTGCTGCTCTGTTTTAATGCCCACTGATGCTGCCCTTTAATGCCCACTGATGTAGTGTTTTAATGCCCACTGATGTTGTCTTTTATGCCCACTGCTGCAGTATTTTTATGCCCCCTGCTACTCTGTTTTTATGCCCCCTGCTGCTCTGTTTTAATGCCCACTGATGCTGCCCTTTAATGCCCACTGATGTAGTGTTTTAATGCCCACTGATGTTGTCTTTTATGCCCCCATGCTGCCCTGTTTTTATGCCCCCTGCTGCTCTGTTTTAATGCCTATTGCTGCTGCCTTTTAATACCCACTGATACCACACTTGAACTCTATATTTGGCGAACCACTGATACGCTTGAGCTAAGCTCTCGTGGCACTTTGCTGCTATTGTACTACTCTCACTCTTTTGAAAAGAACAGGTTGCCACACCTTTATGCCTGATTTTTGTGATGCCTCATTTTGAACTATTTTGAACTATTTGCATCTGAGGAGCTGCCATACTTGATCACCGATGGATGCCATGTTCTTAAGGCAAACATATGTTATATTTTGAAGAACATATTGTTGCATTTAATCTGCTCCACTTTCGAGTCTAAAATTTGCTGCACTCTTTGAGTTGGCACATCTGAAATTAACATTTGTTGCACCTTTGAATATTCAGAAACCACATTTTTGATGTTGCATTGTTTGTATTTTTCTGACTTGAACCAATACTACACTTAGGCCAATGAAATTGAAATTGAGGCCGCGTCCCTTCGGTTTCGGCATTTTACTGATTTTTGAATATGATACTACACTTTGGCCAAAGAAGGATTTATCCGTCGATCTGGAGGCCTCCATGGTAAGCGAGACGGAATATGTGGGCGAGGAGGAAAGTGAAAAGATTAGACGAGAATGCATAGTATCGTTCACCGGTAGGTGAATCGACCGCAGCTGAAGCGATATTGGCGGATTACATTCAGAAATTGGGGCATCACTCACTATCTTATGCGGGTAAGATGAAACTAATCAGGCCGGTCATTCAAGGGGTTGAGAGCTTTTGGTTCCGGGTACTTCCTATTCCCGCCACTGTCCTCAACAAGGTACGGTCTGCATGCATTCAATTCTTATGGGGAGGTAAACCACCAAGAGCTTGTGAAAGGTTTTAATAGAGCTAGAGTCTCACCAAGGTGTATGCTTATGGTGGATCTTCGGAAGGCATTTGATACGGTCTCTTGGAGCTTCCTTGAGTCGGTGCTAAGAGGTCTCAAATTTCCGGACAGATTTGTAAGTTGGATTATGGAATGTGTCAGCTCAACTTCTTTCTCTCTTTCAATCAACGGGGAGCTACATGGTTACTTCAAGGGTAAGCGCCGCCTAAGACAAGGTGATCCTATGTCCCCTTCGCTCTTTATCTTGTGTATAGAATACCTTTCAAGGATGCTTAAACTAAAGGCTGCGGCAAAAGCTTTCTCCTATTATCCAAAGTGTAAGAGATTGGGCATTACTCACCTTGCATTTGCGGATGACCTCATGCTTTTTGCCAAAGGAGATGTATCTTCCGTTGAGATTCTTATGGAGTGTCTTGAAGAGTTGGAGGCTGTCTCAGGGTTAACTCTTAACCCATCTAAATCCTTCGTCTACATAGCGGGAGTGTATGATACAGTTCGTGACTTGATCTTGTCCAGAGTGGGATTCGGCATTGGTAGCTTTCCGGTACGGTACTTGGGGATCCCTTTGTCCCCAATTTCAGTCTCGGTGGATCAGTTTGCTCCATTCACTAGTGCATTATCGGATTACATTCAGAAATGGGGGCATCACTCACTATCTTATGCGGGTAAGCTGAAACTAATCAGGTCGGTCATTCAAGGGGTTGAGAGCTTTTGGTTCCGGGTACTTCCTATTCCCGCCACTGTCCTCAACAAGGTACGGTCTGCATGCATTCAATTCTTATGGGGAGGTAAACCACCAAGAGTCACTTGGGATGTCATTTGTTTGCCCCAATCCGAAGGAGGTTTGGGACTTATGGGTCCAATGGATCAATAGCTACTATTTGAGAGGCCTATCATTTTGGGATTATGAGGTACGTCCTAGGGACTCCCCCTTATTCAAAAAAGTTTGTGGGATCCGCGACAAATTTGTTTTTATCTTTGGTAGCCAAGGCGACGCTATTGCCGACTTGGAAAAGTATTGTACCAACGGAAAATTTGATTTTAGCCTCGTGTATGATATCTTGCGCATTCCGCAAGATAAAAAGCTTTGGATGTCACAAATTTGGAAAGGCTTCATTCCTCCCAAGTTCTCCTTCACAGTATGGCTCACTTGTAGAAAGCGGTTAGCTACAAAAGACACTCTTTCCTATCTAAACTTGGAGGATAAGTCTTGCGGGTTCTACAAGAGTGCTAATGAGACAAGGGAGCACCTCTTCTTTACTTGCCCCTACACCCGCTTGATTTGGAAGAGCATAAGGGAATGGTTGGTTATTAGAAGAGAAATGACAACTATTGAAAGCTCTCTTAAGTGGATCAAGAAAGACCACCGTGGGACAGGCATCCGAGCCAAATCTATCTTGCTTGCCTTTTGCATAGTGGTCTATGAGATTTAGAAGACAAGAAATACATTGCTCTTTGAAGGCACAAGCATACCGGCAGAGGTGGTCATTGCAAAGATTAAAACAACATCTTATAGAGTTCTATATGACTTAATCCCCTCTTGTAATGACACCTTTTGAGTGACCACCCCTCCCCTCTTCATTTCTTGTTTATATTACGTTGAGGATTGAGAACCCTCAATGAGTGATTATAGTCACCTTTCTTTCCGTTATTAGTAATAATATTTGCATTTACCCAAAAAAAAAAGAAAAAAGTATGAGGTCATATTTACCCTTCGTTAGTCAAAACTTATCAAATTTACCCTTTTTTAACGGATTGGACACGTGGCACCCACGTGGCTGCCATCTTTTTGGGTGGAAGGCTGAGAATAATTGCCCTTTCAAATAACGCATGGATCACATCTGCATCCCCCAGTCGAATCTCCAGTTCATTTGATTTAAATTTGAGTCATGTACAGTAAATAAAAAATCTTCACACCAGAACCTCCACCAGTGCCATTGCTGGAGTTGTTGGACAACGACGGTAGGCGGTTGTGAAAGTATATGTATGTCCTAGAGATAATCAGTATTAGGACACATATACTTTATACAGATTCATATTTATATATTATTGATGATTAATATTATGGCATTTGCATGTGTTGAAATATTAGTTGATTGTTTATAATATTCTATAAATGCATCCCTAGATGTTACGTAGTTATTAATGGAGTGAGAATTAATATCATAGCGTGACGCTCTTAAATTGCCTCGACTGATGATCATCGAGATTGGGATATCGGTGATATACGTCGACATGTGGTCTGCATCATATCCTTCGGGGATGTAGTATGTCTCACTTGCTACGAGTTATGGAAACTCGTGATGGATACTTGTTAAAGTATTGATATACCCTACTGATGCACTGTTTGTTCTATGTCTAAAGTGCCATCGGTGTGTGGGAGATAGTAGTCCTTAGACTTGAGGTCGATATCACCTTGTTTACGGAGCAATGTACTTTGATCCTGTCTTAAGCTCAAATGTCTTATAGGTTGAGACTCGGCTTGTTTTGGGTACATTGCGAAGTAGACTAAAGGTGGTAGTTTAGCTAAGATTAGGATTCATTCCTCGAATGCATCTTCGAGAGAGCACTCAGATTCTTATAAGATATTGGGTTGACTAAGTCATTGGCCAACGCAATGGACATGTCTTTGATATGGTCCTATTGTCAACTAATATAGATGAGTTATTGTGATCAAGTCATTTGGATAGACACTTAATAAATCCTAAGCTTGATTGAATGTGTCGTGAATGAAATGATTTTATCTTCCCACATAGAGGTTCAGTTTACATGTTTCGTGTAGCTAAACTTTACGTATTGAGGTTCGTCTTCCGGTGCAGTCTAGGAGTTCCGTGAAGATCCTAATGATATTAATGTCAATATGTAGAGGCCTGAAAGGTAAATAATAAGTCAAATGTTCTGTTGATTGAAGGATGTAATTAGAAAAAGATAATATACATGTTCGATTGATAATCGGGATATTAGAAATAGGACCAAGCAAAAAACTAGGACAGGGCCACGACGCTATCGATTAAGGGCAGCGGCGCCAGACGCGCGTCGAGCACCACAAAGCCACTTATACAGCTCCACGGCGCGGACCCTGGGTCCGAATTTTGACCCAGTCCATTTTCTGATGGGCTTAGTCCATTTGGGTGAACCATAGTTCTTTTGTGCCTATAAAAGAAGGGGTTCCCCTCCCATTTCAATACATCAAACCTAAGAGAGGTAAATCTTTTCTAAAACTCTGCAGAAATCCCTAGTATTTCTAAAGACAGAAAATTACATCGAAGTTCTAAGAACTTGGAACTTACAAATCAAGGAATATTTGAGTGTGCACCCCGGACTACACAAAACTCAAAGAATTGAATTGCTTGCTTCAAAATGTAAGTCTTCTATCGAAGTATTATATTATGCTATGTGTTTATTTTACATTACATACTCATACTTCAGTTTGACCGCCATGTTGGGTTTGAAACATAAATTTTCAAATTTCGCTGCGTGTACAAACCCGACACTAAAAGCCTACAGGCTGTCCAGTCGTCGCCGCAGCAATGACGTCTGCCATCGCCGGAAAATTGAAAAAAATCCCAAAATTGAAAATCGAACTTCGGGAATTAGTGTATGTTGTAGAGAATGAGGAGACGAGATCAGTGATACCAACCACAGTCCTCGATTCTGCCGGAGTTGACCGGAAAAAGCCAAAAACTCGTCGGAATTTTTGATTTGGTCGACCGGACGATTAGATTGGAATTGAAGGTCATGGTTGGGTGCAAAATGTCGGTGTGAGGATTCCGAGTCTGCTGGTACCCTTCACAACCGTCGATTAGACCTCACTTCTTCGGAAAGGCATTGGCGGTGGTTAGGGTTTTAAATGGTCGACGGGTCAAGATGGAAGAGACGATGGATGGCGTAGGTATGGAAATGACCGCCTTGAGATAACGGCCACAGTGGTGTAATCCACTGCCATCGAATATCCCTCAGTTTTCTAGAATTTCCAAAAACCTGAGCTCTACCACCACCTCCTCCACCTCCACCTCCCCCTGTAAAAACGCCATCACCTCTAGTCTATGCTGAAATTAATTGGATGATGTGGCTGCCATGTGGTAGTCACGTGGGTGCCACATGTCCAATCCATTAAAAAATGATAAATTTGATAAGTTTTGACTAACGAAGGGTAAATATGACCCACATACTTTGACATAGGGTATATGTGATCCTTTTACTAAAGTTTTAGGGTATATTTGACTTTTTTCCCTATTTTGAATCGTCTAAACCGTGTATATTAATTACAATATACACGGTATTCTTGTAACACCCCATTTTAACCGGAGTCAAAACAGGAGTACCACGTATGGTTGATTCCTAAATGTATTTAAAGGAGTCACCACTTAATTATTATAGTGAATTAGGACACTTGATTTATTGCAATAAAAATACTGCAATTAATCTCCATTTAATGGTCTACGAAATTAATGAGATTCTGGATCAGGGTTCTTTATTATCCTAAAGGGAAGGGGTTAGACATCCTCTAAGATCCGCTAACTTGCGGTTATCCGTTCAAACCTAGGTTAATTATATATTGACTTTTATTCTACTTATTCTAAGCATTTTTACATGATTTACAATTAAAATAAAATGCAACACGGAATAATAAAAACTAAAATTAAAGGTGACATAAGATAAAACTCCGGGATATCTTTTAGCCCTTTTTAGGCCTTCTGCACAAGATGATCTCCGGGTATCTGCATAAACACTTAGTAAAAGTGTTAGTAATAGAACAAACAATTTTAAAAGGAATAACAAGAATTAATAAGTAAAGCCAAAATAAATCCATCTTTGTACAGGAAAGGCCTTGGAAATCAGACGGAGATTCCTTCATCGGCCAATATTGCTAAAAAATAATAAAATAAATAAAACCTTCGGATCCGCGCCAAAATAGTAATAGTTTTAAACACGAAGGGCTCAGATATATATAAAAATAAAGTAGGACAGCATAAACAAGTGTGGCTGCAAGAATTCGCCTTGTCAGCGCATGTTGGTTATCCGGTGTAAGTGGAAGAAATCATCATTGCCCTGAAAGCTTCATTATTTTATTTTCCGTCTTTGCAATTGTGGAGGCCTCAAAAATCGACGGATAACTTTTTCATTGGCCATAAGTGTAATATCATGTTCAAAATCAGTAAATACCCAATTTTCAAATGTAGCAACTTGTTCAAAATCAATTTAATAAAATAATAAAAGGGCAGAATCTCAAAATCAGCCCAAAATCTGTCTGAAAACCAGCGAGAATCAGTGACATCTTTTCACAAGTATAGAAATCTATCCAATTCAGTTTAGTAAAAAGGGGGCAAAATAGCCCAAGGCCAGTGCGGGACAAATAAATAGTAACCAAGCCACAACAACATGACGAACACAATCGGTCCGCGAAATAGTGGAAGCAACAACAATATAGTTCGTCGGAAACCTCATAACGTTGCCGGAGACAGTCCAGACATTATAAAAATTTGTTAAAGGGTCAAAGTGTCAAAACCAGTCCAAAATGTTCGCAACAGTAGCCTCCGATCGCCAAAAATTATTAGAACGTCGCCACATATCCAAAATAAAAAAAGACAGTCCATTAGCCATAACAGATGATAGATACCAAAATAAAGTCAAAAGCAAGGTCGCCGGAGTTTAGAACTCCGACGAGTTACCCAAAATAGAACCGAATCAGTCCACGACCAACAAAATACAAAAATGAAGTCAGATCATTTCATAGTCAAACAATAAACCAACCAACTACAAATAGCCGCGAAACCAAGTTTCGCCGAAATTTAAGAATTCCGACGTATTACCAAAAACAGCAAAAGAAAATCAAATCAGTCCCACGAACGAAGGAGAACCTAAAACGTAACCACAAGGGAAATTAAATACGGTATCATCGCCGACATCAATGGAGTTGCGGCGTCACTTCCACGGCTAACGCCGGAGCGACGCCGCCTCACCGATACCAACGGTGGTAGAATGGGGGCAGTGGTGTAATGTTCGCCGGAACAAATGGCGGACAGCGACGGGACTGGTGTGGAGGTGAGTTGGTTGTTCGTGGTCGACGGGAATAGTGGCGGCGGCGACGATAGAGGGGAAGAAGGGAGTGAGGGTGAGGGAGAGGGCTGCTGAGGTGATGTTGTGGCTGGAGAGGGAAAAATGAGAGGGTAGGCGGAGAAGGGAGAGAGGGTTGAGGGCTTGAGAGAATGAGGAGTGTTACGGCTGAGGGTTGATGAAGTAGGGTAGGGGTGTGTGGCTGCCCTTGGTATTAAAATGGGGGTAAAGTTTTATTTATAGTGTGGGATTTAGGTTTAAGGTTTTGGGTATTGGGCTTTGGGTATTGAGTATTGGAGGAAAAAGATGAAAGGTGTATTGGGCCTCAGTTTGGGCTTCGGTTTTTGGTGGATTGGGTAGTCAGTTGTACCTTAATTTGGTAGTTTGACAAAAGTGCAAAATGAATTAATTATTTAAAAGAAAATTATTTAAAGATACAAAATTATTAAAATGCAAATGTCGATGCAATAATAATAAAATACAATATTTAGCAAATATTTAATGCCTGATTAAAAGTAAAGACGGGATGTCAGTTAATTATTTAAAGAGATGCAAAATTAGTAAAACAAAATGATCGCGCAACAATAATAACATAATATTTAAAAATGTTTAATACCTAATTAAAGTAAAAACATGATGTCAATTTACAAAAAATAAAACAACATAGAATGTTAGGTAAAAAATATACAAAAATGTCAAAAATGGTGATAAAATGCGATGTCCTACAATGCTTAAAATTACAAGAAATTACTAAAAGATGGGTCAAACTTGGGTGTCAACAGTTGTCCCTCTTTGACCGAAGACGATGAAAGAGTTTTCGGACAAAGACGTTGACTTGTAGCCAATTTTGTTCCCATCATCAGAATTAAAACAATGATCAAGCAAAGAATGGGCAAAAGTCGACACTGGGTCGTTGTGATGCCAAGATAAAAGACAAAGCTGATGCAGATTTAAAATTTATCTCAGTGTCGAATTATGAGAACACTGGGTTGTTGCAATGCTAGAAAATAAAAGCAGGCAGACGCAAAATTCAAAATTTGTCCCAGTGTCGAAGTATGATTGACACTGGGTTGCAGGTGATGTGGTGCTGAAAAAGACATGGTGTTTGTAGATGTTGATGAAGTGATGTGATGATACGCCGTCTTGTATAGGCGAGATGCAGATGCCGCCTTGTGTGGGCGTTGTCGTCTTGTATGGACGAAATGCACATGACGCCTTGTATGGGCGTTGTCGTCTTGTATGGACGAAATGCAAATGACGCCTTGTATGGGCGTTGTCGTCTTGTATGGGCGTTGTCGTCTTGTATGGACGAGATGCAAATGACGCCTTGTGTGGGCGTTGTCGTCTTGTATGGACGAAATGCAAATGACGCCTTGTGTGGGCGTTGTCGTCTTGTATGGACGAGATGCAAATGATGCCTTGTATGGACGTTGTCGTCTTGTATGGAGGAAATGCAAATGGTGCCTTGTATGGGCGTTGTCGTCTTGTATGGACGAAAATGCAAATGACGCCTTGTATGGGCGTTGTCCTCTTGTATGGACGAGATGTAAATGACGCCTTGTGTGGGCGTTATCGTCTTGTATGGACGAAATGCAAATGTTGCCTTGTATGGGCGTTGTCGTCTTGTATGGACGAAATGCAAATGACGCCTTGTGTGCGCGTTGTCGTCTTGTATGGACGAGATGCAAATGATGCCTTGTGTGGGCGTTGTCGTGTTGTATGGATGAAATGCAAATGACGCCTTGTATGGGCGTTATCGTCTTGTATGGACGAAATGCAAATGACGCCTTGTGTGGGCGTTGTCGTCTTGTATGGACGAAATGCAAATGACGCCTTGTGTGGGCGTTGTCGTCTTGTATGGACGAAATGCAAATGTTGTCTTGTGTGGGCGTTGTCGTCTTGTATGGATGAGATGCAAATGATGCCTTGTATGGGCGTTGTCGTCTTGTATGGATGAGATGCAAATGACGCCTTGTGTGGGCGTTATCGTCTTGTATGGACGAAATGCAAATGACGCCTTGTATGGGCGTTATCGTCTTGTATGGACGAAATGCAAATGACGCCTTGTATGGGCATTGTCGTCTTGTATGGACGAAATGCAAATGACGTCTTGTGTGGGCGTTGTCGTCTTGTATGGACGAAATGCAAATGTTGCCTTGTATAGGCGTTATCGTCTTTTATGGACGAAATGCAAATGACGCCTTGTATGGGCGTTGTCGTCTTGTATGGACGAAATGCAAATGTTGCCTTGTATGGGCGTTGTCGTCTTGTATGGACGAAATGCAAATGACGCCTTGTATGGGCGTTGTCGTCTTGTATGGACGAAATGCAAATGACGCCTTGTATGGGCGTTGTCGTCTTGTATGGACGAAATGCAAATGACTCCTTGTATGGGCATTGTCGTCTTGTATGGACGAAATGCAAATGACGCCTTGTGTGGCCGTTGTCGTCTTGTATGGACGAAATGCAAATGACGCCTTGTATGGGCGTTGTCGTCTTGTATGGACGAAATGCAAATGACGCCTTGTATGGGCGTTGTCGTCTTGTATGGACGAAATGCAAATGACGTCTTGTGTTGGCGTTATCGTCTTGTATGGACGAAATGCAAATGACGCCTTGTATGGGCGTTATCGTCTTGTATGGACGAAATGCAAATGACGCCTTGTATGGGCGTTATCGTCCTGTATGGACGAAACATGGATGAAGCCGTTGCATAGGCTTACATGAAAAGGCGTCGTTGCATAGACGCGATGCAGATATTCGTCGTTGCATGGACGAAACATAGATGAAGTCGTTGCATAGGCTTGCAATGAAATGGTGTCATTTTATGGACGTACCTGCTTTGTGACTCGTCCGGGTTGAGATAACGTCATTGCATAGACGTTGTGCGTTTGTAATCCGCATGGGCTTATTGTTGTCCTCCCGCCTTTGCTGATATGAAGATTCTGCTTTAAAGAAAACTTGTGAATTTCAGGAAAGGAGTGATTGATTCGCGTCAACTTTGTAGCTTTGGCTCTTGACGCTTACATGCTCAGACTTAAGCAAAAGGTTAGTGCATAACTGTTAAGGCAAAATGATAACACATGAATTTATAAGCAATGTAATTGTATGATTAGAATGTTATCCTGTAAAACGCGATGGCGATTGTATTGATGTGATGCTGCAAATGATGAGATTTCGTCCTTGCACGGACGTGTTGAATGTTGTGTGCTTGTTGAATGTTGTGAGTGCTGATGCAGTCTCTTTGCGGACTTGCTGAATGCTGTGAATGCTTGCTGAATGCTGCGATTGCTGATTGCTTTTGGAATCCTTATTATGATCTCTTCATGGTGCATTTCCCAAAATTGTCCCAGTTTTCGTTATGCGGGGCGCATGGGCAAGACTTAACTCTGGCGGAAATTGCTCATATCTCTTTTCAGAATAATCAAACGCATTCAGTCGCGCACGAGCCAATGAGAAGATTTCTAATGGTGTGACCGAAGCCGACTTAGGCCGCCTACGTATCCTTATGAGGGAATCAGGTCAAGACGTAGTTCGTGATGCAAAAAATGACTGTACAATTTTCAAAAATGAGACCGAAGCCAATGTGGCCGCCTACGTATGCCGATGAGGGAATCAGGTCAAGACGTAGTTCGTGATGCAAAGAATGAGGATTTTTATGGGTTTTCAAACAATGTGGACCGAAGCCAATGTGGCCGCCTACGTATTCCGCTAAGGGAATCAGGTCAAGACGTAGTTCGTGATGCACAAATGATTGTACAATTTTCAAAAAATGAGACCGAAGCCAATGTGGCCGCCTACGTATCCCGCTGAGGGAATCAGGTCAAGACGTAGTTCATGATGCAAAAAATGACTGTACAATTTTCAAAAAATGAGACCGAAGCCAATGTGGCCGCCTACGTATCCCGCTGAGGGAATCAGGTCAAGACGTAGTTCGTGATGCAAAAAATAAGGATTTTTATGGGGTTTTCACACAATGTGGACCGAAGCCAATGTGGCCGCCTACTTATCCCGTCGAGGGAATCAGGTCAAGACGTAGTTCATGATGCAAAAAATGACTGTACAATTTTCAAAAAATGAGACCGAAGTCAATGTGGCCGCCTACGTATCCCGCTGAGGGAATCAGGTCAAGACGTAGTTCGTGATGCAAAAAAAAATGACTTTTATGGGTTTTTCAAACAATGTGGACCGAAGTCAATGTGGTCGCCTACGTATCACGTCGAGGGAATCAGGTCAAGACGTAGTTCATGATGCAAAAAATGAGAATTTTTATATATGCATTTTTGTTTGTTTGTTGTTGTTGTTTTTTTTTTTTTTGAAAAGTGAAAAGACAGCATCATGTTCTGACTTCAGTTGATACCAACAATTAGTATTGTGCTTTGGAATTCCGTTATTCACTTCCAGTCTAACCAAGACTGACTTTTGGGTAATTCCTATAGTTTCAAATGGTACCTCAGACACCTAAGTATCGACACACTTGCTTGCAACCAAGGTTTCGAACTACACGTAATCTCACGTTTCAAATGCCCTCACTGAAAGAAAGTCCCATTTCTCACATATATTCCAGTATTTTGAATTTTGGGACGTTTAGAGAAGTACGCTCACACTCGAAAAGGGCGTTGATAAATGCAATTGTGATACCATAGGCTTGGCCGTCATGTAAGTATCCACTAATGTGAGAACCCTCAGTATAAGATCATGTAGGGCTTGTCACGGGCTTGTAATGTTGGTTTGGGGGGAAGGGATGGATGTCATTTGGGTAAAAAGTGACTAATCCTTCCTCGAGCGTTGGACTACGTCCGTGCTTGATATTTGTGTGCTTTAATGCTGATTTTTTTTTCCAGTTTTTCTGTACTGACTTCTTTTGAATCTTTCGTTTGGAGCCCGCTTTTCCAAAGTTATTCTCTCATTTCATTCATTTTTTGTTTATAATGTCGGGGCTTTTGATTTCTTCTTTTGTGAAGTCGTCATTTGTGTTTTCTTTTCCCTTTTGGGACTTTGACAACTTTTGTCTTTGCAAACTTCGACGCAAAATTTCGTCAGCCACTTGCACATTTCCAAAGCGCTCAAGGAGGTTGGGCCAAGAGAGGGATAGTGCGTACGCACTTAGAAAGGGTATAGGTGTAATATGTTGTTGTCAAAAGAATAGGCTTTAGGCTCAAAAGGGGTGTACTGCGGATAATGTTATTTGGTAGGCTGAAAAAGGCTCAAACGGGTCAAAGAAAGCCTACGATCATTTCCCACACCAACTGTTACTCAGGATTTCGCCTCAACAAACACACGGGCCAAGTTCTAGATCACAATGCAATGCAATTGAACTTATTCTAAAACTCACCACACAATGCACATGAAACGATGAGGTTGGTTTCATTCTTATCTTGAAAGCATGTGAGGCAATGTCATTTACTGGTGAATAAGAGGTACCAAAAGAATCTATGGTTTACCACGAAGTCAACCCATATTGATTATTACTTGTTCTTTCTTATGCACACTCTCAACTGTGTTGGTATCAACCAAGTCAAACAATGATGCTTAAATATTTTTTTTGTATTTTGAATAACACATTTTTTTGTATTTTGAATAAATGGTACCGAACCCGAGTAGGGCTGCCTACGTATCTCATCTTTGACGAGAATCAGGTGTGCATAGTTCGTTCAGATATGTTAAAAAGAATTCATTCATGAAAGAAATACAAAAATAAAAGTTGTACAAAACAAAGGATTGTTCACCGTAAGACTAATGTAAAGTAAAAGAATGTAATGAAAAAAATGAATAGTTGTGATAGAATGAATGAAATGCATGAATAAATGTACGTGATTGAATAAATGCAATGAATGGGTGAACCAAATATGTCCCCCTCTTTTTTATTTTTTTTATTTTTTTATGTGGTGGTGTCGAACCCAAGATGAGTTGCCTACGTATCACACCGTATGGTGAGAATCAGACACGCGTAGTTCGGGATGATTATGTTGTAAAATGCATGATAAAGAATTATGTAATCAATACTAGACATATCAATTAGACTTGCAAATATATATAAAAATGCAAAATATAAGACCCAGAGCGATGCTTTGTTGAATCTGGTATAAGCTGACATCTTTCCGTCAACATAACTCAACTCATTCTTGGGATGATTTTTGTTTTTGTTGTTGTTGTTGTTGTTGTTGTTGTCCGCCCTCGACTATTTGCGAGGACAACCTTCCTGCAAAAATATGACAAGTGGGTGAGAGTAGGCAAGCCACAAAAAAATAAAATATAAGGGCGTGACAATATAGTCAAAGACTCCCCTGCTTGGTTTGACCGGACTGGTGGTTGATGCTTTACAAAGTCCAAATCGTGTTGTTCAAGAGCGATTTACGCAATAGAAGTCCTGATTGCAATGTGACAACAAAAAGTGCAAAAATGCAAATGCTCATGGCCGGAATTATAAGCATGA
This sequence comes from Przewalskia tangutica, assembly GCA_029844215.1. Lineage (NCBI taxonomy): Eukaryota > Viridiplantae > Streptophyta > Magnoliopsida > Solanales > Solanaceae > Przewalskia > Przewalskia tangutica. The sequence goes on along the minus strand of CM056728.1, from coordinate 94,025,351 downwards.
TATGTACAGGGGTTAAAAGGGTAATTATTGCATTAAATAGTATGTACAAAATTGCTAGCGGCAACAATAGTAAACAAAAGCATGAAAAATCAAGCGCGCGCCTAATATGCATGGGACCTCTCTTATGCCAGAGGTCGGCCTAAACGCCAAATATGCGAGATTATGATAAATAGGTCCAAGTCGTTAAACTGCAATGTTTTGTTGGAAATGACGACCAAATGACGATGCACTTTTTCCAATTTCGGTGTGTCATGACCAGACTTGGATCCGTCTATCATCATCACGCTACACATAGTATGCTAATGGGTCGTTGGGTTGTGAAACCCGTCGACAAGTTTGGTGGATTTTTAATTGTGGCGTTAATACCAAGGATTAACCCACCTAAGGTTTATGCATGCATGACTTAATATAAAAGGGTGGTATAGCTCTATCCTAGGTTTCTAAGATTTGGCTTACTAGACGCAAGGTTCCCGAGCGGACAACTCGAGTGAGAAGGCTACGCGGTCACCGGTTAGACCGGACACTCCACGTATATTATCAACTCTCCTAAATTTGGTTTTTGAAGAAAGAATTTTGTTGATGCACCAAGCGCACCTCGCATGTAGTGTGTGATTGTGTGAATTTTCCAGAGTGAAAGAAATATGAGCGGAATGTCAGTTTAAGGAAAGCAGGTAGCAATAAAACTAAATACAACACAAAAGTTAAATGCAAAAATAATTGCCAAATAATAACCCTAGGTCTGTTGTGGTTAAGAACCTAAAATCCCTAGCGGAGTCGCCATCTGTAACACCCCATTTTAACCGGAGTCAAAACAGGAGTACCACGTATGGTTGATTCCTAAATGTATTTAAAGGAGTCGCCACCTAATTATTATAGTGTATTAGGACACTTGATTTATTGCAATAAAAATACTGCAATTAATCTCCATTTAATAGTCTACGAAATTAATGAGATTCTGGATCAGAGTTCTTTATTATCCTAAAGGGAAGGGGTTAGGCATCGTATAAGATCCGCTAACTTGCGGTTATCCGTTCAAACCTAGGTTAATTATATATTGACTTTTATTCTACCTATTCTAAGCATTTTTACATGATTTACAATTAAAATAAAATGCAACACAGAATAATAAAAACTAAAATTAAAGGTGACATAAGATAAAACTCTGGGACATCTTTTAGCCCTTTTTAGGCCTTCTGCACAAGATAATCTCCGGGTATCTGCATAAACACTTAGTAAAAGTGTTAGTAATAGAACAAACAATTTTAAAAGCAATAACAAGAATTAATAAGTAAAGCCAAAATAAATCCGTCTTTGTACAGGAAAGGCCTTGGAAATCAGACGGAGATTCCTTCATCGGCCAATATTGCTAAAAAATAATAAAATAAATAAAGCCTTCGGATCCGCGCCAAAACAGTAATAGTTTTAAACACGGAGGGCTCAGATATATATAAAAATAAAGTAGGACAGCCTAAACAAGTGTGGCTGCGAGAATTCGCCTTGCCAGCGCATGTTGGTTATCCGGTGTAAGTGGAAGAAATCATCATTGCCCTGAAAGCTTCATTTATTTTATTTTCCGTCTTTGCAATTGTGGAGGCTTAAAAAATCGACGGATAACTTTTTCATTTGCCATAAGTGTAGTATCATGTTCAAAATCAGTAAATACCCAATATTCAAATGTAGCAACTTGTTCAAAATCAATTTAATAAAAGAATAAAAGGGCAGAATCTCAAAATCTGTCTGAAAACCAGCGAGAATCAGTGACATCTTTTCACAAGTATAGAAATCTGTCCAATTCAGTTTAGTAAAAAGGCGGCAAAATAGTCCAAGGCCAGTGCGGGACAAATAAGTAGTAGCCAAGCCACAACAACATGACGAACACAATCAATCCGCGAAATAGTGCAAGCAACAACAATATAGTTCGTCGGAAACCTCATAACGTTGCCGGAGACAGTCCAGACATTATAAAAATTTGTTAAAGGGTCAAAGTGTCACGACCCGACCACAGGGCGCGGCGGTGCCTCAAGGCACACATCGTATACATCAGAGAATAGCAGCGGAACATACATAACACATAACTTGTATAAAGTAAACATCATTGGCAAGCCGACAAGGCCGCCTTCCATAAAATAAAGTTAATCAAAAGTACAACTTGTTCTTACATCCCAAAACCACAAACGTGACTACATACCTCTAGGAATAACAACTGTGACGGGACAGGGCCCCGCCATACCCCCTGAATGTACAAAAGTCTACAACCTCAGGGAACCGTACCAAAAGACAAAGCCTCCGGAGAAATGGAGCTTTCCAAGAAGCGCAGTGATCTGAGTGCGGATCGCCAAGTACGATACCTCGACTGCGGCATGAGCGCGCCCCGAGGTCGATAACAGTATCAAGTATCGGCCCGGAAAAATACCTCATAAGTCTAACATAACTGGAGACATGTAAAATAATCAGTTTACAGAACACTGTGCCTTACTAACAATGAGAATATCAAGTATATACCATACTGCATGAAAATAGGAAGCTCATGATCAAAGCTAGGTCACCTACCCGCAGTATCATTAATCACTCCTACTCCTGGGACTATTTCACCCGCATGGGTCATGTGGACTCGCATGAGGTATTCCTCGCATAGGCTGTACTCACCCGCATGAGACTATTTCACCCGCATAAGCCTCAACGGACTCGCATGAGGTATTCCTCGCATCGTGGGTAGCAAATCCACAGAACAGGTGGTATAACGATCTTGGGGATTTACCCCTCTTTTATACTCTTACCCTGAAGAAGGTGGTATAACGATCTTGGGGGTGTACCCCTCATTTATACTTTTACCCCTCATACTACATGCCTCGGAATCCCTCATCGTAAGCATGTCCAAGGTGCATACCCGTGGAATCCCACATCACTGACTGTATGTCCAAGTAAACTCATACTATGACCATGAAAGCATACCCGTGGAATCCCACATCACTGGCGGTACGTCCACGCAAACTTATAACAAGACAATGGAAGCATACCCATGGAATCCTCCATCACTGACGGTACGTCCAAGTAAACTCATAACAAGACAATGGAAGCATACCCGTGGAATCCTCCATCACTGACGGTACGTCCAAGTAACTCATAACTTCTTTAGACTTTCATTTCTATGTTTACCTTATTCAAGAAAACCGACTCTTTAACCTTTCATAAAGCTATTATAACCAACTCCCCATAAAGTCGTTATACTAACTTTATGCTTTAAAACTTTAGACATTCTTATCCTTTTATAAGGCCGTTATAACTCCTTATGTTTCAAAAGATTTCGTTCTTTTATTAACCAAGAGACTTATACTTCAAATCAAATTTACACAATTTTCAAAATGCTTCAAGTCTCTTATTCTTAGAATAATTCAATACTCCATACTTTCACACCAAGTACTCTATACTTCTTCATGTCAAGAAATCCTTGTCTACCTTATTTAGGATAAACCATTCCTCAAGAACAAGTGGGTTAACTCCTTAACCCAACCAACTTAGACAAATTCTTAAAACAAGTCAAGTATAACAAATAGATTTACTTCATTTAAAACACGTACGTCTACCATACTATATAGTTATAACTACTCATGCTCAAGAGATAAGAAAGTTTCCACATACCTCTCTGGTTAATCCACTTGCTAAGTCCAAAATACCGCACGTAGTGTGTCAACCTAAAATGACCATAGTACGTTTATTAACCTCTAGTTACAATGTAGAATACTCCAAGTGCAAGGTTACTAAATCCTATGGAAAATTGGGCAGCATTTCCTTTGTTCTTACATACTTTGCACCTTTTTCAAGGCCGAATTCAACATCCAAACGCCACATTTAAGGCCCAACAATCCAAACATTTCAAAGGGGATTACACACCTAATCTTGAATGTGTAAAATTCTACCCCACAATGTATAACAACTAACTTAACAAGTTTTAAGGTAGTTTTTAGGCTACAACATGCTCACATAACCTTTTTAACCAATCCTTTCATATCCAAACCATACTTCTTACATGCAATGAATCTAAAAGCATTATTTACTACTACAAGTTCCTTCTTCTTCACATGCAACACAAATAACTAGCTACAAGAGAAGAATTGTTACCTTAGAGCTTTAGCCAAAATTAATCCAACAAATTTGCTAGCCTCCTTTCCACAATCACCACCACAACAACTCCTACAAGCTTGCCAACAAGTTTCCTTCTTGCCACATTTTCAGATTTTTCTTAAGCCATGCTTTCTTCCTAATTTTCTAGAGAGAAGGGAGAGCTTAATTTTCTAGAGAGAGGGATGAACTTGAAGAATGACCAAGTCTTCAAGACTTGGTCAATAAGTAGTGCATGCAAAATCAGATGGGGGAGGGCACTTGTCACCCACCCATGGCCTCTTTAAAAGAAAATATCATATTTCCTCAGTTTTTCCGCCAGAAAACCCGCCTCGGCGCCGCGGCCCTGCAGCCGGCGCCGCGGCGCTGAAACTCCCGCAACCCCTCAGCACTTCCGGCGTCGCGGCCCTGTGGCTCCTGTCCGAATTTTTCCTGCCCGACTGCGCACTGAACTTGTAACTTCCATAACTTTCTACTCCGATGTCCTATCGACGAACGGTTGGTTGCGTTGGGAACTAAACTCATCGAACTACATGCTAGGACTTCGAAATGCCTACAAACTCTCAATGTAACTGGACATACACCACCTCAAAGTTGACTAAAAACCCGTCCGAAACAATCCGTCAACCTATCTTTTGAAAATTTTAAGTCTTACTCCCTCTCGTACGCACTCATACGCATGACCTAAACTATGGGGTGTAACACAAAGTGTCAAAACCAGTCCAAAATGTTCGCAACAGTAGCCTCCGATCGCCAAAAATTATTAGAACGTCGCCACATATCCAAAATAAAAAAAAGACAGTCCATTAGCCATAACAGATGATAGATACCAAAATAAAGTCAAAAGCAAGGTCGCCGGAGTTTAGAACTCCGGCGAGTTACCCAAAATAGAACCGAATCAGTCCACGATCAACAAAATACAAAAATGAAGTCAGATCAGTTCATAGCCAAACAATATACCAACCAACAACAAATAGCCGCAAAACCAAGTTTCGCCGGAGTTTAAGAACTCCGACGTATTACCAAAAACAGCAAAAGAAAATCAAATCAGTCCCACGAACGAAGGAGAACCTAAAATGTAACCACAAGGGAAATTAAATACGGTATCATCACCGACATCAAAGGAGTGGCGGCGTCACTTCCACGGCTAACGCCGGAGCGACGCCGCCTCACCGATACCAACAGTGGTAGAATGGGGGCAGTGGTGTAATGTTCGCCGGAACAAATGGTGGACAGCGACGGGACAGTGGTGGTGTTGGTTTGCTAGGGCGACGGGACTGGTGTGAAGGTGAGTTGGTTGTTCGTGGTCGACGGGAATAGTGGCGGCGGCGATGAGAGAGGGAAAGAAGGGAGTGAGGGTGAGGGAGAGGGCTGCTGAGGTGATGTTGCGGCTGGAGATGGAAAAATGAGAGGGTAGGCGGCGAAGGGAGAGAGGGTTGAGGGCTTGAGAGAATGAGGAGTGTTGCGGCTGAGGGTTGATGAAGTAGGGTAGGGGTGTGCGGCTGCCCTTGGTATTAAAATGGGGGTAAGGTTTTATTTATAGTGTGGGATTTAGGT